>JAPVLO010000148.1:0-1422871 GCA_027257055.1 Cephalopachus bancanus | reverse complement strand
GATAAGCAGGCATCCATGTTTACACGCTGAAATCTCTGGTACTGACAAAGAATAGTTAGATCCACATTCCACACGCACTTACAACCGTTGTAATAGTTTTATATAGTGTTTCTTCTTTTGTATTTTACATATAAAAATGGACTCATAGAGAAACATTTTAAAAGCATTCTTTAAAAAAAGCATTTCTGAGGTTTAAAGTACATTAGTGCTGTAGAATAGGAACGGGGAGGGCAAACAAATGTGAGAAACATGGGTACATCTGGAGACCCAGACTCACAATCTTTCTGTCCCTTCCTTTACCAATAAAATGTTTCTGTTATATCAGGCAGGCAGCTTTTACTTTTCTCTTGAAACTTACCTAAGTTTTTTATGTAAATCTGTAAAATATAGGATAAATGTAAAAGTTTATCAGCAGCATCAAGGTTCCATTTTTTTTTTATACATTAAGGAATGCCTTGAGGAATAAGCCATTTTTATTGGATCAGGAGAAAACTGCTACTGAGTGACAGAGCTTAACAGTTTAAGGGCCTAGGTCCTTGAAGTCATACTGAAAAGGGTTCAAATCCCATCTCTGACATTCTGGCTATATGACTTCAGGCAAACTAGTTAACCTTTTTGAACCTTAGTTTCCTCCTTTGTAAAATTTTTGTCACCCAGAATTATTGTGACAAAGGAGATCATGCATATAAAATACTTATCATAGTGCCTGACTTATAGTATGGAATAAATACATGATAGTCACTGGTGTTGTTTTCCCTGCTCTAAACTTTAGTCCTGAGTGCCTTTCTGGACACATAAGGTTTTGAGGGAAAGAAGAAGACAAAGTGAGGAGGGATAACCTGAAACAGTTGGTATTATTGAGAGGTACACACGTGGGATCAAAACATGTGGAACAAAACTTTACCTGTATAATGACTACTTATCTACCTAATCCTGAATTTTATCCTACATCTTTAAAATCAAATTTTTTTTTTAATTGTAGAGATGAGGTCTTGCCAAATTGCTCGGGCTGCTCTCGAACCCGCAGGCTCAGGCAATCCACTCGCCTTGGCCTCCCAAAGTGCTGGGATAACAGGCTGAGCCACTGAGCCCAGCCCTAAAATAAACTTTAAAAAAAAAAATCAGGGACTAATTTCTCTCTCTTTTCTAAAACCTTATATTACTTAAATACTTAAGGGAATATTATAATTATCCTGGAGTCTTAAAGTTGTTGGATTTTTACTATATATTTATGATTCCTATATATGAAATGCCCAGAATAGGTAAATCGATAGAGACAGAAAGTAGATTACGGGTTGCCTACGCCTAGTGGGAAAGGAGTTAAAGGGAACTGGGGAGTAACTGCTGATGGGTGCAGGGTTTCCTTTTGGAGTAATGAAAGGGTTCTGATACTGATTTTGGAGATGGCTGCATAACTCTGAATACACTAAAAAAACCATTGAATTGTATATTTTAGATGAGTGATTTCTATAATACGTGAATTAAATATCAATAAAGGTGTTTAAAATTTAGAGCAGTTTGCCTTTCTTATCAACTAGAATGTAAGTTTCTTAGAGAACAAGACCTGCATCATTCCTATCTAAACACCCAGCCTACCTTAAAAAACTACCACATAGTAAATGTTTGCAAATATTGACTAATGAATGACTCCCTGAGTAATGTCCAGGACAGGATTCTCAAATGGTGTGACTCGCTGTACAAGAATCACTTTCAGTTAGGGTAGTTGTACTTCAACTCAGTATAAATATTGGGCTTTTAATTTTGGTTTTAAATGTGTACCCCAAAAAGTTTGAAAATGCTGGCCTGGAACACAAAGTTTTATTCCTAAATATAGTTTACTCCTCGTAAATGAATGCCTGATGATGATGATGATGATGACAGCTAATATTTATTGAGCACTTTCTATGGTCCAGGCACTATTCTGAGCATTTTAAAAATATATTAACTCATTTAATCCTCACAGCAATTTTGGGGTGAGTTCTATTACTACCACTTTTCAGATGAGGAAATTGAAGGAAAGTAACTTGCACAGGGTCAGGGAGGTAGTAAGTAGTGAAGCCAAAATTCCCCGTGACACCAAAAACCCACACTTTTAACTACTACACTAGGTTGTCCCATAATGTTTTGTTTCATTTTCAAAGTGACTTCTCTTGACTGCTTTCCCCTCTGAATTCATAGCATATGTTGACTGCATTAATCTTAAGTTTTTAATCTTATATTGTTATTTAGTTGTAATATTGTTGGATTGTGAATCCTACTTACTCAACTTGATTTTAAAACTATAAGGGCAGGAACTCTTTATCTTTATTTCTTCCTAACCCTTGGCATTGTTGTCTTGTGTTGCCCCTTTCATTATTAAGACCATGAATGATGATTTTTACAGTGAAGGGAAATTCTTTCCGTAGTAGTGGTATATTAAGGCCAATATCCCTTTCATAAGGCAAGTATTTCATAAAAGATATAATTATTGCTTTTTAATGACAGACTCATCTTTCTCCTTCATTCCTATCAGTCCTACCCCTTAAATATATCCATGGAAGGGCTTTATCAATAGACCAGTATTATCCTAACAAAATTTACCACTGTAGTCATTTTAAAGTGTATCATTCAGTGGCATTAAGTACATTTGCAATGTTGTATAACCATCACTACTATCTAGTTTCAGAACATTTCCATCACTCCAAAAGGAAATACATTAAACTTCTATCTACAATACCTGGCAACCATGAATCTGCTTTCTGTTGCTGTAGATTTGCTTATTCTGGATATTTTGTATAACTGAAATCATATAATATGTGGCCTTTGGTGTCTGGCGTCTTTCACTTAGCATTGTGTTTTCAAGGTTCGCTCATGTTGCATCATGTATTAGTACTTTATTCTACGTATAACTGAATGACATTTCATTGTATGAATATACTACATTGTTTATCTCTTTGTCTATTCATGGATATTTGGGTTGTTTCCATCTTCTGGCTATGGGGAATACAGCTGCTATGAAGATTCATATACAAGTATTTGTTTTTAATTCTTTTCAGTATATACCTAAGAGTGGAATTGCTGTGTCATATTCTATGTTTAGCTTATTGAGAAACCTCCAGTATCTCTTTTATAATGTTATAGATACCATACACAACAACACACACACACACACACACGAGCACGCGCACACACACACACACACACACACACACACACACACACACGCACACGTGCAGCCTTTAATTACAATTAAACACCTTCCTTTCTCTCATTCCTAGGGTCAACAGGCTCTCTGTTACACATTTTAACTGCCTCCTGAATATGATCTTATTTTTCAACTTCCACTTAAACCATCACACTGTTATATATCTTACCTAACTGGTTGCTAACTGTATGACTTGGGCAAGTTATTTAGACTCTCTGACCCTCAGTTTTATTATTGATAAAATAAGGAATAATGTTTATGTAGGGTTGTGATAATTAAGTGAGGGTATACATATAAAGCTCTCAGTTTTGTGTTGGTAAAACAGAACTCAATAAATGTTAGCTAGTATTAATCATCTTCTAACCTGTCTGTCTTTCTTAGCCATATACTGAGGATTAATTTTTCTAAAATGTAAATTTTTCTAAATTGTAAATCTGATGATTTGCTTTCCTGTTTTTTATTTTCTTATAACTCTCTATGTCTATACGATAAAGTTCAAACTTTTTAGCTTGATTTGAACCCTCACCTTTGGCTTCTCCTGTCTTATGTAGCCACTTATCAAGACTAAATCAAGACTATATCAAGACCATAACCCAACCATCCACAGGGCTGCCATAGTATCAGGTCATTTTCTTACTTTTTTGTTTTTTACTTAATTTTTCTTCATTGGTCTTTGAGGAGTTCATTTATTTACTTAAAAACTTAGCTATGTATTTTTTTTTAATGTTTGCTATATTTTGAGTTTCCTTGAGTTTTGTTGGGAAAGGCCATTTAGGTTGTCTGGTCTACTTCATTGCCAGAAGTAAAATTCCGTTAAGTATTTCTTGTCTAATCTTCAGTCTTTCTACTTTGTCTCTCATACAAGACTCCTCTAGGGTTAGAACTGGGTTCAATTCATCTTTATATTACTAGGCTCTGGAACATAGTGGTTATAACATCTGTTTAATGAGTATTCTCCAAGCCACAATGTTTATTTGGAATATTTGTTTACCTTTTACAGTTCACAAAAACTGCTACAGTTGTTAAATAAGAACCTATATAAACACCAGCTGCTGGAAGGAGTTTGTATATAGGTGAAAATTTCTTGGTGACCATATTAGATTTCCATAGGTAAATCCCTTTGTGCTCAGTTTACAATTATCTGTGTGTTGTGATTCCTATAAGTGGATTATATATGCTGCTTACACAGGTTGTATATTATTGCCACAATCTTTTATCAGAATGATAAATATAATTCCCCATGTCAATGAAGACCTCTGGATTTTAGATCTCAGGGATATATTCTCAGAGTTGCTGTCAGTTTTTCCCTAGAGACATAGCAATTAAAATGTCTTACATTTCTATTGTTCTTAAAAAAAAATTTGAGATGCAAAACATACCACATAATTCACCAATTTAAAGTATACAATTAAATGGAATAAAGTCTAAAGGATGATTAGCCTGGAGGATAGATAAAACTTACAGGAATGTGATAGTTTCTTTCAGTATTAGAAGATCTATCATGTGGATCATGTAGAAAAGGTTTAGGTCTGTGCTGTGTTGCCCCAGAGGGAAGAGCTAGGAAGTTATAAGGAGATATATTTATGTCAACATTTATATCTGAATTCATATCAGAAGAATCTCTGACAGCCAGCATTATTTGAAAATAAATTGGGCTGCCTCTGGAGTTCATAAAATTCTCCATCAAAATAGTATACAAACAGGAGCAAGATGACTGGTAGCGGGGAATTCTGAAATGGTGATTCAGGCATCCTGTCAGTTGTATTAGAAGGTTTCTCAGGTTCTTTTCTACCATAAGAAATTGATTCTTTGAAGTCTAAAGAAAACAAAGGTAGAGGAAGTTAACTGCATCCTGTAAAACAGTGAGTGTGTATAATGTAAAGATAGATAAATTATCATGTTCTTGAAATCTGGTAGTTAAATCATAAAATTTTAGAGCACTGAAAGACAACATTGTTCATTTTGTCTATGCCTCCTTGTATAGATGGGGACATATTCAGATACAGAGGTTGTTCACATTGCCCAAAGTCTAATAGCCAGTTAGTGGTAGAGTTGAAATTAGAATTCATATTATTTTAAGACAGATAAAGGATTTATTCATTTTAATAATGAACAGAAAATAAAAATAACTTATTGGATGGAAATACCGACAGATTCAAGACTAGATTCTTCTTCTTCATTATTATTATTATTATTATTTTTTTTTTTTTTTTTTTTTTTGAGTTGGAGTCTCACTCTGTTACCCCGACTGGATTGCAGTGGCCGCTCCCGGCCACCACAGCCTCGACCTGCTGGGCTCCGGCGATCCTTCTGCTTCAGCCTTCCAAGTAGCCGGAACTACAGGCACACGCTACCATGCCCAGCTAATTTTTTTTATTTATTGTAAAGACAAGGTCTCTTTTGATTTATTGTAGAGACGAGGTTGCCCAGGTAGGTCTCGAACCTGCGGGCTCAGGCAATCTGCTCACCTTGGCCTCCCAAAGTGCTGGGATTACAGGCTGAGTCACCGAGCCTGGCCATGACTAGATTCTTAACGTATTATTACTGAAAGCTAGGTATGTTCAGGATGCTTTTGTAACCTTTTGAGGACAAGTTCAAAGAATGAGAATGGCAAAACTTTTCCACAAAACTTACCTTGGTGCCACTGTTAGAGTGAAGATGTTGAACTGAATGAACCATTGATTTGACACAGAATGGGTTTTTAAACTATATATGTCTTTATGTTTTTTTTCTCTCTTTGCCTTTATCATTGTTTTTAAATGTTCTATTATTTCCGTAGTTTGATCCCACAGATCTTGTTTTTTTCCAGGTACACTTTTATCTCAGTGTTTTGAATGTTTACACAAAAAACAAATGTATTAAACAGCGAAACATTCAAACATCTAACATCAATAACAGTAAAACATTCAAGAACAATGAAATAAAAGCAGTGGGAAAAATAATCCTTGACTCAATTGAAGGTTGGCTAGGAAGCATATCAGCCAGTGGTGAGGCCTGAGCAGGACCATAGGTGTTGTATATAATTGTGCTGGACTATGGATGGGCAGCAATTCTGTCCTCCAAATTTAAGCATGCAGCATTCAAATATTACACCAATTAGTAACCATGTAAGACTGGCATGAGAATAGGAACTCTAATCTTGATCATTGTTTTGAGTATTTTTTTGAGAACTTATAAACATTTTAATTATGAATTCTCCATGACAAATACTCTTGGTCCTACCAAGACTAGTAATAGTAATTATTTCTCAGTTGTGCTCTTTGCTAAACATTAATATGTATTAGGGTATTAATAGTCTTTGTTCATTGTTTAGAACAATGCTGCCCAATATAACTATAATGCAAGTCACAAATGCAAGACACATACATAATCATTTTCTTTTTTTTTTTTTTTTTTAAGAGTCAGAGTCTCACTCTGTTACCCAGGCTAGAGTGCAGTGGTACAATCATAGCTACTGTAACCTCAAACACCTGGGCTCAAGCAATGCTCCTGGCTGGGCCTCCAGAGAACAGGGATTACAGGCATGTGCCAATGCACCTGACCTCCTGAATTATAAATTTTCTTTCAAAAAATATTTCGGGGAGGGAAGGGAAGGGAAAAAAAATTTCAATACAATAAGTGCACTGTTCACCCCAACCTGTGCACATTGTACCTGATAGGTGATTCTTTATCCATCCCTCCCTTTCCACTCTCCCATTTCGGAGAAATGTTCATTATGTCATTTTAAATGCCTTTGAAGATACTTAGTTTAGCTCCCTCTTATAAGTGAGAACATGTGGTGTTTGGTTTTCTGTTTCTGCATGAGTTCATGTAGGATGATGTTCTCTAATTCCAATCAAGTTGTTGCGAAAGACATTATTTCATTCTTTTTTGTGGATGAATAGTATTCCATGGTTTGTATGTCTGTGTGTGTATATACACACAAGCTTTTGTGGAAAAGCTTGCCATTCTCATTATTTGATCTTGTCCTCAAAAGGTATATATATATATACATACAGCTAATGGGCATTTAAGTGGATTCCAAATCTTTGCAGTTGTGAATTGTGCTGTGATAAACATATGAGTGTAGGTGTCTTTTTTGTATAGTGACCTCTGTTCTTTTGGGTAGATACCAAGTAGTGAGGGTGCTGGATTGAATTGTAGGTCCACTTTTAGTTCTTTGAGGAGTCTCCATACCAATTTTCATAGAGTTTGTACTAATTTATACTTCCACCAACAGTATATAAGCATTCCCTTTTCACTGCGTCTAGCCAACATCTATTGTTTTTTTATTTTTAAAATAATGACCATACTCACTGGCATAAGGTTATATCCCATTGTAGTTTTAATTTGAGTTTCCCTGATGATTAGTGTTGTTGAGCATTTTTTCATATGTTTATTGGTCATTTGTATATCTTCTTTTGAGAGATGTCTGTTCATGTCATTAAGTTTAAGTCTTTATTTTAATTGCATTTGTTTTGGGGATCTTAACCATATAGTCTGTCTAGGTCAATATCCAGAAGAGTTTTTCCTAGGTTTCCTTGCAGGATTTTTATGTTCTCAGGTCTGATATTTAAGTCTCTAATCCATATTGAGTTAATTTTTGTATATGATGAGAGACAGGGATCAAGTTTTATTTTCCCGCATGTAGCTGTTCAATTTTCCCAGCACCATTTGTTGAATAGAGTGTCCTTTCCACAGAGTATGCTTTTGTCTGCTTTGTTGAAGATCTATTTCCGGATTCTCTTTTCTGTTCCATTGTTCTCTGTGTCTAGTCTTATACCAGTAGCATGTTGTTTTGTTTACTATAGGCTTATAGTATAATTTGAAGTCAGGTAATGTGATACCTCCAGCTTTATTATTTTTACTCAGGATTGCTGTGTCTATTCTGGCTCTTTATTGTTTCCATATTAATTTTAGGATTTTTTTTCTAATTCTGTGAAAAAGAATGTTGGTAGTTTGATAGGGATTGAGCTGAGTCTGTAGATGACTTAGGGTAATGTGGTCATTTTAACAATGTTGATTATTCCAATCCATGAGCATGAGATGTTTTTCCATGTGTTGGTATCCCCTAAAATTTCTTTCAACAGTGTTTTGTAATGCTCCTTGTAGAGATCTTTCACCTCCTTGGTTAAATGTATTCCTAGATATTTTAATTTTTTTGGCAGCTATTGTAAATAGAATTGAATTCTTGATTTGATTATCAGTTTGGTTGTTTTTGAGGTATAGAAGTGCTATTGATTTGTGTGTGTTGATTTTGTACCCTGAGATTTTACTGAATTCAGTTATCAAATCCAAGAGTCTTTGGAGGAGTCTTCAGGATTTTCTAGGTATAAGATCATACTGTCAGTATGCAGAGATTTTTAAAATTTCTCTTTTCCAATTTGGATGCCCTTTATTTCTTTCTCTTGCCTGATTGCTTTGGCTAGGAAGACTTGTGATACTATGTGGAATAGGAGTGGGCATCCTTGCTTTGTTCCGGTTCTGAGGGGGAATGCTTTCAACTTTTCCCTGTTCAGGGTGATGTTGGCTGTGGGTTTATGATACGGTTTTTATTATTTTGAAGAATGTTCTTGTTATACTTATTACGCTGAGTATTTTTATTATGAAGATAAGCTGGATTTTATCAAATGAGTTTTCTACATCCTTTGAAATGATCATGTGATTTTTGTTTTTAATTCTGTTTATGTGATGGATTATGTTTATTGACTTATGCATGTTGAACCATCCTTGCATCCCTGGGATAAAACCCTCTTGATCATGGTGATTTTTTTTTTTTTGATGTGCTGTTGGATTTTGTTTGCCAGTATTTTGTTGAGGATTTTTGCATCTATGTTCATCAGGGATATTGGTCTATAGTTTTCTTTTTATGTTGTATATTTTCCTGGCTTAGCAGAATGAGTTAGAGAGAATTTCTTCTTTTTAAATATTATGGAATACCTTTAGTAGGATTGGTACCAGTTCTTCTTGGAAAGTCTGGTAGAATTTGGCTGTGAGTCCATCAGGTCCTGGGCCTTTTTTGGTTGGGAGACTTTTAAATTACTGATTCAATCTCACTACTTGTTATTGGTCTGTTCAAGGTTTCTTTTTCTTTTTGATTCAAGATTGGGGGGTTGTATGTTTCCCATAATTTATCCATTTCCTCTAGATTGTCTGGTTTGCTTGCATAGAGGAGTTTATAATAATCTTGAGTGATCATTTGCATTTCCATGGTATCAGTTGTAATATCGTTTTCATTTCTGATTGAGCTAATCTGAATCTTCTCCCTTTGTTTCTTAATTAATTCGTAGTGGTCTATCAATTTTATTTATCTTTTCAAAGTAACAATTTTTTGTTTCATTGATCCTTTTTATTCTTTTTGTTTCAATTTCATTTAGTTCTGCTCTGATCTTCATTATTCCTTTCCTGCTGGCTTTGGGTTTGATATTTTTCCTGCTTTTCTAGTTCCTTGAGGTGTGACATTAGGTTGTCAGTATGTTATCTTTCAGTTTTTTTATGAAGACAGTATCTTCCCAACCAGGTAACTTTCAATCTTTTTAATGTAGGCCCCTTAAGTGCTATACATTTTCCTCTGAGGACAGCTTTGATAATTTGTGTTGTTGTGACCATTCATTCTGAGGATTTTTTCATTTCTAAATTGATTTCATTGTTGACCCAAAGATCATTGAGGAGCAGATTATTTAATTTTTATATATTTGTTTGGTTTTGGGAGTTCTTCTTGGAGTTGATTTCTAGTTTTATTCCACAGTGGTCTAAGAAGATCCTTGATATGATTTTAATTTTTTGACTATATTGAGACTTGATCTGTAGCCTATCATATGATCTATCTTGGAGAGTGTTCTATGTGCTGATGAGAAATATATATATTCTGTAGGTTTGGGGTAGAATGTTCTGAGGATGTCTGTTAGGTTCATTTGCTGTGGGGTCCAGTTTAACTCCACTGTTACTTTGTTTACTGTCTGCCTTGATGATCTGTTTACTATCAGTGGAGTGTTGAAGTTTCCCAGTAGTATTGTCTTGTCGTCTATCTCTTTTCTTAGGTCTAGTAGAATTTTTTATGAAACTGGGCACTCTGGTGTTAGGTGCATGTATTTTTAAAATTGTTATATCTTATTGTTGGATTGATCCTTTTATCATTACATAATAACTTTCTCTGTATTTCTTTGTTGTTAATTTAAACTCTGTTTTATCTGACATGAAAATGGCTACTCCTGCTTGTTTTTGGTTTTCATTTGCATGGAATATATTTTTTCTATTCCTTTACTTGAATCTGTAGGAGTCTTTGTGTGTTAGGTGAGTCTCTTGAAGGCAGCAGATATTTGGATTGTGTGTGTGTGTGTGTGTGTGTGTGTGTGTGTGTGTGTGTGTGTTTAAAATTCATTCTGACAATCTGTATATTTTAACTGGAGCATTGAGAGTATTTACATTCAAGATTAGTAATGATATGTAAAGTGCTTTTCTATTAATTGTGTTGGTTACTTGGTTGCTTTTTACTCCCCTCTATTGTGTTGGTGTTCTAGGACCCCTGTGAGCTTTATAATTTCCAGTGTTTTTCTACTGGTGTACCTTTTGTTTCAATATTTTGAACTCCTTTGAATATTTCTTGTAGAGCTGGTCTAGTGGTGGTGGTGACAAATGTCCTCAGTGTTTGCTTGTCTGAGAAAGTCTTTATTTCTCCTTCATTTATGAAAGTTTTGTAGGACAGAGAATCCTTGGCTGAGAGTTATTCTGTTTGAGGAGATTGAGGATAGGGCCCCAATACCTTTTGGCTTGTAGGGTTTCTGCTGAGAAGTCTGCTGTTAGTCTGATAGGTTTACCTTTATAAGTTATTTGATGTTTTGTAAAAATACGGAACATTTCACGAAGTTGCATGCCATCCTTGTGCAGGGACCATGCTTATCTTCTTGTGTTGTTTCAATTTTAGCATATGTGCTTCTGAAACAAGTATTGTTTTGGATATTTTAACAGGAATTTATCACATTTCTTGCTTAAATGGATGTATTTTGGGTAGTTAGAGCATCTTGATTTGCTTCTGCTCCTTTCTGTGAGATTACACATCTTAATCTTCCCCATAGCATCCTGAAGAGAATAGGTTATTTTATGTATTTCCAGTTCTCTTTTCATGGTATTTTATCATATGAAATATCCTATGGTATTTATATATGTCCACTGAGACCCGAAGGTAACAGAAGGACATTTTAATTTGTCTTTTAAAACATAAAATCAGAAAGTGTTTTAGAAGCTTGTCATGAATTATGAGCCCTTTCAGTGAATCATTTACAGAGTATTTTCAGCCACAAAATCCTGTGAAATTTAGTTTCATAATTGCATCACACTCCTTTGGTGCCATTGTTGGAGTCAGAATTCACTTGGGAAAACACTTAATTGCCAAACTTTATCTCTCCTTTCTTCAGTATACCTGCAAAGTGCTTGCTTATCATAATGGGAATTATGCTTGTTCCAAGAAGAAGCTATAGCCAATTAGCCAGTGTCCATATCTTATCTTTCATTCCCAAGCCTATAAAATGTATTCCCTCTAAGAACCGACACTTGTTTGTGAGCTTGCAAATTGGAATGTATGTATTCTTTTGTTTGACATCTCATCACTATGTAATATGACCTTGAGCTATGCTTTTAGGAAGTTATTATGTATGTCTGAGTTTTTAAAAATCCTTAGACTGTTTGTGGAACCTGGTTTTTAAAAAACAAATTTTAAAGAAACTATCTCATAGTGTTTCTTGGCATATGAAACAAGTCTTCAATAGAAATAAAAAAACCCTGGAATGAGATTTGTACAAAGCAGCACATTTTGCTGTCAGTTATGGACAAAATCACCAAAAATAAAACACTTGGTCCCTCGAGGGAGGAGGACTGATTGTCACGTAGCAAGAATCCTGGGTGACCTAGCATAATTTAGTATATGGGGTGGAGAGTATCTTACCACCAGAAAAGTCACCTGAGAATACTCTTAAAAATACATTTGTTTGGTTTTGCCATTGTAGACTTAGTCTTGATTAACTGATAGAGTATATTTGAAGGATATTTGCTGCAACCTTGATACTCATTTTTCCCCTCTGCATTCTGATGTGGACTAGTGGAGGAAGGGGACCTTTGCCTTTGTTTTATAGAGTTAGCATGAATGAAAAAAAATTATGTGGAATGACCATTTTTGAAAATAAATTGTTATGCTGTCCCCAAAGTACCAGGAAAATGAAAGAATTCATGAGAAAAGCAGGTTTCAGAATAATTTCAAAGCCAGTTGTCATTTCTTGGATCACGAAAGGACTTAGGATATTGGTGTTGACGTTTTGGGTTCACTTTCCTTCCTCTTTGTCCTCTGAGGCTGTCTATATGTAACAGATGGACCAGATTGTGGCACAGCTGACCTGTTAATTTTCACTATTTCCATTATTAGAAACTTTCATTGGTTGTGTGGCAATTCACAACAGTCACAAAGATGGCCAATATTAATGAGTTTTTAAATTGTCTCATAAGCTATTCATTTCTGGCTTAAAAACAGACAAAATATCAGTTCACAATTTTATTTGAGATTTCAGTTTGCACAATAACTTTAAACACATGCTAATAATTCTTTTTATTAATCCTCTGAGTTTCTAAGCACAGATAAAGAATTTTATAGCCTCTCAGTAAATGTGAAATGTATTATAAGTAAAGGAATGGACTATGGTTCATTTTTGTGTGTCATCTTGGTATTATAACACAAGTAGTGTCTTTTGGGTGTTTATTATTACTGGCTTGTTGCTAGATTCCACCTAATAGTTTTTGTTTCCTGAATTAGATTACCCCATATCTCTTCAAGAATCACAATGCTGAATTGCTTTTATTTGTGTACATACAACAGTGAACTTTGTGGTAATACATAGATTTTCCCAAGTTTGTAGTTGAGGATTTTAAGCAGTCAGTAAAGAGAGAAAATTAAAGGAGAGAAAATCCAGAGCAAGCTGTTCAAAACTAATCAGTAGGAAATTATGTAAACTTAATTAACTAGGGCATCAAGGGAAGGGCTATGGAGTGTAATGAAATTTTTTAGAAATGAGGCAAAGCAGCCAAACTAAAACAGGGTTACTTGAAGTGTTCCCAAAAGGGAGGGAGGGAATATCCTTCTTGTATAGGGAGTACTGCTTGACCTCATGTCGTATTTTTGACTGTGAATCTCTCTGTGCAATGATCCTCAGGGAGATAGGTATACAAGGAGAGTATGATGCTGAATGAACCCAAAAAAGAGAACGTTCTAGCTTGCACTATTTATTGAATGACATTCATATGGTAAAATGGAGACTGAAATATAGTTGTCATGATCCAGTTACCTTTCATTTGCAAATGATCCAAAGTGATTAGCTAGGATTTAGAAGAAATTTGTGAATTTCAGATCTAGATAGACCAGATGGAGAAGGCTTTGAAGGTTTTCTGTCTAGGGCTCAATTTAGTTCATTTTTAAAAATACTTATTGAACACCTGTTCTATGAAGAGTGATGTGCTCATGCTGCATAGAAGAAATAACTGAGTAAGGCACTCCATTGCCCTTTAAGAGTTTACAAACCATTATGGAGAATGAGAATATACAAATAATAAACATACTAGGCAATGATACACAATAATACTTCTATGTCAAAAGACTCCTGAATGTCTATCTTTAGTCTCATCTTTTCTCTTGAGCCCCAGATCTGAATAGACAACTGCCTATTGGATCTCTCCCATCAACTTGAGTAAAGAAAGAAGTTTAAACTTTCAGTTTCTGATCACTTCAAAGATAGATTTAGAAACTTATATACACACAAAAAATATAGTGTTTCCTCAAAGTTATCATTTATTTGGGTGGTAAATGTGCAATTTAGATGTTTTAGGAATGCATGAGAAATGATATTTGTTACTGTACATACACAATCCCATATAAACACAAACCTATGAAGAGGACAAACTCCTAAGATACAGTACCATCAACTTTTGGAAGATAAAGAATGCAAATATGAACTCTTCATTTAAAAATTTGGTTTATATAATACTATAAGAAAGGGATTGCCAGTAGTGGGATATTGCCGGGGTATATGGTGGGGGGCACATAACATCAATAAGGGTACCTGATCTCAAACCAGGCAAAGTGGGGACTGAAAGGAGGCCCAAACTTTACCTATACAATAATCACTTGTATACTTAATTCTGAATTGTACCCCACATCTTTAAAATAAAAAAATATATAAATTTGGTTTAGAAATTCAAACAAAATTACCTAAAGATGATTTAAAAATGACTTTATCTATTTGTGACCTTAGTCATATGCTTTAAAATGTTTTTAAATTGTGGTAAAATATATATAATATTAGATTTCTTATTTTAACCATTTTTAGGTGACAATACAGTAGCATTAAGAACATTCACCAAAAAAAGAACATTCACATTATTGTTTTTAATGCCTCACTGCCATCATCCCCAGAACATTTTCCTCTTCCCAAACTAAAACTCTATACCTATTAAATAATAACTCCCTATTCTATTTTCTGTCTCTATAATTATAACTACTCTACATACCTCATATAAGTGGATTCATGCAATACTTACCCTTTTGTCTCTGGCTTATTTCACCCAGTATAATGTTGTCAAGGTTCATCCTTTTTTTTTTTTAGTATGTGTTAGAATTTCCTTCCTTTGTAAGGGTGAATAATATTCCATTTCTTTCCCTTTTAAGGCTCATTAATATTCCATTGTACGTATACACCACATTTTGTTTATCTATTCATCCACCAATGAATAGTTGGGTTGATTCCACCACCTGGTTTTTGTTACTAATACCATTATGAACATGGGTATACAAATAACTTTTCAAGTCCCTGCTTTCAGTTCTTTTGAGTATATACTTAGAAGTGCAATTGCTGAATCATGTGAATATAGTTACCCTAGTAGGTGGGCTTTTTTTTTTTTTTTTTCAAGAGACAAGGTCTCATAGTGTTGCCCAAGGCTGACCTTGAACTCCTGAGCTCAAGCGCTCCTCTTGTTTCAGTTTCCTAAGTAGCTGGACTACAGGCATGTACCACCGCGCTCAACTCAATTGCTAGGTTATCTGGTCATTCAATATTTAATCTTTTGAGGAACTACCATACTGTTTTCCACAGTGGATGCATCATTTTCTATTCCCACCAGCAATGTGCTAAGGTTCTAGTTTCTCTGCGTCCTTGACAACATTTGTTAAATTCTGGAGGTATTTTTGTCATTGTTTTTGAATTATAGTCACCCATATGGGTTTAAAGTGGTATCTCATCATAAATTTGAATGTATTTTCCTAATGACTAGTGATGTCAAGCATATTTTTATGTGTTTACTGGCTGTTTATCATTTTTTGGAGAATATCTATTTTAATTGGGTTGATTTTTGTTGTTGGGTTGTTGGAATTCTTTACTTATCTGAACATCAATTGCTTAATAGACACATGGTTTGCAAATATTTTTTCCCATTCTGTGGGTTGACTTTCACTCCGTTGATAGTGGTGTCCTTTGTTGCACTTTGATAATGTCCTTTGTTAATTTTGATGAAGTTAAGTTTATCTGCTTTTGCTTTTGTGGCTTGTGCTTTTGATGTCATATCCAAGAAATATTGTCAAATCCAGTGTCATTGAAGCTTTTTCCCTCTTCTTCAAGAGTTTAATAGTTTGGGATCTTATGTGTATATCTTTGATTGATTTTGAGTTTATCTTTGTATAGAATGTCACATAAGGGGCC
This sequence comes from Cephalopachus bancanus, assembly GCA_027257055.1. Lineage (NCBI taxonomy): Eukaryota > Metazoa > Chordata > Mammalia > Primates > Tarsiidae > Cephalopachus > Cephalopachus bancanus. The sequence goes on along the minus strand of JAPVLO010000148.1, from coordinate 1,406,977 downwards.
CAAGTTCATTCTTTGCACATGGATATCCCAGCATCATTTATTGAAAAGACTACCCTTTACCCATTATATGGTCCTGGAATGCTTGTTGAAAAATAATTTGACAATATGAGTTATTTCACCTAGCATAGTGTTTATTTCTGGGCTTTCTAGTCTATTTCTTTGGTTTATAAGTCTGTCTTTATTCCAGTACATTTTGATTGCTATAGCTTTGTAGTACGTTTTGAAATCAGAAAATGTGAGACTTCAACTTTGTTCTTCTTCTTGGCTATTTGGGGTTTCTTGAGATTTCTATACAAATTTTTTTTAACTTGTGGTCTTTGAATTGTTTTATAAAATGTCATCTAATACAATTTTTTCTATAAAAACTTCTTTTGAGGTAATCCTTTCTAGCTCATCTAAGTTTATGGTAAATGTGAGTGTCTAATAATGTAAGCAAATATAGAAATATATGGTAATCTTTATACCCCTAGGAAAAACGGTTATAGGACACAGGACTTGGAAAGGACATTTTCTTTCTAGAGAAAAATGGAGGAAACTGCATTTTAAAAACAGCTATCATGCCTTTTGACTTTTTAAAAAATTTTGTTGAGTAATACTCAACTTTATCATTTACTCTTAGAGAATAATTTAGATTGACACCCCTCTTCACAAATAATCTTATTTTTGCTTTGCAAATGAATAAGCTTGGGGGATTTTATACTGCAGTGTTTAACATATGCATGTAATATGCAAACTATGAAAAATAACCCAAATTTTCTGGGGCTGCCTTTTGTTATTTAAGGATGCATAAATCATGATAGCTTTTGTTTTGTTTTGGTTTTCTCATTTGAGTTGAGGTCTCACTCTTTCACCCAGGCTGAGTGCAGTGGTATAATCATGGCTCACTGCAACCTCAAATTCCTGGATTCAAGCAATCCTCCCACCTCAACCTTCTGAGTAACTGGGACTACAGGTGTGTACCACCACACCTGGCTAATTTCTTATTTTTTGTAGAGATAGGGTCTCATTATATTGCCTAAGCTAGTCTTGAATTCTTGGGCTTTAGCAATCCTTACTCATCTGATCATTTAGTTTGTAATATATCCAAGAAGTCTTTTGTATTCCTTCCAGCGGGTAGAGCAAAATCAGATTTATTCAGGGAAAATCTCTGAGTGATTATGTCCACCATGAGCATCTTTGCTCTTTCTGCTAGTGATCTGAGCAGCTTACCTTCCATTCAGGTTGTGGTGTCCACCTTTGGATTAAGTCTGACCAACCATGTATGTCACATTTAGACAAGTTAGATCTTTAAGGAATTTGATGCGGAAGTTTAAATCTTGCTAGCTTTCTCTCAAAATTAGTCACCAATACACTGCAGATTGGTATTTGTGCATAAAAGACAGCAACCACATCCATTCTACAGGATTAAGTTTCAGTAAGTTCCAAATTGTGTGGATGTTTGATAAATACTGTCTAATTGCTATATTTGAGACAAGTTGTTATCTATAAAGCCCAGTTTGGTCATTTGAGTTTTTTCAGTTTTAGTTGATGGGTTTACCACATGGTTAATCTAATTTGGCAATGATAGCAGTAGAAAAATGCTAAATTAATGAGAAATGATTTTTTTTTAATGTTATAAAGCTATGAGCTGGCCCGGGGGTGGTGGTAATCATGCCTGTAATCCTAACACTTTGGGAAGCTGAGGTGGGAGCATTACTTGAGGCTAGGATTTTGAGACCAGCACAGGCAACATAGCAAGACCTCATCTCCACAAGAAGGAAAAAAAAATGATCTGGGCATAGTGACATGCACTTGTAGTCCTAGTCATTCGAGAGACTGAGGCTGGAGGATCTCTTGAGTCTAGTTCAAGGCTGCAATGCCACTGCACTCTAGCCTGGGATACAAAGTGAGACTTTGTCTCTAAATGAATGAATGAATGAATAAATAAATAAATAAATAAATAAATAAAGCTGTGAGCTACTACAAGAAATGTAGAATGCTTTATTTTTTAATGAAAAGAACTTATGTTTAAATATTTCACATAAATGTGTTTTATAAGATTTTTTTCATTAAACATTCATTGAAAGATCAATATGTAATTTTTTTAAAGACATGAATGCCTATTTCAAAATATGTGATGCTCCTTAACATATGTGTATTTTAAATGTCTTAAGAATGATTTGTCAAAAAAAAAAAAAGAATGATTTGTCCATGTGAAAACTAAACATGTTTTTTTCCCAAACATTATAGCCCTGAGGGACTGACTGAGTGCTGGGCTATTACTGCTTGAGACTAACATTTTCTGGACACATTCTCAGAAGCATGAATCCAATTTTAGCAAAATTCAAGTGAACTGTGATTTGTGTCACTAAAGTTTGCTTTTTCATCATAGCTACCAGGCACCATTTATTTAACATTAAATAGTGCATGGCACTACAAGAGAACTACATGCATAGAGACTTTGAACTGTAGAGATTCCTGGACTACTCCTGAGTTACTTGATGAATTTGGGTGGTGTCACTTTTGTCATAGCATATAGAAATAGCAGGCTACCAAAATTATGCCCGTAAGAAGAGTCATAAAGGATTCCTTGTTCTTTTAGCACAAAGTAGTGTAAACTCTTTATTAGCTACTTTTCTCTTTCCATTTGAGAGTCATGGATGTGACAGAGGTTCTTGGAAAAACTTAGTACCGGGAAAATAACAGGAAAATGTGACATATCTTAGTGGTTAAGAGAGTCAAGGGCATACACTTAGGAGTTAGCCTTATAGTTATCCTATTCTGTGACTACTGTAATTTCAAAATAGGGATAATCAGACCCGTAAGATTATGGTGAGGATTAAATAAGATAATTTTTGAAGAGCGCTCTTTTGTGTAATCTGGTACAAAGTGAGTACTCATTAAATATGTCAATTATTAGTATTGTTACTGATGATTTCTTCTGCAAATAAAGCAATATGTGTTCTTTATGGACAATTTTGGAAATATTATAAGGAAGAAAAATTGAATTACCCATATCTTACCATACCAGAGATAGTCATTAATAACTGTTAGTATATTACTTTGTAGTCTTTTTCCTTTGTATGAGTGTATACACACACAAATGTTAAATCTGGTACATAATAATGATTTAGTAATGATTTGTTGAATTATATTGTAGATATGGTAGAATGTGTCCTTCTTAAAAATAGCTTCATAAAATTCTCTCATTGGTGTACCATAATTTATTTAACCAAATCCCTGTTGTTGGATTATTAGGTTTTATTTTCTATAAAAATAGAAATATTTTTTCATTATGGATACTTTTAAGATGAACATTTATATTTATAAATCTTTAGGTATGTATTTGGTTATTTTTAAAAAATAGATGCCCATAAGTAGAATTACTGAGTTAGAGATTTTGGCACACCTTGTCAGAATACCCAGTATGGAAGTTGTCCCAAGTATAATATTGCCTTTCTAAACTTAGTCAAGTCCATACATCAAAAATTGTCTCTTATAGTTTCTTTTTATAACCTGTTACAGTTTTTGTTTGTTTGTTTGTTTTTAATCGGCAACTTACTCTGTCGCCCATGCTGGAGTGCAGTGGCATGACCATGGCTACCACATCTGCTAGGCTCAGGCGATCCTTCTGCCTCAGTCTCCCAATTAGCTGCGACTACAGATACACGCCACCATGCCTGGCTAATCTTTAATTTTTTTTGTAGAGATGAGGTTTTGCCATGTTGCTCAGGCTGGTCTCAAACTCCTGGCTCAGACAATCCTCTTACCTCAGCTTCCCAAAGTGCTAGGATTACAGATGTGAGCCACCGTTCAGGCTTGACTCATATTTTTGACAATTCATGCAGCTGAACATTTTCCCAATGTCTTCAAGAGCATTTTAAATAAATGCCCATTTCTTTGTAATGATTTTTCTCAGAAACAAGCAAAATCTCAAGCTAGTCTAGTAGTACTTCCTATCCCAGAGTAGTATACCATAGCTCATGAGAACAAAAAGAAAAATAATTGTTTTTGTGTGTTTTAAGTGGAGGGTAGTTTCTTTAATTTACATGAACATTAAGCTATGATAGGTAGTGACAGTTTATTCCTAAAGTATATTCAGTTACCCATTGACATGGATATGCCATAACCTGTTATCCTTGGCTTATAGATCTCCTCAGGGAAAATGTTTCAGAAGAGTAAGCAACAGAAATGTTTTCTGGGAAAAGTATCAGGGCAGGAGTGTTGTGATTTCAAACATCACAACACTTCCCTGTAGCAGTCTATATCCAAAAGCAAATCTATGCTAGCCAAGCAGATGAATCTGGCATTTCAGAGAATACATACGATGGCTGAATTGAGATTTCTGCTGACCACTCCAAGATACCTTTTTCTGGACGTCTCAGACTGAGAGACAACTATCAGAAATATCATTTTAAGTCCAGAGACCAGGAAACCTCTATACTTGTTCATAGAGCTTTTCACTGACCTGTGCATTTTTCTGTGCCTATCAAGATTTACTCTCTCACAAGCTCCTGCTCTCACATCAGGGGAGTGAATGATTGGATTTGGATAGTATTTTGGTTTTTGAGTTGGACCACTCCTTTCCCTATGGAATTTCTGTAGAAAAAAATGGGTCAAAGCGAGAACACATAGGGAGACAACCCTGAATGCTTCCATGAATACAGACATATTTGTTTCCTTTTATATGCTAAACCTTAAGCAAAAGGTAAAATAAATATCTAAAATAAGGAGATGTACCCAATATTTATGCCATCATCTGAGTATTTACAAGAGAATGTCTTTATTGTAAGTGCCAAAAAGGTGGGGACAGGACTCATTTAAATTAAGAGAAAGAAACACTTGTTCTTTTATGATGAAAGCAGAGACTTAAGAAACGTATACTCTCCTTGAACTCTTTTAATATCTGTAATAAACTATGACCATTCAAAGGTTGAGCAGTATCTTATCTTATCTTTATTTATTTTCCTTTAAAATTGGCACCACTTCAGAATTTGGAGTTGAGGTTTACTTGGCTAAGACCTCATTTCCTATCCAACTATTTACAATTGTTAATGTCCAAGTCAGGAAGATGTTTTCTGGGTTTATTTATGATGACTCTGTATCAAACCAGCAATGTTTAGAAACCCTCCAAGACCTGAGCGATTTTTTTTTTTTAGAGATTTATTATACAGAAAGAAGAAGCAAACATGTTTTGTTCTATACTATTCAGAGCCAAAGAATCACCCATTTCCCTTAGGAGTCACTTGTTCTAAGAGCTGTCCTGGACAGAGAAAGACTCTTTAATGGCTGCTTATCAGCCTGAGTTGCCCCAGCTTTGTCTCCAGCATGTAGCTCAGAGGATCCCCAATACTTTGTTTCCCTAGTGCTTATCATACAAGTACTAGACCTCTGCAATATAGACCTAGGACATGCTTGGTGATGACACAAAATTTGACACCATTGTGAAAAGTAGGCAGGAGGTATCATGCCCATTGTGAGGAATTTTTTAAAGTTTTTCAAGTGAACTAACTTCTCCATTAACAAATAAATAGACCTTTCATATTGTAGCTGGAAAGTAGCCAAGAAATCATCTCCTTTATTGGACCATGACTATAGACTTCTCAGTGGTATCTTTGCAATCCTAAGACCTAGTAGAAAACCTGGCACAGCTAAGTACATAGTAAATATCAACTGAAAGAATAATTCATTGATGTAGCTCAGTAATTTCCATATTTTTCCTGCCAAAGATCTTTTAAATTATGTTTCCCGTGGCCGCCATATTTTGAAAGATTTATTATTCTGCATTGATTAATAATTCATGGGTTTCCTAATTTTATTGACCAAAGCCAACTAGGACTTCTGGTCAATATGAGAAAACCTTGGTAGGTTAGTACCATAATTTCAGCTCAGGAAAAAAAAAAATCTGATATTTTATTTAGGTTGTGTAAAAAAATAAAAATAACTTCTAGATCCAATCGTTACTTTTGGGGGGCTCCTGTGATTCTGAGCCCTTAGACTAAAAAAAATCTATGATCTTGTCTACACCACTCATTTTACAAATAAACATGCTAAGCTTAAAGAATTAGAGTGAAATGACTTAGCTGGAAAGTCAAACTAATTGAATCCAATTTCCTGGTTTAGAGTCTAGTAAGGATGGATATATAGGCTATGGTTTAGAGAGGATATTCTAGAATGAGACCTTAGATTCCTGGCTCCTTTTTAAGACTAGGAGCCGGGCTCAGTGGCTCAGCCTGTAATCCCGCGCCTTTGGGAGGCTGAGGTGAGTGGATTGCCTGAGCCCGCGGGTTCGAGACCCGCCTGGGCAGCGAGACCTCATCTCTACAATAAATCAAAAAAAATCAGCCGGGCGTGGTAGCGCGCGCCTGTAATTCCGGCTACTCGGAAGGCGGAGGCGGAAGGATTGCCGGAGCCCAGCAGGCGAGGCTGCGGTGACCGGAAGCGGCCACTGCACTCCAGTCTGGGCAACAGAGTGAGACTCCAACTCAAAAAAAAAAAAAAAAAAAAAAGACTAGATGGTGTTCAGATTATTGCTGCCTTGGACAGATTTGACAGATAGAATCTCATTTTAACAAATACCTTAACATCTAATTATATTCAATATCATTAAGTATTCCCAAGATCTAACTCACAGTTCATACTAATGTTTTATTATTGTAAACTGCAAAATTCTACCAGATTTTTTAAATTTCATATGAATGGGTGTTATAGAGTACTCGTTTTTTGTTCAGAAAGGGAACACCCTCCCTATGGCCCCAGTAGAGGAAATAGCTTGAGGATGTATGTTATCAACTTGAGATCAGGCCAAGGACAGCCATTGGATAGTGACTCTTGTGGACGGTGGGATCAGCCTTTGTAAGGCTTATAAAGAAAACTAGGGATGAAACCATGTAGTTAGGGCAAGATCAAGAATTTGAAGTGAATCAAGAATCCCATATTCGTGATGTTTTGTTATTACTAACATGTCGTGCTTTAAGTATTAATAAAACTTGATTTTGAAAAAAGCGAATCAAAAGTCCCCATTCATCTATCAGACAATCTTCATATGAATGTATTAATCCCTTTACTATGGCCTTTATGAACAATAGTTATATTCAAACATCTACATCACTATAAATATTACTAATAAATTTTGAGATATTTTAGCTGAACATTATGTTGTTTTTATATACATGTTTTTGTGTGCAGAGTTGCTAGAAGGGTCAAGAAATGGAATTTGAAACTGAGGACCAGGTAAATATCAAGGAAACTATGCAATAGGGAGAGGAATACTAAGATTTACCTGAAAGAATAATTTTACTTTTTTTGTTTGTTTGTATTTGAGTCAGAGTCTCACTCTGTTGCCCAGGCCGGAGTTCAGTGGCACACTCATGGCTACCGCAGACTCGACTTTCTGAGCTCAAGTGATCCTTCAGCCTCAGCTTTCCAAGTAACTGGAACCACAGGCACATGCCACCATGCCTGGCTAAATTTTTTTATTTATTGTAGAGATGAGATCTCGCCAAGTTGCCCAGGCTGATCTTGAAATCCTGGACTCAGGCAATCCTCTCCCGTCCACCTCCCAAAGTGCTGGGATTACAAGCATTAGCCACCACTCCCGGCCTGTTTGTTTTTTTTTTAAATCTTAAACATTTTATTTAGGTATACATTATAGATAATAAAAAAGCATGGATTGTTTTGGTAGCAAAAATTTGGGAGAGTTTATGTTTGAAAGGCATAGTATCTGCCACCTAGGATCACAATCCAATCAGTGGAATGAATTTCTTCCAACCTGAACACAATTCTCTTATGAACATAATGACATGAAGAAAAGGAGATGAGGAGACTGAAAACTGCCATATAAGGATAAATCAGAATAACTAGGCAAAAACATAGTATGGTAAGTTTAGTGTCCTACAAAAGCAAAAACAAAAAAACAAAACAAAAACAAAACCACCCAGAGCTGGAGGGTTTTATTATGGAGGTAAACAGTAACCAGTTCTAAAGCTTTTAAAAGCCAGTCAAATTATCTGACTCTTTTGCACTAGGGTTCTCAAATTTCCATAATAATATGTATTTATTTATATTTTTATTTTGAGTCAAGGTCTCACTCTGTGGCCCACGTTGGAGTGCAGTGGCACTGTTATGGCTCATCACAGCCTCGACCTCTGACTCAGAGCAGCGGCACACTTCTAGCTCACTGTAGTCTTACTTCCTGGGCTCAGGTGATCCTTCTGCCTCAGACTCACATGTAGCTGAGATCTTATAGAGACAAGATCTTGCTATGTTACCCAGGCTGGTCTTGAGCTCTTGTGCTCAAGCAGTCCTCCCACCTCAGCCTCCCAAAGTGCTGGGATTACAGGCGTGAGCCACCACACCCAGCCTCCATAATAATCTTCAGTTTTTTTTCACCTTGAGAGGGCAAGGGAGTCTAGCTGTGTTTCACAACCTCTTACTTAACAAGGGAGAATCATTTACTGTTATGACAAGTAACAAGAAGGTGTAAACATTTACAGGGTAGTGTGGAGTGAGTTCTTTTTTCATTAGGCATTCCCAAAACACTGAGAGGCATACTCTGCCCTTTGTTTTAACTGTTATATGTCACACTTACAATTGTAAGGTTTTAGAATCTTTAAAAGAACTTACTAAGTCAGTAGGTCCAAAGCATGTTTTTTGTCTGTTTGTACAATTGGAACCCTTAAGAAAATCTTTAAGTTTTTAAAAACAGCATCAATAGTAAGGAAGCAGTTTTTACATATAAGCACTGTATTTACAGAGGAATAATAAAAGGATTTAGACTGGACTCGGTGGCTCAGACTGTAATCCCAGTACTTTGGGAGGCTGAGGTGAGTAGATTGCCTAAGACTACGGGTTCGAGACTAGCCCGGGCAGTTTGGCAAGACCTCCTCTCTACGATAAGTAAAAAAATAAGCCAGGTGTGGTAGTGTGTGCCTGTAGTTTGACTACTTGGAAGGCTGAGGCGGAAGGATCGTGGGAACCCAGCAGGTTGATGCTGGAGTGGCCGTGAGTGTGCCACTGCACTCCCTTGGGTGACAGAGTGAGACTTCAACTCAAAAAAAAAAAAAATTGGCCAGGCATGGTGACTCAAGTCTATAATCGCAGCACTTTAGGAGGCCGAGGTGAGAGGATTTCCTGAGTCCAGGGGTTCGAGACCAGCCTGGGCAATTTGGTGAGACCTCGTCTATGATAAATCAAAATTATCTGGGTGTGATGGCATGTGCCTATGGTTCCAGCTACTTGGAATACTGAGGCGGAAGGATCACCTGAGCCCAGTAGGTCAAGGCTGCGGTGGCAGTGATCATGCCCACTGCACACCAGCCTGGTTGCCAGAGTGAGACTATGACTCTTAAAAAAATTTAAAAATAAATAAAAAGATTTTGAAATGTTTTCCTGGTCATTAAGAATATAATCAATGTGCCTTGATTAATACAGTGAATGGCACAAGATCCAAATGTAGCTTCATAGGCTGAAATGATGGAACGGAGGGAAAAGATGGTATTAAATGTAAGCAAATATAAAATCCAGAACTTCAGGTTCCAAAAATCATCTCTAGATATACAAGGGGGAGAAGATAGCATTTTATGGGAAAATACCTAGAGGTTTTAGTTAGCTGTAAGCTCATGGCAGAACAAGGTGGTAAAACATCAGCTCCAAATGCTTATATTAGATTGTATTATATAGGGAGGAGAGAGTTTTACAGTATACTTGACTATTGCTGCAGAAAGTTAGTTTTGTGTTTTATTCTGTGCATCAAATTTTAGGAATGATGTTAGAAATTAACTAGGGCATACTCAGAGGAAGGCAATAAGGAGATGAGGGGACAGAAAACTGCCATACAAAGATAAATCAGAATAACTGGGCAAAAACATAAGTAAGATCATAGCTCTTGCCTCTGGCGAGGGAGAAAAAAAAAACTTAGAGATTATTTGATCTGAAGCTGTAACTCTCAAGTTGAGGAAACATGCTCAGAGAGATGTGTCCTAGGTCACATGACAGACAAGAGGTAGACTAAAGACTAGTTTCCAAACGTGCCAGATGATGAGATGATCGGTGCCAAATTTGTGGCATGCTGTGTGGAAGAGAAGTTAGCCATTTTTTTATAGCTGGAAAAGGCAGAACCAAGACTAATGTTTGAAAGTTAAATAGAAGATTTGGAACAAAAACAGAAGGAACAACTTTCTACCTGTTGTAACTGCTATTAACATTGGAATGGATTGCCTTGAAAAGTAATAAGTTACCTATTGCTGGGTATGTTCAGCTAAAGGTTGGATAGGATGTTGGGAATGTTGTTGAGGCAATATCTTTAGTGTGGGAAAGATTGGACCACACAAGTTATTTACTGTAGCTCCCTTTAATTACTAATAACAGCTAACACTTATTGAGTGCCTATGAAGGTGCTATGTTAAGTGATATATATTATATTATCTCATTCTTATAAGACATGAAGAAGCTGTGGCTCAGAGCTGCTTGTCTTGCCTAAGGTTAATAACTGGTGAGGTGAGATTCAAATCCAAGCAGTCTGGCTCTGGAGTCAGTTTTGCTAACTTCTGTGCTATAGCAGGCCCTTATTTGTAGTTCTTCAATTCACTTAACTATTAATTAGATCCACTGTATCATGGTTTATAGCATTCTTGAACAGGAAGTCCCTCAGTGAGAGGGCCCACTTTGTACTAGGGGTCTGGTTTCTTAAGGGTTTCAGTTATCATGAATGTGCGTTTCAAGGAACACATGCCATCACAATCCTTGAAAATAAATCCTCTGGAAATTGTTAATCATTTGTTGTTCCTGAGCCCTTTCAATAATGGTAGAAGTTATGTTAAATTACCATTTATAATTAAGAGACCTTGTGAATCTCCTCACTTACATACATTTTGGAAAATTCTCCTTATATTTTTTGATAATCCCTATATTGTAAATGTGAAAATTGCATGTCAGATTTTGATATGGCTTGCCTCCTACTCAACCTGAGTTGTTTTTTTAAGTTAAACTTTTTGAGATAGTTGTAGATTCATATGCAATTGTAAGAAATAATACAGAGATCCTATGTATCTTTTACCCAGTTTCCCGCATGGTAACATTCTGTTAAAACTGTAGTGTTGAGATGAGAGCTGCAGGGAGGCAGAGAAGATGGCGGTTGAACCAGTTGGACTATGCGAGTCCCCGTGTGAGTGAGTTGAGTGTATGGAAAATTTTGTGTACGTGCTGACGAGCAAGTGGGCATGTGAGTGGCTGACTGAGTGAGGGCTAAGGAGTTAGCTGCCAGGGCTCTCCTGGGGTAGCGGCTGGTGCCACAGCTGCTAGGCTTGGACCCTAGCAATTCCTGGGACACAGAAGCCAAGCACCGTTTTCTTTTTCTTTTCTTTCTTTTTTTTTAATCAACAAACCCTCCCTGAGAAGAAAATGCTGGGAAATACTATCTAAGTGCGGGCTCACAAGCAAGTGGCCAGTTCCCTGGAGCAACAGCTGGTGCTGCAGCTTCTCTGCTTAGTCCCTGTCTCTTCCCAGGTCACAGAAGCCGTGTGCCTTTTTTTTTTTTAACAGACAAAAGTGGTAGGGGGAAAATGTCGCCACAGGCACTCCCTCACCGGTGCAGCAAGAGAGAGACTGCTGTCTCCTGGCTTTGCCTCACCACTTCAGTGCCTGGCAGGGCACTGGCAGCAGGGGCTGCGGAGGGAGTCCAGAGGCAAAGTCCCATGGAAAAGGACAAGAGAAGTCCCCCATCACCATCTTGAAGGTGGGGTAGGAAAGTGCTCTGACTTGCTCACCATGGAGCAACAGACCCAATCTCTGTGACTGGTGGATCAACTACTCAGGGATTGATTGTAACCCAGAGGGAATATCCTGAAAACACAAACTTTGGAGGGACCTGACGAGTGCTAAGTTCCAGGCACCCCACCCCCTACCCTGATCCAGCCACAGGACAAAAGGATGTGGCCAGAAAAGGATGAGGAAGAATTCCAAAGAGATCAGTGAACAGCCAAGCACGAGATACAGAGAACCCCCACAACACATCAAATGAGAAGACCAATCCCTAGACGCACAGTAATTCACCTACACAAAGTAGACCCAAAAGAAAAAATCCTAAAGGCAGCAAGAAAGAAAGGTCAGACAATCTATGGGGAAGACCAATCAGAATAGCAGCAGACCTATCAGCAGAAACACTACAAGCAAGAAGGGACTGGAGCCCTATATTCAAAGTCCTCAAAGATAAACAATTTCAACCAAGAATTTCCTATCCAGCCAAGCTCAGCTTCATCAGTGATGGAGAATTAAATCTTTCCCAGACATCCAATCCCTAAGAGATTATGCAGCTTCCAGACCAGCTCTACAGGAGACACTTAAAAAGGTATTAAGCACAGAAGAAAGAAAAAAAAGAATGACCACACACTTCCCAAGAGAACAGAGAGAGCAGCAGAGCACAGAATCAATTGAGAATATAATGCAACAAGAAACTTGAAAACACACACATACATTAATTCCGAAGCCAAAAGACAACAAGCAAACAAAGAAAAAACTTTATAAGAGCCTCATGACAATGATAAATAGTCACATTTCAATAATCAGCCTGAATGTGAATGGACTAAATGCACCACTGAAAAGACACAGAATGGCAAACTGGATAAGAACCCATGACCCAATTCTGCATCCAGGAGACTCATCTCACTACATGGGACACACACAGACTCCAAGTTAAAGGATGGAAAACGAGTTTCCAGGCAAATGGATCACAAAAGAATGCAGGAGTTGTGATCTTAATATCAGACAAAAAAAACCCTTTAAACTATCAAAGATTTAAAAAGATGCAAAAGGATGCTACATAATGATAAAATGTTCAATCCATCAACAAGAAATAACCATCTTAAACATGTAACACCAAACACAGGAGTACCAGCATTTATAAAGCAACTATTAAGTAAACTAAAAAAAGATATTGGCTCTAACACTGTTATAGCAGGGGACTTGAATACCCCACTAACAGCCCTAGATAGATCATCAAGGCAAAAAATCAACAAGGAAATCCAGAACCTAAACTTGACACTCGACCAAATGGACATAATAGATATCTATAGATTATTCCACCCAACAGCTACAGAATATACATTCTACTCATCACCACATGGAATGTACTCTGAGATCGATCACATCCTTGGCCATAATTCAAGCATAAACAAATTCTATAACATTGAAATCTTGCCATGCACATTCTCAGACTGCAGTGGAATAAAAATAAATATCAACACCAATAACATTTCCCCAAAGCCCACAAAGACATGGACACTAAACAGCATTATGCTGAATAACTACTGGGACAACACTGAAATCAAAGCAGAAATTAAAAGATTCCTGGAAACACATGAAAATGAAGAAACATCTTACCAAAACCTCTGGGATGCTATGAAAACAGTTCTAAGAGGGGAATTTATATCTCTATGAGTATACATCAAGAAAACAGAAAGATCAGAAGTTGAGAGCCTAAAAAATCACCTAAGGGAGCTAGAAAGAGAAGATCACCAAAACCCCAACTTTAACAGAAGAATCCAAATCACCAAAATAAGGGCCCAAATACGAGACATAGAAGACAAAAATATCATAGAAAATATCAACAAATCAAAAAGCTGGTTCTCTGAAAGAATTAACAAGATTGATGGTCCTCTAGCCAGAATGAACAAGAAAAAGAGAGAAAAAACTCAAATAAACACAATCAGAAATACAAAAGATCAAATCACAACTGACCTTGAAAAAATATAAAAGAATATCAGAGATTACTTTGTACTCCTATAGGGAAACAAACGTGATAACCTAAATGAAATGGAGGATTTTCTTACATCACACAACCTCCCCAAGTTGAAACAAGAAGACATTGAGACACTAAAAAGACCTATAAAAACCCAGGAAATTGACTCCGTCTTAAGAAAACTACCTACCAAAAAAAAAAGCCCTGGACCGGATGGCTTTCCAGCAGAATTCTACAAAACATACAAGGAGGAGCTGATACCAATCCTATTGAAAGTATTCCAGGCAATTGAGAAAGATGGAATTCTCCCCAAATCATTTTACAAAGCTAACATCACACTGATACCCAAACCGGGTACAGATCCAACAAAAAAGAGAATTGCAGTCCAATTTCCCTTATGAACATAGATGCAAAAATCCTCAACAAGATTCTAGCAAATCGAATTCAAAAACACATATTAGAAATCATTCACCATGACCAAGTAGGCTTCATCCCCAGGATGCAGGAGTGGTTCAACATTCGCAAGACCATAAAGGTAATCAAATACATCAACAGATGTAAAAACAAGAACCACATGATTATCTCATTAGATGCAGAAAAAGCTTTTGATAAAATCCAGCATCTCTTCTTGATAAAACTCTCAAACACCTAGGTATAGAAGGAACATACCTCAAAAAACTAAGTGCCATCTGTAATAAACCCACAGCTAACATGTTGCTAAATGGACAGAAACTGGAAACATTTCCCCTGAAAATTGGAACAAGACAAGGCTGCCCACTCTCACCTCTCTTATTCAACATTGTGTTGGAAGTCCTAGCTAGGGTAATTAGACAAGAGAAGGAAATCAGGGGTGTCCAAATAGGATAAAAGGAAGTCAAGTTATCCCTATTTGCTGATGATATGATCCTATACCTTGAATATCCAAGAGAATCTGTCAAAAACCTGCTTGCACTGATAAAGTACTTTGGCAAAGGCTCAGGGTACAAAACAAATGTGCAAAAAACAGTTGCATTCCTATACACCAACAACAAGCAGGCAGAGACCCAAATAAAAAGCACAATCCCATTCACAATAGCCACACACACACAAAAAATGAAATACCTCGACATCTTCCTAACCAGAGAAGTGAAAGACCTTTAAAATGCGAACTACAAAACACTGCTCAAAGAAATCCAAGAAGACACAAACAAATGGAAAAATATTCCATGCTCATGAATAGGAAGAATCAACATTGTTAAAAGTCCATCCTTCCAAAGGCAATCTACAGATTCAATGCAATACCCATTAAATTATCAACATCATTCTTCTCAGACTTGGAAATGACAATTCAGAAATTCATATAGAAACAACCAACCATGAATAGCCAAAACAATCCTTAGAAAAAGAATCAAAGCTGGAGGTATCACACTTCCAGACTTCAAACTTTACTATGAGACTATAGTAATCAAAACAGCCTGGAATTGGTACAAAAACAGGCAGATAGACGAATGGAACAGGATAGAGATTCCAGAAGCAAAACCTCAATTCCTTAACCAACTCATCTTTGACAAAGCCTCCAACAACAACCACTGGGGAGAGGAGAACCTATTCAGTAAATGGTGCTGGGAAAACTGGCTGATCATATGCAGAAGATTGAAATAGAACCCTTACCTATCACCATACACAAAAATTAACTCTAAATGGATCAAAGACCTAAACATAAAGTCTCAAACTATAAGAATCTTAGAAAACACAAGAGACACCCTTATGGAAATTGGGACTGACAATCAATTCCTATTCGGAACCCTAAATGCCCATACCTTAAGAAATAAGATAGTCAAGTGGGACCTCATCAAACTAACGAACTTCTGCAAAGCAAAAGAAACCATCAAGAGAGCAGGGAGACAGCCCACAGAATGAGAAAAAAATATTTTCCAATGTATATCTGACAGAGGCCTAACATTGAGGATCTACAAGGAACTCAAACATGCTGAAAGGAAAAAAAACAAACAGCACCACTAAAAACTGGGCAAAAGATATGAATAGACACTTCTCAAAAGAAGATATACAGGCAGCCAACAGACACATGAAAAAGTGCCCAGCCTCACTAATCATCAGAGAAATGCAAATCAAAACCACATTGAGATACCACCTAAGCCCAGTAAGAATGGCCATCATTAATAAAAGTAACGACAACAGATGCTGGCGAGGATGCGGAGAAAAAGAAACGCTTCTACACTGCTGGTGGGAATGCAAACTAGTGCACCCTCTTTGGAAGACAGTGTGATGGTATCTGAAAGAACTAGATATTGACCTTCCATATGACCCAGCAATTCCCCTACTAGGAATATACCCGGAGGAACTCCAGTCATTCTACAAAAAAGATATCTGCACACGTCTGTTTGTTGCAGCTCTATTCACAACAGCAAAAACATGGAACCAACTATGTTGCCCATCGAAGCTGGACTGGATTTTAAAAATGGGTATATATACACAATGGAATATTATGCTGCCATAAAGAAGGACAAACAAATGGGCTTTGCAGCAACTTGGATGGATTTAGAGTCGATCATACTCAGTGATCTATCACAGAAACAAAGAACAGAGTACCATATGTTCTCATTCATAAGCGAACCTTGAGCAATTATAATACTATAAGAAAGCAATTGGCTGTAGTGGGAAACTGTCAGGAGAGGGAGAGGTGGGATTGGCAGTTGAGAGAAACTGCTAGGGGAGGGAGGGGCATACCTCATCAAAAGGATACCTGCATAATCAGCGTTTGTATACCTAACCCTGAATTGTACCCCACATCTTTATAATTTAAAAAAATTATTTAAAAAAACTATTGTGTCACAGCCAGGATATTGACAAGATACACCACTATAAGGATCTCTCTTCTTGTCCGTTTATAGATACCGCTTACCCTCCCATTCCTGACACCTGGCAACCACCCAGACTTTCTCCAATTCTATTTTATCATTTCAAGAATGTCATATAAATTGAATCATACCATATATAACCTTTTGGTATTTTTTTCATTCAACATAGTTTATTGGAGATTCATGTAGGTTATTGAGCATATCGATAGTCTGTTTCTTTGTCTTGCCAAGTGATATTTCATGGTATGACATCGTTTGTTTAATCATTACCTGTTAAAGTACATGTGGGTTGTTTCCAGTTTTCAGCTACTATGAATAAAGCTGTTATGAACATTTGTGTAAAGATTTTTTGTGTGAACATAGGTTTTAATCTCTCTTGGATAAATGCCCAGGAGTGTAAGTGCTAGGTTATTAGGAAGTTTCATATTTAGTTTTATTAGAAACTGCCAAACTATTTTCCAAAGTGGCTGTGCCATTTTACATTTCCACAAACAATGTATGAATAATCCAGTTTCATTGCATACTTGCCGGCATTTGGTGTTGTCACTATTTTTTATTTTAGTCATCCTGATAGGTATGTTGTGATGTCTCATGGTTTTAAGTTGCATTTCCTTAATGGCTAATGATATTGAATGTTCTTTCATGTGCTTATATGTCACCTATATATCCTCTTGATGGAATGTCTGTTCATGTAATTTTCCTATTTTATAATTGGATTGTTTTTGTTTTTATTACTGGGTTTTGAAAGAGCCTGGACTTTTATAGGTAACCATTTCAGCAATGTGCTAGTCATTCCTTGACACTGCCATTTCTACCTTCCCAGCATGCAGTTCATGGTAACTTCTACATCTGATTTGTTTGATTTATTATAGCTTGAGAAAGTCATGATTCCATTCTGAGTAGATCTGGAGCAAAATGCAGGTCAGCTGAGCTTACTGTTGCCTCGCAATCATTTTTAAAAATATATAATTCATGTCATCAAATTCACCTGTTTAAAGTATGCAAATCAGTGATTTTTAGCATATTCACCAAGTTGTGCAGACACCACCACTGTTTAATTCTAGAACATTTTCATCACTGCAAAAAAGAAATCCTATACCCTTTAACCTAAATGCTCATCAACTGACCAGTAGATAATGAAAATGTGGCATATGTGTGTGTATCTATAGTATTTCATGGATATTATACATACACACACCCATGGAATACTATTCAGTCATGAAAAAGAATGAAATAATGTCTTTTGCAGCAACCTTGATGAAATTGGAGACCATCATCCTAAGTGAGGTAATGCAGGAATGGAAAGCCAAACACTGTATGTTCTCACCTGTAAGTGGGAGTTAAACTAAGGATCTGCAAAGAAATATAGAAAGGCATAATGGACATTGAGAGCTTAGAAGGGTAAGGGTAGGAAGGGAAGTAGGGATGAAGAAAGTCACCTATTGGGTACAATGTGCACAGGTGGGGTGGAAGGTACACTTAAAGCCCAGATATCTTCACTACTATACAATCCATCTGTATAACCAAAAATCACTTGTACCCCCTAAAACTGTTGACCAAAAAAAAAAAAAAAAAAAACCTTCTGTTGACCAAAAAAAAAAATCTCTTAGTGGTCAATCCACACTCCTTTATTCCCTCATTCCCTCATTCTGTCATTCCCCCAGCCCCTGGAAACCACTAATCTACTTTCTGTCTCTGTGAATTTGCTTATTCTTGACATTTCATATAAATGAAATCTTGCAATATATGACTTTTCTTGTCTGGCTTATTTCACTTAGTGTAATGTTTTAAAGACTCATCCATAGTGTATCATGTATTAGTACTTCACTCATTTTTATGGCTGAATAGTGTTCCATTATATGACTATCCTACATGTTGTTTATTCGTTCATCAGCTGATGTATATTTAAGCTGTTTACACTTTTTGTCTACATGAATAATGTTGCTATGAACACTGGTACACAAGTTTTTGTGTGGATGTATATTTTCATTTCTCTTGAGTATATTCCTTGGAATGAAATTAATTGCTGGGTTATATGGTAATTCTATATTTAACTGTTTGAGGGACTGCCAAACTGTTTACCAAAATGGCTATACTATTTGATATTCCTAACAGTAATGTATGAGAATTCAAGTTTCTTTACAATTTCAGTAGTGCTTGTTATTTTTTATTATATCCACTTATGTTTTTTATTGTGACCATCCTAGTGAGTAAGTGGTACCTCATTGTGGTTTTGATTTGCATTTTCTTAATGATTAATGACATTGAGCATCTTTAGGTGTGCTTATTGGCCAGTGGTATTTTTGGGGAGTAATATCTATCCCAATCCTTTGCCTGTTTTTAAGTTGAATTATTTGGTTTTTCATTGTTGAATTTTAAGAGTTCTTCGTGTATTCTGGATGCTAGACACTTATCAGGTATTAGATTTGCAAATATTTTCTTCCATTCTGTGGGCTGCATTTTCACTTTCTTAATTGAGTCTGCTGTGGTCTGGATGTTGGTGTTCATATGTTGAAATTCATATATTGAAACATTGGGAGGAAGAGGTGATATGTTGAAAATTCATATGTTGAAACTTAACCCCTAATGATATACTATTAAGAGATGGGGCCTTTAGGGAGAGATTAGATCATGAGAGTTCCACCATCATGAATGGGATTAGTGCCCATATAAAGGAGGCCCAGAGGAGCTTGTCCCTACCTTCCAGCATGTGAAGATGCAGCAACAAGTCACAATCTATGAGGAACAGGCCTTCGGCAGACGCTGAATCTACTGCCTTCTTGATCTTGGACTCCTCAGCCTCCAGAACTGTAAGCAATAAATATATGCTGTTTATAAGTTACCCTGTTTGTGATATTTTGATATAGCAGACCGAACAGACTAAGTCAGTGTCCTTTGAAGCACAAAGTTTTTTTTTAAATTTTGCATAAGGCCATTTTAACTAATTTTTCTTTGGTTGCTTTTACCTAAGGTGTCTTAGCAATACATGTATATTTTTTGAACCTAAGTCTCACTCTGTCACCCAGGCTGGAGTGCAGTGGCATGATCACAGCTACCACTGCCTCAATGTGCTGGGCTCAGGCAATCCTTCAGCCTCAACCTTCCAAATAACTGGAACTACAGGTGTATGCTACCATGCTCAGCTAATTGATTGATTGATTGATTGATTGATTGTAGAGACAAGGTCTCACCAACTTACCCAGGCTGATCTCAAACCCTTGAGCTCAGGCAGTCCTTTTACCTCCACCTTTCAAAGTGCTGAGATTACAGGTGTGATTCAGCGTCTGCTGAAGGCCTGTCCCTCATAGATTGTGACTTACTGCTGCATCCTTACATGGTGGAAGGTAGGGACAAGCTCCTTTGGGTCTCCTTTATATGGGCATTAATCCCATTTATGATGGTGGAACTCTCATGACCTAATCTCTCCCTAAAGGCATGCTCAACTTGTTTTAGCAATATTTCAACCAGTACTTTTTTACTCATCATTACATCTCTCTCAATGTCTTTTCAAAGTGCTCCACATTCATGTCAAGTATGCAGTCACTCCCTAGTTCCCTTTCTCTGTGCAGACGAACTTGTCTCCTACCTTCTGAGAAAATTGAGATTATTTGTCATAAATTCCTCAGCTTCTTTTGTCCCAACTTCCTATGTTTCTATGTATTTTTTACTTTTACTTCTTATACTTTCTTTTTAAATACAGACATTTTCCTTTTTTTTTTTTTTTTTAAGATTAACACCTCCACCTGGTTCATTCTATCCCCTCTTCTTGGACTTTAATTCAGTGATTGGCCTTTCTTTCCCCCAGAATCAATATTAAGAGAATATTAGGTTGGGGAGTCTTTTTTTCTGCCTTAATATGATCTTAGATCTCTCTGTTACTCCTTTAAAGAAAAAGAATGGAAAGAACACTGCCCAATTTTATTTCTCCTTTAATCTACAAACCTCTTTGACTCTTTCCCTTTACTTTTTTTTTTTTTTTTGAGTTGGAGTCTCGCTCAGTTACCCAGACTGGAGTGCAGTGGCCGCTCCCGGCCACCGCAGCCTCGCCTGCTGGGCTCCGGCGATCCTTCCACCTCAGCCTTCCAAGTAGCCAGAATTACAGGCGCCCGCTACCACGCCCGTCTGATTTTTTGATTTATTGTAGAGATGAGGTCTTGCTGCCCAGGCGGGTCTCGAACCCACGGGCTCAGGCAATCCACTCACCTCAGCCTCCCAAAGGTGCGGGATTACAGGCTGAGCCACCGAGCCCGGCTCCCTTTACTTTTAATCTTGAAAGAGTGGTTTTACTTCATCTAAAATATTGCATGAACCCCCTCAGTGGTTCTTGGGGAAGAACCACTTCTTGAACTTGGAGAAGTCCACAGTTTCCCACTTTGACTCATCTTACATACTTTCTATCAGGTGAATCTTCTCAAAGTGAAGCTCTTATCGCCTAACTCTCCTGCCTCAAAACTTTGATGACTCATTTAATATGGAGTGATCTATAGGACTCTCCAACCTAATATTCTCTTTTCATAACACATTCTTTCAACTCTGATAGATCTGAACAATTGACTCTCCCCTGAACACCTCCCCGGACTAGTTTCCTACCTAATGCCTGCTCTGCAGAATGCCTGTCTTGCTTCAATTCTTCCTGTGGGAATTCTGTAAAACTTAACTGCCTGAAGTCTCTTTTGATCATCTCCTCCCCCTTCCACCAGAGGGCACTCTCCAATCTTTTACTATCTATACCATTGCTGACTCCTATGTGGCCGTTATTAAAACACCTTGTATTATAGCTTTTTAAAGTAAATTGTAAATTCTGTGAAGGCAGAGACTAGTAGTTTACCCAATTCTTGGCTCTTTCCACAACCAGCCCAGGGCTGGTAGGTCTGCTAGGTATTTCTAGAATTGTTTTGATTTGAATTGAAAACAAGAACCTGGTCACCCACATCCTTGGAGAAAAATCTGGAAAAGGTAAGGCAGAGAACATGGGGTAGGTAGTGGAAGATGAAACTAACAGGGCATTTTATGCTTTAGGTTTACAGCAAATCAGAGTACCTAGAGTTCACAACCTCATTTTTCTGTATGTCAGTTGAGTTTTTGAAAACTAATCATAGCCAGGCATGGTAGTGCGGGCCTGTAGTTCCAGCTACTTGGAAGACTGAGGCAGAAGGATTACCAGAGCCCAGCAGGTCAAGTCCACGGTGGCCGGGAACATGCCACTACACTCCAGTAGAGACAACGGAGTGAGATCCAACTCAAAAAAACAAAATAAACAAGCAAACAAAAACTAATCAGTGCGTAACAGACTTACTCTTTATTTTCAAAACACTAAAGGTTTTTTTTTTAAGTGGAGTTTCTTGAATAAAATGATGTAAAGTCACCTTATCTGACAATCTGACAATCTACATTATCTATTCTGAATGAACTGTTGTGAGGGATGTCATGTTCAACTTCCAATTATGGAGAAAGAAAGTAATGAGTTGCAGGAACTTTGTGATCTGTAAAGCACTGCATATAAGTTGACCTTTAAAATTTAAAAATGAGCCGGGCTCAGTGACTCAGCCTGTAATCCCGCGCCTTGGGAGGCTGAGGTGAGTTGCCTGAGCCCACGGGTTCGAGACCCGCCTGGGCAACTTGGTGAGACCTCATCTCTACAATAAATCAAAAAAATTAGCCGGGCATGGTAGCGCACGCCTGTAATTCCAGCTACTTGGAAGGCTGAGGCGGAAGGATCGCCGGAGCCCAGCAGGTCGAGGCTGCGGTCGCCGGGAGCGGCCACTGCACTCCAGTCTGGGCGACAGGGTGAGACTCCGACTCAAAAAAAAAAAAAAAAAGTTTAAGAATGTTTCTTAGAAAAGTGTAGGTCACTTTGTATGCTTACATACTACTGGCAGCTGGCTGGGGGATAGTGGTGGTCTGTCACCTGGCTCTTTAAGGATGAGTGGGTCATGATATTGATTTCAATATCATCATGATATTGAAATCAATATCATGACCAAAATCAATGTATACTCAAGGATGAACACAATCCCAAATTTATATGAAAAAGCTTTAAGTCAACATATATACTAGATTGTATTTGCACCTCGATTATATATGTCGTGTTATTAACTCTATTGGGTATTTAAATAAGATAAATGTATAAAATATGTATTTACTTATGTTGGGTAACAGAGAAGAGATTGTTTGTTTATTGGAGTTGGTGAGTTGGTGTCTCACTTTGTTTCCCAGACTGGAGTAAAGTGACATGATGACAACAATCATAGCTCATGGCAGCCTTGACCTCTGGGCTCAGGTGTTCCTTCCACTTCAACACCCCAAGTAGCTGGGGCTATAGCGCATGCCACTGCACCGGGCTAATTTTTTGGTATTTTGTAGAGAAAGCGTTTCACAATAGTGCCAAGGCTGGTCTTGAACTCCTGAGCTCAAGCAATCCACCTGCCCCGGTCTCCCAAAATGCTGAGATTATAGGCATGAGCCATCGCACTCGGCCAAGATTTTGTTTCATTAGTTTTTAGGTCTGAATAGGAAAGTGATACTCTTCCTTATTTTATCCTTTCTTTTGGCCTGTTTGAATTGATTTCTAAATTGTAAGCTCTAGAAAGCTAGAAATCTATGGTATATATTTTTGTAAAATTTAGTCCTAATGGGAACCCTTTTGTATTATAATTATTAAGTAATATTAATAATGATAATCCCTAATATTTATTGAGTACTGACTAAGAGGCAGGCACTATACTAAAAACTATATATTTATTATTTCTTTTAATTCGAAGGACAAAATGAGATTTAAATCATTTGCTCGGGGTCACACGTTACATACATAGGTGGTGGCTGGGCCAAGATTGGAACTCAGGCAGTCTGACTCCAGGGCCTGTGTTCTTAGCCACTATGCCATCTTCCTTAATAAAAGTGTATTCTAAGTGCAACTGATTAGAACCAAGCTGTGCACATGGCATATGTGCAGTGGCATCCCATCTATGTTTTTATTGTGTAACATACACAGGATAGTATGAACCCACAGCTGGTGTCCATTAATGATAATGGTATGGGAATTCAAAAATAATTTCCAGCTGGGCTCGGTGGCTCAACCTGTAATCCCGCGCCTTTGGGAGGCTGAGGTGAATGGATTGCCAGAGCCCGTGGGTTTGAGACCCGCCTGGGCAGCGAGACCTCATCTCTACAATAAATCAAAAAATTAGCCGGGCGTGGTAGCGCATGCCTGTAATTCCGGCTACTTGGAAGGCGGAGGCAGAAGGATTGCCGGAGCCCAGCAGGTCAAGGCTGCGGTGGCCAGGAGCGGCCACTGCACTCCAGTCTGGGCGACTGAGTGAGACTGCAACTCAGAGAAACAAAACAAAACAAAAAAAATAATTTCCAGAGCATCCTAGGTACAGGCATTACATAATTTTCATTCTTTAGTGATCTTTGAATTCTAGGACTAAATGAGATTTTTTATTTGGATACCCAAAATAGTTTTTTTTTCCCTTTAAAGTGGGATATGAAATTGAAGTATTGTAAGGCTACAGTGTACTTTCTGATATAATTCAGTAAGATTTTTAAACTTTTGTTTCTTCTAAGCTGCTTGCTCTAAAGGGAGAGGTACAGGCATTTTATTCTTTAACTTTAGGTTTTTCTTATAATTCCATAAATTTCTTGGATGAGAGAAATAAATTAAGTTTAAAGACTTTTTAAGGAACCTTTATTTCATCTTCAAGCAAGAGTGCTCTCCACTTTTCTAATGTTTTACACACATTAAGAGGTAGTCATATAATGGAATACTATGTGTTACTAAAAAGAATGAGTTAGATAAATATATTCTGACAAGGAAAGATGTCCACAATACATTATAAAGTAAAAAGAGCATATCAGAAATATGTTCAGTATTCTGTTTTCTAATAGCCCATTAATTTATGAGAGTTACTGTATATATTAGTAAATGTATAGGAAAATATTTGGAATGATGTACACTAAATTGTCAACTGTGGTTAACTCTGGGGAAAAAACTGAGATTAAAGAAAAGAGTAGCCAGGTTCAGTGGCTCAGCCCGTAATCCCAGCGCTTTGGGAGGCTGAGGTGAATTGATTGCCTGAGCCCGTGGGTTCGAGACCCACCTGGGCAACTTGGCAAGACCTCATCTCTACAATAAATAAATAAATAAAATTAGCTGGGCGTGGTAGTGTGCGCCTGTAGTTCCAGCTACTTGGAAGGCTGAGGAGGAAGGATCACCAGAGCCCAGCAGGTCGAGGCTGCGGTGGCCGGGATTGTGCCACTGCATTCCAGTCTGGGCGACAGAGTGAGACTCCAACTTGGGAAAAAAGAAAAAAAAAAAAAAAAGAAAGGAGTAAAGTAGGACTTTTAAATTACATATCTTCCTGTTTTGTTGAAAAATTTCTGTGCTTTTGTTTTTATTTTTGTTGGGTTCAGTTTATTTTTCTTGAAAAATAACTTCCCAAATACAAAACTGCAAAAAAGATAATGAAATAAATTCGTATGCCCCCATTACTCAAAATGAAGAAATGTAAACATTTTTTCATATTTGCTTTAGAAAATTTCTAATATGAAAATTATAATGTTGACGTTTCCTTTTTTCTCTTCCCAATTCTGTTTTCTTCCTTTCCTTCCTGAAGATGACTATCACTGATTTGGCTTATAGTCATTTCATGTTTTATGCATGTATTGCAAAGATATAAATTCATTAAAAATGTGTAATATTTTGTATATTTTTAATTTTACATACATTATAATATACTGTGTTAGCATTAAGCACCTTTTTAAAAATTTATTATTTTTGAATTGGAGTCTCACTGCGTCACCCAGACTGGAGTGCAGTGGCGTGCTCATGGCCACCCCAGTGTCGACTGGCTGGGTTCAGGCAATCCTTCCACCTCAACCTTCCAAGTAGCCAGAACTATAGGTGCACACTACCATGCCTGGCTAATTTTTTTATTTTATTGTAGAGATGAGGTCTTGCTAAGTTACCCAGGCTGTTCTTGAACCTGTGGACTCAGGGAATCCCTTCACCTTGGCCTCCCAAAGTGATGGGATTACAGGCTTGAGCCACCGTGCCCAGCCTAAGCACCATTTTAAGACACATTATTTTCAATGTCTCCAAGTCTAGTTCAAACATTTTTAACATCTAGTCATGATGATATATTTAGATTTAGTTCAAACATGGTATCCATATTATGAATATATCACAGTTTACCTGGTGTCCCATGGCTAGATGTTTGTATTATTTCCATTTTTTTCCCTCATGGACTGTTCTTCAGTGGACATCTCTGTACATGTCTTATTGTATACCTATGTGAGAGATTCTGTAGGGTAGTGCTTCCCAAACTTGTTGTTTGTCAGTCAAGAGAAAAACAAAAACAGAGAGGTAAGTGGCAGGATCTCTGAATAAATTGTTGTTTAAGAATGCTTATCTCCGGGCTCTGTGGCTCAGCCTGTAATCCCGCGCCTTTGGGAGGCTGAGGTGAGTGGATTGCCTGAGCCCGCGGGTTCGAGACCCGCCTGGGCAGGCGAGACCTCATCTCTACAATAAAAATTTAAAAATTAGCCGGGCGTGGTAGCACTCGCCTGTAATTCCAGCTGCTTGGAAGACCGAGGTGGTAGGATCGCCAGAGCCTAGCAGGTCGAGGCTGCGGTGGCTGGGAGCGGCCACTGCACTCCAGTCTGGGCGACAGAGTGAGACTCCAACTCAAAAAAAAAAAAAAAAAAGAATGCTTGTCTATAACACCTTGCCACATCATACATGCTGGGAAACTCTGCTCTAGGGTATTGTCTTATGAACTTCAATTTTTATGTGAATCACCTGGTGATTTGTTAAAATGCAGATTTGAGTCTGTAGGTCTGGAATTGAGCCTGAAATGCAGTGTTTCTAACAAGTTCCCAGGTGCTTACTGATACTTAGTGTAGCAAGGTTCTAGTGTTGTGCTGCCCAGTATTATAGCTCCCAGCCATACATGGCTACTGAGCATTTGAAATGAGAATAGCTTGAATTGAGATGTGCTGTAAGTTACAATATGCATCAGATATTTTTTAGTATGAAAAAGGAATATAAAATATTTTATATACATTTTATATTATTACATGTTTATTATTAACTCCATGCTAAAATGATACTATTTTGGATGTTATAAGGTTATAAAATTAATAAAATTAATTTTACTTGTCTTCCTTCCTTAATTTGGCTACTGAAACATTTTACAACACTATATACCCACTGGAACAACTACTGTTAAAAAGATTTATAATATCAAGTGTTGCTAAGGATGTAGAGCTAGTAGAATTATCATATATTGCTGGCAGAAATGGTGTATGGTGCACCCACCTTGGAAAACATTTTAGCTGTTTCTTATAAAGCTAAACATATACTAAGCATATGACTCTGCAATCCCATTCCTAACATATGTCCACATAAAGACTTTTCCTCTGGCTGAGCCCATGGCTAGAGTCACCCCAAAGGAGTACCCTAAACCATCCTGAGATGGAGCCTGTTAGTATCCCAAAGAAGAGAGCACTAAACACCAGGATGATCAATCCAAAGCATTTACTAGGGGAACTTATAGAGTGTTCCAGGGAGCGTCCCAGTGGACAATGACACAAGGAATGTTCTACCTGTATGTGTCTGCTGCCAGAGGAGTAAGGTTATGGAGTTTATGTGAGTGTTTAAGGATTCTGGCCCAGGACTGGGGCTAGTTGTTGATTGTTTTTTTGGTTGGTTTTTTGGCTGTGTGTGTGTGTGTGTGTGTGTGTGTTTTGGGCAACAGCCTAAACTTTCAGCACCTAGGAATGTTCAGAGCTTCAGCTTGGGTCAAGCCTGCAGAGGAAAACATGAAGTAGGTCAGAGTGGACAAGGTACTCTGTATTTCTCAGCTGAGGACAGAGGAAAAGTGGAGGAAACTGGGGGCCTCAACAAAACTTAAACATAAATATTATATCAGTGTTATTTATGATAGCCCCAAACTGGAAGTAACCCGAAAATTTATCAGCAGGTAAACTGCAGTATGTTCATATAATAGAAGGCTACTCAGCAATAGAAAGGCTGAAACTTCTGTTGCAAGCAACAATATGAGCAAATCTCAAAAGCATTATATTAAATGAAAGAAGCCAAAAACAAA
The DNA here is from genome assembly GCA_027257055.1 of Cephalopachus bancanus. Lineage (NCBI taxonomy): Eukaryota > Metazoa > Chordata > Mammalia > Primates > Tarsiidae > Cephalopachus > Cephalopachus bancanus. The sequence goes on along the minus strand of JAPVLO010000148.1, from coordinate 1,379,297 downwards.
AGGACTATATACTGAGATATTCAGTTTATTCAGAATTCTAGAAAAGGTAAAACTATAATGATAGAAAACAAATCAGTGGTTTCCAGGGGCTGGAGAGAGAGCATTGGATTGACTGCATAAGATATGAAGGAACTTTTTGGAGTAATGGAAATTTTCTATGTCTTGATTGTAGTGACTGTTATATGACTACACATTTGTGAAAACTCATTGAACTTTGTACTTTAATCGGGCAAATATTGTAAATAGTTAGACCTCAAAAAATAGAAGGTGTAAATATTTTAGTCCAAGTATTTTCACAGACACTTTCTTTTTGCCTGCATTTATAATAGCTTTCTTGACAAATATTTTTATAAGACAATAACTCTATTTTATTATTCTTCTTAATGTTCAATTTTAGATGCTGCAAAATCATAGGCCTGTTAAATTTTACTCTGGTCTGGTACTGAATATAAATTCACCCAATTCAAATTAGGAGTTCCAACAAAAAATTTTCTCACAAGTTGAGATATCCCAAAATACACTTGAACAGAATTCTATTTTTTTTATTAACACTGCTGTAAAATATTTAAATAGTAGTTTGTATGCTCTTTGTATTGTGACTTTGTCATTTGTTTTGTTGGTGCAAATAAGGACATTATTTTATTGTTTGATGATGCTTTTTCATTTTGCAATAAACATTTTTGGCAGTGATGAACTTAAAAAAAAGTTTATTCTTAATGAAAATTTAAGTCCCAGATTTTGTTTCTTAAGTAAGTTGATTATGAACATGTATACTATGCAAAATATTTGTCAACATCTATCCACCATAGGGGCCATAGAGATATTATTTTCCATATTAAAACTAGAAGGCACAATCTTTCTGAAGAAGAGCCAGGACCTACTTCAAGAGTTAGTAGCTACAGTATAGAGGGATCAAACAAATAAATATATAGATGGTGGATGGTGGGAGCCCTGTTTCTTACAGTTAAGAGAAGCAGCAAGGAAGGCAGTTCAGAATTAACCATGTAGCACTGGATTAGAGTCAAAGACATCAGTATATCTCATACCACATATAAAAATAAAATCTAAATAGATTAAAGAGTTAAGACATGAGACTGTAAAACTACTAGAAGAAAACAAGGGGGCAAGTATTAGGATGTTGGTCTGGGCAATGATTGTTTTGGTTATGACTCTAAAATCGTAGGCAACAAAAGTGAAAATAGACAAATAGGATTGCATTAAACTAAAAAGCTTTTGCACAAAATGGGAAACATATAATAAAAAAGACAATCAAATGGAGAAAATATTTGCAAACCACACATTTGATAAGGGGTTAATTTCCAAAATACATAAGAAACATAACTCAATAGCGAGAGAACATATAACCTGGTTAAAAATGGAGAAAGGAGCTGAATAGACATTTCTCAAAAGAAGACATACAGTCAATGAGTATATGAAAAAATGCTCAACATTAGTAATCATCAGAGAAATGCAAATTACAACCACAATGAGATATCACCTCACACCTGTTAGAATGGCAGTTATCAAAAAGACAAACGATAACAAGTGTTGGTGAGGATGTGGAGTAAAAGGAACCCTGGCATACAGTTGGTAGGAATGTAAATTAGTACAACCATTATGGAAAACAGTACGGGGGTTCCTTACAAAATTAAAAATAGAGCTACCATAAGATCCAGTAGCCCCACTACTGGGTATATATCCAAAATAAATAAAAATCAGTTTGTCAAAAGGACACCTGCACTCCCATGTTCATGGCAGCATTATTCGCAATAGCCAAGATACGAAATCAACCTAGTGTTCATCAGTGGATGAACAGATAAAGAAAATGTGGTATGTACACACACACACACACACACACACACACACACACACACACACGACAAATATTCAGCCTTTAAAAAAGAAAAAAACTATTTTAGACAATGCAGATTAACCTGGAGGACATTATGCTAAATTACACCAGTCACAGAAAGACAAATACCACATGATCTCACTTATTTGTGGAATCTAAAACGGTCAAACTGTAATCCCAGCACTTTGAGAAGTGGAGGTGTGAAAACTGCCTCAGCCCAGGGGTTTGGGACCAGCCTGGTTAACATAGCAAGATCTCGTCTGCACAATTAAAAAAGTAATAATTAGTCAGGCATGGTGGTGCATGCCTGTTGTTCCAGCTACTTGGAAGGCTGAGGCAGAAGGATCACCTGAGCCCAGCAGGTCGAAGCTTCAGTAGCTCTGATAGTGCCACTGCACTCCAGCCTGGGTGACAGAGTGAGACTCTGACTAAAAAACTCATAGAAGCAGAGAGTAGACTGGTGGTTGTCAAGGGTTGAAGGTGTAAGGAATAAATGGAAAGATGTGGTTAAAGGATACAAGATCTCACTTAGAACAAATCCATTCTGGAGATCTATTGTACAGTATGGTCACTATAGTTAATAGTTATGTTTATTTCCCCAAAAGGAAATTATAAATATTTGAGGTGATAGATATGTTAATTAGCCTGATTTGATCACTCCACAATGTATACATGTATCAAAACATCAATCATATCCCATAAATATATATAGTTATCATTTGTCAATTAAAAATTAAATAAAGCTTTTAAAAAACATATCCTATACTTGAAAATTGTTAAGACATTAGATCTTAAATGTTCTCATCACAAAAAAGTATAGGAAGTGATGAATATTTTAATTAGATTGATTTAATCATTTCATAATATATAATCAAAATATCACACACACTGTAAATATATATAATTATTTATCAATTACATCTTAAAGTTAGGGGAAAAGATAACTCATGTTTAGCTTAATATATGTACAGATAGATACAATAATAATGATACATATATGTTTATACATGGATTAGTACATTTCTTATCTCTGTCTGCTGAGAGGATCTAGAAGCTGTCACATCCCCATAGCAATGAGCACATCCAGTGCCCAGATCTTGGTTTCTAAAAACCATGCTTCAATCAAATAAACTAGGGTTTCTCGAGTAGATGTGTGATTCTAAGTATAGGGCAGAGAAAATGCAAGATAAGCCTGGAGCAATTAGTAACGCCAAAAGGTAAGGAAGGAAGTGCTCAAAAAACAGAAAGGGTGGGGGTATGCCAATGGAATTCGGGAGCCTACCTTAAAGAATACCAAATGCCAACAATTTGGGCAATAAAATAAATGATGTAGTACTGGTTTATAACCCAAAGCAGTAAACTAATATACATGAATCTACACTGTTAAAAAATGATTGAATAAATAAATGGGAGAGGAAAAATAAATCTTCCTTATAAAAGAACTCCAAAAAATTGATGTAGATACTTTCCCCTACAGGAGGTAGAGCTTAATTCCTCCCTTCCAACTCTTAATTGTGAGCTGGACTTAGTGACTTGTTTCAAAAAATAGAGTATAATAAAAGGGGGGAGGTGTAACTTTACAGAGTAGAAACCTGGCAAACACTGCTTTGGTCAGTGGATCAAAGTTAACATCACCAGTGATAAATCATGCTGATAGCATGTGCCCAATCATGTGGCATAATGAGGCCACTTTATGTCTGTGGTAGTCTTCCTCCAAACCCATAACTCCAGTCTAACCATGAGAAAAACATCAGACAAACCCAAATTGAGTGCCATTCTACAAAATACCTAATAATCCCCAAAATTGTCAGAGTCGGGCCGGGAGCAGTGGCTCATGCCTGTAATCCCAGCACTTTGGGAGGCAGAGGCGAGAGGGTAGCCCGAACCCACAAGAGTATCTAATCTTTAATTCCTATGTTTCCCACTGATCTCACTATCTGGCAGCCTCATGCATCTCACTAGATATGGTCCAGAAAAGACATGGTCAGGAAAGATGAATTGTCCCTTGCCACTTTTATACCTGTACACTTCACATTGCCAATAAGTTCATACATGCTGTTTTTGAAAGGGGGAGTGTTAATTTCTTATATCAAAAAATGGTAGGGGAAAGGCATTCCTAATCATCTTGTATATTTAACAACAGTGGGAAATATAAATGCATCTCACCATTAGACAAGACCATGGCAAAGGCTGAAAGTTCAAAGCCAAGAGCATGCAACACTCAACCCAACCCCACCCCAGGTTATTTTAATGCAATGAATAGTAATACTTTTTGAAAAATGAGCATTCCAATTTAAATGTCAGGTGTCAAACATTATGGACTTCCTCAACAACAGGTAAACTGGACTGGCATAACAGACTGGGATGAATGGTTACACATTTATGGCCTGCTAGAAGCTCTAAACGATTCATAGTACAAAGAATAATGGTAATAGTCCAACCAAAAGGTCAGACTGATAGTTAGGGACCATTGGGCACCCTTTACTTTTTTATCTTGGTGAAGCCTTGGAGCACCCCATAATTCTTCTTTAGAACTGAGGCTCTGGAAGCATTCATGGGCATTATTACAGTGTTGTCTTCTTTAAGCCCAGACTGAAACCATAATCTCTCCCAAATGCCTTGAAATGTGTCCCAGATATCTGCCCTTAGATTTTTGACTCTGAAGGAGTCAGAGCTAAGTAACTATGGTATTGAGAGAAGCTTTTATATCTGGGGTGTATAATTGGGAAAAAGAGAATATAATTATAAAATTACATCTAGCCGGGCTCGGTGGCTCAGCCGGTAATCCCGCGCCTTTGGGAGGCTGAGGTGAGTGGATTGCCTGAGTCCGTGGGTTTGAGACCCGCCTGGGCAGCGAGACCTCATCTCTATAATAAAAAAATAAAAAAATAAAAAATCAGCCGGGTGTGGTAGTGCATGCCTGTAATTCCGGCTACTTGGAAGGCTGAGGAGGAAGGATCGCCGGAGCCCAGCAGGTCGAGGCTGCGGTGGCCGGAAGCGGCACTGCCCTCCAGTCTGGGCGACAGAGTGAGACTCCAACTCAAAAAAATAAAATAAAATAAAATTGCAATAATAAATCTGGGATTATAGGCACACAGGACCACACCTGGCTAATTTTTTCAATTTTTTTTTTGTAGAGATGAAGTTTTACTATGTTGCCTGGGCTTGTCTCAAATTCCTGGGCTCAAGTGACCCTCCCACCTTGGTCTCCCAATGTGCTGGGATTACAGGTGTGAGCCACTGTACCCAGCCACTTAGCCGATATATTAAAGGAATATAAAAGATTTGCTCATGGGAGCCTGTCCCAGTTCCTTTATTAGGGCTCAAGTCCTTAATCCAAGTATTCTCAGATTCAAATTTGAAGAATAAATTAGTGTGCCAGGGATTTTTCTGTTTTTCTTTTTTATTCTTTAAGTGGCTTCTAGCTTTTTCTTTTTTTAGATTGTCCTCACAGAATTATCATTTCTATCATTTAGCTGCCCTCTTGTTCCATTATGGAATGAAATATCTATTGTCCTAGGTCATCAGGGAATAAACCATTTGGGTACTAAAAAAAAGTATGCCATATAGTTAAGGATTTTGTGATTTATGCCCCAAGTATTTTGACTTTAATTTTGAATGAAATTATTTCTAAGATGTGCCTTTTTTTTTTGAGAAAGCAGGATTTATTGAGAGAACAGAAAAGCTCCCACAGTGGGAGGGGACCCAAAGGGGTTACCAGATGTGCCTTTTTAAACAGAAATTGTTTGTTAGCTTGATCTTTTCTTGATTCAGGGTCGTTTTTAAGAATGTCAGTCAGTGTTTTGTGTTGTGGATATATGTGGTACAGGGCATGAAGCTGAATGATTTAATTTGTCACTATATAGCTCTGCAGTGTCACAGCCCATTCTCCCCTGGGTCATCGAACAGCCTCAGTTATCAGGCTTCGGGGTATCCACCTAGCGTGGATACTAAAGAGTGTGTCCTTAGGCACTCTTCGCTGGCTCTCTCCTCTCTGCCTGCAAGGGCAGTGTATGAGCTGGTAACTCTTTGTCAGCTTAGACTATAGAATGTGTTTATTTTCTCCCTCTTTTGTAACTGTCTTCTCTGTGTGCCAGTGTCTGCTACTTGCAACCTTGCTGGCTACCCTGTCATCATTTCCATCCTCTGCTTCTGTTTCCAGTCTCTGTTGCTGTCTGACAACTCTCTCCATCGTTCTTTTCTCCCTTATGCTCATAGATATTGTCAGCAAATTGGAGGAAGGCTCTTTCTGAAAACAGCCATCTGATCACTCTGCAGCTCTTTAGCACTTCTGGCTGTTTTTGTAGCCAAGTGTTCAAGGGCTAGCTCTGAACCTTAAATACTTAAAAAAAAAAAAGAAAGAAAGAAAAGAAAGTTACTTCTGAATTTGAACCCAGATTTATCAAGAGACTTGTCTCTATATAAATGAAGGTTTATTCTACCTTTCATGAACTGTAGTAACCCATACTAAGAGTATCTCTTGTTTTACATAAGAGCAGAATAATTTAGTTTTCGTTTTTATCATCCAGCATGTTCGATTGACACCCTCAGATGTTCAAGACACAGAGAAAATTCTAGCTCTTTTATGAAGACTTCCTTTATCCTTCTATTATCTATGCAGACTCTATCATAGTATTTATTCACCTGACCTTGCAGTATGCATGTTCTCTCTTTCTAGAGTAAAAGCTCATTGAAATAGAAGAGGGGGTGGGAATGTATTTTTATCATCTTTGTATTCCCCTCTTTACTGCAGCTCTTTAAACAATACCTTGTATAAAATAACTTTCCCCAAAATAGTCGGTTGAATTGAATAATTTGCTCTTCCTCCTAGGTCCCTTTTGTAGTTGGTGACTGATGCTGGTTGAGGGTCCCTCCCACTAAATGTGTTGTCTTGTATTTGCTCACACTAAACTCCTCTGACAGTTGCTTAGGTTTCTAAGTTTTTACTGTTGTCTGTCTCCAAGGATCTTGATTTTTTGCTGATGATTGGGGAAATTTAATGTCAAGCAGAAACCAGATAAAGTTACCATATACTTCCTCTTCCAGAGCCACCTAAAAGATGTAATTAGATCTGAGTACCACATGTACTCATGTATAAGTAGACCCTGAACATTTATCATAATACTATAAGAAGGGGCTTGGCAATAGTGGTACACTGCTGGAGGGGTTGGGATGGCAAACAGCATCAGTAAGGGTACCCGATCTCAAATCAGGCAAAGTGGGAACTAAAGGGAGGCCCAAACTTCATCTGTACAATGACCATATATATATGTACCTAAGCCTGAATTGTACCCCACATCTTTAAAATAAAAAAGAAAAATACTCATTTGTCCCTCACATGTTTTTTTTTTTTTTTACAACTTGATTTTGTTTTATTTAAAAATCTGCATTCATGATTGAATCTTTATGATTGTTAAAAAAAGGATGTAAGCCGGGCTCGGTGGCTCAGCCTGTAATCCCGCGCCTTTGGGAGGCTGAGGTGAGTGGATTGCCTGAGCCCGCGGGTTCGAGACCTGCCTGGGCAGCGAGACCTCATCTCTACAATAAATCAAAAAATCAGCCGGGCATGGTAGCACATGCCTGTAATTCCGGCTACTTGGAAGGCTGAGGCGGAAGGATCGCCGGAGCCCAGCAGGTCGAGGCTGTGGTGGCCAGAAGTGGCCACTGCACTCCAGTCTGGGCGACAGAGTGAGACTCCAACTCAAAAAAAAAAAAAAAAAAAAAAAGGATGTAGTCCTAGGACATATTCTTTCTGAGTCTATCTTAGGAGCACTTCCAGAATATACAGAGCACTATGCCATCTCCAAAGATTCTTTTTTTTTTTCCTTTTTTTGAGTTGGAGTCTCACTCTGTCACCCAGACTGGAGTGCAGTGGCCACTCCCGGCCACCGCAGCCTCGAACTGCTGGGCTCTGGAGATCCTTCCACCTCAGTCTTCCATGTAGCTGGAACTACAGGCGTGTGCTACCACGCCCGGCTAATTTTTTGATTTATTGTAGAGATGAAGTCTTGCCAAGTTGCCCAGGTGGGACTCGAACCCGCGGGCTCAGGTAATTCACTCGCCTTGGCCTCCCAAAGTGCTGGGATTACATGCTGAGCCACCAAGCCTGGCCTCAAAGATTCTTTTGTTTGATTTTTTTCAACATCTTGGTTTTATCCTAAACATCAAAGATTCTTGACCCTGTTCCATTTAAAATCACAAGTTAGGCTTCTCATTCAGTATATCTTGGAAGGCTGAGGTAGAAGGATCGCCGAAGCCCAGCAGGTCGAGGCTGTGGTGGCCAGGAGCGGCCACTGCACTCCAGTCTGGGCCACTGAGTGAGACTCCAACTTGAGGTCCCACGTGCAGGTGCCACTTGCTGGAGTCTAGCTCCAGCCGGGTTCAGGGTACCCCAAAGGTGGAGATGGCGTCAGTGATTGGGGGGAAGAAGAAAAAGAGAAAGAGAAAGAAAGAGACTGAACTCCAGTCTAGTGCAGAAGCCCCCTCACATGTTTTTAATCCCTGAGCCAGTTCACTCCCCACAATAAAACAGCACTATTACTTTTTTTTTTAGCGAATTTTTCATTGTAAAGATGTGAGGTACAATTCAGGGTTAGGTATACAAATGTTCATTATGCAGGTACCCTTGTTGATGAGGTGTGCCTCCCCCTCCCCTGGCAGATTCCCACTACTGCCAATCCTGCCCATCCTGCCCCCTCCCCATCCCCCCAGCAGTTTCCCACTTCTGCCAGTGCTTTTCTTAATAATATAACAATAATTGTTCAAGGTCTGCTTATGAGTGAGAACATGTGATACTCAGTTCTTTGTTTCTGTGATAGATTACTCAGTATTATATAGACTCTAAGTCCTTCCAAGTTGCTGTGAAGTTCATAATTTTGTTTTGTTTTGTTTTGAGTTGGAGTCTCACTCTGTCGCCCAGACTGGAGTGCAGTGGCACGCTCCTGGCCACCGCAGCCTCGACCTGCTGGGCTCCAGCGATCCTTCCACCTCAGCCTTCCAAGTAGCTGGAATTACAGACACACGCTACCACACCTGGCTAATTTTTTTTTTTTTTTGTAGAGATGAGGTCTCACCAAGTTGCCCAGATGGGTCTCGAACCTGTGGGCTTAGGCAATTCACTCACCTCGGCCTCCCAAAGCGTGGGATTACAGGCTAAGCCACCGAGCCTGGCAATTCTGTCCTTCTTTATGGCTGTGTAATATTCCACCATGTATATGTACCACATTGTAAAAAATTCAGTCCTTTTTCCATGGGCAGCATGGTTGGTTCCATGTTTTTGCTTTTGTGAACAACTGTTACTTTTTAAAACAGTTTTATTGAGATATAACTCACATATCACACAATTCACTCAAAGTACATAATTCAGTGGTGTTTAGTGTAGTCATAGAGTTGTACAGCCATCACCAAAGTCTAATTTTAGAACATTTTAATGACCCCCCAAAAAAACCTTATACCCATTAGCAGTCTCTCCACATTTCCCCACTTCCCAGTCCTAGACGAACCACAGATCCATTTTCTGTCTCTATAGATTTGCCAATGCTGGACATTGGCAATATAAATGAAATTGTATCTTGGTGACTGGCATCTTCACTTGATACTACTCAATACTCAATTTTTAAAAATATTCTTGTATTTATAACTTCTCCTCAGGACAGATGTGGTCTTATAGCTCTTTTTTTTTTTAATCAATATTTTTTATTGTGATGTTGTGGGGTACAGTTAAGGGTTAGGTATGCAATTACATTTCATTCAGGCACCCTGTTGATAAGAGGTGTTTGCCCGTCCCCAGACTTATAGCTCTTATATGTCCTTCTGTGGCCTGGTTTTATTGGATTTGTGACATTTGGTTAAGTTGCAGAACATACTGCTACAAATCAAATAGCACTGGCTACTGATGAAAATGAAAATGTTTCAGAGCCAAGATTCAGTTATAGATAGATTTCATTAGGCTAATTCAAACTACAGATGTGGTCAAATGAATTGGGATATATAGGACTCCATAGTTTTCACAATGACCCATCTTCTAATGAGTTATTTGAGGTTTTGGGCTTTTTAATTACTAAGAATCATAAAGCACTGGAGCTGGGAGGAATCCAGCTGTCATTTAGCCTAGTCCCTCTTCTCTAATGTCAATCCCATTTTACAGATTTCAGAATGTTTTTTGTTCAAGGTCAAATGGTTAATAACAGAGCCAATTATAGCAAGATTAGAACTGATGTGTCTTATTTCCTAATCCAAGGTTCTTTCGTTTACTTCTTTTTTGATTTTGTTGCTATAGCAATCTGGGTTCTCTAGAAATGAGAGCCTGACCAGGGATTAAGTGAGGCTTTATTTGGAGGTACAATCTCAGAACAGTGAGAGGGAAAAGAGATGAGAAGCAAGAAGCCTATGAGAAGCATAGCTAAGGTGATTGGATTACCATGCTGGCAGCTGTGTCATGATGAGTCTCAAAGAGACACAGCTGGCTGTTTAACAAGTGCATATGCTTGCCCATGTGTGATATCTCTAGATAGGATAGAGGGAGCAGTTCAGTGGAGCAGAGAGGGAGAGGAAATTTATCTGCCCAGCTCCTTTCTGCATGCTGTTTCCCATTATCAAAGGTCAATCCATGGAGAGTTAACTCATAATTCTGTGTTGTGTCATCCTGCCTCACCACTTGGAAAGCCAGATTCCATGCCCTGGTGAAGGATTTCATCCAAGTTTAGAAGTTGTAGGAAAATCCAGAAACTCAGGATATATGGCTAATTTTTAACCAATAGGAAGGATCTCCCTTTCCCCCAACACTGTCCCTGGTTGTCCTTGGGACAATGAGACAGTGGTGTGGAGGGAAACTGAGGAGATATATCTAATAAGGAAGAAGGTGGGAAAGAGGATTTGGGTTCAGAAATTAACTACTAGGCACAATGAGCAGTATCTGGGGAATGGGCCACCTGAGACCTAATCCGCACCACTACACAATATGTGCATGTAACAAATGTGCGCTTTTACTCCCTGAGTCTAAAATAAAAATAAAAATAAAGATATATTTGATATTCTTGCCAAGATAGTGTCTTTCCTAGCCTAGGTTTCTCAGTTCAGGTTTGTGAGCATGATAACACTTTCAGATAGTATATTTGAAGTATACTTACATTGACAGTCACATTCTTTTCTCTAACAAGATATTTTTTTTACATTGCTATGGTTGAAACTCCTTAGAGTATTGAATGTTGGGAAATCTGTAACTAAAACTGTTACTAAGAAACTTGTTCTCTCAGCTATCTCTATTTTCTAGAGAAAGGAAAACACCTGGAAAAGCTTTTCAGAATTATTATTACTCACTGCCTAGATTTCTGTGTAGGTTGCCCACTTGGAGAGATTTCCTCATTCAATTCAGTTCTTATTCTTTCAAGATGAACTAATTAGCCTATATTGAGATTCATCTTGCTCTGACTAATTACAGGTTACTTTCACTGTGTTTATTCTACCCTCTTTTATTTATGTATTACTTAAGAATTACTCTCTCCTGCTTTGATGATATACTAGTTTTCCTTCTGGATGCCTTTAACTTTTTGTGACTCCCCCATGCTCCTCCCATTGCCTTGAATTATAAATGCTTGTGGATTACCTAAATGCAGGTTGGAGTATTTGACCTAGGCCAGGGTCTTCAAAAAAATTTAGACAGTGGACAAAGAGGTCATTAAGACTTCAAGTTCTTCAGTGAAAACTACTGATGAAAAAATTCAAGATAGTTGTTTGGAAAGGTTTGAAGATGAGAGAAATCATGTGTTGATTAATGAATAAGAGAGGAAGTTATTTCAGTTTGGGGACAAATTGTAAGAAATATCAGGATAAGGAGGCAAAAACAGTGGTTAAAAACTAGCTGGGATAGAAAATGAAGAGGATCACACACGAAAAGGAGATGTATAACAGAGACATTTGTAGAATTAGAGAATGTTAGAGCTGGAGGAGCCTGAGAATTTAATTTGATCCATTCATATACAGGTGAAGAAACTGAGGCCAGGAGAGTTTAAGTGATTTAAGGTCATGCTACAGTTAAGATCAGAGCCAAGATTTGAACTGAGGCCTTTGGATTCCAGACGATTGTGTCATATCTACTTTGTACCACAGAATACCACATCCACTGTGAGAATTTTTCATACTTTCTTCCTGAAGAATTATTTTTGCTGTTTGGTAGCTTTTATGCAGCAATATTTGGTAAAATCAAAGGGAGTTGATTTCTTATTTTTAATGTTTCCAAATGCATTGGGTATTAAAACTTATTGTGTGTCTAATGACTTTATGTTGACATTACTTTAGTGTCAACTAAAGTATCAGTTAAAGGTCTTCACCAAGCAAATTGGATCATATTAGTAACTGAAGAGAGTGTTAATAGTTTAATAAAAAACGTTTTAATGATTTTCTGTCATAAAAGCATAGACCACTATCTAAATCCAAATCAGGTCACAAAAGACTCCAGTGTTTGACTGGAGTCCAAATAATTGCTATTGTGTATAATCCTTCTACAGTACTGCTACTGGTCTATAAGGTGCCATAGTCACCATGCCTGGGCCAAGTAATCAAACAAACAAACAAACAAACAAACAAACAAAACAACTCAAACCCCAGCTACCCATGCCCGGCTTCTGGTCACAAGGCTTTGTGAGATGAGCAGGGCTGCATGTCAGACCCCATAGCCAGATGCCTTTGCAGTACACAAATTGTGCACCCTTAGGAAGCAGCTCGACTATTTTGAAAGCAGATCCTTATGTGCATTTCATCCGTGTGCTTCTGGGATTACTTTTATGAAAACTGAGATATCAAAATTTTATTCAGAAGAGTTTCATGTGATTAAAATATGGATTGAATCTAATTAAAGAAGATGAATATTGATATATAGATCTAGATCTATCAAGTCCATACTGATATAAGTAAATAGCTGAATAAATTAAGAGGAGAATAGAAACAGCTATAATAAATAAATGAGGAGAACAGACAAATCTCCCATGCAGACAGATTCCAAATAATATATGCAACTACATTGCTCTCAAGGAGATGGAGCGTAACTCCTCACCCCTTATGAACTGCATGTCATTACTTCCTTCCAAAGAATACTGTATGTAAAGTAGGGAAAAAAGTAACTTTACAGTGGAAAATTCTGACAAACACTACCTTAGCCAGGTGATAAAGATCAACGTTAACAATGATAAATGTTCATACTATTTACCTTTAATGTGATGTGATGAAAATGACACTCTACTTCTGTGGTTCTTCCTGCCAAAAACTCAACACCCATAATCATGAGGAAAACATTAGGCAAATCCCAACTAAGAGACATTCTACAAAATACCTGACCAACACTCCTCAAAACTTTCAAGATCTTAAGAAACAAGGAGAATCTAAAAAACAGTAGGAGCCAAGAGGAGCCTAAAGAGACATAAGTACAAAGTATAATGTGGTATCCTGGATGGAATCCTAGAACAGAAAGAGAACAGTAGGTTAAAATGAAGGACATGTGAATAAAATATGGATTTTATTTTAAAATAACATATCAACATTGGTTAGTTGTGACAAATGTGCTGTACTAATGTAAGGTGCTAATAATAGGAAAAAAACTGAATCTGGGATATATGAGAATGCTGTACTACCTTTACAACTTCTGTTTTTGAAATTGTTCCAAATTAAAATAATTAAAAAATTTTTAAAAATATCTGAATATATAATTAGGAGATAATGGAAAGAGTTAAACAGGACTCTCAAATTTCAGGGTCAATGAGAAATAGTCAATTTAGGGTCTAATTGATTTGTGAGTTTATCTCTTGCTCATTTGGGTTAGATTTAGGCAAAGATTTTCTAAGTTCAAGAAAAAAATGTTCTTTAGGCATCAGATACCCCTCAAGTGTTACATCTCCATCATATTTTTGCTTCTAGTGTTTCGAGTTTCTTTTACTTGAACTGAAATATTCTAAAAATGTAACCACCCTCTTTTTTGCATACTGCTTAAGATGAGAAGAAATCATTTATATGGAAACTAGAATAGCTGGTATTTCAGACTAAGGTAATAAGCTTCTGCATTAACAATTCATAGATGTAATTTTTTTTGAGAGATATGGTTTATATTAATCTTCTAGTGTTCCTAAATTTGGTTTTTAAAGAACTTTATTCACTAAACTAAAATGTATTGTGTGTTCATGTGGGGCTATATAGGGGTCAGGAAGATCACTTGTGCATGAATCATGCCCACGAGATTATAGTTTACAGCTGGAGTTAAGACATGTTTATAAGCAACTAAATCATAAAGTAGAGGGTTATAACTTTCCAATAGAGATGTTGATAAATTACTATCCAAAACGAGCAGTGGAAGAGATTACTCTCCATCAGCAGATGTTGAGAAGGTTTCATGGAAGAATTAGTAGGTTGACTTGGTCTTGAATAAATTTCAGACTCCTCTAAGTCAGGAGTTATGAATTATTGACTTGTATACCTCTAGCACATAGTAGGTATCAAGTAACACTTGTTGAATGACTGAAGGCTTTGTAAATGCAGAGATGGGAAAAATGAAAGATATTCTAGCCCTACTTATTTCTTCTAACAATGTTGAATAAAATTGATGTCTATTCTATCTTATTTTTCCTTATTGATTCCTCAGTTGATAATTGTTAATTTGATTGTGTCACTTTCCATTTTTATATCTCAACAAATATATTATTTACAAAGGCTTTTTACAGTGATTTCCAATGGCTGGAGTGTAGAGTTGAGGAGCAAAGCTAGTCCTTTATTCACTAGAGTTACTCAGGTTTTTTGGGGAGCCCATTTTCCAGCTAAAGGTTTATTGAGATTATTTATATTCATGTATGCCTTTCTTCTTTAGGCTACTTTAAGGCTCATAGAAATGCCCATCAGGTGGTGGTACAGATAGTGGGAGGAGTAAAACTCAATCAAATTGGTGGGCTACTTCTTAACAACTCTGGTCAGGGGTCTGGTTTGGGAGCTTAAAACTATGTTTAAATATTGCATATCATCTGTGGTTTTCAGTTGTATGGATTCTCTCTCCTTCATTTCTATGGAAATTAAGAGATGGTTGGTAGCATTATTCATAATAGCTTAAAGATGGAAAAAGCTCAAAGGTCTATCAATGAGAAGTGGATAAACAAAATGTGTTATATCCACATAACATATTATTTGGCAATAAAAAAAAATATTGATGCATACTAGAACATGGATGAACCTGAAAATGTTATGGTAAGTGAAAGACCCAAAGGACCACATTTCATTCATATGAAATGTCCAAAATAGGCAAATCCATAGAGACAAAAAGTAGATTCCTTGATTGCCAGAGGCTGGTGGGGTTTGAGAGAAAAGTTGGGAGGAATGGGAATTAGCTGCTAATTGATATGAGGTTTCCTTTTAGGAGGAACAAAAATGCTCTAAAATAAGATTATTGTGATGGTTGTACAACCCTGTGAACATACCAAAAATCACTGAATTGTGCACTTTATATAAAAGGTGAATTTTTTTTGTTGTTTAATTGGAGTCTCACTCAGTCGCCCAGACTGGAGTGCAGTGGCCGCTCCCGGCCACTGCAGCCTCGACCTGCTGGGCTCCGGTGATCCTTCCACTTCAGCGTTCCAAGTAGCCGGACTACAGGCGTGCGCTACCACGCCTGGCTAATTTTTTTGATTTATTGTAGAGATGAGGTCTCGCCAAGTTGCCCAGGCAGGTCTCTAACCTGCGGGCTCAGGAAATCCACTCACCCTGGCCTCCCAAAGCGTGGGATTACAGGCTGAGCCACCAAGCCTGGCTGTGAATTTTATATGTAAAGTATATGAGAAACCCCCCAAAACAAAACACCTTTATAAAGAATTTTACTTATAAAGAATTGTGTATTTATTCTCACATGTTTAAACCTCAGTCACCTTCAAAGTACTCTCTGTTTGATGTAATACACCTATTGAGACATTTATCCACTACTCAAAACAGTTTTTGAACTCATCAATTTTGATATCTTTTAGTGCTTCTGCCATTTTTTGTTTTACCTTTTCCACATTGGCAAAACGTTTCCCTTTGAGGACTTTTTTCATCCAGGAAAACAAAAAAAGTCACTTGGGGCAAGATTGGGTGAATAAAGAAGATTGGGGCACAGGGGCCATGCCAGTTTTGGTCAAGAACTGCTGAACATTCAGCATGGTGTGAATAGGTGCATTGTCATGGTAGAAAAAAACCAGTCATCTTTTTGCCACAACTCGATGTTTCCTCTGCAAATTGTGACACAACCTTCTCAAAACTTCCAGATAAAACCTTTGACTGTTTGATCTGAAGGAACAAGTTCCGAGTTTCTTCAAAAGATAATTCCAGGTATTTTGGAGTCCCCCTTTTATCTGAGTAAAACCATTTTTTAAAAAAGAATCTTTTATCATAGGTGTTTGTATGATTAAAATTTATTGATCTTTATGGTAGAGAAAGACATAACATTTAAAACTTTTTCCATTGGCCTAGGAACATTAAGTCAAAGGACAAGTCAAACTAGGCTATAGGTTATCATGACTGGCCTAGTAATTGGTCAGAGGAAGCTTAAACATTTTTTTCACTGATTAACAGTTGGAGTGTTTCCTAGGAGGATGTCCTCACAGTAAAGATGGTACTGGTATGCTAGACACTTATAGCAAAATTTGAATACATATCTTCAAAGAATGGTTTCAGTTGGTATCCAGCATAGAAAAGTTATGGAATAATCTTTCCTCAAGCTACATGAATGTTGTAATTCTTGATATTTTATAATTAAGGGAAATTGAGCTTGACTGACCTTAATACAACTTCCAAATGTATTATATTCATGTATTGTGTTATTTCCAGGAATTTTCAGCCTCTAAAATGAAAGGTTAGAAACTGCTTAGAAAACTTTTAGTGGCCATTGCTATTCTTGGAAAAGTAATTACACTAACATTGTATTTAAATTCCAGAGCTAAAAAATGTGTGTCAGAATAAGTTAGCAAACACCAGGAAAGTTGCTATGAGGGAAAATTGGAAATTTAAATTCATAGCCTATTGAACCAGAATTTTTGTCTATGACCCATTGTACTTTTCTGTTTGCCTTGAATTGGCATTGGTAATTAGATGTTAAATAAACCTTAAAGACATAAATGAAAATGTGTATAGATATGGAAATGTGCATGGATATGGAAGTGTCCTTGGAGCAATAAAGCTCAATACATTCTCTATCATTTGTCTTCAAAATTACTTTTGCAGTATGTGATTTGTCTACTTCCATTCTTAATGTGATGTATTAGTTCATTTGTAGCTGTTTTTATTTTTTATTTTTTATTTTTTGAGTTGGAGTCTCACTCTGTCACCTAGGCTGGAGTGCAGTGGCACATGGACAGCCACTGCAGCCTCGACCTGCTGGGTTCAGGCGATCCTTTCCACCTCAGCCTTCCAAGTAGCTAGAACTACAGGCACATGCCACCATGCCCAGCTAATTTTTTTATTTATTGTAGAGATGAGGTCTCACTAAGTTGCCTGGGCTGGTCTTGAACCCGTGGGCTCAGGCAATCCTTTCACCTCGGTCTCCCACCCAAAGTGCTGGGATAATAGGCGTGAGCCATCATGCCTAGCCCTTGTAGCTGTTTATTAATTCTCCCTTTTAATTTTCTTTTGAATTCTCTCCTACTTGTTCTACATTCAGAGTGAAACTATAAATGCCTAAATCTTTTTATCTGGGGAAGGTTTAAGAATGGAAGAATAAGACATTTTCCTTCTTCTTCAATGAAAGGAGAACCTCATTTATTCATTCAGGAATTATTTGTTGAGTGTGTACTCTGTGCAAGATACTATACTAGATGTTAGGTGTTTCTAAAATAAGGAGATTACTGCAAAATTGAATTCCGAAGTACAATTTAATGTAACATTTCAGTGCTATGAATGATCATAGCAGCAAAGAGACTATACTGTTGTAGTTCAGAAGAAATAGAATAATTCTAATGAACTCTCTGTGACAGAGTAACAAATGACAATAGACCTTGTTCAAGCCTGATCATGAGCTGGAGGAATAACTATTACCCATTAGTCAGTTAGTGCTTTGACCTGATATTAAAGTCTGTTCTCATATTCAGGCTATAACAGCATTGTATTTACATATCAGCAAGAGTAGATTACAAATACTACATTTTTCCTTCCTACTCTTCCCTTCTGTTCTTTCTTTGTATTCTAAATACCCTTTCTGACCAATCCTTTTGCCATTTTGTTTCTCCTCATCCCATATTATTGTACTGTCTGTTGAAGAATAGTCTTTATTACTAATTTTATTGTCGCTGATATTTCTTAACAAATCATCTGGTCTTCTATGTTGAATTTAAAGGAGATATATATATGTACATAGACAGAGAATACTTTTTATTCCACTTTCCCCTCTTTTTGCTATTTTTAATTTCATTGTGATTGATGTTGGTTGATGAGCCTTTTGGTATGAATCACTTAAGTATAGTCAGGAATACAAGATACACCAGAGGGGGATGTGAATGTCATAATTTATTAGCCATTTCTCTTTTGTTAGAACAGACAGCATGACAGGAAAATGAGTCCTTGCCATAAATGCCATGTTCAAAAATCTAAGGTTAAATTGGAAAATATCTAGGACAAATGATGGAATTTGATAATTATTCAGTCATGCCACTTGTAATCACCTTGGAAGAGAACAAATGCCTTCCTGGACATCTATCTAATCCAACAGAGAATGAATTCTACCTGATAGAATTTTGTAAATTATTGAGTAAGACTACACTTTAAAATGGATTGTACGTTTAGCTATTTTATTTTTCCCCCTCACAAATCCATGGGTGTAGGCTTAGGAGGAGAGTCAGATTAGTCCTTTTCTTATTTTTAGAGACAGGGTCTCACTCTGTAGCCCAGGCTGGACTGCAGTGGTGTTAGGTGTTTCTAAAATAATCAAGGAGATTACTGCAAAGTTGAATTCTGCAGTATAATTTAATGTAACATTTCAGTGCTATGAATGATCATAGCAGCAAAGAGACGATACTGTTAGAGGTCAGAAGAAATAGAAGAATTCCATTGAACTCTCTGTGACAAAGCAATCATAGCTCACTGTCGCCTTCAACTCCTGGCCTCAAGCAGTCTTTCCACCTTAGCCTCCTGAGTAGCTGGGACTACAAGCATAAACCACCACATATGGCTAATTTTTATTTTTATTTTTTGTAGAGACAGGATCTCACTGTGTTGCCCAGGTTGATCTTGAATTCCTGGTCTCAAGCAATCCTCCTGCCTCAGCCTCCCAAAGTGTTGGGATTGTAGACATGAGTGACTGGCCTCAGATTCGTTCTAAACAAAATGAAGAAATCTTATTTTTCTCTCCACATCTGGGTTGTAATGTAAGTTATGTGTCTCAGTTATATTTAGGGGGAATTCAGAGGAAGTATAGTCTTCAAAGAAATCTGAGACACAATGTTTAGACAGGTAGGAGATGAACATAGAGCATGTAGTATTAGGGAAGCAAAGGAGTGAAAATTTTTTTTTTTAAATGTCTAGTTAATATTGAATGCTGCGTAACAGTAAAATTATCATTGGAAAATGCTTATTGGATTTAACAACAAGAATGTCATTAGTGGCCTTTGTCAGAACCTTTTAATGACAGTGGGGAAGGGGACCTGATGGAAATTGAAGAGTGAATTAGAGAGTCAGGGATACAGTAAGGATGCTCACTAGCACTGCTTCTCTTAACCACTGTGCTAAAAGCTCATGCACAAGAAAAAAGAAAAAAAAAACACCAAATAAGTGTAAGGATTAGAAAGAAACAAAAATACCATTACTTGCAGATGATATGATTTATTATTTTCTTTTAGAAAAATCCAAAAATCCAAGAAGGCAAAATAATAAATCAGGATTTTATTTTTGTGAAGTGCTTGACACATATGATCTTATTTAATTATCTTAATTATTAATAAGTGCAATTACCTCCATTTTTAAAATGAGGAAATTGTGGTACAGAGAGGTCAAGTAACTAGTACAGTTACACAGCCACATGGGTAGCAGTACAATAATTTGAGCCCAAGCAGTCCAGCAGCAAGGACCCCTACTCCTAACTACAATGTCTTCAGATATAGAAATAGTAATTAGAAGGGACCCAGGATACAAGGTGAGTCTTGTTTGTTTTAAAATTAAAGGTAGAAAAATGTTGAGTAGGTGCATGAATGAGGGGGAAGAGAGGGACTAACAGATGGAACTTAGTTCTGCAAGAGATAGAAAGAAATGAGAATAGAAGAACTTGAAAGGAGTTCAACCTTGGTCAGGAGAAATGACCTCTCATCCACTGACACTAGCTCAAGGGTTGTTATGTCTGAAACAAACCACAGAGTTTGGAGTAGGCATTTCTGGTGTTGTTTTAATCTTGTTGACAAGCTCCATCTGAGTATATGTTATAGGCAGTGCTGCATTAGGAGTTGTTCCTTTAATTTTTGTGACATGTGATGCAATTTCCCTGGCTAGAGGCTTCTCTTAGGTCAGCATACATTTCTCACTTAGCTCATCCAAGCAGTGCCTTTCAAGAGAGTTTTTTTGTGGGGAAGATCTGTCAAGAGCACACATATGACATTTTGTAGTCATTCTATTTAGTTGACTTTAGGACAAAATCAAAACCTCTCAGCTAATTAATAAAAAGTACCTGACTGATGTCACCTTCTCGAGATGCCTCAAAATAGCACAAGGTTGCTCAGGTTTCATGATACATAAACAGAAAATATAAAACATTATAGGTTTTTAAAAATAGAATCAACACTGTTTAGTTGGCAATTGGTCCAAGGAAAAATATAGTTAGGTACCAACCTCTAACAAGAGAAACATTTACATAAATTGCACATCGTTGACAGATCCAAAAGTGTCTCCAAATTTTGTCACTTTTGTAGTACCCTTACAACACTAGTAGGCATATCTTAATTAACAGACATTTTTTGGATAAGAAAATCAAATATTCTTTGGGAGGCAAAACACATTCTGATACCTTCAAACGAATGCCATAAGAATTTGGCAAAAGACATTCTAGCAAATGCCAAAGCAGCAATCTGCCAGGATATTGTGTGCTTGACTCAAAGCCAGTTAGGCACAGGCAAAGCCTGAGGAAAAAGCTTCTTTGCGCCACCAGAATAACACTTAGGAGAATGCTCCAGATGTTTAAGTGTTCAAAATTTGAGCTCAAACCAGGCTTAAGTGGTATACAAATTGTTCCAAGGTTCCAAGGTTGATTTAGTGGCTTAGTGATTGTATATTCCTTAAGAGTCTGTATGGCCTTTTGTCAGCATGTCATGGCAAGACAACAAGAAGTTTAAAACTGCTGGTTATGTAGATTGTCTTCTAGGTTTGGGTGCCAAGAATCTTGTAATGTAGCCATAAGAGTCAACCGTGACAGCGTGGTTGCAGGCTCTTTGGGGCTTGGACTGAAGTCTGGAATCTGCTGCATGTGCAACAACAGAAATCTTAGATATAGGACAAGATCTTGAGCAAATATGGAAATGGAAAAGAGCAGGATTCTAACAAGAATTGACAGTGTTCTGATAGGCTAGTGGAAATGGGGACTCTAGGAGTAAGCGACATTCAATTCAATGTTTCAGAGAGTCAGCTTTAGGATCAAGGTAACAAAAAGAAGTGGATAGGTAGCAAAGGGACAAGGTGGAGAGAGAGTTCTCTAGCCTGGGTAGAGGAAATATAGTTATAAGCACCTCGTTGCTAGGTTAGAGCTAGACTGAGCCTGATTTAGAACTAATCAGATTTGATAGGGCCTCTTAAATCCTCTCTTCCCCCTCAACTTCCAAGCTTCAGACTGTCCCAAAGCCTGGAGAAAGAGCTAAATCTGAAATTAGCAAAAGTTGCTGAGGATTAGCTTGGAGGTTGGGGCAGGAAACTAGCTGAGCCCTATATCTGCCTGCTCCAAACAATGCTAAGTAAGGAGGAAATATTTCCCTAAGATAGATGGGCACATAAGCCCATTAATTCCCAAAGGAGGATGGA
This sequence comes from Cephalopachus bancanus, assembly GCA_027257055.1. Classification (NCBI taxonomy): domain Eukaryota; kingdom Metazoa; phylum Chordata; class Mammalia; order Primates; family Tarsiidae; genus Cephalopachus; species Cephalopachus bancanus. The sequence goes on along the minus strand of JAPVLO010000148.1, from coordinate 1,357,459 downwards.
AGGGAACATTGCTTTCTCTTTGTAATTCCTTACCGTGAAATTAACAGAGAAATAGGAGCTAATGCAGGTGACATATGAGAAGAATGTAACTCAGTTTCCCAGCCTTTAGAAGTCTGTGAACCCAAGTGCAGGTCAAGTGGACCTTTCAGGAAAATACACAGGTATTATTTGGTCAGGGTAACAAACGATATAAGTTAAGTAGTCAAACAATTCTAACTAGAAGGCCTTAAAAAATAAATTACCTTGCTGAAAAAGGACGGTTGAATGAACAGTAGTCATCCCTGTTTGATCAGTAACATTTAAGATCCCATTATAGTGAATTATATCACTGTATTTTTCAGTTAGACAAGATTCAATTAGACACCTGCCTGAAGAGCATATTTTTCACTGACTTTTGATTATCAAATATTGAGATTTTTTTTCATGCCTAGACGATTGCCAAGGAAACAAGAGTAACAGTTTCAACTTTGCAGCTTGACTAAATTTTAAACCCCACATGACTGTGCAAACTCCTGGAATCTTTCTGATGACCAATATTAGATATGCTATGTCTGAGGCTATTATATTTTCCTGTATCTTATAAGTGTTTCATGGGAAATCATACTCTAGATCAAATAGGTAAAAATGAATCATAATCATCTTTTACAGAACACTTAATAGATACCAGACATTGTGCCAAACCCCAAACATAAATGATCTTACTTAATTCTCATGAATCTTTAGGGACAGACTATTTTCACCCATTTTATAGCAGAAGCTAGACTTAGAATGTTCAAATAACTTATTAAAGTCACCCAGTTAATGTCAGAGCCAGAATTAACCTCAAAGAGCTTGAGTACTATATCTCTGATTTTAGTAATTATATTCTGCCTTTTCTCTTTCCAGTTTTGAAATTAACTCAGAACTAAAACTACTTTTGAAATATTATAATTGCTTACTAGTGTAGTTCTCTGAGGAAAAAAATTTTTAAAGTGTAAACAGTGGTATAAATGAAAACTTAGAATATACATGATGAAAAGTATAATACATTAAAATATTAGATTCATTCATGTCATATCAAGAAAGAGGCTTGTATGAAAACTATCACTGTCTGGGCTTGGTGGCTCAGCCTGTAATCCCAGCACTTTGGGAAACTGAGACAAGTGGATTGCCTGAGCCCATGGGTTCGAGACCCACCAGGGCAACTTGGCGAGACCTCATCTCTACAATAAATCAAAAATTAGCTGGGTGTGGTAGCACACGACTGTAATTCCGGCTACTTGGAAGGCTGAGGCGGAAGGATCGCCGGAGCCCAGCAGGTCGAGGCTGCAGTGGCTAGGAGTATGCCACTGCACTCCAGTCTGGGCAACAGAGTGAGACTCCAACTCAAAAAAACAAACAAACAAACAAACAAAAAAGCAAAAAACCATCACTTATTATATTTTCTGAGACTCCTCTTAAAAGAGAATTTGTCTTTCATCATCAGTTTGAAAAACTTTAATTATCTATTTTCTGAACTGCTTGAATTATAAAATAGCTTCCAAGGAACCTAGTCAGTAAAGATTTGCATCTGGCTATATAGTATGTAGAGTTGGAATAGAGTAATCATTTGGGAAAAACAAAAGATGTCCACATCTTTAATTTCTTTAACATTCAGGTAATCTTAAAGTTAAGGCAGATGAAAGTATAATGTGTTTGGGGAATATTGTGGATATAGCCACCAAACACTAGAGTATATGAAATAGGACAGAAAAAGCATTAGCATTGCTACGGACTGAATGTTTGTGCCCCTCCGCCCTTCAGCCCATATGCACATGTTGAAACCTAGTCCCCAATGTGATGGTATCAGAAGATGAGACCTTTGGGAGGTGGTTAGATCATGCGAATGGAGCCCTTATAATTCTAATTAATGACCTCATCAGGGGTCTGAAGAGGCCAGAGTGAGGACACAGCAAGAGGATGCTGTCTATGAAGGCAGGAAGAAGGTCCTTAGCAGACACCACGAATCTGCTGGCACCTTAAGCTTAGATTCCCAGAACTGTGAGAAATAAATTTATGTTGTTTAGTAAGCCGCCTAGCTTATGGTATTTTGTTATGGCAGCCCAAATGGACTAAGACAAACATTAATTTTGTTTTCATATTTCAGTAGAGAAATGATGGAATAACTATAATATCCAGGGTGTTATTTTTTTCCTCCTGTGGAAAGATCCTGGGCAGAACTTTATATTCTTGCACTTCTCAAGGAATTCAAAGACAACCCTCATCTACACCATCTAGTATAATTGCTTTTGTCAGCCATTGCTGACATTGGTAGTTGAGTGTGTAGCACCCATCCACCCTGGCAGGCAGGAACCCAGAGCACTCCTCACTAGGGTTATGGAGTATGTTGGTGTCTAATCACCCTCTGCCAATTCTTCTGACTAGGAAACTTACTCAAACTAACAACCCTCCTGTGTTGCTTTAGAGTTTCTCCTTCCTTTTTTTTTTCTGTTATCATTTGGAAAACTTGCTTTGGTGACTTCTTGCTGTTATGATAAAGAATAGATTTCTCCTCCCTCCCTTTTCAGTTCAGGCCATTATTCTCTCTCCCACCTTTCTCAGACTTTTCACTCTTTTGTTCAGTATCTCTAATGCAGCACTTCCTACCTCCCTTCCATGTAACCTCAAGTCAGGGTGATAGAAAACTTCAGAGACTCCCTTGGATTCTCCATGGAGTTAACCATGCTGAACTTTCATCTTCCTCCTCCTTCACTTTCTCTTTTTTGGGGATTGGACTATGATCTGTGATATCACTGAGCTTTGCTAAGGGGTGGAGTTGCCTTTCATTATAGCATTTAACTAGGACGACTCAGAAGGTGAAGCATCTTGCTTTTTCCTAGCATAGAGTTTTGTTTTCACGAAGTTTGAGAATAAGGCTTTCATGGAGCTAGAAATTTAACTGAGTCAATCCGTGTTTGCCTTATTTATGCAGGGCTTTGGAGTCATTAACACATTAAGTGTTCCCACAAAGTAGTGCTGAATTATATTATAAATCTTGTCAGTAACACAAGGTATTTTCAGTTGTACATTATACTGCTGCTCAAGGAGAAATAAATATAAAAATAAACAAACAGTAGAGGGCAGAATCAGGATTTGTAAATGAGGTGGCTTTGTGATTCTGCTCTTCTTTATACCCTGACTCTGGGGATGGGATTTTGTTATATAAATCTTATTAATGTACCAAATTCCCCTGCCTCTCCCTACTCCCCACCACAGTTCAACAAAAATTAATTTAATTTTTTAAAAATCAGTATTGTAACGATCACACAGGTTCATTCTCATTTAGTCTGTCTAAAATTATGCCAGGAATCCTATTAAGGAAGTACATATTTACAACAAACAGCAGCTATCAACTTTTTTGTGTGCTTGTTTCCTACGTTCAAATCTCCTTGAGAGCATCAATCTACCAAGGCAGAGTATTCATGATTCATTCAATCACTTATTCATTCATTTCAAGAAACACTGCAGGCAAGAGTACAAAAAATGAATTAAACAGAGTTTGTACTCTTAAAGAATTTATAATCCAAGGAGACTTTTCATTCATTAATTCTTTTATTATTTGCTGATCATTTTCTTCAGGTGTTTTCATTTGCAGCATGCTGTCTATGCATCAGAATCACCTGTAGAACTTTTAAAACTCTGTACTGCTCATGCCCCACTCCAGACCTGAATTGAAATCTTGAGATATCTGTTCAATTTTAAAGCTTCACAGGTGATTCTAATGTACTGCTAGGTTGCTGACAAGCAAATTTATTGTGGAAGGTACAGTGATTCAGTCAGCATATGTCTCCACCTCAATCTGTATAACCTTCTATTTTAGTTGCTGTGTTTTCTCTTTCCTGTTCCCTGTGATGTTCTGTTTACTAACCCTAGCCAATATAACGCCTACAGGTTTACCAGCTTTAGCACTGAAGTTAACCTGGGGCAGGTAAGATCAAGTTGCCACTAAATGCTGAAGTTAGTTTATTGGTTCCGACATCACCTATTCAGGTTCCATAACTCATGCTGCTTTTCTGTTGTCACTGCAAGGTTGAAATCCTGCACAGCTATTCATTTTCTTTCCCCCTTGAGGCAAAAGGATGAAGCAAAGTTATCCAAAGGGCTTTGAAACAGTGAACCAAATATAAGTTAAATATGGTGGCAGGAGCCATTTCATAAAGGTTACAAGCTTGTTTTAGGAGTGAAGTAGTGACTATGTTGGCTTGGTGCCAAAATGAAACTGGTATTGTCTTTTTAATTCAGCCTGCCTGGTACTTCTCTCATAATTTTGCTAGTTGATCAGTTTCTTCTCACTATCATCTCTCATTCATTCCTTCATTCAGCAGATATTTATTGAATTCCTACTTATGCCAGGCACTGTTAGCACATTCACAACTGGCAAATTTTTCACTTTCCTAATACTGAGAGAGGGTAAAAACTGTAAAAATCTGAAGCCGGTTACTGCCAACTTCTGTCGTTAAGACAAGGATAAAAATTAGAAAATTTGTTTTGAAATATCAGTTTTGTAAAGTTGTCTAAAATAAAGAATTTTTGTTAAAAATTTGCAAGTGGAGAACAGAAAAAATTTTTTTTGAAAGTTATTATATTCCAGGATTCTGTGAGTTATACTAGATGTGGTTTTGCATACTTGCTTTGTAGGTATATAATGAAGTACTTATTATTATGTTTGTTTATGTTATGTTTACGTGTATGGAAAAACAAAATGGAAAAATGAAATTTAATATTCCTGTTTTGTGTGATAAATCATAAATCAATGACCTTTGCTTAAAGAAACTCTACAGGATTTGCATGTAAGTAAAGTTTCAGTACGTTTTCTATGAACTTTGCAGACTCTACAACATTTTTGTGGATATTTTGTTTTTCCTGACTCTGTGATTCTTTCCAAATGATGTGTTTTCATGTCACCTGAAAGTCTGTAAGGAGGATCATGCAAGGTGTTTGACCTACTGCTGTTGAGCTACTTGTTGGTAACTTTCTGGAATCATTATGTACAGTATCACAAGCAATCCATTATTCTGCCAGAGTTTGTAAGTATTTCTAAAATATTATATTGGTATATGGATTGAGATTATGATACACAATGAATGAACTGAAGAGAATGGAATGTACAATAAACATGAAAACTTTTTTTGACCACTTGATTGATTTACATAAAAATGAATAATATGAAAGATATTGATCTGCAAAATCAACACCTTTCAAATGTTGATTCTATTTTACTATGCACTCAGGCTTACAAACTTTTTGTCCAGCTTTTAGAATTTACTTTCTCAGTCTCCATGATGTCACCATTGTGTATTGTTGATATCATTCGAACCTCCCATTGATCCTTCCATTTGAGAGTTAGTACCTCACCTTTCTGCTGAAAATCAGATTCATCTATTTTCAATTTCAGATTACTTAGTTCCTTTGGAAAACCTCTGTTTCTTCGTATTGTACCACAAATTTGAATATTTTTCTTCAGTAACTTCTCAGCTACTGCAACACTATTGTAACAGTTATCCATGTAGAAGACATGGTACCATAAGTTTTTGTTTTTGTTTAACACAAGTGAAATTGTCTTTTCTAAATTGTCACCTTTTTCACAATACAGCTGTAAGTTGCAGACATATTCAGTATTTGCCTCTGACACCACTCTGATTACCATTCTGTACTTTGTATTTTTATTCGGATTATAAACTCAAAAAGACAGTCTTCCATGATGAGGTATCATGGATTTATCCAAGGAAAGTTCTTGTTCAGGTTTGTATACAGTGTTGAACTTATTTAAAACATAATTTATTATACAAGTTCAACTTTGCATAATCTGCTTTGATTTAACTGCATTTCTTCATTATTGGAAAATGCAAAAACTGCAAAATTTATAGGAATCTATTTCATGTCATTATTTTTTAAAAGAAATGCATAACAATTGATGGATGTGTTGACCAATAATCATGTATTATGGTTTTCTTCACTTGTCCCATCAAAATTTTAATGCTAAGGCCAGGCTCAGTGGCTCAGCCTATAATCTCAGCACTTTGGGAGGCCAAGGTGAGTGGATTGCCTGAGCCCATGGGTTCGAGACCAGCGTGGGCACTTGGGAAGACCTCATCTCTACGATAAAACAAAAATTAACTGGGCATGGTAGTGCTTGCCTGTAGTTCCAGCTTCTTGGAAGCCTGAGGTGGAAAGATTGCTGGAGTCCAGCAGGTTGACGCTGGGGTGGTCATGAGCATGCCACTGCACTCCAGCCTGGGCAACAGAGTGAGACTCTAACTCAAAAAAAAAAAAATCTGGAAAATTTTTCATCTCATACACGTAGTATTGCTCCACTTTTTTTATTTCATTGGGCATTTATATCTGTGGTGCATCTGATCATAATACCTGTTACAGTTGTGATCATTTCTATAAAATAATCTCCAATAAATAGTCTGACAACTTTGCTTATATTTTGAGGATCATTTGGAGAAATACCTTGGCACCTGGATTACCAATAAGTACTTCTAAGTTTCTTTTTGGATTATATTTTGTCCACCCAATGTATAATTTGTTCTCACCAGTACTAGATTCACTGTCATAGATTATCTGCATTATATTTCTTTGCTTACATTGCATCATTATATCTCGTTATCACTAATAAGTCCACTGGATTCACCTTTGACCTCAGAAATATGATCATACATTTCTTCATTTTCCATAATTGAGGTAAATTATTTTTAATGTTGAAGTATGAAAGCCCTGAAATATCAAAATACAAATATACAACACTAATCACAACAAAATATTGACCAACTTGCAATTTTTACCAACTACATAAAACAATAACAACATTGCACAGTTGATATCAGATAATTATCTCAATTAACTTTCTCCTTGTCTGACTATTCATTTTCAAGCAAAATATAATAGCACATACATATGACAATGTTGCAGCACTCAGAAACAGAATTTGCAAAGACGTGAATTCACATCAGCAGCAGCAAGTTACAGAATTTGGAATGATGTGAATTCACATCAGCAGTTGCAAATGAGTTTAGTAAATAAAATAGAAGTGGCTCAGTCTGTTTCTCAAGCTTTCCTCAGAAAAAAATGTAACTTCTTTATTTTGTCAGTATCTTAACACCTTTATCCTGACCTCCCACCCACTGATCAGTAGGAGAGAAAAATTACCTAAATATCCATTATGGTTTAATGTTTACACTGATTCAGTAATTCAGACAGTCCCTTGGGATAATGTCATAAATGATGGGCTTTGGTGTCTCCTAGTCTCAGGGGTATTGTCCCTCATCCACCTGAGTGTTGCTTGTTCTGCTGGCATTTATGACTGAAATACACGGCTGTATGCTGCTGCTTCAGTACTCTGGCCACCTGAGCCTCAACTTTCCTGGTTGTATACTTCTGAATCTCTGCTGTGTCTGCTGTTCAGTTTACTCATTTGTAATCTCTAAGTGTCTGTGCCTTATGGGAACTGTGGGAGCTCAGGAAACCTGAACCTCAGACTCTTCTCTACCAACCCTGCTGCAACAGTGAGTCACTGTTAAAGTGCCCCATGTTGTGGTGCCGGCTGCCTGAGAGTTGATCTTGTCTAGAGTGAAGACAAATGTAAAGAGAGAGTGGGCACTCAGCCTTTGATTTCATTCTCACTTATTTAACACACTGATTTCTCTCCAGACTAAGGAAATAGGGGTTGCTTTGCTTCACTCTCATCATCTCCCAGAGTCTGGAAAGGCTAGACTTTTTTCTACATTGTATCCTCCTCCTGCCATAGACCTAGCATGACTGTAATCGTTGGATGGAATAACTTCTCTATACTCTTTTGTATGTGCTTGTTGGTTGATATAGAAAAGAGAGAGAATAAAGTATTTGCAAAATTATTTAAGATGACAACTTGACTTGCAAGCAACTGTCTTTCTAAATGTCATAGATTATATTTTCTCTACAATTGTTAATCCTCCCTTTTTTCCACGTGGTGTGCAGTACCTCCTATGAGAGAAGTACACATCCTTGCCCCATGTTGGGCTTAAATGTGTGAACAGTTAGTGGCATCTGAACAGATATGATACAGACCATATCTGAGCAGAAGTTTTGAGAGTCAGCACAGGTGTCCAATCTTGTTCTGGTCTTTCTGCCATGAGAGTGGTATGACCAAAATAAGGACTGCTGCTTCTGCATAATCACAGTATGAGAAGAAAGACATGTATATCAGCAGCCAAACTGCCACTGACCTGCATCCAAACTGTAATATGAGCGAGAAATACAATTTTGTTGTTGTAAACCACTGAGATTTGGGGTTTTCTGTGACTGCAGCAAAACTGACTAGTGTACTCCATAATGTTTTATATACCAAAAGCCAAATGACACTTCTCTCTCTCTTCATTACTTTTCTAGTAAATTGTAATATCTTCTCTAGCAGATAGATGCCTTGAACCAGATAGGTTATGCATTCAGAAAGGCAAAATAATAAAGCATCTTAATTCTTTTCAAAATGTTGCATGCTGTATAAGAAGAGGAACTTAATATAGAAAATATTCTAACCTCTGGTTTTTCATTATGCTTTGTTGTTGCATGAGTATGTGCTTTGAAGAAAGATGTTATCATTATTATGGCAATAAATGGTGGTATTTGCCATGCATGCCTCACATCTGGGTGAAAATTAGAAAGTCGTTATTAAAGGACAGAAAGTATTATTTTAAGATTATGGCATTATTATAGAAATATAATATAGAGAAGAAGGCACTAACCTTGTTCAGTGGCAGGTAAATTCTGGGTTGTGATCCCAGAGTCATGATTCACAGTTTGTGAACAGTCATAGGATCCTTTCTGTCCTTATTTGTGTGTATGCAAGGAATTTAGCTCAGGTTCCAACAAACTACAAGGATTCTTCTTATTTTTCATTCTGTTGTATTTTAGGAATTTGCAAACATATAAGATTTATTTAGTGGTGGATATACCTGCTGCTTATTTACTTATGCCAGAGGCAAACAAAAGAACTGGTAGACAATGAGGAAATAACTGTTGATCCCACAGCGATTATTTTAACTACATCTGTGCATACATGGTATTCACCATGAGTAGAATAAATTTTGGGAAAAGTATAGTAGCTTTTTCCTTTAGGCGTGTTTAGTATCCCCTGGATTTGAATGGTTAGGATTTTTCTGTTGATGTGGTTCATTTCTGATTTTGTATACAGAACTGCCCACTGTTTTCTATTTGAGGAAAAGTATTTCATTATGCTTAAACTGTGGTTTACTAAGAAAAAATAACAGTTCCTTTTTTTTTTTTTTGAGTTACAGTCTCACTCTGTCACCCAGACTGGGGTGCAGTGGCTGCTCCCGGCCGCCTCAGCCTTCCGAGTAGCTGGAACTACAGGCGCACGCTACCACACCCGGCTCATTTTGATTTATTGTAGAGAGGAGGTCTCACCAAGTTGCCCAGGCGGGTCTCGAACCCACGGGCTCAGGCAATCCACTCACCTCAGCCTCCTGAAGGCGCGGGATTACAGGCTGAGCCACTGAGCCCGGCTAAAAATAATAGTTCTAACTTCAGATGCTTTCTTGTGATGGACATGGTTTGTAACTGGATCTGATAACAGGTTTGTAGTTCAGTTCTCTCATGAGTAAGAAATTAAATTTTAGCTGGGCTCAGTGGCTCAGCCTGTAATCCCATGCCTTTGGGAGTCTGAGGTAAGTGGATTGCCTGAGCCCGGGGGTTTGAGACCCACCTGGGCAACTTGGGGAGACCTCATCTCTACAATAAATCAAAAATTAGCCAGGCATGGAAGCGCGTGCCTATAGTTACAGCTACTTGGAAGCTGAGGTGGAAGGATCGCCGGAGCCCAGTAGATTGAGGCTGTGGTGGCCAGGAGCGGCCACTGCACTCCAGTCTGGGTGACAGAGTGAGACTCCAACTCAAAAAAAAAAAAGAAATTAAATTTTAAACAATTAAGAAAAGAAATAATGTAAGGCCTAATCATTTTTTCGTCATTGATCTTGAGCTATAAAGGCGGAAAGAGAAAAAAATAGGTAAACACAAGGAATATAATAGCAGATATTCTATATATATTTTTTAATTTAATCAATATTTTTTATTATGATATTGTGGGGTACATTTAAGGGTTAGGTATACAAATATGCTTCGTTCAAGCACCCTTGTTGATAAGAGGTGTCTCCCCATCCCCAGACAGATACTTACTACTATTAATCCCATCTGCCTTCCCCTCCCCCTGCCAAAGTTTCCCACCACTCAATCATTTTCTTATAGTATTACGTTAGATGTTCAAGGTCCACTATATGAGTGAGAACATGTGATACTCAGATCTTTGTTTCTGTGAGAGGTCGCTCAGTATTATAGACTCTAGTTCCATCCAGGTTGCTGCGAAATTCATGATTTTGTTCTTTTTTATGGCTATGTAGTATTCCATCATGTATATGTACCACATTTTTTAAATCCAGTCCTCTTTTGATGGGCAGCATTGTTGCTTCCAGGTTCTTGCTATTGTGAACAATGCTGTGATAAACATACATGTGCAGGTATCTTTTCTATAGAGTGATTTGAATTCTTCAGGGTATATTCCCAGTAGGGGGTTTGCAGGGTCATATGGGAGGTCAATATTTAGAGCTTTTAGGAATCGCCATACTGTTTTCCACACAGGTTGCACTAGTTTGCACTCCCACCAACAGTGTAGAAGTGTTCCCTTTTCGCCACACCCTCTCCAGCAACTGTTATTTTTTGTTATTGATAATTGCCATTCTGACTGGAGTTAGGTGGTATCTCAGTGTGGTTTTGATTTGCATCTCCCTGATGATTAGTGAGGTTGAACATTTTTTCATGTGTCTGTTGGCTGCTCGGATGTCTTCCTTTGAGAAGTGTCTGTTCATATCTTTTGCCCATTTTATAATGGGGTTTGTTTTTTTCTTTTCAGCATGTTTGAGTTCCTTGTAGATCTAAGATGTTAAGCCTTTGTCAGACCTGGAGTTGGCAACTACTTTTTCCCAGTCTGTAGGCTGTCTCCCTGCTCTCTTGATGGTTTCTTTGGCTTTGCAGAAGCTTGTCAGTTTAATGAGGTCCCACTTGTCTATCTTACCTCTTATGGCCTGTGGGTTTCGGGTTTTGTACAGGAATTGGATGCCAGTTCCAATTTCCATGAGGGTATGTCCTTCATTTTCTAAGGTTCTTATGGTTTGAGGTTTTACATTTAGGTCTCTGATCCATTTAGAGTTAATTTTTGTGTATGGGGATAGATAGGGGTCCTGTTTCAATCTTCTGCATGTATGTGGTCAGCCAGTTTTCCCAGCACCATTTACTGAATAGGTTCTCCTCTCCCCAGTGGTAGGTGGTGGAGGCTTTGTCGAAGATGAGTTGGTTGAGAAATTGAGGTTTTGCTTCTGGAATCTCAATCCTATTCCATTGGTCTATATGCCTGTTCCTGTACCAATACCAAGCTGTTTTGATGATTGTAGCTTTATAGTAAAGTTTGAAGTCTGGTAATGTGATACCACCTGCTTTTTTTTTTTTTTTGCTGAGGATTGTTCTGGCTATTCTTAGTCATATGATTTCCTGTGTTTTTTCTATGTCTGAGAAGAATGTTGCTGGTAATTTGATGGGTATTGCATTAAATCTGTAGATTGCCTTAGGTAAGATAGACATCTTCACAACGTTGATTCTTCCAATCCATGAGCATGGGATATTTTTCCACTTGTTTGTGTCATCTTTGATTTCTTTGAGCAGTGTTTTGTAGTTTTCCTTGTAAAGGTCTTTCACGTTTCTGGTTACGAAGATGCCAAGGTATTTCATTTTTTGTGTGGCTATTGTGAATGGAATTGAGGTTTTATTTGAGTTTCTGTTTGTTTATTATTGGTGTAAAGAAATGCGATTGTCCTTTGCACGTTTATTTTATATCCTGAGACTTTGCCAAAGTCCTTTATCAGTGTAAGAAGGTTTTTGACAGATTCTCTTGGGTTTTCAAGGTACACGATCATGTCATCTGCAAAGAGAGATAGCTTGACTTCCTCTTTTCCAATTTGGATACCCCTGATTTTCTTCTCTTCTCTGATTGCTCTAGCCAGGACTTCCAATACTGTATTGAATAGGAGGGGTGAGAGTGGGCATCCTTGTCTTGTTCCAGTTTTCAGGGGAAATGGTTCCAGTTTTTGTTCGTTTAGGAGTATGCTGGCTGTGGGTTTCTCATAGATGGCTTTTACTATTTTGAGGTATGTTCCCCATATGCCTAGATGTTTGAGGGTTTTTATCAAGAAGGGGTGCTGGATTTTATCAAAAGCTTTTTCTGCATCTAATGATATAATCATGTGGTTTTTGTTTTGACATCTGTTGATGTATTTAATTACATTTATGGTTTTACGAATGTTGAACCAGCCTTGCATCCCAGGGATGAAGCCTACTTGGTCATGATGGATGATCTTTGAGATGTGTTGTTAAATCCAGTTTGCTAGGATCTTGTTGAGAATTTTAGCATCTATGTTCATCAAAGATATTGACCTGTAGTTCTCTTTCTTGTTGGGTCTTTACCTGGCTTGGGTATCAATGTGATGTTAGCTTTGTAAAATGATTTGGGGAAAGTTCTATCTTTCTCAGTTGCCTGGAATACCTTCAGTAGGATTGGTATCAGCTCCTCCTTAAATGTCTTGTAGAATTCTGCTGGAAAGCCGTCTTGTCCAGGGCTTTTTTTTTTTTTTGGTAGGTAGTTTTCTTATTACATAGTCAATTTCCTTGATTGTTATTGGTTTATTTAGGGTCTCAATTTCCTCTTGTTTCAACCTAGGCAGGTTGTGTGATGACAGATCATCTTCCATTTCCTTAATGTTTTCAAGTTTGTTTCCATACAAGTGTACATAGTAGTCTCTAATGATCTTTTGTATTTCTTCAGGATCAGATGTGACTTCATCTTTTGTGTTTCTGATTGTGTTTTTTGGGGCTTTTTCTCTCTTTTTCTTGGTCAGTCTAGCTGGGGAACCATTGATCTTGTTTATCCTTTTGAAGAACCAGCTTTTTGTTTCATTGATTTTTTGTATTATCTTTTTGTCTTCTGTGTCCTGGATTTGGGCTTTCATTTTGGTGATCTGAATTCTTCTGCTGAAATTAGAGTTTTTGTGGTCTTGCTTTCCAGTCTCTTTAGGTGGCTTGTTAGGCTGTTAATTTGTGATCCTTCCATTTTCTTCAGTGCGTTTGTAGGGATATAAATTCTCCTCTTACTACAGCTTTCATGGCATCCCAGAGATTTTGGTAAGATGTTTCTTCATTTTCATTTCTTTCCAGGAATCTTTTAATCTCTGTTTTGATTTCATCATTGACCCAGGAGTTGTTTAGCATCATGCTGTTTAGTGTCCATGTCTTTGTGGGTTTTGGGGGGACCTTGTTGGTGTTAATGTTTATTTTTATTCCACTGTGGTCCGAGAAGGTGCATGGTAAAATTTCAGTCCTTTTAAATTTGCTTATGTTTGATTCATGGCCAAGTATGCAGTCAATCTTAGAGTACATTCCATGTGGTGATGAGTAGAATGTGTATTCTGTGGTCTTTGGATGGAGAGTTCTGTAGGTATCAATTAAGTCCATTTGATCAAGAGTCACATTGAGGTTTCGGATCTCGTTGCTGATTTTTTGTCCTGATGATCTGTCTAGGGTTGTGAGTGGGATATTAAATTCCCAAGCTATGATGGTATTGGAGTCAGTGTCTTATTTTAGTTTACCTAGGATCTGCTTTATAAAAGTTGGTGCTACTATGTTTGGTGCATATACGTTTAGGATGGATATTTCTTATTGATGAATTGAACCTTTTATCATTATGTAGTGGCCTTCTGTATCTTTTTAAATTTTTGGTAGCTTAAAGGGTGCTGGAGTCCAGCTCCAGGAGAGAGTCAGGGCTTGAGATGGGAGAATCGGGAAGCAGCAGAAAAGAAAAGACGAAAATGACAGGAATCCTCTTCCTGGGGAGAGCTCAAGACTCTGCCAATTTTTATTTATTTTTCACAAGCTTATATAGGTTTTCCGCTCAGCCCTGTATCCACAAATGTATCTTATATTGCTAACCAAATGCCCACGTACATCCTTTTTGCGCTCACAAAATACAATTGACCTTTAACAATTTCAACCACAGATGGTGTTTTTTTAAGTCAAACATTTATGAACGTCCTGGTTTTCTTCCTAACTGTCTCATAACTACTTACTATTATAGGCCTATAATATCCTTACCCTATAAAGCTAAACCTTAACCCTAAGTCTTATTTAACTTACTTACTACTATATATTTATTTCTATTAATCTTATTTCTATCCTTATGTCTCTATATTTTCTTAACTATCACTTATACTATTATATATCTCTTATCTTACTAGTTTATCTTATCTTACTATCTTATTAATATTCTAAATTCTATCTTCATTAAACTATTTATTTAATCCTAAAATATCTTAACCTATTTTTTTATCTCAACTGGTTGTTTTTCACCAGCTCTCAGCTGGGGTCTTTTGTTTATGAGGAAGTGGTCGACTCATTTTTCTTGGCCTCCTGCTGTTACCAAAAAACATCCTTTCACACCCTAAGGGGCACCCTTTTTGCTGCAATCTCACCTCCATTATGCCTGTGTATAATTTTTGCTGTCAAATGCCATCATCCATTTGTGCATCTGTTATCTCAATTAAAGAGGGAACATTCTCAAGCCTATGCACGCAATCCTTCAAAGTTAGGGAAGGTCCGTCAACAGGATCCATGGGGCTTTGCCTCTGTCATGGATGCATTTTACTGGGGCCTTGCTCCCAGCCGGCATTTTTCCTGTTTTCAGGTCCCTTTTACCTTACTTTTACTAGTGATTGCGGCTCCCGTAAAAGGGTATATTGTCTGAGATTAAGATCACAACTCCTCCTTTCTTTTGTGTTCCATTTGCCTGAAAATTTGTTTCCTTTCCTCTTACTTTGAGTCTGTGAGTGTCCTTTCTAGTGAGGTGAGTCTTTTGAAGGCAATAGATTGTTTCCTGGTGATATTTTATCCATTTTGCCATTCTATGTCTTTTCATTTGTGCATTTAGTCCGTTCACATTCAAACTAATTATTGAAATGTGAGAGTTGATTCCTATCATAATGTTCTTACAGAGTTGTTGTTCTTCCTGTTTGTGTTTTGTCTTTCTTTTGGTTTTAGAGTTGGATCATATGTGTTTTTAATCTTTTGCCTGTACTCTTGTGAAGAACGTTGTTGTTCTTTTTTCCTTTTCTTCTGTGTTCAATACTTTCTTAAGTGTTTCTTGTAGAGGTAGTCTGATGGCTGCGTAGGTTCTTAGGGATTGGATATCTGGGAAAGATTTCAGTTCTCCCTCACTGATGAAGCTTAGCTTGGCTGGGTAGGTTATTCTTGGTTGAAATTGTTTATCTTTTAGAAGTTTGAAGTTAGGGCTCCAAGCTCTCCTAGCCTGGATGGTTTCTGTAGATAAATCTGCTGCTATTCTAATTGATCTTCCCTGGTAGGTAGTCTGACCTTTTTCTCTTGCAGCCTTTAGGATTTTTTCTTTTATACCTACTTTGTTTAGGTGAATTGTTATGTGTCTGGGAGTTGGTCTTCTCATTTGTTGTTTTGCAGGGGTTCTCTGAATCTCTTGTGTTTGAATTTTTTCATCGTTGATGAGATGAGGGAAGTTTTCCTGAATGATTTCATGAAATGTTTGTTCCAGTGTGGCCTCTCTTTCTCTCTCTACCTCAGGAAGGCCGATTACTCTTAGGTTCGGTCTTTTGAAATGATCATTCATCTCTTGAAGGTTTTGTTCTGTCTTTTTGAGCTTCTTTGCTATGCTTTTGACAGTTTGGGTTAGTTCTGTGTTTTGGTCTTCGAGCTCTGAGATTCTTCTGCTTGGCTAATTCTGCTTTCCATGCTTATTAGTCTGTTATTTATTTCCATCACAGTATTCTTTACTGCTGTTAATTCTGACATCAGCTCCTTCCTATTTGTCTGTTGTCTCTCCTCAATTTTTTAATTCTCTCTATTAATGTCTTGATGTCTGGCTTTGTTGCATGTGACCAGTCTTTCTGGGGGCTCTTCATTGTTTGTGTTCCAGAATCTGTTTTCCCAGTGTCTGATCTCCCAGGGGTCTGTGTGAGACCTATATTCTTCTTCTGGTTTTTCTTCATTTGTGTGGTTTATTCCCTCCCTCCTTTTTCCTTCCCTCCATGTCACCATCTTCTTTAATTCTGTTATTCAGGGGTAGAGGGATTGCTTTTACTTCTGTTTGTTCAATCTCCTATTCTTCTTATGTATGTCCTCTTACTTTGTTCAATTCTGGAGTTGCACTGTAGCTTGGGGGTGGCCCTTTTTGGAGTTTTGAGATTTACTTAAGGGGGGCGCTGTGATTCAAAATCTATCTGTAGGTCATGGTATCCGCTGACAGGTGTATGGATAATCTGAGGCCCACTTCCCATTGCCTTGGAATCTGTCCATGCAGTGGGGCTGTAGGTTTACTCCCTGAAATAAAATGAGGTTAGCAGAGGGAAGAGAATGGAACAGATGGGGGGGAATAAGGGGGTGGAGAGAGAGAGGAGTAAGGGGTGAAACAGATGAGTGTATCAACAAATGGAGAGAGAGAGACCAAAACTGAAACAGATAAAAACAATAGATCACAGCTACAGACTAACCAGCTCCCGTACAAAAAAAATTAAAACATACAATGATGCTAACATATAAGTTAACCAACCTCCTTATTGGTGTGCTGTTCCTCTATACAAAGATATGGTTTACAGAGAGGAGAAAAGAGAAGAAAAGGAAGAGAAAATAAAAAGGAACAAACAATAGGAACAGAATCAAGTCATTAAACTAACAGAACCAATCGAGCACACTCTGAGACTTTTTGTTTAAGTCTAATGTCCTTTCAGCTCTGATTTCTAGCTGTCTTCTCAAGCTGGTAAATTAGTTCACAGTTGGGGTCAGTTGCCCCTGTCCTCCTGTGAAGGACAGTTCAGAACACCCTCAGTTCACCACTCAAATCTGGCCTGTGTCTGTTTTCCAAGCTTGTTTTTCCCCTTTTGGTGTTGTTACCTTGAATCGCCAGCAGGTGGTGCTATCTCAGCTTCTCGCCCCAGAGTGGGTGAAGCCAGACAGGAGTCAGGCAGAGGCCGGAGATGGAAGCCTGCCTCAGGGCACACGGGAGGAGACCCACAGCTGGCAGGACGTCAAGGTGGCAACAGAGGTGGCAACGATCCCAGCAGATCTTGCTTGCAGGGGCTTCAAGGACTGAAGTTGTAGATCGCCTCAGGCACGGATGGCGTGATGCACTATGGCTGCCATGGAGGCCGCAGTGGCGCCAGCGGCTGCTGTGTCTGCAGCAACAGTGGCTGTCCAGATCGCTGCAATGTCCCAGCGGTGGTGATGGCCGAGCTCCGTGTGAAGAGCAGGCTGCTGCTGCTGGGATCCGCAGCCCCTGGGGGAGAGAGCCAGAGGCCCTCTGCATTCTCCTTTGCAGAGGGTCTCATAGACCAGACTGCCCTTTCGCCATCTTGGTGGAAGTCCTCTTCTACTATATTTTAAAAGTCAAGTGCTATTTGGAATTATATAATATGAATAACAAAAGTACTTTGTTTTTTTGTTTTTGTTTTTTGAGTTGGAGTCTCACTCCATCGCCCAGGCTGAAGGACTGTGGCACACTCACAGCCACTCTAGCGTCAACCTGCTGGGCTCTAGCGATCCTCCCATCTCAGCATTCTAAGTAGCCAGAACTACAGGCGCACACTACCATGCCTGGCTAATTTTTGATTTATTGCAGAGATGAGGTCTCACCAAGTTGCCCTGGCTGAACCCACGGGCTCAGGCAGTCCCCTCACCTCAGCCTCCTAAAGTGCTGGGATTACAGGCTGAGCCACTGAGTTCAGCCAGAAATACTTTGTTCAAGACAAAACATATATAATTTTTTTCTTTAAAAAAGAAAGAAACTAGACTGACTTCTATTGCCAGGGCCTATAAGTAAAACTAATAATAAAAGGTGTGTTTTTTCTGGGTCAGATTTCTGAAGCTATTCTGTTTAACAAAAGCATATCTTGCTGTTTGCAGAAAGGCAACAAGTAAGGAGCCACTAAGTCTTGCTCCCCGGAGTCATTCATTAAGCATCTACACCTGTCATTCATTAAGCATCTACATCTGTCACATGTAATATGTCTATTTTCTTAATACTCCTAGCTCTGGATAATTCTTCCATTGATCCTGCCTTAAAAAATTTTATTCCAAAACCAAAAGTATTGTATATTTATACTTAGAATATTAAATAAGTCTTGAGTTACTTTTTAATGCGTAGAGTCCTCTAACAACCTGAAAAAGGAATACTTCTGATTTTGACTTTCTTAGTTATTCCTGTACTTTGGCAGACTGGATAGATAGGTATTATAGATATCTATATCTATAATTAGTTATCTGTGGATAGGTATATGTATATTCTCCATGCTTCTGTTTTGTTAGAATTATTTTCTCCATTTTTATCTTTCTTTAAGGTTCGTTACATGGCATTTCCTTTGTGAAGCCTCCATTCACTCTCTCCTGATCCCTAGCTGGAAGTTATTGCTCCCATCTCTGCATTCTGATAACATCAAATTATTATTTTTTTATGGAGAGTTTTTATGACTTTTGTTCTATGTTTGTATATATTTATTTGTGTATATATATATGTTATTTGTATATATTTATATCTCCCCTATTAATGATGATGGTGATAGCAGCTATCATATGTTGAAACCTTTCTTTTGGCCAGCCGTTGGACTAAACTCTATTTCTCACAATACTACTGTGAGTTAAATATTATCTTGTTTCTACACATGAGGAAATTGAAGCTAAAAGAGCTTATGATAGGTGAGCCAAAGTCATACAGCTAGGTATGGTAAAGTTGGAATTTTAAACCAAATCTGTTTACTCCAGACCCTATGCTTTGAGCTATTCCCCTATTACTCATTTATTAATTTCTCAAGGATGTGGATTGAGGTCAAATGGTGGAAGTTCACTTTTACCAAATACCTAATCAATACCTGACACTTGACTAGGAACTTTCAGGTATATTATTTATCACAGTGGTCTCCAACCTTTTTGACATTGGGGATTGGTTTTGGGGAAGACAATTTTTCCGTAGACCAGGTGAAGGGAATGGTTTTGGGATGATTCAAGCACATATCATTTTTTAAAAATTATAGATATGTGGGGTACAAATCAGGATTAGCTACACAAGTAGGCTGCGTGCAGGTAAAGTTTGGACCTCCAACTGGCCCTCACTTCCCCTGGGTAGGACCAAATACCCTGTGTGATGCTATGTGTCCCCTTCCTCCCTCCCTTTACGGCAGTTTCCATCAACTGCTGATCCCTCCCTTGTGCTAATGTGATTAATGTTCAGGTTCCATTTATGAGTGAGAACATGTAGTATTCGTTATTTGCTTCTGTGGTAGATCACTAAGTATGATGGTCTCCAACTGTATCCAATTTGCTGTGAATTCTGTAATTTTGTTCTTTGTTATGGCTGTGTAATACTCCATCGTGTATATGTACCACATTTTCTTTGTCCAGTCCACTCTTGATAGGCAGCAGGGTTGGTTCCATGTTTTTGCTATTGTGAATAGTGCAGCTATTAAAATGCAATATGCAGGTCTCTTTTTGTAGACAATTTATGTTCCTTTGGGTATATTTCCAGGAGAGGTGTTAGGTTAAAAATTCCAGCGGAGGCTGGGCATGGTGGCTCACACCTATAATCCCAGCACTTTGGGTAGTGGAGGTGATAGGATTGCCTGTCCCAGGGGTTCAAGACCAGCCTGGGCAACTTTGTGAGATCTCATCTCTATAGTAATTCAAAAAATTAGCTGGGCGTGGTGGCACATGCCTGTGGGTCTAGCTACCTGGAAGGCTAAGACAGAAGGAGCACCTGAGTCCTGCAGGTTGAGGCTGCAATGACCATGAGAGTGCCACTGCACTCCAGCCTGGATGACAGATGAGACTCCTATTCAAAACCAACCAACCAATCAACCAAACAAACAAAAATCCCAGCAAGACCTCCAAAATGTTAGGTCAGACCTGCTAGTGGGTGTCTGTGATCCAGTGTCATGCAGAGGATGCAAAGAATTACACACAAGTTAGATTAGCCAATATATTTAGAAAGTGAATTAGCAAGAGAAGGAGAGAAAGGATTCACCTCCCCAAGGTAGAGGAAGGGGCCAAAGTTTAGGGAAACATGGCATAGCCATAGCTTAATGAACACAGAGCCTGACCAGAACTTAACAAAAGTAATGGGAAATGGCTGCTTGAGGTTGAATGTTTTTAAGCCTTTCCTTTGTTGTTTGTTTGTTTGTTTGAGTCAGAGTCTCACTTTATCACCCAGGCTGGAGTACAGTGGCATGCTGTTCATGGCCACCGCAGCCTCAACCTGCTGGACTCAGGCAAACCTTCCACCTCAGCCTTCCAAGTAGCTGGAACTACAGGTGTGCACCATCATGCCCAGCTAACTTTTTGATTTATTGTAGAGATGACATCTCGCCACATTGCCCAGGCTGGTCTCGAACCTGTGGACTTAGGTGCTCCTCTTGCCTCTGCCTCCCAAAATGCTGGGATTACAGGCGTGAGCCACCATGCTTGGCCTAAACCTTCCCTTTGATGGGGGTCAGGTTGTTAAGGTGACTGAATGGCGGTTTGTTCCACATCATCATGGAGGGGACAGGTAAGCACAGGTACTGACGTCAGGTGATGAACAGCAGGCACGTGGTTGGATTAGTCACATTATTTCTGCCATGTTGATGTCATGAAGGTCATGAAGGGCTAATTAGGGTGTAAAATAATTATCAATAGCTACCTCTGAGAAACCACTTCTGTCCTTAACTGGTGATCAGAGGGTAAATTAAAATGAACTTCTAGAAAATCTTGGCAAATCTAAGCAGTGCTAAAATGACTGCTTTTTGACTATGTTGACTCCATCTTATGTTCTTTTAGGAGGTATTGCTGGATTGCATGGAAGAACAATTTTTAGTTCTTTTAAGAATTGCCACTCTTTCCATAGAGGTTAAACTAGGCTACACTCCTACTAACAGTATAAAAATGTTCCCTTTTTCTGTTGTTTTTTTATTTATGTATGAGGGCTGTCATTACTGGAGTTAGGTGGTATCTCATTATGGTTTTGATTTGCATTTATCTGATGATTAATGAGGTTGAGCATTTTTTCATGTATCTGTTGACTGCTTGTATATCCTCTTTTGAGAAGTGTCTGTTCATGTCCTCTGCCCACTTTTTTTTTTTTGAGTTGGAGTCTCACTCTGTTGCCCAGGCTAGAGTGCAGTGGCACACTCACAGCCACCTCAGCATTGACCATCTGGGCTCCAGCAATCCTTCCACCTCACCCTTCCAAGTAGCTAGAACTACAGGTGCGTACTATCACGCCTGGCTAATTTTTATTTATTGTAGAGATGAGGTATCGCCAAGTTGCCTGGGCTGGTCTCAAACCCACGAGCTCAGGCAATCCACTCGCCTTGGCCTCCCAAAGTGCAGGGATTTACAGTCTGAGCCACCGAGCCAGGCCTCTACCCACTTTCTGATAAGATTGATTTTTTTCCTTTCAGCTCATTGAGTTCCTTGTAGATCCTGAATGTCAGGCCTTTGTGAGGTACATAATCAGCAAATATTTCTTCCCATTCTGTTGATTGTCTCCCTACTCTCTTGATGGTTTCTTTTGCTTTGCAAAGCTTTACAGTTTGATGAGGCCCACTTGTCTGTCTTTTATGGCATTTGTTTTTGGGGATTTGATCAAGAATTGGTTACCCACTCCAATGTGCATAGGAGTGTTGCCTGCATTTTCTTCTAGGATTCTTATAGTTTGAGATTTTACATTTAGGTCTTTGATCACTTTGAGTTGATTTTTTGTATGTGGCAATAGGTAGGGGTCCTGTTTCATTCTTCTGCATGTGTTGAGCCAGTTTTCCCAGCACCATTTGCTAAATATGATCTCCTTTCCCTAGGGGTGGTTATTGGTGGCATTGTCAAAGATGAGTTGGTTGAGAGATCAAGTTTTTGCTTCCATAATTTCTGTCCTGTTTCATTGGTCTATGTGTCTATTCTTGTACCAGTACCAGGCTGTTTTGGTTACTGTAGCCTTGTTTAAAGTCTGGAAGTGTGATGCATCCCACTTTGTTCATTTGCTGAGGATTATTTTGACTATTCATGCTCTTTTTGTTTCCATATGAATTTCCTTATTGTCATTTTCAGGTCTGAGAAAAATGATGTTGGTAATTTGAATGTTGCACTGAATCTATAGATTGCCTTGGGTAGGATGTACATCTTGACAATATTGATTCTTCCATGAGCATGGAATGTTTTTTGACTTATTGTTTTGCAGATGAGAAAACCAGTGTTTTCTATAATCAGTTAAAAAGACAAATAATAGACTTTGAGAAGACACTTGGAGTTCATGCAACTGGCAAAAGATTGAAAGCCAGCATAATTTTTTTAAATTCCACAAATCAATAAGAAAAAGACTAATTCTCCAATTTAAAGAATGATCCAAATAAATGAACAGGAAGTTTACTGAAGAGTAACTTGTAATAGGCAAAAATATATGAAATGATAACTCAACCTTTTTAGCAACTAGGGAAATAAAAGTTAAAATGATGAGATACTATTTCATACCCATAATTTTGGCAAAAATTTAAATGCCTGACATCTAGTGTTGGTAAATGAGAATGCTCCTGCAATGCTAGGTGCCAGCAAAAATGATATACCACTCTGGAGAGTAATTTGGTGATACAAAGATTATCATGCCTTGTGACTCATCAATTCCACTTCTCCATATATAACTTAGAAAAATTCTCCCAGGAGACATATTCATTGCCACCATTATGTGGAGGATGGGTAAACTGGTATTTTCATACAGTTGAAAATAATTAACAGCTAAAGCAATCTGCCAGACATCTGTTTATTTTCTGTACTTTTCTGTATGATTGAAATATTTAATAATGTAAAACAAAATGAAAGATGAAACAAAGAAAACCTAGATTCCAAACCATGTCTTGTACATTGTATCACTTAATAAACATTTATTGAATTAAAATTTCATTTATGTTTACAATAGTAATAGCAGTTACAAGGTACTCAGTGTTTACTTATTGCCAGGTGCTGTATATACTTCGTACCCAACAACCTTGCAAGGCAGGTGTTGTTAGATCGATCTAACTAGTAAATAAGGAAAATGAGACCCAAGATGGTAAAATAACAACTTATTTCTTGATATCTTTTTGGTGATCAGAAATTCACTAAGTATTACCTATGTGTCTTGAAAGCATTTATGTTGCATAACTTGCAATTAATAGCTTCAGATTTCATGAGAGTCCATTTTAATATTAGTAAAAAGTGAAATTCAAATACTGTAAATTTTATCTTCTCAACGACTTTCATGTTTGCAAATTTCTCATATAATTTTATTTTAAACTTTGGAAGAATTGCTGATCTTATGGGAGTGTGTGTGCACTCTAAACAATTCCAACTTTCGTTTTTTCTTTTTTTAATATTTTATTTTAAAAATGTGGGGTACATTCAGGATTAAGTATGCAAGTGGACATGATACAGGTAAAGTCTGGGCCTCCCTTTGGTCCCCTCTTTACCTGGTTTGAGATTAGGTACCCTTATTGATGTTGTATTCCCACCTCCATCTCGGCAGTATCCCACTACTGCCCATCTCTTTCTTACAGTATCATGGTAAATGTTTAGGGTCCCCTTATGAGTGAGAACATATAGTACTCTGTTCTTTGTCTCTGTGATAGATCACTGAGTATTATAGACTCTAAATCCATCCAAGTTGCTGCAAAGTCCATATGTTTGTCCTCTTTATGGCTGTGTAATATTCTACCATGTATAGGTAACCCTTTTTTAAAAATCCAGTCCAATTTTGGTGTTCAGCACAATAGGTTCCATGTTTTTGCTATTGTGAATAGTGCTGCAATAAACATGTGTGTGTAGGTATCTTTTTTGTAGATGATTTGAGTTCCTCTGGGTATTCCCAATAGGGGGATTCCTGGGTCATACGAAAGGTCAATTTCTAGTCCTTTTAGAAATTGCCACACAGTTTTCCATAGAGGTTGAACTAGTTTACATTCCCACCAGCAGTGTAGGAGATTCCTTTTTCTCCATTTCCTTGCCAGCATCTGTTGTTATTTGTTTTTATTAATGATGGTCATTCTTACTGGAGTTTGGTGGTATCTCAATGCAGTTTTGATTTGCATTTCTCTGATGATTAGTGAGTCTGAGCACTTTTTCATGTGTCTGTTGGCTGCCCGTATATCTTCTTTTGAGAAGTGTCTAGTTATATCTTTTACCCATTTTTTAAAGGGGTTGTTAGTTTTCTCCTTTCGGTGCTTGAGTTCCTTGTAGATCTTGGATATTAGGCTTTTGTCAGATATTTTGTCAAATATTTGGAAAATATTTTTTCTCATTCTGTGGGCTGTCTCCCCAATCTCTTGATGGTTTCTTTTGCCTTGCAGAAGCTTTTCAGTTTAACGAGTTCCCACTTGTCTATCTTATCTCAATGAGTATCTGGGGTTTTGATCAGGAATTGGTTGCCCACTCCAATTTCTGTAAGGGTGTCTCCTGCATTTTCTAAGATTCTTATAGTTTGAAGTTTTATGTTTAGGTCTTTGATCCATTTAGATTGATTTTTGTGTATGGTTATAGATAAGGGACCTGTTTCAATTTTCTGTATGTGGTCAGCCAATTTTCCCAACACCGTTTACTGAATAAGTTTGCCCCTACCCAGCGGTTGTTAGTGGAGGCTTTGTCGAAGATGAGTTGATTGAGAAATTGAGGTTTTGCTTCCAGAATCTCTATCTTGTTCCATTGGTCCATAGTCTTGTTCTTGTAACAATACCAAGTTGTTTTGATTATTATAGCCTTATAGTAAAGTTTAAAGTCTAGAAGTGGGCCGGGCACAATGACTCAAGCCCGTAATCCCAGCACTTGGGGAGGCCAAGGTGAGAGGATTGCCAGAACCCACGGGTTCAAGAACAGCCTGGGCAACTTGGTGAGACCTCATCTCTACAATAAATCAAAAATTAGCAGGCAGGGTAGCATGTACCTGTAGTTCCAGCTACTTGGAAGACTGAGGCAGAAACATCGCCTGAACCCAGCAGGTTGACACTGGGATGGCCATGAGCATGCCACTACATTCCAACCTGGGCAATGGAGTGAGACTCCAACTCAAAAAAAAAAGTCTGGAAGTGTAATACCTTCCATTTTGTTGCTTTTGCTAAGGATTGTTTTGGCTATTCATGGTCATTTATGTTTCCATATGAATTTCTGTATTGTCATTTCCAGATCTGAGAAGAATTATGTTGGTAATTTAATGGGTATTGCATTGAATCTATAGATGATTTTTGGTAGGATGGATATCTTAATAATGTTGATTCTTCCTATTCATGAGCATGGAATATTTTTCTATGTGTTTGTGTTTTCTTGGAGTTTTTAGAGCAGTGTTTTGTAGTTTTCATTGTAAAGGTCTTTCACTTCTCTGGTTAGGAGGATGCTGAGGTATTTCATTTATTTTTATTTATTTATTTATTTTGGACACTATTGTGAATGGGACTGTATGTTTTAGTTGATTCTCTGCCTGTTGGTTGTTGGTGTATAAGAAAGTGATTACTTTTGCACATTTATTTTGTACCCCAAGACTTTGTCAAAGTCCTTTATCAGTGCAAGGAGATTTTTGACAGATTCTCTTGCATTGTCAAGGTATAGGATCATATTGTCAACCAAGAGGGATAACTTAGCTTCCTCTTTTCCTATTTGAATACCCCTAATTTCCTTCTCTTGTCTAATTGCTCTAGCTAGGACTTCCAACACAATGTTGTACAGGAGCATTGAGAGTGGGCAGCCTTTTTCCAGTTTTCAGGGGAAATATTTCCAGTTTCTGTCCATTTAGCAATATGCTGACTGTGGGATTTTCATACGTGCCACTTACTATTTTGAGGTATATTTCTTCTATGCCTAGGTGTTTGAAGGTTTTTATCAAAAAGGGGTACTGGATTTTATCAAAAGCTTTTTCTGCATCTAATAATACAATCATGTGGTTCTTGTTTTTACATCTGTTGATGTATTTAATTACATCTGTAGTCTTACTGATGTTGAACCAGCCCTGCATCCTGGGGATGAAGCCTTCTTGGTCATGGTAGATGATTTTTGAGATGTGTTGTTGGATCTGATTTTCTAGAATCTTGTTGAGAATTTTTGCATCTATGTTTATTAGAGATGTTGGCCAGTAGTTCTCTCTTTTTTTTTTTTTTTGGATCTTTACCCAGTTTGGGTATCAGTGTGACGTTAGCTACATTAAATTATTTGGTGATAATTCCATCTTTCTCAATTGCTTGGAGTACTTTCAGTAGGATTGGTATCAACTCCTCCTTGTATGTTTTGTAGAATTCCACTGGAAAGTCATCTAGTCCAGGCCTTTTTTTGTAGATAGTTTTCTTATGATGGAGTCAATTTCCTGAGTTGTTATTGGCCTATTTAATGTCTCAGTGTCTTCTTATTTCAACTTTGGGAGGCTGTGTGATATCAGAAAGTCCTCCATTTCATTTAGGTTATCAAGTTTGTTTCCATACAGGTGAGCATAGTAATCTCTTACAATCGTTTGTTTTTCTTTGGGGTCAGTTGTGATGAGTTCTTTTGCATTTCTGATTCTGTTTATTTGGGATTTTTCTCAGCATTCTGGCTAGGGGGTGTCCATCAATTTTATTTATCCTTTCAGAGAACCAGCTTTTTGTTTTGTTGATTTTTTTCTATGATATTTTTGTCTACTCTGTCCCATATTTGTGCTTTCACTTTGTTGATCTGGATTTTTGTGTCAAAGTTAGTGTTTTGGTGGTGTTGTCTTTCTAGCTCCCTTAGGTGATTTGTTAGACTATTAATTGTGATCTTCCCATTTTCTTTATGTGTGCTTGCAGAGATATAAATTCTCCTCTTAGAACAAGTTCTGAGATTCTTTCTTCTGCTTGATTAATTCTACTTTCCATGCTTGTCATCTTGTTATTTATTTTCTGGATGAAATTTTTTATGGTCAACTGTTACAAGTTCTTTCAGTTTGTATCTTGTCTTTCTCGAATCCTATTCACTCTTTCCATCCAATCCCTAATCCCTGTTGTATTCTGGGGTCAGTTGTTGGTGACTTCCATTGTTTGGGCTCTGAAGTCTGATTTTTTTCAGGCATTTTCTCTTTGTTACATTGGGAATTATCTGTGTTCTTCTGTTGATTTTTCATCATTTGTGTCAGATCTCTTTCTTTTCTTTTTAGTTCTGTTATTCAGTGGCAATGGGAGAGAGATTTCACATCTGATGTTTGCTCAGTCCTCTGTTCTTCCCTGATCAGGGCTCTGATTTTGTTCTATTTTGAAACAGGGCTGTGGGTGGGAAATTTTGCTTTCTCTTATAGTTTTGTGATTCGAATAAGGTGAAGGATGGGGAACTAGGATTCAGAAACTACTTGCAGATCACAATGTTCATTGATTGTGGTATGGGTTCTTTGAGACCCACTCCCCACCACCACTCTATATGATGATGTAATGGGTATGTTTATGTACCCCCTGAGTCCGAGATACAGTAACAGCAATGAGGAGAACAGAGAAAAGTAGAATGAAATAAGATGGATAAAAATTATAAAAAATAAAAGAATACAGAAAAACAAAAGCAGAAATCAAAGCAAAAAACAATTAGGCCAGGCACAGTGGCTCAGCCTGTACCCCAGCACTTTGGAAGGCTGAGGCAAGAGGATTGCCTGAGCCTAGGGGTTCAAGACCAGCCTGGGCAACTTGGTGAAACCTTGTGTCTACAATAAATCACAAAAACTTGCTGGGCATGGTGGCGTGCATCTGTAGTTCCAGCTACTTGGAAGGCTGAGGTGGAAGGATGACCTATGCCCAGCTGATTGAGGCTTTAGTGCCTGTGAATGTGTCACTGCATTCTTGCCTGGGTGACAAGAATGAGACTCTGAGCCAGGCTCAGTGGCTCAGCCTGTAATCCTGCACTTTGGAAGGCTGAGGTGAGTGGATTGCCTGAGCCTGCGGGTTCAAGACCCACCTGGGCAACTTGGCGAGACCTCATCTCTACAATAAATAAATGTAAAAAATTAGCCAGGCACAGTTGCATGCACCTGTAGTTCCAACTGCTTGGAACGCTGAGGAGGAAGGATTGCCAGAGCCCAGCAGGTCAAGGCTGCGGTGGCCGGGAGTGGCCACTGCACTCCAGTGTGGATGACAGAGTGAGACTCTGACTCAAAAAAAAAAAAGGAATGAGACTCTGACTCAAACAAACAAAAAAACAATTAAACATGCACACACAAAAACCAAAGCAAACTGGAAAATAAACCAAAGCCAAACAAAACAAAAAAACAGAAGAAACACACACACACACACACACACACACACACACACTCAACACAAAATGGAAGGAGAAGAAGGGTGAAAAAAAAATTTAAAAAGGAATTCAAATCAAACCCTCACACATACAATTGACTTTAAAAAAGAACAACAAACAAACAAAACTGAAAGATGAACACTCAATCATTCACGTATACACATAAACAGAAAACAAAAAAATGAAAGAAGAAAAGAAAAGAAAAAAGTATGGAGGAAGATGCAGATCGAACCCTCACATATACATTCATGTACAAAGGAAAAGCAAAAACAAACAAACAAAAGAACAACAACCTGCCCTCTTATGGCAGGTTCTGTAATTGTTCCTCTCAGCTGCTCACTGTTAGCCCCTCTGCTGTCTCCTGCAAAGCTGCAGCCACATTCACAATCTCCCCAGTGTCTGGCCAGGGGAAGGAGAAGGTGGCAGTGGGGTGAGTGGGGCTTCAGTCCTCCCCTCCCACTTTCATATTTTCAGGGGAATCTGCTCTGGTGGGAAGCTGCGGGATTGTCTTTTCCCCATGTATTTGTGGAGGGGTGTCAGCCAGGCTGAGTAGAGTCCTCCTATTGAAGCTGATGTTCAGGTTCTGCCTGAATTTGTCCCTCTTGGTTGTGCCACAGCCATGTGTGTCTGACATTCAGGGGATTACTGGGTAGGAAGGGGTTGGCTCAGCCCTGGACTCACTGCTGATCTCTTTTGGGGATCTTCCTCATCCTTTTCTAGTGACACCCTTTGTCCTGCAGCTAAATCAAAGTAAGGGGTGGAGTGCCTGAGACTCAGCACTCATCCTATCCCTCTGGAGTTTGTACTTTCAGCATAGTCCCTCTGGGTCACGATCAGCCCCTGAGTAATTATTCTGCCAATCGCAGAGATTGGGTCTGTTGGTCAGTGGTGAGCAAGCTGGAGCACTTTCCTACCCAGTTTTCAAGATGGTGGCAGGGTGCCTCATTCATCTTCTCCAGTGGGGCTCTGCCTCTGGGCTCCTTCACTGTGTGCCCTCTGCAGCCCTTGCTGCCAGTGTCCGTCCAGGTGCTGCAGTGGTGAAACAGAGCCTGGAACCAACAGTCACTCCTCTTCCCAGGAAGGGCTGTGCCAATTTTTTTAAAAGTGACCCTCAGTTTCTGTGCTCCAGGAAGTGCTAGAATCTAAGCAGAGCAACTGCAGTACCACCCACTTCACCAGGAGAGCCCTGGCCACTTGCTTTTAAGTCCCCACTCAGTCAGCCACTCACACACCAGCTTACTCACAGATATGTATGCAAAATTTTCCATACACTCATTCACACTGGGACTCGTGCAGTCCAACTGGATCCACTGTTATCTTCCTCCCTTCTCCCAACTTACTTTAAAAGAAGCTTTAAAATTCAATATACGGGGGTAATGGGGGCACACCTTATCAACAAGGGTACCTGCATAATGAACATTTGTATACCTAACCCTAAATTGTTTCCCACAGATTTAAAATAAAAAACTTAAAAAGAAAAAAATAAAAAAAGTAAAATTCATTCTAAAGTTTTTAAGTCTAGATTGTTTAAAAAAGTTAAGAGAACAAGATCAATCACATCCTTGGCCATAAGTCAAATATAAACAAATACAATAAGGTTGAAATATTGCTGTGTATCTTCTCAGACCACAGTGGAATAAAAATAAATATAAACACCACCAAAATTTCCCCAAAGCCCACAAAGACATGGACGTAAACAGCATGATGCTGAACAACTACTGGATCAATGCTGAAATCAAAGCAGAAATTAAAAGATTCCTGGAAACAAATAAAAATGAAGAAACATTTTATCAAAATCTCTGGGATGCCATGAAAGCAGTTCTCAGATGGGAATTTATATCTCTATGAGCACACATCAAGAAAATGGAAAGATCACAAGTTAACAGCCTAACAAATCACCTAAGGGAGCTGGAAAGAGAAGACCACCAAAACCCCAACTTTAACAGAAGAATCCAAATCACCAAAATAAGAGCCTAAATATGGGACATAGAAGATAAAAATATCACAGAAAACATTAACAAAACAAAAAGCTGGTCCTTTTAAAGAATTAACAAGATTGATGAACCCCCTAGCCAGAATGACCAAGAAGAAGAAAAATCCCAAATAAACACAATTAGAAATACAAAAGATCAAATTACAACTGACCCTGAAGAAATACAAAAGATTATCAGAGATTACTATGTACACCTATATGGAAACAAACTTGATAACCCAAATGAAATGGAGGACTTTTTGACATCACACAACCTCCCCAAGTTGAAACAAGAAGACATTAAGACACTAAATAGACCAATAACAACCCAGGAAATTGACTCTGTCATAAGAAAACTTACCTACCAAAAAAACCCCTGTACTGGACAGCTTTCCAGCAGAATTCTACAAAACATACAAGGAGGAGCTGATATCAATCCTATTGAAAGTATTCCAGGCAATTGAGAAAGATGGAATTCTCCCCAAATCATTTTGTGAAGCTAACATCACACGGATACCCAAACCAGATAAAGAGCCAACAAAGAGAACTACAGTCCAATATTCCTTATGAACATAGATGCAAAATCCTCAACAAGATTCTAGAAAATCAGATCCAAAAACACATCTCAAAAATCACCCACCATGACCAAGTAGGCTTCGTCCCCAGGATGTAGGGCTGGTTCAACATTCGCAAGACCATAAATGTAATTAAATACATCAACAGATGTAATATCAAGAACAGGCATATAGACCAATGAAACAGGATAGAGATTCTGGAAGCAAAGCCTCAATTTCTCAACCAACTCATCTTTGATAAAGCCTCCAACAGTAACCACTGGGGAGAGGAGAACCTATTCAGTAAATGGTGCTGGGAAAACTGGCTGACCTCATGCAGAAGATTGGAGCAGGATCCCTATCTATCACCATACACAAAAATTAACTCTAAATGGGTCAAAGACCTAAATGTAAAACCTCAAACTATAAGAATCTTAGAAGATGCAGGAGACATCCTTATGGAAATTGGAACTGGCAACCAATTCCTGATCAGAACCCTAAGTGTCCATACCTTAAGAAATAAGACAGACAGGTGGGACCTCATCAAACTGATGAGCTTCTACAAAGCAAAAGAAACCATCAAAAAAGCAGGGAGACAGTTCACAGAATGGGAAAAAATATTTGCCAACTGTATATCTGACAAAGGCCTAACATCTAGGATCTACAAGGAACTCAAACACACCAAAAGGAAAAAAACAAACAGCTGCTTTAAAAAGTGGGCAAAAGGCATGAATAGACACTTCTCAAAAGAAGATATACGGGCAAACAACAAACGTGAAAAATGCTCAGCCTTACTAATCGTCAGAGAAATGCAAAGGAAAACCACATTGAGATACCACCTAACCCCAGTAAGAATAGCCATCATTAATAAGACAAACAACAACAGATGCTGGTGAGGATGTGGAGAAAAAGGAACATTTCTACACTGGTGGTGGGAGTGCAAACTAGTGCAGCCTCTCCTGAAGACAGTGTGGTGATTTCTGAAAGAACTAGAAATTGACCTTCCATATGACTCAGCAATTCCCCTATTAGGAATATACCTGGAGGAACTCAAATCATTCTACAAAAAAAATACCTGCACACATATGTTTGTTGCAGCTCTATTCACAATAGCAAAAACATGGAACCAACCATGTTGCCCATTGAAACTGGACTGGATAAGAAAATATGTGACACATCTGTACAATGGAATACTCTGCAGACATAAGGACAAACATATGGACTTCTCAGCAACTTGGATGGATTTAGAGTCGATTATACTCAGTGACCTATCACAGAAACAAAGAACAGAATACCATATGTTCTCACTCATAAGTGGACCTTGAACAATTATCATAATACTATAAGTAAGGGATTGACAGTGGTGGGAAACTTCCAGGGGAGGGGGCGTGGGATTGGCAGTTGAGGGAAACTGCTAGGGGAAGGAGGGGCATACCTCATCAACAAGGGTATCTGCATAATCAACGTTTGCATACCTAACCCTGAACTGTACCCCACATCTTTAAAATATAAAAAATTTAAAAGAAAAAACTGAACAAGGGTACCTGTATAATGAACATTTGTATACTTAGTCCTGAATTGTACCCCACATCTTTAAAATTAAAATTTTTTTTAAAAAGTTGAGAGAAGAGCTTATTTCTGAAAAAAGAAATAAATGAAAAGGTTTTGTACTAAAATAGCATCTTTTTTACAAGGAGACAAGTTCCTTATTACAATTGTAGTTCAAGATGCTCTATAGTAGTCTGCCTGTTGCCACCTCTCTGTTTTCTGTCCACACCACTTGGCTCTTTTGTCTGGCCTTTGTACGTGTCATTTCCTCTGAGTAAAATGTTTTTTCAGCATCATAGGTTAGGACTACTTTGTCAGGCTGTAACTGTTAACGCCTCATTTGCAACAATTCCTATGATAACCTCCAGATGGGAGGTACTGAGATACCTGGGGAAATTTAGGGGAGATGGCAATGTCCTTGGGTATCATTGTCTAGATGCTATCTACA
Source organism: Cephalopachus bancanus (assembly GCA_027257055.1). Classification (NCBI taxonomy): domain Eukaryota; kingdom Metazoa; phylum Chordata; class Mammalia; order Primates; family Tarsiidae; genus Cephalopachus; species Cephalopachus bancanus. The sequence continues at coordinate 1,324,548 of JAPVLO010000148.1, read as the reverse complement.
TTAGAGACAGAAGCTTCTCTTGTAGACCCCTGACCTCAACCTAGGAGTGTACTTACTTGGTGAGACCCAAAGACTGGGGCTTTTTTGTCTCCCCCCACCCCTATTCCTGCATAGCCACAAATCTAACAGATAAGTTACTGAACCTCTGACCTCCTCTCACTCCACTCCCCAGATTTCTTCTTTCTAAAATTTACCCCCATCGCTTTTTTCCAAACCAACCATCTTCATGAATCTTAACCTTCAGGGCCATTTTTCTGATCTCCCTGCAGCCATTCTTTAACAAATACTTGTAATTCAGAACTTTGTAACATTAATCTGATAGTTGCTTGTCTATACTGAAAACAGTATGCTGTTGTGGAAATAGTGCTAGACCACTGACAAGATCTGGAGTCAGGGCTGACTCTTCTATTTCACATATGACCCTTAACAAGTCTCTATTCTATCCTCTCCATAAGAAGGAAAGTAAGCTCATTGCTATCCTGGAGCCAGCCTGTCCTGGCTCACAAAATCTGATTGTTACATTTTCAATAATACTGTGAGCTTTTTTTTTTCCTCAAAATTATTCATTATTACCTGCCCTTTTTTCTTGTGTTAAAATATGCACAACATAAATTTTATCATTATCACCATATAGTTCACTGGCATTAAGTACGTTCACATTTGCAAAAGAATTGAACAACCATCACCACTCTCCATCTTCAGAACTTTTTCATCATCCCAGACTGAAACTCTTTATCTATTAAACAATAACTACCTCCTTACAGCTCTAGGTAACCACTGTCTCTATGAATTTGACTGCTCTAGAATTGTACAATAATTTTCCTTTTGTGTCTGACTTGTATCATTTAGCATAATGCTTTCAGGGTCCATCTATCTTGTAGCATGTATCAGAATTTCATTCCTTTTTAGGGCTGAAAGCCATTCATTCCACTGTATGTATATATTTATCTGTCCATTTGTTGATGGACATTTGGGTTGTTTTCACCTTTTGGCTATTGTGAGTAATGCTGCTATGAACATTGATGTACAAATATCTGTTTGAGTCCTGGTTTTCAATTCTTTTGCATATATACCTAGAAGTGGAATTGCTAGGTCATATGATAAATTCTGTTTAATTTTTGTGGAGCCACCATAGTGGCTTACACAGCAGCTGTGCTATTTTACATCTCCACCAACAATATATGAGCATTCCAATTTCTACACATCCTTACCAACATTTGTTATTTTCTGTTTCTTTTTTAGTAATAGCTATGCTAGTAGATGTGAAGTGGTAATTATTGTGATTGAGTTGTTTTTCCCTAATGTTTGGTAATGTTGATCATCTTTTGATTATCATTGCATATCTTATTTGTTCAAGTCCTTTGCCCATTTTTAAAATAGGGTTTTTTTTACTGTTTTGATCATTGTTGAGTTGTAGGTGTTCTTTATATGTTCTGTGTATTAATGTACTAATCCCTTATCAGGTAAATAATTTGCAAATACTTTCTCCTATGCTATGAGTTACTTTTTATGAACTGATTTTAAAGCATAGAAATTGAGTCAGGCATGGTGGCTCACACCTATATTCCCAGCATGTGGGCAGGATCTTCAGCCCAGGAGTTCGAGACCAGCCAAAGCAACATAGCAAGACCTCTTCTCTACAAAAAGAAAAGAAAAGAAAAAATTAGCTGGACATGGTGGCACACCTGTAGTGCCAGCTACTTGGGAAACTGAGGCAGAAGGATTAGTTGAGCCCAGGAGGTCAAGGCTGTGGTGAGCAGTGATCGTGCCACTGTACTCCAGTCTGAGTGACAGAGTAAGACCCCATCCAAAATAAATGAATAAATAAAAGCACAGAAATTGTTAAAAAAATTAAATTGTGTAAACTTAAAACTGAGTTACATTAAAAACAATAAATACTCAAAATGTAATTTATGGTTATGATCTTGAGGTGTTTACATTATATCTAAATGATGGAAATGCTACATAATGGTATACTATTGTGTGTTTTTCCCCCAACTCTGAGTTCAGAGATTTTATTTTGATAGCTTGAAATCACCTGTGATAGGAGTACTTTCATCAGTAAAATGACCAAATACTCTAAATCAGGACTTGACTTATTGTTTAGACTCAAGAAAGTAATGGAGAAAACATTAATAATTTATTGTCTATAGCTATTATATTGTGAATAGAGCAAAGAAATGAAAAAAATGTTATTTCAATATTTTAAAAGTATTTATTAGTTTAGCGAATAAGTCACTCATATCACTGACAAATGAGTGAAGTTCCAACCAGGCGCAGTGTCTCATACCCATAATCCCAGCACTTTGGGAGGCCAAGGCAAGAGAATCACTTGAGGTCAAGAGTTTGAGACCAGCCTGGGCAACACAGCAAGTCGCTATCTTTACCCAAAAAAGTGTAAAAATTAGCTGGGTGTAGTGGCATGTGCCTATAGTCCTAGCTTCATAGAAGACTGAGGCAGGAGAACTGCTTGAGCCCAGGAGTTCAAGGCTGCAGTGAGCTATGATTGCACCATTGCACTTCAGCCTGGGCAACAAAGCAAGGTCTATCTCTTAAAAAAAAAATATTAATTCATATATTCATGGTAAACCTACACTTGAAGAGCTGGTGGTTAAATATTTACAAATACACCACTGAGTAAGCACCTTATGAGCAGGAACTTTGTCTTGTTCATCACTATGAATCTGGCACCCAGAAAAGTACCTGGTTTATTGAACAAAGATATATAACTTCTCAGTGTTTCATTTTTTCATCTGTAAATTGAGGACAATAGACTTGAACTGCTACCATACAGGGGTCAAGGAAGAGCAAAAGTGATGGTAAAGCTGACAGCACTTTATGAACAAGCAGTATTAAACAAATGTAAGGTGATCTTATTAAGGTATAGTATGATATAATAACATATGTTGAATTTGCTATATTTTATTTATAATGTTAATTGAAGGACTTGCTAATAAGATAAGAATTTTTATATAGATCATTTGCTTCACCCAGAGAAAACATATATTAATTTGATTTCTTGAAATATTTTTTTGCAAGCCAGGCTCGGTGGCTCAGCCTGTAATCCCGCGTCTTTGGGAGGCTGAGGTGAGCTGAGCCCGCGGGTTCAACACCCGCCTGGGCAGGCGAGACCTCATCTCTACAATAAATCAGAAAATTAACCGGGCGTGGTAGCTCATGTGCCTGTAGTTCCAGCTACTTGGAAGGATGAGGCGGAGGGATCACCGGAGCCCAGCAGGTGGAGGCTGCGGTGGCCGGGAGTGGTCACTGCACTCCAGTCTGGGCGACAGAGTGAGACTCCAACTCAAAAAAAAAAAAAAGAAAAGAAATATTTTTTGCAATCTCTTTTTTGTCTGCTTCAATGCTAGGGACTCTGGAAAATAGTAGAGAAATAGATTCCTTCCATTCAAAGGATGTATAATCTACTCATAGTGAAACTTACATTAAACATTTAGAGAACAAAATAAATGAAGTGGAAAATATTTGGTATTGGTTACTGTGCCAAGGATTTTAGTATTTGATCTTTTTTTTTCTGAATAGGATGCCAAAGATGTTTTGACTAGCCTTTTAGATTATAAAAAATATTTCTTTTAGCTGGGCTCGGTGGCTCAGCCTGTAATCCTGCGCCTTTGGGAAGCTGAGGTGAGTGGATTGCCTGAGCCCGCGGGTTTGAGACCCGCCTGGGCAGCGAGACCTCATCTCTACAATAAATCAAAAAATCAGCTGGGCGTGGTAGCGCATGCCTGTAATTCCAGCTACTTGGTAGGCTGAGGTGGAAGGATCGCTGGAGCCCAGCAGGTGAAGGCTGCGGTGGCCAGGAGCAGTCACTGCACTCCAGTCTGGGCAACAGAGTGAGACTCCAACTCAAAAATATATATATATATTTTCCTTTAATGTCTTTAAAATACCAAAGATATTATATCCAGATCATCTTAATGGTGGTGTTAGATCATCCTCCATAAGCTTTCCATAGATGATCATTGTGTGTACTAGCTGTGCTCATAAGAATATCAACTCTGGCCGGGCTCGGTGGCTCAGCCTGTAATCCCGCGCCTTTGGGATACTGAGGTGAGTGGATTGCCTGAGCCCGCGGGTTCGAGACCCGCCTGGGCAACTTGGCGAGACCTCAGCTCTACAATAAATCAAAAAATTAGCCGGGCGTGGTAGCGTGCACCTGTAGTTCCAGCTACTTGTAAGGCTGAGGCGGAAGGATCGCTGGAGTCCAGCAGACGAGGTTGCGGTGGCCACGGTCACTGCACTCCAGTCTGAGCGACAGAGTGAAACTCCAACTCAAAAAAAAAAAAAAAAAAGAATATCAACTCTAGAGTTTACAAAATGGGTGAAATATGGCCTGTTTAAAAAAAACAGGCAATTATAGATGCATTAGAAACATATATACCCACATCAGCTATTAGGCTTCTCTCTCATTCTTAGCAGTCTGTCTTAATATGGCAATAATTGGGCAAGCATGGTGGCTCATGCCTGTAATCCCACCACTTTGAGAGGCAGAGATGAGAGGATTGCCTAAGCCCAGGGATTCAAAACCCATCTGGGCAACTTGGCGAGACTTTGTCTCTACAATAAATAAGAAAAAAAATTAGCTGTAGTTCCAGCTACTTGGAAGACTGAGACAGAAGGATCGCCTGAGCCCAGCAGATGGAGGCCGCAGTGGCTGTGAGCGTGCCACTGCACTACAGTCTGGGCGAGAGAGTGAGACTCTGATTTTTTTTTTTTAAGTGCCAATAATTATTTCCCTGGAAATAAACTGCATATGTCAGTAAGACCAAAACATGGAAAACAAAGAGACAGTGCTGGCTTAGAGTTCATAAGGCAAAAGTCTCCACTGAACCATATGAGAAAGAAGAATGAAAAAGAAAAGGAGTTAGGGCTGTGGAAGCAAGGACTTTCTCTTCCTGCCCTTTTATTCATTATCTCACCCCTTGAGTCAGACTAGAGTTCTTAGGGGTGCCGCCACTTATCTGTACCTGTGGGCTTGATATTAAACAAGTGAATGGTTTAAGAATTTAGAGAATATGATTATGCCTGAAGTTTTCTGTTGTTGTTTTTCCCCCAAGGTTCCATATGTAAAGGCCTCTATCAGGTTTCCTTGCTGGGAGTTAATTACTCACATGCTCCCATATAATCAAATTGTTTCTCATCACTTTATGCAGACAACCATTAAGAGTAGCTCCACACTTCATTAAAGGGGTTACCTCCCCCGCCTTTTAAAAAAGAAATATCCAAATTCTTTGTCTGATCTTGGAAGCTAAGCAGGATTCAACCTGATTAGTATTTGGATGAGAAGAATACCTAAATTCCACTGAGATGTGGAGTAGACAGACTGGTGTATGCTGCTTAACTGTTCCTTTTGAGACAAAAATGATATTTTATGTTTATATATTCCATTTATATTAACTTTTGTCAAAAGTGCCTTTTGAAGTTTATTTCCATTAAGTTGCAAAGTCTAATCCCTTGATCTAAACCATATTAAATACTTTGATGCCAGCTTGTGCTTTGAACACATATTTCAAGTAGATAACATTAACTTAAATAATCCTGCTGCCTAATATATTCTCAGATAAAATATTGATTTAAATGCTAATATAGATATGTGGAGTTCTACTTTCTCTTTCTTTATAAGCATGAATGGATAAGCATTTAGCCTTTCCTAGGTAGTGGAACTTGTTCTAATAGACTGCAGCTGTATTTGAAAGCCATCTGTAACTTCCTCGGGGCTTCATGCTATTAGATCAATAACTTGCCCAAAATCAGCACTTAATATATGTGCAATTAATTTATCAATCTACCCTGTTTAAAACCCATATTTATTAATGCACTGAATAGTCAAATGTACTCATGATAATAAAAAGTAGAATTTGAAAGGTCTTAATAGTTTACAAAATGCTTACAGATACATGATCTAATTTTATTTTCTTGAAAATTCTTTAAGTACAACAGGTATTATTATTATCATCTCTTTGAAATCCAAGGCCACCCCATATATAAAACATTGGAGCTAGACTTGAACCTAAGTCTTCATACACTAGAACCTATGTAGTTTTCCCAGTACTGTGTCTCTGTGGCCTGTTTCAGGGTGTGATGAAGAAATACATTATTTATATGTACAAATATTAGCTACATTATAAGGATTCTGATGGTAAAATACTTCAGTGGTATGACATAATTCCTGCTAGACTGCTTGTTTCTATTGGTCTAAACATTTGAGTAGTTTTAGTGGTTTCTCTTTTTCTGACTAGATTTGCCACATTTTGTCACCATTCTTGGTTTGCAGATATTGCTATTTAATTAGATTGCTCTGTAGAGGAAGAGAGAACCAGGAAGTCCATTAGCATAGCTGATAAGCAACTGGGTTTTGAAGCAAAAGAGACCAATGCTTCTTTGGATCCTATGAACTGGTGGGAAAGCAAGGTATTAGTCATTTGCATGAGAGACTATCTGTAAACAGAGAACTTTTCCACATCTAGGCACTCCCTATATCTGAATATTGTATTCTGAACCTTACTCTATACTCTAACAAGATAATAAAGATAATGCACATATAAATCAACCTTTCATTTACTTAAAAGGAATAATCCTATCATAAAGGAGGAAATGACAGCTACTCTGATCCTTGAATACTGGACAAAGGCAAACCATCTCTACATGCACAGTCTTTCAAAATGACATAGCCTTTCTCATTTAACAAGCAAGTAACTCTTTGTGCTGGCAAACCATGAAAGGAAACATGTAGACTTGGCAGTCCAACCCTGAAGTTTGTGTCTAAAAAATTATTGCAATTTCTGCACCAAGGGTCCAAGTGACATCTGTCTGGGCAAAGGTGTTTCTGAAATTAAAAAGGATGACCTTATTTCACTTAGTGAGATGAGATGTACTCTTTTTTTTTTTTTTTTAATCGGAGTCTCACTCTGTCACCCAGACTGGAGTGCAGTGGCCGCTTCCGGCCACCACAACCTCGACCTGCTGGGCTCCGGCGATCCTTCCGCCTCAGCCTTCCAAGTAGCCGGAATTACAGGCATGTGCTACCACGCCTGGCTGATTTTTTGTAGAGATGAGGTCTCGCTGCCCAGGCAGGTCTCGAACCCGCGGGCTCAGGCAATCCACTCACCTCAGCCTCCCAAAGGCGCGGGATTACAGGCTGAGCCACCGAGCCTGGCGAGATGTACTCTTTAATAGAATCCATTTTGAATGATTTTTCTGCCCTAAGCATTGTCAAAAAAGAAGATATATTTTATATTCTTCCTTATTATTAGAAGAAAATATACTCTTAAAATAGTCTCAGAGCCAGGTGCGGAAGCTCATGCCTGTAATCCCAACACTTTAGAAGACTGAGGCAGGAGAATTGCTTTAGGCCAAGAATTCAAGACCTGCCTGGGTATGACAAGGAGACCCTATCTCAAAAAAAAAAAAGTTTGATAAGACTTACTTGGTTCTCATCATACCATTTTAAAATTCCTATTTCTAGGTGGTGAATTGGTACAAAGATTAGGAATTTCTTTTTCTTTTGAGGTGAAAAACTGATCACAACACGATTGAAGATAGTACTATAGTTTTTATTTTGTATTTATTTATTTAATTTTAAAGATGTAAGGTACAATTCAGGGTAGTACTGTGGTTTTTATTGATATCTAATAAACAAAACTTAACTTTTCCTCTTGTTTCTTCATCCTTAGGAAACCTATAGTTTTCAAGGTTAAACATGTTTTAACTGTCACATGCATAACATGTAATCAGTAATCTATACATGCCTGATTGTTGTGTTTGTTTAGTTAGCGCTTATAGCCCTTAGAATATCTCAGACACTGTTAAATCCTCCTAATAACCCTTGAGGTAGGTATTTTTATGATACCTACTTCACCGGCATATAGAGAAGTTAAGTGCTTAGTCTGACATCTCCTAGCTAATAAATGGGGATCTGGGATTGAACTTGGAAAGTCTGGCTCCAGGTTCCTTGCTCTTAACTACTCTGCTATAGTGCTTTTGTTTGTGTGAATACCAACCTTAGGTAAGCTTACACAGGAAGATTCCTTTCCTCAAACTGCTTTTTTCTCTATCATAACTGCAGAGTCTTTTGCAACCTAGACCCTTTCCTACTCTAGCCTCTGTCCTTCCTTACTTTGTTCCAGTTAGACTGATGTTAAATATGTAATGACAGGATTGGCCAGACCAACCCTAATAAGAGTTGTGTTGAAAGTGTCCCTAGATTCTTGCGTCATTTCTCCTTGTCATCTCCTTCCTTTCACTCCTTTAAGTTTCTTTATAGGACCTCCCCAATGAAAGTAAGAACTTGTTGACATGTAGGCCAGTTGTGGTGGTTCACACATATAATCCTTTGTGAGACTGAGGCAGGAAGATGACCTGAGACCAAGAGTTTGAGACCAGCCTGGGCAACATAGACCTTGCCTCTACAAAAAAAAAAATATTTAGAAAAGCCCAGGTGTGGTGGTGTGTGCCTGTAATCATAGCTACTTGGGAGTCTGGGGCTGCAGGTGGAGCGCTTAAGCCGGGAGTTTAAGATTGTGTTGTGCTATGATCATACAACTGCGTTCTAGCCTAGGTGACATAGCAAGACCCTGTTGGGAGAGAGAAAGGGAGAGGGTGGGGGAAAGAGAGAGAGAGACAGAGAAAGATAGATATGGGAGGGAGAAGAGATGGGGAGGAGGGGAGAGGGAGGAAGAGGGAAGAAAGGGAGAGAAGAAGGGAGCGAGGGAAGGAAAGAAAGGAAGGAAAAAATAGTTGAGAATAGCTGATACTTAATATGAAATTTTTTTCATAGCTAGGAGAGAAATTCCCATTCAGCCTTCAAAATGAGAGGATGAACCATAGAAGAGGTTGTTCCTGGCAACCAAGCTGGAACTCAGAACATATTTTCCAAAAGAAACATTTTTATATATTTTTAAAATTTTGTATTGTTTGTTTATTTTTAGAATAGCATAGGCCTGCACTTTCTTTGTTTATTAAATAATTTGTTCAGCAGCCTTTTAAAAAACATCATTAAGGGTAACTAATCCCAAACCAGGTGAAGTGGGGACCAAAAGGAGACCCAAACTTCACTTGTAGGATGACTACTTATGTACCTAATCCTGAATTATACCCCACGTCTTTAAAATAAAATTTAAAATAAATAAAGAATACCATGTGCAAGGTATTATACTAAGCACTAAGGATGCAAATCACCGCCATGGACTAAGTCCATGGCTGGACTTCAGAACCTGTTATTTATAGCATTGAATCTATGAGAAAATATTCATGAATTTCTAGGTACCAAGTTATTGATAAACTTTGGGAATATACCTTTTTCATAATTTGAGTGTTGGCAGTAAGGACATTCTTGACTTTAAAATTTGAGAAAAACCAAAAAGTTGGAAATGTAAACTGCAAAATGTTGAATTTTAAAAACTACTGTGAAAAAATAAATAAGTAAATAAATAAATACCACTGTGTGCTTTTCATTATGAAAATCAACTTTTTAAGATAAATAACTTGCCAGTAACCAATAGTGTTTTAGGTAAGCCCAAAAGATTATTATATTAAACCCAGACTATACTTATATACCCTGCAAGTGTACATCCTATTAATTGAGATCAGTGAATAATTTTAGTGTGCACATCCTGTAATTTTGTCCCCACAACAGTTCTCAACATCATATCTGTTCAGTGCAGATGTTTGGGAAGTTGGTCACCGGTTTTGAAAGAGGCATACCAAAATGTGTTACGTTTTTCCTTCATCTATGAACAGAATAGTTAGTCTTATTTAATTTGGTAGGGGAACTTTACCATTTAATACCATATTCTGCTGTAGACTTGAGTTGGCTAAATACACGTAAGTTCTGAGAAGGCTTATCACTAAATGTAATTAAAGTGTGTAGTTTTACAAAGCTTAGAGGTGTCAAGAGAACATCTGCAGGGTGTTTAGGAAGCTTTGGAGTCTCCATGATACCCAGGAAGACTTTGAAAGTGTTATTTATTTACTGGTGCACTTACTGTATGTAGGCCTGCTATATCCACAGGTCATTTCACTTGCCTTTAGGATATCTTTGCTTGGGGAACAAAATCTGGACAAGCAGTAACCCTTTTAGGAGTGTGAATTTTTAGAGGAGCTTACTTATTACTTTTGTTAATATTTGTTAGTGCCTATTGAATCCTTAAAATGAAGAGTCTTTGGAAACTTGCACACAGTTGTGAAAGTGGACAGATGAATTCAGGAAGGAAAAAGAAGAGCAGTAAAGACGGATGCCCACAAATATGAATTGAATAACCCATTTGCTTTTTCTTTAACCTTTGCACTTGAAAGCTCTAATTTCTGATCCCACTAGAAATCTAATGAAAATGCTCCTCATGGTCCCTCTGGCTTCTCAAATCATATCCCTTTTGACTTCTGTGTAGCACTTTCTGTTGTGACCTCCTGTAGCCTCTTTCTTCCTTTTCTTTGTGACAGTCTGCTGATCCTCAGATTATTGCTCTGACTATGCCTTTTTTTGCAGAGTTGTTTGACTCTTTTTCTTGTCTTAAATGTAAGTATTCCCTAAGGTTCTGCTCTTCACCCTTCTCCTTATTCTCTCCATTGGTAATCTCTTCCACTTTCATGATATCAGCTCAGCTGTATGCAGAATACTCTCACATCTATAAGCATCAACAATCCAGACTTCTCCCCAGGGCTTCAGTCCTACATTTCCAATAGCCTTTCAGGTACCTTCACTGACACTTCAGTGTGTTCAGACCACACATTATCTGTGAAGCCTTCTGTTTCTCTCCTGGACACCCTATTCTTGAATGACATCAGCATTCTCCAAGTCAGCTTTGACTCATCCTGCTTACTGATCCCCACAACAGTCAATTAGTTGCCTGGGCCTGTTGATTTATGTTCTAAATATCTGTTTGCTCTGTCTCTCAATTCCCCTTGCTACAAACTTCATTACTATAATACCTGATAAATCTCTCAAGAGAACAATTCTTACCATCTTCAGTTCTCTACTCAAAACTTTCAAGGATGTAAAGTGTTAGGAAGAAAGAAAGGGAAAAAGAAAGGAAAGAGGGAAAAATAAAAGGAAAAGAAAAGCAGCCTCCTTAACTAGGCATCCAAGGCTCCAACCTTTTTTTCTTCCTTCCTTGATCCACGAAGTACAAACAACAGACCCCACTGACACTAGCCAAATACTCTCTTCTAAACACATCTGTGTCTGTATCTCTTTTTCACCTACATTCCAGTTATTAGTGTTCATGTTTTGTCTCTAGTATTAAACATCATGGACTCTCATCCTTAGTGCCACCACTGTGGCCATCACTGTGCTTTAACACATAGTAGGCACCCACTGAAGTATCTTTTAACATTGAGTAGTGAGTAAGAACTTGACAACTCCTGCTCATAGTTAGTACTTCTTTGCCCAGCATAAAAGGTAAATGGAAGATTTTCCTGTTGTATTTGTGTTTATTTGACTTCCCTTCTGCTTCTTTCTGTTTGACTTTCCTTCTGCTTCTTTCTATGCCGCAAATATTCCATTCCTTTTTAGGAATATCATTTGTGGAGTCTGATTTAGGGAAGATGTTCTTGCAAGGCTTCACCTCTCAAGTTAGCCATCACCATGACCTTATAGAGCTTCTGGCCACTGATTTTTTTCTCAGTAACTCACTGTATTCTGTAACCACGTGGGCCTTCTGCTAAGTGTTAAGCATGAACAGAAGGCAACTTGCTGCCTTCTTGCGTATTTCTGGTAACCCATAGCCAAGCCATCCCTAGTAGAAAGTTCCAGAGATGGAATCTTTCCTCAACAACAGATTGATCAATCTTAGTGGATAATACCCTTATAAATAGAAATTATTATTTATGGCCAACATGGTGCATGAAATGTGTACATGCTATTAGAAAAATGGAGCTGATAGATTTCTCGATGCAGGGTTGCCACAAAACTTCAGTTTGTAAACAATACGGTGCCTATGAGACACAATAAAGTGAAGTACAGTAAAATGAAATATACCTGAACTTTTATGCTCATGTATTTGTACATACAGGTTATATAAAAATTATAGAATTTTCTCTGGATGTATGATTTAACTTTCATATGAAGTACCTTGGCTCACTGGTGTGGGTGTGTTACTAAATTTCTGGTAAGGTCAGCTTCCTCCTTGAGAGAATGTTAGTCTGAAGTATATATATAAGAGCTATTGGTCCAAACTGCTATTACAGGTTAAAAGTCAAATTGTGTTTCAGAAAATTTTTACAGGAAATAGGAAATAAAATAGGAAGTGAAACAATTCATGAAGCTGGGTCCTCAATAATTCATTTATTCAACATCAATAAATATTCATTGAGTGTGTACTACATGCCAAAAGATATGAATAGATATTTCTCAAAAGAAGAAATACAGGCTGCCAACAGAGACACATGAAAAAAATGCTCAGCCTCACTAATCATCAGGTAAATGCAAATTACAATACATATATACCCAATAGTATATGTATGTGGATATATATGTATATAAAGGAACATAATGTAATATAGTATATGTTCCAATGAAATATACATGTTATATATTTAATAGACTATATAATGGAATATATACACATTTAACTATAAAATGGATCCTCATATATGTGTGTGTTTATATATATACATATACACACATATATATACAATAGAATATTATCCAACCAGTAAAAAGAAGGAAATTCTGCCATTTGCTACAGCATGGATGCACATGGAGGACATTATTCTAAGTAAAATAGGTCAGATACAGAAAGACAAATACTGCATGATCTCATATATGTGGAATCTAAAGTCAAATTCATAAAAACAAAGTAAAAGAGTGATTACCAGGTGTTAAGGGTAAAGGTGGAGAAATGGGAAGATGTTGGTCAAAGTATACAAACTTACAGTTATGAGTATCATGCTGTGGAGACCTAATGTATAGAGCATGGTGACTATAGTTAATAATAAAGAATTGTAGCCAGGCTCGGTGGTTCAGCCTGTAATCCCGCCCCTTTGGGAGGCTGAGGTGAGTGGATTGCCTGAGGCTGCGGGTTCAAGACCCGCCTGGGCAACTTGACGAGACCTCATTTCTACAATAAATCAAAAAAATTAGCTGGGCGTGGTAGTGCGCACCTGTAGTTCCAGCTACTCGGAAGGCTGAGGCAGAAGAATCGCCAGAGCCCAGCAGGTGAGGCTGCAGTGGCCGGGAGCGGCTACTGCACTCCAGTCTGAGCAACAGAGTGAGACTCCAACTCAAAAAAAAAGAAAAAAAAAAAAGAATTGTATACTAGAAAAAAAAGGTTTCCAGTGGGTATGGAGTTTTGGTTTTCTAGATGAAAAGAGTTCTGGAGATTGGTGTGAATGTACTTAACACTACTGAATTAAACACTTAAAAATAGTTAAGATGGTAAATTTTATTTTATGTGTATTTCACCACAATTTTTTAAATATAAAAAAGCAACTTAAAAAACTTTTTACAAAATATCTTGAAGTCATGAGAGAAGTCGTGAAAGAGACTATGGAACTATTCAAGATTAAAGAAGACTAAAGAGACATGACAACTAAACATAACTTGTGATTCTGGATTGGATGGACCCTGATTCAGAAAAAAATATGTATTTTGCTATAAAGTAAGACATTGGAACAATTGTCTTAAATATTAGATAATAGTACTGTAGTACTATTGGATACCTGATTTGAATAATTATACTGTGGTTATGATGCAGAATGTTCTTGTTCTTAGGAAATACATACAAGTATTTGGAAAATAAAGGGTCGTCATGTCTACAACTTCAAATGGCTCAAAAAATATATATGTATATACATATGATTAAGTAAATATTGAAAGATGTTAATTTTCAGGGAATATGAGTTATTTGTACCATTCTTGTTACTTTTTTTGTAAATCAAATTATTTCTTTTTTTAATTTTTGTTTTAAAGATGTGGGGTACAATCCAGGGCTAGGTATACAAATGGTCATTGTACAGGTGAAGTTTGGGTCTCACTTTGGTCCCCACTTCACCTAGTTAGAGATCAGATACTCCTATTGATGAAGTGTGCCCCTTCACCCTCCGGGCAGTTTCCCACTACTGCCAATCCCTTTCTTACAGTACTCTTTTTTTTTTGTTTTAAGTTGGAGTCTAATACTGACGGCCACCCTAGCGTCGACCTACTGGGCTCTGGCGATCCTTCCGCCTCAGCCTTTCAAGTAGCCGGAACTACAGGCATGCACTACCACGCCCGGCTAATTTTTGATTTATTGTAGCGATGAGGCCTTCCCAAGTTCCCCGGACTGGCCTTGAACCCTCGGGCTCAGGCAATCCACTTGCCTCGGTCTCCCAAGGTGCTGGGATGACAGGCTGAGCCACCAAGCCAGGCCCTCTTATAGTATTCCAATAATTGTTCAGGGTCTGCTTATGAGTAAGAACATGTGGTACTCAGTTCTTTGTTTCTGTGATAGATCACTGAGTATTATAGACTCTAAGTCCATCCAAATTGCTGCAAAGTGCATAATTTTGTCCTTCTTTATGACTGCATAACATTCTATCATGTATATGTACCACATTTTTTTTTATCCAATCCACTTTTGATGGGCAGCACAGTTGATTCCGTGTCTTTGCTATTGTGAATAATACTGTAGTAAACATGCATGTGCAGGTATCTTTTTCATAGAGTGACTTGAGTTCCTCCAGATATATTCCCAGTATGAGGGATTGCTGGGTCATATGAAGATTGATTTTTAGAGCTTTTAGGAATTACCACACTGTTTTCCACAGAGGTTGTACTAACTTGAAATTATTTCAAAACAAAAAATTGTATGAAGGAGTTTAATTTTGGACATGTGAATTGTCTAGAATTAGACAGCTAAATGGAAATGCCAAATAGTCATTTGTATACACATTGTGGAATTTGATACAAAGGTTTAGGCTGAAGCTATCAAATTGAGGGTCTACATATAAATGGTATTTAATGCTACTGATGCTAGATGGCTTGGGGTATAGTTGCTTCATGGGTCCTTGAGCTAGCTACAGAAAAGAATTTCAGAGTAAATCTCAGAGAGTTTTTAAATACAGTTTATTAGAGAGAGAAAAGAAAAAGACATGTTCAAGAGAGAATGCGAGTGCCTTACAGGAAAGGGCATACCCCCTTTCTGTTAGCAGAATGCCATATATCTATCTATCCATCTCCCAAATGATGATTAAACAACCTATTTCTAAGCTAATCTTTGTGTATTACATGGGTTACAACAAGCTATGGATCACAGGTTTCAATTCTTATTGTTTTACTCCTAATCTTGCTTGTGTCATGAGGAACTTTTGAGACAATAGAAAAAGTTGCTGTTTAATGAAAATATGCCCCAGTGTCTCCAGTAACTACTGTCTTGTTTGTGGTTTTTGCAGCCAGCCACCCCATATTCCAAGGTTGGGCCTGGGTGTTATCAGTGTAGGTATTGTTTAAAAGTGTTATGTCCTGATAAGATGGTGCCCAGATGCCTGACCATCTGGTTTCCTAATTATCTAAGCTATGCCTTCCTGTAAGAAATTCACTATCTATATCTTAACTATGCTAGCCGTCCTGCCTCACTATGAGTCTTGATAAGATCACCAAGGGCATGAGTTAAGTAAGGTAGAGTAGAACCAAGGACTAAGCCCTGGGACAACCCAACATTCTAACACTAAATACTTCATTATATCTCCCTCAATAATATTCTTGATTTCACTTTTAGTCATTTGTGCAAGATAAAGAACTTGGAATTCATTTAAAAGCAATTGTAAATAGAGAAGCACTGTTAACAGCTGAGAAATGAAATTATCATGTTTGTTTCCTGTCTCCACCATTTGATGACTAAAGCTTATTTTCTTTTTCCAGTTTTGGTCCCTGTTTGCCAGCAGGTTGTTCACAGAGATTGTCTATGTTCTAGAAAGTGAAGTCATTTTGCGTGGTGGATAGCAGCTGGATGGAAATAAGCCTGCCTATCTCATAGAAGGGCAGAACCTTGGAATGCCAAATCTTTAATTCAAATCACAAACTTCCTGATGTGAAATCAGCCCTCATCTCACAAGCTCATCTAATCAGTTTCCTGGTAGAAGCAGCTGTGTTGCCACAGATAGAAACTTCCGACCAGCCATTTTTAGTTCTAAAGGAGCACCCCCTTGCTTTCCCTTTAGTGCTCAAGCCTTAGTGCCTGCTAGTTTGAATGGCAATGGAATTTGGGAGCTTGCTCTTAATGTAAGTGAGCTAGAGAGTCTAACAGTCATGACAGAATGACAGATCTCCTGCCCCATGGAATGTTAGATCATATACACATTGCCTCTGATAAGTGTGCTCATTGGAAACTAATGTCAAAATCAGTGCATGGTGTTATCCCTGGAAACAGAACCCTTGTTCACCTGTGCAGAGATATGCTGTCAGACAACTCTATCCTTTGTTACTTTCAGTGTCCTTGAAATTATTTCTTTATTCATCTTCCAGGAAACATCGCTCTCTCCTATAAATTAATAATAAGCATATCTAAATTTTGTAAAGCACTTTGCAATTTATACTTATATATCCATTATCTCTTTTAATCTGGACAACAGACATTAGTTTTCTTTTATTTTTTTATTTGAATTACTTTAGGGTTTTTGGTTTTGGGTTGCATGGA
Source organism: Cephalopachus bancanus (assembly GCA_027257055.1). Taxonomy (NCBI): domain Eukaryota; kingdom Metazoa; phylum Chordata; class Mammalia; order Primates; family Tarsiidae; genus Cephalopachus; species Cephalopachus bancanus. The sequence goes on along the minus strand of JAPVLO010000148.1, from coordinate 1,307,920 downwards.
TGCATTGTATAATGGAAAAGAAGTCTGGGCTGTAAAGGAGCCCACTACTACCACATGTGTTCACTGTACCTGATCAGGTGATTTTTTTCATCCCTCCCTCCTTCCCACCATCCCCCTTCTGAGCATCCAATGTCTGTTATGCCATTCTGTATGCTTTTTCAGATCCTTAGTTTAGCTCCCAGTAATCCGTGAGAACATGTTTTCCATTCCTGCATTACTGCACTTAGGATGATCTCCAATTCTGTCCATGTTGCTGCAAAAGACATTATTTCATTCTTTTTTATGGCTGAATAGTATTCCATGGTGTGTGTGTGTGTGTGTGTGTGTGTGTGTGTGTGTGTGTGTGTGCGCGCACGCGCGCGCGCACACGCACGCAACACATTTTCATTATCTACTAATCAATTGATTGGTATTTAGGTTGGTTCCACATCTTTACAATTGTGAATAGTGCTGCAGTAAACAGAGCAAGTGTCTTTTTTGTACAATGACCTTTGTTCCTTTGGATATATACCAAGTAGTGGGATTGCTGGTTCAGATGGTAAATCTGTTTTAGTTCTTTGGAAAATCTCCATACCGATTTCCATAGAGGTTGTACTAATTTACACTCCTAACAACAGTGTGTAAGCATTTTCTTTTCTTTGTATTCATGCCAACATCTATCTTTTTTTTTTTTAATTTTTCTGTGATGGTCTTTTTCACTGGCATAAGGTGGTATCTCATGTGGTTTTAATATGCATTTCTCTGATGATTAGTGATGTTGAGCATTTTTTCATGATTGTTAGCCAGTTGCATATCTTCTTTTGAGATATCTATTCATGTTGTTCGTCTACTTTTTAATGGGTTATTTGATGTGTTATTTGTAGGTCCTGGATATTAGGGGTTATTTGATGTGTTGTTTGTAGATCCTGGATATTAGTCCTTTGTCAGATGTATAGTTTTCAAATATGTTCTCCCATTTTGTACGTTGCCTATTTATTCTGTTGATTATTTCTTTTACTGTGCAAAAGTTTTTAGTTTAATTAAGTCCCACTTGTTTATTTTTGTTTTTGTTGCATTTGCTTTTGGGGTCTTAGCCATAAATTCTTTGCCTAGGCCAATATCCAGAGGAGTTTTTTGTAGGTTTTCTTGTAGAATTTTTATGGTTTCAGGTCTAACATTTAAGTCTTTAATCCATCTTGAGTTAATTTTTGTATATAGTGAATGGTAGGGATCAAGTTTCATTTTTCTGCATGTAGTTATCCAATTTTCCCAGCACCATTTGTTGAATAAAATAGGGTGATACAGGCTTCATAGAAAGAGTTAGAGAGAATTATCTTCTTTTCAATCATATGGAACAGCTTTGGTAGGATTGGTCCAGTTCCTTCTTGAAAGTCTGATAGAATTTGGTTATGAGTTCATCAGGTCCTGGATTATTTTTGTTGTTGGGAGCCTTTTTTTTTTTAGTTGGAGACTCACTTTGTTGCCCAAGCTGGAGTGCAGTAGCATGCTCACAGCTACCATAGCCTCAACCTGCTGGTCAGAAAATCCTTCCACCTCAGCCTTACAAGTAGCTGGAACCACAGGCATGAGCCACCACACCCGGATGATTTTTTGATTTATTGTAGAGATGAGGTCTTGCCATGTTGCTCAGGCTGATCTTGAACCCCTAAGCTCAGGCAATCATCTCACCTCTACCTCTCAAAGTGCTGGGATTACAGGTGTGAGCCACCCTGCCTGGCTGTTGGGAAACTTTTAATTACTGATTCTATCTTACTACTCATTATTGGTCTGTCCAGGGTTTCTATTTCTTCCTAATTCAAAGTTGTGGGTTGTATGTTTATAAGAATTTATCCATTTTTCTCTAGATTGTCTAGTTTGTTTGCATAGAGGTGTTCACAATAATCTCTGATTTTTTTTTGCATTTCTCTGGTATTGGGACAAGAGAAGATAGTTTTCATTTTTTTATTTTTTTCGAGTTGGAGTCTCACTTCATCGCCCAGGTTGAAGGGCAGTGGCACACTCACGGCCACCCCAACGTTGACCTACTGGGCTCCGGCGAGCCTTCCTCCTCAGCCTTCCAAGTAGCCAGAACTACAGGTGCGTGCTACCACACCCAGCTAGTTTTTTATTTATTGTAGAGACGAGGTCTCACCAAGTTGCCCGGACTGGTCTCAAATCCACGGGCTCAGGCAATCCACTCGCCTCAGCCTCCCAAAGTGCTGGGATTACAGGCTGAGACACCAAGCCCAGCCAGAAGATTGTTTCCTAAAGAGATAGTCTTTTCCCCATAATTCAAGATCACAAACCAGTAAGTAACTGTGACCCTTTTTTCCCTGATGAGATTGGACAATACCTGGTTTCCACATTGAACCAGTTGAAGAAATGTAGCTTTATTAATTATATCTCCACCAAAGTCTCTTCAGGAAAAACCTCACACAAAAGACAGATCGACAGATCACTGTACTGTGTGTGTGTGTGTGTGTGTGTGTGTGTGTGTGTGTGTGTGTGTGTCTGTCTTATAACATTATGTTTTGAGAGGCTGCATTTGGTTTCAGTGAATGTTTTTTGGGAGATTCTTTCAACACATTTGCCCATTTCATGATGGGTGATTTACAAGTACACTTACCCATACCATGCTGAGTATTCAGTAGTTTTTGACTAAAAATGGCATGACCCCCACGTCACAGCCTCTCTATTCACCTGATCCTGCCCCAAGTGACGTTTTTTGTTTCCCCTAATGAAAAAAGTCCTCAAAGGGAAACATTTTGCCAGTGTGAAAGAGGTGAAACGAAAGAGCAGAAGCACTAAAAGGCATTAAAAGTGGCAAGTTCAAAAACTGTTTTGAGCAGTAGAAAAAGCATCTTGATAGATGTAGTTCATCAAACAGAGCACTTTGAAGGTAACTGAAGTTTACATATGTAAGAATAAATACACAATTTTTAATAAATAAGTTCTCGGTTTTTTGAGGATTCCCATATACCTTAAATATATACAGTAACATTTTTTTTTTATAAAGGACAGGAGGAAAAATTTAGAAGACCTGCTGTAGATCTCAATGTCATGAGCCTTAAAGAAAATATATTTTTATTGTTATTGTTTTGGTTGTGGTTTTTTGTGGTTGTTTGGAAACATTAGGAGTTATATGAACTGAAACACTGTTTCTTGTGCTGTGTATAATCATTCTGGTCCTTCTGCAAAGAGTAGAGACAAAGGGAATATGTTTTCATCATTGACAAATGTCTTCTAGATTATAGAGAGGAATGTGTCATGGTTAAATAGTCAATAATATACAGACTTAACAATATAAATAAGTTCCAGGGAGAAATTTGACTTACATTGACTACAGAACTACATGAAGAAAGTTCAGGGGAAAGGAGACAATAGGCAAGGAGACACCATCTTGTATGGAGAAAGACTGGACCTATCAGTAATCCTGGCAGCCTAGGTCATTGGCAGCAGGCACCCTGATGGAAATGTGATGAACCACAATAGATTGTGTTGGTAAGAATATAGCCTTTTCAGCCTTACTGCAGAATGAGGATTCTTCTGAGCCTGGTCCATTCTATTTCCCTAGAACCAAAAAACATGTTTTCTTGAGGAGTCTCAAGAGCAAATTCCTTAGGTATGAATTGGGAAGATTTTAGAGATATAGAGCAAAAATGCTATAAAGCATAGTAGTTAGAGTATTGTGAGAATTGGATGAAACTTGAGAATTATTCTCCAGGCCGTTATCATTATAAGAGTCATTTTTCCTTCTGATGCCAGCAGCATTAATCTGTTAAGGTAGGTCTCCTGTGTCGCTCCCCTTGAAAGTGGGAGTTCAACCTTTCTCTCTTTTCCTTCTACTCATTATGACCAGAGTATACCCAACCAGATGTTATTTGTGCTTGTACATTCTAGTTCAGTGGTTTTCACATTGGCCCCACATTGAAATCTTTAGAAAGCTTTAAAAGAAATATTCATGTATATATCATTTTAAAAAAAACTTTCCACATGATTCTAATGTGTAGCTAAACTTGACACTGCTCAAGAGTAGTGTTTATCAAACTTTAATGTGTAAATGAATCATCGAGGGATCTTGTTAAAAGATGGGTTCTGCTTTCATTATGTCCAGGGTAGACCCTGAGAATCTACATTTTTAACATGTAGGACACTTTGAGTAGCAAATTCTAGAATAATGATTCTCAAACCCTGGCTATACATTTTTTAAAAATCTCCTGGGGGCTGGGCACGGTGGTTCAAGCCTGTAATCCCAGCACTTTGGGAGGCTGAGGTGAGGGGATTGCCCGAGCCCACAGGTTCAAGAACAGCCTGGGCAACTTGGTGAGACCTCATCTCTACAATAAATCAAAAAATTACCCGGGCATGATAGCGCACACCTGTAGTTCCAGCTATTTGGAAAGCTGAGGTAGAAGGATTGCCTGAGCCAAATAGGTCGACGCTGGGGTGGTACACTCCAGCTTGGGTGATGGAGTGAGACTCCAACTTAAAAAAAAAATCACCAGGGGAGCTTTTTAAAAAAAAACAAACAAAAAACAATGGTAATTACTACTCAGATCTATTAAGGCAGAATCTATAGGAGAGAAACTGGGGGATCCAAACATTAGCTAGATGGCAACATAAAATTTTAAAGCCATTATCCCCCTGTGAAAATATCAATTTAAGTAACTATCCATGCATGAAAATACATTCACAAAAGCTAGGAAAACCAGGTGAGAGATTACAGCAACTGGGTATAATACAGAAATAAGAAAAAGCAGATGAAAGAGGGTAAAAAAGACAGTTTTACATTACCTGTCACTTTTCCCAAACCTCAGGTAGCACAGAGTAGAGAGAAATACCCTCTATGTACAGGAAGGAAAAGGAAATGAATACTGGACATTGCCTCAACCCTCAACCCTGGGCCTGCCCTCATAAACCCAGCATTGAGCAGGTTCCCATGGTCCTAGTCTCCAGGCCTGTACCTGCAGGCTGAGCCTCCAGGACCACCTGGGCACCATGCCGTATCTTGGAGCCTCAGGCTCCAGGCCTACTCTACTAGCAGACCATCCTACTATGGCCATAGGCATCAGGCTGCAACCAATGGACCCAGTCCAGGTCAGCCCTTTCAGGCCCAGTCTCTAGGCCCAACCCAGGTTTCAGAATAGCCCAAGTCAGGCTGACCCACACAGCCCTAGACTTTAGTCTTGCCCAAGTGCCAAGTCAGCACCCTTGGCCTCAGGCATTCGGCCATCATTATAGGACACAGTCTCCAGGTCTGTTTAGTGCCAGTCCAGTCCTTGAAACCCCAACCTCCTGGCCAGCCCCTGCAACCCCACACTTAATGAGAACCAGGGTACAGACTTACCCCTGTAGACCCCAGACCTGAACTGGACTCTATCACTCCTGTGGTCTGAGGTTTTAGGCTGGTCCCCACACCCCTCACAGACCTAGTCTCTAGGGTGTCCACTTGCACACCCAACCTCCAGGATCACCCCCACAGACCCAGGCTTCGGGGCAGCCCCCACAGCTTAAGTCACCAGACTAGTACCCACAGTCCCAAGCTCCAGACTGGGACCCAGGTTGCATACTTGCCTTAGCACCAAGTTGGCCCCAGGCTCCAGTGGACCCAGGGTCCAGGCCCACTGGCATCAGACTGATACCCATGAACCATTCTCCAGGACCCCCCTGAAGACCCACACTCCAGGCTAACCCCTGTGGACCCAGGATACAGGCCAACCCCATAGACTGAGTATCTAGACTCATCATAGCAGCAGGCTGGCACTGTTGGAATCAGGCTTCAGACCTTTCCCAGTGAACCCTGCCTGACTGGCCCCTGCAGACTTAAGTTCAAGGTCTACCCCGGTTCCAAGTCATGTAAAGGAACGAAGAAAGCTTATGAGGCTTATGGGACAGTATTCATAAAGCAATATTTGAGTTATAGGGTTTTAAAAAGAAGACAGAGATAAAGGGATAGAAAGTTTGTTTGTTTTTGAGTTGGAGTCTCACTCCGTCGCCCAGGCTGGAGTGCAGTGGCACGCTCATAGCCACCCCAGCATCCATCCACTGGGCTCCTGCAATCCTTCCGCCGCAGCCTTCAAGTAGCCGGGACTACAGGTGCGTGCTACCATGCCTGGCTAATTTTGTATTTATTGTAGAGACGAGGTCTCGCCAAGTTGCCCAGGCTGGTCTTGAACCCGCAGACTCAACCAATCCATTCACCTCAGCCTTCCAAAGTGCTGGGATTACAGGCTGAGCCACCGAGCCTGGCCAAAAGTTAATTTTTTTTTTAAATAGAAAACTTTCTAAATCTAGAGAAAGATAAATAATAATCTTTAGTATGAGGGTTAAAAGGCAAAATTATTAAAAATATTAATAGCTAAAATAATTTGTTAAGGAATACACAATATAAAAAGTTGTAAATTTTGACATGGTTGTCAACGTTTGAGGAGTGGGTGGAGTAAAAGTGTTGAGTTGTTCATGCAATCAAAGTGAAGTTGCTATCAGTTGAAAATATAAGATAGTGGATAACCTATAACATCTTGGATAACCTAGAAGAAATGGATAACTTCCTAGACACATATAAGCTACCAAGATTAAATCATGAAGAAATAGAAAGTATGAGCAGACCAACAACAAGTAATGAAATTCTATTAGTAATAAAAAGTCTTGGGTGGGCTCGGTGGCTCAGCCTATAATCCCAGCACTTTGAGAGGCTGTGGTAAGTGGATTGCCTGAACCCATGGGTTTGAGACCAGCCTGGGCAAACTGGCGAGACCTCATGTCTACAATAAAAAATCAAAAATTAGCCGGGCGTGTTAGTGTACGCTTGTAGATCTGGCTACTTGGAAGACTAAGGCAAAAGGATAACAGGAGCCCAGCAGTTCAATGCTGGGATGTCCATGAGTGTGCCACTGTACTCCAGCCTGGGTGACAGAGTGAGAATCTAACTCAAAAAACAACAACAACAACAACCCAGAACCTGATAAATTCATAACTGGATACTACAAAACATTTGAATAAAAATTGCCGAGCTCGGTGGCTCAGCCTGTAATCCTGCGCCTTTGGGAGGCTGAGGTGAGTGGATTGCCTGAGCCCGCGGGTTTGAGACCCACCTGGGCAGCGAGACCTCATCTCTACAATAAAAAAAACAAACAAAAAATCAGCTGGGCGTGGTAGCACATGCCTGTAATTCTGGCTACTTGGAAGGCTGAGGTGGAAGGATCGCCAGAGCCCAGCAGGTCGAAGCTGCAGTGGCTGGGAGCGGCCACAGCACTCCAGTCGGGGTGACAGAGTGAGACTCCAACTCAAAAAAAAAAAAAAAATTAACACTAATCCTTCTGAAACTCTTCCAAAAATTGAAAAAGTTAGAATACTTTCAAACTTATTTTACTGGACTAGTACTGATACCAAAGCTAGACAAGGATACTATATGAAAATAAAATTATGGGCATTATCTCTGTTAAGCATAGGTTCAAAAATCCTGAACAATATACTAGCAAACCAAATTAAACAGCACATTAAAAGGATCATTCACCACAATCAAGTGGAATTTATCCCAAGGTTGCAAGGCATGATTATTTTTAAGGATACTTTGGTGATTTCATTATAACTAGTTTTGGAAACCTTGATTCTAGATCTGTACTGTTTCCTAGCTACTAACCACTTGTATAAATTTAAATTGAAACTAAATAAGACTAAAAATTCACTTCTTCGGTTGTATTAGCCATATTTCACATAACAAGTGGTTAGTAGCATCTATATTAGACAGTGCAGATACAGAACATTTCCATTACACAGAAAGTGCTACTGGCCAACACTGTAAAATCTAGAGCAACTTCATACCAAAAAACACCCCCAACGAAGAAGTTGTCCTATTTCTGGAAACTTATATTCTGTTCTCTCAGTTAAGAAAAATCAAATTTGATTGAGGGAGGGCAGATTGTAATAGTTAATTGTTATCTTACTTCTGTCAACTCTGTCCTTCCATCTTCCTAGTAGAATTTTCTGTAAAGTTGTGAAAGAACAATTTGATTGATCAGTGTTGTCCAGTTTTATATAAAGATGCCCATATCAGAAGTTGAAGCAAGGTTGTACAAGTGTAGTAGGGAGAAAACTGAGACATCTCTTTTTAAATTCTAAAAGTGTTTGTTGACATGTATTTATTAATGTCAAAAGTAAATGAAAAATTAGGCTGAGCGCAGTGGCTGTCTCATGCCTGTAATCCCAATACTTTGGGAGGTTGAGGTTGGAGAATTTTGAGGCTAGGAGCTTAAGACCAGCCTGGGCAACATAATGAGACCCTGTGTCTAAAAATAATAATATTAAAAAATAAAAAATTAATGATCTCTTATTTTAGCTTTTTTTTCCCTTTTAAGAATTTAGGCCGGGCTTGGTGGCTCAGCCTGTAATCCCAGCACTTTGGGAGGCCGAGGTAAGTAGATTGCCTGAGCCCACAGGTTGGAGACTAGTCCAGGCAACTTGGTAAGACCTCGTCTCTACAATAAATTAAAAAATTAGCTGGGTATGGTAGCACACACCTGTAGTTATGGCTACTTGGAAAACTGAGGCGGAAGGATTGCCAGAGCCCAGCAGGTCGACGCTAAAGTGGCCGTGAGCGTGACACAGCACTCCAGCCTGGGTGACAGAGTTAGACTCTGACTCAAAAAAAAAAAAATTTACAACCTTATCAACAAGTAAGTAGTTGGACATTTACTGGAATGCCCAACCAGAATTGGATATTTCTGCTGTAGGGACAGTTCTCAAGTCTAAAACTCCAAGTCAGATTAAAACAAAACAAAACTCAGAACAATCTCCAACTGGAATTTTGCTGAAAGAACAGATTTCAGTTCTGCTGTGAGACTCATTAGTGGGGAAAATTTGTAGTCTCTATTTGTAAGGCCAAATTTATTATTTTTAAGCCAAATTTATAGCAGATAGTAAATATTAAATCCCTAGTAGTATTGTTTTTTAATAGAAGACAGCTTATCCTCAAGTAACTTGATGCTTAACGAGCTTCTATGTCTTTTATACTTCATCTTATTGAGAGCTATTAGCACTCAAGATTTGTGTGTCATCTGTCACATGGTTTTCTCCTCGAAGTCTAATAATTAGAAGAAGAATGCAGGGCTAGGACACTGCATTGTATTAGAGATTCCATTATTGGGCCATCTCAGAATGTTGGACCAAGTTTTCAAGTTTAGCAGAGTTAATATGTAAGTGGAGGTAAGCAAACAGGAGACTGGAGAACAGGTCAGTGGCTTGCTTAAAAATAAGTAGTCCTGCACCTGGAAGGCCTGCAGATTATTTTATTTTATTTTTTATTTTTGTAGCAAGAATTGTCTGGTTTATCGTTCAAGAATTGCCACTACTGAAGAGAGGTGAAAAGGTCCATAATTGTCTTCCCTGTAAATGCCTTGACCAGGGAGGATGTTAATAAGCTTGATTTGGTGATGAGTTTTTATCATAAATATCCATGTTTCAAACCCAAGTGGGTACTCTTAGAGCAGTGCTGGTCTGCGTGCACAGAATGTAGCAGTAGCAGCAGCAGCAGCAGCAGCAGCAGCAGAACCTGTCCCTGGCACTCAGGGCTCATTTGTATGGATGTACTGATGCTGTGGGAGCTGTGTATATCAGAAATAATGCAGTCCCCATCATGGAGCCTCATTCAAAACAGAATTGTTCTGCAGCTTTCCTTTCCCATCAGAGTTCCACTTCATAATCTAATGCCCTTTAACTGGAGAGGTTCTGGAAGAGAGGGAGCTGAATGTACTAAGCAAAGAACAATTTAAGTACAGTGCTAGAAATAATTGGCAGCTTAGGGTAAGATAAAGTCCGATAACAGTAAAAATCATAACATCCTGGCTCTGGCAGTGACCTATACAGGTCATACTGTCCATCTTCCCTTGCCTGTTTTCAAAAGTTAAACCATTCCAGTTGGATAAGAACTTATTCTGCATTTTAAGACTTCCAGAAAGAAAATTACACAACTCTCTTTAAAACCTATTCTGATATATAGTACTTCTTTCAATATAAGCTTATTCTTAAGTTAACCCATATCCATCATGTTCTAGATAAAATGTGTTTATATTTGTTCAGTCTTAGCAGAGATATATAATGACTAGTCAGTAGTCCTTTATGTAAAAGCCATTGATGATTAGCCATACTTAAATGAAGACTTTAACCTTCTTATCAGTGGCTCAAATCTATCAATTTCCTTAAACAGTTTTTCTGTGGCTAGACTTTTTAGTATTTTACTTGTTTATCATTGCCTTCTCCTTCATTTTCCATGTCAATCTTTAGTTGTAAAGCCTAAGCTAGACCCAGTGCTATAGAAATATCTGATGAATACTTGGTTTAATGAAAAACCTACCTCATGTTTCCTAAATCCAAAGTAGTTTTTGCTTTGTACAATAGTGAGAAAAAATGACTGTGTAAGCTGAAATCCTGTGACCTTAATAAATGGGAAAAGTGTGATACATAAATGTGTGTCAAAATACTCTATTTCAGTTGGTTAAAAATGTGTAGATAAAATAACATGCTGGAGAGGATGTGGTGAAAAGGGAACACTGCTACACTGTTGGTGGGCGTGTAAACTAGTGCAACCTCTGTGGAAAGCAGTGTGGCGATTCCTAAAAGCTCTAAATATCGACTTCCCATATGACCCCACAATCCCCCTACTGGGAATATACCCTGAAGAATTCAAATCACTCTATCAAAAAGATACCTTCACACGTATATTTATCGCAGCATTGTTCACAATAGCAAGAACCTGGAACCAACCACGTTGTCCATCAAAAGAGGACTGGATTAAAAAAGTGTGGTACATATACATGATGGAATACTACACAGCCTTAAAAAAGAACAAAATCATGAATTTCACAGCAACCTGGATGGAACTAGAGTCTATAACACTGAGTGATCTCTCTCAGAAACAAAGATCTGAGTATTAAATGTTTTCACTCATATAGTGGACCTTGAACATCTATCATAATACTATAAGAAAAGGATTGACAGTGGTGGGCAACTATGGGTGGAGTAGGGAGGGAAAGGGAGGTGGGATTAACGGTAGTCAATATCTGTCTGGAGACAGGGAGACACCCCTTATCAACAAGGGAGCCTGAACAATGCATATTTGTATACCTAACCCTTAACTGTACCACACAATTTTAAAATAAAGAAGATGTTTAAAAATATGTCTATAGATCAATGAAAAACATAGTAAAACTAATACTAGTAAACTGTAATTTAAAACATTTTAAGTATTTGAGAATTGAAGTTTTATTTACAGGCATACCTCAGAAATATTGTGGGTTTGGTTCTAGACCATGGCTGTAAAGCAAGTCACACACATTTTTTTGTTTCCCAGTGCATAAAAAGTAGTCTATTAGGTGTGCAATAGTATTATGTCTAAAAAATGTACATACCTTAATTGAAAAACATTTTGTTGGTAAAAAAAAAATGTTAATGATCATCTGAGCCTTCGGTGAATCATAATCTTTTTACTGATAGAGGGTCTTGCCTCGATGTTAAGAACCCTGTTCCAGATTATGTTTGTTTTAAGAGAATGTTGTGGCTTGTTTGATCTTCCATCTAGACCATTAAAGTTTCTCTATATCAGCAATAAGTCTGTTTCACTTTCTTATCATTGATGTGTTCAGTGGAGTAGCACTTTGAATTTCCTTCAAGAACTTTTCTCATACATTCACAACTTCACTAAATGACCCGAGAGGCTTTCAGTCTTTCTCAGCTTTCGACATGCCTTCCTCACCAGACTTAATCACTTCTAGCTTTTGATTTAAAGTGAGAGATGTGTGACTTTTCCTTTCACTTGAACACTTAGAGGCCATTGGCCTAATTTCAATAGTTGTGTCTCAGGAAATAGGGAGGCCTGAGGAGAAGGAGAGAGATGAGGAAACAGCCAGTTGGTGGAGCAGTCAGAACACACATTATTGATTAAGGTTACCATCTTCTATGGGCATGGCTCATGGGGCCCCAAAACAATTACAATAGTAATGTCAAAGATCACTTATTACAGATTATCATAACAGAAATAATAATATTGAAAAAGGTTGAAATATTACAGATTTACCAAAATGTGAGAGACATAAAGTGAGCACATGCTGTTGGAAAAATGGTGCTGATAGATTTGCTCAATGCAGGTTTGCCACAAACCTTCAATTATTTTTTTTTAAAGCAATATCTATAAAGCACAATAAAGTAAAATTCAATAAAACAAGGTGTGTCTGTATTTGTAAAATACTTATTCAGGTATTTTGAACAGTGCTTGCCATCTTCTTGACATACAGCTTATGATATTAAGCAGACTTTTTTATGCATGGTGAATTGTCATCATCATACTCCTTTCTAAGTTGAGGTGAGCTTTTTATGCTTTGTGCTTTCAGTGTCGTGAAATATCCACAAGAGTTCCTTTAATGTGAAGTTTTTGCCAGCATCACTTCCTCTGGGACATCTTCATGCTTTCTGTCACAATCACTTTTCTCGTTTACACTGATTAGTTTGCCTTCACTAAGTTCCTCTGGTGCATATCTAGAGTCCCTTGAATAGCAGCAGTGTCAATATAATCCTATGGTTAGCTATTTCTTCTATATCTCTACTTATAGTCCAGTGTTATCATTTTTTGTTTCTTTGCTACATTTTCATCTTTGTCAGTTCCCTCTTCCAATTATCCATTTTTTGATTTTATCACAGGAAGACAAGGAATCAACCTTACTGTGCATTTTGTGGTTTGTGCATTAACTGAATAACAGATGCACAGTGACCAATCACTGGCAGACTGTGAAAGAAGTGACATGATTTGTCACTGATCATATTACACATCTGTTATTTATATTTTGAACTAAAGAGCTAGCAGTTAAGTTTGCACTGTATGCAATTACAGTTAATATGCCATGGCAACTGAAATTCAACTCTGTTCTTTGGGGACTGACATTATTGCATTTTAGAACCATGCAAAGTGAGGATGGCCTTATTCAATTTCTCTGTCTACCTTCAGGTCCACTACTAATTTCTGGTTCCTAGTTAGTATGGTATCCACTGTGACACTTAGGTCTTTTCGTGACATATAGCCTTACCAACCTCATCTTAGTGAAGTTTTTCTTTTTTCTTCAGAGGTAATACATTGGGTCTTTCCCTTTTGATCTTTATACTCTTGGTTTCTGACCACTCCTTCAGTCTCTATATTTGTTTGAAATACTGATTTGCCGCCCTAGTTTATTATCATTTACAGATTACATAGACATTTCTTCATTCATTAATGCAAATACTAATGATTCCCACAGAATATCAGTTCCTGAATATCAGCACAGGTTCACCCAGCCAGTTTATCCTTATCCTTTGGTCATATGATCCAGCTAGCTGTGTTAGTGGTTCCGAGTTCTGGTTCATCATCAGGATCTTCTGAGGAGCTTTACAACAAACAACTTCTGAAGCTCCATAAGGGTCCTGGGGTGGGGTCTCAGAATCTACATACTTGAATGTTCCCTGTTTTATTCCCCATACTGGTCTATGATATAAACCATGCTTTCTTAGTTCTTAGTAATCTTATAATAGACTAATAGGATTTTATAACTGATAAATACATTAGAGATTGTCTTGACAAACCTACTCATTTTATAAATGATAAAACTAAAGCCCAGAGATGCCAGATGATTTGCCCATGGCCTCACAGTTATAGGCAGAATGGGGACAGAATTTATGGTTCCAAATCTGCAATCTTATACTCTTTCTGCCTAATTTTCATCACATGGGACACAATCAGAGTCTCTGACCATCATCTTCTTCAGGCTCTCCTATGGTGACTTTCTTTTTCTGGGTATAAGTGTATCTGTGAAATATCATCTGAGGAGATGCTCAAATAAGTTTCTCTGTAATGAGTGGGGAAGCAGTTGTGGCAAGGATTGTTGAGGTAATGGGGTTATGGGCCCTGGAGCAGCTCTAGGAGTCTCAATTTGGTCCTGTTCCAGTGTTTACCCTCTGCCTGTTCTGTGCCTGTACACTGATGTCTAAGCTGCTGTCTGCTTGTGTGCTTGGATGTCTGTTTGACTTGTGCTTGTTTCCAGAAACAGTTTGTGTGACTACACACACTGCCTGATAGAAGAGGAGAAGGGGAGGGGGCGGGCGTTGATATTCTGTAAAGCATTTCTATTTCCATGAGATATTCTTACAACTAAAGACTCGCCTTCAGGCTTGCTGACAGAGTAAAATGAGTCTTCTGTAATTCTGAGAGAAGCACTAAAGAGTAGAGCAACCATCCCTTTGATATTTTGTGTGAGTTCATGAAAAATGAATGGAGAATCTTGAATAGTATGTACTAACAGGTAATGTTTACATACTGATCCTAGTTTGGAAAAAAAAACAAAAACAGAATTTTGCTGCATTCTAATATCCCTGAGCATACCTGTCATAGGCAACAGCCGTGTTTGAAATGCTAATGTGTCTTATAACCATTTTCAATAACGAAGAATTGCATAATCCAGGGAAAGTGGGATCAAGGGACTTCCTTATAAACTGTCCTTACCTTTTCTCAAGCACTTGCTGTCCCAGACCCTGGTTTCCCACTTGACTCCAAAGGATGAAAGATAGTATTTCATAGAATCATGGCATTTTAGAGCCAGAAGAGACCCTAGCACTCCTCTGTTTTAATTCCAAAATATTTGTTTTCTCCACTGAGACCCAAAATGGTCAACAGACCTAACTACAGTTGCACAGTTTGGGGCTAGATTTAGACTAGAGTTCAGGTTTCCTGACTACCAAGCAGATATGGTTTTGACTGTATCATATATAAAAGCATTTTTAGACTTCTTAAAATAAATATAAAATCCTGGTGATTTGGCAATTGTGAATTTTGCTGGCTATAAGACTTTTGGAGGAGCTTAGACTTTATTTTTATAGCTGGGGAAGCCAGATGAAGAAAACTAGTGTAAATACTGGTTGAAAGGCTGAAAAAAATCCTCATTATGATAACTCTTCAACCAAGAAGATTCTCACAGAAGATGAGCTCACAGAAAAAAAGAACAAAGCTTATCTGCAGATAGAAGAACCTAGAACCTACAGATAATAGAGCACTCTGAAAGGAACTTCAAAATAAGTATGCTTAAAATGTTAAAGAGGTGAAGGAAGAAATAAGTCATACCCATTAAATTACTAGCATCATTCTTCTCAGACCTGGAAACAATACAGAAATTCATATGGAATCATAAATGGCCACAAATAGCCAAAACAATTCTCAGCAAAAGAAACAAAGCAGGAGGTATCACACTTCCAGACTTTAAACCTTATTATAAGACTACAATAATCAAAACAGCCTGGTATTAGTACAAGAACAGGCATCTAGACCAATGGAATAGGATAGAGATTCCAGAAGCAAAACCTCAATTTCTCAACCAACTCATCTTCGACAAAGCCTCCACTAACAACCACTGGGGATAGGAGAACTTATTCAGTAAATGGTGCTGGAAAAACTGACTGACCACATGCAGAAGATTAAAACAAAACCCCTACCTATCATCATACACAAAAATCAACTCTAAATGGATCAAAGGCCTAAATGTGAAACCTCAAATAATAAGAACCTTAGAAAATGCGGGAGCCACCCTTATGGAAATTGGAACTGGCAACCAATTCCTGATCAAAACCCTAAGTGCCCATGCCATAAGAGATAAGATAGACAAGTGGGACCTCATCACAGTGGAAAGCTTTCATAAAGCAAAAGAAACCATAAAGAGAGCGAGGATACAGCCCACAGACTGGGCAAAATATTTGCCAACTGTATATCTGACAAAGGCCTAACATCTAGGATCTATAAGGAACTCAAACATGCTGAAAAGAAAAAACAAGCAGCCCTATTACAAAGTGGGCAAAACATGCGAATAGACACTTCTCAAAAGAAGACATATGAGCAGCCAACAAATACATGAAAAGGTGCTCAGCCCCACTGATTATCAATGAAATGCAAATTAAAACTACACTGAGATACGACCTAGCTCCAGTCAGGATGGCCATCATCAGTAACTCAAAAAACAACAGGTGCTGGAAAGGATGTGGCAAAAAGAGAATACTTTTACACTTTTGGTGGGAGTGTAAACTAGTACAACCTCTGCGGAAAAGGTGTGGCAATTCCTAAAAGATCTAAAAATTGACCTCCCATACAACCCAGCAATCCCACTTCTGTGAATATGTCCAGAGGAACTCAAATCATTCTATAAAAAAGATCCCTGTTCATGCATGTTTATTACAGCACTATTCACAATAGCAAAAACATGCAACCAACTGTGCTGCCCATCAAAAGCAGACTGGATTTTAAAAATGTGCTACGTATACATGATGGAATATTATGCAGCCATAAAGAAAGACAAAACTCTGAATTTTGCAGCAATTTGGATAGAGTTAGAGTCTGTAATACTCAGTGATCTATCACAGAAACAAAGAACTGAGTACCACATGTTCTCACTCATAAGCGGACCCTGAACAATTATCACAATACTATAAGAAAGGGATTGGCAGTAGTGGGAAACTGCCAGGGGGAGAGCAGGGGGGGCACACTTCATCAATAAGGGTACCTGGTCTCAAACCAGGTGATGTGGGGATCAAAGTGAAGCCCAAACTTTACCTGTAAAATGACCATTTGTATACCTAACCCTGAATTGTTTCCCACATCTTTAAAATAAAATTTTTTTAAGAAACACAAAAAAGAAATAAATCTTAGGAATAGAGCATTAGAAAGGACATTCTTCATCATCCATTTGATTCTTGCAGAAGTCTTTACCTTAAATGTAATGTTTCTGGGTTTAAGAGGCAAATCATAGATTTGAGTCCCCTCAGTGTTTCTTGGTGGTGGTGACTTCCTCCTTTTAAAATAGTTTTTGCCTAGTTAGCCATGGTGGTGTGCACCTGTGGTTCTAGCTACTTGGAAGACTGCGGTGGAAGGATTGCCTCAGTCTAGTAGGTCAAGGGTGTGGTGGCCGTGAGTGTGCCACTGCATTCCAGCCTGGGAGTACAGACTCCAACTCAAACAAACAAACAAAAATTTTTGCCTTTTCTTAACTTCACCAGAATTGATGAATAAACACAGTTCATTTTCTAAAAACACACTTAGGCTGAGTTCCTTGCATAGACTGCCATTGCCATTACTTGATTGTTGGAATAATTGGTCCTGCAGTGTCATCTCCTTGTCCCTGTTATGTTCACATCTATGATTTATTCTAACTTAACTAACTTAATCATTAGTGCAACCTGATGCTTGGAAGCTATTCAAGTGGAGAGGATTGCCTGAGCCCACAGGTTCCAGACCAGCCTGGGCAACATGGTGAAACCTTGTCTGTATAATAAATTTTTAAAAATTAGCCTGTCATGGTAGCACATGCCTGTAGTTACAGCTACTTGGAAGCCTGAAGTGGAGGGATTGCCTGAGCCCAGCAGTCCAGGCTGCGGTGGCCTTGAGTGTGCCACTGCACTTCAGCCTGGGTGACAGAGTGAGACTGACTCAAAAAAAACAAAAATTAAAAAAATTATTTTGTGGCTTGTAACTCCAGCACTTTTTTTTTTCTTTGAGTTGGAGTGGCACACTCATGGCCACCCCAGCGTCGACCTGCTGGGCTCCAGCAATCCTTTCTCCTCAGCCTTCCAAGTAGCCGGAACTACAGGTGCGCGCTACCATGCCCAGCTAATTTTTTTTTTATTATAGAGACAAAGTCTCGCCGAGTTGCCCGGGCTGGTCTCGAACTCATGGGCTCAGGCAATCCACTCACCTTGGCCTCCCAAGGTGCTGTGATTATAGACTGAGCCACCAAGCCCGCCCAATCCCAGCACTTTGAGAGGTCTAGGCCAAGGTGGGAGGCTTGCTTGAGGTTAGGAATTCAAGACCAGCTGGGGCATAGTGAGACCCTGTCTCTACAAAAAAAAAAATTTTCCAGATGTAGTGGTACATGGCTGTAGGCTGATACGGGATGATCCCCCTAGCCTAGGAGGTCAAGACTGCAGTGAGCTATGATCATGCCACTGCCACTTTAGCCTGGGTGACAGAGTGAGGCTCTGATTTTTTTAAAAAAAATTTTTTTTTAGAAGATTAGAAAAGAGAAACCTAGAGAAATTTAATCTGCAAATGACTGCCCAGTTTGTTCTTTCCTAGTGAAGGCTCACATTAGAGTTAATAAATATTATATACATTAATTAAATCCTATACCTTGATAAACAAAGAAACTTACCTCTGTTCTTTGGAAACCATACCAGAAGCCTATTTTAGGGTAATTATTTTCTTTATATCTTCTGTTTTCTTTTCTATAAACTTTTAAAATATAGTTTATAAAGATCCAATGTGGTCTTTCAAAACTTTTTATGAGGTTGCTGAAGTTCCATTTCTCTACTAGTGGAGTATAAAAATTAAGTCTTTCAGACAGAAAATAAGGGTTGCTAGCAGGTTTCCTGTGTATAAAATCAAGTGTCTTTTTTTCTTTTCCTGCTCCGTGTATCCTATGTAATCTTCAGTAGCTTTGTCTTAAATATTCCACAATCTGCATGCCGTGTTTGGATGCCTGCTATGTTCTGTCACTTTCCACTCCATATCTTGACCCAAGCAGAGACCAATTTAGTCTCCATTTTTAACTCATTCAAGGCTTACAAAATAACATTTGTCAGGTTCTTCATACTACTTCTCTTTCTTCTCCATAATCAAGACAATTCTACTACCCCAATCTTATTGTTAATGTAGGAGATAGATATTCATTGGAACTTATATAAGCTTTAGTTAGTGATTCTATTCCTGTAAGGTGGGAAAATGTGGTTCTTTAACTCTCTTTATAGCAGTGTTCTTAGGCAAAACCCAGTGTAAACACTAGCTCAGTAAGTGAAATTTCCATGTACCCAGTGTTTGAGCCGGAAACCAAGTAATCCCAATGCCACCTTCATCACCCCTCATAGTCCTTCTATCACCAAATACTATTCATTTTACTTCTTAAAGAGCTACCAGATCCACCTACTTCTCATCTCTTGCTAGAACCATTGATAGAACCTCCTAAGTAGATTTCCCCCACTCTTGATCCCTTTCAGTCACTCACAATCTGATCTTGTCACTTCTTTACTTCAAAACTCTTCAGTGGCTTCTTTTTGCTCTTATGATAACATTTCAGATCCTTAACATTGTCTCCAAGGCTCTGCACCACCTGACCTCTATCTCCTTCCCCACATCCCACATCTGTCCCACTCTGTACTCCACCATTCGTGTCTTCTTCCCATTTCTTAACTATGCCTCATTCTCTGATTCAAAGCCTTTGCAAATCTGTTCTTTGTGGCTGGAATGTTCTTCCTCAGACTACTCCCCTTTCACTTTCTCTCAATTCACTTCCCTTTCACTTTCCTCAGTTCAATCCCCTTTTAATGTTTCCTTCAAATCAGAGCACTTCTTCAGAAACCTTTCCTAACCCCTAACTAGTATCCCTCAGTATGCACTCTGCCCATGTCTCTGCATTTTCCTTTATAACACAAAGATTTTAGGACTTGTTTGCTTGTAGATTATTATTATAAATTCAGAAAAAGCAGAGATTATATATCTTGCTTACTGCTGTATCTACAGTCACAAGCACAATACCCCAATAAATATTTTTTGAATGAATAAATAAATCCCTGTTAATAAATAATGTCCTTACCATATACTACATACAAATATTTGTAATACTACAAATATTACAGTTGATCCTTGAACAACATGGGTTTGAACTGTGCAGATCTACTTAAATATGAATTTTTTTCAATAAATATATTAGAAAATTTTTTCAAGATTTTTTTTATAATTTGAAAAAACTCAAAGATGAACTGCATAGCCCAGAAATATCAAAAATTTAAAAAGGTTAGGTGTGTCATGAATACAAAACATACATGTAGATACAGTCTATTTTGTCATTTACTACCACAAAACATTCATGAATCTCTTATAAAAAGTTAAAACTTAAGCTTGGCACAGTGGCTCATGCCTATAATCCCAGCACTTTGGGAGGCTGAGGAGGGAGGATTGCTTGAGCCTGGGGTTCAAGACCATCCTAGAGTGCTTGTCTCTCCAAAAAAATCAAAAAATTATCTGGGTGTGGTGGCACACACCTGTAGTTCCAGTTAATTGGGAGGGTGAGGCAGGGGATCATTTGAGCCAGAAGTTTGAGGCTGCAGTGAACTATGATCATGCCACTGCACTCCAGCCTGGGCAAAAAAGTGAGATCCTGACTCAAAAAAATAAAAAATAAATAAAAACTTAACACAGACCATTCATAGCACCACTTGCAGTGGAGAGAAATGTAAACAAAAATAAAGATGCAGTATCAAATCATAACTGCATGAAATTTACTGTACTACTGCAATAATTTTGTAGCCATCTTGTGTTGTGATTGCAGTAAGCTCAAGTGTTATGAGTATCTGCTAAAAATGCCCTGTGACACCAATCATCATTGCATAAACAGTTCGTTCCTCCAGGAAATTGCATATCACAGTAAAAAAGTGATCTTGCAGTTCTTGCATATTTTCAGCAGGTTTAGTGCAATACTGTAAAGCTTGAATAGCACCAGGAAGTCATACAAAGTGCCACTAGTGGTGCTAGAAGTGCTCCCAAGAAGCAGAGAAAAGTCTTGACATCACAAGAAAAAGTTGAATTGCTTGATATGTACTGTAGATTGAGGTCTGCAGCTGCAGTTACCTGCCATTTCAAGATCAATAAATTCAGCATAAGGACCACTGAAGAAAGAGAGAAAGAAATTTATGAAACCCTCACTGTAACTATGCCAACAGAAGAGAAAACCTTGCACCTTTTGCAAAATACCTTTTATCTCATATTGAAAATGCCCTTTTATGTGGGTACAGGTTTGTTATTTTAGATAAAGAAGCAAAGTTATTATATGACAACAAAGCAAAAGAAAGGAGAAGAACCTAAAGCTTGAGAATTTAATGCCAGTAAAGGATGGTTTGATTATTTTAGAAAGAGTTTTATCTTTAAAAATGTGAAGATAACAGGAGAAGCAGCTTCTGTGGACCAAGAGGCAGAAGATGAGTTCCCAGATGTCATTAAGAAAATAATTGTAGCCGGATTCAGTGGCTCAGCCTGTAATCCTGTGCCTTTGGGAGGCTGAGGTGAGTGGATTGCCTGAGCCCTCGGGTTCGAGACCCGCCTGGGCAGCGAGACGTCATCTCTACAATAAATCAAAAAATCAGCCGGGCGTGGTGGCACATGCCTGTAATTCCGGCTACTTGGAAGACTGAGGTGGAAGGATCGCCGGAGCCCAGCAGGTCTAGGCTGCGGTGGCCGGAAGCGGCCACTGCACTCCAGTCTGGGCGACAGAGTGAGACTCCAACTCAAAAAAAAAAAAAAAAAAGAAAAGAAAAAGAAAATAATTGTAGAGAAAGCATGTCTGCCTGAACAGGTTCTTAACACAGAGGAAAGTGCCCTATTCTGGAGGGGTGGGGGGAAGCCACAGAGATCATTCATTAGTAAGGAAGAGAAGTGAGCATCAGGATTTAAGACAGGAAGGGATAGTCTAACTATACTGTTTTATGCAAATGCAATTGAGTTTGTGATCAGGACTGCCTTTATCTATAAAGTTGCTAACTGCCAAGCGTTGAAGGGGAAAGATAAACACAAGTTTTTTGGTTGTACAACGAGAAGGTTTAGATGACAAGGATCCTTTTCTGGATTGGTCTCATCGATGCTTTGTCTCTGAAGTCAGAAATTACCTTGCCAGTAAAGTTCTGCCTTTTAAAGTTTAATATTGGACAATGCTCCTGGCTACCTAGAACCCCACAAGTTCAACACCAAAGGTGTTGAAGTGGTGTGCTTGCCTCAAACACAGTGTCTCTAATTCAGCTTCTAGAACAGAGGGTCATAAGGACCCTGAAGGCTTATTACACATGGTACTATGGAAAGGATTGTCAACACTGTGGAAGAGCACCTGGTAGAGAGATCATCATGAAAGTCTGGAAGGATTACACCATTGCAGATGCCATCATTATAGCAAAAGCTGTGAAAGCCATCAAGCCTGAAACAATAATTTCCTGCTGCAGAAAACTGTGTCCAGATGTTGTGCATAATTTCACAGGATTTATAACAGAGCCAATCAAAGAAATCATGAAAGAGATTGTGGATGTTGCAAAAAATAAAAAAGGTGGAAAGTAAAGGATTTCAAGATATGAATCTTGAAAAAATTCAAGAGCTAATTAGACTACACCATAGTGATTAGCAGAAGAAGACTTGATGAAGATGAGTGCTTCCAAACCAGTGCTATACCATAAGGAAGAAGATGCAGAAGAAGCTGTGCCAGAAAACAAAGTGACGTTACATAATCTGGCAGAAGGGTTCTGATTATTCAAGACTGCTTTTGACTTCTTTTGTGACATAAACTCTTCTATGATATGGGCACTGAAACAAAGCAAAGGGTGGAAAAAAGATTGGTACCATATGGAAACATTTTTAGAGAAATGAGAAAGCAAAAGTCAGACAGAAATTATAATGTATTTTGACAAAATTATTCCAAGTGTGCCTGACTCTCCTACTTCCCCTTGCACCTCCTCCATCTCTTCTGCCTACCCCTGAGACAGCAACACCAACTCCTCCTCCTCCTTAGTGTACTCAATGTGAAGACCTTGTGATGATCCACTTCTACTAAATGAATAGTAAATATATTTTCTCCTCCTTATGAGTTTTTGTTTTTGTTTTTGTTTTGTTTTGGGGGGTTTTTTTGTTTTGTTTTTTTTAGTCAGGGTCTCATTCTTTTACCCAGACTGGAGAACAGTGGCAATCTTGGCTCACCATAGCCTTGACCATAGGCTTAGGTGACCCTTCTGCTTCAGTCTCCCAAGTAACTAGGCCTATAGGAGCTTGCTACTATGCCCACCCAATTTTTTTTTCTTATTTTTTTGTAGAGTCAAGGTCTTGCTATGTTGCCCAGGCTGGTCTCAAACTCCTGAGCTCAAGCCATCATCCCACCTTGGCCTCTGAAAATGCTAGAATTACAGGCATGAGCCGTTGCACCTGGCGTGGGTTTCTTAGTAACACTTTTTCTAGCTTACTTAATTGTAAGAGTACAGTATATCACACACATACAAAATATGTGTTAAATCGGCAGTTACCAGTAAGGCTTTTGGACTACTATAGATTATACGTCCTTAAGTTTTGGAGGAGTCTAAAGTATTACATGGATTTAATTTAATTTAATTTAACTGTGTGTGTGGTGGGGGTGAAAATCAGTGCCTCAACCCTTGCACTGTTCAAGGGTCAGTTGTATAATGAATACTACATGAAAATGAGCAGCATTCACAACCCACTGTGTCTGGCCAGAACAAACCCAGCCTTAACTTGGTTGAAATCCTCCCCTCCATTAAATAACATTTTCAATTTCCTAGGCTGCTTCCAGCTGAGACCAGCTTTAAGAATTAAAAAAAAAAAATTAAAGTCAGATTACAGTTGTATGGTTTGGGTATTTATGGTTTCAGTGATCTGTTTCATGCCTTTCAATTGAGGGAAAATTGTCAAGAGACAAGAGTGGTGTCAGAGTACTAAGATGGAATAGCATAAGCCAGGGAAGACTGAGAAAGACCCAGAGGCCTGGTTCTAATTAAAGTCAGAGGCAAGAAAGCATTTAATGACCAAATGTCTTAAATGGTAGCAGAAAAGACATTAGGAGGTAAATAGGGAAATGTTAGTTTGAAGACTTAATGGGGGATATTTTGTTAGAAGTGTTGAGTTATTTTCCCTAATACTAATTCTTCATAAAGAGGGACACACTTGTATTTCTTATAACAATGATATTAAGGGTATCTCTCACTCTCCAGCAGCATTGTCCATTTTCTAAAGCACTTGTGCAAGAGTAGGACAATCTTCTATTGCAAGAGTTGACATTGTTGAGGCCCTGCTAATCCTTAAGCAGAGTTTGGTTTTATTGACTTAGAAATGCACTTAAGTGTAGTGAATTAGCCTTGCTATTTTTTTTTTTTTTGGAAGCATACTTTATAGGACCTGAATACCTTATTAAAAGCATTAAAAGAGTAAACAAGTATCCTGGGAAATCATGCTTGTAACCAATTAAATTTATACACAGCCGGGCTTGGTGGTTCAACCTGTAATCCCGCGCCTTTGGGAGGCTGAGGTGAGTGGATTGCCTGAGCCCGCGGGTTCAAGACCCACCTGGGCAGCGAGACCTCATCTCTACAATAAATAAAAAAATTAGCCGGGTGTGGTAGCGCGCGCCTGTAATTCCAGCTATTTGGAAGGCTGAGGCGGAAGGATCGCCGGAGCCCAGCAGGTCGAGGCTGCGGTGGCTGGGAACGGCCACTGCACTCCAGTCTGGGCAACAGAGTGAGACTCCAACTCAAATAAATAAATAAATAAATAAATTTATATACTAGTATTTCAAAGTGGCAACTGGGGGAGATCGAATGGAATATCTGGGATTCTGAGCAGCACGCTGGACTTGAAATTCAACTATAATCTCATATGTCCTGGTTCCCTTACCCTAAATATTCTATTCTCCAGTTGGAGATTTTTTTAATGAGAATTTTGCTTGCATATAATTGGAGATTGGTTTTGTTCTACAGATCTTGATTTTTATATCACTGCCCAACTCCTATGTTACTTATCTTCTTGCTCTCAAATAAGAAACATTCTGCCTTATCCCATTACTTGGCCATTCTTGCACACTTCCTAGGCTTATCTGTCATTTGTGAAGAATAGTGGGTAAAAGCAAGCTACTGTCACTCTGGAAATACTTTTTTTTTTAATTTTGAAAAAAAAATGCTTTTACTTTATTTTTAAAATTTTTTTATTTTAAAGATGTGGGGTATAATTCAGGATTAGGTATACAAGTGGTCATTGCACAGGTAAAGTTTGGGCCTCTCTTTGGTTTGCCTGGTTTGAGATCAGGTACCCTTACTGATGTTATATGTGCCCCCCCCCAATCCTGCATAGTATCCCGCTATGGTTCTCAATGAAGCAGAAAAGATACAAAAATATTCAGTTTCTCTACTAAAAGTCCACTCCATTTGGGCTTTTTGGTTTGGAAATCACCCAGTAGTTCTGTGTATTGCTGTCTGTTTCTTTTTGGTCAATAGTTGTGGTGTTTCCAGATTCCCTTGTCCCATGACCCTCACCCAATCCATAAGGAATAAACTACTTTGAATCTCAGAAAAGACTGCCACTTTTAAGCATTGAAAGTTCAAGTCCCAGTACCTTGCCTCAACAGTTGACTCTAGTGGGCTTTCCCTGCATCTGAATAATCATGGGTCAATATATGCCTACAAGAGCCTGGGGGACAGGAGCTGGACAAACATGCCATGGAAAGTAAATTGAACCCTTTTATAAACACTTTCTACATTGTCAAAAATAGAGTATGTTGTCCTCAAAAGTACACTTATTTACTGGAGATTTGGGGGACAATATTGTGCCAATATATTCCATCTTCCTTTTGTCACCCACACCAGAAGCCCCATCCATATGCCCTTAATCACTTACAGCCCCTTCCTTCCCTGATAGTAACAACTATTCTGAAGTTTACATTCTCACCAGCAATGTATGAAAGTTCTAGAATATGCACATTCTTGCCAATTCTAGGTATTGGTCAGTCTTTCTCATTTTAGCCATTCTAATAAGTGTATCTCATTTGTATTTGTGGTGGTAGGTAATTTGTATTTTCTGATTGACTAATGATATTGAGCTTCTTTTCATCTGCTTATTTGCCATCCATATGTGCCTTTGGTAACATGTCTGCTCAAATGTTTTGCCTTTTTTTAAATTGGGTTGTTTGGTTTTTAATTATAGAGTTTTGAGAGTTCCTTTTACTCTGGATACAAGTTGTTTATCAGATAAAGGCTTTACAATTATTTTTTCCTAGTCTGTGAAGTGTCTTGTCACTCTCTTAGTATTTTCTTTTGAAAAGCAGTTTAAAATTCTGATGAAGTCCAGTATGTCAATTTATTTTAGGAATTTTTTTTTTATGGATTGTGATTTTGGTGTTTACCTAATCCAAGCTTATAAATGTTTTCTTCTAGAAATTGTATGGTTTCACATTGCACATTTTGGTCTATGATCCATTTCAAGTTAATTTTTTAATGTGGAACAAGGTATGAATTGAAGTCTTTTTTTAAAAAAAAAAAGAAAGAAATCCATATGTTCCAGTACTACTTGTGTAAAGACTTTCCTTTCTTCACTGAATTGCCTTTCAGTGCTGTTGAAAAGGAACATATATGGGTCTATTTATAGGCTTCTTATTCTGTTCCATTGATCTATTTGCCTTTCTCTGTGTCAATATTGCACTGTCTTGGTTACTGCAGCTTTATCATAAGTCTTGAAACCAGGTAATATTAGTCCTTGAAATTTGTTCTTTTGTAAGTTGTTTAGCCTATTCTAGGTCCTTTTATTGTCACATAAATTTTAGAATTTGTTCGTTTCTCGAAAAAAGGCTCCTGGGATTTTAATTGGGATCACATTGAATCTATAGACCAATCTGGAGAGAATTTGACAAGTTAACAATTTTGAGTCTTGAAACCTATGAACTTTATATATCCCTTCATTTATTTAGTTCTTCTTTAATTTCTCTCAGCAACGTTTTATGGTTTTCATTGTAACTTTCAGAGTTTTAAAATTTGCTAATTACTTGCACATAAAGTAGTATCTCATTGTGGTTTTAGTGCTGATCACCAGTGAAATCCAGCATCTTTCAAGTGTTTTTTGGTCATTCAGATTTCCTCTTCTCTGGATTGCTTTCATATTGGACCTGCATTTTATTTGCCAATAATATCTCTGTTGGGTGAACTTATGATCTCCTGCTTTTCATCCATTTTGTTTGTTTATTTTTATTGATAGTGGAGATATTTCTCTTCTTTTTAACTCTTGAATTCTGAAATAGGGATTTAGGTAATAGGGCAAATGCTTTTTTATAGCTTTCATTTCTTATTAATTTTGTCCTCTCCTACTTTCTGCCAGTAGGAAGTTCTGATCTTTCTGGAGTGGCCTGGCATATTCTAACTTAGATGCCTTTTGAGAACTCTGATTTGAGAGCAAAGCATGAGGTCACCCCACTTGTCAATGTCCCTTGGGCGATGCCTAGTTTATCTTTTTGCTCAGCTAATCTGCTCTTATTCCTTATGGTTCACTGCTCTGGACATTCTGCAATTCTGTTCCAGCTGAGCACATTAGAAGAGAGAGACAGTTCCACATCACTGGACAGAGCTTGGGTAGCCTGAGGTTCTCACCTTTGAGTCAGCAGCCATCTTGGCAAATTGCTCAGCAACTCTGGGAGATGGTTGTCAGAAGGCTCAAGAGCCTCAGTCATTGTTCTATGAACCTGCTTTGAACAATTAAAAGGATTTGCATGTAACAAATTCTCAAAAATTTATTGATTGATTTTGCTTTAAAATGAAACCTTTGATTTTTGTTGGCTACAAAGTTAGGCTTTCTGATTTCTAAGTCAGAGAGCTTCATGAATCTGGTTATGTCTTACAGAGTATTCTCTATGAATATTTGAATAGTTATTTTACTTTTTGACACTTTAAACATTGTTGAATACCTACTGCATGCCAAGCACTGTGTCAGGGACCATAACTATCAAAATGAATAAGGCATGGTCTTTCCCCAGAAAAGCTTACAGAAGCCAGGGTATAGGTAATAGTTAACTACTTCCAATACTTTCTCAGATAAAGAAAGAAAAAGGAGGGTTGAGGTAAGATTGGGACCATTCTAGGCACAAAAAGCAATCAGATTTGTCTATAGAAACTTGGCCAGGAAGAATAGAAGTAGACAATTAAATGAGTACCTGAAGCATATGATTTCTGGACAACTGAATAGGAATCCAAAAAGTTAAAGATACTAAAAGAAGCTGACAGAGACTTCTGTTAATTCCAAACTCCCACACTTGCCATTCTCTTCCTAGAATGCTTTCCATGACCCTTTTCATTTGACTGACTCCTAAGGAGTCACCTTAAATTTTTATTTCCAGTGGAAAAGCTTTCCTCCTTGCCTCTCACTTTCACTGGGGACCCTCTTATGTGCTTTAATGGCATCCTATTTCTTACCCTGACTGTTCCACTTATCACATGCATTGAAAGTGCCTCTTTATTTGTCTCTTCCCAGTAGAGCCCAGACGTATCTTGCTCATTTTTCTACCTAGTGCCTAGCATTATATATGGCACACAGTGGGATTTCAAGAAATAGCTGGTGAATAAATGAATAAACAGTGAAATATTTGGTAAGCAAATGGACAAACAAATGAACAAAGTAGGGGTGACTGTTTAGCCCAGAGAAAGAAAAGGGCTTAATCTAAAAATAAGGCTAAGGGCTCTGAGGCTATAGGGATAAGTATCTGTTAGAAAGACAGCAATAATAATTGGAGGAGTATCTCATTTTCTTTGTGCTACTCATTGTTATTGGCCCCAGCCTCCTCCATGATTCAGAGACTTAACAAGAATTATTAAAAAATGACTGTGTGACTTGTAGTCTAGTCACCTTGGGAATTACATTCTGTGCCCACAGAACTCTTCAAGATTAGACTGATGCCTTTTGTAGTTATCTAAGTGAAAGAACTACTGAACAAAAAAGGGTCAGGATGTAGATATCCCCTCTGAATTGAATTCACATATTAAGCAATACCCATCAGAATTGGTAGTTTAAATGGCTGCAAGTAAAATTCACCCAAGTGATGATTCTCCATTGGTGAAATTCCCTATTCATAGCCAAATTCACCATAGCCGTGATCTTTCCCAGCCCTAGCTTTGGAGTAATCTAAAAAAAATTAATCTGGTATGTTTCAACAGGAGATCCTAACATACTAACAATAGGCTAAAATCAACAAAAATAAATTTACCAGGTATAATATAATAAGTCCTTCATCTAGTTCTAGCAGTTAAATTGAACAAGTAGAAGATTGATGATGTCTGACTTAGTAGGAGCATGTTTGAAATGGGGTTCTAAATATCCATAAATTGAATATAGGACAAGAGTATATGTTTCTCTAAAACCAAATATAGGTTTGAGTTGCATTAAAAGAAATATAACATTCAGATTAAGATTTAATAGCTTTACTGTATTATTAAAAAGCTATAGTATATTTGGAGTATAGTACTTGGTATGATGTTCTGAATTAAAGAACATTAGCAAGCCAGAGACTAATGTGGAATATTGACCAAAATCTAGAAATAAGTTACGTGAAGATCCAGTTGTAAAAATTAGATGTTCAGCCTGGGGAAGGGAAGACTTGGAAGACATGGAATATGATAGTATCAAGTATCTAAAAAGCAAACATGTGGAAGCCTGAGTGGAGTTCATCCCCTTTCTTTCGGAAAGCAGAGCTAGGGTTACTGGGTAGAAGTTTCCTAGAAGACATTTCTCTTGCCACAAAGCTGTTCAAAGAGGACTGAACTACCTGTATGAGGGACTGAGCTCTCTGCCACTCAAGTGGAGGCTCAAAAGTCATAGCCCTGAGATTAGGACTGTACAATAGTATAGGTTAGTTACTGCACAGGGCACTGGCTAAGGGGGCAACTAGAGCTGCAATCTAGCCAGTGCTGTAGTAACTACATCATGTATTCTGGCATTGGTTACCAGAGAAAAGGTATTTTTAATAGTTCCCCCAAAGATGCCCCAAGTCTAGTAGATGGAAAAGGGTTTTCTCATCAGATAAGAGATCAGATCAGTAACTGCTAATCCCCTGCCAACTTCTATTATCTAAGGTCACAGCTATATTTAGTTAAAAAATCAAGAAAATAAAGTGGAAGAAAATCCAAGCAAACATTCCATTTAACCCAAAGGAGAATAGTTAAAATGTGCTTTTTAATGTATTGATGCATTTGAAGTTCTCCTAACTCCATCCCACAGATGATGTGTGATATGCTGCAGAAGAGGGATGAGAAAGGGATGGGACTAAGTAGTTTTCCATGCCTGATGAGCTCTCTTAATAACAAGGTGTGAGCTCTGCTGTATCAGAGGCACATTCAGTGCCGGTGATATTACTTTCTTTATATAGAGACAGGGTCTTGCTCTGTTATGCAGGCTAGAGTACAGTGGTGTGCTTATAGCTAACTGCAGCCACAAACCCCTGGGCTCAAGCAGTCTTCCTGCCTTAGCCTCCCAAGTAGCTGGGACTACAGGCAAATGCTACCACACCCGGCTCAGTTATATATTTTTGTAGAGACAAGGTCTTGCTATGTTGCCCAGGCTGCACTATAACTCCTGGCCTCAAGTAATCCTCTTGCCTCAGCCTCCCAAAGCACTGGCTTTGCAGGTGCATGCCATCACACCCAGCCCCTGTCATATCTTACTTTGGAGATGAAGCACCACTAAAACGTTCCACTGAAAATCCTTATATTTAAATGTGAAGTCTGAAAAACAGAATATATAATTGTATACATAATACCATTTTAACCCTGTTACACAGATACTTTCTTGAACAGAAGACAAAAAAATAATAACAGATCTACCTGCTAAGAGATAGGACTATGGTGATTTTATGTATTACTTTCATAAATAGGAAACAAATATTTCTAAATAATCTTTCCTTCCCTTTGAAATTTATATTTTTTTAAATTTTATTTTAAAGTTTTGTTTCACAATGTTCTCTTCTTTTTTCACTTCATATGACCTGAATTTATCTATAATACTGAGTTAATAGGTTGGGGCAGTTTTGTAAGTTATCCCTAGTTGTCTAGGTTGGTGGTCGAAGACTAGTAGTATCTTAGTAACACAAGGGAATTCAAATTTCTAAGGGGCCCAAATTTCATCCTCCCACCCTGTCATCAGCTTACTCAGCAGTGAAATTTGCACTACTTATTTATTTATTTAAGTCGGAATCTCACTCTATCAGGCTGAAGTGCAGTAGAATCTCATCCTCCTACCCTGTCATTAGCTTACTCACCAATGAAATTTGAGCCAGCCAGCTATCTGTCTGTCTGTCTATCTATCTATCTACCTATCTATCTATCATCTATGTCAGAGTCTCAGTCTGTCAAACTGAAGTGCAGTGGCACAGTCACGGGCACTGCAGCTTTGACCTGCTGGACTCAAGCAATCCTTCCACTTCAGCCTTCCAAGTTGGAACTACAGGCGCATGTCACCACACCTGACTAATATTTTTATTTATCGTAGAGACGAGGTCTTGCCAAATTGCCCAGGCTGGTCTTGAACCCCTGAGCTCAAGCAGTCCTCTCGCCTCCACCTTCCAAAGTGCTGGGATTACAGGCGTGAGCCACTGTGCCCGGCTGAAATTTGTACCTTTTATATTCTCATTTCTTTGATCGTTTTACTTTAATATGCTACCCAAACAGAGGGCAATTAAAATCTTTGGGGGAAAAAGACACCTCTTTTACTGAAGAAATACTCCTGGAAATGAGCTTCAGAAATAGATGGGATGAATTGCTACAGCCAAGAAGAGTGTGTTACCCTAGATACCATATGTGTTAAAGCAGGAGAAGATGTAAGCTAAAAAATATCTGATGCAGTGCTTTCAACTCCTAAGCCATTTTCTGTGTCCAGTCCAGAGAATGCTGGGAGAGGAACATTTCAAAGACAAAGACTATAAGCACAGAGCTGTTAGCAAAAGTAAATTGTCAGAAGTGCTGGCAGTAGCTAGGCCATGAGTGTCAAGCCAGCAACCTGGGTTGTCTTCTGATGTTTCTGGGAATAGAGATTTATCTCAAAAGAAATCTCTACTTGTTTCTAATTTTAATTTTATAACTCTCTTTATTTCATCAATCACATTGCAATCTAGTCATTGCAAACAATTAAGCACAAAATCCAATTTCCTCCTTTTCCTTCTATCCTCCTTTTTGTGATTTGCATTTATGCCTCAGCCAAAACACTCTTGTGACTGACTTTCTGTGTATGCAGCAAGCTGCTTTGACTTCAGTCTTGTGTATGATTCGAGCACTTCCCCAGGTGAAGAGCATGTTTCGATTGCTGAGACACTGTCAGGACAGCATTTTGCCATAAGTTCCTGCAGACTCCTACTGAAAAAGGACCTTCATTATAGTGAAGGGGCAGAAAAATTGGCAATAATTAAAGTCAGGTGACAGGTTTCACAATGAAAGGCAGGTTGAGGAAAGAGGATGCTTATATGAGAAAGCAGAAGAAATAAAACTGTATAACTCGAACAAAAGTATATTTATAATCATTGTAGTTCTTATCTCCAGAAAATGTTAGGACAGAGGGATCGTGTCATTCATCTCTTCTTAACCAGGTAACTATCCAGTTATGTAGTATAGGCCCTCAATGGCAATGTTTTGTCTGGCACATTTTATGGATTTGATATAGGGTGGCAACATATAATCCTCTCGGGGTTCCATTATTTATTAGCCAAGATATTTAAAACGAGTCCTTTTGAGACCTGCCATTGTTTTTGAGTGTATGTAACAAATATCAGGACTCAAAAGATTGCATTGTTTATATGTGGAAATTCCACTAACTCCTTTTTTCCTTTTTTTAATATTTGTATTTTAAAGATGTGGGGTACAATTCAGGGTTAAGTATATAAGTGGTCATCGTGCAGGTAAAGTTTGGGTACCCTTATTGATGTTATGTGCCCCCCAGTCCCACTACTGCCAATCCCTTTCTTATAGTATTATGATAAAATGCTCAGCCTCACTAATCATCAAAGAAATGGAAATTAAAACCACACTGAGATACCACCTAACTCTAGTTAGGATGGCCATCATCAATAACTCAAAAAACAACAGATGCTGGAGAGGATGTGGGGAAAAGGGAACACTTCTACACTGTTGATGGAAGTGTAAACTACTATAGCCTCTGTGGAAAACAGTGTGGCGATTTCTAAAAGATCTAAAAATCCACCTTCCATATGATGCAGCAATCCCCCTCTGGTAATATATTCAGAGGAACTCAAATCACTCTTTAAAAAAGATACCTGCACACGCATGTTTATTGCAGCATTATTCACAATAGCAAAAGCATGGAACTAACTGTGCTGCCCATCAAAAGTAGACTGGATAAAGAAAATGTGGTACATATACACAATGGAATATTACACAGTCATAAAGAAAAACAAAATTATGGACTTCACAACAGCTTGGATAGATTTAAATTCCACTAACTTCTATGGAGAACATTCTGCTCTTGTTTATTATTGTATCCTTAGAACCATACATAGAACTGGGCATAATAGGTGTTAAGTAAGTATTTGTTAAATGAATGATCAAATTAATGTATAAGTCTACATGGCAATAAAATTCTCAATGATTATCAAATTAAGGCAATTTAAACCTTTCTTTGGGATATCTGTAACAAACTATATCTTTACCTCTAAATCTGTATTAAGGCCTCTAGATATCATCAGTCCTCATTTACCCACAGACCTAGCTTACTCTAGGAAGTAAGCACAAATTGATGAAGTAGGCACAAATTTAGAATAAAAAGACAACTTAGAGGATTTTAATGAAAGCAAAGTTTTTTTTCAGTATCTTTCAGTTATTGAATTTAAAATTTTAAGTAGATTTTTTTCCATAAGTATTGTAAAAATGAATAATTGTGAAATGATCATGTCCTTAGCAAAAGAAGTTATTTTGCAATGAAGGAAAAGCTTGTTAAACACAGAAATGCATTTTCCCCTCAAATTACAGAGAGAAAAACAATGTCCTTAAACTAGCCAATAAAATCACCTTGCATATTCCATGCACCCTCATACACAGTAGAATAAGGTAGATAGATACCAGGCATTCTATTAAAACCACCTTTTGGAAAGCTACAAGCACCTATGTACAATAGATGGCTGTCATCTCTCCAGGTTGGAAAAAGAAACATACAGAATAGGAGTCAGGAGAACAAAAGAAATATATTTCATTTTTTCATGTCAGAGGTAGCTCAAAAAAAAATGAAATCCCAGGAAATTCTTCTGAGAAAGAGGGTCAATTATTTTGCTCCTCACTTTCTCACATCTTGGTAAAAAAAGGAATACTCTGCAGGGCAGCATACATCCATCCACTTCAGTTTTTCAATTGAAGCTAAAGATAGGAAATACTCCATTTGTAAAGAATAAAACTGATGTTGAATTCTTCTTTAAAATATCATCTGGGCCTTAAATTAAAAAGAAGTATGATATGATTTAGGGGATTTTCTTCAAATAATTAGTAGAGGGTGGGGTACAAATGAGACAAAATTTGCTGTGAATGTATTGCTGTTGAAGCTGGGTAATAGGTATGTGGGAGTTTATTCTACTGTTCTCTCTACTTTTGTGTATGTTTGAAATTTTTCATGAAAAAATTACTTAAAATGGTGGCTCTCAAAAATGGAAAAATATCCCCCATTTTTTGAGATTGGTATGGTAAATAGGAAATGCATGAAATATGGACTCTGAAGTATATTACGTGCAGGTCTTAGTCTCAAAATGTACTATGGGCCTTGTATTAATTACTATAGGTCTTTCAACCTCAGTTTTAACATCTGAAAAATGTTAAACAGTGCCAAACTTATCTGAAACAGTGCCAAACTTATCTGCCTTATGGGATGTTATGAGGATAGATGAATGAATATTTCTGAAAGTACTATATAACCTGTAAAATGACACAAAACTATAGAGTTAAATAATTTTTAGGTCGGGCACAGTGGTTCATGCCTATAATCCCAGCACTTTGGGAGGCCAAGGTGAGAGGATTGCCTGAGCCCACAGGTTCTAGACCAACCTGGTGACACCTCATCTCTACAATAAATCCAAAATTAGCCGGGTATGGTGGCACGTGCCTGTAGCTCCAGCTACTTTGAAGGCTGAAGCGGAAGGATCACTTGAGCCCAGAAGGTTGAGGCTGCAGTGTCCATGAGCTTGCCATTGTACTCCAACCTGGGCGACAGAGTGAGACTCCCAGTCAAAAAAAAAAAGCAAGAATTGTAACTTTTATATCTCCCTGCTTCAACGGCCAATGCTTTGCACATAGTGGGTACTTTCATTAACATTTTTAGGAAAATACTACCTAAACTGAACTGGAAATATATAATCTTTGATAGCCATGCAACCCTCATGTGTACTTCTTTGGACTTAAAAATTAATTTTACATAGTGTCTTAGTGGCATAGTAAAAAATTAAGTTCAGTTTCAGTTGTTACACAAACTTGGATTCAAATCCCAATATAGACACATTAGCTATGTGAAATCCTGGCAATTTTTTCCTTAGCTTTTTCAGTTATAAAATGAAAATACAGTAAATAACACTTGCTTTGCACAGTCAGCCACTACACACACACACACACACACACACACACACACACACACACACACACGGAGAGAGAGCAAGAACCTGTCATGTCATCAATAAAGGCAGATACTCTTAATACATATTATGTAATTTTGACAGATCATCAGTGAATGATCACAGTTCTATTTAACTCTTGGGGATTGTGATACAGTAAATATAAGACAGTCAGGAAAAGTTTCCACCCACTTCTCCAAGTCATACTTCTGTGCTCTGTATTTGCTTTTGTGTATCCTTAGTTAATAACCATTATAGCTAAATATAACCAGAATCTCTAATTGTCAATTCAAAAGTGCTAACTCCCCAGGCAGTTCTTTATCACTTTCTACTAGGTGAATTTCCTTAGCACAACTCTTTGGAGGCTTCCCCTCAATCCAAACCATAGCTCAGCCATATCCTCTTTCTTTGCTTGCTCTTTACTTCACAGTAACCCTAATTGTACTTAGATCTCCTGCAGTCTTCTGCCTACAGTTATGTTGAGTTTGCCAGCTCTGAGTCTTCTGAACCATAGGCTATAAATCATTGTATTTTCATTTATTTAGTGATCCAAGGTTGCCTCTTCTAGACAAGACCCAAAGCAATGATATAGAAGGACTTTAGTCATAAATCACAATGTTGTCAATACTTATATTGGACATAAGACTAGGCAAAATGCAAGGTTGGCCTTTAGGTAATATCTTTTCTCCATTGAGGGCAGGCTTCTGAATGTATGCTTGCTTACACATAGGAAACAGCAGGAGCATGTGAAAGAGACCAAAATCTAATATGCCAAAATGGAAAAACCTTGTTACGTCAGGATTCTATCATTATGGGCACTTATTTCAGTACTTAATGCTACATTGTTTTCATACTTGAAAAATGAAAAAGAAGCCGAGCTTGGTGGCTCAGCCTGTAATCCCGTGCTTTGGGAGGCTGAGGTGAGTGAATTGCCTGAGCCCGCAGGTTCGAGACCCGCCTGGGCAACTTGGTGAGACCCCATCTCTACAATAAATCAAAAAAATTAGCCGGGCATGGTAGCATGTGCCTGTACTTCCAGTTACTTGGAAGGCTGAGGCAGAAGGATCGCCAGAGCCCAGCAGTTCAAGGCTGTGGGGCCAGGAGCATGCCACTGCATTCCAGTCTGGGCGATGGAGTGAGACTCCAACTCACAAAAAAAAAAAAAAGAATTCAGGAAAAATAGTCAATAGCCATAAAAGCATTAATTGTTAAAGAAATGAGCAGAGAAAAAGGAATAACAGGGTTATTATATTATCATGTATAGGAACTTTTGATTATGAGTCTGACCCACTGTGTGGGGTGCCATTTCTTAGATGGATCTTTTGTGACTAATCTTAAAGTTGGTCTATAATCAGTGAATAGCTACCTTAATCTATGGTTATAATAAAAGTTGCATTCACAAATGCTTTTAAAACTAAATTCTATATAGGTTAAGTTTTTTTCCAAAATGCAAGATCTGACTTTGATTTGTCTACTTTGGTTACTCAACTTTAAGTCATAAAAAGAGAATAAATTCTAAATTACATTTTTTTCTACTGCTCATTATTGCTGAGCTATTTCTTATTTATCTTTTATTGATTGCAAAACAAACCTAAGGAGAACTGTTGGTTTCCATTTTATGGATCTCACTTTTTTAAAATAGTCATTTTACTAAAGAAATTTCATGAGTATGAATGCAAATAACTTGCTCTTTCAGTAGTACCACGCAATAGGCCTTGCCAATTATAACCCATTAAAAGAGAAAACAAATATTGACTAAATTCACTCACTGCATTTAATAGTCTTTTAACAGGCAAGAATGTTCAGAAAAAATCTCATCACAGAAAATATTGTCAGTGAGATCTCTTGGACTCCAAAAGGCAGCCATGTCTGTGGATCCAGATCATATACTCATAGAATGATGATATATTAGCCCCATATGAGACTTTGTAATCTTCTGGTCTAGAAACATGGAGTAGTTGGTGTCCAAGCTAGAGTCAGAGCCCTTGTGTCTCACCTTTCAGTTCACTGTGCTCACCTGACTAATATATTTGTAAAGTTTTCCATATCAACTATTAAAATCAATGATTATTTTCAGGCACATAATACCAGCTTTGCTAACACTACCTCAATTCTATTTGATTTCTTTGGAACTACCAGGACTGTATTTGGCTTATTTTTAAAGACAAGCAGTTTTATAAACCTTAAAATATTTCGTTTTCAAAACCTAAAAGGCTCTTTATTTAGTCCATGATGAATATTTGAGTAGTGTTAAATTTATCATTCTGGCAGTACTCACATTGTACTTGTCATTAATTGTGACTCATCAAAGAATGTTTTGATGTTGAGTTCTTGGCTAACAGATGGCTCTGTTTAGAGAAATTGAAGCAGTGAGCAATGAGGTCCAAGGAGAGAGACTTCTTACATAATTAGTCACTAGAGGTTGTTTGGATTTGTAAGAAATCACAGTAGTCTGTAGTGGGGGTGCAGAGGTGGGGTTAGACTTTGTATTAGGGCTAGGGAAGACTTTCTTTTAACTTCCTTTAGAGAATGGACAGAAGAGCTGATGTCAGCATTGCTTGTATGCACGGTGTGACTTGGAATGATACAAGTGACCAACAGAGAAGCACAAAGTCGAATACTAGAATATTTCTATTTCTAAGGAGTCTGTCATCCTGGTAGCTATAGTCAGAGAGACCACCACACAGGAAAGAATAGGAACTCCAGCAGTAGTAGTGCTAATAAGAACTTGACTATGGAATGTAAACCCTCTTTATCTCCCCCTTTCTTTCTTCTCTTTCACCTTTTCTGATTTTTTTTTTTCCTTCCTAGATTGTCTTTCCTTAACTTTTTTTTTTTTTTTTTTTTTGAGTTGGAGTCTCACTCTGTCACCCAGACTGGAGTGCAGTGGCCGCTCCCGGCCACCGCAGCCTCGACCTGCTGGGCTCCGGCGATCCTTCCGCCTCAGCCTTCCAAGTAGCCAGAACTACAGGCGTGTGCTACCACGCCCGGCTGATTTTTTGATTTATTGTAGAGATGAGGTCTCACTGCCCAGGTGGGTCTCGAACCCGCGGGCTCAGTCAATCCACTCACCTCAGCCTCCCAAAGGCATGGGATTACAGGTTGAGCCACCGAGCCCGGCTTTTCCTTAACTTTTAACTTAAGTTCATCAGTGGTGCTGTAAGGCATGGTCCTCAACATTATTCACACCTATGTGCCAACTGTTTTGTTAGTCATGAAACTACATGAGCAGTTTGTCTGATAGTCTGGGTCCCAGAGGATGCACAAGTGAGTCATTCTTTAGAATGACATTTAGTGCTTCTTTAATTTACTTAAATAAAAGGGGATATACAATGTGTCATAAATGTGACCAAGAGAAACTGGAAAGACAAAACTCAAATTTTCTTAGGTACATTCTAAAAATAATGACAAATGGTTTCATAGGTGATACATACTTGGCCCCTCTAAGCCTCAGCTTTTGCATCTGCAAAATAAGTTAATAATATACGTCTTGTAGAATCATGTGAAAGTGAAATTAAATAAGCAAAGTGTCTTGCCCACAGTGAAGACTCAGTAAATGGTATCTGTGTTTAGGAGAAAAAGTAAATTAAGTAAGTAGGCAAGAATGCTGACTTGTTTACTAGCACAAGGAAACACAGGAAGAATGATTAAGAATAAAAGCAGACAGGTAGTTGAATTAATAATCAATGAGAAGAGGCTATTTTAAAAGACTATTTGTCAAGAGTACAACATTCAAAATAAAAGTGATAATGCTTTCACTGCACATCACTGGAGTATTACTTCAGTTTGGGGCTGCATGACTTAAAAGCACTGAAAGCAAAACTAAATCAAGTAATACAAATGACTGAATGCCCTTCTGAGAGGCTGATAAGGAACAATGGAAATAATCAAGGAATTTGGAGTTAAAATCCTGGACTTGGGCCCTTACTCAGCATATTCTAGCCACCTAACTAGAAATTATCACAAATACTTTAATAGGTGACACATGCCCTCACTCAGTTAACAGTAATTTTTATATTTCTGAAAACTTTTGTAAAAATACACTTTGCAGATTACAAAACATTACATGAATTGTTTTTGTGTTGTTGTTGTTGTTGTTTGAGTCGGAGTCTTACTCTGTCACCCAAACTGGAGTGGAGTGCAGTGGCCGCTCCCGGCCACCGCAGCCTCGATCTGCTGGGCTCCAGTGATCCTTCCTCCTCAGCTTTCCAAGTAGTTGGAACTACAGGCACGCGCTACCACACCCGGCTAATTTTTTATTTATTGTAGAGATGAGGTCTCGCCAAGTTACCCAGGCGGGTCTTGAACCCGCGGGCTCAGGCAATCCACTCACCTCAGCCTCCCAAAGGCGCGGGATTACAGGCTGAGCCACCGAACCCGGCTATGAATTTCTTTTTAAAGAAATGATGGGAGAAGCTTTTTACTCCCCTCAAAATGGCTGACTTAACTTCCTCCAGATATTATAGATAAAATAATAAATAAAGGGCAGATAATAGTAATTCTTTATTTTCACCAATGATAGAATTGGAAGAAAGGAGATTACAGTTTGATCAACTTGCAAAGACACAAGAGAAAAAAAGCCTAAACATTAAGTTGTCTAAACAATGGCCTGCTATTAATGGGCATTAGCAATCTCCCCCTTGCTTGTATTGCTTCTGAAATTCATAGATTCATAATTTCCAGCCTTTTTGGATGGACTCACATGCACATGAGGAAAGTACTATGTAGCAGCTTTAACAAAAGAAAATGATTTAAAATTCATTTTGTTTGATGCCTTGGAGTGTTGCAAAGTTTAGATCAAGAAGCATTAGTATAGGCAATTGCATTTTAGGGATGTTTTAGTTGACATATGACCCGAGAGCAGGATCATAGACTGAATGACATTTTTAGATTCTTCCAATTAATGTATTTTTCTTAATTGAGCAGATATTTCTAATTAAGATGTTGAAAATATTGGAGCAAAAAATCACCTCTCATCATATGTATTTTAATTGGTTTAATTTAATTTAATTTTTTTATATCTTCCCACAAAGTAGTAGAATTTAAAAGAACTAAATGAGGGGGGAAATTCTGATTTCCCTTCTGATGAGCTGTTTGTATAAGAACTGAGTTAGTTCCTTTGATACTTGAAGGGACTTAAGAGGAAAAAATTTTGTCTGGATTAGAACATTAAATATAGAAACATAAATTCCGAGATTAAGTCCTTTGAGTTATGTGACTTTTGAAGTAATTTCCCCAAAGTAATTTCTTTTGTAAAGGTTTACAAATTTATGAGAGAAAATACCTTATCCTGCCTAGAGATTATTGTGTCAATTAAGAATAAACAGGAATAGAGAAAATCAAGCATTAGTTTGGAAATGGATGGACTGTAAGTGTGATGAAGCCATATTCAAATTAGTAGGTGAAATACTGAGTATGAGCCTTCTTATCCAGGGCTTGAATAAGTACAGCTATGAGTGGTTTTATAAATGTTCCTTGTTTGCATGTACTAGTTACTTAACTTTATGTCTTTGCCTTATCTGTAGGGAACCTCCAACCAAAATACCTTAACCTCAGGTGGATTCTCAGTATGCATCTGAAATTCTTAAAACACTTTTGTTCTCTTGTAAAGCCAAGGACCATACCCTTAAGAAACTAGTCTCTGAAGTTGCTACCTTACTTTTGATTATAACCAGAGTAGAGACAGTTCATTGCAGAACATGCAACATACAGAAGAAAAATTTGA
Organism: Cephalopachus bancanus; assembly: GCA_027257055.1. Lineage (NCBI taxonomy): Eukaryota > Metazoa > Chordata > Mammalia > Primates > Tarsiidae > Cephalopachus > Cephalopachus bancanus. The sequence continues at coordinate 1,267,015 of JAPVLO010000148.1, read as the reverse complement.
CTGGGCTCAGTGACTTAGCCTGTAATACTGCACTTTGGGAGGCCGAGGTGAGTGAATTGCCTGAGCCCGCAGGTCGAGACCCACCTGGGCAACTTGGAGAGACCTCATCTCTACAATAAATCAAAAAAAAATAGCCAGGCGTGGTAGTGTGCGCCTGTAGTTTCAGCTACTTGGAAGGCTGAGGCGGAAGGATCACCGGAGCCCAGCAGGTCGAGGCTGCGGTGGCCAGGAGCAGGCACTGCACTCCAGTCTGGGTAACTGAGTGAGACTCCAACTCAAATAAAGAAGAAGAAGAAGAAGAAGAAAAATGTGCTCCTTTATTGGAGGCTAATATACTTCACCCAGAGATTGATTGCTCATGTAATGTTTTAAAAAGTTTTGTGCTTAACAAAAACAAACTTTATTCAGATTTGATAGTTTATGATCTACACACAACTGGCCCTTTTCACAAAGCAGGCACCTTTCATCAGTTTCTCCTAGTGCCATATATGCATACAAATCAGACTTTAAGGTAGTCATTGTAGAAATCTCCTAGAATCAGGTGGGGTGCAGTAGCTCACACCTGTAATCCCAGCACTTTGGGAGGCAGAGGTGAGAGGATTGCCTGAGCCTAGGAATTCAAGATCAGGCAACTTGGGGATAGCTCATCTCTACCATAAATTTAAAGATTAGCTTGGCATAGTGGCACGCACCCGTGGTTCCAACTACTTGGAAGGCTGAGACGGAAGTAACCTCTGAGTCTAGGAGGTCAAGTCTGTGGTGTGCTGTGATTGTGTCACTGTACTATATCCTGGGTAACAGAGTGAGACTCTAACTCAAAAAAAGAAAAGAAAAGAATCCTCCTAAGATCAATAAGAAATCCCACTTGATAACTGGATCACCAATGGCTTTCTTTTCTTGGCCAAATGCGGACTATTTTTGGTTTGAGATGATTATTTTAAGCCTGAGAGAGCAGTTGACTTGCCCTTGGTCTAATGATACTAAGCAGCTGCCAAAGCCTGTTTCACATCCACTGAAGAAGACTGTCCCTGGAGAGGGGACACATAACTATGCATGTCTCTTTCAAGATGTCTGTTTGAGTACCATGTTGGGAAATGACTTTCCAAGGGTAGGGAGGGATCTGTGTTTGAGTTTTTGATTATGCCTCTGTGTACAAAGGTGAGATGGTGTTAAAGTGTTGAGACTTTGAGAAAGTTCTTTTTACTTAATTTGCACTTGCAGTGCACCTAAAGCTGAGGACAAATTTTGTTTTGTTTTAGCAAGCTAAACCAAAGGCAAATAAATGAATTTACATATACAGTAAAATGCCATTTTTTCTTCTATGTTCTAGAATCAAAATGGGCTTGATTTGCAGTGGGGCATGTAGGAACAGGAGGCATAGTTCCTTTAGATAACAATTATTATAATAGCTTTCATTTTCCTAATTGTTTACTGTGTAAAATGCTTGGCATGTTATCTAACACATAAAAGATATTCAATAAGTGGATATTAAATGAAGAATGTTAGGTGCTATATTAGCACTATATATCATTTATCTTATTTAATCTCACATGAAAATACATGTATATTTTTATGATATACATGAAGAAACTAAAGCTTAGCGAGGTTAAATACTCTGTCTAATATCACACAGCTAGGAAGCATGGCAACCAATATTTTATACTAATCTCAAATTTGATTCTATATTTAATATATCACATCTGGCCAGATGCAGTGGCTCATGCCTATAATCCCAGCATTTTGGCAGACTGAGGCAGCAGGATTGCTTGAGGCCACGAGTTCGAGATCAGCCTAGGCAACATAACAAGACCTTAAGTTTTGTTGTTGTTGTTGTTGTTGTTGTTGTTGTTTGCCACATGCCTGTAGTCCCCACTACTTGGGAGGCAAGAGGATCGCCTGAGCCCAGGAGGTTGAGGCTGCGGTGAGCCATGGTAGTGCCATAGCACTCCAACCTGGGCAACAGAGTAAAACCCTTACTCAAAATATATATATAACAAAAATAAAAATATATTTCACATTCATCCTACACACACATATATACACACACAGAGTGTCTTTGAGCTCACTATCTCTCCAGATTGTCACTTGTTTTAGACTATCTCATTGCCCTTACTGGACTCTTCTTGTCAGCTTTAGCAGTGTGTCCATTTTATCTCATTTCAAGACACTTCCTAAACTTAACCCTGTTGTACTAGAGATACCCTACTTTATCTAGGAAATGTCCTTACCATTATTCAGAGAGCATCTTAAATTAGATCATCCCTAGAAAGCCTTCCCTGAATAATTGGTATTTTCTGTGGGCTTAGACTATGTCCAGCTCCCTTTTCATTTATTCATTATTTCAGTGTTTATTATTTTCTCCCCAAATTTACTAACCTCTTATTTCCATTTACTTAAGATTTTAGAATTATAGCATTTTAGAACCAGGAAACACTTCAGCAATCTGACCTTCCAATGAATTTGTTCAACTTTCCTTGACAAAGAGAGGTAAAAATTGTGCCTCTTCATCAAGATGGGTACTCATTGTGGTCAAGGCTACCTAGGAGACTACCAGGAAGTACTGTGAGAGGCCCAGATACAGAGTGTAGGAAGAAAATAATTCACATCTGATTAACCAATATTTATGGAGTACTCACTATGGTCAGAACATTATTGCCAGAGCTCAGGATGGGTAAACAATGAGTGGGACACTGTTCCTGCCCCTAAGGAGCATAATCTAAAAGGCTGTGAGGAAATGAGTCAACTGTACACATGTCTGTTTAACAAAAAAAAGATGCTGGGTGCAGGGGCTCATGCCTGTAATCCCAGCACTTGGGGAGGCTGAGGTAGCAGTATCATCTGAGGCCAGAAGTTCATGACTCAGCCTGAACAACACAGTGAGACTCTGTCTCTAAAAAAAAAAATAATAAAGACTGCATTTAGAATCAAATGCTTTGAATTTTTAAAGGAAGGAAATATCATAGCTTGTTGGAAGGAATGAGAAAAGACTTCATGAAGAAAGGTAAATTTCATCTTAGGCTTTGCAGGAGAGTGGGAGCAGTCTTATTAAAGGGCATGGACAGTTCCCTCTGATCCCTTGTTAGAAAAGGCTATTTCATTAAGTCAAGAGAAGGTGATGTTGCAAGTGCTAAACTCTGTAGATAAAGATGCTACAGAAATGCTAAGAAAATGTCATGGTTGTTGTTCAGATATGGCAAACCAGGATGAGTCAGTCCCCATTCCCCTACACACAGTATCACCTACTCATTTGGGGATGGTGTTGGGTGAGTAAAAAGCAACCCCATTTACCTTTTTGAGTCATTCTTATGCCTACCCTTCAATATTACTCATCTTACTTTGGCCACCCAGCTCTCACTTTGTCCTCTCACTCAGCCCCTGTATTTAGGGTAAGGAAGCACATAGGGACAACCGAATAACTTGGGGTCTGTAAATATAACCTTTGAGTCACTGTCTTACAGTGCCTCCTTGGGCCAGAGACATTACCGAGTACACTGATGAGTTTGCCCATCTGCTTTGGGCCTCAGCCCGCCAGCAGGCCTCCTCTTCCTGGGTAAGCAAGCAGGCAAAGGCGTCTCTGGCCCAGAAGAACGCCCTGGATCACAGCCTGTGCAGTTCTGTGCCAGTCCCTAGTGACAGCATGAGAGCAGGAAGAGATGAGAAGTGCACAAACTGAGTAGCCATTTTCTTGATGGTATTTAATTGAATCTGGGTACTGATAAGGCTTGGCGGAGTAGCTTTCTTTCCTTCACATGCAGCTCAGTGCTGCCAATTTCTTCTATAATGATCATTCCACCCAGGTAGCACAGAACTTTTTCATAGAATGAGTCCCTGGGTAAGGTTCAAGAAGCCTGGGAACTGGTTTCAACTGTGCCATAAACTTCAGGCAAGTCATTTAACATCTGTGAGTTATTTTTCTTCATTTATAAATAGGAAGACTACCCATCCTACTGGTGTCTGTGAATTTTGTGGCTGAGGCTGTAAAATCACATAATTGCTGAGAATAATACCCTTTGAAGGGTTAAAATGTGCTGTGTATTGTTATTAACACACCTAAGTGCAAATAATACCACCCATGGAAGTAACAAATGAAAAATACAGTGCGGAAACTTGATAAGTACTTTTCTGTTTACCCAGCAGTGTAAATTATAGCTAAGGTGTGAGGTCTTTGTTGTGAGGAAAGTGGTTGTGAGGAGTAGGTGCAGTAAAGAGCAAAGAGGAACTATAAGGCAAAGGGAGCAGTATGGACTGTGGAAGTCAACTGCACAGAAGAGTGTCTACAGCGTAGGCCATAAGAGTAATAATTCTCCAATTGCATTTTCCTATTACTCTCTGACCAAGCCTTCTCATTGTTGATCTTCTTTTGGTTGTGGAAAAGAAGCAATGCTTACTTTCTAATTCTGCCCCCTCTTCCTGCTTGTCTCTGCCACCAAGGATTGAGCCTTGCTTGTGGGGTAAGTATGCTACCAGAGAGAAGCCCAGAAAGCAGGCAGCAATGACTTTGTGATGCAGTGGCCCTGTCCCCTTCTCCATATTCTACCTTGCAGATTCTGTGAAGTTTTGCTCCCCTGGGAAAACTTTGAGAACTCTTTAGCAGATACCAAGACTGTGCTGCTAAGTCCTCCTGATTGAATTCCTTCATTGGACAGCAGGGAAATGAAGAAGTCCCTAGGCTGTGGTCTTGAATTTCATAGCCCCTGGGAGCAACTCTGGGTTCCTCTCACATCTAAAACAGAATTGCCAGTAGAGAAGAAAGTCCTTAGGACCACAGGACAAAGCCTCAGTGAAACTTCTCAAGGTCTAGCCCCTAGCTTCTGGGGTTCCCCAGCAGTGGAAGGCAAAGGACCTTCTTCCTAATTTAGATAACTGCCGAGGACCACATTTAAACTTTCTCAGCTGCACTTTTTTTTCTTTATTTTGCTTTCTGCTGACCTGCAGTTTTCTTCAAGGAACCAAACAATTTTCATTTCCATTCTCCTTTTCTCTCACTTACTTCCCTTCCTGGATGGTTTGTTCCAGGGTTCCAGCAAAGCTTCCTTCAGCAGCCACTGACTGAGGCTACAGGCTGGGTGCGTGGCTGCACATTAGCCACACACCGATTATCCTAAAGAGGACCCAGCTCAGGAACTTCAGACTCCCTTCCATTTCATATAATGTCTTCTTGAGAAATCTCAGGAAAGTGCAGTCCTCATCCCTGGAAGCCAGTCTGCTGTGCTGAAGCCTCTGTCACCCAAGCGTTCCCTCTGCATGATGGCCGTGCTCCCAAATCATCCAAAATGCAGCAGTGAATGGAGAGAGACAGTCTGCTGAGGTGTTATTGGTTTGCAATACTCTGATAAGGAGATTTCATTCCCTCCTTGCTGGAAGAGTTATATAGAGTAATTACATAAGTACTGCTGTGACACTGGGCAGAATCTCATTTAAAACTGTATAAAGAACAATTGAGTTGTGGAGAATATTCATTCTATTTCAGTTGACTATAATTCATATAATAGAACATTAGCCTGAGCATAAATGCTGGTGTTGCTTTGGCTTGCTAATATAATATATTTGGAATATATATTTAGTGCAGCGTTTGCTTATGTGGGGCTTGATAAAAAGTCAGTATGGGGCAGGTCCAGATTTTCCCACCTGGTGAGGAAGTTGCTCGCTGTGCTGAGCAGATTGTTTTTTATTTTTACCCCTCCTGGGAGAGCCACTTGTTCAACTTGAATGGGACACTCTATGGCAGTTTGACCACATGGCAACTCTGAAACACACATACATGCGGATGCACATACAGACTCAGGCCCAGAAGAATGTGCCCTCTTAACAAGTGTAGCTAGCCCTCCACCTAAGATGGGAGAGAGGGCTGACCAGGGTAGAACTTGTCATGGGTTATTTTTCCTTTATTTTCAAAGACGTAGTGGGCAAGTCCTTTTTTTAATATAAGGATGTTTTTGGTTGTTGGCATGTGAATTATCCCTTCTACCTTGCTGACTCGCTCAATACAACAAACGAGCCATTCTAAATTGTTTACTAATACTCAAAAGCATTGAACAGCAATACAGTCTAATGTATTTATACCACTTTACTGTGTATAAGGTGCTTTCATACGCATTATCTTATCTGGTATGTGGAGAATTCACTAGTCCATTTTTAATTATCCAGAGCACAAACTGTTTAGTATTTGAATTCTAAGAGCATCATGAATTATGTTATTTATAAGATATTTTTATTATGGTTCTAGTGTTCTATAACACTATAGGATAACTATAATTAACAATGATTTATTGTATATTCTCAAATAGCTAGAAGAGCAGAGTTTATATTGCCAACACAAAGAAATAATAAATGTGTGAGGTGCTGGATATGCTAATTACTCTGATTTTATCATTACACATTATATACATGTATCAAAATATCACATTGTACTTCATAAATATGTACAATTATTATATGTCAGTTAAAAACTAATAAAAGTAGGCCGGGCTTGGTAGTTCAGTCGGTAACTCCAGTGCTTTGGGAGGACAAGGTGAGTGAATTGCCTAAGCCCACGGGTTCGAGACTAGCCTGGGCAACTTGGCGAGCCCTTATCTCTACAACAAATCAAAAATTAGCCTGGTGTGGTAGCACGTGCCTGTAGTTCTGGTTGCTTGGAAGGCTGAGGCAGAAGGATCGCTGGAGCCCAGTGGGTCGATGCTGGGGTGACCGTGAGCATGCCACTGCACTCCAGGCTGGGCGACAGAGTGAGACTACAACTCAAATAAATAAATAAATGCAAAAAAGATTAATTTTTCAAATATATAAATTTACAGAACATTTAGAAACTAAGAGAAAAACTCTCTTGATCTAACTTTAGCATCTTAATATACTGATATTATCAGTTGCTCTTATTTCCTTCTAGTCTTTTTTTGTATGCATTCTTATGCATGTAATCATAATGCTATACATTTTTAGAGTGCTTTTCTTCTGTGGATCTTCAGACTGTCCCACCTGAATTTTGTTATCTGGTTTCACACCATGTTTAAAGGAAAGAAACCAAGATTAATTAACTTCTGTTTATGTGAAGGACAGTATATTGAAGACTATATTCTTGTTGTTAAAAGCCAATGTCATCTTGCCTGTAATCAAAGTACCAAAATGATGGTAGGAGAAGCACTCAACTGTTAAACAGCCAGCTTCACTCTCTGGTTATTAAAACTGCTGAGCAAGGCAACTACAGTAAACGATTTGAGAATCTGGAAATTGCTGTCGGTGGCAAGGATCTCCCAGCTGTGCCCTATTGTCAAAGTTCTCTTCATCATCTCAGGATACCAGGTCCCAAGCTGAGCTCACTCTGGAGACTCACATCTGTGAATGGAAATGCTTGGCCTCTGCCTGTGTCACTTAGGAACTACAGGTGAAACTGAGATTAAGAGAGGCTCAGTTGGCTGGGCTCGGTGGCTCAGCCTATAATCCCAGCACTTTGGGAGGCCGAGGTGAGTGGATTGCCCAAGCCTGCAGGTTTGAGACCTGCCTGAGCAACTTGGCGAGACCTCATCTCTACAATAAATAAAAAGCAAGCCGAGTGCGCACCTGTAGTTCCAGCTACTTGGAAGGCTGAGGTGGAGAGATTACCAGAGCCCAGCAGGTCAAGGCTGCGGTAGCCCAGAGCGTGCCACTGCACTCCAGTCTGGGCGACAGAGTGAGACTCCAACTCAAAAAAAAAAAAAAAAGAGAGAGGCTCAGTTGATGTCTCTCCTAATGTGACCCTGCCCAAAGGAATGGGTGTGTTTGTGCATATGTGTGTCCAGGCATGCATGTGATAGCTGAGAAGAAAGGGTACAGAACCACTATCCCCAAGGACTTTCCATCAGCTTTTACCCTAATGTGGTTTAAGCATGGAGGTTTTCTATGTGAATGTGTGTTTTAAAGCATGAAGCCAAGCCAGGCACGGTGGCTCATACCTGTAATCCCAGCACTTTGGGAGACGAGGCAAGAGAATTGCCTGAGCCCAGGGGTTCAAGACCAGCCTGAGCAACATGATGAGACCTTGTCTATACAATACATCAAAAAAATTAGCTGGGTGTGGTGGCGCATGCCTATAGTTCCCACTGCTTGGAAGTCTGAGGCAGAAAGATTGCCTGAGCCCAGCAGGTTGAGGCTGTGGTGGCCATGAGTGTGCCACTGTACTCCAGTCTGGGCAACAGTGAGACTCCAACTCAAAAAAATTAAAAAATAAAGCATGAAGCCAACTTCCTTCTTATACAATGACCTGTTCCCCTTTTTCTTGAGTAAATGGGAATGTATTTAGAATCTCACTAAAAGAGGCATAAGTTCCTCCTTGGTCACATTCTATTCCTTCCTTCACCCCTCTAGTCTCTCCAGTCTACAGAAGCATGTTTAGCACACATAGCCTCTAGACCAGAGATCTGAATGGGTTTCTTCAGAAGCTATACCAGCTCACCAGTACCTTGGCTAGGAGAACTGAAACCCCTAAGCAATGGGCCTGAATTTGTAAGCAGGACCTGTCCAGATGCAGTATATGACAACCCCCTACCTTTTCAGTACACCAAGAAGGAATAAGGAAGCAGTTAGAGAAACTGAGTCATATTCATCTTGAGTAGCTCACCCATCATGATGACAAATGCAAGTTACAAAGTTCCTGGCTAGTGCTTTTCCCAAGCCACAGAGTCTCCACGTGGCATACAAATATCTTATTTTCTTCTTTCACTCCTTTTTTTTTTAAAGTAAGCAGAGTTCCCTGAGGAGCACTTACTCTCCAAATATGTACACAGCAGGACGTGAGAGATCACTTCTGTCTGTAACGGATGCCTTGTGTCCAAAGTATTTTCCTGGGTATTGTGCTATTCAATTTAGGACTTCTAATGCATGATTAATGTGTGTTTAAACAGTCATTGCCTAATCGGACTGCTTCACCTTTGGGACACTGGTGAGTACACAAAGCAGACTTACAGTAAACACCATCAGCATGTGTGGAATGATTCAACAACTCTAGTGTTGTACAAAAAATGAACATTTCAAGGCTTATATCATGCCCATAGTTTCTACTAAGCTGTAGTTTCTAAGCTGCATATGATTTTCAGAGACTGGATGTCAGGGCCATTTGTTTAATTCAATATTTTTTGAGTGTCTACCAGACAAGGCTCCATGATTTCCAAAAAAGGGGATAGGATGTAGGAAGCTTACAGTTTAGAAAATAGAATATGTTTATGAATAATTATAACACTGGGTGGAAAGTTAGGAGGGTCCTAAGACTGATTTAGAAAAAGAACATGCTTTGGGAGGCTGAGGTGAGTGAATTGCCTGAGCCTGAGGGTTCGAGGCCCGCCTTAGGCAACTTGGCGAGACCTCATCTCCACAATAAATCAAAAATTAGCCGGGCGTGATAGCGCACGCCTGTAGTTCCAGCTACTTGGAAGGCTGAGGCAGAAGGATCGCCGGAGCCCAGCAGGTCGAGGCTGCGGTGGCCGGGAGCAGCCACTGCACTCCAGTCTGGGTGACAGAGTGAGACTCCAACTCAAAAAAAGAAAAAGAATGGAAAGTCCATCCCATTGTGAAAGGACTCTGATGGACGGCGAATATGATGGGAATGAATGGAACCGAAGAGAAAGGAGGGAGTAAGGGGTTTGCAGTTACAGCTGGGGATGTCAGAGAGCCTCACAAGGGTTTTGCAAGACCTTTCCTAGTCGTGCACACATGCCACCAAAATGGTAAGGCTTGGGTGCCCCCATCTGCGAGCCTCATGGAATTCTCTCCCTGCAGGCTTTGCCTACTGACCAGTGGAGCCCTACACCCTACTTGCTGCTTCTTTTAGCCTGTATGGCTATGAAGCAGAGGAAATGTCCCATGAAGAGATCTCCAAATTCTAGATTTTTATTCATAAAAATGTGATTTGAACCTAATGAGCTGTGGACAGATGGCAAGTTAGAATGAGAAACTAAGGTGGTTGACTCTGAACATTTTGGTCATTTTCATTTTATCCCATTTGCAACCCATCAAGGTCCTTAGAAGATTTGCATGTGACTCATCACAGAATCTGAACCTTCTAAGTAGGTCATGTCTGAAAAATGGATGAGGACTCTTGTTCTGAGAGATGTTAGTTAAGGGGACAGTATAGGCCTGTCCTTTTCAGAGAATTCTTAGAACTGGTTGCATATAAATAGAACCTGAAAAAAATGGAAACTTGGCTTTAAGATATTTTATATAGATAGAGAGAGGGAGTATTGGTATGTGTGTGTATTTATATATACTTTGAAAAAATTACACCCTCTTTATGGAAACTGCTCTAGAAGTTAGGCTTATAATTGCTACATGATTCAACCACCAAATTACTGAAATATTCTCCTCAAGGAGTATTTGACATTTAATATAAATTTTTAATGCAATGTAGTGAATATGTCAAAAATCCAACAGATTTTTAAAATTTTTGACTTATTCAAATTTTCATTTAGAAGAAAGGATAACTTCAGGTAGGTTATTTTCCCCAAATAATGGTGGGTGATAGAGACTAACACTGAAGAGGACTCAGGGCTTCTACCGCTATATCCTAACAGATTTCCCAGGCAGCAGCCAGGTGTTAGAGTACAATATACTTTCAATCCCTTTTATCCTGTCAACTTGGTTATTTTGGAAAATGCCATATGGCACAATGATTATATATTCAGGTTCTATAGTTAAACTGCTTGGGTTCAATTTCCAGCTCAGTCACTTACTAAGCAAGTTACCTACCTTTTCTGTGCTTTGATTTTCCCTTATTTTAAATAGGTGTAATGATGGGACCTATCTCAGGGTTGTTAGATGATTAAAGATTACATGTACAATGCTTAGCACAGTACCCGACATGTAGTTAGCACTCAGCCAACATTAGTTTTCTTTCTCCTTCCCTCCCCACACCTCTTATTCAGAATCTCCACCTGTGGGAGAATAAGCCCAAGGATAGCTATTTTTAAATCGTCAGCTTGGCCACTTGTTAGCTTTGCTAACATCTGGGGTAAAAATGTTTTAAGTACTGGAGGAGTTTGTGGTAGGATTTGAGTTATCTGTTAATTTTCATGTATCCCAGCTTCCTCTGCCTCAGTAATAAGGGAAATTGAATTTATGAAAGCTAAATGCTCTCCCAGGACTATACACTCTCTGTCTGACATAAAGTGCAGCTGTGTTGTCCTCCTGGGTGTGGCATTTCTCCCTGCCTTTCTGATTGTCTCTACTGTGGTCAGTGATACAACTATTCATCTTGCCTCCTTCTACATCATCTTTCTTTCTTTGTTCATTCTTTTTGTTTCTCATGCTTTCTTGTTCCTTGAAACCTCCTTAAAACCAGGGATCATAAAAAAAATCAAAAAATCAAATTTAAAAATCAAATTTATAATTTCAAATGAATTTTCTTTTGTAAATTGTTTTTTATAAAACAATACCCAAATTCTATCAAAAGATAGTTTTAATTGACAATTTTTGCCTAACTCAGAGTTGTCTGCATGAAATTGAGATGACAGTTTCTAAATATATGAAGTTGGGAACACAGTATAAATGGGAATTTTTGTAGCCATACACAGCTTTTTGTAATCCACCAATAGTATATTTCCTAGCTAATATTCTTCACACATACTCTCAGGCCCAAGGTAAATATCCAAAAGCCAACCCCTGTATAATGCTGGCTAAACGTGAACCATCCAAGACATTTATGCCAAGAAATTTAGATTTTAAAGGACGTTATACAATGAAACAGAGTACTATCATTTATTAAATTCTTATCAACTGGTAACTTTAAAAGTAGTCATTTCTACAGGTATAGAAACAAAGGTTTCTTTTTTTTTTTAATTACTTTACTCCAAACTGACAAGTTGTTTGGGAATTTAAAGGCTTGTACTTTTCTAGTTTATGAGTAAACCAAGAAAAGTAGTTTAGTGCTTGAAATGGTGTTACCCGGTGTTTTAAAGACTGAAATTGCCTACGAGACTTCCAAAGTATCTATTTTAATTAACTTTTGTAAATAAGTTAACCAGGCCATCATTCAGAGTGTGTCTATCTTTAAAAATGAGCTTGGAGTGTCTTAGGAACACAGAGGAGACTGTGTGATCACCATGTAGGGAGCAGGGGGATAGAAGAGAGCAAGATGAAGTTGAAGACCCCCTCCCATCCCTGGAGCCCACCTGCTCCATCCAGTAGAACTCATCCTTTAAACCTCTGCCCTCAACCATCCCAGACCCCAAACCTCTCCTGAGCACAAGACAACCCAATCCTCTTCTCCATTTCCTCTCCTGCAAGACTCCCAGATATACCTTTCATGTTTTCTAATACATTTTTAATTAATATGTTAGAGATACCCTAGAGGTTTTGTGTTGGAGTGGAAAGAGTATGAACCGTGAAATTCCTCATCTGAAAAATGGAGGGAATTAGAAATAATGTGTGTAAATACAGTGCTTGGCACTTAGTACTCAGACTCTGGCCTCTTAAAACATATCCCTTTCCTTCTTTTGTTATTTCCATGTGTGTATGAATATATAAACATAACAGAAGAAAACTATTAAATTATAATATTTACAGTCTTGAGACACACCCATACACATGCATATACCCCACCACAATATGAGGAAGAGAATCCTGCTGTTGCATGGCTCAACTATTCTGCCTTTATTGTTATAAGCAGAGAAATGGATATAGCTGTGGATTTGGAGCAGTCAAGATCTTTGCTTTCAAAAAGAAGGAAAAAAAGGAGAGCAAGGGGACTGGATAAGGGAGACCTGAAGAGGAGAGATTTGGGTAACTTTTAGAGGAAGTGAGACTTTGGGGAAGATGTTTTTAAAAGATCTGGGGGGGAAGCTTTGCTTTCTGTTGTATAGTGTGCCCTCTTGTCCATATCTCTAAGAAACATTCACAAAGGTGATATTACACTTCAGTACATTTAGAGTTGGATGCATGTGGTTGTGTGTCCATGAAGTTGCTGTGGCTTTTTGGAAAATATACAGATGAGTGTCCTCACAGTGGGCACACGATGGGACCGTGGCAGGCTCTGGTCCCCAGTACCCACTTCATTCGTAATGATATTCTACTGTAGCAGATAAAAGTAATTTCATATTTTAAAAAAATAAATTGAGACTTACTGAGTAGTAATTTAAATCATTTATCCTCTACTTACAGCTGACTATGACTTTGGCTTTTATTTAGCACTCTTTCAGTTCTTTGGGCTCAGGAAAAAATTTTATCTAAAAAGACATCAAAATTTTTAATGAAGGTAGTTTTTGCTTTCTGAAAAGACCAAGCACTTCCTATTGAACCAACTCTCCCACAGATAACTGTAAATATTGAGTAAAATATAAAAGGAAACCACTTGATGCTACTGGAGCATGATACAAAGCAGGCAGAAACTGAGGCAGGGTCTACTTTTGGAAGGAAATGAGCCACAATGCCTGGCCTAAAAAGACTTCTATACATGGTTCATACCATAAGAATTATGAAAAATCAGCATGTATGCTTGGAGACTACTAAGATAAATAAGACAGTCCTTGTCCTTAAGGAGTTTATGGAACTTAGGAGTTTATATAGTAACATAGTAACAAAATGGAATATTACAAATGACAAAATAACATACAAATAAAGGAAAAATTAGTTCTGGTAGGAAATAGAAGACTGTTTAATGGAGTTGGTACCATTTGGTTTAAGTGTTGAGTCTGGCCAGAATTTTGACAGATAGACAGAAGAGAATATTCCAGGCAGAGGGAATAGTATGACCAAAGGCACAGAGGTGATAAATATGGAAATTGGTTGGGGAATGTCAAGTAGCCAGATTTTCCTAAAACAATGACTGTGTAGCAGCTTGGAAATGGGGAGGAGAATATTGTGGTTCAAATATTTGTCCCCTCCAAAACTTATGTTGAAATTTAATCCCCAGTGTGGCGATATTGAGAGGTGGGGCCTTTAAAAGATGATTGGGTCATGAGAGTTCAGCCCTCATTCTAATAAATTATCCTATTCATGGAGTAAAAGGGCTAATGGGTTAACATGGGCGTGGAACTGGTCGCTTTAAAAGAAGAGGAAGAGAGACCCAACCTGGTACATCCAGCCTCATTGTGATGTGATGCCCTGTGCCGCCTTGGGCCTCTGTAGAGTCCCCAACCAGGAAGAAGATCCCTACCAGATGCAGCCCCTCAACCTTGTGCTTCTCAGCCTCCATAACTGTAAATAAATAAATTTATTTTCTTTATAAATTACTCAGTTTCAAATGTTCTGTTACAAGCAAACACAGAAGACAGGGAGTGGTCAACGGGATAAGGCATTGAAAAGATGAGTAAATAATCAGTCATGAGAGCCCCAAGTGCAATGTAAAGAAGTCTATACTCCAGCGTGAGTAGGAAGAATCACGATGGCCAGATTTGGTAAGAAAAGACTTCATGGATAAAGTGGAACTTTTGCCCTAAATGAAAGGTTGTATTCATTTTCTGGGTCTACTGTAACAATCACAAACTGGCTTGTAATAACAAAAATGTATTCTCTCACAGTTCCAGAGGCTAGAAGTTTGAAGTCAAGGTGTCAGCAGGCCCATTTTCCCTCTGGAGGCTCTAGGAAAGAATCCTTCCTTGCCTTTTCCTAACTGCTAGTGGTTAGCCATCCTTGGCTTGTCATTGCATCATTCTTTTTTTTTTTGAGTTGGAGTCTCACTCTGTTGCCCAGGTTGGAGTGTAGTGGCACACTCACAGCTACTCCAGTGTCAATCTGCTGGGCTCCAGCAATCTGTCTGCCTCAGCCTTCCAAGTAGCCAGAACTACAGGCACGTGCTACCACTCCCAGCTAATTTTTTATTTATTGTGGATACGAGGTCTTGCCAAGTTGCCCAGACTGGTCTTGAACCCTGGGGCTAAGGCAATCCAGTCCACTCACCTTGGGCTCCCAAAGTGCTAGGATTGTAGGCTGAGTCACCAAGCCCAATGTAACTGCATTATTCTAATCTCTGCTTCCGACTTCCTCCTGTAAGTGTCTATTTCTCCACATGGCCTTCTTATAAGGATAATAATCATTGGATTTAGGACCTACCCTGATCCAGGGTGACCACCTTTTAACTAATTACATCTACAAAGACCTTATTTCCAAATAAGGTGGCATTCTAAGGTTTGGGTTGGACATGAATTTGGGTACACACTGTACTACCCAATACAGAGGTGACTTAAAAGTTTTGTAAAATTCCTTTGTTTTAAAGTTCTGAGTCTACTTAATCCTTAATATTAAAGTACTGTCTTTTTTGAAACACTATTATTTATCGAAAGTATATTGTGTGTTGTTAATACTTAAATATTCATGACTTATTTATATGTTAACTTTTATATATGTTGTCATTAATAGCAACAAAAATTTTATTTCATTGTAAACATTTTAAAATCAAGACATCACTAAGTATTATTTCTGGCCTTCTCCCTGTCTCTTTTTCCCTTCCGTTGTTCCAGATGAGTAAGGTTAAATGCATTTTGGGAGAAAAGAGGGTTATAAAACCCTCCACAAAATCTGTTTTCTAAAGCAAAGCCATTCCATTAAGCAGACCTAAATTTAGATTGTCAAAGTCCCATAGACTCTGAAAAACAAGTTGTTAAAACTCATAATGAGTTTCAGTGTGGCGCATTTGGAAATGTCTGCATCTCAGCAGTAGCCCTTGTATGTCTTTGAGGCCATCATTTTATATATTAGTTGAAATTCCATATTCTTGACCTTTATACATTCTTAAGTTATAAATTCCTAGCAGCCATAATTTGTAAAAAGCATATGGACAAATCCCTAATGACAGATCAGAGATGATTAGCTTAAAATATTTAATTCAACTCAGATGAACCAAAGAGGAAACATCCTCTCCCTATACCCCTATACCAGCTAGCCTGGCTTTTTCTTTTCTTTTCTTTTCTTTTTTTGAGTTGAAGTCTCACTCCATCGCCCAGGCTGGAGTGCAGTGGCATGCTCACGGCCACCCCAGCGTCGACCTGCTGGGCTCAGGTTATCCTTCTGCCTCAGCCTTCCAAGTAGCCAGAACTACAGGCGTGTGCTACCATGCCCAGCTAATTTTTTGATTTATTGTAGAGACAGGGTCTCACCAAGTTGCCCAGGATGTTCTTGAACCCGTGGGTTCAAACAATGCCTTCGCCTCTGCCTCCCAAAGTGCTGGAATTACAGGCTTGAGCCACCACACCCAGCCTAGCCTGGCTTTTTCTAACAATATCCCTAAGTTAGAGAAAATGCAAATGGAGCCTCTGGGATTCAACTTAAAATGAAAACATTTTGCAGCTGTCATGGCTAATTTGACAGTAAATATGAGCACCAGTAATTCTCTTATCTTAAATAAGAATCTTAGAGGTAAGAAGATATTGCCTCCAAGTTTCTGCTGATGGACTAAATCTTTAGATGTATTGTATTTCATGTCTGGAATTGACTCTTTGGTGTGAAAATGATCATCAATGTACAACTTGAAGTTAGTGTTGAGACTCAGCTGAGTTCACAGGAGCACCCCCTTCGTTTTCTGTGCAGATTTCCTTTCAATTTTGTGGGCCAGTCTGAAAAAAGAACATTTATAATGTATTTGTTAGACATAATTTACTTCTTTTATTTTTACAACTTGTATTCAGTCAAGATTTATTTCTTGAGTGCCCACCATGTGTTTCAAGAATTGTGCATAACAGAAGGAGTAAGACAAGGTCCTTTGTCCCACCCACCCAAACCTCCGTGACAAATTAATAGACAATACTAACATATTGAGAGGCAGATGAAACATACTGAGAGGGCTTGCCCAGAATGCTATGGAAACTCAGAGGAGAACATCTAAAACTTGTAAAGAAATTTGCAAGCCTCATTTTATAAAAACATGATTTCTATGCTTTGATAATTGACTTCAAATTTGGTACCAACAAGAAGGAAATGTATTCTAGCAAATATTTTTTTTAAATATAGAATTGCCAAAACAGTGTGCTTTAAAAATAAATCAATGTAATGACTGATCTAGGAAATCTTAATTATTTCCTTAATTAATTCAGTAGTCAGAGCCTTGAAAGAATTAATGACCCATTCACCACAGTTATTGTGATAACACTTAAAGATAGCTTTCAATCTGTTCTCTCCCAGCCTTTTTGCTGAGCTGAAATTGTGGAAACTGTCCTACATTCCTAATTCTCATTCACTCTTCTCTTCAAATTGGTCACTTAAATACTGTTTATTTTTCCTCCTAAATATTTATTTAATTCATCACATTTTTATTCTTGTTTCCATTATCTTACTGCCCATCATAGCTCATCTACATTGTTACAATGATTTCCCAACTGGTCTCCCAGCTTCTACTTTGTCTTCCATTCCTCCTCCACCAACATGAAATCTACTCAAATCTTTCCAGTTCTTACCATCACCTATAGAATAAAGTCCTTAGCACGGCATACATTGCCCTTTACCATCTGCCTCTTGTCTACCTCTCCACATTGATCTCCTGCAACAGATGTCCTTGTACCAGGGTAGTTAGTTGAAATTCCTAAAACTTGCCCTGCTCTGTACATGCTGGTCCCTCTGCTGCTCTTTCACACCTAGGCCAGCCATCTTCTGTGCATCTTGCAAGACTCAGTTTTTAAATTGTGAGATCTGATAGTCTCACTCCCACCAAACTATCCCTGTATCTTGTACATACCTGTTATAACATATACCATCCCACTGTAATTTGAAAAAGATCCTTCCCACCCAAAACTCACGTTCACCCTCTAGCTAATGGAAAATTGAGGGAGTCATCCCATCATTCTTAACCTATAGAGTCACCCTGGGCAAGAAGAATGGGGTCCCAAATGATTCTTTCTTGGAGTGTGGGGATGTATTGACTGCACTGAGGGGGTTGCTCCAGAACCTGTTCCACTGACTCTGTATCTTACATGGCCTGATGCCACGTGCTTTTCTAAGTAGGCATCCTAGAGAACAATATATACGACCTATTACCTGGGGAGAAAAACCCACGGGTCCAAATAATCTTGACAATGATGCATCGTTTTACTGAGGCAGCAGCTTTTATCTTAAACTGATGACTTCCTTTGGCCCATACATGTCATTCTGAAGTTTAGAAAGCTCTGGAGTGTGCAAAGGAGGAACAAGATTAACAACAGCTTTTGGGGAATATAGAAAGGGTACATGTAACCTCTCATGTTATACCCAGCCTCATCAGCTCCCAATCTGGGGGATCTGGGCTTGGTTACTGTTATCTGATTTCCAGGATATAGACATTTGGAAATGTTCTGATTAAAAATCTTTTTAAAAAATAAGAAATCTCACTTTAAATGGTGCTAATTTCTTCACAGTCTTCAAATATCATCATTGAAGTTACTGGCTTCTGTTAGATTTTGAGGATTTTCCCCTTGGTGTGCCTTCATGGAGAAGTCCAGCATCTATACTGTTTTCAATAAGAGTGATTTTTCTGACTGAAGTAGGTCAATAGTGCCCAGGTCCACAGAATCCAGAGTTCAGAAAAGAACTTAAGCCATGGGCTGTATATATGTGCAGAGTTGCCCATTTATAAATATGGTCAGCATTATGACACTAAATCAAAGCTGCGTAGAAGGATGAAGCTGTAGGTTGCTCTACAGTGGCAGGTATATGAGAAAATGAAAGGATGAGAGTTTAGCATTCGGAAAGAATGTGAACTTTGGAGCAAGACAGTCCTGGGTTTGAGTCCAGTATACTAGCTGTGTAGTCTTAAGCATGTCATGTAACCTCACTAAACCTTAGTTTATAAAATGGGATTAACAGAAACTGCTTGTGAAGTTGTTAGCATTAGAGATAATGCTTGCAGATTGCTTTGCACATGGTAGACTCAAGAAAAATGATAGTTACGATTTGAGGTTTCTGTCAAGTGTGATGTGATGGACTCTGATGTTCCACCCAGGTCCCTGCTGGGGGTGCTGTTGGTTGCCTACATTTAGTTGACTACTCAAAGCAAGCATATAAAAGGTTTGACTAGGCCAGGCATGATAGCTCATGACTATAATCTCAGTGCTTTTTGGAGGCTGGGGCAGGGGGATTGCTTAAGGCCAGGAGTTGAAGACCAGCCTGGGAAATATGGTGAAACGTTGACTCTACAGAATAAATAAATACATACATACATACATAAGCAGGGTGTGGTGGTGCATGCCTGTAGTCTCAGCTACTTGGGAGATTGAGGCAGGGGAATCGCTTGAGCCCAGGGGTTCAAGGTTGCAGTGATCTATGATTGCACCACTGCACTCCAGCCCGAAACCCTGTCTCTAAAAGAAAACAAAAGGCCTAGCTATCTTGACTCAACTTGAAACAATTCTGAAGGGCCATTTTAGCTCCAGAACTCCCCATAGTGTAACCAAGTTAAAAGCAGGCCTGTGTTACACCTCAATTTCTCCCTCTGCTCATTCCAGCTTCCTTCACCGCTCTTTCATGGAGGTTGATTGCAAGAGCACTTCTTTTTTTTTTTTTTTTTTTAATTTGATTTGGAGTCTCACTTTGTTACCCAGGCTAGAGTACAGTGGCATGCTAAGGGCCACTGCAACATCAACCTGCTGGACTCAGGCAATCCTTCAACCTCAGCCTTCCAGGTAGCTGGACCTACAGGAACATGCCACCATGCCCAGCTAATTTTTTTATTTATTGTAGAGACAAGGTTTCACCAAGTTACCCAGGCTGGTCTTGAACCCTTGAGCTCAGGCAATCCTCTTTCCTTGGCCTCCCAATGTGCTGGGATTACAGGTTTGAGCCACCAAGCACTTCTTAATATCTCGCATGCTAAAGTCTATCCCAGGCAGGGCACAGTGGCTCAAGTCTGTAATCCCATCACTTTGGGAGGCCAACGTGAGGGGATTGCCTGAACCCATGGGTTCGAGACCAGCCTGGGCAACTTGACGAGACCTCTTCTCTACAATAAATCAAAAAATTAGCTGGGAGTCGTAGTGCACGCCTGTAGTTCCAGCTACTTGGAAGACTGAGGCAGAAGGATCACCTGAGTCCAGCAGGTCGACGCTGGGGTGGCCATAAGCATGCCACTGCACCTGCCTGGGCAACAGAATGAGACCCCAACTCAATCAATCAATCAGGCAAGTCTGTCTCAGAGTTTACTTCCTGAGAAATCTGGCCTGTGACAAATTATAAGGCAGGTATCCAATACAGTGTTGTCATTAATCACCAACTGATCTGAAGTGCTGAAGCCCAATGATCCTGTGGCATCTTGGCCAGGTGTCAGGACATATTTTAGAAAGACAGGTAAAGCAACAGAAAAACTGTAAGGGAAAGAGGAAATTCCTAGGGACATGTGGCACTTGCCCATAGACAGGCATTTGATAATTTCCAGATGTTGAAAACATCCTAAAATACTATTCCACATGAGCCCAGAAGCATGGAAGCGTTTTTCAGCATCAACTTGCTAAAAATAACTTGGCTATAAGGTTCACATCAATATAATTAAGTAAATGTAATGATTAGTCTTTCCCAGTATTGAGCTTTTAATTCCCTTTCTGATGGCAAGGACTCACCTTAGAGCCCTTCCTGGAAGCAGAGCTGTGTTTTACTTTCCCATGACTGTGTTGGTGGCATAAGCAGTTACTTTGGAGCTGGGTTACACTGTAGGCATCTTTTGGGGAGCCCAGTAGAGGTTAGGCTGGGAGCCCCTTGTCTCACTCTGCCTCCTCTTCTCCACTCCCCTACTGAGTATGTAGATAGAATCAGCAAACTAGACAAAAGGTAATAACCAGTAGGCCCATCCTGAAATGAATTTCTAGGGTTAAACTAGACTCTGATTTGGAAACAGACTCCTTCTCCAGGAATAGCCTTACCCCAGTTTGATCCTTCTCTGTTCTTTCCTACACTGATCCCACCGAGTATTAGGAATTGACAACCCAGGAGGGAGGAGCTCATCAGGTAAGAGCTCATCAGCTATTGCTCATTAGCCTAGTCACATTCATTTAGTAATTAACCAACAAGTACTTCCTGAGGATCATGTACAAGGCACTGGGCTATGAACCATGAATGCAAATACTGGACACCATGCTTCTGTCTCTTCCAGTAATGGAGAAGAGAGTGGACATGAACATGGGAGTGTTAGGAACACTAGTTGGTACAGGCAGTAAACACCATGAGATCAGAGAAGAGAAGATGGCTATAGCTAGACATGGTGGCGCATGCCTGTGGTTCTAGCTACTTGGAAGGTTGAGGTGGAAGGATCACCTGAGCCCAGTAGGTTGACTGCGGTGGCCATGAGCATGCCACTGCATTCCAGCCTGGGTGACAGAGTGAGACTCCAACTCAAAAAAAGAAAGAAGAAAAAAAGATGGCTTTTTCCAAGTCACTTTTTCAGAAATCTTGAAACATATCTCTGCAAACTTGAGATCACTTAGGTAGTGCCTTGCCCAAGTGAGGCCCTCAGTAGATATATGTTGAAATGAGTGTTACATATTTTTGCCCTCAAATAACCTAACATTCAGTTGGCAATAGATGTTAAAATTTTTCCCAGTGGTGACATCTCAACCAATGTTCCTGTGTAGTGCTCAATGGACTCTGGGTCTCATATTTGTAGCCTTGCTATGCAGAGGCCTCGGGAGCCCTGCCGAGTTCATGGTGCCTGCCTCTCCACTCACCCCTACTCTTCTGCCCAAACACTGCAGAAGGAGGAGTTACATACTCAGAAGACTTGCCTCCTCTGTTTGCCCTCTCTATCACACTGCAAGGCTGCACTATGGTTTTGTACCCACCTACCCTCAGTGCACATGAGGATGTACATTTCCAAGCCCAAGAATTATTTATAAACCAAGAGATACCTGTTGCTGCTCAGCCACTGAAGTATCACATCTGGGAGAATGCTTGGGAAACCACCAAGTTCAGGGACGAGGGTACTTGTCTCAAAGCACATTCTCAGCTCTACCACAGCCCAGATTCAGAATCTCTGCCTCTGCTAAAGTCTGGGATAGTGCTGGGATAAGGTTGGAAGGGACACTTTATCAGCCCCATCCCACCTCTGTCAGTCCCTAGCCCTTCTTTACCTGGACAGTTGAAGGGCTCTCAGTTTTATATATAAGATCATACAAATAAAACTTTATTCCCCACCCAGATTTTCATTCATAAAGTCCTCCCATACAGAAATTCAGGAGCCCCACTGCTGCCTGGGTTATGGTCTAGAAAATAGTAGGCCTGAGGAGGATAGAGACTCAGGACCTACTCTGAGAAGACCCTGCAACCATCCTCACTGTAAGAGGCTGGAGATGTGCACTGGATGTTCTAATAGGAGCTTTCCATAGTTCATAGTGAATGTAAAATGACCAGACTCATAGCAGGACAGTTGTTTCACATAATGGTGCACAGTGTCTCAGGCCTGCTAGAGGCAGTTTCTAGAATTAACTAGATTCTGTTTAGTTACTCTTTCCATTTACTTTGAGCAGTGGCCCTGAGTTTTTTAAATTAATTACGCTAGCAATAAACATCTACCTTGTTAAAGCTACCTGATTATTCTTTAAAAAAAAAACAAGGAAAACCTTTTTATTAATCCTTGTTTAGGAGAAGATGGTCCTGGGATATGATTACTCTGGTCAGTTAATAACAGAATCAGAGATTGTGAGCATGTAAGGGGACATGAGATTATTTGCAGAGAAGAAAACTGAGACCAAGAGAGAAAAGATGAGTTGCCCAAGAGATCACAATCAGTCTGCCTTTCCTTACTTCTATTACTTCACTCCTGCTCCAAACTCCCTGCTCAGAGCTGAACTTGGAGGATTTGCCTCCTTGACATGGAACCATGTGCTCAGGGCATTTATCCTATACCCACCTCAACCCCTACATGGAGGAGCAGCAGAAGCCTCTCCCAGGTAAAGGGAGAGAAAGAAGAAGGCTGGTCATGACAGCCAATACAGAAGTCTCCCTGAGAAGCCCTAAGGAGCACAGAGTCAGGGAGGAGGCAGCAGCAGGTGGAAAGCAAGGGCATCTCCCAGCCCCACTTCCTAGACAAGAGAGCCCAGAGGCCAGGAGAGACATTCTGAAACAGACTCCACGTCATCCACAGCAGAACTAGGGTGAGAATGGGAGTTCTTTCCTTGGATTAGGTTTGATGACAACTGCTGGCTTTACTTTCTGATGATCTAGTTCATAGCAAAAGTGTAGTGAGTTTTTAGCCAGTTAGCCATTGAAATAAATGGTAACTGGGGACTTGAACTTTCCAGCCAGAATTGGGTAGCTGCCCACTATCATGAAAGGCAAAATTTGAAAACCTGGCAGGAAGGAGCAGAGTTAGTACCTGTAGTATTTAACTCACAGCCTAATGCTCTGAAGTTGGTATTCTTGGTATATGGAAGATTAATGTAAGTGAGGGTTGTGCTGACAGAGCTAGATTGTGGAAGAGGTCATATATCCATTTCTCTCGCCCTTATCCCTGCAGTCTTGACTTCAAGAACTGCTGTGACCAACAAGTGTTGGAGAACAATTGATCTAGTGCAGTAATCTCCAGACCAGCAACAGCAGCATCACCTGGGAACTTGCTAGAAATGCAGATTCTCAGGCCTCGCTCTGGACCCACTGAACTAGAAACTGTAGGGGTGGAGCCAGCAATCTGTAGTTTAACAAGCTCTCCAGGTGATTCTGATGCAGGTTCAAGTTTTAAAACTGCTGATACTGAGCATGGCATGGTTCTGAATTTGCTGTTTATTAAGGAAACTCTACCTTCTGAGTGAGCTAGCTGTGTCTGCCTCCCATCTTGCCTTCCCCTCCTTTCCTCTTCCACCACTGGGATAGGCACTATTGGTTGGGAGATTCAGGATTTGTCCTACTGCTTAGGCCTCAGCATTTGCACAGGAGACTGTCTCTCCACCCATCTGCTTAGCTCCTAACCCCAGCTGTCTCACTCCTCTCCTGGGACTTTCAGTATTGTTCTGGTGAGGTTGTTTCCACTTAGTGCTGGGAAGGGAGGCATTTATAAACCCAGCTTTATTCCACTGGTGGGACCACAGACCAAGTCAGGTCCTGAAACCCTACCTCAAAGTTTTGTCTGCTCCTATGAGGGGTTTTCAAGGGAGGCCCTGGCCATCCTTCTCAGGAGAAGTGGTGAAAATGACCATCTGTCTGGTCCTAGGACAGGATGCAGGCAGCTGTGTGGATTGGGCATGCTCTGGGGAAGTTGGGATTGTGATCAGAGAGCCATGGGCTCTATTTGCCCATTCCTCTCCCCTTTACTTGCCAACATCCTGCTGTGTAGTCACCTGGGGATTTCAGGGAAAGAGTCTGATGCTATAATTAGTTTCTATAGTTTTAACTCCAGAGAAAACCTCTTATGTTTTTTGAGAGAGATTGGGGCTCTGAGTTAATTTATGGAAATACATTTTACCAAATTCTTTTTTCTCTATATTCTAATCAAAGCCAAGACATTAAAAGGCATAGTTTCTAAGGGAATTGTGTTGTATCTCTCCACCTCCCTCAACTTCTCTGCCTTTGTCTCTGTGCACTACGTAGAAACTGCCGGGTGTCTGAGGGAGTTTGGGTTGATTGCCTATGTGTGATATTTTCTTCTCCTGGTCTGGACTGGATAAAATAGACTTGAGGTATGAAGAAGCTGCTGATTTTTGCTTTGAGAACTCCTTTGGGCATATTTCCAAAATGGTGGCCACTCCCATGTCTTGGGGACACTACAAGGAACACATGTAGTCAGGATCTATCCTTGTGTTCTTGTCCAGGAAAGACAAGCTTCTGTTCCTTGAGTACATAGTCCCATTGCTAAGTTCTGTAGTGTTCAAGTCCATCCTGAAGGAAGAAGATATCACAGGAAGTTGGTAGGAAAATTCACAGTTTTTATAGGTATTGTTTCTCTTGTTTTGAGCCTCACAATAACACTTTAAGAGATGTAGTATTAACCCCAATGTATAGATAAGGAAACTGAAGCTCAGATTAGGGATGTGTCTGAGGTCACAAGCTGAGACATGGCAGACCAGAGCTTGACTCTAAGTCTAGTGCTTGTCCTCACAGCTTTTGCCTTTTCAGAGCCTTTCTATTTTTTTCTGCTCCTGGTGCCTCTGCCTCAACTTCTAGGGAACATGAGTAACCTGACAGGAGAGCTGTAAAGGAGACTGTACTCAGGACTCAAAACTCCTGACCTCTTTTATGTATGGGATGTGTCCACTTCAGTTTCTATCACATATGCTGGCACTGGCCAAAAAGCAATTTGATGTGAAGGGGAAGGAAATTGGGGGAATAGCTATAGGGTTATGAGGACCAGTGAGCTTATTATCATTTTTCTCCTGACTTGGGCCACCCAGGCCACTCCCTACATCCCAGAAATTCCCAGATTTGCCAAAAAGCATGTACCTTTGCCCTTTGCAAAAATAAATGGGGAGGGGAGCAATAAAATGAGCTGTCAAACTGTCCTTAGGGTTAGTAGCATGGGCATGGGGAAGTCAATTTTCCCCACAATTTTAGATTTTCTTTACAAGTTATTCGAAACAATGTTGTAAGAGAGAGAGAGAGAGAGAGAGAGAGAGAGAGAGAGAATATGAGCTTCACAAATACAAAGTAATGAGTTTTTTTCTAACAAGCCTGGCTGCATTTACAGTAATTGTGCAGCTGTGACATGACTAGTCCATTGAGATAGTCAGCACTGGCTGGAAAAATACAACCAAAATATATTCACTCAATAGCAAGATGCAGTGATGCTTTTAAGAGTCATCTTACTTGTAAAAGTAGCCTCATCAAAGGTAGGAAAGATGAATAAATTGTCTGCTTTTCTTCAAGCCTAGCTCTTTTCTTTCTTTCTTTCCTTCCTTCCTTTCTTCCTTCTTTCTTTCAACTTCACCGGGTACAAGGAATTCACATTGTGGGAGATGCTTGTCACTTGAAGCGTCATCATTGATATCTCAATAAGTCTAACCCTCTAGTTAGCCTGGCTATTACAAGCTGTACAGCAGCAGGTTTGAAGGTTCTGCTCAGAGGGTCTTGATTGTCCTTGTTGAGTCTGCTTTGGGCCATCTGTGCTGACAGAACACTTAGTTTCCTCTCCCGTGACATGTACTTGCACACAATGACCTCCATGTCCCACATTAAATGTGATTTTCCTGCCCCATGTGCAGGTCCTCTGGGTACTGCACCATGTGGCGATGAGCTAAGCCAGTTCTGTGACCCGAGCACAGACTGCCAACAGGGCTCCCTGCAGCACCGCACCTGGCATCTGAACCTACAGACATCTATGTGACATCGTGAAAATCACTCCAGCTCTCAATTAGCATGCAGAATGGGCGTTGTTGGGATAAAGACATCGCTGCATTTGGGGATTTGATGAGAAGAGTGGCTAAGGAGCACTGACCCTCTCTTCTGAACTCTGATTTCCCTCCACTCGCGGCCTGGCCACTCCCTCAGGAGCCACATGGTTACCTGGCCCCACCGCAGCTTCCTGGTAAAGTAGTCTGGATACCAAGAGCCTGCTTGGGCCCCATTCTTCCTATCCTGACTGCTGAGTTCTGAGAGAAGGGAACAGAGCTGGTGGAGGGTACCTGGGCAGGGCTGAGCTGTAGCCCTGCCACATTTGTGGAGACCTGCTACACGAGACAGTATGGCTTGCAGATGGACACCTCTGCATATCCCCCTGGAATGAGCTTCCTGGTCTTCTCCCAGAGTGAGCTGGCAGCTCTTCTAGATGCAGCCTCAGCAGTTCCTGGACAAATTTTGTTGGTTTAAGACTAAGCAAGAAAAGTAGGCTCCTGGGCCAGGAGCTCAGCAGGGGTCCCCTCCCTTCAAAGAAAATGGAAATTTGTGTGGAAGGTGCTGAGGTTAGGAAATCTGAGGCCCTGCTGCTAGCACTTGTGTCTCTCATCCTCCCTCTGCCTGAGAAAACTGGGCTGGCTGTAGCGTGTGACCACGGGGAGGGGTGGTGGCTGAACTACACCCCAGTAATTGATTCACACTTTTCTGCTCAGCTCACTCATGCCATGGCCCTGAGAAGATGAGCTAATGTGGCTGTTCCTCTGTGACATTAAAGTACTTTTACACAACATCTGCTCTGGAACCTGGCGGACATGCCACACCTCACATGCCCTTAGAGGACACTGATAAGGAAAGCAAGGAAGTTTTTAGCCTACAAGAAACTGAAATATAAATTTAAGATAGAATGGAGGCTGAGATGCCATCCCATCCCTAGTACCTGTTCCTTCCCTGTCAGGCCTCTGAGGATAACTTGTTCAGCTCTTGCCCTCTTCTCTAGGCCCCCTAATCCTGATGTGACCTTTTTCCATCTCTGGACTTTCATACTTTGGGGCCACAGGTGCCCATTTTCTGTAATCCCATCATCTTACCTCTGCCTTCCCTGGGACCCTTGAAACCACAGCCAGCAACCCTTTAACAGCATGTGGCCAGGAGGAAGTTGTGATTGCTCTTCCCCTCTTCAAGCCTCACTTGGTTTGCACTTAATATCTGCATGCCTTATAAGTAAGCAGGATTGAATAAAATGAGGCCTGATGCATAGAGACTTTCTACATGTTAGCATCTCTCATCTGGCTGCTGCATGTCAGATCTCTGGGATTGACCCCATCCATGATAGGTTAAAATAAAGCTTCTCTACTGCCCAAGGGTGTTGATTATGAGGCAGAAAATGCAATTAACCTTGAATAGTTCAGGTCACTGGCCCAAGCTTGCTTACCACTTGCTGCCTCGGTCCCTTCCCTGAAGAATAGGCGACTCATAGAGACCCAGACCCAGGATTCCAGGGAAGAGCAAAAATAGGAATTCTCCCACCCTCAGAGCTGCAGAATAATTCTAAGAGGCTCATGAATCTTTCTCTGCACCA
The DNA here is from genome assembly GCA_027257055.1 of Cephalopachus bancanus. Classification (NCBI taxonomy): domain Eukaryota; kingdom Metazoa; phylum Chordata; class Mammalia; order Primates; family Tarsiidae; genus Cephalopachus; species Cephalopachus bancanus. Next base: position 1,239,273 of record JAPVLO010000148.1, on the reverse strand, counting down.
TATAGAGAGAATAAGTAGGTTGTACTTATATGCACTGTTATTTTCAAATATGTTTTTAATATATGATACTGTGGTAATTCATAAAATATAAATTTATTATTATTATTATTATAAGTCTGGTTATTCCTAGGAGCTGGGACTACAGGCACACACCACCAAGCCTGGCTAATTTTTTAAAGATTTTATAGGCCAGACGTGGTGGCTCAAGCCTGTAATCCCAGCACTTTGGGAGTCTAAGGTGAGAAGATTGCCTGAGCCAGGGGTTTGAGACCAGCCTGGGCAACTTAGTGAGACCTCGTCTCTACAATAAATAAAAAAATTAGCTGGGCATGGTAGCACATGCCTGTAGTTCCAGCTACTTGGAAGGCTGAGGCAGAAGGATCACCTAAGCCCAGCAGGTTGAGGCTGTGGTGGCTGTGAGTGTGCCACTGCACTCCAGCCTGAGCAACAGAGTGAGACTCCAACTCAAAAAAAAATTTTTTTTTTTTTTGCAGAGATGAGATTTTGCTATGTTTCCCAGGCTGGTCTTGAATTCCTGGGCTCAAGTGATCCACCCACCTCTTGCCTCCCAAAGTGCTGGGATTACAGGCATGATCTACTGCGCCTGGCCTAAATTTTTTTTTAATGGATGCTTAATAAGTCTATTTTGACCTGACTGTCATTGGGAAGGGAACAACCTCCCAAGTTTAGCTGAAGGGAAAGGATTTGGGTGCTCTGCCTAAATGTCTTCAAGCTTGAAGCTATGACTTTGTGACTGAACAGTAATCACCTGTCAGTGCAAGCGCTTATTTCTCCAGTATAGTCAATGTCACAACATTCAATGCACAACATACAGTTCAGCCATAGTGCCAGGATCACTGCAGGCAAAGTGAAAAGAAGACAGAGGTCACCGAGCTTTGCCATCCCACCAAAAGAAAAGACTGGCTGCCACAGAATGTTCCAGAAATCCTGAACTTAGGACTGGGAGACCATGGAGAGGTTATTCCAAGACATAGCTGACAATCTGAAAGTGCAAGGGGACCCAGGAGACCAAGAAATTGTAAAAATTCTAAATTGTCCCTGGTGATGGCTTTTTGCAGGGAGCCCAGTTGCAAGTACCTTCACCCAGTACTGCCTTAGGTCACTCCACCAGCCACAGGAATGTGCACCTCAAGGGAGGGGCATGTTGCAACCTCTGTGAAAGATGCCTCAGCTGTGATCTGAGTTGATTCCACTTTTTTGTGCCTGCTGAGAATTTCAGCTTCATGGGATTCCGCTACAAGAAGGAGCTCTGTTCCTACCTCTCTCCCATTCCCCTCATGCCTAGGCCCAGCCTTGGAGAAACAACAAAGGAAGATACTTCTTTTCATTAGTCTACACAAGAGCTCTGTAGTTTAAAACCATGTATCTACCATTGGTGAATGGGAACCGGACTTCATGGTGAGGAGTAGGGGATTCACCAGATGCTGAGAATAAGCAAAAAAGGATCTTCTCTTAAAGACATAGGGAATACAGGATAGATCCTTGTTTCCTGACTATTGCAATAGAAAAGCCATGCTTTCTTTTTCTTCCTATGAGAAGAGGACTCTGAAGTTGCGTCTACTGAATTAGAGTTCTTTTTTCTTTTTTTTTTAATTTTTTTTTATTTTTGAGTTGGAGTCTCACTCTGTTACCCAGACTGGAGTGCAGTGGCCACTCCTAGCCACTGCAGCCTCAACCTGCTGGGCTCCGGTGGTCCTTTGGCCTCAGCCTTCCAAGTAGCCGGAACTACAGGCGGATGCTACCACGCCCAGCTAATTTTTTTTTTATTTATTGTAGAGATGAGGTCTCGCCAAGTTGTCCAGGCGGGTCTTGAACCCGTGGGCTCAGGCAATCCACTCACCTCAGCCTCCCAAAGCGCGGGATTACAGGCTAAGCCACCGAGCCTGACTGAATTAGAGTTCTTGTCAGTGAAAGAAAAACCTTACAAGTGCATTTGAGCTGCCAGCCCATGAGTATGAGCCGTTTCTATGGAAAGCAGGATTCTTATCAAAAGTCCTTATGATTTCCATCACAGAAATATGTTTTCCCTATGGCTGTCTCTATCCCAAGTTCTTGCTAATAAGGTTATTATATGTACTTCTTCAGCCACTGAAACTCACACCATACTGCAGTAGGACTGCTCGTGAAAAAAAAAATTTTTTTTTTTTTTGAGTTGGAGTCTCACTCTGTCGCCCAGATTGGAGTGCAGTGGCCGCTCCCGGCCACCGCAGCCTCGACCTGCTGGGCTCCAGCGATCCTTCCGCCTCAGCCCTCCGAGTAGCCAGAATTACAGGCGCGCTACCATGCCCAGCTAATTTTTTATTTTATTTTATTGTAGAGATGAGGTCTCGCCTGCCCAGGCAGGTCTCGAACCCGCAGGCTCAGGCAGTCCACTCACCTCAGCCTCCCAAAGGCACGGGATTACAGGCTGAGCCACCAAGCCCGGCTGAAAAATGTTTTAAAAAGAAAAAAAATCTCATGCCAGCTGATCACAATGCAGTAACCAGCTTGATGCAAAGCAAAATTTGTAGAGAAAAATAATTATAATATGCTACTGTCTCTCACTATTCCATTTCAGTTGCTCAGAGAGATAATAGTTTAGGACATGCTATGTGGGATAGTGTTAAACCTATTTCCTCTGCTCCCAAAGAACCTTAATTCTCTGTTTAAGCCTATCTCACTCTCCTAAAGCCTTGCCCAAAGAGACAGTTGCTGATGGAGTCTTTTAAAAGACTTGGTTTGTGACTTACCACCTAGAAGTCCCAATGTGATTCATGATGAAAGGACATAAGATGGAGTCAATATACCCACCGAACAACCATTTTAACATTACCTGAATCTGTCATGTTTCTCTAGCAATTCACTTTAATTTACCTTCCAAATCACTAGCCAAGGACAGAACTGGTTTCTCAGAGGTTCTGATAGCTATTGATCATTGTTTTACAACCCCCTCCCCAGTTTATTTTATGAACAAATTAACCTAATCAGCCCTTCATGACCTTCGTGACACAGACCCCATCAACATGGCAACAGTTATGTGACTGGCCCACCCATCTAACCACCGTCCATCACCTGAGACGTCAGTACCTGTGCTTGCCTGTTCCCTTTGTGATGACATGAAGCAGACCACCACCTTAATGACCTGCCCCATCAAGGAGAAGGTTTAAAAGGCATTCAACTTCAAACAGCAGTCACCATTGCTTTGCTAAGTGCTGGCCAGGCCATGTTTCTTAGCTTTGGCCGCCTTCCCTCTCTTGGGGAGGTGAAGCTCCTCTCTCTCTATAATTTACTTTCTAAATAAACTATATTTTCCAGTCTAACTTCTGTGCTATTCTTTGCATCTTTCACATGGCACCAGATCACAGACATCCCTTCAGACCCCCACGTGTCTGACCTAACATTTTGGAGGCTCCCCTGGGATATTTTTAACCTAAAATATAAGTCTCTGTCCTCAGGGTAGCTCTTTCTGGTGGGAGACTGAAAAGACAGGGAATGGGGCCTACTGCTTCAGGATTATATCATGAGGAGGAATACGAGACCAGCAAAGAGAAGGGGAGGTGCCCACATGTTGTCTCCTTCTGTAGTTGAGCTGTCTACTCACCCATCCTTCAGCTCCTGCAAGGATAAACATATAAGATATTTGCTGAGAGATTTAGTGTCCTCCCCTAGTTCTCCTTGGATAATATAGGGTAAGCCAGCAGAAAGGGAAGAGGTAAGGTGTAAACCTTTTGTGAAGGTCTTAAAAATGTGCCCATTCTCGGAGCAGGGCCAGACTCTTCTATAATTACCCATGGCCTTGAGCCTTGGCACAGGTGAGATCTTTGGATCTTATCAGACAACCTCAATTTGGATGGAAAATTAGACACAGACCCACTAGAGATGGTCATCTGAGCTGAACTGCAGAGACAACTGGGAACAGGCCCAGAGATGATGCTTTGTAGTGCTCCAGATGTTTTCACAATTTCCTGCAAGTCATTCTCCTCCCATTTCATCCCGAGTACCCAGGGAGGCCTGTGAGGTTCTTAGCTAAACAGCCTAGTTTCTCACCATTTTTGGGAAACATTTTAGCCAACCTTTTACCTTCTGTTCATTCAATAATTTATTCAACTCAAACCTATTGAGGACCTATCTGCCATATGTCAGGCCCTGTGCTAAGTTCTGAAGGAAGGCTCCTGACCTTATGAAAATAACACTCTAGAAAAAAAGCAGACAATAAATAGATAAGTAAACAAATCAACAAGATAATTACAGATTGTTTTACGTGCTATGAAGGACATAAACAGGATAATGAGATGGAAAGTAACTGGGAAAAGACCTCTCTGTAGAGGGAACATTTGAGCTGAGACCTCAAAAATAGGAATGATTAAAAAGAGCTGCAGGCAGAGAGGAATACAGACCAAGGGGCAGAAAAGCCTTGGAATGTTCAGGAACAGAAAGGCCATGACTAAAGTGTAGTGAGGAGAATGATTTGAGATGAGTTCAGAAAGAAGTCAGGAGCCAGGCTATGTAGGGCCTTAGAGGCCATAATCAGAGTTTGCATTTTATTCCGGGAGCAACAAGTGTTAAGCAGAAGCAAATAACAGGATTAATGGTCATTATATGTCCACCGCTACATTGTAATAGCAGATTCAAAATAAATTCCATCAGTGTGGGACTGGGTAAATAACTTGCAGATTAAAAATTAATTCCATCAATATGGGACTGGGTAAATAGCTTTAGGTTTCTTGCAGTGGTATACAGCAGTCAAAAACTGTGAGGCATAGCTATATGTACTGCTATAGATTTGCAAGATATCTTAAGTGGGAGGAAAAAAACCCCAGAAACAGAATAGAGTATAAAAATATGACAAATGTATTTTTAAAAAGAAGAGATATATATGTATGTAGGTTTGCCTATGTATAAAATATCGCATAAAGAATACACAAGAAGTTGATACCCAGTTACTTTCAAGGAGAGGAACTGGGGCATGGGACAATTAGGGTGGAAGGGAGACTTTTCATAGTATTTCCTTTTGTAGGTTTGAATGTCTTACAGTGTGCCTGATTACTTATTCAGCAAAAAAGACGTGTCTAAATTGTGATCACTCTGGTTGCTGTGTGGAGAATGGACTGAAGAGGACAAGAGCAGAAGCAGAGAATCTGTTGGAGGTGGACAGATTCAAGATTTACTTAGAAGCTGAGCCAGCTGGACTTGGTGTAATTACTGCTGTTCCACACTGGCATTCCCTACTCCCACAGTTTAAGAAAGCTTTGCACATTAGAGAGTGGAACCGTGTTCGCCTGACTCTACCCTGACTTCTCTGACATCTTTGTGGTGGGAAGGGTTCTCAGGGATCCTTGCAGGTGCTAAGAGCCTCTTTATTCCGAGGAGTAATGTATCATAGTTTAGGTTGTGTGCCCCTTTCATATACATATGCAACAGTTATAAATAATTTTTCATGACTATAAAAACAAAGTTAAACTGAAGAAGCCCACCCATTTCTCAATGGAGCTTGCTTTTTTTGCAGAGAGATGCCAAAGGCCAGTACCTGTTTGACCTTCTTTGCCACCACCTGAACCTACTTGAGAAAGACTATTTTGGGATCCGCTTTGTAGACCCAGATAAGCAGCGGGTAAGTCAATATTCAAAGCCCAAAGGGAGGACAGGGCTAGTCAATAAGCCGGAGGCCTTGAACTGTCTGTCACTCATATTCAGAGTTAAGTCTCAGGAGTCAGGGACTAGCTAGGCCCTGCAGTTGGATGTCATGTCTTCCAATCATATCAGACCTGGACGGCACCTTAGATAGAACTCACCTAGAAAGGCCTGTCATTTTACAGATAATGAAATGGCAGACTAGAGAGCTTAAGTGACTTGCACAAAGTTGCCCAGTTGGAGGCAGAATAGCTGGGCTAATGTTGTGGTCTCAGAGGCCAGGTCACAGAGTAAGCCTCTCTTGCCCCCCTTTCTACTAAATGGGGTGAACTGCATTATTCTGGTGAGAAGGGGGGCCTCACCTGAAGTGCCATACAAACCCAGTATAGACTGGACAGGATAGAGCCAAACCAACACGGGCTTGTCAGCACCTTGCAAATCTTGTGATTCTTGCTGTTTAACACAGCATAGGCAGCTCTACAGATACAACATTGACAAGGATTATGATACTCCAGACAGATGCAGGAGCAAGTCTATTATCTCAGCCCCTGCCTATTCCTTCATCTTCCCTAATCTACCTGTCTTCTCCCTGCTATGGTCTAGCCAAACAATACTTTTGCTCTCTGGATACATCATGCCTTCTTTTTTTAATTTTTGTTTTTTGTTTTTTCATAAAATCCAACTCCTGTAGGAATACCTTCTTTCTTTATAGAGCCTTCACCTATACAATTCCCCTGCCTGGAATATTATTTACCTTTTCTTTACTTCTCCACACTCACGCCATACTTTTCTTCTGACTAACTCCTTTTCACACTAACTCCTTAAGGTCTTAGCTGAGACTTTTGCTTTTTACAGGAAGTCTTCCCTAACCCCCAATCTGTATTAGAGCCCCATGTGCCTTCTACTGCCCATATTATGGCACTTCCTATATCATTCTGTGATGACCTGTTTGATTACCTGTGTTCTCTGCAAAAATATAAGTTCCGTGAGGGTATGGGCTTTATCTCATTCATCACTATCTCCCATGTGACTAGCACAGAGCCTAGAATATAGTTAGTGTTCAATAAATATTTGCTGAAGGAATGAATGAATGAGTGAGTTAATGGTTTGTAGTGCTGTATTTTTTACCTCCATTTGCCCAGCTTCCCAGCCTGCAGACACTTGCAGCTTCTATAACTTCTGTTTAACTGCCCTTTTCTCTTTGTGGGGATGTACCTTCTGGCATCCCCCACTGAAGTGGAAAAATAGTGATGAACCAGTTTTATAGATGGTGTTTGTTTGGCTAAGTTTTCTCCCCTGAAAAAGAAAGACTAGTTACCTCAAGATCTCTTCATCTCCCAGAGTGGTGATGTATGAAGAAAAAAGGGCAGAATGTGTCCAGTTTATTATTTTTTATTTAGGTCAGAATGTGCTTGGGAAGAATAACAGTATGTGGAGGTGATAAAGATTAAAAGAAGAAGCTAGAGAGAGACAATAAAGTGGGAAAGAGGAGGGATAAATATGTATTCATGGAGTGCCTACTGTGTGCCAGGCTCTGCAATGAACACAAAGCTAATTCTTTCAGCTGAAGTATATTGCTCACTGAGTTGTGTCAGGCACTAAGCTAAAAGCTTCACATTATGTTATTTAATCCTGAACACAAATGAGATGAGTATCCATAATAGTAATATCTGTTCTCCAGATGAGTAAATAAGTCTCTGACAAGTTAAGTAATTTGCCCAAGGTAAGTGGCAAAGCCAGTCTCAAGCTCAGATCTGTCTGACTCCCAAGCCTATATGGTTTCTAAGATTCCATGCTGAATTCATAACTGATAGTCTCTGAAAGTTGTATGATTTACTGCCTCAAGAGAAGGCTTCAGGAGAGCAGAGAGGCTTGAGAGAGAATCTGAGAGTTGTAGGGAAATGGACCTATAAACAGTTGTTGTCCTAGATCCACCGATTATTGGGAGAGAAGGAAGAGCTGAGCTCTCTGGCTCCTTCAGGATGTAAGGCCCTAAAATAAACTTCCTTCCCTAGGTCACAAGGCAGTCCACACCCTGAGCTCACATCCATCCCCGCATCACTGCTTGCTGTTCAGGAATCTCCATGTGTCTGGGAGCTCTCCTGGTCTCTCTCCTAGAGGAGCTGCCCTCGTTCCCCATCCCCACTGTCCCTGACTGAGGCCCAGGACCTCTGCCTGCTCTCAGCCTTTCCTTTGCACCCTCTCAAGCCCCCAGAGTCTGAAGATTGTACCACATTGCCCACTCACCCAAATACAGGAAAAAATCCTCCTCTCTCTGAATCTTCTTTGCCTCTTCTCCTGATCCCTCCTCCCCAAGCCCATGTTATCAGTTTGTTAGTGATTCTGGGACCCAGATTTAGCCAGGCACTGCAAAAGGCAACCCTGGCCATCACCATATTCTTGAGTTCCTCTCAAGGTTTCTCTGCCAGAGCTTTAAAATCCCATGAACAAACTGTGACAGCTTTCCACCCCCTTCCCACAGCCCTAATCTCCTCCAGCCTCAGTCCTTTCTCCTGTTCTCTCCAGCTATTGTCAAGGGGAGTAGCTCTTTTGCATTCAGTTCCATCTGCCCTTTGCTGATAATGCATCTCATAGCCATTTTTCTTAATTTCTACCTTCCTTTATTTATTCTAATCTATCAGTCTAATGTCTAGAGGTGTTCTGTTTACTGAGTCCCTGACACTTGCCATGTTACCCTCACTGTCCACAATTTTGGTGTGCTCTGAATAGACAAGCCTCCTCTGTCTTCACAGGGTCTGGAACCCTGTTTGTTTCTGTGCAATATCATCTCTTGCCTTTGCTTCCCCATGAAGCAGAGCCGCGGTGGGCCATGTAATGTGAGAAGGACCTCTTAACCACATTGAGTGGCTATAATGAGTTGCCAGCCTCATGGGAACTCAGATCAGAGGAAGCAGGAGAGCAGGATGTCAACCCAGATTATCCATGTGGAGCTGACGGAAGAACTGGCTCTTAGTGGGTCCATTAACTGCATGACCCACGGCCCAGCCCAGAAGGTGATAGCTAGAAATCTGAGGGAAGCCAGGATGCTGTCTACATAGCCCTGGCTGCTTTCCTGCCAGAGAGAGGACTCTGCCAAGACATTACACTAAATGGAAGTATCCAGAAAAGAGGGACGGATGGACCCTGTCCCTTTTCCCACTCAACAGCTATCTACTGAACACTGTGCTAGGCACAGGTGATGCAGTGGTAAACAAGATACAGTTTTCCACCCTCACAAAGCTTACATCTGGTGGTTTTGAGCTATTTCCAGATAATCAAATACCAAATAATAGCAGTCTTAGCTAATTCTGATTAGCATAAAAGCAACAAATGTTGATAATAAATTTTATAAAGAATCCATGAGGAATTGAGAAACAGATATAGAATGGCTTCAGTGCTTCCTTCCCCCAAACATGAGTACCATGGGAAAATGTATATTGCTACTATCTCTTTGGAAATCCAAGGAAAACAGGATACTATCCTACACATTGGTTGTGGTTACTTATCTTATGAGATTTAAACTTTAAACATCCCTGGATGCCAAGGAATCCTGAGAATGTGTTCTCTAACACAAGAGCTGGCAATCTATGTACTTAAAGAAAGATGGAATATATATCAGCCGTCCCCCGCCTTATGAGGTTTCCACTTGTCAATACTTTCTAGAATTGTTACCAATACCCTCTATCCTCACTAGCCTGCCAAAAAAAAAAAAAATAAATTCTGGCACACAAACCTATACCCATTAAAGTCAGAATTTCCCTATTCAAAGTCAGGTGGGGCTCTGTCCCCATCACATATACATACAGTTGCTCAGGCATACCAAAGGCATGGCCCAGAACTCTGGCACCTGCTTTAGAAGGCAGCATTTCCAGGGAAGCCCCAAAATGGCATCTGAAGCTGGAACTGCTCTCTTCTTCACAGCTGGTTCCATGGGGAGCTTATTTCAGAAAATCATATCACCCTTTACTCTCCAAACTTACATTTCACAAGCTTTTGGGCTGCTTTCACCCTAGGCTACAATCTGTCTAGTTGTTTAAATTGGATAAAGCAAGTTATATTTGACAGTGTTTCTCATTAGAGTTTTCATGTTCTGTGTTCTCTGTTTCAGCATTGGTTGGAATTTACAAAGTCTGTGGTGAAGCAATTGAGATGTAAGTATTCTCCATGAAAAGACGGAGGCCTCACCCATGGGGAGGGCAGAATGAAACTAATTTTCCAGTATTCTGAGGATAAGTTGGCCCTAAACACGTGAGGGTTTTCTTCTGATGATTCAGTGGTCTATGCATGCTGGTGGGGAGGGGAACCCAGTCATCTTCTGGGAGAGGGTTTTCCCTGATGGGCACCTCTTTTTCTCTGCAGCCCAGCCTCCATTCACTATGTGCTTCCGTGTGAAGTTTTACCCCGCAGACCCTGCTGCTCTGAAAGAAGAAATAACCAGGTAAGGCTGAACACAATCCCCCCAGCTACTAAGACCTGCTGGAAAGGATAGGAACAGGGAAATGTGACCTCTTAGATCCTCCAATTTGGGAGCTCTTCTCACAGGCAAGGAACTCTTTCTAAATTTAACCTAATTCTTCTGTATTTCATTTTCACATACATTCTTTGCTTACCCCTCAGTGGAATCGAAACAGAGTGAACTTATGTCCTTCAAGTGTGAATACTTCATCTCTAACTGATCACTCTCAAGGGGATCTGGAGTAACTGATTAATCAAAAGCATTTTTTCTTTTACCTATCATGGGGACATTTTTGGAGAGGGCTGTGTTGCTGTTTATTCTGGGGTCTGAAAATAGACTCAAGTGGCCCTAATGGATGTGCTTGTAAAATGCCAAGGCATGACACTAAAAGTCAAGCTGGGAGATACTGAAGATGAAGATTTTAAATCAAACTGGGTAAACTCCAGCGTGCTGTTGAATCTGGTTTGTGATAAGCTCTTTGTCGTGGGGATCATGTTCTGTGGCAGGCTGAGAGCTGCATGGAATGAATCCTATCTCCTCCAGTACCACTCGAGGATGAGAAAGAACCTTTGTGCCCACAACCATCCTGCAAGAGGGTCAATGAATAGGAGCTTCTAAACTTCCCTAGGATTTTGTATAACCGAGGTGAATTCACTCTATAAGTCTCACCTCAGAGATTCACAAACTCTCTATAACAGGGATCCCTAATTTTTATATTAGAAAGAACTAATTTTGATGTAAGCGAAACCTTGATGTTATCTTGCGGAAGGCAGGCCTATAAATGAAGATGTGATGACAGGGAGCCCTAGATCTGTGGAAGAGACAGCACTGCCAGCTCTAACCGTCCCCTATAAAACCTTGGAGACAGCAAAGATGGGAATGACGATGTTGACACTCATCTAGACTGTTTATCCTGTAAGGCTTTGAGGTCTACTTCTAGATTCTGAACTGCTTGGGAAAATCCCAAAGAAAGGAGAAGAAAAGGGAAGAAGGAAGAAAAAACATGGAATTATTTTCATATATTTTCAGCACATTTATTTTCCTATTTTCAGAATAAGGTGAAAGGAACAAAAGTTTCCTCTAAAAGGGGAAGTCAGCAAATGGAGAAAGGAGAGGACAAGAAGAAAGAATGAGTAATGCAAAAGAAGCAAGGAACTGGGACAAGGGAGGAAAGTGACTTCTTTGCATGGGCCCCAGTGAGTGTTGAGGGAAATCTTGTGATGGAGTCAAAAGGATCAGGAAGGCTGTTTCGTGCAGACTCATAGGGCAGTGTGTACCCACCAACTCTGAAGCACTGAAGACAGTGAGGTGTGTAGCTAGAACCAAACCTCATGTTTCTTACTGGGCATAGGAAACTGCAGGCTCAGCTCATCCACGTGGAAGTGGATATTGCCCCTACTTTGCTTCTGAAAATCAAATCCAGCCAAATAGCAACCCTATAGCTCTAGGCAAGTGAGTGAGAATAGAGCCATTATGTTTAACAACTTAAAGAGTTTTGTCAAAGTGCTAGCCTGTTCCACTTATGACCTCCAGAGTGTTTGTCTTAGCTCTGAGCCTCCCTCTCCGTTGAGAGAGGTGCCGATGTCAGGACTAACCCCAAGGTCTGTTCCTCTGTCCACATATTGGAGCAAACCTAACACATCTTTCTTTCTACCTCACTGGACCAACAGAGGGGTCAAGAGGGATGGGTATAACATAACTCAGTGAGTGGCCAGTGAGAGCACTTCAGACACATGGCTTTCCAATTTGATGAAAGCACAGGAATATATGGTTATCTTGGACCTTAGGAAGAGCTCTTAATAATACAATTTTCTAGATCCAGCATCATTGTCTTATAGTGATGAACAGACCCTCTTACCCAAGAAGCATCATAGACCTGGGAGCTCAGAACCTATTTATGTCATTTCTTGGCTATATGACCTTGGCTGTAAGATAATCAACCTCTCTGACTGTCAGATTCCTCATTTATAAAATGGGGATTTTAATACTTAAAGCGTCTTATACTTAATATACTCACATTGAACCTCGCACTGAGCAAAGGCTTGATAGGTTTGCTGCCAGATTGATTACACGGTCCATAGACCCCAAGGGCTCTGCATGGGGCACAAGCACAGTTAGTACTGGCTTTTCTCCCTTGTTTATGTGAACAGGCACTTCTTTTCTAACAATCTCCACTCCTCCTGTGTCCCCTTTTCCTACCAGCTAGAGTCCTGAAACTTAAGCAGCTAACTTCTAAGTTCTGAGTGAGAAAGCTATCCAAGGTAATCATCCAATTCCAGTAAATGCAGCATTAGGAACAGCCAGGCCTCTTACCAAGTCAGCAAACTTCAAGGACACTGGCAAGTGTATGAGCTCCTCTCCCATCTGTGTGCATTTGTGCTAACCATCTTGGACAATTTCCCCCTCTCTTTCCACTTCACCAGCCTTCCTTCCCTAGTATGCAATTTCCCAGTGATGTCAAGAGTATGAACCACAGGTGCCTGGGCCTGATTTGTAGTCTTTGTGTCTCCCTGTCCCTGGGGCATCCTGCGAGGTTGTGGAATTAGCTGCATTTTTCTCCTCGTTCACATTCCTACTGATCTTAAGAGAGCAGGTACCTGCCCCAGCCTCCCTCAATACCCATAATTCATTCCTGGCTTAGAGCCTTCCATCCCACCTTGCTGCCAAACTAATTTAGCTGTCAGTGTGTTTTTTCCTGGCATTATTGGTCCTAAATTTCACTGCTGTCTCAGCCATTCCCATAAAGCCAGGGTGAGAGAAGGGGATGAAGTGGGGAGTGCAGAACTGTGCTTCAATTTGTCTCTTGAATTCTTCCCAGATGATAAATGTAGTTGCCAAATCCTGATTAATTTCTTTTGTCATTTTTAATGTAATAAATAGATTTTCTTCTCTAGGCTAGAAACAAGACAGGGGAAATGGGGAATTAGGCACCAGATTTAGCTTTTAACAGGGACTGCAGGTGTATGAACTCTTTGGAAAGATCAAGTAAAGAGAAGGAAACTGACTGCAGATGGAGCCCCACCATCCAAGGAAGCAAAATGTCTGACGCACAACAGGTACTCAAAAGGATCGCCGGAGCCCAGCAGGTCGAGGCTGCGGTGGCCAGGAGCAGCCACTGCACTCCAGTCTGGGCGACAGAGTGAAACGCCAACTCAAAAAAAAAAAAAAAAAAAAAGTTAATAGAATGAGTATATACATGAATGAATAGAGTCATTAGGTCACTTATTCCTTCAATAAACATAATTTGAGCCCATCTTAGGCTAAGACAGATTGGCAAACTTTTTATATAACACGCCGAACAGTAAGTACTTTAGGCTTTTTGGGCCATATGGTCTCTGTTGCAAGTACTCAAGTCTGTCACTGTCGTGTGAAAGCAGCCATAGACAATACATAAATGAATGAGCAAGGCTGTGTTCCAATAAAATTTTATGCCATTGGAAACTATAGCAGCAGTAGTTTGCCAATGCCTGGGCTAAGAAATCAGAACCTGGTTCAAATCCCAGGTTCTTTAACTAGCTCTGTGACAGGGCAAGCAACAGTGTCTCTAAGCACTCAGTTTCCTCATCTATCAAACAGGGATAAAAATGTTAGTTACCTCATAGAGTTAGCGGGAGGATTAAATGAAAACGTGCAAGTGAAACAGTTAATACAATGTGGGGCACACAGCATGTGCTCAGTAAATGTGTCATTATTATTTCGTTTTATTATTTCGTCATCTGTCTCTCCCCACTGGAATGTAAGCTCCATAAGAGAAGAGAACTCTGTTTTGTTCCCTGCTGTATCTCCAGCACCTGTGGCAGTATCTGGCACATAGAGTAAGTGTCAGAATTGGATGGATGGGTGGGTGGGTAGATGAACTAGTCACAGGATGTACAGGATCTCTAGAAGAATATTTAAAAGTAAATAAACATAGTCCCTGACTCCAAGGAGGTTACAGTCCATAATGGAAGGAGGAAAACCCTCTAAACATAACTATAGTCCAAAAAAAAGACAATAGGAAATAGAGAAAGCCAGTAGCAAAGAATCTATTGAAGGTAAGATGGGGCCAAAGGATCTTCTAGAAGAAATCTTTAGAAGCCTCCAGTACTTTCCAGAGTTCAGAACCTTAAATTCTGGAACTATCTGTGGACTCATGAGCATCCTCTGATACCAGGAAGTACCATGCCAAAATCAATATCTTGGGTAGATGTACGTGTTACAGAAAAACTTAGATTTTCTGTGCTATCTTTCAGGCTCTCACTCATTCTGTCCTGATTCACATTCCAATCAATTTAGGGCAACACTAGCAATAAAACAAAAAAGGAGGTGAGATAAAGTCCCTTTGAGGCCAGAGATAAGCAAAGTTTTGCGTGTGTGTGTGTGTGTGTGTGTGTGTGTGTGTGTGTGTGTGTGTGTGTGTTTAGCATTTCCTCAGGAACAAACTTATTCTCTTAAATCTTGTCTGAAGCTGATTTCTTCTTTGGTCCCAGTGAGAATTTCTCTTCTGTGAATAGTACTAACTTGATAACTAATTGAATCACCATGGGGGTAGAAAAAGCACTGGGCCCAGAGTCAGGAGGCCTGGATTCTGATTGCTGTGTCACCTCGGACAAGATACTCTGTATCCCTGGACTTCTATCTACTCAGCTATGAAATGAGAGGATTAGGCTCTAGAACTCCTCTGGGATTCTGAGATTGGGTAACCCAACCTGTCTACTCATCAGGAGCTTTCTGGGCTGGACAGCCCCAGCAGGCAAATTCCTTGCCTGGTAACACATAGTGGCACTGGTGACAGTGTCTCAGGCAACAAGTTTGTCTTCCTTAGGCCCATATGTGGCAGGGGAGAACATATCAAGGTCTCCTGAGAATTGGTCTAAAGATGCTGTGAGGCATGTGAGATATATTTTCATGACCAAGAACACTGAGTCATTGGTTATCTCCTTAAATGAACAAAATACAAGGCTTGATGGAAGCCACTGTGGCAGAAAAGGGAGGGGGCGCCCCAATGCAGCTCCCTCCCTTGAGAAGCTATCCTTGATTCTGTCATGAACTCGCCTCTTCTTGTCCTCTGAAGACTACGGTTTGTTTCTTTAGGTTGTTGGTGTGCCTCTCCTTCCCTCCCTCCCAACAGTTCTGTGACATTGATTGAGAATGCTCCATGACCTTACCTTTGACTTCCCTGTAGCTGTTTTATCACCAGAGGTTGAAAGGAACCCCACCCAGCAGCGAAAAACCTTGTTTCCATTCCAGTTCATCTGAGGCATCTACCCATCTACAGTGATGCCTTATGAATACAGGGATTCTCAGTGGGAGTAGGAGCATGTCTCCTTGGGTAGGTGGGGCAGGAGAGAAAATCAGAAGCTCTAGAGGAGCTTTTTCAAATCACGGGATCACGCCCCCCACATTTAGACTCTTAACATGCTCCCCAAGGAGGTGTGTCCCTCTCTGTCACAAGGAGACTTACTGCCCAGAGCCATGTTATCCCTTTGAAATATTTCATTTAGTTCAGTATGTACAGTCCCTGCGTTTTGGACACAAACAGAGAGGTATAGAAGAAATGATGCATGAATTCAGGCCCAGTGAGTGATCTGTGAGTAAGGGGCAAAGGTTTGTGTCCAGATCCTGCCAAAGCTTGTGGCAGGTGGGAGTTGGAACAGTGAGAGGCAAAGAGTGCTTGCCACTCCCACACACCGTGTGGCATTTCACTGTGGGAAGCAGAGTGAAGACAAGCTTGATTCGGTAGCTCCATCTTAATTATTCACTCTACATGATGTCTTTTTTCCTTCAGCTTTTTTTGGCAAACAATCGGGGTACAGTAGGGTTGATGGGAGGAGGGGGAAAGGTTCTTATTAACTTCCAGACTAAAATACTCACCTTTCCTTTGACTGGAAGAAGGCAGTCCATCCTGATGAGGTTAGAGGGTTGCTTTTGAATTTTCTTAGGGCAGCTTCTAAAACTTCATATACAGGTCACCTGGGGATCTTGTTAAAAGGTGTAGGTGTAAATGTAGGATGGGCTTAATGTTCTGCAGCTTCAATAAGCTCCCAAGTGATACTGATACTCCTGATTTGTGGGATGTACTTTGAGTAGCAAGGCCAGAGGAGAGAGAAGGCTTAGTTGCTTTTTCATTTCTGTATGTTAATTACTTGAATCTCCAAGCCCAAGGCTTTCAGAGTTACCTGCTGGTACCGCTCCCTAGCCCCTCCTAGAAGTTGCATGGTCAGTGGTCCTCCTTCTCTTGAGCATTTTTACATGATCAAGTGGATATGGAATCCTGTGTTGTATTCTTCAGTCCTAAATCAGAAGCAATGGAAGGAAACCTCAGCTGTCCAGGAAGGGGCCAATTTCATGTTGGTGATTTATAAGATCATTTTACTACATTTTCATTACTTCCCAAAGGGCGCTGTAGTTAATCTATGCCTGTTCAACAAAGAACCGCAAAACTTAGCTTAAAGTAACACGCATGTATTATCTCAGAGTTTCTATGGGTCAGGGATTCAGGATCAGTGTAGCTTGGTGGTTCTGGCTCAAGATCAGTCATGGAGGTTACAGTCAGGAGGCTGATGGGGCTGCAGTCAGTCACAGCCTCGACTGGGGCTGGAGGATTCACTTCCAAGATGGTGCACTCAAATGGCTGTTGGCAGAAACCTCAGTTCCTTGATGACTGTTGGCAAAAGACCTTATTTCCTCACTACATGGACCTTTCTCTAGGGCTGCTTAAGCAACCTCAAGCAGAGTGAATGATCCAAAAGGAAGAGAACAAGGAGGAAGCTGCAGTGACTTTACAGCCTGGTCTCAGGAGTCAGACATTCTTACTTATGATTTATTCTATTAATAGAAGTAAGTCACTAAATCTAAGCTACATTCAAAGGGAGAGAATTAAGCTTTACCTCATGAAATGAGGCACCTCAAAGACTTTGTGGACATATTTTTAAACTACCACAAGTGCTCCCTGGCCAAGGAGCCACCATGGTAGGTGACCCATTCAAGGGTTTGATGCTCCTCATAATCTCACAGTTCTCCTCAGAAGAGCAATAAAGACTATACTTCTTGTAAAGACATTTCAAAATGGAAAGTCATCAAATCTACTGTGATGGGGTCCACCCAACTACTTGTGCAACTACAAAGCATTTATGGTGCAATGAGGGCAGTATAATATAGTGATTAAGAGCCAAGTTCAGGCATCTAACAGTCCTGAATTTGAATCTTGGCTCTACCGTTTAGTTGTACATCCATGAGAAAATCACTAAAGTCTCAGCTTCTTTATCTGGAAAAATGGAAATAATAGTACCTGTCTCAAAATGCTGTGTGAGAATTAAATGAGATATTGCATGTAAAGTGCATAACATATGGACTGACAGATAGTAAGTGCTCAATATATATCAGCTACTGTTTACCCTTGTTCCTAATATCCTGCTTCCACCTGAGGTGAGAGCTTTCTATGTTTGAAGGGATGCTGGTCAAACAGGTTTCTGCTTAATTTTTGTGCTTCCTTCACCAGTGCCTCTTCTGACACTTTATTCAAATTCAGAGAGGTCTTGTTGACCTCTGCCAGTTACTGCAGGCTGTTTCTATATATGGATAAATTCTCTTGACAAGCCGAGGCTGAACTCTTCCTTGGGCTAGTTCCTCTACTCACCATTCTACTTCTTTAGAAGGAATATCAGCCAGAGTTCAAGATGGAGAGAGACCCAGCTTTCCTGTCTCTGATGGTATAGTTTCTCTTTTTCAGCACTGGGTTGACAAGGGCTGGCTCCTTCCAAAGCCCTACACTGGGGGGTAGGGGGGAGACGACAATGCTTTTACCAGGAAACAGCCATTTCTGTCTTGATCTACCAAAGGAAACTGACTTGTTTTGAATTGAACCTCAAGCCAGTCTCCTGGGAAATGGAAAACATATTTGTTCTAGGTATGTTTTATGATTATTTTGTTAATGTAGTAAAAGTATCCTGACAAAGATTTAGGTAGACTTACATTACATATTTATGTCTTCAACGCAATCAGAGAAATCCTTTATAATTCATTCTCTGTTTTCTCTCCAGGTATTTAGTCTTCCTACAGATCAAAAGGGATCTCTACCATGGCCGCCTCCTCTGTAAAACATCGGATGCTGCCTTGTTAGCAGCTTATATCCTTCAAGGTAATTACTTTTGACAGGATAAATTTGCTTTTCATGCTAAGTACTGATTACATTATTTCAGTTACCACAGATGACTACCTCTTGGATTTAAACTGTATCTAACTTGAAGCAGAGTTCAAGTTAGAGGATTTTGCCTAGATTTTCTAGAGCCAGAAGACACTGAACACTCAATCCTAAAGGTCTTACTACCAGCCCCTTAAGGTCATTCTGAGTCTGTTTTGGGGATTTGCCCTGCGCCTGTGCTTGATAAAGTGACTAACTCTGAAGAGTAACAGTAATCAATTATTTCCCATTCTCTCATGCAAATCTCTAAGATATGAAGCATCTTGGAATTCTGGTATCTATTTCAGAGATCTTTAAAGTTCAGTGTGCTCAAAGTTGAAAGTGTTTCTAAGTAACAAGCACATTTCC
This sequence comes from Cephalopachus bancanus, assembly GCA_027257055.1. Classification (NCBI taxonomy): domain Eukaryota; kingdom Metazoa; phylum Chordata; class Mammalia; order Primates; family Tarsiidae; genus Cephalopachus; species Cephalopachus bancanus. The sequence continues at coordinate 1,220,656 of JAPVLO010000148.1, read as the reverse complement.
TAACATGCTAATAAATAAAGGTCAGCTGATGCCCAGATTGGTTTTTTTTGCAAAACAGTGGGAGAAATATGCACTCTTTACATATGTTCCCCTTCTCTTGAAATGTAGGGACATTTAGGTGCTACTTCCTAGATTTCTCTCAGTCCTTGGGCCTAAGATGGCCATCATTACTGGATCATTTTGGACCATAGCACTAAAATAATGAGGTTTCCATAAAAGAATCTGAAGTCTTCACTGGAAATCTGTGAACTCCCAAAAGCAGCTCTGTGAAGAGAATCTGGAAAATGCTTGCCAATAAGAAACCAAAGTCCTTTTGGCAAGAGAAATACCACAGCTGCATTAAGAATGTAATAGCCCATTGCCACGTTGACTGCTGAGACTCCTGTTTTAAAAATCACCTAAATGAAAAGTCTACCAGGTGCTTGCTAATTTTTAATGTACCCAAAGATGCCCCTTTTGTTTTTAAAAAGAAAGCCTGACCTGATCTAAGTAAGGTGTTTTCCTTCAGTTTTACCCTGATATTTTTATTTCTTTAAAAAAGTACTTGATGTCTAACAAACTTGATGTTTTCTACTTTGTGCTTTCTAAATACAATTGTAATAAATGACTTTGAGGCTCAAGGTCACCCCAGACTTCAGGCTTAGGGCAGTGTTTAGTCTCTCGCTAAATGACAGAAATTCCCAAGTAATTTAGAAGATACAGTAAGTGGATTTGCAGTGAAAAAGTACAGGCCACAAGTGCCGTATTCAGCTGTGAGAGGAAGGCACATTTTCCTCTTAATATTTACTTCTCTCTCAAGATACCTCATCTGAAGTGGTTGAGGCTCTCACTTGGGAAGGAAACAGGGCAGCCACAGAGCCACTGGCCCATCCTCCCTTTTGTTATACCCACCGTGTTCACTGTGGAGTAATTCACGTGGAGAACCCTGGATTCTGACCTAGGTGTGGAAAGTACTTGGGTTCTCTGCCCTCCTAAAGTTTACCGATCTGAGATCTCATTAGGTTTAGAGATGACCTCTCTCTCTGAATTGCCAGAGGAGAAAAGCCCCACCCCTGGCAGGGACTTGCAAAATCAGCCTTAGAACTTGGTGCTTCTGAACTCAGTGATACTTTCTGGTTCCAGCTAGGCTTCCCACTTGGCAAGGCCTCTCGAAGGGGCCTGATACCTGGTCAACCCTTAATATTTACTCAAATGTATTCATTTGATTTGATTTGGACTGAGGGTTGAGTTCTGAATTTGGATCATGTCTCATTCATCAATTTGCGGTGTCCCTGCTAAAGTCCTCAAAATGAGATTTAGATTTCTGATCTGGTTCAGGCCCAAGGGGCTCTGGCTTCCTGATCAAGCTCACCATTTCCTGTGCTGCCGCAAAGACCATTGCTTCCGGGCCCTCTTCTCACAGCTGAATGGATAAGGACCGTGGCGCAGGTTTCTGCTCTTTTATTGCAAATTTACTTGAGGTGAGCTCAGATGGCAGGGTCAGCTCTACTGTGTATCTGTATAGACCTGAATGTCAACCCAGCATATACACCTGGGAAGGCAAAGGTGGACATGCTTCTGAGGGGCCTGCCCTCTGTCCAGCCCACAGCCAAGCTCAGGATCCACTGTTCTGTGTCAATCAGGTGCATGCTTTGGCTTTTGCTGTGTGTGCTGATCTCATCGCTTGTCAGTGATGATTCACCTGTCTCCACAACTGTTTTCTCCTACTTTCCTTTTGAAAGCGGAAATTGGGGATTATGACTCAGGGAAACACCCTGAAGGCTACAGCTCCAAGTTCCAGTTTTTCCCCAAACATTCAGAGAAGCTGGAAAGGAAAATTGCCGAGATTCACAAGACGGAACTCAGGTGCGTGACTCTCAGTCATAGCTTCCCCACAGCCTGAGCACCCTGTCCCTGAGATGTACCCTGTGGGCTCAGTCTCCAAGAAGAGTGGTTAAGGCTGAGGCATCAAGGCAAGAGTAGGTTGTAGTGTAGGGGAAATGGAGAGGGATTGGCCTTTGAAAGGTATGTGCTTCACTAAGATATTTAATGAAGACACAGAGGAAAGAGCATGGGCTGGAAGGAAAAGATAAACACAAGAGAAAAAAGAGACAAACAGAAGAGAAAAAAAGATGAAAGAGAGAAGAGGTCGAGTGAGGATGTGAAAAAGGGCAGGCCTCTGCCCTCCGTCTGACAGGTGGCTTCTTGGAAAGGATGGGCTGCACAGGCTGATTCACACATGCCAGGGGTGCCCTGAGAGCAATGTGGTTTGAGGGCTGTGTCTTTAGCCCCACCTGACTCAAATTCCCACTCACTCTACCTGGGTCCTTGACCCTGCAGAGGAGGGCGAGGAGAAATGGCTCCAAGTGTGGCCTTCCCAAAGCTTCTTTCGGTTTGCCCAGAATATACTAACCCCATAAAACAGCATTAATGCAGCCTTTCACTCATATGGAATAGGATTTTCTACAAAAGCTGATCTTAAACACCAACAGTAGCATGTCTGGGCTCCACTCAGTGTGGCACACTGGAGTACAGATTCCCCAAACTGACAAACTATGAAGAAAAAAAGATATACACAGTGCAGTGTTAGAAAATAAAAGGTCATTTTAATACGCTGCACTTAAAAAAAAATATTTTGCCGGGATCAGTGGCTCATCTTGTAATCCCAGCGTTTTGGGAGGCCGAGGCAAGTGGATTGCCTGAGCCCGTGGGTTCAAGACACGACCGGGCGGGCAACTTGGTGAGTCCTCATCTCTACAATACAGAAAAAAATAAAAATTAGCCGGACGTGGTAGCGCGCGCCTGTAGTTCCAGCTGCTTGGAAGGCTGAGGCGGAAGGATCGCCGGAGCCCAGCGGGTCGAGGCTGTGGTGGCCGGGACCGTGCCACTGCGCTCCAGTCTGGGAGACAGAGTGAGACTCCAACTCAAAAAAAAAAAAAAAAAAATTTTTTTTTAAAAAATGTTTATGTATCTACTGTTCTGAGGAAGGACTATGCCTGGCAGAGGGGAGAGCGGGATATTTCTAAAGCTGATACTAAGCTTAAATGAGTTCCTACCCTAACCACGCCCCTCCCTCTAAACCTTTTACTCAACGATTTTGCCCACAGTTACCAACCCAAAAGCCTCCTTAGCCTTTGTAAATTGGCCCCTGCCATCGTGTGTGGCAGGATGGTCCCGACCCTCTCAGAGGAACGCAGCCACTGACGCAACCGTGGAAGCTTCCTGCTCCTCTCTGTGTGCCCTCCCGCGTGCGGGATCAACGTGGCGCCTCCCATTACTCTCAGTTAGGGAAGTAGCAGCCCCTTGTGGTAAATATCAGAATAAACATGGACCTGTGTGAGGTTCCATGGTTCCTTCAAAGAAGAGATCAGGAATGGAACTGCCCAGAGGAACAGTTTTAGGAGATGTCAGAATAGTGGGGACAGCCCTCCAGAAACCCAGTGGTTTCTGGAGGTTTGGGCAGACTCAGGGATGAATGGAGCCCACAGGGCCCACCTCCCTGCAAGCTGGAAATGAGGGCGCTCCCTGGAAAGGGTAGCAGGGCTCTAGCCACCACCTCTGGTGTCTGGCCCTTTGCCCAGCACACAAGCATTTTCCAAACACCTTCTCTGCATCTCGGATATGCTGGTGGGTAGAAGTTTTCACAATATTACCCACTTAGACAGGTACTACTTCTACAGGTTCAGCCTTGTCTTCATAACGTAAAAATGGGTCTGTGTTTCCAACTCTGACATGAGTTCCTGAGAGCCCAGACTGTATGTCATGCTTCTTGGTATATTTTCTGGCAGTTAGCACAGAGGCTGGCACATAAAGATGCTGATTGATGCCTCTCCAGGGGAACCCTAGAGGGAATCTGGCCTGCTTCTCCCTTGGGTTGGCTTGTCTTCCTGCCCTGCCAAATTACTTGGGGCAAATGATAAACTTAGAAATGAGCAACTTTCAGTCCTGCTTAGCAGTCATCAGAAGCATTGACTTCACAAACTATCTACCCCTCCTCACACTGAAGCGAACCCCACACGTGCCTGGCAGGGCTCTTGGCCCATGGGAGAGCCCGGTGTTGACATCGCCCCTAGTTCTGCATTGAGCTCATAATACATCTGCTAAAGAGACAGCAGGAAGGGAGATCACTAAAGGCCCCTTCTTCAGGTGACTTGAAGATGGGGCTGATTTCGTCTCTTTTCAACTTGTTTCCTTTTTGTAATCACCCTGTGGACAGAGCTGTTGTGGAGTGTGGGAGCTCAGCACTCTCTCCCGCTGCTGCTTCTCACCCTACATTCCCATGTTCCCTTTTAGTAAAGCAATAAAGCAAGAGGACGGGTTGGTCCAGGAAGCTTTATGGGACCCTTCTTTGTATTTCAAAGTCTGGATCAGATCACAGACCTATGACCTACATCCAGCCTACAAATACATTTTGTCTCTACAGTATTTAAAATTGTGAAATAACACATAAAAACCAGTATCTCTGACTTTTTTTTTCTTTTGAGTTGGAGTCTCACTCTGTCTTCCAAGCTGAAGTGTAGCGGCACGCTCACGCCTACCACAGACTCAACCTGCTGGGCTCAGGTGATCCTTCCACCTCAGCCTTTCAAGTGGCTAGAACCACAGACCCACACCATCACACCCAGCTAATTTTTTGATTTATTGTAGAGACAAGGTCTCACCATGTTGCCCAAGCTGGTCTCAAACCCGTGGGCTTAGGCAATCTTCTTGCCTCTGCCTCCCAAAGTGCTGGGATTACAGGTGTGAGCCACTGCACACTGTCTGACTTTTCTTTAAAAATCACAACATCTTGAGCCGGGCTCGGTGGCTCAGCCTGTAATCCCGCACCTTTGGGAGGCTGAGGTGAGTGAATTGCCTGAACCCGCGGGTTCGAGACCCACCTGGGCAGCGAGACCTCATCTCTACAATAAATAAAAAAATCAGCCAGGCGTGGTAGCGCATGCCTGTAATTCCGGCTACTCGGAAGGCTGAGGCAGAAGAATCGCCAGAGCCCAGCAGGTCGAGGCTGCGGTGGCCGGGAGCGGCCACTGCACTCCAGTCTGGGCGACAGAGTGAGACTCCAACTCAAAAAAAAAAAAAAAAAAAAATCACAACATGTGACAATGTGAGGCCCTGTGTTCTCACATGACAGTAATCTTAGAGCTGCTCATTAAATGGGAGGGGGGCATTCCCCAGTTTGCCACAATCCCCACCACTCCTGATTGTTCACACTCAGCCTAGGTGATTCATTATGTAGCCTGTCCCACTCTGAAGACATTTGAGTTTTTGACTCTAGGAGGAATCTCTAAAGTTAGAACTAAGCAGGGAGTATACTCTATGGAAAAACTGAAGTTTGTAGTTTGCCCTGAGCACCTCTTAATAAAGAGATTACCTCAGGGAAACCTGTGGGAACAGAAAACTCTGAGATCAGCTCATTTTCTTTATTCCAGTGGTCAAACACCAGCAACATCAGAGCTGAACTTCTTAAGAAAAGCGCAGACATTGGAAACATATGGAGTGGATCCTCACCCATGTAAGGTAAGACGCCCCATGGTCAGAGCCCAGAATGACCTTGCCTTCTCTAGAGGATGACCAGAGCAAGGGACCACATCCCTGTACCCTTGGGTCCCCTTCAACGTCTGCATGATTGGCTCTTGCAGTGAAATGCCAGAGAAAATGCCTCATTTTGAAAATGCCCCAGGATTCCATGCTGCATAATTCTGTGGTGCCACATCAATGTCAAAGGATCTGAGGCAAAACCAATCTAAATAACAAATCCAAAACTGGGTCCCACTTTGGCAGTAATGGGTAATTCGATAGACACGAAGAGAGGAGGAATGGGGAAGTCCCCCCACAGGGGATGATCAGAGGCAGCTTAGCAACTGCCCACCCTTTCCTGACCTGTAATCTAGTTTCTTTCCAAGAGTGAGTTTTATTGACTGCAGTGGCATAAGTCACTGCGCGGAACTGCAATGGAGTCACATTTAATTCCATTATGTGCCTGTGAGGGATAGACGGGAACCAGCCAAGAAGGCTGTGCTCAGAGAAAAACCTCTGCAATTATTCACGTGTGTCTGGCATTTCGGAGATGAGCACAGGCAGCCAATCACTGCTGAAAGCAGCAGAGACCCACTGCCCCTTCCTGTCTCTCTTTGTGGCTTTGCTCTCCACTTCATCTCTTGTCCCTGTTGCTTTGACACTGTGCCTCAGTTTCTCCACCTTTGTGTCTCTCTTTACCTTACTGAAAGGTTCTAGTACCACCAGTAAGACCCACTGTCAGACTGATTGACCAGGAGCAGAAACACATCAACCTTTTCTTCTTAATAGGAGAGGGGATACTGTAAGCTTCAAGCAAAAATTATAAGAATAAGGGCCTGGTGTGGGGGCTCATGCCTATAGTCCCAGCTACTCAGGAGGCTAAGATGAGAGGATCTCTTAAGCCCAGGAGTTTGAGGTTATAGTGAGCCATGATGACACCATTGCACCCCAGCCAAGGTGACAGAGCAAGATCCTGTCTCTAAAAAAAAAAACCAGAGGGAGAGAGAAAAGAAAGAAAAGAACTTAGAAGAATAATATATTAGTTTTCTAGGGCTACTGTAACAGAGTACCACAGACTATGTGACCATAAGCAACAGAAGTTTATTGTCTCGTCGTTCTGGAGGCTGGAGGTCTGAGATCAAGGTGCTGGCAAGGTTGGTTCCTCCTAAGGACTTTGAGAGAAGGATCTCTTCCAGGCCCCTTTCCTTGGCTTGTGGATGGCCATCCTCTCCATGTGTCCTCACGTGGTCTTCCCTCTGTATGTGTCTGTGTCCAAATTTCCTCTTATAAAGATATCAGACATGTTAGATTAGGGCCCGCCCTAATGACCTCAGTTTAACTTAATTATCTTTGTGAAGACCCTACTTCCAAATGAGGTCATATTCTGAGGTACTGGGGGTTAGAACATCAATATCATAAATTTTGAGGGGGGTTGCAATCTGGTCCATAACAGAATAGAAATGAGCAAGCACAGTGACATGGTGACTGTTTCCCTTGGTCCCTTGGTGAGGTGATGATGATTTGCCTAGGATTTAACGTGAACCCTGAGAACAACTGGGTGCTCAGAAACCTGGTCGGCTTCCCCACCTCATAGTTCCCTATCCACTAGCACAGCCTGCAGCCAGGTAACCCCTATGTTCTTGGGGCTGCATAGTCAGAAAACACAATCCTGACTGTTACCCCAAAGAATAGACATACAGATATTTACATATCAGCAAAATTTCCTAAATAATGACCTTTGTGTAACAGATATAGTATAAGCCCCTCCATCAATTGCTCAGATACTGTCAGCAGATACTATACAGGAATGAAGAGAACTTTGGATTCAACTGGCCCGGGGCCTTCGGAGGCTTCTCTGAGCCTCACTTTCCTCATCTGTATTAAAGTACACAGTAGGTGTTCATTAACTGTGCTGCCTGAACTGCTGAGTCACTCGAGGGCCTTAAAAGCCATAGCTGCCTGAAGATAGATATGGTCATCAGAAGGGGCCAGGTCACCTCTGCCTTTGGCTCCAAACTTGCCCAGTCCCCTTTGAGGCCACGCATGCCACCCACCTCTTCAGAGATGGGTCCCTGGACAAGGCTGACAGCACCTAGAGGTGATCGGACAGTGAGACCAAGCACGACACTGACTAGAGGGTGTAGGGATTCTCCATCATTGCCTGTGGAGTCTGGAAGATTTAGTGCTAGCCAGCTTGGTTTCCAGCCCAAATCTACATGTACCCTAGGACTGTGGGGTTCTGGGCTCAGCCTTGAATGAGTCTGTTCATCATTGGACACAGAGAGGCTGAAGAGGCTGCAGGATGGAAACAGCATTCCTACCAGGCACTGTGCATGACCCAGTTCCATAGATCCTACCATGTCAACCCTACTGCATTGACTCCTGGAAAGGAGAGAGGGAGGGAAAAGTAAAGGGATAGAGGAAGAGGCCTGTGGCACGCCTTCCACAGCAGGCCCAGCGGAATCCTTTCACATTATTTGCTCCTTTGATCCTCATGCCAGCCCTGGGAGGAGGATATTATTCTCCCTGTGTCATAGATAAGAAGATGTTCCAGGAGGCCAGAGTTCACAAGGCCCTGAGTGGTAGCGCAAGAATTTCAACTCGAGTCACTTCCCGTCGTTATGCACCCTATGGTAGAACAGAAGCCCCAGGAAACTTACCTGGCAGAGAGGGTGGGAGCACTCATCTCACTGGGCTTCCAGCCCCTTGTTCCTGGACTCTGTGACTCTAGCTCACCCTGGGCCATGTCAGGCCCTACTGCAGACCCTGCACATGGTCCCTCAGCTCCCCCCAGTAGGCTCTGGCCATGGTCTCCTTCTCCCTCCCAAGCAAAGGGGTTCGAGAGCCTTTACTCTTGTCATTAAGTAGAGTCGTTTTAGTGATATGCTATCAAGCACTCCCCTTAATGTTGCTACAAGGAGAGCTGAAATAAGCTGGCACACTCGGTGTAATAAATACTGATGATTTCTATTAACAGAGAGGCAATTACTGGGCCCAGGGAATCTGGGGCATGCAGCCCTAGGGAGGACAGAAGAAGAGGAATCATTTTTATAATTAAATGAGAGCAGAACCACACTTCGGCTGGGCTCTGTCTCCTGGACTGATTAAGAAGCAGTTCTTCCTGTGTACACTGATGATTTCTTTCTGCCTAGAATGTCCTTGTCTGGCCCTGGGACCAGGAAGAGGAGAAACTACAAACCCTGAGTGGGACAGCCAGAGAGCTCCATTATCTGGTAGCTTGCAGTAGTATCCAAACTCCGAATTTGCACAAGGCTGTCCTGCACTCTCTGCCTGTACCCTCACCCCCAACTCCTGGCAGGAGCTCCAGCAGCCCAAGCCTACAGCTGCTGGAGGAGGAAGGTGGGGCAGACCACTGCTGCATCTGTTCCCTGATACCTGTCCAATCTCAAGAGCTGAGGATGGAACCTTGTTCCATCCAGGTGGCTCCGAGACTGGTTGTTTGCTCTGCGTCTCCCACAGACCCATATTTTGGCCTCCTGGACCCGACAGATAGAGAGCTGCCCTGTTAGGTCCATGAAATTAGAACCATCTGAGACACCCAGCCTTATTATCGTGAATCTTGAAGGGACTGTTTATCGAGAGCCCACATGTGCCAGGCATGTACATACATGATCTTATTTAATCTTTATAATATCACTGCCAAGAAGATATTCTTGTTTCATTTTAAGATAGGAGCACTGAGTTCTGAAGATGCAGATAAGAAGGGGGAGCAGGGGGATAAGAAGTTCCCTCTGAGGAACTAACTAACATGTCCAAAGATACTGGTTAGGACAGTACTGAGACCTGAACCTAGTGTTGTCTGACTGTCAAATGTTGGGCTTTTTCAGTTATTTTTCATGATCTTCCTTCTGGAGAGATGGCTTTTATTTAGGAACCACGCACAATTCACTGCCAGTGGTGATACAGAAAGGACACAGACCTACAAGATTACTGATATCATTGTGTAGAACAGGAAAAATTTATTTCAGCAGGATCTAGGTTAGATCAACCACATAAATAAAATTACATTGTTTGTTCCCCTGCCCTTAGAATAGAATCATTGCTTTCATAATCCAGTCACCTAGCCTACTCTCTAAAGAAGAACTCCTTCCTCCATGTTGACAAGTTGCCCCGACCTCTGAGAAACAGAACAAGAAGGGTCAATGATGATGCTCCCATCCTGAGGCAGGCCCCTCTAGGCTACAGTGCAAGGAAGGAGTTATATTTACTGCAGAAGTGAAGAACTTGCCCAGAGCCACTCAGATGGCAAGTTTCTACCAAGAGTTCCATTTCTGAGCTTTCATAGGGTGGCACCAAGCCTCTTCCAGGGCGTCGCCTTCTCCACTTCATTTCCATTATAGTTTCTTGTGGCCAAGTTTAAGTGCAATATATTGAAACTGCATGATTGTCATGATGGACTTAAGCTTTCCAACAGTGAGCTCTTCCAGAAGTAGGCAAAAGTATCTGGAATGGTCTTCCCTAAGGTTTCCAGGAAATAGAGATTTCATCCACTAAGACTGAATTAGCGTGAGTCATGCTCCAGAGAGGGGACAAGATGACCCTGGAGGCTTTACTTCCAAGGCAGCCATGGTCCCAACTCACTCACATCCAGGGTGTCCTCTGGGGTGGTAGGAGACAGGAGTTTCCTTCATTTGTACCCAAAAGTAGAACTTCTGGAGACTAAGCAGAGAGGCCAAATGTTCCTAATTCTAAGACACAGTCAGTGTTTTGATTTCCAAAAAGCTTTTCTGGGCAGGGTGGTAATCTCAGAGTAAACCTTTGATAGTATTGAATTGACTCAGGTTAGGTTTAGCGGTAGGGCTCATATGAACACATGAATGGATTTTGAGGAATACATGTCCTCTCTCCCAGAGAAACACTGTTTGCCATGTCCTAGCAGTAGGTATTTGGACCATCTCCCTAAAATCAGATGGAAATAGTATTTCTTGAGGTATATATTATTGTCCTCATTTTGCAAATGAGGAAACTGTGGCTTTGGCAAGCTAAGTGAGTCACAGAGCAAATAAGAAGCAGAGCTGAGGTTGTAAAAACTAGGAAGGAGGCTCTTTCCACAAGGATAAGAAATGGAAAATAATATAGACATGAACTAGATTCTTTGGACTGAGTGGAGCTGGCAATGCCCACTGTGTAACTATCAAGACCCAAGATGGTGTTCTACCTCCAGTTCCATTAATGGCTCAGTCCTATGGGCACTGATTCCATGGGGGAAGGAGACAGGGAGGAAAGACAGACTCCAGCTTGACAAAACTGGAGAGCTGAGGAACAGGTGACCACTGTCTGTCCACTTCTCGTCCTCGTTCCCTCCTCTTTTTGTCACACAACTTGTTATTTTGCACACAAATCCCAAGGGCAGACTCACAGGAAAATGACCTGTTAGAAGAAACTGGAGAAGCTCCAAGGAAGGTACCAGTGTAGCTGCCTGCTGGTAGTTTCATGCTGGTACAGATAAGATTTCTTGTAATTCAAGTCCTGCTCCTCCCTGGGTGCTGAGCCTCATGTGTCAGACATGAGCTGCAAATGTCCCAGCTGCCCCCATCCCCAAGGGTGCCCAGGTGCCGGAGTCTTGTAGTGGCCTCATCGGCATTTGTTACACTTGAAGCGGTCTGGAGACTTGCTGTCTTCATATGAGACTGGATTGAAATTGTTTAGGTGCTGTTGCCACTTATTAGAATGATGTGGCATCTTTCTTGTCAGGGTTTATCCCCGGTATACTCCCTGTTCCAAACAAGCCAGTCTGGTCAGGAGAGGCTGTTCCCCTCTAACTCCAGCAGCGGCCTTTACTCAGAGGCCAGCCCTGAGGTGCCCGGATGATTCGGGTGAACAGTGCCAACCAGGGCAGCCTGTGGGCGTGGCCCACCTCATGGGAGTACCTTCTCTTGCCTTTGCTTTGGCTGGAGAGATACTGATCACTGAAACGATTCTAGTGAATCTCTAACTGTGTCATGGCCTGTGTCGCCATCTCCTTCTCCTCACTTCAGATTCATGGGTCACCCAAATCCTTTTTCTCCATGATCCCCTAACAATGGATGACTTCTACTTCTATATTCTAACTTCCCATACCCTTGTCTTGCTGCGTAGCAAAATTCAAATCTGTAAACATCAGGAAAAATAGTAAAATGTTAGGCTTTTTAAAAAGGTATTTGTATTAACTCAGCTAACTAGTGGCAGCTATAATAATATTAATCACAAACATAGCCGCTGGCATTTACGGGGTACCTACATAAGCATAACCTACTAAGCATGATAAGGTAGGTCATATTATCCACCTTAATTTTATGACAGGGTGTCTGAAATGTGGAGAAATTAAGGAACCTGGCCGTGGTTACACAGTGAGTGGCAGAGCCAGGCCTGGACTTGAGCAGTTTGATCCGGGGCCCATGGCACTGTTGATCTGGGAGCGGGGTCCTTTTCTGCCTGTCGCTGCCTGTGTAAGTCAGGGTGGAAGAAGCAAAAAGGGGCCTTCCCCTGCCTGGTCTGCCCACTCTCTCCCTCCCTCCACTGCCTATCCCTCTACCCTTCTCTCCCTGTTGTTTCAAGCTACTCACTACCTTCCTACAGGCCCAGCCCTTTGTTTTCCTCTAGCCATTCTTATTTCTAGGCCTTTCCTCTAGCTCAGCACTATAAAATGCCTGCCCCACCTCTGCCCCAACTCCGCTTTCCCCGTCTCCTTTTGCACACATATGTACTTCCCCCGCTGCAGCCAAACTGGCCCCTCTGGCCCACCTCATTGTCTTACACCTTCATCTGATAAACATTTCCAGCAGGTCTGTTCGACACTTGCACAAACACAGTAAAGTGTCCATCCTCCAGTCTGTCTTTCTGAGCTGACGCTGCCTACACTGTGAGCGGAAGGCCTTTGGTGCCCACCTTCCATCTGAGGCAGACCGTCTCCCTCCCCCACCTCTCCAGCTGTTCTCCCCACAGAGGCCACCCTGCCCTGACCCATTCCTCTGCCAAGTCTGACAAGTTAGCCCTGGTGCCTCCTGGCAGGAGCAGTGGGTGTGGGCAGTGCCTGGTGCTCAGATATGAATATCCATCAAGAAACACTGATGACAGGCAGGAGGAAATCCAGCCCTGTGGCTTAGCAGAGTCTACATTCCAGTTATTTTTAAACAGCTTTTTGTTGTGCCCACAGCTTGAATAATATTGTGCTTGCAGCCAAGTGTCTAGATCATGATGGACCCCAAGGAAAGGACAATAATAGCAATACATTAACTGGAAATGTTTCCCAAGCATACTTAGTTTATTCCCAGGACTCAGATGCTCACACTTGCAACCCTGACTCTGAGAGGCAGTTTCAAGGCAAAACTACATTTGTCTTTCAGGTCAGGCTTAAGTGACCATTCAGAGGCTCCTCTGTCCTTAGGACCAATCGGGCTGGAAATCAGGGAGGCAAGCCCTGAAGGCAGAGAGACCAGGAGAGCCAAGCCTCAGGGTGATCTGGCCCCACGGTCCAGCCCCCACTCACACACCTCGCGCTGGGTGTTTGGCCCTGACTCCACAGCACCACTGAGCTATGGCCCAGAAGACTCTCCTGCAGGCATGTTTGACCAGCATCATGGCATGATTTGCTGGCCACATCCACACACTTATACGCTATCCATCATCCTTCATGCAGCCTAACAGCTGATTCCCACCTGACATCCATCACAGAGGAAGCCCCTCTGAGAGCCCTTCTGAGAGCACAGTCCTTCTGCCAGCCTAGTCCTCTGGGAGCTCAGAGGGAACCGGGACTGACTGCCTCTGCAGTCAGAACTTCCAAACTCTGCTGTACCTTCTCCCTACTTTGCACAACAAGCCCCAAGTTTGGTGTTTACACACTGATGGTGACAGTGACCTCCAGACAGCTGGCAACTGTACTACTTGGCCAGTTGCTTCTTAGCTTTTCTTCAGCTAAACTTTCCTGAGGGGCCTAGTGTCATAGGACCATCATGGTAATGATAATGACCTTCCTCCCCCCGCCCCTTTAATAACAGCTTTTTGTGATATACTTCACATATCTTAAAACTCACCTTTTTAAAACGTGCGATTCAGTGGTTTTTGGTATATTCCTAGAATTGAAAGATTACAACATATGCTCTTTTGTGACTGGCTTCTTTCACTTGCCATAGTGTTTTCAAGGTTCATCCATGTTGTAGCATCCATCCATACTTCGTTCCTCTTTACTGCTGAATAATATTCCACTGTACCATAATATGCCACATGCTTATTCACTTTTCAGTTGATGGACATTTTCTACTGGATAGTAGATTGGATTATTTCCACTCCAAAGCCTTGCGTTAATAATGGTAACTGATAAAGGGATGGTCTCTTCCTAAGGAGCCTATTCTTCCAAAGGGGTGTTTGTCCCTGAGAGCCAACAGTCTCTCCTGAGAGAGACAGAGTATAGAGGTTTGATTTCCAGGGGCTGGAACCAATGTTAAGGAAGTAAAGTTCCCATGAGAACTGAGTCCTTGGAGCCAGCACCCACTGAGGGTGCTTAGCTAGTACAAATAGTGCTACTGTTAACATAACATGTACTAGCTTCTGTGTAGACATGTATTTTTAACTCTCTCAGGTACATACCTAGGAGCAGAATTGCCAGGTCATATGGTAACTGTTTAACAATTTGAAGAACTTCCAAACTCTTTTCTAAAGAGACTGTACCACTTTACAATCCCATCAGCAATGCATGAGGTTTTGCCATTTACTTTGTACGTTCACAACAACCTTCTAAGGTTGGTATCATTATAATCTACAACTCACAGATGAGGGCACTGAGAACTGTAACTTGCATGTAGTCATGCTGCTAGCAAATGACAAGTCTGGGACTCAAACTGTGGTCTTGTGATTCCAAATAACCTGCTCTTTCTCTGTGACTTGCTACCGCGTATTCACCTCGACCTCTGAACAAATATGTTTTTCACCTTTTCACCTCTGTGCCTGCATCACCCTAGTAAGAAGTCTTTCTGTGTTGCAGGACGTGTCAGGAAATGCTGCATTTCTGGCCTTCACTCCTTTTGGGTTTGTTGTTCTTCAAGGAAACAAAAGGGTCCACTTCATTAAATGGTGAGTGTCTTTATTTCCAAAACAGGCTCTTTATATCTCACCAGCTGGGGAGGGACTGTGGTTCCCATGTCCTTTGTCTGTGATTGGGCAGTTCTGGTTTGGAGCCCTCTCCAAAGCCCTGCGTTGATAATGGTAACTGATGAAGGGATGGTCTCTTCCTAGGGAGCCTATTCTTCCAAAGGGGTGTCCCTGAGAGCCAACAGCCTTTCCTGAGAAAGACAGGGTATAGAGGTTTGGTTTCTGGGAAGGGTGACAGGACGGCAGCTGGAGCCAATGTTAAGGAAGTAAAGTTCCCATGAGAACTGAGTCCTTGGAGCCAGCACCCCTGAGGGCCATAGTCAGCCCTGTTGAGCATTCTGGAGCATCTCTGTGGACTGTGCAATGTCCTTATCCATTCTGCTAACAGAGGAGGGGCTCATAGACATTGGCCCCTGGGGCAGATGCAGGTGGCCATGTTACTCTGGCTAAACACCCTCCTCAGGCCAACTACCACTGTGGGCATTTTGTCTGCAGGAGCTCAGATGCTGCTGTTTCACTCCTATCTCTCCTTAGGGCTTAAGTGTCATAAGCCTTCAGGAGTCACATCCCTAGTCATTCTTCCTTCCTTCCTTCCTTCCTTCCTTCCTTCCTTCTTTCCTTCCTTCCTTCCTTCCTTCCCTCCTCTCTCCACTTCCACTTCTAACAGACAAGAGCTACTGCCTCAGGTGGAGCTACTCTGAGCTGTTTCCTCTCCTGCTCCATCTTCATTTTGTTTGGGGTCTGTTCTGCTGCATGGCTCTGGGCACAGGCTCTGGTTTGTTGATTGACATTTGACTATCCTGGAGACTCTTGCTAATCGGTCTATACAAACATTTATAAGCCTCGTCAGAACATCTTGCGTATTCTGCTAACCCTCTGTGATTTCTGTACCTTCTTGGGTCTCAGACTGCCAAGTCTAAGCTGGCCAGTCCTCCTATGGTCTTAGATAAGTGGCTTCCCTTGGTCCAGAAGAGCTCAGTTGAGGGAAGCCTGCTCCCCATCTTGGTTCCTTTGCCTTCTCCAGAACAGTTAATAAGGGATCTGAGTACAGAGTAGCTTCCTAGTAAGCTTTCTTCAGGGAGCGCTGCGGGGCCTCTAGTATCCTATGGCCTCTCTGGCTCCCACACTGAGCTTGTGGATGGACACCACCTTTCCAATCCATATTGCTCTTGCGATGGATGGCAATATGATGGCTGACCAGAGTGCTGGTACAAGTATTCCTCTGACATGCAGAGCAGGTCTCATTCCTCAAGACAACAGCCGCATCACAAGGCAGCCTGCTGCCCTGGGATTATCAGTATATACCCAAACACACCTGTTTCCTAGACTTCCTCAGGTTGGCCCATTTCACTTCTCTCTGGGTGAAGATGTGAGAGTTTGGGATCTCCTGTCCAATAAAATACTTTTCAGAAAAGAAAGAAAAACAAAAAACAATGAGCAGGATCAGGCCACAGCCTTCCTCGTGTGGAACATTTGCTGCCTGGATTCATCTGGGCTATTTGGTGTCACTTAGAGGGCCCAGATCCTGGGTCACATTCTGACCAGAATAGCTGTCTCATGAGGTCCCTGTTAGAGGGCATGTTTAGCTAGGAAAAAGTAGGTCGCACCTGTGACAGATGCTGGCAGTCCCTAAATTATCCCTACCCCCCTCAGAAGCCATGATGTTCCCAGTTCCCTTTATTTCTATGGTTCTCTCATGTACCACTTCTTCTGGAAGTCTCTTCACCATGTCTCAGCCTGTAATGACAGATGTAAACCTGATGTCACTTTCAAAATAAAACTCCTTATTTTCCTGTCTTGCTTGTTGAACCCTAGATGATCTGTGTGCCTGTCTATATATTAACCAATTGATATTTATTGTATTCTGTGTGGTGCATGAGACAATGATGATTGACTGAGAGAGAGATCAAGAGGGAATGAAACAAGAAAGAAATACCATGTTACTTGTATTGGTTCAGAACTGGTAGTCAAAAGTTGTGAAATCTCATCTTGACCTAGCCATGACTTCTGGGACCACAGAGTACAAGTGATTTTCCTCTGTCCCCTAAATTTTATCCAGCAGTAAATCGGGTACATGGTTCTCACTACCTTTCTACTACTTCCTAGGACATTGAGGAAATCTCCCTAAAAATTACAAAGAAGAAGCTGCCAAGTGGAAGCAGATGTGCATGATCCGACCTCCTTGGGGAGGGTCCCAGATGGGTAGAAAAATAGGCTTCCAGTGACTGGAGAGAGCCTTGAGGCTCCAGAGGGCAGCTCTTTGGGGCAGACAGAAGGGAAGAAAGGAGTGACCGATGCTATGGCCGAGTTTTCTGGCTCTCAGGGACATTCATCCAAGACCCTGGTAATTTCCCATTTTGCAAATGTAACCAAGGCTGAGAGCAGTATGTGGAGGTGAGGTCTAGGCCGTGCCATGTACAGTAACCATGTCACTTCTTCTGATTTGTGTCTGTCCCACGGGTGACGTACCCCAGTATCCTGTTTGCCTCTTTTACTGCAGCCATTCACTGGGCTGGTGGCTTCAAGGATTTTTCTACAATAACCCCTAAGCCCCTTTCCTGGTCAGTACGCTGCATGACTGTTCCATGTAATCTGTTCTCTCTCTTTGGTATGTTGCCCCGCCCCCCTCCCTGAGATTGTTTGACATGTGTCTGCATTAAACTGCATTTTCCATCCAGTGGCACAGTCACCTGAAAGACTCAGCTCCCTCAGAACCTGGTTGCATTGTTTCTCATTATTTGCTGTATCTTAAACTTTGGTCTCATCAGCTACCTGTGGCATCTTACATTTGACAGTCCCATCCAGATAATATACCTGTGTTATGAACCAAATCCTGAAATGACACTCTGCCTAGACTCACTCTCCATGCAAATGTTTCCCTTTTACAGCCACTGTTGATGAGCCCGAAATCCTATCACCCTATTATTATAGTGTGATTGACCAGAAAACTGTGGATTGAACTGTTCCAACAATTGTTCTCTAAGGCCACTGCGCTGTTGTCTTGTTTCAGTTCTATTTTGGCTAAAATTGTGTCTGTGCCTGGAGCCCCTTCCAGTTGGGATGGGCTGTGCATCTACAAGACTTAGTTGTGAACAAGCAGCCCACAGTGAGATGACAGGCACTCTCTTTGTGCTTCTAGGAATGAGGTGACCAAGCTGAAATTTGAGGGGAAAACTTTCTATTTATACGTAAGTCAGAAAGAGGTGAGTGCTGGCTTCCTTCTCTTCAGAGAGGGCTGGATGATGGGGTGGTTCCAGATGGCCTGAGCCAACCCCAAGGGGTCCAGATAGAGCCAAGCCTCTCGCCTCCTAGGCCAAGACCAAGGCCAGGACCTAGAGGTGAGGAATGAGGGGGCAGTAAGGCCTTGGAGCACAGGATCTCCTCAGGGATGCTAATGACACCCAGAGGTTCCACCCTGGAAATTCCTACCTCCAGGAAACACTGAGTAAGATTCTTTTTCTACCATGGAAATCCCAGATGCTAGGGCCACTTTCTCACCAAGGGCTCTCCTGGTTCAGTTTGTGCCAGCTGAGACTTACTCTGATTGGACTTGCTGGGTGTGAGGTGATGCACTGAACTAAGTTCTGCCCCAGTCGATCCTGCAGTTGCAGAGGCCCTCCAACAGCTCAGGGGTCAGGGTCCTGGGCCACTGCACCCTTTGCTCCTCCATCCACACTCAGCCATTTCTATGTGGACATTTTTGCAGGAAAAGAAAATTATCCTCACATACTTTGCTCCAACTCCAGAAGCCTGCAAGCACCTCTGGAAATGTGGAATCGAGAACCAAGCCTTCTACAAGTGAGTGGACACATGATGGGGACCATCCTTGTCAGAGCCAAAGTCACAAAGGCAGCTTTTGGAGGAATGATGAGCAGGCACACTTTGAGGAAGGAGACATGAGACCACAAGGCTGGGCTTCCTAGTAAAACTCAGACCCCTTTCTGGGCCTCTGTCTGTACTCCCGGAGGTGCAGAGTCAAGGTCTAAGAATGTGGTTCAGCTGAGTTGCCCGAGGGGTCTACCTTGAGCTATCCTTAGACAGACCCCCGTGGTAGAGAAGTTCTGAGTATTTTGGAGGTAAGGCTTAGGCCAGAAAAAGTCAATGGGTGCCTAGCATGAATTAAGCTGTCCTTGGGGAGCCACTCAGAGCCCTGAGAGGCCTGGAACACACAGGACCAAGCACAACCCAGAGCAGTTTCCCTGGTTCCCTGGCTCCCAGGCTCCAGCTCTCTGGAGACCCTGGGGTCTGCTTCCTGGCATGTGGTCTGGGGCAGAGCTGGGGCTGATGCCAGCGCCTCCTAGTATATCACTGCCAAAGGTGTTGCCAATGGCAGACCAAGTGCCCACAAACCTCATCTGGGGTAGCAGGAGGTAGGCAAAGTCTTGACTGTTACTGAGAAGCTAGGTTGGGCCAAAGGCAAGAACTTTGCTTATCAAAGGATTTTGTAAAGTATGTGAGGCTTTTGTGCTCAGTTTTCTTCGGTTAAGAAAGTGGTTTTAAAAGCATTAGGGAACAAAGCAATGGCCCATGGGAAAACTGGGTGATACCAAGTAAAGTATGCTTCACAATACCCTTTGGTCTTGTTTTTAAAATATAATGTAATTATTTATCCTTTAATGAGATGCATCTTAATGAGGACAAGGCAAAACAGAGTGTGTGGTATATTCCACATGGGGTGAGCCCTGCTATCACCAAATGCCCCTGACAGGCCAGGTTCCTCCTCCAGTAACCTGAAAGTTCCGGTCAGGTCAGGTCAAAATTGCTCTGCGTGGAACAGCACCACTCTCCTCCCCAGGGAACAGACTCCCCTGCCTGCTGGCGGCTATGGGATGCCAGCCTATAGAACAGGTCTTCTCCCAGGTACCAGGGCCACAGCCCCAGAGGCTGTTTCTTGGACAGGCCTTCTGAACTGCTTCGTACTCACTATGTTTGTTCCAGAATCAGGGATGCACTGAATGGGCAGCCTGAATTCTCACCTGAGTGGGCTTCTTTTTGCTCCTGAACAAGACCCTCAAGACAGACTTTGAATTATCAGATTTACCACCTGTTCAGTCCCTGCTGTCCAGGGAAGGTCAGGAAAACATTTCTTTTGCTACCAGCTTCCCTTTACCTGTAAGGACTGAGCCCAGGTTTGACAGTTACATGAACCTAGGGAGAAGCAACTTGAGATGCAAATCTTGCTTGTGGGATGGAGGAGCAGCCCAGGAAGGACAAGTCCCATGGGTCTCCCCCACAGGGAATAAGACATAGCAGACAAGAGCCTGCTCCATGCTGAGCTATCACTGTCTGAGGATGGTGTGCTTAAAAGCATTCTCTTTCTCTCTGCCAGAGGATCTCATACAAACTGGAGCAATCTCCTTGTCTCCTCTTTTCATGCCTCCAGCACCACTTCTTAGGGTCTTTGTTTTTCCATCTGTGTCATGGGAACAGACAAGTGCTTCTGAACCTGTGACCAAACTCAGTGTCTGAGTTCACTAGATCTCCACACCCACACTGTCCTGCCAGCGCCCACACTGGGACCTGAGGTCATTTTTCAGTTTCCCATTGCCTCCTTGGTGTTCCTTAGAAGCCTCTAGCCTGCATTGGATCTCGTTATGCCAGGTCTTGGCAGTAGCCACTTTGACCTTGCTCTCAGCATCTCACATGCAGGTCCCTCATCCTGCCTTTGGCTTAGAGCCTTGATAGGAGCCCAGTTAGATTCGGGAACATGCTCAGGCAGGAGAGCAAATATACTCAGACCTCAACGAGCCCCAAGACAGGTGGGGATGGTGTCTCCAGGGACTGTTCAGGGAGTGTGGGGCAGCTTCTACTCACTATCTGCTCTTAGCAAAGGTTTCAGACCCAAGAGGGCTCCTGGCTGGATTCCTACTATAGGCACTGGGTGCCTATAGTTACGGGTGACTCAGGTCTTAGATTTCTCTCTGGGCAGCTCTGCCCAAGCTTCCTTTTCTAAGTATGACAGAGCTA
Organism: Cephalopachus bancanus; assembly: GCA_027257055.1. Taxonomy (NCBI): domain Eukaryota; kingdom Metazoa; phylum Chordata; class Mammalia; order Primates; family Tarsiidae; genus Cephalopachus; species Cephalopachus bancanus. Next base: position 1,200,106 of record JAPVLO010000148.1, on the reverse strand, counting down.
ATGGGATCACCCAGGAGGAAGTTGTACTGTTCCCATGGCCCTCCAGAGCGCCATATCAGCTGTCTGTAACCGAGAAAGAGATGTTAAATGGGCATTCTGGGGAGAGAGGAAGGCACCAAGTTCAAACACATGATGAAACTTGTGTTAAAGTTAAGCTAGTGCTTCATTGCAGGACTTCTCCATGTCTTTACTATGATAATGTAGTTAGGACTCTCCAAGAAGGAAATGGAATAGGAAAGGCAGCCCCTACCTTCTTTACCCACAATTACCCAGACTTGGACACAAAATCAAATACTAGGACTAGAAGGGGCCCCTGAGTTCCCCTAGACCCAGCACCATCATTTAATAAATAAAGACTGAGGCTAAGAGCAGAAAAGAAATCTGCCCAAGGTCACATTGCTAAGTGGCCTGGCTGAGATTAGATGGGTGGCATGCTATTATTCCCCCAGACAATCCTCTCTAACATTCTCTCATTTCCCCTGAGAACCCCATGAAGCATTTTGGGGGAGCCTTCACTCTCTTGACATTAAAATAGGTTTCCACATGACTGTCCCAGACACTGAGGCCAGAGGGCAGTTGGCCATGAGCACAGACCTCAGATCCTAAATGAGAGTCAGAGGCAAGCGTGGGCCATGAAGGGCTTTTTCCTGAATAGTTTCCCCAGATAGCCTTTGGAAGGAGCTGGGGATCTGCTGCCTTCGCCTGTGTGAGGCAGTTTCAGGCCGTCTGTCACACTGGACTTTGCCTTGTTGCAGGCTGGAGAAGTCAAGCCAAGTCCGCACAGTGTCCAGCAGCAATTTATTCTTTAAAGGGAGCCGGTTCCGATACAGGTAAATAGTGACAGTAAGTAACCATTATGGATCTATTTTCAGACCCTTTTCTGGAGAATAGTCAGTCACTCAGTGGTCCTAGAGAAGTCTCAGAAAAGTCTGAGGTTTCCACCCAATTCTGTCTTCTAAACCAATCACTATTCCTTCACTTCCCTGCAGTTGTTAGTCTGTGGAATTTCAGGTGTGTATCTTCTCCTTTTTCTCCAACAGCAGCAAATAAGAGCCATAAGTGATTCTTTTCATGTCTCCCTGTCTAAAGGTTGTTCTGTGTTTGTGTGTGTATGATGTTACTGGAACATGCTAGACAGTTAGGAATCATTCCTAAATGAGAATGGAAGATCCCAACGACTCTAGAGATAGAGAGAGCTCTCTAAGACCAGCTACATGCTATGACATTTTATTACTCTACCCTACAAGCAAGCCCTTCTCAGTGATTAAAACATTGGGGAAGGGGTGAGCCAAAGCACCCAAGATCTTGGAGAATAGCCCAGTTCTGGAACATTGTCTCACTTCTTGCTGCTTGTTTTTTATTGTACTTACAGTGGCCGAGTTGCAAAGGAAGTCATGGAGTCAAGTGCCAAGATCAAACGGGAGCCACCGGAAATACACAGGTAGGGTGCCAAGGGCTTCCCTCAAACCCAGTTCCAGCTCAGATCACAGAATCTCAAGAGATCCAGCAGTCTAAGTACTGTGAAGCCCCTGGTCACAATGGCTACTAAAGAGACAGGAGGAGAATAGTATAGGAGGGTGAAGAAACCTGCCTCAGAAGGTATGGGGAGAAGTCCTTGGCTCCAGAACGAGGGACGGAGGAAGGGCCACTGCAAATAGTACTTCAGACCCAGGTGCCAGTTCTCTTCTGCCCTCCCAAGTCTTCACATTGACCATAGATGTATCAAGCAGCAATATTCTGCTGATTCTGGAATCAGTCCATTACAGGAAGCCAGGGGTAGCCCCACAGTCCTGCCACACTGGGTCTAAAATGGTTTCAGGATTGATGCTTCGTGTATATCCATAAATCATATACTTCCAGAAGCCATCATCCTAGAATCGGGTAAGACCCAGAAAGAACATGACTGGCCAAGAAGACTAGAATTTGTCAACCAGCCTTTGCCTCTGGGAATGCGAGCATTACTGCCTGCCCTTTCACATGGAGCCCCCTGTCAGCAGCCTCTGTTGGAAGCCAGGGGAGGCTTACAGTACAGATCTTTAGGCTCATCCTAGAATTCTACTCCCTGATGGTCCTGGCCCCCACCCTTGAGTCCAGTGGCACTGTTGCTGCACTAAAGAAAGGTTCCGGTGGGTCCAGGATATAAGGAGAGGAGGAGTTTGAAGCAGTATCTCTGACTGGGATCCAAGGACCAGAGACAAAGAGGAGCCCAGTTCTGGAACATTGTCTCTCAAACTCCTAAAAAAAACAATTAAAAAAAATTTTTTTTTAAGCCTAAAACTTAATACAGCCAGGAAATTCTAATAGCCAGTACTCAACCCTGTGCATTGAGTTAACAAGGTTCTCTTTTTCTTTAACTTCAGAGCAGGAATGGTTCCCAGCCGGAGCTGTCCTTCCATAACCCATGGCCCAAGGCTGAGCAGCGTACCCAGGACCCGCAGAAGAGCTGTTCACATCTCCATCATGGAAGGTGAGCATGAGCTCCTGGAGATGACCACTTGGGTTCCTGTAAGTTGTGACTTGGCTGAGTTCTTCTTCAGGGAACTTGAAAAGAGGCTAATTTGCATTAGAGACAGCAGCAAATTTCTTCAGAGAAAACAGCCTCCAGTGGTAGGTAGAAGGTTTTACCCAGTGGATGGGAATAGCTGCTGGGAGTAAGGTGAAGTGGTGTCCAGGAAGTGAGGTTGTAGACTTGAGGGTACTGGGTTGGCCCTTTGGGTGACTTGAGTATGTGGGAGCTATCATGTTCTAAGCAGCTCTGAAATTCCTTTCCATCAAGAGGCCTTTAACTTGTCTGCTAGATCTGACCACTCATCTTAAATTATCAGAGTGGCTGGTACAGTTAACCAAGAAATGAAAACCCTTGGTTCCAAAGCATTCCAATAGCTGCCACCACCTTCTACTTCAGTTGTAAAATCTGTCCCGTTGCTGCCTGCATTCCTTACCACTGTCTCAGGAAATCTGTACTCAGAGGTAGAGTAAACAAGTGTTCCCCAAGACACTCTAAGGCTGCCTCAGGTCCCTCTGGCTTTACCTCCAGCCACTTTCCAGAGGCTGTCTTCTCCCATTGCAGCAGCAGGTTCCTCATCCAAACTACTCACCCTTGATTGCAAAATGCCAGGGGAGGGTGCAATGGAGAGAGGATGCTGGGGAGTATAGGCCCTGGGCACTTCCTCGAAATCACAGTCTCACAGCATTTCACACTTGGCAGATTATGGCTCAGCAGGCTCCCACGTGCTAATCACCAAGCCAGCCTGCTCCTCACACCTCTGCCCAAGGCTGCCAGCAGTCAAGCACAGCCTGTGTTCCCAGTCATGGCCCCCAGCCCAAGACCGATTAGATGGAGGATGCAGGTAGAAGACACTAAGAATTGACCTGGCAGGAGTAAACCTCACAGAGTCAGGGTGAGGAGAAAGAAATGGACATCTGGTTTGGATGTGGAAAATACAAAAGGTTTTAGCAGTTAAATGGCTTTTTTATCAGTGCACAGGCTACCAAGCCTGTGGAAGTGAAGCATGGATTAATTTCCAGGAGGCAAGAGTTGAGGTGCACCATCTCTTTTTTTTTTTTTTTTTTGCCCTGAGTCAGAATCCCACTCTGTCGCCCAGGCTGGAGTGCAGTGCCATGCTCACGGTCACCGCAGCCTCGACCTGCTGGGCCCAGATGACCCTTCTGCCTGAGCCTTCCAAATAACTGGATCTATGGGCATATATCACCATGCCTGTCTAATTTTTCTTGATTTATTATAGAGGTGAGATTTTGCCAAGTTTCCCAGGCTGGTCTTGAACCCCTGGGCTCAGGCAATCCTCTTGCCCCCACCTCCCGAAGTGCTGGGATTACAGAAATAAGCCATTGCACCCAGCACCAGGTATACCATCTTTCAAGAGAGGATTTTTGCCTTTAAAAGCCCTACCAGCCGGGCTCGGTGGCTCAGCCTGTAATCCTGCGCCTTTGGGAGGCTGAGGTGAGTGGATTGTCTGAGCCCGTGGGTTCGAGACCCGCCTGGGCAGCAAAACCTCATCTCTACAATAAATCAAAAAATTAGCCGGGCATGGTAGCGCATGCCTGTAATTCTGGTCACTCGGAAGGCTGAGGCGGAAGGATTGTCAGAGCCCAGCAGGCCGAGGCTGCAGTGGCCGGGAGCGGCCACTGCACTCCAGTCTGGGTGACAGTGTGAGACTCCAACTCAAAAAAAAAAAAAAAAAAAAAAGCCCTACCAATACCTAACCCTGAATTGTACCCCACATCTTTAAAATAAAGAAAAAATAAATTTTAAATAATAATAAAAAATCAAAGCCCTACCAAACACAGCTGACCCAAATTGTCCTCCCCAGCCAGGTAGGCAGGGGCTCTGAGGGAAGTGATAAAGACCTTAGAAGGGCACAAGCAATCAAAACCCTCGAGGAATTTATGGACACTTGAAATTGGTTCATGCTCCCTTAAAGATTGCCTTTCCTGTTGTCTATACAACCTGTAAATTAGTACCACAGAGACCACTTCCTCACACTTCAGAGCCACCCAGCCCAAAGTTAGTGTTGACTTCGCAAGTTCCTTGGCATCAGGGCAGGCCTGTACCATGTGATCTGGATAAAGCCCCACGGGAGTGGTAATTTTACATCCTGTATTTTCTGCGCAGTCTTGACTCCTCCCACCCTCTGGGATTGTTCCCTGCCCTCTCTGTCCCTCACCCTCTGAGAGGTCGGGGCCCTTATCCAGGCCTCAGAGAAAGAGCTGCAGGCTAGGGAAGCATTGCTTTTTATGGCTCTAAGTGCTTCTGACTGAATCCAGACCCCTGATAACACTGGCCTCTCAGAGCTGCTCCTTCATTGCAGTTCAGCCTGATCTGAGGCTCAGGGAGCCGACCTTCTCTCTCCAGCAAGGAGGCACTGCTAAGAGCTGTCATGGTGTGGAATCAGCGAAAATCCTTTGTTCCTAGTTGGCTTTCCGTCCTTTCCCTGTCTATATCTCCCCTGCCTGGCTGGTTCCTCTGAAAAGATCAGCTGGTTTCCACTGAAGAAGTATCTGCCTTCCTGGGCCACCATGGGGAAGAGTATCATTAAGATTCACACCAGAGTCCGCGTCCAGCTCCGGTTGACTAATCACTGCTTTCGGCCCCTAAGTGTGCGCATCCTGAGGATGGGGCCCCGGCTCCAGGGTAGGGTCCTGACTGCTGTGGTCCCCAGCCCACGGGGAGCCACCCTTGGGCAAGGCAATCAGCTGGAGCACCTCGAAGGTAAAAAAGACCCTCTTGTTTTGCTGTGCCACTTAGCCCAGATCCTTCCTGCAGCACCCACCCCATCCACCCCAGAATAATGTGTTTGACAAAGGGGCAGGACAGGCGGTGGTTTCTACAGTAGTGAAAACAGAATTTCTTGTACAAAACTAACCTGACAAAGAATGATAACCTTCCAGGTGAGGACCGCTGTTGATGGAGGAGATCAGCTGACCTTTACTGAGCAGTTGTATTTGTGAGGCATTCTACTAGAAAAGCATGCCTATCCATTATCATGTTTACTGAGAGAACCAACAGCTCCCAATATGATGTGGCTTCTGGTGACCTTCTGACTTGTTCTCTTTGGTGTCACAATGCCTGCCTCTCTCCTCCCCCAGCAAGCTGAAGGCTTAATTGCGGGCCAAGCCAAGCTTGCACTGAAGTGGCTGCTAGCAGCTAAGCTGGTCATACTTTGGAAGATCTGGCTGTCAGAGCTGTCCTTGGAAAAGGGCAGGCCTTTGAAAGGGTGTCAGGTGCCCTTTCCAGACAAAGCGGGGTAGAGGGGTGCTTGGGAAAGAAGCCAAGCCAGCAGCAAACTGCAACCAGGGCCTTAAGGTTTCTGCTTTATCAAGTGGCCCATAACACTCCAAGGTACATGTTTCTCACGCTTCGTGTGCAGATGGGGCACCAGAGAGGAATACTGGTTAACAGAAAGAGTTTAAAGGAACATCAAGAGCTCTAGAAAAAGGGACAGGGGCTCTTAATTTCATATTATTTCACAACAGCTCCTGGGCAAATCAGACTTAAATATAAGGCAGGTGCAGGCTGTTGACTTAGCCCATCCTGGCCCATGGTTCCATTCCCCAGAATCCAGGTACAGTTCAGTAAGTCTTCATTTAATGTCATCGGTAGGTTCTTGGAAACTGCAATTTTATTTTATTTATTTATTTTGAGTTGGAGTCTCACTCTGTTGCCCAGGCTGGAGTGCAGTGGAACACTCACAGCCACTGCAGCCTCGACCTGCTAGGCTCAGGTGATCCTTCTACCTCAGTCTTCCAAGAAGCTGGAACTACAGGCATGCATCACCACGCCCAGCTAATTTTTTGATTTATTGTAGAGATGAGGGCTCACCAAGTTGCCCGGGCTGGTCTCAAACCCATGAACTCAGGCAATCCTCTCACCTTGGCCTCCCAAAGTGCTGGGATTATAGGTGTGAGCCACTGCGCCCCGCTGGAAACTGCAATTTTAAATGACATCATGTAACCATTTTATTTTCCTGATCAACATCATAATGAAATGGCAGAAGAAAACAACATTATTCAAGGAGCTGCTTGCTGTACATTGTTTTGCTTAAAGTCAGTTTCCAAGAACCTATCAAGGATGTTAAGTGAGGATTTACTATGTATATGATCATTAGTACCATGAACTAGAAAGAGGCTTGAATTCCATCCTTGGCTTTGCCATTAACAATGGACCACATGACTTCAGGCAAGTTCTGTAATCTTTCATCCTCACTACTTCATGTAGTTGTTGAAAGACTAAATGAGAGTGCCTTAAAAAGTTTAAAACAGGCCGAGCTCGGTGGCTCAGCCTGTAATCCCGTGCTTTGGGAGGCCGAGGTGAGTGGATTACCTGAGCCCGCGGGTTCGAGACCCACTTGGGCAACTTGGCGAGACCTCATCTCTACAATAAATCAAAAAATTAGCCGGGTATGATAGCATGCACCTGTAGTTCCAGGTATTGGAAGGCTGAGGTGGAAGGATCACCGGAGCCCAGCAGGTAGAGGCTGCGGTGGCCAGGATCGGCCACTGCACTCCAGTCTGGGCGACAGAGTGAGACTCCAACTCAAAAAAACAAAACAAAACAAAACAAAAAAGTTTAAAACATGTTAGCACAGGGATAAAATACAGCTAGGACTATGAGGAGCTTCTGAAAGCAGAAGTTGAAAGCTATGGCAAATGTACCAATGGTGATGTGATGGGAAATATAAGAAGTTAGCAGGTGCCCTGCCATCGTCCCTGCCCCCCACCCCCTGTCCCACTTATCCATAACCCAGATTCCAGGGTTCGTTACTCTGGAGAATCTTTAACTGCCTATGCTGAGACAGGCACCACAAAGCTGGTCAAGTGGGCTGCCTGGGTGCATATGGCCAAGTCACAGGAGAGTCAAGGAAGATATGAAACACTACTTCCGAAAGGTTATTGACACTTTTTAAAAAGAGACCATTGGGCTTCTAGAGCAAGCCTTGAACCAAAAACTTCCTAATCAGCCCTCGTTAGGGCTGCTGAGCTGGGAATCTAGTTCAGTCTGGGACCATCAGGGTCTATTTCACAGAGTGACAGAAGGGAACTGGCTTTTCTTGTCATAGGCCACAAGGGCAGGGATGGCCATACTGGCACCACCAAGGTGGCCAGGAACAGAAAAATGTAGACTGAGCCTGAAACAAGAAGCTGTTTCCTTGAGAGGCCTATGCTGTAGGCCACATGATGAACCTAAAGTCTGTGGCCTGATGACTGCTATTTGGTTTAGGGTGTAACCAGCTCCTGCTTTTCTCCGCCAGAGCTTAAGCCCTGTGAGAGCCTTGGAAAGATAGAAATGTCCCATCTGAGGAAAGAAAAGAGATAATAAGTAGTTTTAGGGACCAGAATTCCCTTTCTACTAACAATTGTAAGAAAAATGTAAGAGATCCTGACCCAACAAGATCTTTTCGGAGAGTGCTTTGCACTCCGGAGTGTCTAAAGATAAGGGAGCTTTCAGCCTATTCCAGACCCAGCTCCTCAGGTGAAAAGAGAGGGACTCCCCTGCTCCCTCAAGAAGCACTTAGGAAGAGCACAGAGTCTCTCCACTTCACCATACCACAAGGTCAGGACAGCTAGACTGGGGGAGTGGTGTGTTGAAAAGACCACCAGTAACACAGAAATCTAAAAGTTGGCCTCATGAGCTCAAGATGCTGTGTGCTGGGTTGTTATGTGGAAACTCAGTATTCAACAATGAGTATTTGATGAAGCCCAATCAAGCAAAATATATGCCCTTTCTCCCCATTTCTGCCTCTCAAACCCCTCAGCCCAACAGGCAAATTTAAGACCTGAACCATGGTCCCAGCTCTACGTCAGAGGTAGACTTTAATTCAGATTCTCTTTCTTTGAGGGCTGGGCACAGTGGCTTATGCCTATAATCCCAATACTTTTCAAGGCAGGAGGATTGCTTGAGCCCAGGAGTCTGAGACTAGCCTGGGCAACATAGCGAGACCTCATCTTTTTTTTTTTTTTGAGTTGGAGTCTCACTCCATCGCCCAGGCTGGAGTGCACTGGCACGTTCATGGCCACCCCAGCGGCAATCTGCGGGGGTCCAATGATCCTTCTGCCTCAGCCTTCTAAATAACTGGAACTATAGGTGCGTGCTACCATTCCAGCTAATTTTTTATTTTTTTATTGTAGAGACAAGGTCTCACCCAGTTGCCTGAGCTGGTCTCGAACCCACGGGCTCAGGCAATCCACTCACCTTGCCCTCCCAAAGTGGTGGGATTACAGGTTGAGCCACCGAGCCCAGCCACAAGACTTCATCTTGACCAAAAAAAAGCAAAAAATTAGCCAGGTGTGGTGTTGCACACCTGTAGTTCCAGCTTCTTGGGAGGCTGAGATAGAAGGATTGCCTGAGCCCACGCAGTTGGCTGCTGTGAGCAGTGATTGTGCCACTGTACTCCAGCCTGGGTGACAGAGTGAGACCCTGACTCAAAAAAATAAAACAAAACAAACTGGGACTAAAACCAGGCCAAGGACACCAAAGGCAGGAAAGGCAGACTCTAACAGATTAGACCAAAACCATAAGCAAAGCAATAAAACAAAAAGCTTCCAAAATGGCCACTCCAATTTCTGCTGCTCTTGTTGTCCTATTCTTCACATATTAAAATAGAGTGCAGCGGCCCTGTGGCTGATCTCGTGGGGGTGCAGAGCAGCACCCAGTAAAGCAGAATGAGTGCTACTGGATAGCAAAGGGTGCACTGGGACAAAGAAAACCTGCTTAGTCATGTTCCTTTTGCCTTTCCAGGCCTAGAGTCCCTACGGGACAGTGCCCATTCCACTCCAGTGCGTTCCTCTTCCCATGGGGACACCTTCCTGCCTCACGTGAGAAGCGGCCGGGCAGACAGCAATGAGCGAGTAGCTGTGATTGCAGACGAGGCCTACAGCCCTTCAGACAGCGTGCTGCCCACCCCTGTGGCCGAGCACAGCCTGGAGCTGATGCTGCTTTCCCGGCAGATCAATGGAGCCACCTGCAGCATCGAGGAGGAGAAGGAGTCTGAGGCCAGCACCCCAACTGCTGCAGAGGTGGAGGCCCTTGGGGGAGAGCTGAGGGCCCTGTGCCAGGGGCACGGCGGGCCAGAGGAGGAACAGGTGAATAAGTTTGTTTTAAGTGTCCTCCGTTTGCTCCTTGTGACCATGGGACTCCTGTTTGTTTTGCTCCTACTCCTGATCATCCTTACCGAGTCTGACCTTGACATTGCCTTTTTCCGCGATATCCGCCAGACCCCCGAGTTTGAACAATTCCACTATCAATACTTTTGTCCCCTCAGGCGATGGTTTGCCTGCAAAATCCGCTCAGTGGTGAGCCTGCTCATTGACACCTGAGAAGGCATGACTCCTCCCTAACTAGCCAGGTGGACCCAGGAGCCCGGCTACCCATTCCCAGCAATGGGACCCATCGCGGAACCATCGGCACATATATCAAGTCCTCCTCTCATGACTCAAAGTCCACTGCAGCCTAGGAGGGTTGTTTCCCAGAAGAAGAAAGGGCTAGGCTCATGCCCTGTCTAAACAAACTGGGGAAACTCATTTTCTTCAGAAGTTTTTTCAAGAAAGTCTCAGCGACTCTGTTTCTCATCTTTCCAATTTTCAGGATAACTTTTGGTTTTGAATTTTGATTTTTCATAGACGTGTATTATTTTGAAAGTATCAAATAAAAATAATTTATTTTACTATTACTGATGACCACAGTAGTGTCACCTATTAGATGGGACACTAGTTGAAGACTAAAGAGCTGCTGTCCTCTGTATTCTGCAGAAGCTTTCCTACGGGTGCTACTGGGTTCCAGTAGCCTCATCACTGCAGCCTCAGCAGGGCAGGCCAGGGGTCTGGACAATGGGACTGTTTAAGTTTTCCTGCCAGACAGAACTTTTAAAAAAGTAAACATCCATGTAGAATGATTAAATGGAAAGTTGCTTCTTATGATGGTCTGAGTTGGATTTTCTTTTCCTTTTGTTTTTTCAAATCTGAGCAGAGTGGGCTTCTGAAGGGATCACCGCTACAGCAGCAGCAGCAGCAGGGGTGGGGTAAGTCTGTCCCCTTAGACTAGAGCCTAGTGGGCGTCACCGTAGTTTTGTATAATGAACTTAGACTTCCATGATTTTTTTCTGAAGAACCTCAAGATTTTGTAGTGCTCCAGGAGCGTTAAATGAATTCAGTGGTGCCAGAGATAGTACTGTCAGAAATGTTGGACAAAGTGGAGTTAACAGAAACCAGAGCTAAGTTACCTGAGAGAGTGCTGAGATTCAGAGAGCAGTGCTTATTTTGTACACAACTTCCCCAAAAGACGATTTCAATTTATATTTTAACAACAAAATGTTATTTTCTTATCAATTCATATTTTGTTTTTACTTCATGGATTAAGAAAATAGAGCCTGATGAACTAAACAATGCAAGAAAGAAACTGACCCTGAGAATGAAAAGCTGCAGAAAATAGAATTCCAAGATCAACAAGCAGCCTTAGAAGGGACCAGGAAATGAATCTCTTTAAATAGGATTTCTAAGAGATGCCTACAAATGACGAGTGAACGTGGCAGAGACCAACACTTAGATGTAGAAATGCTGCCCCCTAGGGTCATCCTCTGCATCAGGAAAATAAGTTTTAGGAAAGCACTTGCCATCCTTGCTGAGGGAGGCCCTGGATGCCCGCAGAAACACAGGCACCAGAAGGGTGAGTGTGGGGTCCTAGGCCCAAGCTCTTCAACTCTTAAACACGAGATCTTGTTTTCATCTCAGGGAGAGATTTCTAAGTCATCCAGGGCCTGAGGGCTTATTTAAGGATGGCCAATCAACATATTCCTGGGACCCACACACAATAGAACAGCTGCTGACACCCTATGATGCTGGACAGCCCCAAGTGCAGAGCGGAATGAGTTGCTTGTAGATCTGATCTCCCCTATTTTGTCCTCTGAGATGGTAGAAATATATTCATGTTTAGAATATAACAGTGGTGGAATAATTGGGGCTTTTCGGGGGGAGGGGGAATTGCATACTTTTTTAAAAAATGCCCTTTCATCTAGACCAGATGTCAGCAGACAACTCCTGTAAAGTGCTAGACAGTAAATATTTTGGTTTTGCAGGCCATACTGCATCACAACTACTCAACTCTGCTGTCATGGCACAAAAACAGTCATAAATAATATGTAAATGGAGGAGCATGGCTGTATTCCAGTAAAACTTTAAAAAACAGACAGTAAGGTGAGTTTGGACCACAGGCCATTATATGCCAACCCTGGTCTAGATAATAAAACTGAACCTTAGCCGGGCTCGGTGGCTCAGCCTGTAATCCCGCGCCTTTGGGAGGCTGAGGTGAGTGGATTGCCTGAGCCTGCGGGTTCGAGACCCGCCTGGGCAGAGAGACCTCATCTCTACAATAAATCAAAAAATCAGCCGGGCGTGGTAGCGCATGCCTGTAGTTCCGGCTACTTGGAAGGCTGAGGAGGAAGGATCGCGGGAGCCCAGCAGGTCGAGGCTGCAGTGGCTGGGGGCGGCCACTGCACTCCAGTCTGGGCGACAGAGTGAGACTCCAACTCAAAAAAACAAAAAAAAAAAACCTTAACAGTATGTTAGCAGGAGAAGGCCAGCTCTGCTCTGATTCCTCACATGTCAAAGATCTGGGGCCATTTCCCAGTGGAGGCACAGGGGCTGCTTGTTTAAAGGGTGCTCGAATAACCAACCAGCAAAGAGATGTCTGATGCCAAGATGAGCAAGATCAAATACTGGGATGCTAAAATACAGCTGGAATCTAAGAATGGAAGAGGGCCTCTCTGACCATTTCCATACCAGCAACAATTTAGGCAGAATTACAAACATCTATTTACCAAGAGACAAGATAAACTGAGGAAGATTCGAGCAAAGATTAGGGATCACTTAAAACCAAGCCACTGCCACTTTTCATCTATATAGCAAAGGCTTTATTTAGCACAGGACTAAAGTGAAAAGTAGACCCAGAGATGAAAAGGCTGTCAGGAGACAGGGGACTGGTGTTAATAACCTGGATATCTACTGTCTTATGCAACATAGCAGATTACCTTTTAGTGTAGTGCTCCTACCTCAGTCTGTAGAATATGGTGTTTCTATGCAGTGAGTTAGATAGCCTTGATTCTGACCTTTCATACTCACATTAGAGACAGATTCAGTATTCCATTTCCTGGTATGTTACTTGTGTCTAGAGTTCTAACATACAGTAGTCTATACCATTTCCAACAGCTGAATTTTGCTCTCTGAACAGAAACTTTCGGGTTATTTGTTTTTTCCCAGGGCTCATCCCAGAAAACATGGATAGAAAAGTTTCTTTCAATTTGCTTTTCAAATAGTGTTTCAATAGCAAACCTTTATTGGTGACTAGCCTTCTTTTGGTATTTCCCCACCATTAAAAATTGTTCAAGTTTTTAACCTGTTATACTATGTTCTACTATGTCTCTCATTTTCTCTCAAAATTAGTTTTATCACTGTAGAAAATGCAATGGTTTCATAGCTTCATCTATCAGAGGAAATAAAACTCTTACAAAGAATAGTGTACTGCATCTTTAAGCAGTAGAGGGTAAACTACCTGCAAATGTGAATTTCTTAGTTTCATTAAAAAATATATAGTTGTTAACCTTTCGTGTGCCAAAAAAATTCTAAGTTACATTTTCCTTCAAAGCAATGTACTTTTTTCTACATATGCAGTATGTAGTTAGCATAAAATCATTGGTGCCATGAAAATTATTTTTAAATTTAAAATAAATATTTAAATATCACGGAAGAGTGGGCTCTTTCTTTTTTTAACTTATACTCTGTCTCACTTTTTCCCCCTTAAAGTTACTGATATATAGATAAAAGAATACCAGTGATTTATACAGTTGACCGCTGTTCACGACTGAGATCATATAAAACAATCATTTTGCTTATATTCATCTATTATCCTTATCCCTCACCCCACAAATAAATACACTTTATTCTGCTGCCAGATCATCTTCCTAAACACCAATCGGGTTATGTCATTCACCTCCAAATTTCAAAGGTTCCCACTAGCTATAAAATGATATCCAGTGTCCCATCCCAAGTAGAGTTTTTTTGTTTGCTTTAATAACAAAAATCTTTGCTTGAAGTGATCCAAAGAACATAAGAACCAATAGAGCTGGGCACGGTGGCTTACGCCTGTAATCCCAGCACTTTGGGAAGCAAGGCAAGAGGATTGCCTGAGTCCAGGGGTTCGAGACCAGCCTGAGCAACATGGTGAGACCTCATCTCTACAATAAGTCAAAAATATTAGCCGGGTATGGTGGTGTGTGCCTGTAGTTCCAGCTACTGGGAAGGCTGAGGCGGAAGGACTGGCTGAGCCCTGCAGGGGTGCAGTGGCCGTGAATGTGCTACTGCACTTGAGCCTGGGCAATAGAGTGAGACTCCTACTCAAAAAAAAGGACCACTAGACTTGTGTGGCTTCCTGTGACTCTACCAACTCACAGCAACTTCCCTTCCAAGGATACCTAATGGAGAAATGCCTATGCGAGTTTACCCACCCCCCCATACCCCTCTGCCTTGGGTTCCTCAGCGCAATCAAGTTCCTTAGCCTCCGAACATATTTTGGTTTTAGCTCATGAACTGGCTTCCACTAGACACAGGCTGCTGATGGCGTAGGGTTAAACAGGCAAAGCACACTTTTATTTTTGTTGGTTTTTTTTTTTTTTGAGTTGGCATCTCACTCCGTCGCCCAGACTGGAGTGCAGTGGCCGCTCCCGGCCACCGCAGCCTCAACCTGCTGGGCTCCGGCGATCCTTCCGCCTCAGCCTTCCAAGCAGCTGGAATTACAGGTGCGCGCTACCACACCTGGCTAATTTTTGATTTTATGTAGAGATGAGGTCTCACCAAGTTGCCCAGGCGGGTCACGAACCCGTGGGCTCAGGCAGTCCACTCACCTCAGCCTCCCAAAGTGCTGGAATTATAGGCTGAGCCACCGAGCCTGGCTGCAAAACATACTTTTAATGCATTTCCTCTTGTTATAGTTTCCATTTTGGAAAAATGTATAAAATGTTTTACTCCTCAGTTCTGTGAAATTGTACTAAATGTTATCTTCCTCACAAAATTCCACCTTTTCATTTGAAAACCCAAATATTTACAGCCAGATGAGCCAGAATCTAGCTTATCAGAAAGGACAGCCTAACCAACAGGACATCTAAATTTTTGGAATCTGAAGTTAGAAAGCACATGTTTCTTCTTCTTGGTTTGATACGGAAGGCATGTATGTCTTCCCTCCCATCCTATTCCATGTACTGTACGCTGGTTGAAGGGATTTAAATCTTTGTATCCACAGCTCTAAGGCTCCCTGCTTTCCTGGAGAATTCCCTTTGCAAAATCTTCTCTGGGAAAAGGAAACTCAAAGGGCAGAATACTAAGACAGGACTTAAGCAACTCAGATTGTATTAATTCCTAATCATTTGTGGTCTTTCCTAATCTGACCAAGTCTCTGTCCATCCAAAATAAGAACTGTCTGCTCCTTTCCTCAAGTCACATAACGAAAGACTGGGCATCTCATAAAAAATAACTCAAGTGGAATTCAGAGCTTGTATGCTTATATCATAAAGTCCAAACTTACAGAAAAGGTTTATCCTGAAGAGAGCAATCATAATAAACATAATTACAGAAGCCACACAGCTGTAAGCAGTCTGGAAGAAGTACCTTTCACTACAGATTACAGTGTAAGAATGTCCCAAGACAGACAATTTTCCTTTATGTGCTTTCTAGAGTTAAACAATTATCTATTATAAAGCTTATCACCAAGAAACAAGTCCCTACTCATTCTTCTTCCTTCCCACATTGCCTCAAGATATAAATCTATTAAGCAAAATTGGATATAAATAGCAGTTTATGAAGCTATAATGGCAAAAGAAACCACAAAAGTGAGAAACATCAAGGATTTTCTAACTTTTATTGGAGAGGTCAGGCAATTACCATCAAGTATTCAAAGCTCAAATGATGGTACTAATTTGATTGAGTGTAGTTTTCAGCATCTTAAAAAGAACAATTCCCATAGAACTAACCACTCTAGAACCTGTGAAATTAACTGGTGTAGAAAAGAGAAAGGGAGCCCAAGTCTTCCTTTACGATATTTCCTGAACAATTGAAATAAAACTCAACTTCACTTAGCTTTATTTTCCCTTTCATAAGTGAGCATTTCCATGTCACTTATCAATTCCCCTACACATATCACCTACAATATAGAGAACTATTCCTTATAAATACCCACAACCTATTAATAAACTAAACCTCAAAGCACTCAGATTTTAGTTAGAGAAGGAAATTATTTAGAAAAAAGTTGTTCTTCAAGGAAATTATACATCACTTTATTTGTCATATATAATTACCAGTACCAGAAGATAATATTTCTTCTTAGAATTCAAACATGTTGCCAAAGCTATTTGCAAATCTTTCAGTAGTAGTTTAGCAATGAATAACAATGAAGAAAGTTGGATAGGTAGACCAGTAATATTAGTCACTAATTTAGTGGCTCCCTCTCTTAACAAAAGAAACATTAAAATTATAATAACTTCTGAAAAGAAAACATTTGTATAAAGAGATACCAAAAGTGGTGAGTATTTCATAATATTTCTCCAAAATATGAGTAGAAATGAAGGTATTCACTTAGGCTTCTGTATTTTCTCTGGAGAATTTAAAGACAGGAATAGATAAGGGTATCTAGGACATTCTAAAAAGTAGTTTTCACTTTGACTATGACCCACAGTACCACAGTAATTAAAAAATACATTTTACATCAGAATGCATGTAAACATATATACCTTCAAATATATATGCATATGTAACTATTACAAAACAACACTTATTCAAACTATATTTTCTGTTCTTTACTACTTTCTTCCTTTTTGTTGTCTTAAACACTAGTAGTTGCCATTTAAGTGATTTCATGTGAAGAGGGGCTACACACCCATAGTCTGGAGAATATTGGTCTGAGGGCAGTCTTACACTGGAATACAGTATAGGGATTAGGACAGTTCCAAATCCTGCACCTAGGAGCCCTGGGATTCCTGGCTCTGCGAGGAAGGGGAAAGGAAAGCATGCACACAAAGCTTCTCAGCAATTATCTTAGGGTTTCAGGTAAGACTTAACTTAAAGGCGGAAGTAAAAAAAGATTCTCAGTTTAAAAAATTAAGTTTTGAAATCAGAGTTAGATGACCTTTCAAGGACCCTTTCCAGTGTGTGCATCTAGAAATATTCACTCCAAACTATAAAATAAACCACAAATCAATGTATCACTATAAAATCAAAACCACATCATGAGATCACAAAAACTTTTAATACTGGCCATTCAAAGCTTTATAACTTATAACATTAGAATTTCTCAACATACTGCCTGTTAAAAGTGCCAAAGACTCCTCAGCCTCTCATCAAATTTCCTCCCCATCCTACAGAAACAACCTCCAAGACTTCTCTCTTATTAAAAGTACATTCTGCTCATAGTTCTTATTAATAAAGCAATTTTACATTTGCTAAATATAACACATTACCAAGTAAATACACTAAGCCATGTGAATTACTAGGACCCTTAGACGGTGATCAATCTAACAAACTGATGTTCCTAAACCAAAAACCCCGCAGCTTTTTTAATTCCTAAAAACATGTATCCTCCCACTAGAATTACCTCCAGCCAAAATATACTGAGTCGGGTGCATAGCATTGATGGAACACACAGAGACAAGGTGTTCTCCATCGAGAAAAGAATGTACCCTCTTTCCTGTCTCATGGAAAATTTCCACCCGTCGTGGTTGGGCCATGCTGCCAACTATAACACAATCTTCTTGTTTAGAGTCCCACACAGCTTGGAACCTGGTCAGCCATCGCCCAGTGATGGTGTTGTGCCTGGTGGAAAAAACAACATATTTTTTAAAGAAGTAAGTGTTAAATAACTCAAGGTAGCATGGGGCAGAAGGTAAAGATGACATTGCTCCTAAATGCTAGTTTTCTCTGCCAAGTTTCTTCTCATTAAGTTACTGAGTTACCACTAACCTTATCTTATCCTCCCTGGACAGAAATGATATCTTCCCCATTTGTGAATTTCCAAAAGTAAAACATATGGAGTTCTTTATAGCTCTCAGAAGCAAAAAGAAAATTACTGCCCTTTTAGTCTCTATACCTTAACGCCACTAATAATCGTTTCTTATTAAAGTATGGACTACCTGGAAACAACCATGCTGCCCATCAAAAGAGGACTGGATTAAAAAAAATGTGGTACATATACATGATGGAATACTACGCAGCCATAAAAAAGAACAAAATCATGAATTTCGCAGCAACCTGGATGGAACTAGAGTCTATAATACTGAGTGACCTCTCACAGAAACAAAGATCTGAGTATCACATATTCTCACTCATATAATGGACCTTGAACATCCAATGTAATACTATAAGAAAATGACTGACGGTACTGGGAAACTATGGGGAGGGGGATGGGATTAACAGTAGCAAATATCTGTCTGGGGATGGGGAAATACCTCTTATCAACAGGGTGCCTGAATGAAACGTAATTGTACACCTAACCTTTAACTGTACCCCACAAAACCATAATAAAAAAATATTGATTAAATCTGAAAAATAAATAAAGTATAGACTATAGAGAACCACATTTTCCACTGCCACTCATACTCCATTTTTAATGAAAATGCTCACTGTGCCCAGAATAATCACCTAGATAATTTTTTTTGTTGTTTACAATGTGCTTTATTAAAACTTTTGATAGTTTTTAAAAAAATACACATTAGAAACTGATAAACTAAGTAGTATTACCCTCATCCCTAAGCCAAAGACACTGCAAGAAAAAAAATTACAGGCCAATATATCTGATGCACATAAATGTAAAAATTCTCAACAAAATCTAGCAAATCAAATTCAACAGCACATTAAAATGGGATTACACCTGTAATCCCAGCACTTTGTGAGGCAGAGAGAGGACTGCCTGAGCCCAGAGGCTCTCATCCAGCTTGGGGAACATAGACCTCATCTCTAAAAAAAGGCAAAAAATTAGCTGGGCATTGCAGTACACCCTGTAGTCCCAGTTACTCAGGAAGCTGTGGAGGAAAGATTGCCAGAGCTCAGGAGGTTAAGGTTGCAGTGAGCCATGACCATGCCACTGCACTCCAGGCTGTGTGAGACTGACTTAAAAAAAAAGAAAAAAGAAAAAGGCTGAGTGCAGTGACTCACGCCCTATAATCCCAGCACTTTGGGAGGCTGAGGCGAGAGGACTGTCTGACTCCAGGAGTTCGAGATCAGCCTGGACAACTTAGCGAGATCCCGTCTCTTAAATAAATAAAAAAACTGGCTAGGCATGGTGGTGCATACCTGTGGTTCCAACTACTTGGAAGGCTGAGACGGAAGGTTTGCCTGAGCCTAGCAGGTCGAGGCTGCAGTGGCCACAAGCATGCCACTGCATTCTAGCCTGGGCGACAGAGAGAGACTCCAATTCAAAAAAAAAAGGAATAGAAGGAAACTACCTAAACATAATAATGGCTATATATGAAAAGCCCACAGCTAATATCATACTCAACAGAAAAGTTGAAAGCTTTTCGACAAAGATCAAGAACAAGGCTGGGCACGATGGCTCACACTCACACTGTACTCCCAGCACTTTGGGAGGCCAAGACAGGAGGATTACTTGAGCCCAGGAGTTCAAGACCAGCCTAGGCAACATAGCAAAACCTCATCTCTACCAAAAAGCAAAAAATTAGCTAGTTGTGGTGGCTCACACCGGTAGTCTCAGCTACTCGAAAGGCTGAGGCAGAAGGATCACCTGAGCCCAGGAGGTCAAGGCTGTAGAGAACCATGATCATGCCACTGCACTCCAATCTGGGCAACAGAGTGAGACCCTGACTCAAAAAAAAAAAAAAATCAGCAATAGGACAAGCATATCTATTCTTGCCATTTCTATTCAGCATAGTATTAGAAATCCTAACCAGAGAGCAATTAGACAAAAGAAAGAAATAAAAGATAACCATACTGGAAAAGAAAAAGTTAAACTGTCCGTTTGCAGATGACATGATCTTATTTTTAAAAAAAACAAAAAACCTTAAAGATTCCACCAAAAATCTGTTAGAACTGATAAATTCAGTAAACTTGCAGTATAAAAAAATCAATATACAAAATTCAGTAGTGTTTCTATACAGTAACAATGAACTATCCAAAAAAGAAATCAAGAAATAGCTAGGCATGGTGGCTCATGCCTGTAATTCAGTGACTCAGGAGGCTGAGGCAGGAGGATCGCTTGAGGCCTGGAATTCAAGATCAGACTGGGCAACATAGCGAGACCCCCATCTCTAAAAAAACAAACAATTTTTAAAAATTAGTCAAGTGTGGCAGCAAACACCCGTAATCCCAGCTACACAGGGGGCTGAGATGAAAAGATTGCTTGAGTCAAGCAATTCGAGGCTACAGTAAGCTATGATCATACCACTACACTCCAGCTTGAGTGGCAAAGCAAGACTCCATCTCCAAAAAACAAAAATAAAGTAAAATAAAATAAATCTCATTTACAATAGCTACCAAAAAAATAAAACATTTAGATGTAAACTTAGCCAAGGAGGTGAAAGAGAACTATAAAATACTGATTAAAAAACTAAAATTTTAAAAATCTTTATTTAAATACATGCAAAGATATCCTGTGTTTATAGACAGGAAGAATTAATATTGTTAAAATTGCCATACTACTCAAAGTGATCTACAGATTAAATGCAATGAATCAAAATTCTAATGACATTTTTCACAGAAATAGAAAAAACAATGCTAAAATTTGTACCTAACCACAAAAGACCCTAAATAGCCAAAGCAATCTTGAGCAAAAGATCAAAGCTGAAGGCATCATACCACCTAACTTTAAAGCTATCATAACCCAAACAGCATGGTACTGGCATAAAACCAGATGCACAGACAAATAGAATACAATCCAGAGATAAATCCACAAATTTAGGGTCCACTGGTTTTCAACAAAGGTGCCAAGAACCCACAATGGGGAAAGGACAGTTCCCAATAAATGATGTTGGGAAAACAACATCCACATGCAGAAGAATAAAATTAGACCTTTTCTCATATCATATAAAAAAAACAAAAGCAAAATGGATTAAAGACTTAGGCCAAGCACAGTGGCTCACATCTGTAATTCCAGCACTTAGGGAGGCTGAGGCAGGAGGATCACATGAGGTCAGGAGTTCAAGACCATTCTGGCAACATAACAAGACCTTATCTCTACAAAAACTAAAAGATTTTTAAAAAATGGATTAAAGACTTAAATGTAAAATCTGAAACTGTAAAAGCACTAGAAGAAAACAGAGAAAAGCTGGGCTCGGTGGCTCAGCCTGTAATCCCAGTGCTTTGGGAGGCTGAGGTGAGTGGATTGCCTGAGCCCACGGGTTCAAGACCCGCCTGGGCAACTTGGCAAGACCTCATCTCTACAATAAGTCAAAAATTAGCCAGGTGTGGTAGCACACACCTGTAGTTCCGGCTACTCGGAAGGCTGAGGTGGAAGGATCGCTGGAGCCCAACATGTCGAGGCTGCAGTGGCCAGGCGCGGCCATTGCACTCCAGTCTGGGTGACAGAGTGAGACTCCAACTCAAAAAAAAAAAAAGAAAAGAAAACACAGAGAAAAGTTCCATAATATTGGTTGGGGCAATGGTTTTTTGGTATATGAACCCAAAATGACAGTCAACAAAAGCAAAAATAGACAAATGGGATTATATGAAACTAAAAATCTGCAAAGGGCACAGTCAACAGAGTAGAGTCATTTGTGAAATGGAAGAAAATATTTGCAAGCCACACATCTGATAAGAGGTTAGCATCCAAAAAATATAAGGGGGCAGGCAGGGTGGCTCATGCCTGTAATCCCAGCACTTTGGGAGGCACAAGTGAGAGGACTGCCTGAAACACGGGTTCGAGACTAGCCTGGGCAACCTGGCAAGACCTCGTCTCTACAATAAGCAAAAAAAATTAGCCAGGCAGGGTGGCTTATGCCTGTAATCCCAGCACTCTAGGAGGTAGAGGCAAGAAGATTGCCAGAGCTCAGGTAGTTGAGACTAGCCTGTACAACATGGTAAGACCTCATCTCTCCAATAAATCAAAAAATTAGTCAGGTTTGATGGCATGCACCAGTGGTTCCAGCTACTTGGAAGACTCAGGCAGAGGCCCAGCAGGTTGAAGCTGTAGTCACCATGAGCATGCCGTTGCATCCCAACCTGGATGACAGAGTGAGACTCCAGCTAAAAAATAAATAAATAAAATAAAAAATAAATTAGCTGGGTGTGGTGGTGCACGCCTATGGTCCCAAGCTACCTGGAAGGCTGAGACGGAAGGATCACCTGACCCCAGCAGGTTAAGGCTACAGTGGCTGTGAGCAGTTGGAAGTCAACTCAATAGTAAGAAAACAACCTAATATAAAAATAGGAAAAGGATATGAATAGACACCTCTCAAAAAAAAAACCATACAAGTGGCCAACAGGTATATGAAAATATGTTCAACATCACTAATCATCAGAGAAATGCAAAGTAAAATACAGTGAAATATCACCTCACACCTGTTGAATGGCTATTATCAAAAAGGCAAAAGACAGCACGTGTTGGTGAGGATATGCAGAAATGAAGCCTTTGTATACTGGTGGTGGGAATGTAAATTGGTATGGTCATAATGGAAAACCATATGGAAATTCCTCAAAACATTAAAAATAGAACTAATCATATGCTCCAGCAATCCATCACTGGGTATATATCCAAAGGAAACAAAATCAGTATGCCGATGAAATATCTGCACTCCCATGTTCATTGCAGCATTATTCACAATAGCCAAGATACGGAATTAACCTATCTGCCTATCAACAGCTAAATGGTTAAAGAAAATATATATATAACGAAATACTATTCAACCTTTAAAAATAAGAAAGTTCTGTCATGTGAGATAACATAGATGAACCTGGAGAACATTATGTTAATTAAGTAAAATAGGCAAGGCACAGAAAGACAAACACTACATAATCTCACTTATATGTGGAATCAAAAAAGTTGAACTCAGAGAGTAAAAGGTGGGCTCACGTCTATAATTCCAGCGTTTGGGAAGGCCAAGGCAGGAGGATCGCTTGAGGCCAGGAATTCAAGAGAACAGAAGGGTAGTTAACAGGGGCTGGGAGGAGAGGAAAGGCTGGGGAGATATTGGTCAAAAAATACAAAATTTTAGTTAGATAGGAGGAATAAGTTTAAGAGATCTAGCGTACATCATGGTGACTACAGTTAATAACTATGTATTCTATTCTTGAAGATTGCTAAGAGGATAGATTTTAAGTATTCTCACCACAAAAAAGGTATGTGAAGTAATTAGCTTGATTTAGCCATTCCACAATGTATACATATTTCAAAACAACACATTGTACATGATAAACATATACAATTTTCCAATTAAAAAGAAATAAAATCAGCTGGTCCCAAGGTAGTGAGTTATTTCAATTGATTGTGCCATCAGTTACAGATTGAACTCCTTGTTCTACTCTTTCGCCTCTTCTCACTACTGTACTTGATTAGTCTAAAACTAAATAAAATCAAAGACCTAAAAAAAAAGAAACTGATAAAATGAATAAAGCTTGAAAAAGGAAATGAACAAGAAAAATATCTTAAAAAGGAATTGAACATACTTAAATATAGCCTCTACAGACTATAAAACTCACGAAGCAATCTATATATCACATACCCTATCCCCAACTTCATAAATACTGATAAAGAAGGATATCTAGGAAGAAGGCATTGAGTAAAGTTTGATGTGAAATACACATGCACATTGAAAGCAGTCAGTGCAAGAGGGTAATCAAAGAAATGAAGTGGGAAGTAAGGGAAACCCTCTCTACACCAGAATAAACAGGCACAAATAAACAGTGCTTCACACAGCCTCATCAGCAAGTGAGTAGTTACAGTCTTCTGTAATAAGATAACATGAGTAATTCAGGTCAGAACAAAGTCATTAACCTTAACCAAAAATAACCTCCCACCTGCAGAGGATAGCTACTGACTAAAAGAGAATGAACCTCTATAGACACAGGGAACCTAGAAGCAAGACCCTTCTGAGTAGGAAAACACAAACTTAGGACACTTATACAAAGTAATACAAAAATCAGCCCTAGTATATTTCTTTGAAAATCAGATGTCTATGTATGCACTCCAACAAACAACTCATAGTAATCCAGGGTCTACATTATTTGGCATATGGAAGCTTACCTGATGGTGGTAAGGAGAGGAATCTGAGAGGTTATACAGCTGCTGTCAAAAATTCTGCAAAATAAAGATCAAGAATAGAGTAACACGCTCTTTTGTTTCTTAAAATATTTCTGAAACAACATCAGTATATTTAACAAGCTTCTACTGATTCATAGTATGAAATATAATTGTTTTTTAAAATATGTTGGACCAGGCTGGGTGGTGGCTCACTCCTGTAACCCAAGCACTCTAGGTCAAGGGTATCGGATCACTTGAGGTCAGGAGTTTGAGACCAGCCTAAGCATCATAAACATAGCAAGACCCCGTCTCTATAAAAAATTTAAAACTTAGCCAAGGCCGGGCATGGTGGCTCACACCTATAATTCCAACACTTTGGGACACCAAGGTGAGAGGACTGCCAGAGTTCACATGTTCGAGACCAACCCGGGCAGCTTGTCGAGACCTCATCTCAACAATAAATCCCCAAAATTTGCCAGGCATGGTTGCACATGCCTGTAGTTCCAGATACTTGAAAGGCTGAGGTGGAAGATTCACCTGAGCCCAGCAGGTCGAGCTGCCGTGGCTGTAAACATGCCACCACACTCCAACCTGAGCAACAGAGTGAGACTCCAAATCAAAATAAATGAATGAATGAATGAATGAATGAATGAATAAATAAATACATAAATAAAAATTAGCCAGGTAGGGTGGTACACACCTGTAGTCTTAGCTACTGGAGAGAGGCTGAGGTAGGAGAATCCCCTGAGCCTAGGAGTTCAAGGTTACAGTGAGCTATGATAGTACCACTGCACTCTAGCCTGGGCAACAGAGTGAGACATTTTCTCTTAAAAAAAGGAAAAAAAAAAAAAAAGTAGGATCAGGCTCTAACAAACCTCAGCCAATATACTGAACAAAAGTTACAAGGAATATTATAAAATTCAGTACTTATAGTTTAATATAGAAATGATGTATTTAAACACTATTACTCCAAGCTTAAATTATATATTCTAAAGTGATAATCTGCATTCTAATACTATATTCAAGGCCAGGCACAATGGCTCACACCTGTAATCCCAGGACTTTGGGAGACAGAGGCAAAAGGATTGCCTGAACCCAGGGATTCAAGACCACTCTGCACAACTTGGGAAGACCTCATTTATACAATAAACCAAAAAAGTAGCTGGGCAAGGAAATGCATGTTTGTAGTTCAGCTACTTGGAAGGCTGAGGCAGAAGGCTCACTGAGCCCAGCAGGTCGAGGCTGCAATGGCCATGATCATGTCCCTGCACTCCAGCCTGGATGACAGAGTGAGACTCTAACTCCAAAAAACAAAAACAAAAAAAAACTATATTCAAATTCTCAATAATATGGGACATAAAGGATGTGGCCTTAAAATGCACAAATAACCTAAAAATGCACACACGTATCAAGGGCAATTTCCCTATGAGACTCATCAGTTGAGGGCCTGATATTGTCATTTCCAGGTGTTGACCAGACTAGGACCAAGCAGCCAGCAACCAAGGAGAGGAGTTCTTATGGGGAATCTAGAGAGGAGTCCAGAAGTCTCCAGTGAGCAACCCAGGAGGAAACTAACCACAACACCACCACCTCCCCTTCTCCTTGTGTGTAGCTGTCCAGTGTGGTTTCTTACACTAGAGCTTACTGGCTAATTAGGTTACTGGAAAGTCAAATCACTAACAGTTAATGTAATAAAAGTAAACTGTACAGTGTAAATGAACAGGAATGGGACAAACAGGTAGCTCTTGGGACAAAGGAAACTATATGGGTGGAAAGAGAACACTGGGCTACCTTTCCTGGTGACTCACTCTCTACCTCTTGGTAATGCTCGCAAACTTTGCTAGAAAATAACTGGGCACTTGACACACTCTAAACTATGCTCTTCCCAAAGGTGGGTCCCAGCAGGAACTGGGTGCCATTCTGGAGCCTGGTCCATAGTATATATTCAACAGATATTTGTTGAATAAATAATGAATGAATTTCAAAACCATTTAAAGAACAACTCTCATAAACTGAGAAGTGCTTGCAATTTTAAGCAAAATCAGGGATTCTTTTTTTTGAGTTGGATTCTCACTCTGTCACCCAGGCTGGAGTGCAATGGCACGATCACAGCCACAGCGGCTTCAACCTTCTGCCTCAGTCTTCCAAGTAGCTGAAACCCCAGGCATGCAGCCCCATGCCTGGCTAATTTTTTAAAATTTTTTGTACAGATGAGGTCTTGTCAAGTTGTGCAGGCTAGTCTTGAACCCCTAGACTCAGGCCATCCTCTAGCCTCTGCCTCCCAAAGTTCTGGGATTATAGGCATGAGCCACTGCACCCAGCAAAATCAGGGATTCTAAAAGAGAACAAAATTATTTTCCTCTGCGATTACATTAACATTCCCCACATCTTTTCTTTACTGACATTATTTTCTGGGCTTTGTTCAGCTGGTTTATATTAAAATTCATCTTTAGAAAGTAGCTGTAGAAAGGTACCAAAACTCAAAACCTGGAAATACAAAACCGTAGTAGTTTGTACAGAGGCCCAGTTTTTGCTCTTTTCTGCCTGCCCATGGTCTGGGGCTCTGTAACTTCCCTTCAGCGCTTCTCTTGTAGAGTAGACCCTGCTGTCCCCAGAGTATGCTAAAATGTATCTCCTTTCCAAAATGCCATACCACCTGGCTGTGGGATTCTTTAGTGCTGAAAGGGAAGCCTGACCATCAACGCCCCAGGGTACCTACAGATGTTTGCCAGTCTCAAGGAAATTTTCAGGACCCAAAAGCTACTGAAGAGTCATTAAGTACAGTACTAACGATAAATTAGGGAATAGGAGTAAACAAAGCTTTTAGTTTACTGACACAGTAAATAGAGACTATTTAGATTCCTTAAAAACATAATCCTCCTTTTCAATTTACCTCAGCTTACAGTCAGCACATGTGGTCACCACTCTGTTACCAGTAAGAGGTGAAAAATAGGCAGAAGCAATGCTCTTTGTATGTTCAGTCAAAGAGACCAAAGGCTGGTTTCCTCTGGAATTCAGGCGTCTTGCATCATAAATATGAATATCCCTGTAATAGGAGGAATAATTATCAGTGCTGCCACAGCGCATGTAATGAGCCTCTAGAATAGGGCTGATCATAAGTTATCCACCCACATACTCACTACACTGAGGAACACTTAAGACAGAATCCTCTGATCCTCTGTATTAATTTTGCAAACACTAGTATAAATAAAAAGTAAAATGTAAAAATCTCAAAATTAGCTGGGCTCGGTGGCTCAGCCTGTAATTCCCCACCTTTGAGAGGCTGAGATGAGTGGATTGCCTGAGCCTGCGGGTTCGAGACCCACCTGGGCAACTTGGCGAGACCTCAGCTCTACAATAAATCAAAATCAGCCGGGTGTGGTAGCGTGTACCTGTAGTTCCAGCTACTTGGAAGGCTGAGGCAGAAGGATTGCCAGAGCCCAGCAGGTAGAGGCTGCGGTGGCCGAGAGCGGCGACTGCACTCCAGTCTGGGCGACAGAGTGAAACTCCAACTCAAAAAAAAAAAAAAATCTCAAAATTATAGAAGATATATATAACCAGTGTATAGAAAGTCCCCTACATATGAAACAAGTTCTATTCAAAGAGCATGTTCATAAGTCCAATCTGTTCATAAGTCCAACAAAGTTAGCCTAGGTACCCAACTAACACGATTGGCCAGAGTACTGCACTGTACTAGGTTATAATACTTTTTACACAAATACATAAAAAACACAAAAAAATAAGCAAAACATTTTTACTCTTTGAGAACAATACCTTGAAAAGTACAGTTGTACAGTACAGTTAACAGCAGGCATCAAGTGAACAGGCAAGAAGAGTTACTGACTGAAGGAGGGAGAGGAGGTAGGAGATGATAGAGCTAAAAGATCGTCAGCAATAGGAGATGGAGGGCAAGTTGCAATTTCACTCATGCCTGATGGCACAGGTTCTGGTTCCTTGCTGGATTCAATGCTATCTACCCTTGAACAAATGATTCAGTGATGTCTGAGTTGTAGCTCTTTTTTTCTCATCATAGATGACAGTGAATTGCATTCTGAACAGTTACTGCAATCTTCATGTACCATTCTATGTTTGGGTCCTGTGCCTCAAAACTAACAGTGCCTCCTCAAATAATGCAAATGCATATTTGCATCTTTGAAAGTTCTCAACTTGAAGTTGTATGTAAGGGACTTACTGTATATAGAGAGACAAGTTTCTAGTAGTTTTTCTTTATACATATATATATATACACACACACACACACACATACATATATATATATACACACATACATACATACATACACATATATATATATATATATATATATATATTTTTTTTTTTTTTTTTTTTGAGTTGGAGTCTCACTCCATTGCCAAGGCTGGAGTGCAGTGGCATACTCACGGCCACCCTATTGTCGACCTGCTGGGCTCAGCGATCCTTCCACTCAGCCTTCCAGATAGCCAGAACTACAGGCATGTGCTACAATGCCTGGCTAATTTTTTTATTTATTGTAAAGACGAGGGCTCGTCAAGTTGCCTGGGCTGGTCTCAAACCCATGGGCTCAGGCAATCCACTCGCCTCGGCCTCCCAAAGTGCTGGGACTACAGGCTGAGCCACCAAGCCCAGCTTCTAGTAGTTTTTCAACCCTTCCAGGAAAGTTAACAAAGACTAACAAGTTATAGATTACATATCACTTTTTTTTTTTTTTGAGTCAGAGTCTCACTCTGTCACCCAGACTGGAGTGCAGTGGCACGCTCCCAGCCACTGCAGCCTCGACCTGCCGGGCTCTGTGATCCCTCCGCCTCAGCCTTCCAAGTAGCTGGAACTACAGGCATGCGCTACCACCCCTGGCTAGTTTTTGATTTATTGTAGAGATGAGGTCTCACCAAGCTGCCCAGCTGGGTCTTGAACCCATGGGCTCAGGCAATCCACTCGCCTCGGCCTCCCAAAGTGCTGGGATTACAGCTGAGCCACCGAGCCCGGCCAACATATCACTTTTTTTCCTCTAAAAATTTTAAATTTTCTTTTTAAGACTAAAAGCAAATGCATATATTGCCAAGGAAAATAAAAATGTGTATTTCTTTTAGTATTTTCCCAATTTATTAAATCCAAAAAAACTTCTCATAAAAAAAAAAAAAAAAAAAAAAAAAAAATCACTCAAAAAAGCCTCAATCAGCCAAGCCATGGTGGCTTGTGCCTGTAATCTCAGCACTTTGGAAGGTGGAGGCGAGAGGACTGCCTGAGCCCAGGGGTGCAAGACCAGACTGGGCAACTCATGAGACCTCGGTCCATAAAAAAAAAATTAAAAAAAAGTTTAGCCAGGCATGGTGGCACACGCCTATAGTTCCTGCTACTTGAAAGGCTGAAGTGGAAGGATCGCCTGAGCCCAACAGGTTGAGGCTGTGGTGGCCATGAGCATGCCACTGCACTCCAGCCTGAGCGTCAGAGTGAGACTTAAACTCAAAAAAAAAAAAAAGTCTCAATCAATATAGAAAGGAAAATTATTTGGCAACTGAGTAACATAAAAGTCAAGATATCTTTGACAATCAGACTAAACCGTGTGTTTGTGACATTAAGAGGCCTAAATTTAGAATCATTAAGAGGTTTTAAATTTTATAAAAAGCATACCTCAATCCTGCAGTGATAAAATATTGCCTATGCACTGGGTGGACATGAACAGTTCTAATTTTGCTCAAAGATGAATTAATAAGTTTCTCATAAGAAGTTCCAGGTGTCCTTCTATCCAGCAGTGACATCTTTCCATCCCAGTGTCCTACTATTAAAGTGGAGGCATCTTCTGCCAAGAAGTCAAAGGAGGAAAAGCTGCTTCCTTCATTTCTATATACCTAAGAATACAAATAACAATAAGTTTACATAACAACCTTCTTTTAAAGAAAGGCAATGCATAAGTTTTTGGTTAAAAGGTTACAAAAACACTTTACCCAAATAACCTCGTTTATCCTCTCGTCATATCCATAAAAAGCACAAAGACAAGATGGAAACAAATTCAAGGTACTTAGGATATCCATCATCTTGAGCATTTATCATTTTTATGTGTTGAGAATATTCCAAGTCCTCTTTTCTAGCTATTTTGAAATACACAGTATACTGTTGTTAACTATAGTCATCCTACTCAGCTATCAAACATTAAAATTTATTTCTCCTATCTGCCCGTAAAATTTTTTTTTAAAGGAAACAAAGGAATTGATCAGCTGTAAAACTTGCCAACAATTAACCCTTTGCACTTGGAGACATCTTGCAAATCACCTACAAGCAACTCAACCATAATTTACAAAATACTGAAAACAAATCACTTCATATTAATAGTATGGCGTTGGAACCAATTATTTTATTGTAATGATAATTGGCTTATAATAGAATTTTGGACATTGAAGACTTATGACAAAAAACCCCAAAATTTTATGTCTTACAATTTTCTAATGTGGGGTAATGTGAAATGATCATTAACATGCATTACAGCTTCATTGATACATGTTGTGCAATAGTAATTTGTCTAACATCTTCCACCTGTTGTTTTTCTATTTGATCAATGTAGTCTCATTTTCTTTCTCCATTAATAAGTAATTTATTGTCCAGTCTGTGCACCACTGTGAAAACACTTCATAAATTCTCTATGTAACATTAGCTGCTTTTTTTCTATGAAAATCTCAGTATATATTCCATCTCGTTTGCTTTTTTGTGCAATTTGAATGGAAAACTTCAAGGAAACATACATTTTTGAAAATATTGCACTGGCATAAGTTAGTCCTGTATAATCACCAGCTATCTCTTTATGTCCCCTCAGAGGGGACATCCAAGTGTAAAGGGCTACATGGCCCATCTAACCAGGTCAGGGTCATATCCTAAATCTTTTTTTTAAAGGTTTATTTTAAATACGTGGGGTACAATTCAGAGTTAGGTATAAAATGGTCATTGTACAGGTAAAGTTTGGACCTCACTTTGGTCCCCACGTCACCTGGTTTGAGATAAGGTACGCTTATTGATGAAGTGTACAGCCCCCCTCCCCCCACTCCCTCCTCTGGCAGTTTCCCACTACTGCCAATCCATTTCTTATAGTATTATGATAATTTTTCAGGGTCCGCTTATGAATGAGAACATGTGGTACCCAAGTTCTTTGTTTCTGTGATAGATCACTGAGTATTACAGACTCTAACTCTAAGTTGTTGTGAAGTTCTTTTTTATGGCTGCGTAATATTCCATCATGTATATATACCATTTTTTTTTTTTTATCCAGCCCTCTTTCAATGGGCAGCACAGTTGATTTCATGTTTTTGCTATTGTGAATAGTGCAATAAACATGTATGCCCAGATATCTTTTTTGTAGAATAATATGAGTTCCTCCGGGTATATTCCCAGAAGGGGGATTGCTGGGTCATATGAGAAGTCGATTTTTAGATCTTTTAGGAATTGCCACACTGTTTTCCACAGAGGTTGTACTAGTTTAACTCCCACCAACAGGGTAGAAGTGTTCCCTTTTCCCCACATCCTCTCCAGCACCTATTGTTTTTTTGAGTTATTAATGATGGTCAGTCTAACTGGAGTTAGGTGGTATCTCGGTGTGGTTTTAATCTGCATTTCTTTGATGACTAGTGAGGTTGAGCATTTTTTCATTAATTATATCTTAGTAAAACTATTTTAAAAATAAGTCGAATTAGTTACTAAATGGCTGATATAGATGCCCCTTTAAATTTATAACTCCAATTTTTTCTAAGAATGTAAACAAATACAAAACAGAACATGACTGGCATAGATAACTATATGGTTGTTCACTAATAACCAAAAGAGGTCTTTTCACAAAAATTATCTGATTTAATCCATGATTTATAGCCCATCTATTTCTAATAGAGATTTGAAATATCAACATTCTCTCTTTTTTTACAACAACGTTGCTTTTAAAAACCTATTTCTAAAGCTAAGCAGTGTAATCCCAGCTATTGGGGAGGCTGAGACAGGGGGACTGCTTGAGCCAAGAGTTCAAGACCAGCTTGGCAACATAGTAGCACCCCATCTCTAAAAAAAAAATTAAAAAGAAGAAGGCAAGAACAATACAAAAAGGTAGAAATAGAAATTAAAAGGAATTGTCAAGGTCACACAACTAGTAGTAGATGGTCTGGGATTTGAATTTAGGCAGTAAAATTCTAAAAGTTCTTATGCTATACCACTTCTCCCAATCTGACTGGTATAATATTCAAGTGACATTTCATAAAGAATCCAGAATATCATCTGAGGTCAGCATGTAAACACATTAACATTTACCTCTTCAAAAACAGCCCTGGAAAAATCCCCACAGCGTAACGTGCCATCATAGCTCAGTGACAGTATGTGGGCCGGATTGGCAGGTGAGAAGTAAAGACAGCTAACTGGTTGACTATGGGGATGAAAAACATAAACCCCATCTCCTTTAGGTTGCTGGGTCTGGAAGAAAGTAGAAGGTGAGAGAAGAGACAACAACTAGTGAAAATTAGTAATGTTTGCTATGTTATTATATCATTAAAGATATTTGCATCTGGATTATATTCAGTCTTTTCTTAGTCTATAATTGTACCCACTCTCTGATTCAGAAGGTCAGAACTAGAAACTTTATACTGTCACTCACTTATTCTTTTCTAATTTTCAGTCCAACAATATCAAGTCACATTAATTTTAACAGTGTGCAGCTTTTTACAGCTAGCAAACCAGTTTCTTTATAAATTACATTCATTATGACTTCAGTTCATAAAATCCTCAGGAAATCCGAAAGCTACTCTTTATTTCACACATGGCATATTTATTACCAAAAATAGTATCAATGCCATTACCACTCTGCTTCCTAAGTAGGCTTCTATATAATATTAACATATCATACTCAGTGTAATTTTCATAAGGTATTTGGTCTTGGCACAGATTGATAGTCTTAAAAGTACTTTGTCTTATAAATATACTATGAAAATGCATGCTTTTGAATTTTCATATCAATATTACTACCTCTAAAGATTATCCTTTCCATAACTAGATTGCCAACTGCTAAGAAGTCACTTTTCAGATTTGGGTGAGATACGATCCAGAACAACTATCACCTCCAAATTTGGCTTAATCTGCTCTGAAATAGTCAAGTATTTTTGCCTTCTTTTTTATTTTAAATTTTAAAATGAAGGGAAGTATATTTTAAGAGAAAAGAAAGAAATGAGAAGAAAAAGGAAAAAAGTAAGGAAAAAAAATTACAATCACACATACCCTTCCTGTTACCCAGAGTTAGCCACTGTTGACACCTTGGCATATTGGTTTATAGCAGTTATTTTCTAGAAAACTAAAACTCTCCATTATTATAAAAAATTCAAACAATACAGAAATATACAAAGATAAAAGCTTTTAAAAATACCAAGTATTAGACATTAGACACATTTATATGTACTTATGCAGATAGGATAACAAAGAAGAAATTATTTTAAAAATAAGACCATACAATATATGCCATTTTTAATAATATTTGACTATAGTACTTCAAAACAATAAAGAAAAATCTAAGCCAGGCACAGTGGCTCACACCTGTAATCCCAGTACTTTGGGAGGCTGAGGAAGGAAGATTGCTTGAGCCCAGGAGTTTGAGACCAGGCTGGGCAACTTTGTGAGACCTTGTCTCTACAAAAAAGAAAAAGAAAAATAATTAACCAGGCATGGTGGCACACATCCATAGTACCAGCTACTTAGGAGGTTGCAACGGAAGAACCACCTGAGCCCAGGAAGTCAAGACTGCGGTGAACCATGATCATGCCACTATCCTCCAGCTGGGCAACAGAGTGAGACCCTGACTCAAAAACAAAATAAGAAAGAAAATCAGGCTAAGAAATTTTGAACTTCAAATATCTCTTCACAAGAGATACCGCCTACAAAGATAAAATTATAAAATATAGTTATAATTATTATACTTTTTATTTTTGGAACTGTCTTAATTTTAGATAACCTCTATTGATTGAGAACATCCTGAGTGGAGCTTTTCAACCAATGCTTGCAATATTTGTGCCCCGCCACCCCCCTCGCCCCCCAGCCTGAAGAGTTTTTAGGAAGATTAAATGGATCACAGCGTGGAGGTTAGTTCTATTGACAACATCCTGATAAGAGTCAAAATCTGATTCTTCTTTCCCATTAAAAAATTTCTGGCCAAGTGCGGTAAATCCCAGCCTATAATCCTAGCACTGTGGGAGGCCAAGGTGAAAGAATTGCCTGAGTTAATGGGCTTGAGACCAGCCTGGGCAACATGGCAAGACATCATCTCTACAATAAATTTTTTAAAAAATTAGCTGGGCGAGGTGGCTCATGCCTGTAGTACCAGCTACTTGGAAGGCTCAGGGGGAAGGATCACCTGAGTCCAGCAACTCAAGGCTGCGGTGGCTGTTAGCATGCCAACGCATTCCAGCCTGAGTGACAGAGTAAGACTCCAAATAAAAAAAAAAAAATTTCCAGAGAGGAGAGGTGGCTCACGCCTGTTAATTCCAATAATTTGGGAGGCCGAGGCGAGATGGTTGCTTGAACCCAGGAGTTCAAGACCAGCCTAGGCAACATAGGCCAGGCATGGTGATGCCCCTGTAGACCAGCTACTCAGGAGGCTGAGGTGGAAGGATTGCCTGAGCCTCAGAGATCGACGCTGCAGTGTGCTGAGATTGTGCCACTGCATCCCATCTGGGTGACAGAGTGACAACTCTGACTCTAAAAAAATTTTTTTTCAATCCAGGATGTCTGAGCCACACTAACACCCCCAAAGCTGTACGTTAGTATAGGTAAAACTATTATCAAGCTGCTTTAGTCCAGCTCCCAATCCCAATGCCCCTGCCTGTACCCTGTACCTTGATGAATGTCTGTAATTATCCTAGTCTTCAAAGTCAGAAAGTGAGGGGTCAACTGACTAACAAAATCAGGGCCTAAATCCTCAGTTGGTAAGATCTGTGAGGCAGCACAGTTGGTAAGATCTGTGAGGCAGAGTGAGCGGTGAGAGGATTGCCTGAGCCCTCAGGTTCAAGACCAACTTGGGCAACATAGCAAGACCTTCTCTCTACAATAAATCAAAAAATTAGCCTGGACGCCAGAGTGAGATTTCAATTCAAAAAACAATTTTTTTAAATGCTTAATTTTTTAAAAATTGTGTGGCAGACTTGACTGGTGCTAGACCATTATGCCAAAATCAGCAAGTTGAAAAAGCAAGCCATACTTTTAAACCAAACCTATACTTTATATACATTCTTAGTAGGTATAACAGTCTATTTTTTTTTTTAAAAGAGAGAGCTGGGCACGGTGGCTCATGCCTACAATCCCAGCACTTTGGGAGGCAAAGGCAAGAGGACTGCCTGAGCCTGTGGTTCAAGACCAGCCTGGACAACATGGCAAGACCTCATCTCTACAATACATTTTTTAAAAAATTAGCTGGGCAAAGTGGTTCACACCTGTAGCACCAGCTACTTGGAAGGCTGAGGCAGCAGGATCACCTGAGACCAGCAGGTCGAAGCTGCGGTGGCTGTGAGCAGCATGCCACTGCACTCCAGCCTGGGCAACAAAGTAAGACTCTGACTCAAAAAAAAAAAAAAAAAGAGAATATCCTTACCCTTACCCTTCCTCCAATTGTCCCTTTCTCCATCTCCATATTTTGTTATATTATTATTATTTTGATCCGGTTGATAATATTCACATTGAGTTCTATAATCATAATTCCTATGGCTGTCTAATACTAGTTAATATCATTATTATTTTGATCAGGTTGATAATATTCACATTGAGTTCTGTAACCATAATTCCTATGGCTGTCTAATACTAGTTCTACATTTAAATGTATTAAATATTCATCCTCAATTCTTTTGACAAGCTTTTCCATTCCTAAATTTTTTTTCTTTAAGAGAAGGAGTTTCAGCAGGGCGTGGTGGTTCACACCTGTAATCCCCGCACTTTGGGAGACTGAAGCGAGAGGATTGGCTGGACCCACATGTTCGAGACCAGCCCAGGCAAGTTGGCAAGACCCCCATCTCTACAATAAATCAAGAAAAATTAGCTGGGCATGGTGGTGCACGCCTATAAAAGACTGAGGTGGAAGGATTGTCTGAACCCAGTGGTGGCTGAGAGCATCCCACTGCACTCCAGCCTGAAGACAGAGTGAGACTCAGACTCAAAAATAAAAATAAAACAGAGAGAGAGAGAGAGAAAGTCTCACTATACTATCCAGCCTAGACTCTAACTCCTGGGCTCAAAGGAACCTCTTACCACAGCCTCCAGAGTAGCTGGAACTACAGGCATGCACCACCCCACATGGGTCCCATTCCTAAATTCTTAGTTTTGATTTACTCTTAATTCGTTAGAATTTGTTATCAAGCAGTTTTTTTTTTTCCAGGAACTCAAGAGTCCAGAAATTCTTGAGTTTTTTTCACATGTAAGTATATCTATCTGCTGCCTTTACACTAGAACAATATCTTTAGCTGGGTAAGTATTCCAGGGTCACACTTCTTTCTTTTAGAATTTTGTAGACATTACATTAAATGTTGCTGTACAAAACCGAAGTGAGCTGAGCTTTTCCACTGGCATTAGTTTTTCTGTCTTAAGAATTCTTTACCCTTGGGAGGCAAAGGCTAGAGAACTGCCTGAGCCCAGGGGTTCAAGATCAGCCTGGGCAACTTGGCAAGACCTCAACTCTACAATAAATCAAAAAATTAGCCGGGTCTGGTGGCACATGCCGTGGTTCCAGCTACTTGGATGACTAAGGCAGAGAAGGATCGCCTGAGCCCAGCAGGTTGAGGCTGTGGTGGCCATGAGCATGCCACTGCACTCCAGCCTGGGTGACAGTAAGACTCAGATTTTTTTAAAAAAAAGAATTCTTTATCCATTAAGTTCCAAATTTTCCTGGAACATGGTATGCACATTCAAATGCTAACTCAATGCTGTTTTTTGAATCAAGTCTTACTCTATTGCCCAGGCTGGAAGGCAATGGCACTATCACGGCCACAACAGCCTGAACCTGCTGGGCTCAGATAATCAATCATTTTGCCTCAGCCTTTCAAGTAGGTGGGACTACAGGCACATACAACCACACTCAGCTAATATTTTGATTTATTGCAGAGATGAGGTCTCGCTATCTTGCCCAGGCTTCAATTGTGTCTTAATTTCGGGAAAATTCTCTTTGAATATATCTTCTGTTCCATTACTTTCCATTCCATTTGTTGGATCATCTTTACCTGTCTTTCTATTGGCTTCTCTCTTAAGGTTTTTTCATCTGTGAGAGTACCTCAAATCTCTTCTTCAATGCCTGTAACTCAAACTTCAGTAATGTCTATTCTGTTGCTTGATATTGTCTAATTTATTATTTTCACTGGTCTTTGTTTTCCAAGTTCTGAAATCTCTTTTTTTTTTAGTCAAATTCTGTTGTTTTATCATCTTATCTCTGGGCTTCATTTTTCCAAACAAATGTTACTAACTTGCTCGACAGCAGCACTGTCCAAAAGAACTTTCTGAGATGACAAAAATGCTACATAGTGCATCATCCAAAATTATCTACTAGCCATGTGTGGCTATTAGGCACTTGCAGTGTACCTGGTGTAACTGAAAAATTGACCTTTTAATTTATTTAAATAGTCTCGTGACTAACAGCTAATGTATTGAACAGTGCAGTTCTACAGAGTGAAACAATGGTAGAGAATTTCCTTCCTTTCCTTGTGTTTATCTTCTAGGTCTGTCTTTTGGATGCAAAGTTCTTTTGCTGTTGTTTTTACTGTAGTTTTTGTCTAGTTGCCATGTCATCTCTTTTCGTTTTCTTGAATTGTTTTTCATTTGTTTGAATTGCTCCATCCAAGCTAGTTGCTCTGATACAAAAGAACATCTTGAACTCTCTTGCTCAGTATCTGATACCAGTTCATTCTTCCTCAGAGCTACAGTGTAAGAACACCCTTTTTCTGTATCCAGGAGGAAAGATGGGGCAGTTGCTTTCAGCTGAAGAAGAACATAGCATTTGCTGGAATTCCTAGACTCTGCAATTTTGTTCATTATTTTATACCAGGATTCATACCACCTACTTGCCGGGAGTGGGTGAAGGGGTTACCATTCTCATGGGCCAAAATAATTCCTAGGTAGAGAGTTAGTCCTACTATTCACTTTCCCTACTTCCTATATTTTTTCCCAGAAACTATTTCCCTATCCCTCACCCAAAAGAAGAGAAATCTGAATTTCCCCTCAGTGTGCTCCTTTCTAGTTTTGAGAATCTAGGAGAAAATCCTCAGGATTTGGCCAATTCACCAGTATGGATTTTGGGTGTGGGGCAGGGCAGAAGCTAAACTGCTTTTCTCTATCTCTGCTACAGAATTTGTTTCCCTTCTTGGTGACTAGTTTTTGAAGTATGCTTTATTAAGTCATGCTTCTTTATTATTCCAGTAAGTAATTTTTTTGAACTGATTTGACAATTTTTTGTTCATTCCATGGAAAAATTCCTATCCCATTTTTGTCTGAATATACCAGGCTAAGTGTACATCTAACTACTTCAAACTTAAACGAGTTAGGACCAGTATGTTTTAAACCTAGAAATGATTATCTGTGCACACTAGATTGGGGGAAAAAAAATTGAAAGTACAAACAGTAGTTAAGACAATTATAGCAATCTCAAAAAAGGTGATGGACCCTGGCCTAACAAATGGCAGTGAGGATGAAAAGAAAAGGGTAAAACCACCAAAGGACTTTACTAGACATAAGAAATGAAGATTCAGCTTATAACTCCTCAATGACTTCCTGTTGCATTTAGGATTTTTTAAAAATTATTAACAGCCGGGCTCGGTGGCTCAACCTGTAATCCCACGCCTGGGAGGCTGAGGTGAGTGGATTGCCTGAGCCCACGGGTTCGAGACTCGCCTGGGCAGCGAGACCTCATCTCTACAATAAATCAAAAAATCAGCCGGGCATGGTAGCGCATGCCTATAATTCCGGCTACTCGGAAGGCTGAGGCGGAAGGATCACCGGAGCCCAGCAGGTCGAGGCTGCGGTGGCCAGGAGCAGCCACTGCACTCCAGTCTGGGCGACAGAGTGAGACTCCAACTCAAAAAAAAAAATTATTAACAAAACCTCAAAGATATGTATCAAGCCTCTGCTCAACTACAGCTTCCATTTCACTCACCCTCCTCCATTTGTTCCTTGGCTGTCTGTGATCCAGCCACAGCAAGTATTCTTTCAGGTGTTGAATATATCAGACAAGTGCCCTTTCTGTCCTAGGTCCTTACCTGAAACACTCTTTCTCCTTTCTTTACTTCGTTTACTCCTACATAGCTTTCAAATCTGAACTCAATTCTCATTCAGGGAAGTCTTTCCTGATCCTCCAAATTAGACCAGTCCCGTTATATGTTTTCATAACACTACTTTTTCTTCACACTAATAATTATAGTATATAATTCACTTCACTTATCAAATATATAATTACATACTTGGTAATTATTTAATTAATGCTGCTTCTATCACTAAATTCTAAACTCTGTGAGGACAGTGGCAGTCTTTCCTTACAAATATATCCCCAATCATTAGAATAATACTTGGCACAAAATACTTAATAAGTGTGGATTGGTAGATGATAATTCGAATTTGAGCCTAGGAAACTAAGAATCTGACAAAAAGCTAATTTAAAAAACATAGCCAGGCTCGGTGGCTCAGCCTGTAATCCCCCGCCTTTGGGAGGTTGAGGTGAGTGGATTGCCTGAGCCCGCGGGTTCGAGACCCTCCTGGGCAGGTGAGACCACATCTCTACAGTAAATAAAAAAAATTAGCTGGGACGTGGTAGCATGTGCCTGTAGTTCCAGCTACTTGGAAGACTGAGGCGGAAGGATCCCCGGAGCCCAGCAGGTCGAGGCTGCAGTGGCTTGGAGCAGCCACTGCACTCCAGTCTGGGCAACAGTGAGACTCCAACTCAAAAACAAAACAAAACAAAAAAAACATTAACAGAGAGTTCAAGGTAATTCAATGGAAAAAGAACAGTCTTTTCAACAAATAGTGGAGGAACAACTGGCTATTCATATACAAAAAGATGAACTTGGGCTCTTACCTTACAACATACACAAAAAATAACTCAAAATGTATCAGATAACTAAATGTGAAAGCTAAGCCTTTACAATTTTTACAAGAAAATATAGGAGAAAATCTTCAACACTTTTGGGCTAGACAAAGATTTCTTAGATACAACACCAAAAACACAATTAAAACATTGATAAACTAGACCACATCAAAATTCAAAACTGTTGAACATCAACAGACAGCATTAAGAAAATGAAAAGACAAATCATAGACTAGGAGAAAATATTTGCAAAATCACATATCCAATAAAGGACTTATATCTAGAATATACAAAGAAGTCTTACAACACAATAAGACAAACAACCCAATAAAAAATGGACAAAATATATGAACAGAAATTTCATAAAGATACACGAATGGCATGAAAAGATGCTCAACATATTAGTCATAAGGAAAATTCAAACCAAAACCGCAATGATATACCACTTCACCCCACTAGGAAGGCTATAATCCAAAAGACAGATAATAATAAATGCTAGTGAGCATGTGGAAAAATCAGAACCCTCATACATTGCTGGTAGAAATACAAAATAGTGCAACCACTTTGGAAAGCAGTTTAGCAGTTCCTCAAAATGTTAGCAAGAGTTACCATAAGACCCCACAATTCTACTACTACGTGTCTACCCAAAAGAAATAAAACCATGTGTCCACACAAAAATGTGTACACAAATGTTTCTAGCAGCATTATTCATAATAGTCAAAAAGTAGACACAACACGAATGTTTATTAACTTATGAATGAATAAGCAATGTAGGATAGCCAAACAATGAAATATTACTCAACAATAAAAAAGGATGAAGTACTGATACATCCTATAACACATATGAACACTGAAAATCTTATGCTAGCTGGGATCGGTGGCTCAGTCTGTAATCCTGCACCTTTGGGAGGCTGAGGTGAGTGGATTGCCTGAGCCCGAGGGTTTGAGACCCGTGTGGGCAACTTGGCGAGACCTCATCTCTACAAAAAATCAAAAATGAGCCGGGCGTGGCAGCGCGTACCTGTAGTTCCAGCTACTTGGAAGGCTGAGGCGGAAGGATCGCCGGAGCCCAGCAGGACGAGGCTGCGGTAGCCAGGAGCGGCCACTGCACTCCAGTCTGGGCGACGGAGTGAGATTCCAACTCAAAAATAAATAAATAAATAAATAAATAAATAAATAAAAAGAAAATCTTATGCTAAGAGAAAGAGGCCAACATAAAAGAACACATCTTGTATGAATCCATTTATATGTCATGTCCAGAAAAGGCAAATTTGTGGAGATTTTCCTGGGGCTTAGGGTAGAAAGGAGGATTAAATTTAAATAAGCATGGAGGATCTTATATGGATGATGAAAATGTTCCAAGACTGGATTGGGATAGCTAAACACTCAGTAAACTTATTAAAAACCACTGAATTAAGCTAGGCTCGGTGGCTCAGCCTGTAATCCCGCGCCTTTGGGAGGCTGAGGTGAGTGGATTTCCTGAGCCCGCAGGTTCAAGACCCGCCTGGGCAACTTGGCAAGACCTCATCTCTACAATAAATCAAAAATTAGCTGGGCGTGGCAGCGCGCGCCTGTAGTTCCAGCTACTCGGAAGGCTGAGGCAGAAGGATCGCCGGGATCCAGCAAGTCGAGGCTGCGGTGGCCGGAAGCGGCCACTGCACGCCAGTCTGGGCGACAGAGTGAGACTCCAACTCAAAAAAAAAAAAAAAAATCACTGAATTATAGAATTTGCATGAGTGACTTTTATGATATATAAATAATACCTCAATAAAGCTAATTTATTTTTAAACTGGGGGAACTAGGGGTGCGTACAGGATAGGCAAGATTATATTGCTTTTAGACTTGCTGAATCTACTAATGAGATGGCTGAATGTCCTGGAAAATTAGAAGGTTGCTGAAGATATTGGACTACAGAGACCTAGTAATACAGATTTCTAGAGTCACCAGGAAAGATATGAAAAAGGGATTTTTCTATATGTCTTCAACACTGTACAGATCACTCCATACTAAAAAGATCTTCACTTAACCATGCTAATTCTCAAGTGTACCTTTTCAAAATTCTTCAAAAAGGAGTCCTTACCCATTGCTTCCACTACCCCATAGTTTCTTAATCTCCTAAAGTCCCGGTTCCTTCCATATCTCATTGCCAAAACTATTCTTTCAACTCACTAATGGGGCTCTATTTTCAAAACCAAAGAGCTTTTCTCTGTTCCCATTCTTTTTAACTTCTTTGCAAGTTCTGCCAACTCCCATTCTTGAAACTCATCTCAGCTTCTAAAACATTATACTATTCTGATCCTCTTCCCACTTCTCTGCTTCAGTTTTCTTTGCTAAATTCTTTTACCTCCTACCCTCATTCACATCTTATCAAAATAAGAGAGAATCTGGTTTTCATCTCTGTCTTCCTACTTGCAAAATTTGTTTATAAACCTCAGCCAACTTCAAGTCACCAGTGTTTCTTTATCTCCATTAATTGCCCTTATGGTATCTTTCATGTCTTTGTTCTACTTCCCCAACTAGAAAATAAATTCAGAGAACATTAACTTGG
The DNA here is from genome assembly GCA_027257055.1 of Cephalopachus bancanus. NCBI lineage: Eukaryota > Metazoa > Chordata > Mammalia > Primates > Tarsiidae > Cephalopachus > Cephalopachus bancanus. The sequence goes on along the minus strand of JAPVLO010000148.1, from coordinate 1,157,767 downwards.
CTTTTCTCAATTTTATAACTACAGAAAGCACTTAAAACAGAACTATATGCACAATGAAGGGAATTCAGTATCTGTTTTAGACTTATCAAAAGATGACTGAGATCATCCCAAGCAGATACCTGGGAAGATATTTTGATCCAGCTTAGAAAATGTGTCTAAGTTCACTCAGGCTGCTAAAACAACATACCAGAAACAGAGTGGCTTGTAAACAGCAGAAATGTATTTCTCACAGTACTGGTGGCTAGGAAAACCAAGATAAGGTTCTCCTGATTCATGTCTGGTAACAGCCCACTTGCAGGCTCATAGCTAGTGCCTTCTAGCTGTGTACTCACATGGTGGAAGGGGCAGTGGTCTCCCTTGGGGTTCTTTTTTTTAATGTGGGGTACAAATGAGGGTTAGGTACATACGTGATCATCATACAGGTAAAGTGTGGGTACCCTTACTGATGTTATGCGCTCCCCCACTTGGGTTTCTTTCATAAGTTTCTTTCATAAGGGCACTCATCCCATTTCATGACCTAATCACCTCCTAAAGGCCCTACCTGCTACTATGATCATCATGGGGATTAGTATTTCAACATATGAGTTTTAGGGGGTCAAAAACATTCAGACCATAGTAGACCATGTTTTAAACATAACGAGAATACTAAGAACTTTGTGTGATCTTTTCACATATACATTTAAAGTTGTAATAAAGTTTCCTGGCAGTTAATTTATTCCCAGATGGCTAATGATATTCAAGCTAAAAATGTTTAAGTTCTATAAAACAAATTTAAATTCCTCCAGATTTCTAAAATTTGGAGTTATAAAGTACAAAACTACAAGTCTCAAGCAACATTTATAAACACATGGCTCTAGACTATTCTGTTCCAGACATTTGCTTCAGTCAAACTTTAATATTTTCAGAAAATGAATAATAACTTACCAAATCACAAAGGCCAACTTGCCCAAATTTGGCCCCAACTGCTATCAAAGTTCTAGTTTCTGATGGGTGGAGGGCCACAGAGAATATTGGGCCTTTGGTAACTTTGTAAACAGTATCTTTACTAATGACCATGCCATTTAAATTGGCTTTGTATCTAAGAAATAAAAAAGTTAAATTTTATAATTGTAACCAATCTCAAAAGTCAAAATAAGTAAAAGATAATTCTAAGAAAATCACAATTAGCAAATAAATATGGAAAAATATTCAATCTCCTGATAACCAAAGAGATCAAATTAAGCAATGCAATTTTTCACTTATAAAATTACCTTGATAATTTTAATGATAACACCAAAAACTAGTAGGCTACAGTTAAACATACACACACATATTGCTAGTGGGCAGCATAAATTCATATAAGATTTTCAGAAGGAAAAAAATTTTTGAAACACAATTCAGCAACGTGTACCAGATGTCATAAAAATGTCCACAAGTCGGGCTCAGTGGCTCAGCCTGTAATCCCGCGACTTTGGGAGGCTGAGGTGAGTGGATTGCCTGAGCCCACAGGTTCGAGACCCGCCTGGGCAGTCGAGACCTCATCTCTACAATAAATCAAAAAATTAGCCGGGCATGGTAGCGCACGCCTGTAATTCCGGCTACTCGGAAGGTTGAGGCGGAAGGATCGCCGGAGCCCAGCAGGTCGACGCTGCGGTGGCTGGGAGCGGCCACTGCACTCCAGTCTGGGTGACAGAGTGAGACTCCAACTCAAAAAAAAACAACAAAACACAAAGAAACGTCCACAAAATTTGACTCATTAATTCCACTTCTAGGCATCTATCCTAAGGAAAGAATCCACTATCACACAAACCAACACACAAAACTAAATAGAAAACAACCCCAAATACCAAATAGGTGGAAGGAGGCAAAGTAAATTCTGTCTATTCAATGAAATATTATGAAATTATTCAATAATTTTAAAGACTCTAGTAATGTGTAACTACAAATGAAAAATGCATAATGCAAACTGTATACACATTGGAGCATAACAAAGTAAAAACGTGAATTCATTCATTCATTCAACATTGAACAAATATATATTATGTACCAGGCACTGTTCTGGTTGAGACAAAATTCCTGGCCTCACGAAGCTTTTATTCTAGTGGTATTGCATAAGGCAACACTTAAGAGGAAATATACAAAAACAACAGTTGCTAGGGTGAAAATATTTCACCTCACTTTTCAAAGTTCCCTGTGGTGGTTTATAGTCTTTATAATTCAAATAGCTCAAAAAATATAAAACAAAGGGAAGGAATTTCAACTTACCTTTTAATGCTAGACAACCCCTTCTCAGTGTTCTTACTACTAGTCTGAAACATCGAGAGACCAAAGTACTAAGTTAATATATATATATCCTTAACAAATTATTCTAAAAGCTATAAGCCTTCCCAAATGATACCTTGCTCATTTCTGTCCATGTCTGCAGAGACCCTTTAAATAGATCATCATTGTCATCTCGATTATCAGGAGTCATTTCTAAAGGTCCAGGAGGTAACAAAGGCTGTTAGAAAAAATTTAAAAAACAAAAATTTATTGTTTTTCTCCCTGTCCTAGAATATAAACGCAAAGAGGGCAAAGATATTTGTCTGTTTTTTTCACAATTTCACTTTCAACATCAGCAATAGTGGTAGCACATCGTGGACATTTAAAATAATTGTTCCAAGAAATTAATGTCCAGTGTCCTTTAAGATAATAATATGTACTGTCTTATTTAATCCTCTCAAAAAGCTAGTTAGTGAGTATCACATTTGAAAGACAGTGGACTGAAACTAAGTTAGCTTGCCCAAAGTCACACTGCCAATAACTGAAGAAGCTAAGAATTGACTCAGACCAGTTTAACTCATTATTCAGTGTTATATCTATGCCACTGTTTTTTTAAAACACAGGTTGTAACCCATTCATGGGTGTGAAATCATGTTAAATATGTCACAATCAGCAATCTGTTGTAGTGAATGAGAATAGAACAGAATAGAAAATACCAAAGTGCATCACATGTGGTGTCATTTCACAAACTGTAGTTTCAGTTGAAAGTGTATGTATAATGTACTGTAACATATGAGTGAATATATTTCTTTTTGAGGGCTGAGGATTAAAAAAACATTGGAAGGTACTCTTCTTTGCTGCTTCCCATACCACCTTGATTTGCAATTAGCTCCCAAAGCACCAGCCTAATTAGTGCTACCTTCCCACTTACAATTAAGCACTTAGACATAAAGTATTAAAAACTGTAGGTGCTCTTGAATAAAAAACTTAATTATAATCATGCTTAAGAAAATACACTTGCTGCCAAGCGCAGTGGCTCAAGCCTGTAATCTCAGCACTTTGGGAGGTCAAAGCGAGAGGATTGCCTGAGCAAAGGGATTCAAGATCCAGCCTGGGCAACTTGGTGAGACCGCATCTCTACAATAAATCAAAAAATTAGCTGGGTGTGGTAGCATGCACCTATAGTTCCAGCTACTTGGAAGGCTGAGGCGAAAGTATCGCCTGAGCCCAGCAGGTTGAGGCTGTGGTGGCTGTGAGTGTGCCACTGCACTCCAGCCTGGGCTACAGTGAGACTCCAACTCAAAAAAAAAAAAAAAAAAGAAGCTCGCTAAATAAAATTATTTGTACTGACAGTATAAAATTAAACTACAGCAAGTGACATCCATCACTTTTATCACATATTATTTATTAACAACATTAATAACTACCTTTTATTGATTACTTACTAAATCCTTAATACAATGTAAGAAACGTTATGGATACTATTTCATTTAATCCTCACAACAGCCCTTTGAGGTTTTTTTTATTTTATTAATTTGTTTTTTTGAGTCGGGGTTTCATTTAATTAAAGGTTGCAGTGGAGGGGCACAATCACAGCTCACCACAGCCTTGAAGTCCTTGGCTCATTTTAATGATCAACCTGCTGATCCTCCACCTCAGCCTCCCAAGTAGTTGGGACTACAGATGTGCGCCACCATGCCCAGCTAATTTTTTTTATTTTTTTTGTAGAGATGAGATCTCGCTATGTAGTCTAAGCTGGTCTCAAACTCCTAGACTCAAGCAATCCTCCCACCTCTGCCTCTCAAAGTACTGGGATTACAGGCATGAGCCACTGTGCCCAGCTCTTTTTTTAAACTGATATAAAATTATATGTATTTATGAGGCTTCTATTATTGTTGTCATTTTAAAACTGGGAAAACTGAGGCTCAGAAAGTTTAAATAACTTCCCACAACAGGTAAGTCCTATAAAAATGCAGAATCCAACCCAGTCTTTATGACTTTGAAATCTTACTCATTAAACCATATGACATGGAAGTATTACATTACAGAAATGTACATTAAATATAACTTAATAAACTTATAGTCTAGTTTTAACACTACAGTTTTAAACTTTTCAGTATTTCACTGAGTTAATATATAATATTTGTACTTTTTCTTTTTGAGACAGGGTCTTGCTCTGTTGCCCAGACTGGAGTGCAGTGGCATGATCACAACTCACTGCAGCCTCATCTCCTGTGCTCAAACAATCCTTCCACTTCAGCCTCCCAAGTAGCTGGAATTAAAGGAGTGTGCCACCACACCCAGCGAAAACTTTTTGGCAGAGATGGGGGTCTCACTATGTTGCCCAGACTAGTCCTGAACTCCTGGCCAATAACAGTCCTCTCCTCTTGGCCTTCCACAACGCTAGGATTACAGGCATGAGATACGATACCCAGTCTGTATTTCACTTTTTCTTACAGTTTCATCTGCTATTAATGTTGGCTGTGTTGGAGTTGGTGATAATGAAACTCCCAAAGGATCGACTTTTAGTAATCGCATTGACCTTCTACATCCAATCCCATTTTCTCTCTTCTTAGGCTTCTTTCTAAAGGAGTGGGGGAAAAAAACTCATGTTATACTAACAAAATGGTAAAATGTGTTTACTAATATTAAGGAGATAACTTCTGGGAATGTATACCACAGATATATTGGCATACTGCAGAGATACAGATATAGATATATACATTTGTATAAATGGCTACATTGATTTTATTTTTTTTTATTTTTGAGTTGGAGTCTCATTCTGTCACCCAGGTTGGAGTGCAGTGGCATGCTCATAGCCACTGCAGCCTTGACTTGCTGGGCTCAGGTGATCCTACCACCTCAGCCTTCCAAGTAGCTAGAACTACAGGCATGCGCCACCACACTCAGCTAATTTTTGATTTATTGTAGAGATGAGGTCTTGCCATGTTGCTCAGGTTGGTCTCTAACCCCTGAGCTCACAGGCAGTCCTCTCGCCTCTGCCTCCCAAAATGCTCGGATTATAGGAGTGAGCCACTGTGCCTGGCTGGCCACACTGATTTTAATAAAAAGTACAGAAAAAGCTTAAACCTAAATGTTGATCATAGAAAGGTACAAGGTATTAAATAAATTATGGCATACATATCTAATAGAATAATATACAGCCATAAGTCTTTGTGTGCTGCTAAAATGAACCCAAAATTAAAGAGGCAAAAACAAGGTTCAGTACATGTGTACACAAAGGTTATACATACATATACATTTGCACATGCTGAGGTTACCTATAGAGTAATATACATAAAACTATTAACAGTGGTTTCTTCTAGGGAAATGTCCTGGAAAACTAAAGTCTAGGATGGGAAGGAAACTTAAATGTTTCACTGCATTCTCTTCCACATACTTAAGTTTATGTCTTTAATCATATACCTCCTCTACTTTTTATGCACTATTTTTTTCACTTTAAAAAAAAGTTGTGGGCCAGGCTCGGTGGCTCAGCCTGTATTTCCAGCACTTTGGGAGGCCAAGGCGAGTGGACTGCCCGTGGGTTCAAGACCAGCCCAAGCAACTTGGTAAGACCTTGTCTCTACAATAAAAAAAAAAAAATTAGCCGGGTGCCGTAGTGCGTGCCTGTAGTTCTGGTTACTTGGAAGGCTGAAGCAGAAGGATCGCTAGAGTGGCTGTGAGTGTGCCACTGCACTCCATCCAGCCTGAGCGACAGAGTGAGACTTCAATTCAAAAAATATATATATATTTTTTAAAATTGTGGAAGGGAGGACGCATCCACAGGAGGGGCAGGGATAAGAAAAAAAAGTCATTCATTTAAAAGTGTTGGGGAAAGGGAAGCCTCTGAAATTACTTCCAAAAATTTACATAAAAAACTCTCAGCTATAGTTCACCTTAGTTCAGGAGAGTTAGTAATAACTATTATTGACTAAAAGTATATTATATGCCAGAAAATATGAAAATTTTTTTTAGAGACGAGAATCTCGCTATGTTGCCTATACTGGTCTTGAACTCCTGGGCTCAAGCAATCCTCTTGCATAGGCCTCCCAAAGTGCTGGGATTACAAGCATGAGTCACCGCACCCAGACAGAAAGTATGAAAATGTAAAGCTACTAATCAGATAGCAAAAAGACCAGTGCTACTGTTTTTCGAGTGTTAATGATGCTCCTCTTATAATAACTTTTCACATTCCAAAATGTATTAAAAGTTCAGCTTTTCTCAAGTGAATTAATCTGTAATAGAATCAAACCAATTAAATAAAGCCACATTTAATTAGCATCTAGCACTAAACAAATGAGCTAACAATACCAAGATTTTTAGTTTCTTTATTTATATGTAATGCAGTGGAAAGAATTCAAAAATAAAGAAATCTTGGAGTTCAAATCCTAGAGTTACCACTTATGAACTATTTTGACCTTCAGTAAATTATTTAGCCTCTTGAACCTGTTTTCTAACTCACAAAATGAACATATTACCTACCACATATGGTGGTTATCAGAATTGAACAATATTACCTACCACATATGGTAGTTATCAGAATTGAACAATATAGGACAAAATTGCTAGATCACTATACTTTGCTTCATAGATGTTCAATAAATGTTAATTCTCTTCCTTTATTCTAGGACTGGGAAAACAAAAACAAATTGGCAAGTAAGAACATAGCTAAGGTCGGGCACGATGGCTCATGCCTATAATCCAAGCACTTTGGGAGGCCTAGGTGAGAGTATTGCCTGAGCTCAACGGTTCAAGACCAGCCTAGGCAACTTGGCGAGACCTCACATCTACAATAAATCAAAAAATTAGTCGGGCATGGTGGCGCATGTCTGTAGTTCCAGCTACTTGGAAGGCTGAGGCACAAGGATCACCTGAGCCCAGTAGGCTGAGGCTGCGGTGGCTGTGAGTGTGCCACTGCCCTCCAGCCTAGGCAATAGAGTGAGACTCTGACTCCAAAAAAAAAAACAAGCCAGAAAAATAAAAAGGAAGTTAAAGAATCTTAAAGAAAAATAGTTTTCTAAGTAAAAGTTAGAATAACTTAGTGGAAACAAATATTTTCCTCTATTAGCAGCTACAGTAAATATAAACAAAATTCAACTCTATTGCTCTATTGGATTCTGTTGTTCCATGTTCCTTTGATAAAATAAGAACAGCAAAGTTATTAAAAGATAGCATTTGGGGTCAGGCACAGTGGCCCACGCCTGCAATCCCAGTATTTTGGGAGGCCAAGGCAGAAGGATTGCTTGAGGCCAGGAGTTCAACAACAGCCTAGGTAACACAGAAAGACCTTGTCTCTACAAAAAATCAAAAACTGAGCTGTGCGTAGTGGCACGTGCCTGTGGTTACAGCAACTTGGAGGCCTGGGGTAGAAGGATCGCTTGCAGGTATAGGCTGCAGTAGCTGTGACCATGTTACTGCACTCCAGCCTGGGCAACAGAGTGAGACCCTGACTCAAAAAATAGAAAAATAAGCCAGGCACAGTAGTTCATGCCTGTAATCCTAGCACTTTGGGAAGCAGAGGTGAGAGGATTGCCTAAGCCCAGGAGTTCAAAACCAGCCTGGGCAACTTGATGAAACCTTGTCTCTACAATAAATAAAAAAAATTAGCCTGGCATGGTGGCATGCATCTGTGGTTCCAGCTACTTGGAAGGCTGAGGCAGAAAGACTGCCTGAGCCCAGCAGGTCAAGGCTGCAGTGGCTGTGCACATGCCACTGCACTCCAGCCTGAACAACAGAGTAAGATTCTAACTCAAAAAAAAAAAAAAATAGCATTCTAGGTCAAGCACAGAGGCTCACACATGTAATCCCAGCGCTTTGGGAGGCTGAGGCAGGAGAATTCCTTGAGGCCAGGAGTTCAAGACAAGCCTGGGCAACATATTTTGAAAAATGAAGACATTTTTCAAAAAATTAGCTGGAACCGGGCTCGGTGGCTCAGCCTGTAATCCCAGCACTTTGGGAGGCCGAGGTGAGTGGATTGCCTGAGCCCACGGGTTCGAGATCCGCCTGGGCAACTTGGCGAGACCTCATCTCTACAAATAAATCAAAATTAGCCGGGCATGGTGGCGTGCGCCTGTAGTTCCAGCTACTTGGAAGGCTGAGGCGGAAGGATCACCGGAGCCCAGCAGGTCGAGGCTGCGGTGGCCGGGAGCGGCCACTGCACTCTGGTCTGGGCGACAGAGTGAGACTCCAACTCAAAAAAAAAAAAAAAAAAAAAAATTAGCTGGGGCCAGGTTTGGTGGCTAATGTCTGTAATTCCAGCACTTTGGGAGGCAGAGGTGAGATGATTGCCTGAGCAACATTGTGGACCTCATCTCTACAGTAAACCAGAAAATTAGCCGGGCAAGGTGGCACATGCCTGTGGTTCCAACTACATGGAAGGCTAAGGCAGAAAGACCACCTGAACCCAGCAGGAAGAAGCTGCAGTGGCCATGAACGTGCCACTATACTTCAGGCTGGGAGTCAGAGTAAGACTCCAACTCAAAAAAAAAAAAATTAGTTAGGTATGGTGGCATGTGCCTGTAGTCCTAGCTACTCAGAAGACTGAAGTGTGAGGATCCCTGGAACCCAGGAAGTTGTGGTTACAGAGAGCTATGACTGTACCACTGTACTCTAGCCTGAGCCACTGAGTGAAACCCTGTCTCCAAAAAAAAGGGCAGCATTCCCTCAGAGATCCTACAGTGATTAAGATTATAGTTTTTGATGTTACTTAAGCTTCCTCACCAGCATTTTTTTCAAATAATAAAGCAAACCATTATATCATGATCCATGTATTATACACCAAATATTTTACCTCTTAGATTCAGGAGGCTGTCTCTTCTTTATCATTTCACGGAGTCTTGCAGCTGACTGCAAAGTATACAAAACATATAAAAATGTCATAACTAAATAGCTTACCTTTTAAAATATTAAGTACCTGCTACTATATCCACACTAAACTAAACATGAACTAAAGATCCTTAGGGTAGAATATCTGCTCTTGGTAGTAGACATGAGACAAATACACTCTCAATAATAAAAGCAAGTGTATAATACTGCCTAATGTACTACATTCTGATACCTTGGATCAAGTTGCTAATGAGTTTACATGGTTAAACATAGTATCTGATCAAATACACGATTTCAAATTAAAAGACTTAACTTCTTGGGGCTGGGTGCAGTGGCTCACGCCTATAATCCCAGCACTTTGGTAAACCGGAGATGAGAGGATTGCCTGAGCCCACGGGCTCAAGACCAGCCTGAGCAACCTGGTGAGACTTCATCTCTACAGTAAATCAAAAAATTAGCTGGACATGGTGGTACGTGGCTATAATTCCAGCTACTTGGAAGGCTGAGTCAGAAGGGTGGCCTGAGCCCAAGAGGTTGAGGCTGCAATTATCGTGCCACTACACTCCAGCCTGGGTGACAGAGTGAGACCCCAACTCAAAAAAATAAATAAAAAATAAAATAAAAGGTTTAACTTCTATTGGTGAACCTACTTTGATGCCTTCCAGGAAAAATATAGGCTACATTTCTATAGATCATATTTTCTGTTAACTAAAATCATATTTAGAAATTATTTTTCTAGTTGCCAATGGCTTTTCAATTGTTAGTGACTCAAACAATTCAGTCCCTTAAATTAATTCACCTTCCCTCCTCTCAAGATGCAAACACAAAATATTTGGGAAACTTGTATTCAGAGAAATCAATTAATTATTGATTTCTCTGAATACAAGGGTTCAATATCTCTGGGAAAAGAAAACCACACCCTCCTAAACAGCTATTCTCTCACACATAGAAGTTTAACCTCCAGTGTGAAGACATCAATGTAAATTATATCTTTAATCAAAATTATTATAAAACATTAGCACACATCTGACCACTGATCCTTAACACTTCCTATACAAATTAATTCCCATCCATTCTTTTTTTTTCTTTTTGAGTTGGAGTCTCACTCTGTCACCCAGACTGGAGTGCAGTGGCCGCTCCCGCAGCCTCGACCTTCTGGTCTCTAGCGATCCTTCCGCCTCAGCCTTCCAAGTAACTGGAACTACAGGCATGCGCTACCATGCCCGGCTAATTTTTGATTTATTGTAGAGATGCGGTCTCACCAAGTTGCCCAGGCGGGTCTCAAACCCGCGGTTTCAGGCAATCCACTCACCTCAGCCTCCCAAAGCACAGGATTACAGGCTGAGCCACCGAGCCCGGCTCCCATCTATTCTTAAAATTTACAATTTAATAAGAAAAAATTTAAAAAGCAACTTGTCCCCATACTCTCCTACATAGAAGCCCCCAACCTTTTTGGCATCAAGGACTGGTTTCATGGAAGACAATTTTTCCAAACTGGGGATGGGGGGGAAAGGGGAGGATGGTTTCAGGATGATTAAAGCACATTAAATTTATTGTGCCCTTTATTTCTATTATCATTACATTGTAAAATATAATGAAATAATTATTATTATGAAATTATTATTTTGCAAATGATTTATTTTGGTCTCTGTGCAGTCAAGCCCCTAATGTTAATCTGTATTTGCAGCTGCCCCCTAGTACTATAATCATCACCTCAGCTCCACTTCAGATCATCAGGCATTAGATTCTCATAAGGAGTGCACAACCTAGATCCCTCGCGTGTGTAGTTCACGAAAGGGTTCACATTCCTATGAGAATCTAATGCTGCCACTGATCTGACAGAAGGCAGAGCTCAGGCAGTAATGCAAGTGATAGGGAGCGGCTATAAATACAGATAACACTTTGCTCGCTCACCCACTGCTCAATTCCTACTACTGTACAGCTTGTTTCCTAACAGGCCACAGACCAGGTACTGGTCCATGGCCCAGGGATTGAGGACCCCTGCCATATCACATATCTTTTAACCCACCCCACTCATTTATCCTTCATCTTTAGTTAAAGCAACAATTTGAACATATCTGTTTCTTTAAATCCAAGACAACCAACCATAAGACACCATTATCTATGTACCCCCCAAAAAGGGGAGAAAGCTGCCAATCATAGTTTTAAGATGCCAGTTTCAAAACATTGACCACAGTGACTCATGCCTATAATCCCAGAAACTTGGGAGGCTGAGATGGGAGGATCGCTTGAGCCCAGGAGTTTGAGTCCAGCCTGGGCAACATAGTGAGATCTCATCTCTATAAAAAATTTAAAAATCTGCTGGGTGTGGTAGTGCATGCCTGTAGTCCCATCTACCAGGGAGGCTGAGATGGGAGGACCACCTGAGACCAGGAGGTCGAGGCTGCACTGAGCCAGGATTGAGCCACTGTACTTCAGCCTGGGCAACAGTGAGACTCTGGCTCAAAAAAGAAAAAGTGAAAAAGTAATCAGTGAAATGTGATAACCTTTCTATTAAGTATAAAACCTGCTCCTAGCAGGGCTCGGTGGCTCAGCCTGTAATCCCGCGCTTTGAGAAGCTGAGGTGAGTGGATTGCCTGAGCCCGCGGGTTCGAGACCCACCTGGGCAACTTGGCGAGACCTCATCTCTGCAATAAATAAATTTTAAAAAATTAGCCAGGCGTGGTAGTGCGCGCCTGTAGTTTCAGCGACTTGGAAGGCTGAGGCGGAAGGATCGCCAGAGCCTAGCAGGTCGAGGCTGCAGTGGCCAGGAGCGGCCACAGTACTCCAGTGTGGGCGACAGAGTGAGACTCCAACTCAAAAAAAAAAAAAAACCTGCTCCTAATTTTGCCCTCCCTCATCTGACATTTGAAATCTGATATTTTATTGACCTTCCGGTGAAAGAAACAGCATCTTGGTTTTAATTAGAGAGTTCACAAACCTCAGACAACTGAAGAGAAGCAAAAAAGTTTGCATTTTCTGATATGTTCTTCAGTCTCTTCCTTTCATACGGTGACAATCCTGAAAAATCATCCTATAAAATTTTACCAAAAAGATTCTATTACTTTATATCATCTATAGCAAAAGCACTTCACAAAACTACATGTTTCGTTATCTACATGTATACTTTCCTTCAAATTGTACCCCTTCTATTCAGTTCATGCTGCTCTACAAAATAACACATAAGGTTTGCTGAACTGGATACTGAATTACCCTAAATTTGAGATAATCACAAGATATTTGTATGGTTTCTCAATTACATAAGAAGTGATCTGATATTAGAAGGAGTCAAGTAGTATAACCTAACAGCAAATTATTTACTAGTGGAAATTAATTGTACAATTACTCAAAAGTTATTTTTTATTGAACAAAAAACTCCTGATTAGCACAGCAAAATGTGTCTCCACTTCATCCTAAAAATCTAATGTAAAAGCAAGCTGACAAGTAAACTGACAAAAAACATCCTCAGAGATATAAGAAAAGACAGTGTATTCATGAAATGAGAGCAAGACACTAAAGAAAGGGAAAATTCAAAAAACAAGAAAGAACAATAACAGAAATTTTAAAATCCATTAAAATGCTTAAAGGAAATCTAGAAAGTGGAACAAAAAAAAGAGATAAACACAAGCACAGAAAAAATCTACAGAATCAATCTTGGAGGTCCAATATCCAATTAATACTTTGACAAACTGCACACAGGAGAAATTATTAGAAAAAGAATATAAGTGGGACACTGAGGCAGAAGGAATGCCTAAGCCCAGGAGGTCAAGGGTGCAGTCAGCCATTATCACACCACTGCACTCCAGCCTGGGCGACAGGAGACCCTAACTCCAAAAAAACTAAAGAAAAATAGTATTAAAATGTTTCTCAAAACTGAAGACAAGAGTTTCCAGATTAAAAGTGCCCAAAGAGGCCTGGCATGGTGGTTCACACCTATAATCCCAGGACTTTGGGAGACTGAGGTAGGAGGTTCACTGGAGGCCAGGAATTTGAGAACAGCCTAGGCAATATAGCAAGACGTTTTCTCTATTTAAAAAATATTTTTTTGAATCGGAGTCTCACCTGTCACCCAGGCTAGAGTGCAGTGGCATGATCACGGTTCACCACAGCTTTGACTTCCTAGGGTCAGGCTATCCTTCCACCTCAGCCTCCCAAGTAGCTGGGACTACAGGCACGCACCACCACACCAGGGTAATTTTTTTTTTTTTTAGAGAGACAAAAATCTTACGTTAAAAAAAAAAAATTAACCCACAATGAGATACCACTTCACATCCACTAGAGTGGCTATGATCAAAACAACAACAGCCGGGCTCGGTGGCTCAGCCTGTAATCCCGTGCCTTTGGGAGGCTGAGATGAGTGGATTGCCTGAGCCCGTGAGTTTGAGACCCGGCTGGGCAACTTGGCGAGACCTCATCTCTACAATAAATCAAAAATCAGCCAGGAATGGTAGCGTGCGCCTGTAGTTCCAGCTACTTGGAAGGCTGAGGCGGAAGGATCGCCGGAGTCCAGCAGTTCGAGGCTGCGGTGGTCGGAAGTGGCCACTGTACTCCAGTCTGGGCGACAGAGTGAGACTCCAACTCAAAAAAAAAAAAAAGACAACAGTAGAGGACATTATGCTAAATGAAATAAGCTAGACAAGAAGACAAATACTGTCAGATTCCATTACATGAGGTAACTATAGTTGTAAAATCCATAGAGACAAAAAGTAGAATGGTGTTTGCCAAGAGCTGGTAGGAGGGTGGAATAGGAAGTTGTCTAATAGTTACCAAGTTTCAGTTTGGCAAGATAAAAGAGTTCTGGAGATTGGCAGCACAGCAATGTGAATGTACTTAACAATATGGAACTACACATTTAATGGCTAGGATGGTAAGTTATATGTTACGTGTACTTTACCACATTTTTAAAAATTTTAGTGATTAGAAAGGACAAACAAAATACCATTTTATTTTATTTTATTTTTTTGTTTTTTATTTTTTTGAGTTGGAGTCTCACTCGGTCGCCCAGACTGGAGTGCAGTGGCCGCTCCCGGCCACCGCAGCCTCGACCTGCTGGGCTCCGGTGATCCTTCCGCCTCAGCCTTCCAAGAAGCTGGAACTACAGGCGCGCGCTACCACACCCGGCTAATTTTTGATTTATTGTAGAGATGAGGTCTCGCCAAGTTGCCCAGGCGGGTCTCGAACTCGCGGGCTCAGGCAATCCACTCACCTCAGCCTCCTAAAGCGCTGGGATTACAGGCTGAGCCACTGAGCCTGACAGAAATGAGATTTCTTTAAGGGTGATAAAAATGTTCTGGAATTGGATAGTGGTGATGGTTGCATAACCGTATGTATATTCTACACAACCACCAAACTGTATGCTTTTAAATAATTTTGCTACATCAATTATATCTCAATAAAACATAAGTATATATTGATGACAGAAATAAATATTGGATAATTTCAAAGTATCTCACTCTAAATACTTAGTAATTACCAGGAGAAAAGTAAATTACAAAGTTTACATTGCAGAACCCTGGCAGACACCACCTTAGCAAAGAGATCAAGGTCAACACCACCAGTGGGGAAAAAACATCATGTATACCCATTGAGGAAGGCACATTCAGTTCCATGGTATCCTTCCCAATAATGCAAAACCTTGATCTAATCAATGAGAAAATATGAGACAAACCCAAATTGAGGAATGTTATATAAAATAACTGTCCAGTACTCTTCAACAGTGTCAAGGACAGAAAAATTAGCTGGATATGTGGTACATACCAGTGTCCTAGCTACTGGGGAAGCTGATGCAGGAGTATCACTTGATGCCAAGAGTTCAAGACCAGCGTGGGCAACATAGCAAAACCCTGTCTCCACAAAAAATACAAAAATTAGCCAGGTGTGGTGGTGCACGCCTGTAGTCAGCTATTTGGGAGGCTGAGGCAGGAGGATCACTTGAGCCTAGGAATTCAGGGCTGCAGTAAGCCATCATCACACTGCTGCACTCCAGCCTGGGCAAGAGAGGCAGATGCTGTCTTTAAAAAAAAGAAGTGTCAAGGACATGAAAAACTGAGGAACTGCAGTCAGAGGAGGCTACAGGTACATGACAGCCAAATACACTGTGATCCTGGACTAGATACTAGAACAGAAAAAGGACACCAGTAGAAAAACTGTTGAAGTTCTAGTAAGTTCTGTACTTAGTAGTATTACACCAAGGTTAATTTCTTAGTTTGATCAATAGTCTATGGTTATATATTAACAAAAGGGAAAGTTGGGTGAAAGATATAAAGGAATTCTCTGTACTATTTTTGCAAGCCTGCAATTATCTCAAAATTTTTTTAAAAATAGCTACTAAGAAATGCTTTATGAAATGAAAATGTTTGGTAGAAGAGCTGGGAGATAAAATTCAGAAAATTTCCCAGAATATAAAACAAAATCCTAGATTTGCAGGCCAAGATTCTTGTCTGTGATGTCACAAAAGTCTTCATTCAGGAAGAAATAAGATTGTAAACTAAACATTGTTCTAAAACATGGTACCACAAAGCCTTAGTCATACCAAAAAGATAATGAAAGGGAAGAGAAAAAAGAATGAAACGTCCTATAAAAAATGTTATATCTGCCCAGGCACGGTGGCTCACACCTATAATCCCTGCACTTTGGGAGGCCAAGGTGAGAGGACTGCCTGAGCCCACCGGTTCTACATCAGCCTGGGCAACTTGGCAAGACCTCACCTCTACAATAAAAAGAAAAAAAAATTAGCCAGGTGTGGTGGCGTGTGCTTGTAGTTCTAGCTACTTGGAAGGCTGAGGCAGAAGGATCACCTGAGCCCAGCAGGTCAAGGCTGCAGGGGCCATGAGCGTGCCACTGCACTCCAGCCTAGGCAAGAGAGTGAGATTCCAACTCCAAAAAAAAAAAGTTATATCTTACAGTTTGTCCTAAGTATGCTAGGCATTTATGATTCTGCTTTACCATCTCCAATACTATAATACTCACTACCTCATGTTCTGATTTCTGATTCTATTTCCTTACATCTAACTAAAATCTGCCAGGTGTGGTGACTCACACCTGTAATCCCAGTATTTCAGAAGGTGAAATCAAGAGGATTGCTTGAGCCTAGGCATTCAAGATCAGCCTAGGAACACAGCGAAACCTCATCTCTACAAAAAAGAAAAAATTAGTCTGGCATGGTAGCATGCACCTGTAGTCCCGGCTACTTGGGAGCCTGTGGTGGAAAGATCACCTGAGCCCAGGATGTCAAGGCTGCAGTGAGCTGGGACCACGCCACTGTACTCCACCCCAGGTGGCAGAGTGAGACCCTGAAAAAAAACCAAAAACCTAAAAACTAAAATCTGCTTTACGTTTATCTCAAATATTGAGAATCTTACAGTCTAACAGGCCAAAAGGACAAATTCACCCAGTGGTTCTCATGGACCAACAGCATCAGTCTCTCTAGGCAACTGTGTTAGACATGAAAATTGTATGCTCCAACTTCAAAACCTCAAAATCAGAAACTCTGGTGGTGGAGCCCTGTAATGAAGTTTTTTGTTTGTTTGTTTTTTGTTTTTGAGTTGGAGTCTCACTCTGTCACCCAGACTGAAGTGCAGTGGCCGCTCCTGGCCACCGCAGCCTCGACCTGCTGGGCTCCGGCGATCCTTCCGCCTCAGCCTTCCAAGTAGCCAGAATTACAGGCATGCGCTACCATGCTCGGCTGATTTTTTTTTTTTTTTCTGATTTATTGTAGAGATGAGGTCTTGCTCAGACAATCCACTCACCTCAGCCTCCCAAAGGCGCGGGATTACAGGCTGAACCACCAAGCCCAGCTTGTAATGAAGTTTTAACAAGCTCTCCATGTAATTCCAATAAAGGTTAAAGTTTGAGAGCCACTTATCTTATCCAATTTCCTCACTAAAGTGATTTGCTTAAAGGAACAAGGTTTCTTGGAAGTGGCCATGCCTAGAAGCTAGGCTCCCAACTCTAGTCCTACGCACTTAATATTTACCCCATGCTGTCCCACTATGGGTTCTGGTTCTTTTCTCTGGGACAAAAAAGCCTAAATCGAATTTGTATTTCTTCAATTATCATATCTTTCTTTCCCTACCATCATTTTCTGTTCCTCTAGTTCCAACAATCTTTTGCCATGTGGTATGATGGTTTTATCTCGTCTTACATAAAATGTATCACTCTGAATGGAACCCAACACTCTTGGTAGGCAGCAGAAACAAAAATAATTAGAAAACTGATTCCTTAAACTGACTGGAACTATTATGTATAACTAATATGTTTCTCATATATCTTCTCTATTCTGTCATGTGTCTCCGTTTGTATTTAGAGGAAATATTATTTAGCACATCAATACAATCTGTGATGGTTTTCCTACCCTGATATCAAGGGTCAGTAAAATACCACATGTCCCATGAGCCGATGACTGCTGGTATACTGTGCATACACATGTAAAGGTGAGCAAGGCACCATAAGGTATGAGTAAACCCCAAAATCTATGCAATAAGTTTAGAGGAGAAAAAAGGGAAGCAAAATAAAGATTAAGTCAGTTCTCTTACTGACACATCAAAAGAACAAAATTAACCCAAGAAAGTTATTTGTTAAACATTAAAAACAAGAAAATTTCAAGCCGGGCTCGGTGGCTCAGCCTGTAATCCCGCGCCTTTGGGAGGCTGAGATGAGTGGATTGCCTGAGCCCGCGGGTTCGAGACCTGCCTGGGCAGGCGAGACCTCATCTCTACAATAAATAAAAAAATCAGCCGGGCGTGGTAGCGCGCGCCTGTAATTCCGGCTACTCGGAAGGCTGAGGCGGAAGGATCGCCGGAGCCCAGCAGGTCGAGGCTGCGGTGGCCGGGAGCGACCACTGCACTTCAGTCTGGGCGACAGAGTGAGACTCCAACTCAAAAAAAAAAAAAAAAGAAAGAAAATTTCAATTAAACTTACATTAGATGATGAAATAATTTGTTAGAGCTAGATAAACTCTTAATAAACAGTTTATCAAAACTTCAAATTTCATAACAGTAATAAAAATTAAAACAAGCTACTAAATTCTTACCAGGGGCTAGGCTCCATGGCTCAGCCCGTAATCCCAGTGCTTTGAGAGGCCGAGGTGAGTGGATTGCCTGAGCCCACGGGTTCGAGACCCGCCTGGGCAACTTGGCGAGAACTCATCTCTACAATAAATAAAAAAATTAGCCGGGCATGGTAGCGTGCACCTGTAGTTCCAGCTACTTGGAAGGCTGAGGCAGAAGGATCGCCGGAGCCCAGCAGGTCGAGGCTGCGGTGGCCGGGAGCGGCCATTGCACTCCAGTCTGGGTGACAGAGTGAGACTCCAACTCAAAACAAATAAATAAATAAATAAATTCTTACCAGGCCTGGTATGGTATCTTCTTCACTGTCTCCATCCTGACTGCTTTCCATATCAACACTGAGTATTACAGCATTTGAAGTGGTCTTGCATTGTAGCTTGCTACTTTCTGTAGAAACATCTACGGATAATTTTTGTAGAGTGGATTCTGACTCAGAAGATGTGCTTTTCATCTTTGGAATTAAAGTCCTTCTGCAAGATTTCTTTATTTTAGTCTTCTTACACTTCTTACATACCATTTCATTGTTAGAATTCTTTTCTAATAGGGACTTGGGGCATTTAAGCTGGTTTAACTTGTAATTACTGAGTGAAAAGGGGGCAAGATAAACCTTAGCTGTTTTTCCTAAAACTGTAGTCTGTACTGGTCTCAGAGATGCATAGGCGATGTTTTGATTTTCTTTATAGTCATTCACCTATTCAGGTCAATAAAGGAAAACAGAGCATTAGAATTCCAGGTCTTAAGGCCTTTTTGTACTGGGTCCCCAACAGTTCTGTGTAAACAAATCTAATTCCTATTTAATAATAACAACATAAATCCAAATTGATACCTGTAAGGATACTTTTTCCCCCTCCAAAATCTAGATTCGTACTTCATTAACTCCGACCGAATTACTCATTTACAGGACACACTTCCTGCTCATAGGAGTTTGACTTCTACACCTGAGAGAACTACCCACCTGTCACCTTCGGATCCACTAGAATGTCTAAAGAGTGTGCGGCTGGCAATAACTGCTGGCAAAGCAAACGCAGAGGGCTGAAGACACGGAGTCCCCATCTGATCCTCCCACTACACACAGTTACCGACAAGCGCCGTCCTCATCAGAGGGCCTAGTTTTCCACAGAGGAAAGCCAGGGCTCGGCTCCCCGCCCACCCCGGGCCTGTGCCCGGCAGTTCCCTCAGGAAAACTGAGGCAGGAGCACACCGGGTGGCGTCAACCGGTTTCTCACCTTCACCGAGGGTCGCGGTCTGGAGCCTGCCTTCTCAGCAGCCGCGCCGGCCCCGGACATGTCTCTGCCGCTCAGCTGCCGGCGCCTTCCCGCCAAGATTGCGGCGGGAGGCGAGGAGGGGCGGGGCCGCTCGCATCACCCGCGACCCGGGCGGGACGGCGGGGCGGGGCGCGAGTTTCTGAGGAAGGCCGCCTGACAACCCCACCCTCAGGCTCTGATTCTTCAGGGATGTTGCGGGATTTTTTTACCTTGGATCTGGTGATTTTGATGCTGCCGGTACTGGGATCTCACTTGGAAAATCACTGGCGCTTCTGCGAAGGAAAAACCACCTTGCCTTGCAAACGTGAGCCTGGAAAAGATTCACTCACTTAGATGCCATATGGATGGAGGGGAAAGGAAATCAAAATAAATATGCAGACTTGGCCTCCTCCCAATGCTTCCTTAAAACTCGACCACCTGCAAATTATGCCCCATTGCCACCCAATTCTTCTTCCTAGGAAGGAAAGATTTTTTTTTTTTTTTTTGAGTTGGAGTCTCACTCTGTCACCCAGACTGGAGTGCAGTGGCACGCTCTCAGCCACCGCAGCCTCGACCTGCTGGGCTCTGGAGATCCTTCTTCCGCCTCAGCCTTCCGAGTGGCTGGAACTACAGGCGCGCGCTGCCACGCCCGGCTAATTTTATTTATTGTAGAGGTGAGGGCTCGCCAAGTTGCCCAGGCGGGTCTCGAACCCGCGGGCTCAGGCAATCCGTTCACCTCAGCCTCCCAAAGCGCGGGATTACAGGCTGAGCCACCGAGCCCGGCTAGATTTTTTTTTTTTTTTAAGATGATAACTTTTTTTCAGGGAGAAAGCTTAGGAAAAAAATAATAACTTGATAACTTACACTAGTTTAAATTCCAACTTATCATCTGCACACCTACCTAACTAAAAATCCTAAGGATGGCCTTAAACGGTCCAAAGCCTGGAACAGAATTGTGAATCAAATAATCTGTGTATCACAAAAGAACAAATAATTTTAATGCACTGTATTTCATATAGACAAAGCCATGTTCAGCCATTTTTTCCCCTCCTATAAGTTGCCATGGGCCAAAACAATAGACTTTCCATCAGATTTACTACCTCTGGAAAACATAATTTTTTGAGCTGATAAAGTCATAATATAAAATTCTGAGCCAGGCACTGCGACTTGCACCTGTAATCCCAGCTACTCCGGGGCTGAGGGGAGAGGATCACTTGAGCCCATTAGTTCAAGGCTGCAGTGAGCTATGGTCACACCACTGCACTCCAGCCTGGGTGATAGAGACCTTGTCTCTAAAAATAAAAATTATAAATTAAAAATTCTATCTACTCTTATCTTTAAGTTTTTTTCTTTTTAGCCCCAAATTACTTCCTTGGATTTTAATTGGGTTCCTCACTATTCCTCACCTGAAGCTTGTACAATTTCATTTCTTAGCTGAAGAGAGTTAATCATATGAACAGCACCTTCAAGGTCCTCCATGACCTGTTACCTGCTGAACTTTCACCACTCCTTGACTCAAAAATTACCGATAAAACCAACTTTTCATAGTGTCCTGTATATGACATACTATTTCTGGACTTCCAGACTTTGCCCACACTGTCCCTTCTCTCTTCCACAACAGTTATAAAGTCCTTTCTACTTTGAAATGTGTTCCGACTTTTCATTTAGCCAATTTTCTTTTACACAACCCAGCTTGTAAATGGGGCTGCTTCTGTTATTATTCTAAAAGTTCTTGAGGACTTACTAATAAATAATAATACTTTCTTTTTTGTTTTTTGGGGGAGTTTTTTTGAGTTGGAGTCTCACTCTGTCGCCCAGACTGGAGTGCAGTGGCCGCTCCCGGCCACCGCAGCCTCGACCTGCGGGGCTCCGGCGATCCTTCCGCCTCAGCCTTCCGAGTAGCTGGAACTACAGGCGCGCGCTGCCACGTCCGACTAATTTTTTTATTTATTGTAGAGATGAGGGCTCGCCAAATTGCCCAGGCGGGCCTCGAACCCTTGGGCCCAGGCAATCCACTCACCTCAGCCTCCCAAAGCGCGGGATTACAGGCTGAGCCATCGAGCCCGGCTAACAATACTTTCTAATAAAATGCAAGTTTCGCCTGAGCCTGCAGGTTCGAGACCCGCCTGGGCAACTTGGTGAGACCTCATCTCTACAATAAATCAAAAAAAAAAAACTCAGTCGGGCGTGGTAGCGCATGCCTGTAATTCCAGCTACTCGGAAGGCTGAGGCGGAAGGATCGCTGGAGCCCAGCAGGTCGAGGCTGCGGTGGCCGGGAGCGGCCACTGCACTCCAGTCTGGGCGACAGAGTGAGACTCCAACTCAAAAAAAAAAAAAAAAAAAAAAAAGATGCACGCTTCTTCAGGACACAGGCCTTTAAACAATATTCCATAATCCTTTCAGATCCCTCAGCACAGTAAACACAAGTACTAAATAATTACTCAGGAACTTAAATACAAACACTTGCTAGCCAGGAATGCATTTTAATAGGTCTCTAGAAACGGAAAGAACTTGAAAGTCTACAATAATTCAAAAATCAGCCGGGCGTGGTAGCGCACGCCTGTAGTTCCGGCTACTGGGAAGGCTGAGGCGGAAAGATCCCCGGAGCCCAGCAGGTTGAGGCTGTGGTGGCCGGGAGCGGCCACTGCACTACAGTCTGGGCGACAGAGTGAGACTCCAACTGAAAAAAAAAAAGTGAAGTGTTGACATGTTCTCACTCATAAGCGGACCTTGAACAATTTTCATACTATAAGAAAGGGATTGGCAGTAGTGGGAAACTGCTGAGGGGTAGGGGAGAACGCCTCATCAACAAGGGTACCTGCATAATGACCATTTGTGTGTCTAACTCTGAATTGTACCCCACATTTTTTAAAAAAAGGGGGAGTGGTGGGATTTCAGGTAATGTCCCAGCCCCCGGGGGAGTTTTTTTGTTTTTGTCACTAGCCTAAACCACCACCATCTGCCCAGTATGACACCAAACACTGCGCCACAGCCCACCCTGGCCTCATCAACAGAACTAATCAGGTGCCTTTGGCCAGATGTTTACTCTATCAAACTAATTCTTCCGAACTATCAACAATCTAGAAAACAGTATTTCACTATCGCCTCAGTTTCTTACTCATCACTACCCCGTTTTACTTGGCGTCAAACCAAGCTAATACATGAAACCTTTCATCCAGACCTTCCTCATCACAGTGACTTAACAGCAAAGTCCAAATCCGGCAATACTGAGGACTCGAGGGCAGCCTGTGAACATGCGCAGTAACAGAGTCGACTTTCAAGCCGTGGCGCCCAAGCGGCCTCCACCGTCCCACAATCCCCTCTTCACGCATTTCCGGTTTATCTAGCTCACCCTAGGAGGTTTCTCTATCAGTCGCGCAGCAGTGTTCGGGGAACTAGGAGGAAAGGAGTTTTTCTGTTCGTTGACGTTGTTGGTGTTCAGTGTTTGGAATCAGTCAGGTTTCGGGAACCACCGCCGCTGCCATCAACATGTCGGTCCCAAGCGCACTCATGAAGCAGCCGCCCATTCAGTCTACGGCTGGGGCCGTTCCAGTTCGCAATGAGAAAGGTACTGTACTGCTCCCCTCTTCCAGTCGCATCTTACCTCCTTCCTGCCCAGCATCCTTCAAATCTCTCCCGAGCCGACCGCTCCTACCCCGCCGATCCTTAAGACCCAGCCCCCCCAAATTCTTCGACCCTCCTACCCCCATAAGTGGTTGGAACCTATTTGTATCTGATCGTGTTCCTGTGACCTGTCTGCTCTTATATACAGCATCCGTCGTCCCTTAACCTCCACAAATGACTAATAGAGATAAAAAGATCTTTAAAGGATAGGTAGGATTTCAATGAGTGCAAATGGAAAAAGGAACACCATACCTGTTTAGAGCGCCAGGCTAAAGAGTTTTTTCAGTGAGGACACTGGAATATAATATTCTTTATTTTTTCTTTTTAAAACGTACTGGCCGGGCGCGGTGGCTGACACCTGTAATCCCAGGACTTTGGGAGGCGGAGGTGAGAGGATTGCCTGAACTCAGGGGTTCTAGACCAGCCTGGGCAACTTGGCGAGCCCTCATCTCTACAAGTATTTGTATATGCTAAATAGGGTTGAATACACTATTATATAAGATAGACTCTTACGGAGGTTACAGTGCAGTAGGGAATGTAAATATATTTATGTTTTTCCTACCTGGGTCTTTAATTCATCTGGAATATTTTGTTGTATGGTGGAAGTTAGAGGTCTAATTTTACTGTTTACTCTGTGGTTAGCCAGTTGTCCCTCCTCTACTGATTGACTACCCCATCCATTCTCTGCTAATTTTTAAGGTCACTTCTGTAATATACTTAAGTTCTTATATAAGTTTGTTTCTTTGCTCTCTGTCTTTTGGTCTGTTTGTACTTCCTGAGCCAATGACTTATTATTTTAATTACTATAACTTTAAGCCTTGTTATCTAGTACTCCCATTCTTTTTTTTTTTTGTTTTTTGAGTTGGAGTCTCACTCTGTCACCCAAGCTGGAGGGCAGTGGCACGCTCCCGGCCACCGAAGCCTCAAACTGCTGGGCTCAGGTGATCCTTCTGCCTCAGCCTTCCAAGTAGCTGGACCTACAGGCATGTACCACCATGCCCGGCTAATTTTTTTATTTACTGTATAGATGAGATCTCGCCAAGTTGCCCAGGCTGGTCTTGAACCTGCAGGCTCAAGCAGTCCTCTCGCCTCAGCCTCCCAAAGTGCTGGGATTATAGGCATGAGCCACCACACCTGGCGTCCCCATTATTCTTCTTGAGCATTTTCTTGGCTCTTTCTGGCCTCCTATTCCATATGATTTTAGAATAAACCTGGGGAAACTTTTAATGGAATTGCATTAAAATTATAGATTATACATTTATAGGTTAGTTCAGGCTATCTTCTTATCCTTGAGCATGCCATATTGAACATGACATCATGCTTTAACATGATATATTTCTCCATTTATTTAGAACTTTTATATTTTTCAGTCAAATTTTGTATTTTTCCTCCTAAAGGTTGTTTTTTTTTTCTTTTTTTGTTTTTTTTTTTTTAGTTGGAGTCTCACTCTGTCACCCAGACTGGAGTGCAGTGGCCGCTCCCAGCCACCACAGCCTCGACCCGCTGGGCTCCAGCGATCCTTCCGCCTCAGCCTTCCAAGTAGCTGGAACTACAGGCGCGCGCTACCACGCCCGGCTAATTTTTTGATTTATTGTAGAGATGAGGTCTCGCCTGCCCAGGCGGGTCTCAAACCCGCGGGCTCAGGCAATCTACTCACCTCAGCCTCCCAAAGACGCGGGATTACAGGCTGAGCCACCAAGCCCGGCTCCTCCTAAAAGTTTTATACATTGTTTAATTTATTCCTCATTATCTATAGATTAGTTGTTTTTTGTTTGGGGGGTGGTTTGAGACAGGGTCTTGCTCTGTTGCCCAGACTTGAGTGCAATGGCATGTTCATAGCTCATGGCAGCCTCAAAATCCCGGGCTCAAGTGATCCTCCCACCTCAACCTCCTAAGTAGTTAGGACTAGAAATATGTACCACCATACCCAGCTAATTTTTGTGTGTGTGTGTGTCTTTTGTAGAGATGGGGGTCTCACTATGTTTGCCCAGGCTGGTCTCAAACTCCTGGGTTTATGCAATCCTCCCACCATGGCCACAGGTGTGAGCTGCTGTCCCCAGCCAGCTGCTATTGTTCTATTGGTAACGGTATTTTTAAACTATATTTTCTAGTTATTTTTTGTAGAGATGAGATCTTGCTGTGTTACTCAGGCTGGTCTCAAACTCCTGGAATCCAGCAATCCTCCTGCCTCAGTCTCCCAAAGTACTGGGATCACAGGTGTGAGCCATTGCACTCGGCCTTATATGTATCTTTTGTCCACTATTTTTCCTGAACACTTTTAGCTTATCTATTGATTTTTTTGTGTTTTCTACAAAGACAGTCATATAGTGTGCAAGTTATGGCAGTCTTCCTTTTTAATCTTTATCCCTTTTCTTATTGCATAAATTAGAACCAAAATGTTGAGTAGAGGGTATAGTAGGGACAGTGTAAGGATGCCCACTGCCCACTGGTTTTTTTGAAGACAGGGCTTGCTTCATCATCCAGGCTGGAGTGGAATGACACAATCATAGCTCACTGAAACCTCAAACTCCAGCGATTCTTCAGCCTCAGCCTACTTAGTAGGTAGTATTACAGGTACCACCATGTCCGACTAGGTTTTTTTATTTTTTATAGAGAAGGGGTCTGGCTATGTTGTCCAAGCTGGTCTTGAAATCCTAGCCTCAAGTAATCCTCCCACCTTAGCCTCCCAAAGCATTCCTATGAGCCATCATGCCTGGCTCCCACTGTTTTTTAAAGCTAATATATTATCATTATGCATAATGTTTGCTGTTATGTATTGTTAAAATTATGTGACTTTAAAAAAATAGTTTACAGCCGGGCTCGGTGGCTCAGCCTGTAATCCCGCGCCTTGGGAGGCTGAGGTGAGTGGATTGCCTGAGACCGTGGGTTCGAGACCCACCTGGGCAGGCAAGACCTCATCTCTACAATAAATCAAAAAATCAGCCGGGCGTGGTAGCGCATGCCTGTAATTCCGGCTACTTGGAAGGCTGAGGCAGAAGGATCGCCGGAGCCCAGCAGGTCGAAGCTGCGGTGGCCGGGAGCAGCCACTGCACTCCAGTCTGGGCTACAGGGTGAGACTCCAACTCAAAAAAAAAAAAGTTTACGCCAGGCATCGTGGCTCATGTCTATAATCTCAGCACTTTGGGAGGCGGAAGCAAAAGGATTGCCTGAGCTCAGGGGTTCGAGACCAACCTAAGCAACTTGGCAAGACCGCATCTCTACAATAAATTTTTTAAAAAATTAGCCAGGCAAGATGGTGTGTTCCTGTAGTTCCAGCTACTTGGAAAGCTGAGGAGGAAGGATTGCCTGAGTCCAGCAGGTCTAAGCTGCAGTGGCCATGAGTGTCCACTGTACTCCAGCCTAGGCAACAGAGTGAGACTCAAACTCCAACTCAAAAAAAATAAAAATTTAAAATTTAAGAAATTTAAAAATAAATTGAAAAAATAATATATTGCTTTTCCCCTTGTTAGTTTTCTGAGGTTAAGCCATCTTTGTAGTCCCGTTAGTTTATGATGGCTTAGGGGTTTTTGTTTTTTTTGCTTTTTGGTTAATTTTTACATTGCTGGGATAAATTTGCTATTATGTTATTATTTAGTATATATGTTCATAAGTGAAATTCACCTGAAGTTTTCCTCTGAACTGTCCAGTTTGGTTATCAAGTATAGCATTGATAAAATGAGTTGTTTGGTTTTCACTCTATTTATGTTTACTAAATTGTTTGCAGCGGGGCTCGGTGGCTCAGCCTGTAATCCCACGCCTTTGGGAGGCTGAGGTGAATGGATTGCCTGAGCCCGCGGGTTCGAGACCCACCTGGGCAATTTGGCAAGACCTTGTCTCTACAATAAATCAAAAAGTCAGCTGGGCGTGGTAGCGCGCACCTGTAATTCTGGCTACTCAGAAGGTTGAGGCGGAAGGATCACCAGATCCCAAGCAGGTCGAGGCTGCGGTGGCCAGGAGCGACCACTGCACTCCAGTCTGGGCGACAGAGTGAGACTCCAACTCAATAAATAAATAAATAAATAAATAAATAAAATTGTATTTTTAAAAAGAGAGACTATCTACTCTTGCAGTTTTAATAACTTCTAAGCTAAAGGAAAAGAAAGTAGAAGTAGGTAAGATAAGAATACTGTTATGTGGTAATATGTTATAAAGACTGCCATGGAAATCCCAGAGAGAACTAAAAGAATACCTGAGCAATATTTTATGTTCCCACATAAATCACCCTTATTTTCTGCTGGGCACTGTTACAAATAATTTGTTTGAGGGTATTGTTGAGGTAGATTAGCATGAATTTATGATAAATGCAGTTTGCCTTTTTTTTTTTTTTTTTGAGTCAGAGTCTCACTCTGTCACCCAGACTGGAGTGCAGTGGCCGCTCCCGGCCACCGAAGCCTCGACCTGCTGGGCTCTGGCAATCCTTCTGCCTCAGCCTTCCGAGTAGCCGGAATTACAGGCATGTGCTACCACGCCCGGCTGATTTTTTTATTTATTGTAGAGATGAGGTCTTGCTGCCCAGGCGGGTCTTGAACCCGTGGGCTCAGGCAATCCACTCACCTCAGCCTCCCAAAGGTGCAGGATTACAGGCTGAACCACCGAGCCCGGCTAGTTTGCCTTTTTTAGGGGGACTTTTTTCTGTTTCAGTGCCCACCTTTCTTTGCTTCAATGTACCTCATTGTCATTAGTATTGGCATTCACAAGAATGAATTCCCATAACTTGGCCTTTGTAGGAACGTACCAGTAATTGTTGGGTAGTGGCTCTCTTCTTCTCCTACTTGGATTCTTATCTACTAGAAATATAGGGCTTTACTGCAAGGGCCAAGGGTTGAAGGTCATTGAAAAAGAGGCTACTGAAACATAAGTTATCTATCTTGCTCAGGTGAGATTTCGATGGAGAAGGTGAAGGTAAAACGTTATGTGTCTGGAAAGAGGCCAGATTATGCCCCTATGGAGTCCTCAGATGAGGAGGATGAAGAATTTCAGTTTATTAAGAAAGCCAAAGAACAAGAAGCAGAACCCGAGGAACAGGAGGAGGATTCATCGAGCGACCCCCGGCTGCGGCGTCTACAGAACCGTACTAATGAAGATGTGGAAGAGAGGTAATGACTAGGGTTGCCTCCCTGGACCTGAACCTCTATAGCTTGGTAACAGTAATAGCTAATACTTGAGTAGTACTGACTATATACCAAGAGCACTGTTCCAAATAGATGACATTTACTAATTCTTGCAATACACACAATAACCTTATGAGGTAGGTACTATTATCCCCACTTTACAAATGAAGAAACTAGGGCGGCCAGGTGCAGTGGCTCAGCCTGTAATCCCAGCACTTTGGGAGGCCGAGGCGAGAGGATTGTCTGAGCCCAGGGGTTCAAGACTAGCCTGGACAACTTGGTGAGACCTCGTATCTACAATAAATCACAAAAAACTAGCCGGGCATAGTGGCATACGTCTGTAGTTCCAGCTACTTGGAAGGCAGAGGCGGAAGAATCTCGTAAGCCTAGTAGGTTGAGGCTGTGGTGGCCATGAGCGTGCCACTGCACTCCAGCCTGGGCAACAAAGAGTGAGACTCCAACTCAAAAAAAAAAGAAAGAAACTAGGGCACATAGGTGTTAGGAAAGTAACATAACCAAAGTTAAACAGCCAGTAAGTGGCCACCTTCAGAAAACAGCTGGTTACTTCTGGCCTAAAGGCCCTCATTAAGAGAATAGAAAACAGATCATTGATTGGTTGTTGAGAGAGTGTTTTTAGCACAAAGTTGTCTTATAAAATATGAGAAACATTTTGTTCCATCTACTTATTTTGTAATTTAATAGTTTTAATAAATTTTTAAAAAATAGAAACAGGGTCTCACCGTGTTGCTCAGGTTGGTATCGAACTCTTGGACTCAAGTGATCTTCCCACTTCAGCCTCCCAAAGTGCTGGGATTTACAGGCATGTGCCACAGCACCCAGCCATCCATCTACTTGTTTCAAATGCTAATGAGGAGAAATGACATTGAAAAAGAAGAAAAGATCTCTTATATAGTTTCATTTTGGAACGAGAGCCTCTCAGTAAGGAATTTTGGTTGTTTGTTTTTCTTGTGTTGAGGTCTCACTCTGTTGCCCATGCTGGAGTGCAGTGGCACAATCACAGCTTACCACATCCTCGACCTTCTGGACTTAGGTGATCTTCCACCTCAGCTTCCCAAGTAGCTAGGTCTACAGGCATGCACCACCACACCTGACTAATTTTTTATTTTTTTGTAGAGACAAGGTCTCACTATGTTGCCCAGGCTGCCAATGATGGAATTGTGTATGTTTTATATTGATTGAAGCACTACCTTACAGAGTAAGCCAGAGGTCCTGAACTTGCACAGATTATATTGCCTTACGAACTTTTTCACAGAGCTCCTAGGCCAAAACAGTTCTATTTGCTTTATTTATTAACTAATTAGATCCAAATAACATAATAAGTATTAATATCCTAACAACGTAGCTACCTGAAAAATATAATGCACATGAAAGAAAAAACATTTTTATCTCATTCTTATATAACCACAGCTACTAGTGGAATCTCTGTTGGACATTGACAGCTTCTCAAACCTTGGAATCAACTGGCACTGTCACTGTTTTATATTGATAAGTGTCCTGTTTTATATTGATTTTCATCCTGTGCTTTTTATCACAGCAGTTACCAAAAACCCAGTTTCATGTTTTAGGCTCAGCTTGACTATTTGCTTTGACACTAGTTTCCTTGATCTCCTCAGTATCCCCACCTGAAGACTTTAGTAGTAATGAAGGCAAACATAATGTCAGGGTGCTCTGTGACTAAGGAAATGTGGTCAGTGTGCCTTCATTTTATGACATTGGTGTACATTTGGAAATTCTGTTTTTCAGATTGGCTCGACACCGGAAAATAGTGGAACCTGAAGTGGTAGGAGAAAGTGACTCAGAAGTTGAAGGAGATGCTTGGCGCATGGAACGAGAAGATAGCAGTGAAGAAGAAGAGGAAGAAATTGATGATGAGGTATGATAAAGAAAAATGGGAAGTTTTTTCTGGGTGCAAGAAAAAGTTAAGGCCAGTGCTCATTTGTTGAGGTCCCAATGGCACAAGATTGCTGCTTTTGGCAGAACTCTGATTATGTTCCCAGTTTGTTGAGGATAGGATTGAAAATACAATGATGGCCGGGCTCAGTGGCTCAGCCTGTTATCCCGCGCCTTTGGGAGGCTGAGGTGAGTGGATTGCCTGAGCCCGCGGGTTCGAGACCCACCTGGGCAGTGAGACCTTATCTCTACAATAAATCAAAAAATCAGCCGGACGTGGTAGCACATGCCTGTAATTCCCGCTACTCGGAAGGCTGAGGCGGAAGGATCGCCGGAGCCCAGTGAGTCAAGGCTGTGGTGGCTGGGAGCGGCCACTACCCTCCATTCTGGGCGACCGAGTGAGACTCCAACTCAAAAAAAAAAAAAGAAAGAAAATACAATGATGTGGGGCAACCCCTTCAGGTCCCCTCCCACTGTGGGAACTTCTCTGTCCTCTCAATAAATCCTGCTTTCTAAAAAAAATAATAATAAAAAGAAAAAAGAATGGTGCTAAGTTACATTTACTTATATCAAGATTTGCTGAGTATAGTGAGAGGAGAATAAAAAGCCACAGTCCATTTGACTGACTTTTTGTATGGCTTGTTAGGAAATCGAGCGGCGCCGTGGCATGATGCGTCAGCGAGCACAGGAAAGAAAAAATGAAGAGTTGGAAGTCATGGAAGTGGAAGATGAGGGACGTTCTGGAGAGGAATCAGAATCAGAGTCTGAGTATGAAGAGTACACAGACAGTGAAGATGAGATGGAGCCTCGACTTAAGCCCGTCTTCATTAGAAAGTAAGTATCTCACAAACCAGTCTGAATTTACATAGTTACTACTTCCCAGGTCTGAAGACAAAAGTATCTTTTCTATCTTATGCTGTTCTGAAATCTAAACACTAATTGAAAATCTTTTGCCTAGTACCCTAGCCTTGTACAAAATCATAGCTGAGGAATATCTTGGAGTTAGCAGAGAGCCTGAGTTTGTTTTCATGTCTCCTTTTTCAGTTAAAAAGCACATATCTGCCGGGCTCGGTGGCTCAGCCTGTAATCCCGCGCCTTTGGGAGGCTGAGGTGAGTGGATTGCCTGAGCCCGCGGGTTCAAGACCCGCCTGGGCAACTTGGTGAGACCTCATCTTTACAATAAATCAAAAAAAAATTAGCCGGGTGTGGTAGTGCGTGCCTGTAGTTCCAGCTATGTGGAAGGCTGAGGCAAAAGGATCGCCGGAGCCCAGCACCTCAAGGCTACGGTGGCCGGGAGTGGCCACTGCCCTCCAGTCTGGGCGACAGAGTGAGAATCCAACTCAAAAAAAAAAAAAAAAAAATGCACATATCTGCCCAAGGTCATATACAGTAAGTCCCCTACATCTGCAATCCCCAACCTTTTTGGCATCAGGGACCAGTTTCATGGAAGACAATTTTTTTTTTTTTTTTTTTCGAGTTGGAGTCTCACTCTGTCACCCAGACTGGAGTGCAGTGGCACGCTCCCGGCCACCGCAGACTTGACCTGCTGGGCTCCTGTGATCCATCCGCCTCAGCCTTCCAAGTAGCCGGGACTTCTCTGTCCTCTCAATAAATCCTGCTTTCTAAAAAAATAATAATACTATGCCCGGCTAATTTTTTTGATTTATTGTAGAGACGAGGTCTTACCAAGTTGCCCAGGTGGGTCTCAAACTGAAGACAGTTTTTCTATGGACCGTGGTGGGAGGGTAGTTTCAGAATGATTCAAATGCATAACATTTATTGTGTACTTTATTTTTATTATTATTATTATTACATTGTAATGTATTATAAAATAATTATACAACTCACCATAAAAATGGAAGAGACGTGGATGGAAGTAGTAAATAAAATAATGGGTGGACCACGCAAAGACTAAAATAAGTGTCAGATTCTAACTTAAAACTTGCCACCAGGTACAGCTGTACAACTGAAGTGCATCAACTCACTTACCACTCATTGATAGGGTTTTGATATGAGTCTGCAAGCAATTGATTATGGTCTCTGCAGTCAAACTTCACTACTAATGTTAATCTGTATTTGCAGCCACTCCCTACCCCTAGCTCACTATCTCAGCTTCACCTCAGATCATCAGGCATTAGATTCTCATAAGGAGCATGCATCCTAGATCCCTCACATTCACAGTTCACAAGAGGGTTCATGCTCCTACGAGAATCTAATGCTACTGCTGATCTGACAGGAGGCAGAGCTCAGGCACTAATGTGAGTAATGGGAAGCAACTGTAAATAAAGATGAAGCTTAGCTTGCTCACCCACTGCTTACCTCCTGCTGTGCAGCCCATTCTTAACAGGCCACGGACAGGTACTGGTCCATGGTCTATGGTTTGGGGACCTCCACTCTACATACAAACAAGTTCTGTTCTGAGAGCACATTCACAAGTCCAATGTGTCTGTAAGTCCAACAAAGTTAGCCTAGGTACCCAACTAACACAATTGCTTATACAGTACCAGCTAATCACCACTACTTTTATGCTTACTCCTGGACATCCTGGGCTTAAAATAAAGATACTGTACTACTGTATCTTATACAGTACTATACAGTAAAGTACACAAAAGCATAACCACTTGTAGGGGATGCATACATATGACAATGTACGCTAGACACATGAACAACTTACATGATTGGACATGTGTTTGAATCTTTGAAAGTTTGCAACTTGAAGGTTCATATTCAGAGGACTTGTATTTTAAGCAGAAAATTAAGCTTGAAGAGCAAATTCCTATTTTTTTCATCTAATGGCTAGAAATCCTGCTACTTATACCACTACCCAGGCAATTGTCAAAGATCAATGAAATTTTGGTGCTCCAAAGACCTGGGATGCTCTAAAGCCATTTTTGGCTCCTTGAAAATAATAGAGCCGGCAGGGTACAGTGGCTTATGACTGTAATCCCAGCACTTTGGGAAGCAGTGGCAAGAGGATTGCCTGAGCCCAGGGGTTTGAGACCAGACTAGGCAACTTGGTGAGACCTCATCTCAAAATAAATCAAGAAAAAATTAGCTAGGCATGGTGATGGAAGACTGGGGCAGAAGAATCACCTGAGCCCAGCAGGTTGAGGTGGCCGTGGCCATAAGCATGCCACTACACTCCAGGCTAGGTGACAGAGTGAGACTCCAACTCAAAAGAAAAAAAAATAATAGAGCCAAAGATTGTTTGGCTTTATCTGATTTAGATGGAACTAAATCTAGGGGAACAAAGATCTCCATGTTAAGGACTTTGGGCAATTAACAAGACCTCTGTGATTCAGGAAGGACCGAGTGACAGTTCAGGAACGTGAGGCTGAAGCATTGAAACAGAAGGAGCTGGAGCAGGAAGCAAAACGCATGGCTGAGGAGAGGCGCAAGTACACACTCAAGGTACTGAGGAGTGGTTGCAAGGATTGAGTACAAGAAGTAGTGTTACTAGGTATCTATAAGAAGAAAGAGGCAGTCCAACAGCTGAATTGTTCTCCCTATCCAGATTGTAGAAGAGGAGACCAAGAAAGAGCTAGAGGAGAACAAGCGATCCCTGGCTGCACTGGATGCACTCAATACTGATGATGAAAATGATGAGGAGGAATATGAGGCATGGAAAGTTCGGGAGCTAAAAAGAATCAAGAGGGACAGAGAAGATCGAGAAGCGTGAGTAATAGGATGGGCCTAGAGTTAATGCCGCTAAAGGAACAGATTTCTAGTAGGGTAATTCTGAGGCTCATCCCCTACTCACTTACATAGTTGCATCCAGCTGGAGGACTGACTGGGTCACAATGTCCAAAAGAGTTTCACTCACATGTCTGGTAGTTGGTGCTGGCTATGACCTTGAGCTAAGATGTCTCACTTCTTCAGTGGATTAGACTGGTTTTTTACATAGCAATCTCAGCAGCATTCTAAGAGGGCAAAGGTGGAAGCTGGCAAAGTCTCCTGAGGCATAGGTTCCAGAATGCATACATCTTTTCTACCACATATTGGTCAAAGCAAGTCACAGGCCAACCCAGCTTTAAGGGGGTGGAGAAATAGACTCTACTTCTAGGTGGAGGAACAGCAGTCACACTTTTTGAAAAGGAGCATGCATACTGCAAGGGAAGAATTCGTGGCACTTAAATACTCTACCACACTATGTAAGAACAAAGTCATTTCAGAGCTGCATCACTCATTCCTGTAAATTACTAGGATGAGAGAGTATCCCAGATTACAAAGGGAAACCATCAGCAGATGACTCTGTTCTCACAAAGTCTTACACAGTTATTTTAAATTCACTCTGATTTTTTTTTTAAAGCTAAGGCCTTTTAGGGAAAGGGAATTAGTAGTGTTGCAAAATCAAGGAGTAATAGTATTTCTAAACCTCAGAAAGGCTAAGATTAGCTTTTGGATGTTTGTAACACCTGGTCTGGCAAACAATGAAGACCAGTACACCCTTTTGTTTATTGAGCTCCCATCTTAATTCCTAATGGGCAATGACTAAAATTAAAGGTGAATAATACTTGAAGTAACAAGTGTTTTAAGATAATTCAGTCTTTCTGAAGCTGGAGCAGTACTAATTGTTTTGCTCCCTGGACAGGCTTGAGAAGGAGAAAGCAGAAATTGAACGTATGCGAAACCTGACTGAAGAAGAGAGGCGAGCCGAGCTTCGGGCAAATGGCAAAGTCATTACAAACAAAGCTGTTAAGGGCAAATATAAGTTCTTACAGAAGTATTATCACCGGGGTGCCTTCTTCATGGTAAGAAGTAAAAAGGGAATCAGAAAATTGGGCAGTAGAAGTAATATAGAAGCTTTGAATTCCCCCCCCCCCAACAATAAGCTATTCTGGAATGTTATTGTTTCCACTTGTCGCTGAAGAATACAGACCCAGAGAAAAGCATTAGCAACTGGATTGTAGAAGTAGCAGCAACTCTTCTCTATTTTGGTTCAGCTCTCAAAAAGAGGAAATGAGATAACAGAAAAATTGAGGAAATGAGATAAATAGTGATCTATATAGGTCCCCCAAATCACCTAGATGTCATTATTTCATAGCTGAGTGATAAGTTTTAGTTATATGAAAATCAAGCTCTGCAAATAGTTTTACATTAATCTATATTTGGGTAGTAGAAGTTTAGTTCATTCTGAACTGACAGAAAGTAGTCAAGCCTAACTAACCAAAAGAATGGTTTATTATCTAACTGTTATGTGTAATGCCATCATCTTTGGTTTTCATATAAAGACCAAGGGCAAAATAGCAATTTGTTAACCCTGCATAGTTTATTAATTTACCTCCTAATGTTAAAGGAGTTTGTATCAAAAACTAGACTAGCTTTCAGTGCTATATATCAAACCCTAAATATCCCCACTGCAGCTAAATTCTTGTCTTTCACTATAGTTGCTGGTAAAATGTTAAAACTAGTAAGGGTTTCCATAATATCCTCCATAATAAGTTTTAGTATATCTGATTAGCAGGAAATGTTTGCATATTATGTAGTTTTCCAGCAGATGTGGTTTTCTAGAGTCAGTGGAGATTATCTTGGCTTAAGCAATTTTGCAGCTTTAATAATCAAGCTTTTGGCTGGGCTCGGTAGCTCAGCCTGTAATCGCAGCACTTTGGGAGGCTGAGGCAAGTGGACTGCCTGAGCCCACACGTTTGAGACCAGCCCAGGCAACTTAGTGAGACCTTGTCTCTACAATAAATCAAAAATTAAGCCGGACTCGGTGGCTCAGCCTGTAATCCTGCACCTTGGGAGGCTGAGGTGAGTGGATTGCCTGAGCCTGCGGGTTCGAGACCCACCTGGGCAACTTGGTGAGACCTCATCTCTACAATAAATGAAAAAATCAGCTGGGCATGGTAGCGCATGCCTGTAATTCCGGCTACTCAGAAGGCTGAGGTGGAAGGATCATCGGAGCCTAGCAGGTCGAGGCTGCGGTGGCCGGGAGCGGCCACTGCACTCCAGTCTGGGCGACAGAGTGAGACTCCAACTCAAAAAAAAAAATCAAGCTTCTTAGAGAAGCAGTGCATTGCTAGCTGGTCGTAGTAGCGCGCGCCTGTAGTTCTGACTGCTTGGAAGGCTGAGGTGAAAGGATCGCCTGAGCACAGCAGGTCGACACTGGGCTGACTGAGCATGCTACTGCACTCCAGCCTGGGTGACAGAGTGAGACTTCAACTCAAAAAAAAAAGCTTCTTAGAGAAGCAGTGCATTGCTAGCTAAGATATATAAAAAAGTTTATGTGTAAGTCCTTTGATGAACATACTCAATATTGATACTTCTCATTTGGACAAAGAGTGAAATTGAAATGTCTTCTGGGATTAAATGAGATGTTCTGGCCCTAAGAAGGAGAAACGTAGACACAAAAACTTTTGGGGCCAGGTACAGGGGCTCACGCTTATAATCCCAGCACTTTGGGAGGCCGAGGTGGGAGGACTGCTTGAGACCAGGAGTTCCGAGACTAGCCTGGGCAACATAGCTACACCTTGTCTCTACAAAGAAAAAAAAAATTAGGCAGGCATGGTGGCACTCGCCTGTAATTCCAGCTACTCGGGAGGCTGAAGCACAAGGATTGCCTGAGCCCAGGAGGTCAAGGCTGCAGTGAGCCATGATCATGCCACTGCACTCCAGCCTGAGTGACAGAGTAAAACTCTGACTCAAAAACAAAACTAATTGTCCTTACATTAACCTGGGCCTTTCTATAGCTGAAGGGAAAGGAATCCTCCAGAAATATGTTTGGTTAAATGACTTGATGCATCCATGAAGCCTTTCTTAAGATAGTGCCATTTTTAATTGCTTCAGCATGTGTGTTTTGGTTTTTGGGGTTTTTTTAGTCAAGGTCCCACTGTTACCCAGTCTGGAGGGCAGTGGCATGATCACAGCTCACCACAGCCCCTACCTCTTGGGTTCAAGTGATTCTCCTCAGTCTCCTGAGTAGCTGAGATTACACGTGTGCACCACCACACCCAACTGTTTTATTTTTATTTTTTTGTAGAGATGAAGTCTTGCTATGTAGCCCAGGCTGGTCTGGAACTCCTGGGTTCAAACACTCCTCTCACCTTGGTCTTCCAAAGTGCTAGAATTACAGGCCACTATGAGCCACTATGTGAGCCACTATGCCCAGCCGCCCAGCAGTGTGTGTTTATAATCTGTATCACAGCATTGTAAACTTATTAATGTTGATTTGAAGGTGTTCTTATACTTTTTAATTTATTGGGTAAATAACCTTTTATGCATTTACTGTGCAAATGTCCTATTTAGCACTGCTAGAGGATATATAATCCCAGCCCTCAAAAGTTTTGCAATCTAAAAGTGGGCTAAAGCAACTATACACTATAATATAAGGAAGAATGAAAGTACTGTAGGGCTTCTGAAGAGGAGTTTTTTTGTTTTGTTTTGTTTTGTTTTGTTTTGTTTGAGTTGGAGTCTCACTCTGTCACCCAGACTGGAGTGCAGTGGCTGCTCCCGGCCACCGCAGCCTCGACCTGCTGGGCTCCGGCGATCCTTCCGTCTCAGCCTTCCAAGTAGCCAGAACTACAGGCGCGTGCTACCACGCCCGGCTAATTTTTGATTTATTGTAGAGATGAGGTCTCGCCAGGTTGCCCAGGCAGGTCTCGAACCCGCGGGCTCAGGCAATCCACTCACCTCAGCCTCCCAAAGGCGGGGAATTACAGGCTGAGCCACCGAGCCCGGCTAAGAAGAGATATTATACTTAGTAGAAGACTGAAAAGGATGGCATAAAGGAGGTAATATTTAAGATGTATAGACTTTTTTGCTGAGAAGACATTTCAGGTGAAGAGACCAGCAGGAGTAGAGACAGAAAATATCTGCCTTAGGCCGGGCTCAGTGGCTCAGCCTGTAATCCCAGCATTTTGGGAGGCCGAGGCAAGTGGATTGCCTGAGCCTGTGGGTTCGAGACCTGCCCAGGCAACTTGGTGAGACCTCATTTCTACAATAAATAAAGAATTAGCTGGACGTAGTAGCACGCAGCTGTAGGTCCAGCTACTTGAAAGGCTAAGGCTGGAGGATCGCCTGAGCCCAGCATGTTGAGGCTGCGATGGCTGGGAGCATGCCACTGCACTCCAGTCTGGGCGACAGAGTGAGACTCCAACTCAAAAAAAAAAAAAAAAAGAAAATATCTATCTTAAAGAGAAGTGGCAAGGAGAGTTAAAAAGGTAGATTAAGGCTGTATAGTATTTGGCCTTGACTACTACACTGAGGAGTTATATATGTATATATATATATTTTTTTTTTTTTTGAGTTGGAGTCTCACTCTGTTGCCTAGACTGGAGTGCGGTGGCCGCTTCCGGCCACTGCAGCCTTGACCTTCTGGGCTCCGGTGATCCTTCTGCCTCAGTCTTCCAAGTAGCTGGAATTACAGGCGCGCGCTACCACGCCCAGCTAATTTTTTGATTTATTGTAGAGATGAGGTCTCGCCTGCTCAGGCGGGTCTCGAACCCGCAGGCTCAGGCAATCCACTCACCTCAGCCTCCCAAAGGTGCGGGATTACAGGCTGAGCCACCAAGCCCGGCTTAGGAGTTATGATTTTTTTAATAGAAAACCACTGAAGTTTTTGAGCAAGGCAAAGATTATAATGAGAGTTGCATTTTAGAGACATTAGTACAGTGGTAGTATATAAGACTGATTGTAGAGGAAAACTAATAATCCAGGTGATGACAGTTTATAAGATGTGGGAACTAATAGGATATTCACAAAGGTTACTCAAATTTTGAACCTATGTAATTGAGAGAATGTTGGTCCTGCTAAGAAAATAGCTAAATCAAAGGAGACTGATTTGGAAAAGTTAGTGAAATGATTTTCACTTTTTTTGTTTTGAGTTGGAGTCTCACTCTGTCGACCAGGCTGAAGTGCAGTGACATGCTCAAGACCACCATAGCCGTGGCATGCTGGACTCAGGCAATCCTTCCACCTCAGCCTTCCAATTAGCTGGAACTACAGGCGTGCGCTACCACACCCAGCTCATTTTTTGATTTATTGTAGAGACAAGGTCTCTCCAAGTTGCCCAGGCTGGTCTTGAACCCCTGAGCTCAGGCAGTCCTCTCACTTCTGCCTCTCAAAGTGCTGGGATTACAGGCATGAGCCACCAGGCCCACCTGATTTTCACTTTAGATGTGAGTTTGAAATCCCAATAAAAAATCCAACTTAACGGGCAACCCCTCTGGGTCCCCTCCTGCTGTGGGACCTTTTCTGTCCTCAATAAATCCTGCTTTCTAAAAAAAACAAAACAAACTGAAGATATAAAAACGGCAATAAAAAAAATTCA
Organism: Cephalopachus bancanus; assembly: GCA_027257055.1. Classification (NCBI taxonomy): domain Eukaryota; kingdom Metazoa; phylum Chordata; class Mammalia; order Primates; family Tarsiidae; genus Cephalopachus; species Cephalopachus bancanus. The sequence goes on along the minus strand of JAPVLO010000148.1, from coordinate 1,118,478 downwards.
GGGTTTGAGATTTGAGAGGCCTGTGCACAGCTGAAGTTACATGAGTAAATGAGCACACTGAGTGCAGAAAATAAGCCAACATTCAAGAAATACCTACACACTTAGGAAGGAGAAAAACAATACAACAAAGGAAAAATAGTATCTCAACTAGATGTAAGCTCTCGAAGAAGGGCACAATACCTTCTGCTTTTTTCTTTTTTTTTTTAATCAGAGACTCACTGTTACCCAGGCTGGAGTGCAGTAGCACTCTCACAGCCACCACAGCCTCAGCCTGCTGGACTCAGGTGATCCACCTCAGCCTTGCAAGTAGCTGGAACAACAGGCATGCACTACCATGCCTGGCTAATTTTTTTTTTTTTATTGTAGAGACAAGGTCTCGCCAAGTTGCCCAGGCTGGTCTCAAATCCCTGGACTATGGCAGTCCTCCCAGCTCCCCCTCCCAAAGTGCCAGGATTATAGGCATGAACCACCATGCCCGGCCCTTCTGCTTTCTTTTATCCCTCATTGTAGAGTTTAATAAATGTGTGGTTTGAATATATGGGAAACAAAGCCACAAAGCTGATAAGATTCTTTTCTACAGGATGAGGATGAAGAAGTATACAAGAGAGATTTCAGTGCCCCTACTCTGGAGGATCATTTCAACAAAACCATTCTTCCTAAAGTCATGCAGGTATGGGAAACCTCAATAACATGAGAGAGAAAAGTAATGTATTCACATCTGAGGAATAATTTTTGATGGTATAACTCATCATTCATCCTTCCCTCAGGTCAAGAATTTTGGACGCTCTGGTCGTACCAAATACACCCACCTTGTGGATCAAGACACCACCTCCTTCGACTCAGCATGGGGCCAAGAGAGTGCCCAGAACACAAAGTTCTTTAAACAAAAGGCAGCTGGGGTACGAGATGTATTTGAGCGACCATCTGCCAAGAAGCGGAAAACTACCTAGGGTCCAACTGTGGAACACAAAAGGAAGTGTCAGCATCTGGCCCTTGATTTGCTTTTACCATTATTTCCACGGCCCCTATATCCAGCCTCTGTTGGACCTACTGCCATACATGTGATACTGGGTAACCCAGTCTTTGAAGGTGCTTTGTGAGGTTTGGACTCATGCTGAGAAATCCACAGAAAAGCACTATCCAGGTAGGATAAGAGGCATCCCACTTAAAACCATTTCTGAGAAATCTTAGGTTTTATCACTTCTGTGGCTTCCCATATTTACTTGGGACTGTTCTGAGTTTCTTTTTCCAACCTCTTAGTTTGGATTAGAAACGTGGGCTTGTAAGTGAATAACATATTACTTCTACCTTAGGAGTACTACCAGGAAATCTAAGCTCATGGAAACCTGTTTTTCATCTTTGGTTGGAGTCAGTTTTTCTAGATGACCATACTTTTTAATCCACTTGTGTGTGTCAAGAAATAAAAGAATCATACACTTATGAAGATTTTTGGCATAATACTGGAAATAAAGTGTACAGGCTAACGAGTATTAATCACCTATTAACTAAAATAAAAGACAGCGGGGAATTGTCAGGCAGAGGGTGTTTCACATTTTTTATCATCTCCTTTGAGCTCAGAAAGAAACTCAGATAACTAGACAGGCTTTATCTTAAGTAGCACCTACTTTGCTCCAATGACCAAATACATATGTGTGTGGTTGTCCTTGCCCGCTGTACATAGTACAAAAGTTGATCCATGAAATGGGGCATCCATCTTATTAAATCCAAGTACCTACCAGAATCTTTCCCTTGCCCAGCTCATGTATCAGGGAGGGCACCAGTGCTCTCTGAGTAGCAGCGTAGTGGCATAATATTAGATTTAATTTTTCCATTTAATATTTACTATATTAAACCATGGACCAGGAGTTCTAGGGGTCATAAAGAATGAAATTTAGCCAGGCTCTGCCGGGCTTGGTGGCTCAGCCTGTAATCGCGAGCCTTTGGGAGGCTGAGGTGAGTGAATTGCCTGAGCCTGCAGGTTCGAGACCTGCCTGGGCAACTTGGCAAGACCTCATCTCTACAATAAATCAAAAATTAGCCGGGCGTGGTAGCGCGCGCCTGTAGTTCCAGCTACTTGGAAGGCTAAGGCGGAAGGATCGCCAGAGCCCAGCAGTTGAGGCTGCGGTGGCCGGGAGCGGCCACTGCACTCCAGAGTGAGACTCCAACTCAAAAAATAATAATAATAATAATAATAAAGAAATTTAGCCGGGCTCGGTGGCTCAGCACCTTGGGAGGCTGAGGTGAGTGGACTGCCTGATCCCACGGGTTCTAGTCGCCTGGGCAACTTGATGAGACCTCATCTTTACAATAAATCAAAAATTAGCCAGGCATGGTAGCACGCGCCTGTAATTCCGGCTACTCGGAAGGCTGAGGCGGAAGGATCGCCAGAGCCCAGCAGATTGAGGCTGCAGTGGCCAGGAGCAGCCACTGCACTCCAGTCTGGGCGACAGAGTGAGACTCCAACTCAAAAAAAAAAAAAAAGAATGAAATTTAACCAGTGGGAAGACTTTCTTTGTTTTAGTTGCAGTCTTATTCTGTCATCTAGGCTGGAGTGCAGTGGTGCGCTCATGGCCACCGCTGCCACAACCTGCTGGGCTCAGGCGATCCTTCCACCTCAGTCTTCTAGGTAGGTGCAACTACAGGCATGTGCCACCAAACCTGGCTAATTTTTTTTTTTTAATGTAGAGTCGCGGTCTCGCCAAATTGCCCAGGCTGTTCTCAAACCCCTGGACTCAGGCAATCCTCTCACCTCCACCTCCCAAAGTGCTGGAATTACAGGCATGAGCCACCACACCTGGCCAACTATTTTTTCTATCACATAAAAAAATGAAAAGACCAAGGTCTTTTCACATCCTTTAAATGTCTTACTGGAAGAATCACTCATAAATTGTTTAGTATCCTAGTATAAAAAGTAAAAAGAGTGTAAGTAATTACTGTGAGATAATAATAAACATAAAGACGAACATAAGTACAAATCATTGTGTGGAATACAATCTAAGAATTGTCCTACAGCCAAAATGAAAATAAGGCCTTTAAGTTATTTTGGAAAAGTGTTTATAGCTGTCATTTGAATGTGCATACAAAAGACTATATAGTGCCATTTTACAGTTGCGGAAACTAGTTCAGCAACTGTGACTTGGCCAAAGCTGATCTTTTTTTTTTTTTTTTTTTTTTTTTTTTGAGTTGGAATCTCACTCTGTCGCCCAGGCTGGAGGGCAGTGGCACGCTCCCAGCCACCACAGCCTCGACCTGCTGGACTCCGGCGATCCTTCTGCCTCAGCCTTCCGAGTAGCCGGAACTACAGGCGCGCACTACCACACCCAGCTAATTTTTTTATTTATTGTAGAGATGAGGTCTTGCCAAGTTGCCCAGGAGGGTCTCGAACCCGTGGGCTCAGGCAATCCACTCACCTCAGCCTCCCAAAGGCACAGGATTACAAGCGGAGCCACCGAGCCCGGCTGCTGATCAACTTTTAAAATAAAATGACCTCTCTAGGATAGGAAATGGAACGTAGGAAGTATTATGGTTCACTGCCAACCAAATGACAGTACTTGCTGTTTGAGAAAAAATAAAAAGGTCACCTGTACTCCAGCCATTTTCTCTTACCACACTTCCCTCCTTCCTCCTCCCCCCCACCCCAAATAAAAACAAAAAAAAAAACTACAATTTATTTATATGTATTGCTGTTGTAGGTCTATATGGGAAAAAGTAAATGTTTCACTGCTCTAAAAAAAAGTATTATGGTTCAGAATTCAAATATTAATAGAAATCTTTCATAGATCAACTCTATTTAAGGCCTCCTGGTCCCTCACTTAACTAGGGTTTGAAAATAACCTTTGGATTTCTCCATCATTCAGGAAGGATATTGGTGTTGAGGCTGACATATCTGTCAAGGAAAGTAACTACCATGGCTTCTGGTGCTTTGAGGAAACCTCAAATGCTTGGTCTTCAGGCCAAATGTCTGCAGTTTCATATTGTTGAAGCATTCATTGTATCCCTGGGGGTTGCAGCTTTCTATAAGTTTGCTGTGGCCAAATCAAGAAAGAAGGCATATGCAGATTTCTACAAAAATTATGATTCCATGAAAGATTTTGAGGAGCTGAGGAAGGCTGGTGTCTTTCAGAGTGCAAAGTGATTTGGGGATATAAAGAATTTCTTGCCACGCTCGGTGAGTCAGCCTGTAATCCCAGGCCGAGGTGAGAGGATTGCCTGAGCCCGCGGGTTCAAGACCAGCCTGTGCAACTTGGCAAGACCTCATCTCTACAATAAAAAAAATTAGCTGGGCGTGGTAGCATGCGCCTGTAGTTCCAGCTACTTGGAACGCAGAGGTGGAAGGATTGCTGGAGCCCAGCCAGTCGACGTTAGGGTGGCCGTGAGGGTACCACTGCACTCCAGCCTGGGCGGCAGAGTTGAGACTCCAACTCAAAAAAAAAAATTGGGGTTGAATTACGTAGAAGTTTATCACTGAGCTGTGTTCCTGAACTATGAAACATGCTATGTGGGCTAAGTAGTAGTTTATCTTGATAAATAAGCAATTAAATACTTTGGGCCGCGCTTGGTGGCTCACCCTGTAATCCCGCGCCTTTGGGAGGCTGAGGTGAGTGGATTGCCTGAGCCCGCGAGTTTGAGACCCGCCTGGGCAACTTGGCGAGACCTCATCTCTACAATAAAAAAAATTAGCCGGGCGTAGTAGCGTGCACCTGTAGTTCCAGCTACTTGGAAGGCTGAGGCAGAAGGATCGCCAGAGACCAGCAGGTTGAGGCTGCGGTGGCCAGGAGTGGCCACTGCACTCCAGTCTGGGCGACGGAGTGAGACTCCAACTCAAAAAACAAAAATAAGTCGGGCTCGGTGGCTCAGCCTGTAATCCCGCGCCTTTGGGAGACTGAGGTGAGTAAATTGCCTGAGCCCACGGGTTCGAGACCCACCTGGGCAGCGAGACCTCATCTCTACAATAAATCAAAAAAAATCAGCCGGGCATGGTAGCGCATGCCTGTAGTTCCGGCTACTCGGAAGGCTGAGGCAGAAGGATCGCCAGAGCCCAGCAGGTCGAGGCTGCAGTGGCTGTTCCTCGGCCACTGCACTCCAGTATGGGCGACAGAGTGAGACTCCAATTCAAAAACACAAAAGACAAATACTTTGGGGAAAAAAAAGAAAACAACCTTTTAATAGCTGGGCATGGTGGCTCACGTCTGTAATCCAAGCACTTTAGGAGGCTAAGGCAGGACGATTACTTGAAGCCAGGAGTTTGAGACTAGCCTGGGCAAACAAAGCAAGACCCCCATCTCTACAAAAAGGATTTTTTTTAAGTTAGGCAGGCATGTATCTAGTCTCAACCACTTAAGAGGCCAAGGTAGGAAGTTCACTTGAGCCGAGGTGGTCAAGACCACAGTGAGGTATGATCATGCCACTTGCATACCAGACCAGGTGACAGAGTGAGACCCTGTCAATAAATAAATAAAAATCTTTGATGTCCTCTATTCTTAATACCTTGTTCTCATTTCAGGAATCTAAATTTTTTTTAATCTTTCTGTGTCAAGCATCTTAAATTATAACTCAAAGTGGCCTATGAGCTGGATTGGTAATTTATATCTATGTATATATAGTGACTCCTAGTCAGGTGCTTCCCTTTCAGATATTTATAAGCTATCCTGAAGGTACATATGCCATTGAGTACAGTATCTGTGCTGAAACTCCAAATGTACCTTGAATACTGTTAAGTGAGAGCTAGTCAGATGAATAAGACTGACCTACCACCTAGCAACTGCATCAGCACATGAGATACTCTTCTACACTGATTCATCACATAGGTTCATAAGAATTATGAGAGAAGGGCCACTTAAATTCAGTATTCTCCAACATAAAAATTCCCCACAACAAGATAAAATCTAAGATAAACTGCACTTAATCCAAGATGATACAACTGAAAAAAAAAAGCAATCTTTATTGGAATAACTTAACCAGTAGGTATAGCTGAGAACACATATATCAATTCGTTAGGGCAATAAGAGCTTCTACCACGTTTCCCATGTGTTCCCGCAAGCTCCGTTCTGCTGCTGCTCGAGAGATCTCCATCTCTGTCATCTGCAGAAAAAGGATTGATCATATTACCTAGGTTTCCTCCCAGGCATTAACATGGTGCTAAACATACTGACTACTTGTTTAGGAAGCAACCCAAATTAAGCATAACCACCTCCCCTGCCCATACACTAGTTAGGCACTGCTACTCACTATCAACTCCAGATCCTCCTTCTTGATGGTGACTTTTGCCAGTTCCTTCTCTCTGAAAATATTTATATATATATATATATATATATTAGTTTTCATTCTCAACCAATACCACGGAAGCTCCCAGGAAAGATCATTCCCAGCTGTGCCTTGCAAGTAGATAAATCTTATAAACACTATGACTCCCACCAATATCCTCCTCCTCTTCCCTGGAGTCTTTAACAGTCAGCAGGTGTTGTGAACCCTAGATCTGCAGGAATTGGGGATAGAATTGAAGAACAGTACAAAGTCTTAATAGCAGTTTTTATTTGTGTCTGAGGTATGGGGAGGGAGGAACTGTTAAGGCTGGCTCCGAGATTAAGACTTACCGCTCCTGTTTGGCTTTCTGCTCTCGGGACCTTCTGTCTCCAATGACAGACATGGCCTATGAGAAAGACAGGTCTAGTTACTGCCCCGCTACCCACAATTCCCAGTGACCTAAAAAGCCAATAACAAGTGGCTCGTAGATGTATCCACAACGACGAGTACTATCGGGAAACAAGGACTATGCTTAATTAAACTCTGTGCACCTGAGGTCCGTTTAAGCCCTATCTCTTCTAAGCTCCTCTAAGCAAGCGGTGGGTTCCGATGACGAATACTTCCCTAGGCTCTACCTTTTACCCTATAGCCTCCTCCTGCCATCGGGATCGGAATCCTGTCTTGGAGCGCTGGCTTCCAGCTACAGCCTCAGAGCCCCCTCCGCTCTCAGTCCGCCCAGACACGCTCCCGGCCAACTTTACCGTTTCCAGATTGGAACTCTGAATCTCCTTCTCTTCTGCATAGTCGGTGACCCGCTCCAAGTCTGCCGCACCACTGTCGTGCTTCCGTGGCTTCTCCGGAGGCCGCTCTGGACCACTGGTCTCAGTCTCTAGCTCCAGCTCCACATCCCCCTCGGTCGCCATATCGATGCCACCACCACGCCGCCGCACACGCCCCACCTCCCGATGACTTCCGGCACCTGATCCGTAACTTCCGCCCAGAGAGGAGGCGGGGCTGGCGAGGGCCACACCTTCCTTATGCTCCGGTTCTAGAAGCTTCACCTGGGAAAGCGGCTCCCCTCTCAGACTTTTCCTTTCGGACTTGTATAGTGTTGTTTTCCGAAAGGCGTTCTCTCAGACCTAACCCGTCACCGCTCCAGCCCCCCCAACAACTGACATCTTCCCCTCCACCTCCCTCCATAGGAACCATCCTTCCACCCACACACACACCCCTGGAGGAATTCTGTTCAGCCAGGATGGATGACGTCTAATCCTAAACCAATTAAGAATGCTAATCCACAGGAGGTCAGATACACAAACTGGTCCCTAATCTGGAGAAAACAGTCTGAGTAGCCCAAGTGGTGAGGCCCTCAGGAGACATCTTCACGCGGGCATTTGCATTAACCACATCTTGGAGATCAGAGTTCTTTTCTTGATGTCCCCCATTGTGCCATAGGCTGGGTGCTCAACCCCGGGACAGTGGCAGTCCAATGGGCTGAGGACAAAAGAAGCTGGTTTTTCATCTACCTTCCATCTGGTGGACCTAAACCTAATTCCTGAGACAAAGATGGTGGGTGCAAAGACCGCCACAGGCCCCTGCACCTCCCTGGGCCTTGCACAGCAGAACAGCGGAGACAGCAGTGTCATAGTGAAAACCCCCTTCTATCAGGTGAGAGGGTGCTTGGGCAGACAAGCTTAAAAGCTCTTTTAAGCAAAAGCTATCTGAAAAACTGAAAGGGTAGGGTGGCCGAAGCTGGGGAAGAAAACCCACAGAAGCCCCCAAAAAGGGATAGGCCTTATTTTCTCTTTTAATGCCCTTCCTCTTTCTTTGTCTCAGTAATATGTGTAAACCTCTAGTGCCACTTCCCCAGCCCCAAGTATTTAGGTCTAGGGAAAGGTCAAATACCTCAAACCTATTTTTAATGAAAGCCTTATAAGTTTTCAGTTGTCAATCCTGAATGGCTTGAACCAGCTTGAAATAGAACCAACCATTCTGAGAATTCCTGAGTAAAAGGAAGAAAGGGGAAGGGGGAATTTTGGAACTCAACCTCTCAGGTTAACCTCACATATATTAACGTATGCCTTTCCTCAGCAAATCTTCACTTTGCTGCTTACATCTGCTCTACCCCCAGGTATCCCGCTTTGGGCCTGTTCCTGGTACCAGCTGCTGCCACTCTAGGTGGCCCTCTCTCACAGAGTCTACTTGTAGCCGCCTGTTCTACATCCTCCTCCATGTGGGGGCCTCAGCAGTCTGCTGCCTCCTGCTGTCAAGGACAGTAGTGGAAAGAGTCTGGGGCAAGGCACATGGGGTAAGTGGGAGGCAGTCACGTTGTAAGGTGGGAAGGGATAAAAGGAGAAGCCCTGAAATAGAGATCCAATTTGGGGGCAGATGAGTGGATGGACATACCAGGAGTAGGTACTTTCCATGCATTATGAATTGCCCTGCCATTTCTCACACATATACTCCCTCTAGATCCAGATGCCCTCACAGTTGTGTGCCCATCTGTTTGGCCAGTCTGACTGTCCAGTGCTCAGTGGCTCTGGGGCTGTGTACCGAGTATGTGCAGGAACCGCCACCTTCCACCTGCTGCAAGCCGTGTTACTGGTCCACCTCCACTCCCCCACCAGCCCACGGGCACAGCTGCATAATAGGTTTGTGTGTACTCTTTGGGTGGGGAGGGGACAGAGGAGGGAAGTAGACACAAGGTGGGTAAAGGAACTCCCAGGATAATAGCACTGTAAAAAGACAGAAAACAGGTTTGAGTCCCTTCTTCTGCTGTACTTGCTGAGTGGCCATGAGCCAGACACTTACCCTCTTTGAGCTTCTAGTCTCTAAAATGGAGACAACAGTGGGGTTACTTTTTTAACATAACCCTTTATAAACTGTGAAACATTGCCCAGATGTTATTTAAGTATCTTTGAGTTAGAATTTGGAATATGGTGTAATAGGCCTATTCCAGCCCCTTCTTGCTTGGGATTGATTCCCCTTCCCCTACAGTTGTCTCTTCTCTGCCCTCTGTAGTTTTGCTTTCTCTTTTGCCTTCCACTACAGACACTCATCGCTCTCCTTTGCCTTTTCTCCTGAGTCTGGTTTTCTCTCCCTAACCAGCTTCTGGTTCCTCAAGCTGCTGTTCCTGTTAGGTCTCTGTGCTGTTGCCTTCTGCATTCCTGATGAGCATCTCTTCCCAGGTATTCTCCATCTTAACACCCTGCCGATCAGGGGTAGGCTATGTTTTCTAAGATAAAAAGTGTGTAAGAAAGAAGTAATAATTTGACCACATTTTTCCACTGGTGCCCGTGGTACAGCCTGGCATTACATTGGAATCTGTGGAGGCTTCACCTTCATCCTACTGCAGTTGGTGCTTATCACAGCCTTTGCCCATTCCTGGAACAAGAACTGGTAAGAGGCATGTAATCCTAAAAATTCTTCCTGGAGAGATTCTCTGGCATTACTACATTCTTAAGGACTGGGCAAAGGGCATAGGAGGTCACTGGTCCCATAGTTTCCCCCTAAACAGTATCAAAAAGCTTATGATATGATGATTGCATGGGCCAAGTGGGATGGATGGTCATACCAGTCTTCCCAGAGAAGAGGAATAGTTGGTAATGGATAAAAGAGAGTTGGAGCTCTGTGCCTGGCCCATAGTGCATCTATTAATTACCTATATAAAAAAAAAAAAAAAGTTGGAGCTCCAACCCATTGCCCATCTTCTACCCTTAGGCAGACAGGTGCAGCCCAAGACTGCAGCTGGTTCCTAGCTGTGCTGCTGGTCACCCTAGGATTCTACAGCATGGCAGGTGTTGGAGCTGTGCTCCTATTCCGCCACTACACACACCCAGCTGGTTGCCTGCTCAACAAGATGCTGCTTAGTCTGCACCTTTGCTTCTGTGGCCTCCTCTCCTTCCTCTCCGTCGCTCCTTGCATCCGCCACAGTGGGTACATGTCCTACAACGTTCCAGTTTTGGGAGTCTTTATAATATAGCAAATTCCATTAGCCTCCCTAATCTCAACTGTCTGATAAAAGAATCACTGCTTCTCCCAGGGGATGGGAAACCCCAAGTGCAGGTTGGGGGTAGAAATAGAGGAAATTACCATCCTGTACTAAAGCAATGATACCCATGCTCTCCAGAGCAACCCCGCTCTGGCCTTCTACAAGCCTCTGTCATCAGCTGCTATATCATGTACCTGACCTTCTCTGCACTGTCCAGTCGTCCTCCAGAGAGAGGTAAGGGATAGGACCTGGACTCCCCACGCTAAGACCTTTTTGCTCCTGCCAAATAACCAGTTCATCATTCTTACAACCTTTTTCTTCTTTTGCCCCTTCCCAGTAATCCTTCAAGGAAAGAATCACACCCTGTGCCTGCCTAGCCTGAGTAAAATGGAGCCCCAAACACCAGACACCTCGCTAGCAGTGTTGAGTGCTGGCATCATGTATGCTTGTGTGCTTTTTGCTTGGTGCGTAAAAGTATCAAGGGAGAGGAGGGAGGGTACCTAGGACCAGGATGGACGGACAGGAGAATGTCTGGGACTATGGGTTAAAGTTAGAGCAAAGCTAGAGTGAGAAAAGTTCCACACAAACAGGACACTGTCTAAGAATAGCACTCTATCAGATGATATCTATGAGATGAAGGGGGCAGGAGGGGAATGACTTGAGACTTTAAAACATGTACAAAGATTCTGGAGCCCTCACATGAGTAAAATTCTAAACCTTTGGTAGAAAGGGGCACTGGGAGCACAGTACACTCTTGAGGGTTACCAATATGGGCCAACTGGCAATAAATGCTCCCAGACAATCCCTGCTATTTGACTAGACCAGCTTGAGAACTCTCTTCTTTCTCAGCAATGAGGCTTCCTACCTGGCTGAGGTATTTGGACCCCTGTGGATTGTCAAGGTTTACAGCTATGAGTTCCAGGTGAGAATCAAAAATTCAATATCCCCAACACCCCCACACCCCAACACAAACACACACACACATCCTACCAACCTCTACCCAAAATGCTCAGATTCTAGCTGCTATTACCTTTTTATTAAGTACCCACAATGTGCTAGGCACTGTGCTAGATACTTTACATACATATCTCATTTAATTTAATCCTCACAACAACCCTGTGAGGTAGGTATTTGCTCCATTTTACAAATGGAGAAATTGAGGCACAAAAGATTAAACATCTTACCAAAGTTCGCATAGCCAGTTATATGCTGGAGCCAGCATTTGAACCCAGATGTGCCTCCACTTTTTACAGTAGACCAATCTTTTCAAGGGGGAGTTTCCTAGATTAACACCCCTACATTATTTTAAGGCTATCTCAAAACATCCTGCCTGTCTTGCAGAAGCCCTCATTCTGTTTCTGCTGCCCCGAACCAGCGAAGGCAGAGGAAGGTAAGTGACCAGTGAGAATCCATAAGAAACAGTAGACTTCTGTGGAGTGCCAAAGAACCCACAAGAGCAGCCTTCACGGAAGTAGCTGGTACTGGGAGGGAAGAGGTGTTTTAGCAGCACTGCTCCCAGCAGCCCTTCTGTCTCTCCAGGGCAAAGGGGTGGGGCTGCCAGGCCAGCTGACCAGGAGACCCCTCCAGTTCCTCCAGTGCAAGCCCAGCATCTTTCCTACAGCTATTCTGCCTTCCACTTTGTCTTCTTCCTTGCCTCACTCTACGTCATGGTTACTCTTACCAACTGGTTCAGGTAAGATGAAGCTGGGCCTGAGATACTCTCCTAAAGACCTATTTTAGGGAATTCCTGACACAAATGGGTCTGCCTTAATCTTTCATAGGGAGGTAGAACAAGCGTAAAAGCTAAGTCCCTGAATATTCTCTAAACAGAACCTTTGATTCTACAGCTATGAGGGAGCAGAACTGGAAAAGACCTTCACCAATGGTAGCTGGCCTACCTTCTGGGTCAAGGTTGCCTCATGCTGGGCCTGTGTACTCCTCTATCTGGGGCTGTTACTGGCACCTCTCTGTTGGTCCCCTACCCAGGACCCCCAGCCCCCTATCAGGCGACGCTACCATCGCATCACTATCGCCAGATAACAAATGGCCTCCAGTCTAGGTCCATTTAACAAACTGAAGTTCCCCTGAGATTGTACTCCTAGTCTGGGCTCAGGGGAACTGTCCAACCCAGCTCAACACCTCAAGGACACACTAGGGAGTTATCTGCCTTTAGGCTGAAGTCAGTATTTTATCTGAATTGGAAGAAGTGGTCATATACACACCCTAATGCCCTCAGCAGCATATCACTGGAGCTACCATTATGTCTTCATCCCAGCTCAAGAGCCTAACTCCCAAATCTGCAGCTCAGGAACCACTGCTGATCCCAGCAGACAGTGTGGCACCAGCCCTTTCCTGGCTCTTGAGCTGAAGGCGGGGGCGGGGAAAGACCAACAGGGACTGAAGAGTTGGCTCTGCCTTTGGAGATAAAAAGGAAAATAAGCAGTCCAGCCCCGGGCACAGGGATATAAGAAGCCCAGAACCACAGAACAAACCAGGGCACAGGAAGAAAGGAGCACAGAGGCAACCCCCAGGTTTTAATCCTGATCTCGAGGATAAGGGAAGCACGAAGACAAAAACCAACCTCATTCTATGAATGACAGAAGAGAACGTGAACACTTGAGAGCAACTGACCACGGCAAGTCGGTGAGCAGCAGGATTTTTTGGCCAACTTTCAAACAGATGAACAAACTGAGGAAGAATGAGGAAGAGAGGCACAAACTTAGGTCTTGGAGCCTTCCCTCTTAGGCCCTCAACTCCATCCTTGGGACAGTGTTCAAGGTCTGGGTGGGGAACAAAAATCACAGATAAGAAGTCTCCATGGTTCTTAAGATTCCTCTACCACATATCCGGAGTACTTGTCTGGTTGTCATTGTATAATAAAGGCTTCTACTGTGATGTTTCACGTAATAAGACTATATATCCATAACCTCTTAGGAGTCTAAAGATCTCTCCCCTTTTGGTGGGAAAGGGCAGTCATTCCTCCATCCCCATCCTCCCAAATCCCCAGTCAAACCAGGCGCTCAAGGAATTACAAAGCTACTTTTAATACTTTGGGGTGAGCCCCACAGGAATAAAAAACACTGGGAAGGGGTAACCCCCTCACCCCCAGGAGTGGCCCAGGAGGAGAGAGGCTACCTGAGGGGAAGGAAGCACAAAAGGGACCCGCTGCAGACTCAGGGCAAAGGGAATGCCATCGGTGCTGGGACCTGTGAGCACTACAGGAGGAAACGCGAGCGTGGTGGGACTGGCTCCAGGCACACAGGCGAAGGGCAAGAGGGTTGGACACGAAGCCACAAAGCTACTTGGGTTCCTCCTTCTTCTCGTTTGCCTTTTTCTGCTTCTGCTGCATGATCTCCGAGTCCCTGGGGGTAGAGATGATGGGGCACTGGGAGGTACCAGAGGGCAAAAAGGACAAGATGCAAGGGGATGAAGGGCACAAAGGACAAGATGGAAGTGGATGGGACTAAGTTCAGCATGTGGCTGTTGTATTCCCACCCTAGGAGAACAAGAGGAAGAGAGCTGAGGCTCAAATGGCAGTCAGTCTCCATCTGGCTGTTGCCCAAGGGGTCAGAAGTCTGGCCACACAGGCCCAAGGCTCTCTATCCTGTGCTGAGTACCACACCCAGCAACACCAGTGAGAAGGTTGGGAGAAGGGAGGAGAACCGAACAGCAAGGAGGGCCAAAGTACTGGGCTGGCATAATCACAACTGCATCTGAAACGTGAAGCTCCCTGCCCTTGCCCTAAGGTCAAACCCAGGGGCACTCCTCAGAAATCAGACTGAGGGCAGGCTCCCGCCCCGTCCCTTCCTGTTAGACTGTGAGCTAACAATTTGAAGGCTGGGGAGGAAACAAAACTCCAGAGGAAGCAATACACTCTGCCCCTCACGACTAGTCCAGATTCAAGCCCTGAGGTAGCTACTCCTGCCTGCTATAACCCTTAGTCTAACCTAGGTCTCCCCCATCCCCTCCCCTCCCTGGGGCTACCTCTGCTTGCGGGCAGCAGCAGAAAGCCCGTCATCTCGGCGCTTTCCCTTAACCGAGTCGCTCTGTTTTTTCATATTCTTCTGGCGGGCGAGCTCACGCTGGTTACCGCCTAAGAAAAGAAGGTGAAAAGTGAGACGCGGGGGCCGCTCTGGCCACATACCGGCGACCCTTCTGCCCCACCCCGGACTCCAGCAGGGTCCAACACTACAATCCCCGGGCCCCAACAGCGGCCCGTTTCAGGACCCAGGCTGCTTGCGGTCAGGGGGAGTGGCGAAGCTGCCACGGGCCAGGTCACATTGCCGGGTGGAGGAAGGACGGACCCGAAGAGCCAGCTGGAGGCGTGTTCTGAGTTTTGGGGCGGCGTGGGGGCCCAGACAGCTGGTGAGGTGTGTGTGGACTGTGCGGGTCTCTGTGGGGGATGGGCTGGCTGATCGTGGAGTATAGGGCTCCGGGCCTATCGCAGAAGCGCAGTTGTCCTCACACAGCGAAAGGTCGGGGAGGGCCTATGCCTAACAGGGGCATTTCATGAAGTGGCGGTGGGGAATGGTTCGGTTTCCGGGCACCGAATGTGAAGGTGGCTACCCAGCGCTCCCAGAGAAGGGCCTCGCTGGGGAAGCTAGGGGAGGTCAAGGCCGACGATTCGGCGGTCACGTTTAGGGTGGACAGAAAGAAAAGGGCAAGGGAAAGGGGGTCTCGATGCTCACGGGTCATGGCGACGGCAGCAGCTCCGACCTGCCTCCGTTGCGTCCCCTCGTTCGGGCCGACGTTACACGCCCCGCCCCCTTCTTGCCGCGTAACACAGTCGTCCCTCCCCCCCTTCGTGCCCCACCTTCGTGCCCGGGCGCAGACTCTCATTGGACAAGAAGAAACACGTGGGGCCGCGGGCCACACTTGAGCCGGGGCGGATAAGGGGCGGAGATTCGCAGGCGGAGCGCGCAGCGTGGGGCGGGGCTTCTCGAGTGAGGCTTTGGGCCAAGCCTGAAGAAACTAGACCGGGTCACGTGGGCAGGGTGGGGGCGGAGGGGTGGGGCTGGCGATGTGGCGCTCCCGCGAGCTCTAGCACGTGACCGGCAGAGTGACTTCATGCGGGGACAGTTTAGGATACTGACGAACTCGCTCCGAGGCAACACGGGGAGACGGAGGGCGGGGGTTCACGGTTTACGGGACAGCGGTAGTTCAGCCAGTTATCTGGACGCTACAACTAAACGTGGCCCTATTACTTGGGACCCCCTTTAGCCACTTAATTTGGACTCGACATGTTCACAGCTCGCGTAAAATCCTGTACAAACAAAACTTCAGAAACCCCCTTCAAAGTCCCTCCAATAGTCGTAGCCACATCTGGTATGTCCTAAGAACCTGATCTCCTTATTTCCTCACAGAAGCTTTAAACGTGAAGATGTAGTAGCTTGGAAGTACTGGGGGATTCCAACAATAAGACTATGGAGTCGGGTCGGGGCAGAGACGGGAATGCACATTTTCCCTCACAGTTCTCCACTGTGCTGTCTTCAAAAGGCACACCTGGGTTGTAAGAGACTGTTGAATAAGAAAGGAAGCTAAAATTAAACTCATTAAGCTTATGTCTGCAAGATTCCCTACCAGACCTGAGGAATTGGATAAAGGAGGAATGCTTAGAAAACATCACAGGAAAGGACTGGCTGTAAACTTTTACTTATTCTCTCCAGCTAATTGCCCACAGCAGAACTGAAATGAGGCTAGAACTTCAAACCGGCTTTCCCCTCAACATAGAGCTAATGGGAAGTACCATCCTCAGGATCTCTTCTATACCCAAGTATCACCCGGATTACCGTTACTTAATATTTTTGTATCAGTCTTAAATAAGAGATACAAATCAAACTTCAAGTTCCTATAGTAAATTTAAAATCAGTATCACTTGCCAGAAAGTAACTATCACTTATCAGAAAGTAACTATAAAATAAATACAATGAAAATGAAATACATTATTAAATTTTGCCCAAATAATGTCATTGCCATAGGCGCTGAGCCTGGGACCAACCTTTCTTAAAAAGAGAAATTAACAAATGTTAAAGAGGCAGTAAGGCATAAGTCTTCCAAACTGAAGCTTTTCTTGACATAATCAGAAGGTTGAAAAACTTTTTTGGGGGGGAAGGCACTGTGACTCAGCCTGTAATCCCAGCACTTTGGGAGGCTGAGGCAAAAGGATTGCCTGAGCCCAGGGGTTCGAGACCAGCCTGGGCAACTTAGGGAGACCTCATCTCTACAATTAAAAAAAAAAAAGAAAGAAAGCCAGGCGTGGTAGCGTGCGTTTGTAGTTCCAGCTACTTGGAAGGCTAAGGCAGAAGGATTGCCTGAGCCCAGCAGGTCGAGCCTGCGGTTGCTGTGAGTGTACCACTACACTCCAGCCTGGGCGACAAGAATAAGACTCCAACTCAAAAAAAAAAGCAGGGCTCGGTGGCTCAGCCTGTAATCCCGCGCCTTTGGGAGGCTGAGGTGAGTGGATTGCCTGAGCCTGCGTGTTTGAGACCTGCCTGGACAACTTGGCGAGACATCATCTCTATAATAAATCAAAATGAGCTGGGCGTGGTAGCGCGCACCTGTAGTTCCAGCTACTTGGAAGGCTGAGGCGGAAGGATGGCCAGAGCCCAGCAGGTTGAGGCTGCGGTGGCCGGAAGCGGCCACTGTACTCCAGTTTGGGTGACAGAGTGAGACTCCAACTCAAAAAAAAAAAAAAAAGCTTTTTTTCATTAACATTAACAATATTCCCACGGGTTCGAGACCCGCCTGGGCAGTGAGACCTCATCTCTACAATAAATCAAAAAATCAGCTGGGCGTGGTAGCGCATGCCTGTAATTCCGGCTACTCGGAAGGCAGAGGCGGAAGGATCGCCGGAGCCCAGCAGGTCGAGGCTGCGGTGGCCGGGAGCGGCCACTGCACTCCAGTCTGGGCGACAGAGTGAGACTCCAACTCAAAAAAAAAAACAACAAAAAAACCCAATATTATTATTATTATTATTATCATTATTGTTATTAAAGTTTCACTCTGTTACCCAGGCTGGAGTGCAGTGGCATGCTCATGGGCACCCCAGCTGCAACCTGCTGGGCTTAGGCAGTCCTTCCACCTCAGCCTTCCAAGTAGCCGGAACTACAGGTGTGTGCTGCCACGCCTTGCTAATTTTTTATTTATTGTAGAGGCAAGGTCTCACCAATTTGCCCAGGCTAGAACAATATTATTATTATTATTTTTTTTTTTTTGAGTTGGAGTCTCACTCTGTCACCCAGACTGGAGTGCAGTGGCCACTCCTGGCCACTGCAACCTCGATCTGCTGGGCTCCAGTGATCCTTCTGCCTCAGCCTTTCAAGTAGCTGGAACTTCAGGTGCGCGCTCCCATGCCTGGTTAATTTTTGGTTTATTGTAGAGATGAGGTCTCGGCAAGTTGCCTAGGCAGGTCTGGAACCCGTGGGCTCAGGCAATCCACTCACCTCGGCCTCCCAAAGCGCTGGGATTACAAGCTGAGCCACTGAGCCCGGCCTGGAACAATGTTATTTAATGCTGTATTTCTATACTGACTAAAATTACTTTCCATATCACCAGTAGCACATATCACCCTTTAATACATACTAAATGTAATAACTAGATCAACATCGCTGGCACACACAATATACAAATCCTGACTTTGCTACTTACCAAATTTGATTTTGGACACATTTTATCCATTCTTCAGTTTTTTTTTTTTAGTTGGAATCTCACTCTATCACCTAGACTGAAGTACAGTGGCTGCTCCCAGCCACCGCAGCCTCTACCTGCTGGGCTCCAGTGATCCTTCCGCCTCAGCCTTCCAAGTAGTTGGAACTACAGGCACAGGCTACCACGCCCAGCTAATTTTTTTGATTTATTGTAGAGATGAGGTCTCGCCAAGTTGCCCAGGTGGGTCTCAAACCCGCGGGCTCAGGCAATTCACTCACCTCGGCCTCCCAAAGCATGGGATTACGGGCTGAGCCACCGAGCCCAGCCATTCTTCAATTCTTTATAGGAAAATAGGAATAATATCTATCCCTTAATGTTGTGGAAAGGATTAAAACAGATAACTTGATATAAAGAGCTTGGACTATAATAGGCATCAGTTAATGTCTCCTCCAAACTCATTGTTCACCGCAACCTCGACCTGCTGGGTTCCGGCGATCCTTCCACCTCAGCCTTCCAAGTAGCTGGAACTACAGGTGCGCGCTACCACGACTGGCTAATTTTTTTTATTTATTGTAGAGATGAGGTCTCACCAAGTTGCCCAGGCAGGTCTCTAACCCGCGGGCTCAGGCAATCCACTCACCTCAGCCTCCCAAGGTGCTGGGATTACAGACTGAGCCACCGAGCCCGGCTTTGGGAGAATCTCTTGATCCCAGGAGTTTGAGACTGATAGGGTTTGTAGGGATGGGAGTGGAGGTTTTAGTTAAAATAACTCATCATATAAACCTCACAAATGGAGCAAAGTTGCAGTGGCCCAAAAAGGTAACACTCTGCTCTAGCAGCATTCTGTTACTAATTGCTTTACTGCCAATATCTGCTTTCCCGAGACCCGCATCCCAAAGCTATGTGACTGATAACATCCCGCTACTGACCGTCAGTGTTTGCTTCCCTAAAATTACGTTTCAGAGACACCTGATTAACAATATCCTGAGAGTGACTGACTTAATGCGGATATCTACACTTCAAGGCCGTGGGACTGGCCTCAACAGTGCCAACATCTGCATCTCAAGGCCAGGCAATGGACAACTTAAACTCCAATAAGCCTCCACTAAGGTTTTATAAATGGCCTGCAAAAAAACAAAGGCCACTGGTTGCTCTCTGTAGAGCCATCCATCGCCCCCCCCCTTCTTTTTTTTTTTTTTAAGTTGGAGTCTCACTCTGTCACCCAGACTGGAGTGCAGTGGCCGCCTCAACCTGCTGGGCTCCGGTGATCCTTCCGCCTCAGCCTTCCAAATAGCTGGAAATACAGGTGCACGCTACCACGTCCGGCTAATTTTTTTTTTATTTATTGTAGAGATGAGGTCTCGCCAAGTTGCCCAGGCGGGTCTTGAACCCGTGGGCTCAGGCAATCCACTCACCTCGGCCTCCCAAAGCATGGGATTACAGGCTGAGCCACCAAGCCTGGCCCTTTGTTTTTCTTTAATAAACCTTTTAACCACCAGCAGCTTGTCTCTTCCTTCTTGGCGTACTTTACAGATACCAACCTGGGCCGGGCAGCGCACGCCTGTAGTTCCAGCTACTTGGAAGGCTGAGGTGGAAGGATCGCCAGAGCCCAACAGGTTGAGACTGCGGTGGCCGGGAGCGGCCATTGCACTCCAGCCTGGGCAACATTGTGAGACCTCCTGTCTACAAAAAATGCAAAAATTAGCCAGGCGTGGTGGCACACACCTACAATCCTGGCTACTCGGGTGGCTGAGGCAGGAAAACTGCTTGAGTCAGGAGGTTGAGGCTGCAACGAGGGGATATCGTACCACTGCAAAAAAAAAAGATGAATGCATTAATGTGTTTCTCTTTTCCACACTCTGTCTGAACAGCGGCTTCACCACACCCGTGCACAGTTCAGAGTCCCAAATCTCAGCTACCTAAAGGAACATGCGAAGGAAGAAGGAAAGACTGAATCATTTGAAATCTCTGAACTGTATAAGAGACTAAACTGAAGGAATTAGGAGAGACTCTGGAAAACTGTAAGATGCAGGCCTTGAAGGAAAGGGACTTTAAGTTTAAGAGGTTGAACTAGGGGTGGAATAGGCTGAGAACAGAAGAACCATTAGGGAGAGTAGCATGTACTTTAGATTGAGACAAGATAAAACACCTCAATTTATTTATTTATTTATTTATTTATTTATTTCAGAGTCAGGGTCTCACTGTCACCCAGGCTGGAGTGCAGTGGCTGGAGTGCAACCTCGAACACTTGGGCTCAAGTAATTAGCATGTGCAACCATGCCCAGCTAATATATATATATTTTTATAGTGATGCAGTCTCGCCATATTGCCCAGGCTGGTCTCAAACTCCTGACCTCAAGTGGCCCTCCCACCTCAGCCTTCCAAAGTGCTGGGATTACAGGCATGAGCCACTGCATCTGCTGAATAAAACCTCCATTTAAACTCAGCACAATGTTGAAAGGTAGGGGATAAGCCAGGCAGCTTGGCACCTCTGGGAACCTGGGACTGGAAAGTCAGATAGCCCAGATTCTTATGAGTTGTGGTCAGACTGTTGCTGATGATGCCTGTAGGTCTGCAGATGATGTTTCTATCCTTCAAGTCCAGTTTCCTCATCTTCCTACTTTATATCTGGAGTTCCTAAAATCTTCACCTTGCTCTTTTCCCTGCTTCAGAGTCTTGGATCCCCCATTATCTTCAATTTATTTCCTTTTTTTTTTTTTGAGTTGGAGTGTCACTCTGTTGCCCAGGGCTGGAGTGCAGGGGGATGCCCATGGCCACCACAGCCTCAATCTGCTGGGCTCAGGTGATCCTTCCCCCTCAGCCGTCCAAGTAGTTGGAACTATAGGCACGTGCCACCATGCCCAGCTATTTATTTATTTATTTATCTATCTTAGAGACAATGTCTCACCAAGTTACCCAGGCTGGTCTCAAACCCCTGGGCTCAGGCAATTCTCTTACCTCTACCTCCCAAAGTGCTAGGATTACAGGCTTGAGCCACCACACCTGGCTAATTTTTTAGTTTTTGTAAAGATGAGGTCCAGTCATGTTGCCCAGGGTGGTCTCAAACCAGTGGGCTCAAGTAATCCTCTTGCCTCCACCTCCCGAAGTGCTGGGAATATAGGTGTGAGCCACCAAGCCCAGTCACCTCTTATCAACCCACTCCACCCTACCTTTGTGCCCAAGAGTCTATTTACAATTCTGTCAGAATCCTGCCTGCTTGCCAGACCTCCAGTCTAATTTTTCCAGGAGTTGTACTCTTTCAACAAATATGCACTTTGTGTCAACTCTAGTCATGTGCCACATAATGGCATTTTGGTCAATAAATGGCAGTAGTCCCATAAGATTATAATGGAGCTATCTTATACAGTGTGCCATTTTTATCTGCCTTACCATATTTTTACTGAACCTATGTTTAGGATACATGAATACTTACCATTTCGTTGCAGTTGCCTACAGTATTCAGTACAGTAACATGCTATACAGGGTTGTAGCCTAAGAGCAATAGGCTATACCATATAGCCTGTGTGTATAGTAGGTTATACCATCTAGGTTTGTGAAAGTACATTGTATGATGTTCACACAATGACAAAATTACCTAATGACGCATTTCTCAGAATGTATTTCCATCATTAAGCAACACATGACTGTATTGTTTTAGGCAGTGGGTATATAGTGATGAACAAAACATGTATTTCTATAACTGTGGAACATAGAAAGGAAAAAACTCACACTTTCTCTTCCTCTCCCTGCCTCTTTCTTTCACATACAAATACACACACACACACACACACACACACACACACACACACACACACACATGTCTGTGTATATCTATATATATGAGAAAATTGATTGTGATAGTTGCTTTAAAAGGAAAATAACATATGCAAGGATGATATTCAAAATATTTCACAGGGCACACAGCATGAGCACTGATCCATGAAAACAGATGCCAGTGTAATTTGAATGAAGACTCTGTGAACAATTCAACTTGTTCCGGATATGAAGTAACTGAAAAATACTGCTGGTTCTATGAAGACAGGCTACCTGTAGACTCTGAAGACCTTAATTTTGATTAGGGATTTAAAGCAAATGACATTTGAGCTGAGGCAAAAAGATAGGTGGTGCTAGCCAGGCTAAGGAGGGAGGGGCAGGGAGAACATTTCAGGGGAGACCAGCATGTTTGAAGGCCTAAGGCCCTGCTCCCTGAGGTAATCCCATCAAGACAGTGGGTGCTTGTATGTTACATTTAGTGTAGTTTTCTTATTTGAGGCTTACAATGACCTTTTGAGGTATCATTATCCCACTCCTACTAATTCAGGAACCTTGGCACAGGCAGGTTGAATAACTCTCTCAAGGGAACTCAGATAATAAAGGGTGGGGCTTGGAGTCTAACCCAGCCTGAGCTTTTCTTTTTTTTTTTTTTGAGTTGGAGTCTCACTCTGTCGCCCAGACTGGAGTGCAGTGGCCGCTCCCGGCCACCGCAGCCTCGACCTGCTGGGCTCCGGCAATCCTTCCGCCTCAGCCTTCCAAGTAACTGGAACTACAGGCGTGCGCTACCACGCCCGGCTAATTTTTTGATTTATGATAGAGATGAGGTCTCGCCTGCCCAGGCGGGTCTCGAACCCGCAGGCTCAGGCCATCCACTCACCTCAGCCTCCTAAAGGCACAGGATTACATGCTGAGCCACCGAGCCCAGCTTGGCCTGAGCTTTTCATGAGCAGGATGAAAGTTTTGAAAAGATCATTTTGCCAATGGAGAATGGATTACATCAGATGAACAGAAATGGGGAGACCAGTGAGGAGGCTGTCACGGGCATTTGGGATGCTAGGCCTTATTTGGTAACAGCTGAAATTCAGTTTAGACTGATTTAGGCAAAAACAGGCATTTATTGGCTTTTGTAACTAACCTGGGGAATGGGCTGGAGTGTGGCTGACTGTAGGAAAAACTGAAACCAGTGACCAGGGCATGCCTCCATGTCTCTTATCTTGGCTTTATTTTCTTAGGCCCAGATTCCTTGGCATGACAGGAAATGGCCACCAGTGGTAACTGCCCTTATATCTCTCAGCTTATCCAAGAGAGAAGGAGTGAGTCTTTTCCCTTAGTTTCAGTTTTAATAATCCCAAAACAGGGTTCTGATGGGTCAGGTGACTTCCCTTGTAGTGGGATGTAGATGTGGGGCAGGATACAAAGAAAGCAGAATCACATGATTAGCATGAGGAGAGGAACAGGTTTATCAACAAAAGGAGATTCATTCCCAAGAAAGGAGGCTACTAGACAGATTAAAAAAAAATGTCCATTATATCAAGGAAGTTGAGATAGGCACTGGGACTGAGATGATGAAAGCAGAAATGGCAAAAGTAGGCGGCTTTGAAATATATTTTGGAGATTCTGTGAGAGATTGGATGACAGGCTCATTTGGGATGCACTGGATACATCAATAGTGACATTTATCATACACTAAGCTCCCTGCTATGGGAACCCACCATATTATTTTTTGTTTAAGTTACCTTGAGACAGGTTTCAAGTCAACCAAATATATTTTAATCAAACACCAACAAAAGGAACAGCACATGCCAAGGCCCTGAGATGGGAAAAAGCTTAATTAGATGAATTGAGGGGTCATGTCATGAAATCGTCCGGATTATCTTTTTTTTTTTTTTTTTTTCAGTTGGAGTCTCACTCTGTCACCCAGACTGGAGTGCAGTGGCCGCTCCTGGTCACTGCAGCCTCAACCTGCTGGGCTCCGGTGATCCTTCCGCCTCAGCCTTCCAAGTAGCTGGAACTACAGGTGCACGCTACCACGCCCAGCTCATTTTTGATTTATTGTAGAGATGAGGTCTCACCAAGTTGCCCAGACGGGTCTTGAACCTACGGGCTCAGGCAATCCACTCACCTCAGCCTCCCAAAGCACTGGGATTACAGGCTGAGCCACCGAGCCTGGCTTGATCTGGTTATCTTAAAGTCCAACAAGCTCTTTTCATGCGTACGGAACTTCAACCAGTTTTTTAGTGCCATACTTGTAGAGGTGAGTATAGAGATAAGGATCACCAAGCACTAAAGATAACATTCTTTTTTTTTGAGTTGGGAGGTTTCACTCTGCCATCCAGACTGGAGAGCAGTGGCACAACCATAGCTCACCACAGTCTTACACTCCTAGACTCAAGTGATCCTCTAACCTCAGCCTCTCAAGTAGCTAGCACTATAGACACACTCCACCATGCCTGGCTAATTTTTTTTTTTTTAAGTTGGAATCTCACTCTATCACCCAGACTGGAGTGCAGTGGCATGCTCACGGCCACCGCAGCCTCGCCCTGCTGGGCTCAGGATCCTTCCACCTCAGCCTTCCAAGTAGCTGGAACTACAGGTTCATGCCACCACTCCCAGCTAATTTTTGATTTATAGTAGAGATGAGGTCTCGTTAAGTTGCCCAGGATGGTCTCGAACCTGTGGGCTCAGGCAATCCTTTCACCTCGGCCTCTCAAAGTGCTGGGATTATAGGTGTGAGCCATCGCACCCGGCCCTTAATTTTTTAATATTTTTTGTAGAGATGAGTCACACTATACTGCCTAAGCTGGTCTCAAACTCCTGGATTCAGGCAATCCTCCCACCTCAGCCTCCCATAGTGCTAGAATTACACACATGAGCCACCACATCCAGCCTGAGAAAACACTCTTAACATAAAAATAGACCCAAATAAAACAGAAAATAAAGTCTTAGAGGATACAGAAACAATTCACCTCTAGGCACAGAAGAAAATAAGCTGAATCTGGAGGACATTATGCTAAAATTTAAATTAAAAAAAAAAGAAGGGAGTGAGGACTATAAATACTATCCTTTTAGATAAAGAGGATATTGAACAACAATGGGGGGCTGTAAAAAGAAGCATTCAGAGAATGATGAAGGAATTTTTGGAAAAATGAAAACATGGTAGCTAAAATAAAATCGGTAGAAATGTTGGAAGATAAAAGTTGAAAAAATATTCCAGAAAATGGACAAAAAGACAGTGATGGGTAATAGAAGAGGAAAAAATATGAAAATTAGAGGATCAATAAAGGAGGACTGACATCTGAATTATATGAGTTTCAGAATGAGAGGAAAGTAAAACAAAAGTGAAGGGAGCCAACTGAATGCCCGGCACAAGGAAAGTGAAAATATCTATGCTACCGCACATCAGAACCCTGGAGTCAAAGAGAAGAGCCTAAAGGTTTCCAAGAAACAAACTAGATCTCATACAACAGATGAAGAATCTGAATGGCTTCAGACTTCTCAGCAGCAACACTGGGAGCTTCAAGACAATGAGGTGATGTCATCAAATACCTGAAGACAAATAATTGACCTAGACTTTTTCAGCTAGTCAAGCTATCAATTAAGTATGAGAATAGAATAAAGATATGCACAGTCTCCAAGGACTTACCCAATAGCTTCCTGACAGGGGAGACTTTGCTCCAACATGAGGGAGTATCAAGAAAAAAGTTATAGAATCCAGGAAAAAGGGTATCTGACATAGGAGATAAGTAAAGAAAATACTCTGGCTGAGGTTAAAGGAAAATCCCAGGATGGTAGCTTTGCAGCAGGCCTAGGGAGCAATCATTTCAGATTGGAGAAGGAGGATAGAGGACTCTGGAGGCATGTATCTAAGAAAAAAATGGAAAGTGATAAAATTGATAAGTGACCTGATTGTGTTTGGATATATCGAGAGAAGAGTTACACTCCTAGAAGAGCATATGGGAATGACTTGGTAATAGGTACACAGATAACTAAGTAAGCAAACCAAAAAAGGCATAATTATTAATTGGGGGGCATACAAGAAAGAAAATGTAAACAATACACTGTCACAGCTTGTAAATAACATTTACAGACTCCTAATAATATAAACATTCAATATAGATCCAACAAAAATAACATTATTACATTAGGAGGATGGAAAGAAAGAAAGTACATGCATATTTTGGGGACAGATGAGAGAGTTAAATTCTCATTTTAGAAGTAGAAGTCAGTAGCTAATATCTGATATTAGAAAAACCATCAGAAGGCTGAGGTGGAAGGATCGCCGGAGCCCAGCAGGCGAGGCTGCGGTGGCCGGGAGCGGCCACTGCACTCCAGCCTGGGTGACTGAGTGAGACTCCAACTCAAAAAAAAAAAAAAAAAAGAAAAACCATGATATTTAGAAAAAGCAATAAATCCAGAAAAAGCCGTTAAAAGGGTTGTAATCTCCTTTGAGCATTGGGAAATAGTATGAAGTAAGGGTTTCTATTTTTCATTATAAGTCTTGTATAGAACTAGTATGTAATTTCTGTGATAACAAATAAGCAATGCATTAAAAACCCAGCCATAGTAATGAATGAAATAGTTTAGGAGGAGGGAATAGAATGAGAAGTGGTTTAGGTACTGATCTCTTAGAAACTCTTCATTCATACGTTACTAGTTATCAGAAGCATCTCCCTTTCTTCTACCCCCCATTCCTGATGAACAATAAGTCTGGACTGAGAGAAAAAAATGTTGATAAAAACAAAGAGCAGATCCAGAAACAAGGATATCCCAGATAGGGGAAGAACCCAGAAAGAGCATGGCTAGTGTTATCCTCACGAGGTAGGTGACAAAGCTTTGTGCTGGGTGCAGGTTCTGGGAGACTCAGGACTGGCTGAGGTTTCCACTCTTGAAGAGTTACCAAACATGAGCCAGGAAAAATGCCTGAGAAAGGGAGAGCTAAGGCATTTTTCCTCTTTACTTTGGGCTCTCTGCTGGGTGATGGTGTCTTACTCCTGTCCACTGGTGCTTCTGAATGGCCTCCTGCCTCCACCAAGCACCTACTCCCTGTCCTACCTATATCTGTTCATCTATGATGATAAAGGCTGGGGTTTCAGAGCATCACCTCCTCCCAGTTACCTCTGCTTCTCCCTTGGTTGAGCTGAAGTGCAATTGCATTATTCAACCATTCATACATTTATTTTCTCTACTCTCCTTTGGAAGACATCAGAATGATAGGACATGTTTTCCTGATAGTCTCCAATCCCTTCCCAATTATTCTCTTCTCTGCTTCCCACTCCTTTCAGATCACTCCCTGCTTACTAAGATCTTCAGCTGCTTCATGGTCCTGTCAACCAGCTCTCCTGTGACAGCCTATTTATCTGTTCCCTTTAAGGGTTCCCTCAGGCCTTTGGGCAGAAGTTCAGAGGCAAGGAACAAATACAAAGCAAAGTCTGGGCTACCCCCTACTACCCTGCTGGAAAATAGCATTGTCTCACTCCTGCTAGAATCAGGACAAGTTCTTATGCTGGGATCACCTGTTAAAGTGTACCCTCGATATGGCAGCATCAAGACCCTGAAGAAACACGTGGCTCTCAGTAAAGTGAGCTTTCTCAGTGCAGAGTAACACTTGCAGCCACAGGGCTGCAGGCCCAGCAGACCTTGGTGAATAGAAGAGAAAAAACTTCTACTCCAAATCGTATGGTGATGAGTAGGATGAGGGGACAAGGATAAGAAGACCCAAAGCAATGACTGTGGAAACAGGGTCACATGTGCATCTTCTTCCTCCTTCTTCATATGCCTTAATGCAGAAACTGCCTTACTGTAGCTTAGTACTGGTTGCTGATGTGGTATGATCTCATGAGTGTAAAAAGGCTTCTGGAGTCAGGTGGTCTGAGTTCCAATCCTGGCCAGATCACTCACTGGGGTGCTTATGTGCCACAAACCCCTTTAGAAGTCTAGTGAAGCCTATGGATCCCTTCTCAGAATAATGTATTTAAATACATTTTTATTTTTATTTATTTTTTTTTTGAGTTGGAGTCTCACTCTGTCACCCAGACTGGAGTGCAGTGGTTGCTCCCGGCCACCGCAACCTCGACCTGCTGGGCTCCAGCGATCCTTCGGCCTCAGCCTTCCGAGTAGCCGGAATTACAGACACGTGCTACCACGCCCGGCTGATTTTTTTATTTATTGTAGAGATGAGGTCTCGCTGCCCAGGCGGGTCTCGAACCCGTGGGCTCAGGCAATCCACTCACTTCAGCCTCCCAAAGGTGCAGGATTACAGGCTGAGCCACCGAGCCCGGCTTAAATACATTTTTAAAGGGTGGGTGCAGTGGCTCAAGTCTGTAATCCCAGCATTTTGGGAGGCCAAGACGAGAGGATTGCCTGAGCTCAGAGTACCCTATGTTCTCACTCGTAAATGGACCTTGAACAATTATTATAATACTATAAGAAAGGGATTGGCAGTAGTGGGAAACTGCCAGGGGAAGGGGAGTGGGATTGGCAGTTGAGGGAAATTGCCGGGGGGTGGGGGGCACCTCATCAGCAGGGGTACCTGCATAATGAACATTTGTATACCTAACCCTGAATTGTACCCCACATCTTTAAAATTAAAAAAAAAAAAAAATTTGCTGGGCTCAGTGGCTCAGCCTGTAATCCCAGCGCTTTGGGAGGCCGAGGCGAGTGAATTGCCTGAGCCCACGGGTTTGAGACCCACCTGGGCAACTTGGTGAGACCTCATCTCTACAATAAATTAAAACATTAGCCGGGCGTGGTAGCGTGTGCCTGTAGTTCCAGCTACTTGGAAGGACTGAGGCGGAAGGATCGCCGGAGTCCAGCAGGTTGAGGCTGCGGTGGCCGCGAGCGCCACTGCACTCCAGTCTGGGCAACAGTGAGACTCCAACTCAAAAAAAAAAACAAAAACATTAACAGTGAGGTTTGACTGTACACCCACTCTCCCCAAAAGCAGGTTGAGGACTACTGTTGTAACACGTGTCAGAATATTCTGCCTTTAAAAAAAATCCTTTCGCCGGACTCGGTGGCTCAGCCTGTAATCCCGTGCTTTGGGAGGCTGAGGTGAGTGGATTGCCTGAACCCGCGGGTTTGAGACCCGCCTGGGCAACTTGGCAAGACCTCATTTCTACAATAAATCAAAAATTAGCCAGGCATTGTAGCACGTGCCTGTAGTTCCAGCTACTTGGAAGGCTGAGGCGGAAGGATCGCTGGAGCCCGGCAGGTCGAGGCTGCAGTGGCCAGGAGTGGCCACTGCACTCCAGTCTGGGCGACAGAGTGAGACTCCAACTCAAAAAATAAAATAAAAAATAAAAAAATTCTTTCTTTTTAAAGCTGATAATATTCCACTATACATATATGGCACATTTTGCTCATCGATTCATTTGTTGAGGAATATGTGGATTGCTTTTATCTTTTGGCTATTGTAAGTAATGCTGCTATGAACATGGGTATAAAAACACCATGTAAACCGGGCTCGGTGGCTCAGCCTGTAATCCCGTGCCTTTGGGAGGCTGAGATGAGTGGATTGCCTGAGCCCGCGGGTTCGAGACCCGCCTGGGCAGCGAGACCTCATCTCTACAATAAATCAAAAAAATCAGCCGGGCGTGGTAGCGCATGCCTGTAATTCCAGCTACTCGGAAGGCTGAGGTGGAAGAATCGCCGGAGCCCAGCAGGTCGAGGATGCAGCTGGCGGAGCGGCCACTGCACTCCAGTCTGGGTGACAGAGTGAGATTCCAACTCAAAAAAAAAAAAAAACCACCATGTATTTTTAAATGTTATTTGCTTATTTATTTATTTGAATTGGAGTCTCACTCTGTCATCCAGGCTGGAGTGCAGTGGCACGCGCACAGCCACTGCCACCTCTACCTGCTAGGCTCAGGCGATCTTTCCACTTCACCTTCCAAGTGAATTAACAGGCAATCACTTCTAAGTGATTAACAGGCAAGTGGTGTCTGCAGTGTGGATACACTGGACAAAGGGAAGATTCCTATTCTGGGTCTGACAAGCAGGAGGGTACAAGATTTCATCACACTACTCAAAATAGTGTGCAATTAAAAACTTACAAATTGTTTATTTATTGAAGTTTCCATTTAGTATTTTCAGACCTTGGTTGAACAGGAGCTTCTGAAATCATGGAAAGTGAAATCGTAAATAGAGGGGTGGGCGACTACAGTAGCATGGAATCATACTGCAGTTTTAGGTATCCACTGAAGGTTTTGGAATGTATTCTCTGAAGAGAGGGTACTACTGTATGAGGTTTCTAGAGAAGTCAAATTCATAGAAACAGAAAACAAGTCGGGCTCGGTAGCTCAGCCTGTAATCCCGTGCCTTGGGAGGCTGAGGTGAGTGGATTGCCTGAGCCCGCGGGTTCGAGACCCGCCTGGGCAACTTGGTGAGACCTCATCTCTACAATAAATAAAAAAATTAGCCGGGCGTAGTAGCGCGCGTCTGTAATTCCAGCTCCTTGGAAGACTGAGGCGGAAGGATCGCTGGAGCCTAGCAGGTCGAGGCTGTGGTGGCCGGGAGCGGCCACTGCACTACAGTCTGGGCGACAGAGTGAGACTCCAACTCAAAAAAAAAAAAAAAAAAAAAAAGAAAAGAAAGAAACAGAAAACAGAAGAGTGGTTACTAGGGGATAGGAGGAGGGGCCAATGGGGAATTATTTTTTAATTGGTATAGAGTTTCAGTTCAGCAAGGTGAAGCATTCTGGAGATTGGTTGCACAACAATGTGAATATACTTAGCACTACTGAACTCTAGACTTAAAAATAGTTGCTGGGCCGGGCTCGGTGGCTCAGCCTGTAATCCCGTGCCTTTGGGAGGCTGAGGTGAGTGGATTGCCTGAGCCTGCGGGTTCGAGACCCGCCTGAGCAGCGAGACCTCATCTCTACAATACATCAAAAAATCAGCCGGGCGTGGTAGCACATGCCTGTAATTCCGGCTACTTGGAAGGCTGAGGCGGAAGGATCGCTGGAGCCCAGCAGGTCGAGGCTGCGGTGGCTGGGAGCAGCCACTGCACTCCAGTCTGGGCGACAGAGTGAGACTCCAACTCAAAAAAAAAAAAGTTGCTGGGCTCAGTGACTCATGCCTGTAATCCCAGCACTTTGGGAAGCAGAAGTGAGAGGGTTGCCCGAATCCAGGGGTTCAAGACCAGCCTGGTCAACTTGGCGAGACCTTGTCTCTACAATAAATCAAAAAATTAGCCAGGTATGATGGTGTGTGCCTATTGTTCCAGCTACTTGGAAGACTGAGGCGGAAGGATTGCCTGATCCCAGAAGGTCAAGGCTGCTGTGGCAGGGAGCGTGCAACTGCACTCCAGCCTAGGCAACAGAGGAAGATTCCAACTCAAAAAAAAAAATAAAAATTAAGATAGTAAATAAAATGTATTCTATGTGCATTTTGCTACAAGTAAAAAAAAAAACTGTGGCTGGACATGGTGAATTATACCTATAATCCCAGCACTTTGGGAGGCCAAGATGAGAGGATTGCCTGAGCCCATGAGTTTGAGACCAGCCTGGGCAACTTGGCGAGACCTCATCTCTACAATAAATAAAAAATTAGCCTGGGCATGGTGGCACGCACCTGTAGTTCCAGCTATTCAGAAGACTGAGACAGAAGGATCGCCTGAGCCCAGCAGGTTGATGCTGTGGTGGCCGTGAGCATGCCACTGCACTCCAAGCTGGGTGACAGAGTAAGACTCTGACTGAAAAAAAAAAAATATGTACTGCCTAGGCAACATAATGAGACCCCATGTCTACAAAAAAGCTAAAAAGCTAAGCCAGGTGCAGTGGCTCACACCTATAATCTCAGCACTTTTAGGAGGTCGAGGTGAGAGGATTGCCCGAGCCCATGAGTTCGAGACCAGCCTGGGCAACTTGGTTAGACCCATCTCTACAATAAATCAAAAAATTAGCCAGACGTAGTGGCATGTGCCTATAACTCCAGCCACTTGGAAGCTTGAGGTGGAAGGATCACCTGAGCCCAGCAGGTAGAGGCTGCGGTGGCCGTGAGCATGCTTCTGCACTCCAGTCTGGGCGACAGAGCGAGACTCCAACTAAAAAAATTAAAAAATTAAAAAGCTCAGCTGGGTGTGGTGGCGAACCTCTGATCCCAGCTACTCTGGAGGCTGAGGTGAAGGATCGCCTGAGCTCAAGACTGCAGTGAGCCCTGATTGTACCACTGCACCCTCGCCTGGGTGACAGAGTGAGACTCTGCCTCTGATAATAATAATAAATTTGTAAAAGTACATGGATACAAAAAGGAAACCAATTACATTAAAATATTGTTATCAAAATATTAAAATGTTTATGTTATGGTAACTGATTTTTATCAATACATAAAAAGAGTAAGTATAATAGCAATTGTAATTATAAAGTGGTGCTGGATGCAAATATTAGATGTATCTTTAGCAGTGATAATGTAAAATGAAAATACCTGCTATTTCTTTTTTTTTTTTTTGAATCAGTGTCTCACTCTGTCATCTAGGCTGGAGTACAGTGGCACGCTGCTCACGGTCACTGCAGCCTTGACCTGCTGGGTTCAGGTGATCCTTCCGCCTCAGCCTTCCAAGTAGCTGGAACTACAGGAATGTGCCACCATGCCCAGCTAATTTTTTGTAGAGATGAGGTCTCACCATGTTGCCCAGGATTGTCTTGAACCTGCAGGCTCAGGCAATCCTCCTGCCTTCACCTCCCAAAGTGTTGGGATTGCAGGTGTGAGCCACCGCACCTGGCTTAATACCTGCTATTTCTATTGGTAAAAACATCAGAGAGAGTTGCCAGTATCCATGATTTGTTGCCTATGTTCATAACTGAGGGAGTTGTTTAACTTTTTGTTAGAGATTAGTGAAAATAAAGGTGTAATTTTTTTTTCCCTTCCAAGTTCACAGACTTCCTGAATTCTATGATATATAGGCTCAGGTTCAGGATCTCTGGTTTGTGACCATGGGTAAGGCACTTAGCTTCTCGGAGCCTGTTTTTCCATCAGTCCTTAGTGTTTGGCACATTCCTAACTTATTCACTCTCTCACACTTCTAGGCAGTTATTTCTTACCATTTTTGCACCTCAACCCCCATAACTCCTCCCTCATCCTTTCTCTCAGTTGCTTCCTACTTAACTGAGAAAATGGAAGCAATCAGAAAAAAAATGTCTGCAGGCTCCCACCACATCTACCTACCTCTGCATCTGCACCTGCCTTCTCTGCCTGTGGCCTGTTACCATAGATAAACTGCCCACACTCCTATCTAAAACCGATGGTGAATAGGTCCCATTCCCTCAAACCTTCCCAAGGATACCACTCCAGTAACTCCCCCTTCTCTCTTACGTCATCAAAGTTTTGAGGATGTTCTCAAAATTATTTCCATCAGCATACAAACATGCTATTATTCCCAACTTAAAACGTTTTCTTGATCCTATTTGCTCCCATATTTGGTAAAACTCAGGTTTCTTATATTCTCTGTGTATTCCTTTTTTTCCATCCTTTTAAAACCCACTCCAATCTGGCTTTCATTCTCACCATTTCACCAAAACCGCTCTTATTTAGGATCACCAGTGAACCCACATTGCTAAATCCAGTGCTCAATTCTTTTTTTTTGAGTTGGAGTCTCACTCAGTCGCCCAGACTGTAGTGCAGTGGCCACTTCCGGCCACCGCAACCTCGACCTGCTGGGCTCCGGTGATCCTCCCACCTCAGCCTTCCAAGTAGCTGGAATTACAGGCATGCGTTATCACGCCCGGCTGATTTTTTGATTTATTGTAGAGATGAGGTCTTGCTGCCCAGGCGGGTCTCGAACCCGCGGGCTGAGACAATCCACTCACCTCAGACTCCCAAAAACGCGGGATTACAGGCTGAGCCACTGAGCCACTGAGCCACTGAGCCCGGCAATTCTTTAAGTAATAGCTTCTTTCAAATACAATTCACATACTATACAATTCATTCATTTGAAGTGTAGTGTGTAATTTAATGATCTTTAGTTTAAGAATATTTTCATTGCTATAGTCAGTTTTTTGTTTTTTGGTTTTTGTTTTGTTTAGAGACAGGGACTCACTGTGTCATCCTGGCTGGAGTGCAAGTGGCATGATCATAGCTCACTGCACCCTTGACTTCCTGGGCCCAAGTGATTCTCCCGCCTTAGCCTCCTAAGTAGCTGGAACTACAGGCACATGCCACCATGCCTATCTAATTAAAAAACTTTTTTTTTGTAGAGACAGGGTTTCACTATGTTGCTCGGTCTGGTTTCAAACTCCTGGGCTCAAGCAATCCTCCTACCCTGCTGGGATTACAGACATGAGCCACCACACCCAGTCTAGATTGACTCTTTTAAAATAGAATTGACAACCGGGCTTGGTGACTCAGCCTGTAATCCCAGCACTTTGGGAGGCTGAGGTGAGTGGATTGCCTGAGCCCGAGGGTTCGAGACCCACCTGGGCAACTTGGCGAGATCTCATCTCTACAATAAATCAAAAATTAGCCGGGCGTGGTAGCGTGCGCCTGTAGTTCCAGCTACTTGGAGGACTGAGGTGGAAGGATCGCCGGAGCCCAGCAGCTCGAGGCTGCGGTGGCCGGGAGTGGCCACTGCACTCCAGTCTGGGTGACTGAGTGAGACTCTAACTCAAAAAATAAAAAATAAAATAGAATTGACAGCCAGGCTCGGTGGCTCAGCCTATAATCCCGTGCCTTTGGGAGTCTGAGGTGAGTGGATTGTCTCAGCCCGTGGGTTCGAGACCCGCCTGGGCAGCAAGACCTCATTCTACAATAAATCAAAAAATCAGCCGGGCGTGATAACGCATGCCTGTAATTCCAGCTACTTGGAAGGCTGAGGTGGGAGGATCACCGGAGCCCAGCAGGTCGAGGTTGCGGTGGCCGGAAGTGGCCACTGCACTACAGTCTGGGCGACTGAGTGAGACTCTAACTCAAAAATAAAATAAAATAAAATAAAATAAAATTGACTTCATGTTATTCCTCTGTTCAAAACCCTCCAATGACTGGACTCACTTTGCTCTGGTTGCACTGGCCTTAACTTTTTCTCAAATACTTCAGGTACTCTTCTGGCTTACAGAGTTTGCACTGGCTGTTCTTTCTGCCTGGTAAGCAGTTCCTCCAACAGTGCAGCTTAGCCAACCTCCTCACCTCCTTTGGGGAATTGTTTATGCTTCATCTTCACCAGATGGCCTTCTCTGATCACTTTATTTAATATATAGTCAAGCCTCTCCTCTTCCACTTCCAAATCCTCTTACCTTGTTCATCTTTTTCTGTAGCACTTACCACCTTCTAACATACACTATAATATTTCTTATGTTTATTTCTCATGCTTATTTATAGTGCTTGCTTTCACTCTAGAATATAAGTTCTTCCAAAGCAAAAATCTGTTCATTGATGTATTCCAAGTGTCTAGTATAGTGCCTGGTACAGAGTAAGTGTACAATAAATACTTGTGTGTTTTGTTTTGTTTTGTTTTTTTGAATCAGAGTCTCACTCTGTCACCAAGGTTGGAGTGCAGTGCCATGTTCATGGCTACCACAGTATTGAGCTGCTAGGCTCAGGCAATCCTTCTGCCTCAGCCTTCCAAGTAGCTGGAACTACAGGCATGTGCCACTACGCCCTGCTAATTTTTTGATTTATTGTAGAGATGAGGTCTCGCCATGTTGCTCAGGCTGGTCTCAAACTCCTCTTGCCTTCGCCTCCCAAAGTGCTGGAATTATAGGCGTGAGTCACTGCACCCAGCTCAATAAATATTTGTGGAGTGAATGAGAAGTATGAATAATAATACACTAAAAAGTTATTGTAGGAATTAAATAACAGGCAAAGTTCCTGACACACAATGAACACTTAACGAATGTTAGATCCCTACGTACCTCCCTTCTCCAAATATCTTCCCCAGTTACCTGCTTTTAGATCACTGCTCCTCCCTCCTCTCCTGAAATTTTCACCATTCTACTCTCTCCTTTGAGTTTAAGTTTAGGAAAATCACACAAAAGACCACAGATTTCCTTTGAAAAGAAAAAAAAAGCCTGTGAGACCAGCTTTACCCATTACCACAACTGTTTATCCAACTGTCACCCAGAGAAACAGAGAGCCCTAATACAGTTGGAGATTTATTGAACTCATTTTAAAAATCAACCTTATTGAAGTGTAATTTATATACAATACACATTTAATGTCTACTTTTTGATGAGTTTTGACAAGTGTAAAGGTAATTTTATTTGGAGTGGAGGGCATTAAGTTCACCTAGGATTATGCAGGTCCAGAGGTTTAATAGAGAGATCCTGGTTAGGAAAGAGGACAACATAAGGGCACTTGGGAAACACAACTAAACAGGGACAAGTGGAGACACAAGGACAAGCTAAGGCAGGACAGCTAGCATAGGCTTAGATACAGACAGTGAGTTACTTACAGACAGGCTTATATAATTAAGAAATCAGGTGGTCAGGCATCTGGACACCGTCTTATTGGGACATAACTCTTTTTTTTTTTTTTTTTTTTGAGTTGGAGTCTCACTCTGTCACCCAGGCTGGAGTGCAGTGGCACACTCACAGCCACTGCAGCCTTGACCTGCTGGGCTCAAGTGATCTTTCTGCCTCAGTCTCCCAAGTAGCTGGAACTACAGGTACGTGCCACCACACTCAGTTAATTTTTTGATTTATTGTAGAGATGATGTCTTGCCAAGTTTCCCAGACTGGTCTCAAACCCATGAGCTCAGGCAATCCTCTCGCCTCTGCCTCCCAAAGTGCTGGGATCATAGGCATGAGCCACCATGCCTGGTTGGGACATAACTTTTTTTTTTTTTTTTTTTTTGAGTTGGAGTCTCACTCGGTCACCCAGACTGGAGTGCAGTGGCCGCTCCTGGCCACCATAGCCTCGCCTGCTGGGCTCCAGCGATCCTTCTGCCTCAGCCTTCCGAGTAGCCGGAATTACAGGCATGCGCTACCACGCCCGGCTGATTTTTTGATTTATTGTAGAGATGAGGTCTCGCTGCCCAGGCAGGTCTCGAACCCGCGGGCTCAGGCAATCCACTCACCTCAGCCTCCCAAAGGCGCGGGATTACAGGCTGAGCCACCGAGCCCGGCTGGGACATAACTCTTTTAAACAACTACACACTGACTGAAATCCAGGCCTGACCTTGGAATATGGGGCGGCTGGCTAGAAGGACAGAACAGGACAGTAGAGAGTTACCAGAGACACTGAGGCACAGTGTTCTAAGAGAAAACTTAATTAAACAGCAATGTTCCTATTATCTCAAAAGTTTTTCGTAGACACAGACAAGTTTAGGAGCAAAATGGTAAGAATTGAAACCTGTGATCAAAGCTTAGTGTAGAAAATATGTTGCTTAGGCTGGGCATGGTGGATCAAGCTTGTAATCCCAGCGCTTTGGGAAGCTGAAGGGAAAGGATTGTCTGAGCTCAGGGGTTCGAGACTAGCCTGGGCAACTTGGTGAAACCTTG
Source organism: Cephalopachus bancanus (assembly GCA_027257055.1). Lineage (NCBI taxonomy): Eukaryota > Metazoa > Chordata > Mammalia > Primates > Tarsiidae > Cephalopachus > Cephalopachus bancanus. The sequence continues at coordinate 1,081,396 of JAPVLO010000148.1, read as the reverse complement.
TATACAATAAATCAAAAAATTAGCTGGGTGTGGTGGTGTGTTACTGTAGTTCCAGCAACTGGGAAGGCTGAGGCGGAAGGATCGCCTGAGCCCAGAAGGTCGAGGCTGCAGTGACTGTGAATGTGCTACTGCACTCCGGCCTGGGCAACAGAGTGAGACTGACTCAAAAACAAACAAAGAAACAAATAAATAAAAAAGAAAGGAAAGAAAATAGGTTGCTTGGTCATCATTTTGAACAAAATATAAGCTTTCTGCTAACAGCAAATGTGTGCCCATTCCCTTAAGGCCACCTGCGTTCCTCTCTTGAACTTATCATTTCTTTTCTCTTTCATAAACTACTGGAAACCTCTCACTGAGCCTAGCTCTGAAATGCCTTTCTGGGGCGAGTCAAGGGCCCACAGAACAACTACACCCCATGCCACCCAGCATCGGAGCCTGAGATTGGTCTCAGGGTCTCACTGCACCAGGTTCTGGGCCTCCCGAATGCCTGGCAACTTCATGGCACCTCCTGAGGGCGTGAGCCAGCTCCCTTTCTCACCACTCTGACGTGTTTTTAGGCCCCGAGGTGATTGATAGCTGACACTTCTGGCTCTCCGCCCTGCAACTCTCCTGCTGCCGTCTACGCCCCAGTCCGCCGATAGGGGGCGCTCCAGCCTCACGGCTGCGGCCACAACCAAGGTCTGGATAGCCTCTCCAGTCTTGGTTAGGAACAGCCTTCGGCTCCGGCGCAGCGCCGTGGCGCGCAAAAAGCAAAAGCGCCGCATGGGTCCCGCCATCCTCTGGTCCCCCGGGTCTCTGCGGCTCATGGCCTCCGAGGTGCGAGCCGCTGAGCCAGCCTGTCAGCCAGGCTCCTTCTTTCTTCCGTCCCTCTGCACTTAAGGGAACTGCAACTCCGAATTCACCGTGGCTGGGGGAACTGGGGCAGGACTGGGGACTCTGGGTGCCAAGTTAAACGCTGGTCGCGGACTCCTCCCCAGAATTGTGACAGCCCAACGCGAGTCTTGCCAATCCAAGAAGACACCGCTGGGGTCTGGGCAGATGGCCCTGGAGGGCGAAGCGCCGCCCACGCGGCTGGGAAACCTCAGGGGTGGCGCTGGCTGGGGGCGGGTTCCTGGCGGAGGGCGGGGCAGACCTGGGCTACCGGGTGTGCCAGCCAAGCCCTGCACAGCGGAGGTGGCGGCGGTGGCCCTCGCCCGCGGCCCCCGTGCTTCCTTGCGCTCGAACTCACGCCATGGAGGAACAACTCCAGGACCCTCTGAGCGGGAAGCTCCGACTCCGCTTCTCCCCTGCGGCGCGCACCAGCCTCTTACTGCTCAGGCTCAACGACGCGGCGCTGCGGGCATTGCAAGAGTGTCACCGGCAACAGGTGAGGACGGCTCCCTTCTTCCCCGGCCCCCACCCCTCGGCACCTTGGGCCTCAGCCGGCGACCCTGGAGAAGGCACCAGGGAGAGGGAGCGGCATCCGCAGGCTCTGGCTTCCCCACCTCTCCAAGTGAAGCCTGAGGCAGGTGACCCCCGGCCCCGGACGCCGGATCCAGGGGACATGGCTTCACCTGCGCTCAGGTCGCATCTGTGCTCTCCCCACAGGTACGGCCAGTGATTGCTTTCCAAGGCCACCGAGGGGTAAGTGTGGGCTCCGGGTGTATGAGTGGGGTACCTAGAGAAGGTACCAGGGGTGAAGGAGCACAGACGTGGGCTACAGGAAAGTGCGTTCAGGGCCGGAGGTCACGGCCTGAGGATGTTCCGAGAACTGAATCCCGTGTGGGACGAGGGAGCTGCTGGGGTTGTGGCCCCAGGAGGCTGTGGTTGAGGAGACGGTGCCGTTTTGGCCTCCTGGGGATCTCAGGCCCTGCTGCACCTGGTGTGCTAACGAGCCCCGTGGGACCCATCTTCAGTCTTTGGCTCTGGGAGGAGTGGCGTTGGCAGGAGGGGTGGGGCTGACTTCATGGGGCTTGCCGTCTCCTTTCACCTCCAGTATCTGAGGCTCCCAGGCCCTGGCTGGTCCTGCCTCTTCTCCTTCATAGTGTCCCAGTGTGGCCAGGAGGGCGCTGGTGGTAGCTTGGATCTTGTGTACCAACGCTTAGGCAGGTAAGGGGGAACCATAGCAGGTAAGAGTTTGTGGAAAGTGGGGGAGGGGAATGTGAAGAGGTGCTTTAAAGCTCTCCACCCTGCTGGTTTTTTCCACCATCCCTTCCCAGATCTGGGCCTAACCACCTCCACTACCTGGGCCCACTCAAGGAGCGCCTCACTGTTTGGGCAACCATGGATTCTATCCCAGCTCCATCAACAGTTCAGGGACACAACCTGACTGAAGATGCCAGACACCCTGAGAGTTGGCAGAACACGGACTATTCTGAAGGAGATGCAGTGTCACAGCCACAGATGGTACTGGAAGAGGTGAGGCCAGAAACTGCAGGGAGTTGTGATAAGGTGGGGCGAGGCCTGAAGTCCAGGGTATCCCAAAGTGCTCTAGGGAGCAAGTGCTTCTGCCACTTTCCCCACTAGGTGTCAGAACCACTGGCAAGCAACCAAGAACAGTCACTCCCAGGATCCTCAAGGGGGCACATGGCACAGTGGGAAGTGAGGTACTTGGGACAGGGTGGGACTAACACGGGAGGCCTTGGTATTGTCTTCCTCTGCAATCTCCACTCTTAAATGCTGTAGCTCTACCTCCTACTCTGGTCATCTGTCCCACTCCCTAAAATCTCCTAGGAACCAGGCCCATCTTCCAAACAGAGAGCTTGATCAGGCACTGCCTTCCTCTGTCAGCCGGAAACGTCTGAACAAGGTAGGCTGTAATGGCAAGGGCTTTGAGAACACTTTCAAGCTAAAATGTATACAAATTGGGAGTTCATTATATGGGAGGAATTATTATTTTTAGAGATAGGGTCTTGCCCAGTGCAGTGGCATGATCATATCTCACTGCAGCCTTGAACTCCTAGGCTCAAGCGGTCTTAAATAGAATTTTTGAGAGAAAGGCACAGTAGGAAGCTCCTGGCCAACTTTGACATCACAGATATTTTCCTAACAGAAACGTCCAGCACCTGTAGCCACTGTAGAACTAGAAGAAAAGAGGTTCAGAGCTCTGCCTCAAGGTGCAAGTCCCCTACAAGGGCTGCCCAATCAGGAGTTACAAGAGGGAGAAGATTGGGAGCAAGATGAAGACACAGACCCCAGGCTGGAGCACAGTTCCTCAGTCCAAGCAGGTGAGGTAATGAGAAGAAAGTAGAAATGCCCACAGTGGAAGAGACTTATAATCACTTTTGTCTTTTCCTGCTTCCTTCCTAGACTCTGAATCCTCAAGCCCTGAAGAGGTACCAGATTACCTCCTGTGAGTTCCCTGCTTTTTTTTTTCTTTTTCCTTTTTTGAGGCAGTCCCATTCTGTCTGGAGTGCAGTGGCATTACAGCTCACCACAGCCTTGACCTCCTGGGCTTGGGCGATCCTCTGTCTCAGCCTCCTGAATAGCTGGGACTTACAGATGCATGCCACTGTGCCTGGCTAATTTTTTTTTGTATAGATGAAGTTTCAGTTTTGTTGCCCAGGCTCGTCTTGGACTCCTGGCCTCAAACGATCCTCCCACCCCACCTTGGTCTCCCAAACTGCTGGGATTATGGTTCAATTTCATCAGGCCTTGTGCATGTATTAAGACGAACTTCCTGGATGCTGGGAGCTTTTGAGGGCAATGAAATTGAGGGTGACAACTCTCTGCTCCTGGCAGGCAATACAGGGCCATCCATAATGCAGAGCAGCAACATGCCTATGAGCAGGACTTTGAGACAGATTATGCTGAATACCGCATCCTGCATGCCCGCGTTGGTGCTGCAAGCGAAAGGTTCATGGAGTTGGGAGCAGAGATCAAGAGAGTTCAGCAAGGAACCCCAGAATACAAGGTAAGGACTGGACACAGGCTGGCCTTCCAGCTCTACTGGCCACTAATCCTTTGCTAACTACCCAGAAGTCTGTGTTTGTATAGTGACCAAGCAAAGTGATAAGCAAACCTGTTTGGGGAGCAAAATTAGTATCATTTGGTAGAATGAGAAGTTACTTCCCTCTCTTATGTTTTACATCACAGAGATGAGCTGGACCTCTTTTATTTCTTAATGCTGAACTCAGTGCTAGTATTTTCTGTTTCAGGTGCTGGAAGATAAGATAGTCCAAGAGTATAAAAAGTTCAGGAAGGTAAGACTAGGTCTGGGAATGGAAGGAGGTAGAAATGAGGATTTTTGCGTTTTGACATGCTCTTTTTCTCTGCAGCGGTACCCAAGTTACAGGGAAGAAAAGCATCGCTGTGAGTACCTGCATCAGAAATTGTCCCACATTAAAGGTCTCATCCTGGAGTTTGAGGAAAAGAACAGGGGCAGCTGAAGCTGTCAAGAGGGCTCTTGAACCTCTGCTCAGTGATATGAAAGAAGAAAGCAGCTACAAACTAGAGTGCAACGATCTGCTTTCCTTATGCTGGCCACTAGAGTCAATGGTGTCAAGTAGAGAACTGCTCTAGGTTCTGAAGGGCTGATTTTCATTTTGCTGTATTTTAATTTTTAGGGTGTGGGCACTGTGCCAAGACTCCACAGCTGTGCCCATGAATCTAGGAAAAGTGACAGACTTGGCTTCTTCACCTTTAGTTCAGCCAAGTTATTTTCAAATTTTGAGAAATGGCATTTCAAAGATAAGATAACTTGAGGACATTAGACAAACTCAAGTGAATTTAGCCTGGTGGCTTCCCAAAGGAAAGAATAATGAGGATTGTTGGTAACAGAGCTAAAGGAACTTGTAGCCTAACTGGATATAATGGGAAAGGGCTTGGGTGTTACCCATGTACTGAAAGTGAATTCTTCTACAAACATGGTTAAAAAGTTAAAGCTAACTGCTTCTGTGTCCTTTGTACAAGTTTATATATTTTCCTCAACTCTTCCAAGTTACTAATTCTTATCCCTGGCCTCATATCCTTGAACTACTTCTGGTGTTCTCTAAATAATTAGATCCCTAGGCCCCAGCCCAGGTGTTATGAATTAGAATCTCCAAGACTATGGTTTAGGTAGTTTTCTAAAGCCCTGAGCATGACCCTGATGTATATTTTGTTCTACCAAATACATCTTAAAATTGCCAATTAGAGATTATCATTATAATAGGAAGAAAGCTCTCCTTTTCCTTTTCTAAACAAAGGTTTATAGGATCACCTACAATTAAGGCTATTTGGAATTATCCGGTGACTGAAAACTATTACTGTGGGGAGGATTTTAGATTTATCTACAAAAAGGTTCTGTTCAATTCATTTGAACTAAAGAGATCACTTCAGTCCTATCCTTTTTGTTCCTCACTGTTACAGAAGAAAGTGGATGCTTCACTTCCCTCCAGAAATGACACTGCCTTTCCCAGTTCCACTGGAGAGGGAAGTTAGTGCACCACACCCTAAGCTTTGAGGGAGAGAGCTATACTCAGCAGTGTCAGCAATTTCTGAAACAACTTGGATAGAACTCCAACCTGATGCCACACCCATGGCAAGGCATTTCTTGGGAGGTATAAACATGCAGTGAGCATGGCAAGGATAAACAGGAACCCATCCTTAGGGCATGGGCAGGGCTAGAAATAGCCTACAAAGGCCAGGAACAGTGGCTCACACCTATAATCCCAGCACTTTGGGAGACTGAGATGAGAAGATTGCCTGGGTTCGAGACCAGCCTGGGCAATTTGACGAGATCTCATCTCTACGATAAAAAATTTAAAAAATAGCCGAGCATGGTGGTGCATACCTATAGTTCCAGCTACTTGGAAGGCTGAGGTGGAAAGATCATCTGAGTCCAGTAGGTTGAGGCTGCAGTGGCTGTGAGCATGCCACTGCACTCCAGTCTGGGCAACAGAGTAACAGAGACGCCAACTCAAAGAAAAAAGAAAAAGAAATAGCCTATCAAGAAAGGCCCTCACCTGTTCTAATCACAGGGCTAGGGCTAGGGCAATAAACGTGTAAAGAGAGCAAGAGATGAGAAATTTGCAAAGGATTTTAAGGTGATAATTATGGACCCAGCTAGTCAGTCTACAGCTCCAGTGACCAGTATGATAGCCACATGTGGCTATTTAAATTAACGAAAATTAAAAATGTAGTTCCAGCCGGGCTTGGTGGCTCAGCCTGTAATCCCGCGCCTTTGGGAGGCTGAGGTGAGTGGATTGACTGAGCCCACGAGTTCGACACCCACCTGGGCAGCGAGACCTCATCTCTACAATAAATCAAAAAATCAGCCAGGCGTGGTGGCGCACGCCTGTAGTTCCAGCTACTTGGAAGGCTGAGGCGGAAGGATCGCCAGAGCCCAGCAGGACAAGGCTGCAGTGGCCGGGAGTGGTCACTGCACTCCCGTCTGGGCGACAGAGTGAGACTCCAACTCAAAAAAAAAAAAAAAAAAAAATGTAGTTCCTAGCCTTATTTCAGGTAGTCCATAACTACATGTATTGAACAGTACATATTACAGAACATTTCTATCAATATAATAAGCTCTATTGGACAGTGATAGTCTAGAGAAACTTTGGTTCTCAATCCCATGGAAAAAAGACAGTTTAAAGGGGGCTCATTTATTGTCACTGTTCCAAATGTACAAAAAAAATTAGAAAATAACCCCCCAACTCAATCCCGCCCACCCCCACAACATTCCCCCCAACACAAATAATTTTTCCCAAAACCACAAACATAAACTGGTCCTGGTAGTTCCATAAACAGTGCAGCTAAGAAACAGTTTAGAGAAAATTTAACGGGATTCAGAATATATCCATTCTGTCCTCTCAGCTGTGAAAGGTAATAATTCCACATGGGTCCCAGTTCTCCCCAATGGTTTTCCCATCTCTGGTGGAAGAGTCCTTTTATAAAGTGGTATGTTTGGCTACTGCTTTAGAGATCCTCCTGTGCCTTCTTCTTCTTCTTGGGTTTTTCTTCTTGAATTACAGGGGGGTTTGTAGCTTCTCTCTGTAGATAGCTAATAAAATCACTTAATTCACGGCCACCCTGAAAACAAAAAATTACTCTGAAAATTTATCTTTTAAAGAACCCTGATTCCACCCCTACCCCAAATAGGAGGACTTTCGAGTTTGTAAAAGCACATCACCAACCACATATATTGACTATGAGAGCATAGATAGTTTCCAATTAAATAAACCCAATTAAAGAACTGGATAAAGCTGGGCTCGGTGGCTCAGCCTGTAATCCCGCGCCTTGGGAGGCTGAGGTGAGTGGATTGCCTGAGCCCGTGGGTTCGAGACCTGCCTGGGCAACTTGGCGAGACCTCATTTCTACAATAAATCAAAAATTAGCCGGGTGTGGTAGCGCACGCCTGTAGTTCCAGCTACTTGGAAGGCTGAGGAGGAAGGATCGCCGGATCCCAGCAGGTCGAGGCTGCAGTGGCCGCTCACTCCAGTCTGGGTGACAGAGTGAGACTCCAACTCAAAAAATAAAAATTAAAAAATAAAAAATAAAGAACTGGATATGTGTAAGTGCATCTGTATATGTCTGTGTATGCATTTCTTTATGTCTGTGTGTATATTTGTGGGGAGATGGGACAATGCACTTACTTCATATTTCTTTGGATTTAGCTTCTTATTGGCTGGAGAGAAGTAGATGGTAGGAAAACTGGGAAAATAAAAGTTTATTAATTTCAGTTTCCAGAACAACTCTGACATTTACTTCCTTAATAACTGTTTCTAAGAATAATTTCTCTTCATGGTTTCCAATCTGACCAGATAACTATTTTCCATCAGTGGCTAAATTACATCCTATCAAAACTCAGCAACATAAGAGCTCACAAAACTTCTGACAGTCATGCGGTCCAAGTTGTGGAACTCTAAGCTAGGAAGGAATCAGTGGTTCTGCCCTCAACTGGAATATGCAGACCCTCACAATATTATGCACAATAAATAAGTGGCTTCCTGGTGGTTTATAAGTTTTGCTTTATCAATTGTCTAGATATATTTGTTAATTTTTAAGCTGCTTACCCTCTGACTTCATATGGAGAAGGCACATCATTGGCTGTGGCATCCATCTTGGCTATGACAATATTTGGGTCTTTGCTGAGCTGTTAATAAAAAGGTTAGATCTTTAAATTTCAAGTGTTCAGCGGTTGAGGGACACTTGTCAATTCAGGACTTAAAACAATCTCATTCTTCAAACACCTGGATAAGTTGCTGCTCAGATGGGAAGAGTGGCTTGTACATAGTACCTAACCTTCACAAGCTCCTTTTTCTCTTGGCTTCTATATATTAAGACTCTATACACAGCTGCCTTCAAATGTACCTGACTTGAACAAGACATTAAAAGGGTTAAGCCAAGTGTTTTAAGATGAAGGAGCATATGGATTCATATAAGCCATTACCAAAATTTAGAACTTCTTAGATATTGTTAACCATAATCTAGATTGAGTCTGAGGAATGGAATGTTAAAAGTAGGTATCTAAGGTACTGCACAGGCTAGAGACACTAGGGGGCAATCAAGAGAAAAATCATTAAACAGTAGATGAGAAGATTTACCAGTACTACTATACTTAGGAATTAAACCAATTAAGGTAACTAGCCAATGCAGTAGGTAAACCTCCTGCCTGTGCTCAAAATTTATCTTCAGATTAGGGTTCAGACTTACCTTCTCTCCCAGTTCTTTATACTTGGGCTCCAGATTCTTACAATGGCCACACCAAGGGGCATAAAATTCAATCAGCACATCTTTATTTTCATTATTCACTATTTCATCAAAATTCTCTGCTACCACTACCTGGAAAACACAAGATTCTCTAGTTGGTAAGGTGACAATAAATTCACAAGCTGTATTTATTTCTGGACCCAATACCTCTCAAATTTGCTATGTTACCACAGAAAGTAAGTCAAGAAAACCCAAATCACATTTCCAGACTGCATTAAAATTATTCTTAGGGGTTAGGGATTAGCTTGCTCTATCCCCCAAAGAGTAATCTGCCCCAGTATAAATTCCATCAGAAAATTCCTGGCCATACCAAGTATTATTTATGAGCTCTGCCAATACTTAGGACTCAAAGGTGCCAAAAAACAAAAAAACAAAAAATAAGAGAAAGAGATGGTCAACAAGGTCTTCATTTAGACCCAGTATTTTTGGAACAAAGAAATGAGGAGAGGCTGGGCAAGGTGGCTCATGCCTGTAATCCCAGCACTTAGGGAGGCTGAGGCAGGAAGTTTGCTTGAGCCCAGGAGTTCAAGACCAGCCTATGCAACATAGCAAGATGTTGTCTCTACACAAATTAAAAAAAATTAGCCAGGTGTAGTGGTGCATGCAGGTAGTCCCAGCTACTTGGGAGGCTGGAGCAGAAAGGATCACCTAAGCCTAGAAGGTTGAAGTTGTGGTGAACCATGATGGAGTTCACTGCACTCCAGAATGGGTAACAGAGTGAGACACTGTCTCAAAATAAAAATTTAAAAAATGAAAGACATAACCACTTATAGGCTGGTGAGGCAGGGAGCACCTCACCTTTACGGGACCATCATTGCTCTCTGGGATAGGCTCAGACTTCAAGTATCTCTTCAGGCTGCCATCAAAGTACTCCTGCAGGAACCTCTCAAGAGCCTTGCCGTCACGTCTGCAATTGGAAAAACAAGGGTTAGGAGTAATTTACTCTCACCACTGAGAGGATTAAAAGGAATTTCTTTGAATAGTTTCTATATATTTTAGCTTCAATTTCAAGAATTAAAAAAAAAAGGGTACTCTTATCCCTTAATATGCAGAACTACTGACCAAACAAGAAACAAACCATCTCTATTTCTGGTGTGTCCTTTGTGGATCAGAAAGTTTGAAGAAGGAAGAAACAAGGTAAGACCTGGTTCTTTTATAAATATGAACTGCCTGAAGATTAAAGAACTGTCTTATCTTGTTGCTCTGGAGAATAGTGCATATTTACAGTATTTTGTTTTACTGATTGGCTCACAAGGAAGATTTTCTCGTCTCAATCTTCCAAAGTCTCAGAAGGTAAACCAGAACTAATCTTGGTTTGGAAAGTTAAGAGAACCTGGTTCTAATCCCAGCTCCACCACTCATGTGTCTGTGGTGTCAAGAGCTTTCCAATGTTCTGAGTTTACTTTAGACATATGTGGTATCCAAGAAGACAAAACATTCTGTAGGGATGGGAGTTGAATGGTTAGATTTGACTTGAAATTGCATCAATCTTTTTTTTTTTTTTTTGAGTTAGAGTCTCACTCTGTCGCCTAGACTGGAGTGCAGTGGCTGCTCCTGGCCACCGTAGCCTCAACCTGCTGGGCTCCGGCGGTCCTTCCACCTCAGCCTTCCAAGTAGCTGGAACTACAGGCGTGCGCTACCACACCCGGCTAATTTTTGATTTATTGTAGAGATGAGGTCTCACCAAGTTGTCCAGGTGGGTTGTGAACCCGCGGGCTCAGGCAATTCACTCACCTCAGCCTCCCAAGGTGTGGGATTACAGGCTGAGCCACTGAGCCTGGCTGAAATTGCATCAATCTTAAGAAGGCTATCCAATCTTCACTATCTTCTACTAGTTTTTTTTTCGTTTTTTGTTTTTTTTGAATAGGAGTCTTACTCTGTCACCCAGGCTGGAGGGCAATGGTAGGTCCCGGCCACAGCAGCCTCGACCTGCTGGGCTCTGGCCATCCTTCCACCTCACCCTTCCAAGTAGCTGCAACTACAGGCACGTGCCACCATGCCCTGCTAATTTTTTGATTTACTGTAGAGATGGGATCTCACCAAGTTGCCCAGGCCAGTCTTGAACCCGTGGGCCCAGGCAATCCTCTCACCTTGGCCTCCCAAAGTGCTGGGATTATAGGCATGAGCCACCATGCCTGGCCTCTATCCACTACTTCTAATGGTTGAGGAGAATCAAGAATCCCAAGCTGCCACCTTTTTGTTAGTTTTTGGGATTCGTTAAGGATCATGATCTTTAAAGCATCCATAATTAACTTAAGAAAAATGACAGTCACAGGTCTTCACTACAAGATCTATCTTCACATTTCAGTATTATTGTTCTTCCTTTGTAGTATATAAAAGGCATTCATAATTTACTGCAGAATCAAATTCCAAAACCATGCTAACTAGCAACTCACGAGAACTCTTCCTGCATGACAAACTTCTCTCCTTTAGCAGTTCTGATAGCAACAACAGGAATCTCTCCAGCAGTGCTTTCCAAGCCAAAATCAGAAAGTTCATGGCTAAAGGTTTTGCGGCTAGCTACAGCAAAGTTGAGTTTGTGTCCAGCATCCAGGAATTTCTTTGCCACCATCATTACTCTGTGGAAAACAAGAGATATTTGTGCCAAGACTATCCTAGAGTGGCAAAGCACCTTTGAGACTAAGTTCTATAGTCCATGCAACCCTCTGGAATCAATCTGAACAATCAGGATTACAGTATACTTCAATGTCTTACTGAATTTCACTGCCAAATTGGTGTTAGCCAATCAAACAATATAGTCCCATTGAATCTTGCTTCATTAGATAACTGTAAAAATTTATTTTAGGCATAATGACTGATCTGAAAATAAAAATAATGAGGATAAAAATGCACTGAGACTCTAAATGTGAAAGTAGGCACAATGTTTTCAGTGCATTTGACATCAGATTTGCATCTTTTACAGGAAGGTTTGGAGTCACTGTGTTACAAAGCAAAGAAACACCTATGAAAGACATGCCCAGTAGATTTCAGAAAACAGTTTATGTTATTTGTCCTTATGGCTTCAATTGTAATTCTTGGGAGCCACATGTTCCCATTATTTTCTGCTCTTACACCACACATGATAACAGAATAGTTAGAAGGGACTGTTTATACATTGCATAAACTTGTTCACAGGGGACAAACAATTCTTATTACCTGTTTCTCCAGTAGTTGGAACCTTTAGCATTCTTTTCATAGTCTACATCATAGTAAGCAATAAGTAAGTCCTTGCCCTGTATCAAATCTTTATTGTCTTCTGTCATGTGAGGGCAGATACCAAAACTGAAACAAAATAATGCATTATCAACTAGATCGGCAGATTTATAGCTGTATAATGGAATTATCATGAAGTATTTATCTGATACCATTTATAAAGGAGAGATTTTCAATATTTAAGTACTAAGCACCTTATACAATATGATTTTTAGTGCCCACATGCTACTGCCTATTTTTTTTGAAACACAGTTTCACTTTGTTGCCCAGGCTGGAATGTAGTGTGGCATGACCACAGCTTACCACAGCCTTGAACTCCTAGGCTCAAGAGATCCTCCTGCCACAGCCTTCCAAGAAGCTACAGGTGCACACTACCACGCCTGGCTATTTTTCTATTTTTTGTGGAGACAAGGTCTTGCTTTGTAGCCCAGGCTGGCCTCAAGTAATCCTCTGGCCTTGGCCTCCCAAAGTGCTGAGATTACAGGTGTGAGCCACTGTGCCCATCTTACTGCTTTAATACAAACTTAAAGCTATTATTGTTACAACTCCCTGAATAAGTTATGTAAGCCAAAACATGGTGCTGCTTAATAACAGGTAAATAAACTAAAATGAAACAAAGAAATTCCAGACAAAGTACAAAGAAGTACTCACATGTTTTCCTGGATAAACTTTTTAATCTTGCCACTGGTCATTTTCTGTTCTGTATATGCCACAGTCTTATCCTCAAACTTGTTAATCAGTTGTGAAGGACGAAATAAGGTGATACCCCTTTAAAAAAAAGTTTTAGTAAGTAGACAGCAGAGGAACTGTCCCTCATCTTTTATTTAAAACTTAGACTTTCTATATCTGCTGACACTTTTACTATCACCCTCTAAGCAAAAAAGACTTTTCTGGTACCACAGACTTGACACTATGACCTTCTTGTCAACACTAAGATGCTAACCACCTTAATCCTGAGTGTAATAACTGGGTATAAGGTTTTAACTAATCTTGGTTTGGAAAGTTAAGAGAACCTGGTTCTAAACCCAGCTCCACCACTCATTTCAAACACCTTGGTCCAGGTATTCATTTCATCTTTCCGGGCATCAGCTTTTTCTCAACTTTCAGTTTTCTCACTTCAAAAGGGAATTAGAGTAATTTCCAAACCTTTAAAAAGCAGGAACAGCCCGGGCTCGGTGGCTCAGCCTGTAATCCCACGACTTTGGGAGGCTGAAGTTAGTGGATTGCCTGAGCCCGCGGGTTCGAGACCCGCCTGAGCAGCGAGACCTCATCTCAACAATAAATCAAAAAATCAGCCGGGCGTGGTAGTGCATGCCTGTAATTCCGGCTACTTGGAAGGCTGAGGCGGAAGGATCGCCAGAGCCCAGCAGGACAAGGCTGCGGTGGCCGGGAGCGGCCACTGCACTCCCGTCTGGGCAACAGAGTGAGACTCCAACTCAAAAAAAAAAAAAAAAAAAAAAAAAAAAGCAGGAACAAACAGAACCCAATTTACCCCAAGCCCCCAATGTGTACAAAAAAATAAAGAACTTGCTCTTTTGTTTTGTTTTGTTTTTGTTTTTTGATTTGGAGTCTTACTCTGTCGCCCAGACTGGAGTGCAGTGGCATGCTCCCGGCCACCACAGCCTCGACCTGCTGGGCTCTAGCGATCCTTCCGCCTCAGTCTTCCAAAGTTACAGGCGCATGCTACCACACCCAGCTAATTTTTGATTTATGGTATAGACAAGGTCTCACCAAGTTGCCCGGGTGGGTCTCGAACCCGCAGACTCAGGCGATCCACTCGCCTCGGCCTCCCAGAGTGCTGAGATTACAGGCTGAGCCACTGAGCCTGGCCCAAGAACTTGTTCTTATAGGAACGTACCTTGCCCCTACCACTGTCTTTGAAAACTCACCTGTCACAATTAGAAAAGTACTTCATTATAGAAAACACTTTTAAGATTCATTCTAGTTATAAAATGTTGTGTGTAAACAATTAGAGATAATATTTAGCTTAAGTTTATTGGAAATTCCTTTGTTCTAGGGTTCTCTATCTCAATAAGTTACATTTACAACATTCTCTCCTGCTGGTACTTCTTTGACTCTCACCTGTTGAGAGGACTTCTCAGTAAGACTTCTGCTTAGAGCTGGGAAGACCAGTTTAGATGGCTAGTGTGAGAGGCAGCCACAATTAGCGAATCAAAAGTTAACAGGCAAATAACTATGTGGTATGCTTGCTAATGAGCCACAGGTGGTTCTACAGCCATTTAAACACCTGGTGTCTCTCAATCTAAGAGGTAGTAGAGCTTGGTGATCAAGCCTACTAACTGCAGTCAGACTTTCTAAGTTCAAATCCTAGTTCTACTACTCATTTAGCTGTGAGAAGCTAGGCAAATTACTTAACTTCTTCACATTAAAGTAATGTGTAGGGGAACAATAACAGCCTCACAGAGTTATTTTGTTCAACATAACACTAGTTCTTGACATATTTTTCTTTTAATCTTATATGCCCATCTTGAATGATTGCATCTATTCCCATGGTTTGAATAATCACTTACATGTGACTGACCTATAAATTTTTACCTCTAGAGGATAACTTTTCCTTAATTCTAGTCCCATCTATCCAACTGTCTACTGGGTCTTCACAACCTGGATAATTCATGAACATCTCAAATTCACTGTGTCCAAAATAGATCTCACCATTCCTCCCAGGTTTGTTTCTCTTTGTCTGTTTCTCAACTTGATGAGACTGCCATTGGTCCAGTCATCCAAGTTGTTAAAAATCTGGACTTACTCTACATCTTCCTCTTTCCACACACGGTTAGTAATCAAATCCTACTGCTTACATTTTTTATATTCATCCCTTCCTCTCCACTGCCACTAAGGCTGACTTAGTTCAGACTCAGACAACACCCTCAGTTTAGATTCTTCTGACCACCTTGCCACATCTCCCTTTCAAACCACCACCCTTGGCTGGGCTCAGTGGCTCAGCCTGTAATCCCAGCACTTTGGGAGGCCGAGGTGAGTGAACTGCCTGAGCCCGCGGGTTCAAGACCCACCTGGGCAACTTGGTGAGACCTCATCTCTACAATAAATCAAAAAATTAGCCGGGCGTGGTAGCGCACGCCTGTAGTTCCAGCTACTTGGAAGGCCAAGGCAGAAGGATCACGGGAGCCCAGCAGGTCGAGGCTGTGGTGGCCGGGAGTGTGCCACTGCACTCCAGTCTGGGTGACAGAGTGAGAGACTCCAACTCAAAAAAACCAAAACCAAAACAAAACAAAACAAACAAACCACCACCCTGCTCTAAATCTTTCAATGGCTCTCAAAGGCAAAAAGATAAAATCTAAACTTTAGCATGGCATGTAGGGTTTATAATCTGGTCTCTGCTTACCTCTCTAACCTTTCACTAACACCATGATCACAAATAACAGTCCAGCAGTATTATGGGTTCCAACTCCTGCTGCTCTATCTAGGAGAATTTTTATCACAACTGCCATAACCTTCCTGGAAAAAACTCATCTTTCAAGAGTCACATCCTCTGTGAAGTTTTTTCTGATACTACCTCCACCCCAAAAAAGAAAAAAGAGCACTCCCCCTCCTTTGTACCTCCAACACACCCTGTATATTTTTCTTCTTGTTTCTGAGTTGGAGTCTCACTCTGTCAAACAGGCTAGAGTGTGGTGGCATGCTCATGGCCACTGTAGCCTCAACTTGCTGGGCTCAGGCAATCCTTCTGCCTCAGCCTCCCAAGTAGCTGGAACTATAGGCACACACCACCATGCCTGGCTAATTTTTTGATTTATTGTACAGACGAAGTTCACTGTGTTGCTCAGGCTGGTCTCAAACTCCTAAGCTCTGTCACCACACCCAGCTAATTTTTTAATCTTTTTTTCGTAGAGACGAGGTCTCACCATGTTGCCTGGGCTCAGGCAATCCTCTTGCCTCATCCTCCCAAAGTGCTGGGATTGGTTACCGTCATGAGCCACTGTGCCCGGCCACCCTGCATATATTTCTATCAAAACATGTATAATACTCACATGTACATCGTTACATATAATAACTTATACACTGTCTCTCCTACTAGATGCCTCTCAAATGCAGCGGTAGTTTCTAGCACATTGTTAAATGCCTTATGGGAAAAATAGGCATAAAAATCACCAGTAAACACAATAATAGCACCTGGTCCAGAGATTGTACAAGGGCATTCAGCTCAGTCACTTACTCTCCATTATCATCATACTCGTTCACCAGAGACTCAGTACTGGTGTGTGCAAATCGGTAGTTATCCCTCAAGTTGCTGGCTGCTTTTAGGAACTCTGAGTGAGCTTCACTGAATAAATCCTTGAAGAAACCTATACAGAAAATGTCAAACACAAGGAAAAAGCAATAAGAGCTGACAGATAATCAAAACTTAAAAATTCTTGTTTTTAGGTTTTTTTTTTTTTTTTTTTTTTTTTTTGAGTTGGAGTCTCACTCTGTTGCCCAGGCTGGAGTGCAGTGGCACGCTCATATCCACCACAGCCTTGACATGCTGGGCTCAGGCAATCCCTCCATCTCAGCCATTCAAGTAGCTGGAACTATAGGCATGTACTACCATGCCCGGCTAATTTTTTTTATTTATTGTAGAGATGAGGTCTCGCCATGTTGCCCACGCTGGTCTCGAAACCGTGAGCTCAAGCAATCCTCAAAAATTCTTATATTTTAAAAAGCTATTAAAAATGTTTTAATTTAAAATATTGAAAAATATTTTAAAATTCTATTATAGATAAGCAAAGTGAGACCTGGTAGGAGGACCAGGTTTGCTTTGCAATGACTATGTTGGATATTTGACACAATATTTAGGATAAGAATTTTTCCTCTACCCTTTATGTTTTGATAGTGCCAAGACAGAAAATCTGTTAGTGATGAAGTCTTAGTTCTACTTTTTCACAATTGAATAATACATTTGGGCAAATTGCTTAACTTCTTAGAGTAAACTTAGCTATCAGAAGGATTAAATTAAGACAATATTTCAAAATAAACTGTAAATAACTTCACCCTTTTTCTTTCTATATGTCATACTTGTCTTTAGATCTATGAGTCTAGAAAAGTGACTGAAACATAAACATTCAATAAATGCTGGCTAGACTAACTCCTTGTAAAGTATACAGAATCGGTAAAATCGAGATAAGTGGCTTTTAGTCAAATTTAAATGATGACCCATTCTGCTGCCAGAAAGTCAGTTTTATTACAGTAATTAGGAGATTAAGAGATGCACAAACACAGCTTATATGTTTAAATTTATCTAGTCAAATTTTTATCATATATCACATTTAACAACCAAAATAAACATGTAAGATGCAGAAAGCACTTAATTGGCTCATGTTATTTTAAAAATAAAACGAGGTACTGCAACACCAAGAAAGCAAAGATTGCTACAAAAAACATAAGACAAATCCTAATAATCTGGGGAATTTTTAATTCCCCAATTCTGAATATCGCAGACAGCTTTATTATTTATTCGTATCCTCTCACCCGGATCCTTATTTTCCATCATAATGACCTGATGATAAGAGTTAAATAGCAGAGTTTAATAACTAAAACATCAATTATCCCCACACTTATAATAATGCTGACCTAATTCTGTCAGTTGTCTGTTCAATTGCCTGAAGGTTTGGTAAGCTGTTTTAACTGTGGTTTTCCCAGACATGGAGAGTTTTTGTAACCAAGTTGATATTTTGTGACATAATTTCAGCTTTGCTACTTACCCACTACAGAAGCATCTTTATCACTAATGAACTTCTTAAATTCTTCCTCAGTCCTGAGAGGCACTGAAGCTGGTCCCGCCTGCTTCTTCAGGTGGCTGACAATTCCATCTTAAAAATCAATATGAAAGTTACAGCAACCCAATATATTTATAATTTTTGAGAAGGTAATTATTCACATGATCCAAAATTTAAAAGGTACAAAAGGGTATATGATGAAGTTTTCTTCACACGCTTGTCCCAGTCACCTAGATTTCAGTTTTCTATATATCCTTCCAGACATTTTATATAAAAACTGGCAATTACATACATATTTTTTCTTTTAACCTAAAAATAGCAGCATACACACATGCTGTTTTGTATTTTGTTTTTGTCATTTAACATATGTTAGATAACATATCAATATACATAAAAGAGCTACCTCAGCCTTTTATTAGTTATATAGTGTTTCATTGTACAAATGTACCACCCACAACTAACGAACATTTGCTTCCATCTTTTTTTTTTGAGTTGGAGTCTCACTCTGTCGCCCAGACTGGAGTGCAGTGGCCGCTCCCGGCCACCACAGCCTCGACCTGCTGGGCTCCAGCGATCCTTCCGCCTCAGCCTTCCGAGTAGCCGGAATTACAGGCACGCGCTACCATGCCCGGCTGATTTTTTTTTTTTTTTTTGAGTTGGAGTCTCACTCTGCCACCCAGACTGGAGTGCAGTGACCGTTCCCAGCCACGGCAGCCTTGACCTGCTGGGCTCCAGCGATCCTTCCGCCTCAGCAAGTAGCTGGAACTACAGGCGCGCGCTACCACGCCCGGCTGATTTTTGATTTATTGTAGAGATGAGATCTCGCCAAGTTGCCCAGGCAGGTCTTGAACCCATGGATGGGCTCAGGCAATCCACTCACCACAGACTCCCAAGGCTCGGAATTACAGGCTGAGTCACCTAGCCGGCTTGTTTCCAATATTTATGTTACAAATGATTCTATGATGAGCAACCTTGTATTAATGTCAATTTGCATATGATAACGTATATCTGTAGGGTAAATTCCCATAGGTGAATCCACTAGGCCAAAGAGTACATGCATTGATAATTGCTAAAATGCCCTTCAAAGAAATTATCTATTATTTATCTCTCTCTACTACCAAGCAAAATCTAAATGGGTAGAAATTTTTGTTTATTTTGCTCACTGATATACACCTAGTTCTAAGAATAGTGGCAACTACATAAAAAGTTCAATAAACATCCATCATACAAATAAATTCAATGAATAGACAAATTCCCCCCCTTTTTTTTGAGTTGGAGTCTTGCTCCCTTGCTCAGACTGGAGTGCAGTGGCTGCTCCCGGCCACCGCAGCCTCGTCCTGCTGGGCTCCGGAGATCCTTCCGCCTCAGCCTTCCTAGTAGCTGGAACTACAGGTGTGCGCTACCACGGCCGGCTAATTTTTGATTTATTGTGGAGATAAGGTCTTGCCAAGTTGCCCAGGTGAGTCTCGAACCCGCGGGCTCAGGCAATCCACTCACCTCAGCCTCCCAAGGCGCGGGATTACAGGTTGAGCCACCGAGCCCGGTTTAATTCCTATCCTCAAGGAGTACAAAGACCACCTTTAGGATTACTTTTAAAAAAACTGAGACAGAGTCTTGCCACATTCCCCAACCTGGTCTCACACTTCTGGGTACAAGCAATCCTCCAGTCTCATCCTCCCAACGTGCTGGGATTATAGACATGAGTAACCATGTCTGACCTAGACTTACATTTTTTTGATTCAGAGCCTCACTCTGTTGCCCAGGTTGGAGTGCAGTGGCATGCTCATGGCCATCATAGCTTGACCTGCTGGGCTCAGCCTTCCAAGCAGCTGAGACGACAGGCATGTGCCACCATGCCCGGTTAATTTTTTTATTTATTGTAGAGATGAGGACTCGCCAAGTTGCCCAGGCTGGTCTCAAACCCATGGGCTCAGGCAGTCCTCTCACCTTGGCCTTCCAAAGTGCTGGGATTATAGGCATGAGCCACTGTGCCCAGAAGAGTCTTACACGTTTAAAGAAAATGCAAGCCGGGCTCGGTGGCTCAGCCCGTAATTCCAGCACTTTGGGAGGCTGAGGTGAGTGGTTGGAGACCCGCCTGGGCAACTTGGCGAGACCTCATCTCTACAATAAATCAAAAATTAGCCAGGCGTGGTAGCACGCACCTGTAGTTCCAGTTACTTGGAAGGCTGAGGTGGAAGGATCACCGGAGCCGAGCAGTCAAGGCTGCGGTGGTCGGGAGTGGCCACTGCACTCCAGTCTGGGCGACGAGTGAGACTCCAACTAAAAAACAAAAAACAAAAACAAAAACAAACAAACAAACAAAAAGAAAATGAAGTTCCTTAGGTAGCTTGTATTATGTCAAATCATGCCACATATAGGAGTCAGCCAAAATTGTAGTTTCCTACTGAGGTGCAATGGACTAGTTAGGCAACAAAGTTATTTGGTTTTTTTTTGAGCCAGAGTCTCACTGTTGCCCAAGCTGGAGTGAAGTAGCATAATCACGGTCACTGCAGTCTCTAACTGCTGGGTTCAGGCAATCCTTCTGCTTCAGCCTTCCAGGTAGCTGGAACCACAGATGTGTGCCACCATGGTTGGCTAATTTTTAGATTTATTGTGAGATGAGGTTTCACCAAGTTGCTCAAGCTGGTCTCGAACCCCTGACCTCAGGCAATCCTCTTGCCTCTGCCTCCCAAAGTGCTGGGATTACAGGAATGAGCCACCATGTCCTTAAAAAGTTTAATAATAATAACCACACACACAAAAACCTTATCACTTAAGCCTAGTTGGCAGACAGTTATGCCACATTTTCCTAGAGTCTACTGAAACCATTCATTCCTAGGTTCAAAATGTTCACAGGCCAGAGGCAGTGCTACTCTTCCATAACATTTTACCTCTTCCACCTGTTTCTTTTCCATGAACTCTAATGATTTGCTACCTGGCTAAGACTAAGTACTGTTTAATTCTTTCAGCATGATTGAGCCTATTTCTTTCTTTCTATCTTTTTTTGAGTTGGAGTCTCACTCTGTCACCTAGGCTGGAGGGCAGTGGCACACTCCCGGCCACCACAGCCTCAACCTGCTGGGCTCTGGTGATCCTTCCGCCTCAGCCTTCCAAGTAGCTGGAACTACAGGCATGTGCCACCATGCCTGGATAATTTTTTTGATTTATTGTAGAGATGAGGTTTTGCCAAGTTGCCCAAGCGGGTCTCGAACCTGTGGGCTCAGGCAATTCACTCACCTTGGCCTCCCAAAGCGCGGGATTACAGGCTGAGCCACCGATCCCAGCCGATTGAGCCTATTTCTAAGGTAAAATTTTCCCTTCTCTCTTCACTCACAGATTTTTTTTTACATGTCATCAACTCCTCCCATAGGAGTTTTATCAATAAATTAGTTGAAATCAGGTATGAATCATTCAGTCTTCAAGGTGATTGCTATTACTGTATCACAATATAAATTATAAAGACGCAGGACTATGATGTAGAGTGTTACTATACTTCCTGAGTATCTACGATTCTCTGGAAGGTATAATGGGAGTGCTCGGTAATCAGTTTAAGCAGGAAGGCAAAGAGCATAGTTCTTAGAGGTGTACATCAGCAAAATAATCTCTCTTGGCTAAAGACCTTTTAACTAAATAGTCAAACATCTGACCTCCTGGTTAGAAGTTGAGAAATTTTCCACGTAAGAAATCTATGTTAGAGCCCAAGTGAGAATACTTGTCTAGCAGCAGTCTGGCTGAATCCATCTACAATTAAGATCTGTCCAAATTCAGGATAATCAATAACTACTAACTCTACTCCAAATTACACAATCTGAATTCTTCACTGACAATTTTAAGCTCAGGAAAAAAACTGATTTTTCTTTCTGTGCTCATTAGAAATATCAAATTTTGAGTATTGGCTAAATGGCCTCAATTTGGCCACAATATTTATTCACAAATTCAATTAAGAGTTATTGAGTATCCATACTTTACGTGTAAAGTCTAGGTGCTGGTAATAGATAAGAGTGGTAAATAGGCCGGGCTCAATGGCTCAGCCTGTAATCCCGCGCTCTGGGAGGCCGAGGTGAGTGGATTGCCTGAGCCCGCGGGTTCAAGATCCACCTGGACAACTTGGCAAGACCTCATCTCTACAATAAAAATCAAAAAATTAGCTGGGTATGGTAGCACGCGCCTGTAGTTCCAGCTATTTGGAAGGCTGAGGCAGAAGGATTGCCGGAGCCCAGCAGGTCGAGGCTGCAGTGGCCGGGAGTGGCCACTGCACTCCAGTCTGGGTGACAGAGTGAGACTCCAACGCAAAGAAAAAAAAAAGAGTGGTAAATAAACAAAATAAGATCTCTGTTCGCTTGGAGCTTACAATATAGTAAATCTCCAAATAAAGAATTTTAAAAAATCAAACAGTTACCAGTGCTATGCACAGAATTTTAAAAATGATGTAATAACAAAATGACTGGATGGCAGCCATCTTGTGGCCTGGGAAGACCTCTCTGAGGTAAAATTTTAAGCCATGACCTGGATGACAAAAAAGGAGCAAGCTGGCTGGGCGCAGTGGCTCAAGCCTGTAATCCTAGCACTTTGGGAGGCCGAAGTGAGAGGATTGCCTGAACCCACGGGTTCGAGAACAGCCTGGGCAACTTGGCAAAATCTCATCTCTACAATAAAAATAAAAAAACTAGCCGGGCATGATGGCACAGTCCTGTAGTTCCAACTACTTGGAAGGCTGAGGTAGAAAGATCATCTGAGTCCAGCAGGTCAAGGCTGCAGTGGTCGGGAGCATGTTACTGCCTTCCAACCTGGGCAACAGAGTGAGACTCCAACTAAAAAAAAAAAAATTAGTCAAGTGTGGTGGCATGCACTTATAGTTCCAGGTACTGGGAAGGCTGGGGCAGAAGGATTGCCTGAGCCCAGCAGGTCCACACTGGAGTGGCCATGAGTGTGTCACTGTACTTTAGCCTGGGTGATGGAGTGAGACTCCAACTCAAAAAATAAAAATAAAATAAAAAATAAATAAATAAAATAAAAGGAGCAAGCCATGAAAATATGAGGGAAGATCATTTCAGGCTGTGAATACAACCAGGGCAAAAGCCTAAAGGTCAGTCTTGAGATGGCATCAGAAGAAGGCAGGGGCAACGTTATGCAGAGCTTTGTATATGAATAACAATCTACAGAATGAGATCCTGTCATTTAAAAAGAAAAAAAGGTTAAAAAATGCCTGATTATTTCATAGACACAAGATAAAATTATCTTTGATCCTATAAGAATATTTTTTCACCAGGTGCAGTGGCTCATGCCTGCAATCCCAGTACTTGGAGAGGATTGCCTGATCCAGGGTAGCGACCACATGGGCAACTTGGTGAGACCTTGTCTCTACAATAAATTTAAAAAAAAATTAGCCGGGCATGGTGGTATGCGCCTTTGGAAGACTGAAGCAGAAGGCTCACCTGAGCCCAGCAGGTGGAGGCTGTGATGGCTGTGAGCATGCTGTTGCACTTCAGCCTGGGCAACACAGTGAGACTCCTACTAAAAAAAAAAAACCCCAAAACCCCCCAAAAAAACAACCAAACTTTTTTCCTTATCAATTATGGGTCCTATAGGATCCAGCTCCCATTTATCTCACAAACCTTGCCTCTCATTCTCGCAAATCATATTCCAGCTACATGGCCTTTTAATCCCTTGAATACACCAAGCTCAATTACACATTAGGTTCTTTTTGCACATGCATTTCCTCTGTCTAGAAAGCTCTGGCCAAGATCCTTTTTTTTTATTGTAGAGATGAGGTCTTGCCAAGTTGCCCAGGCAGGTCTTGAACCCGCAGGCTCAGGCAATCCACTCACCTCAGCCTCCCAAAGCGCAGGATTACAGGCTGAGCCACCAAGCCCGGCTTGGCCAAGATCTTATTGCTGGTTGCTTCCTATTCTTCTTCTTCTGTTTTTTTGAGTCTTACTCTTTTGCTCAGGCTGGAGTGTAGTAGAATGCTCAGGGCCACCAAAGCCTCCACCTGCTGGGCTCAGGTGATCCTTCTGCCTCAGCCTTCCAAGTAGCTGGAACTATAAGCACACACCACTATGTCCGGCCAATTTTTTGATTTATTGTAGAGATGAAGTCTTGCCAAGTTGCCCAGGCTGGTCTTGAACCCTTGGGCTCAGGCAATTCTCTTGCCTCTACCTTCCAAAGTACTGGGATTACAGATGTCAGCCACCAAGCAAAACTTTTTTTTTTTTTAATTCTCCTGTATTGAGGAGATCCTATCATTCTGGTCTTAGGGCACAGGTTACTTCCTTGACTATCCTGATTAGTAGTACTCTCATCTTCAAACACTATCACATCATCCAGTTTATTTTTCTCCTTTAATGCTTTTTCTTTTTTTTTTTTGAGTTGGAGTCTCACTCTGTTGTCCAGGCTAGAGTGCAGAGGCACGTTCAGGGCCACTGCAGCCTCAACCTACTGGGTTCAAGCGATCCTTCCGCCTTAGCTTTCCAAGTAGCTGGAACTACAGGCATGTGCCACCATGTCTGGCTAATTTTTTGATTTATTGTAGACATGAGGTCTCATAAAGTTGTCTAGGTCGCAAACCCATGGGCTCAGGCAGTCTTCTCCTCTCAGCCTTCCAAAATGCTGGGATTATAGGCATGAGCCACCACGCCCAGTCTCTTTAATGCTCTTATTGTAATTGAATTTAGCTTATCGATATGTATTTTTGACTTTTTATTTTTAATTATGGTAAAATATATGTAACATAAAATTAACTCTCTTAACCTTTTTTTTTGTTTTAAAGAGATAGCATCTCACTCTGTTGCCTAGACTGGTCTTGCATGAGCTACCATACCTGGCCTATCGTCACCATTTTTAAGTAGATAGTTCTATATACTGTTGCATACTATTTGTGCTACCTCATGAAAGTGGAATCATACAGTATTTGCCTTTTGTGACTGGAGTATTTCACTAAGCATGTCTTCAAGGTTCATCTATGTTGCAGCATATGTCAGAATTTTCTTCCCTGAGGGAGAATCATCTTCCAGTGTATGTATATAGCATTTTGCTTGCCATTCATCCACTGGTAAAGACTCAGATTACTTCTACCATTTGGCTACTGTGAATACTGCTGCTATGAAAATGGGTGTATACTATCTTCTTTTGAGTATATAGTAACTCCTCACTTAACATTGTCCACAGGTTCTTGGAAAATGTAACTTTGAGTGAAATGATGTACAGCAAGTCGTAGAATAATGACATTTCCCATAGTGTTGATGAGAAAAAAATTGGCTTATGTGTTGCTTCACTTAAAGTCAGTTTCAAGAATCTATAGACAAAGTGAGAACTTACTATATACCCAGAAGTGTAATTGCTAGATCATATGGTAATTCTATTTTTAATTTTTTGAGGAATCACCATACTATTTTCCACAGTGCTCATACCATTTTACATTCCTAATAACAGTCACAATGATTCCAATTTCTCTACAACCTCAACAACACGTTATTTTCTGACAGCAGCCATTCTAATGTTTATGAAATAATTTTAAACACACACACAGTTTGCTGTAGACTCAAATTCCTGGGCTTAAGCAAACCTCCAGCCTGAGCCTCCGGAGTAGCTAGGACTACAGGCACAAGCCACTACACCCAGCTAGTTTTGTAAATTTTAAATAAATTTCTTTGTGCCAGGCATGGTGGCTCACACCTGTAATTCCAACACTTTGGGAGGCGTAGGTGAGAGGATTGCCTGAATCCAGAGGTTCAAGACAAGCCTGGGCAATATGGTGACACCTTGTCTCTACAATAAATTTAAAAAATTAGGCCGGGCTTGGTGGCTCAGCCTGTAATCCTAGCACTTTGAGTGGCCGAGGTGAGTGGATTGCCTGAGCCCGTGGGTTCGAGGCCAGTATGGACAACTTGGCGAGACTTCATCTCTACAATAAATCAAAAATTAGCCGGATGTGGTAGCGCACGCCTATAGTTCCAGCTACTTGGAAGGCTGAGGCAGAAGGATTGCTGAAGCCCAGCAGGTTGAGGCTGGGATGGCCGGGAACGACCACTGCACTCCAGTCTGGGTGACACAGTGAGACTTCAACTCAAAAAAAAAAAAAAAAAATTAGCTGGGCATGGTGGTACACACCTATAGTTCCAGCTACTTGGAAGGTTGAGGCAGAAGGATCACCTGAGCTCAGCAGGTCGAGGCTGCAGTGGCTGTGAGCATGCCACTGCACTCCAGCCTGGGCGACAGAGACTCTGACTCAAAAATAAACAAATAAATAAATATTCTGGTATGAACAGGGTCTCACTATGTTGCCCAAGCTAGTCTCCAACTCCTGGGCTCAAGTGATTCTCCAAAGTGCTGAGGTTACAGGCATGAGTCACCTCACTTGACCTTTTTTGTTTTTGTTTTGACTTGCTATATTGTCCAGGCTGGCCTCAAACTCCTGGGCTCAAGTGATTCTCTTACCTCGGCCTCCTGAATAGCTGGGGCAACAGGCACATTGGATCGTACCTGTTCATATGTATTTTAAAAACTTGTTTGTTGCCTCCTTCCACTTCATTCCCCCAGTATGGAAGATTCACAAGAGAAGGAATCTTTTCTGTTTTATCAATAAATTCCAAGCACCTAGTATATCTAGGATATCCGACACAGAGTAAATATTTGTCAAATGAAAAATGTCTGGCTGACCTTATAACTCAAGTTAAGTCTTTTCTTTTCTGAATCAGGGTCTCACTCTGTCACCCAGGCTGGAGTGCAGTGGTACAATCACAGCTTATGGTAGCCTCGACCTCCTGGGCTCAGACAATCCTTTCACCTCAGCCTCCTGAGTAGCTGGGACTACAGGCATGTGCCACCATGCCTGGTGAATTTTTTAAATTTCTTGTAGAGAGAAGATGGTCTTGCTATGTTGCCTAGGCTGGTCTCAAACTCTTGGGCTCAAGCAATCTTCCTGCTTTGGCCTCCTAAAGTGCTGAGATCACAGGTGAGAACCACTGTGTCCAGCCAAGTTAATCTATTCATTTAGAGAGGTCCTTAGTTACCCTCTAAACTGACTTCTTAGACAAAGAATTTTGAGACAAAGTATACTGAGACAAAGCGTATTATATAGAAAAGCATATTTTCATGTTTCCACTACAAAGAATTAACAAAGAAACTTAACAAATTCAGTTTCCAGAGTGTAATTCAGGATCCTTACCAGCAGTCCTAGGCCCATCATAAGCCCCTGCTTCTTCACCATCTCTAAATATCTTCAGGGTTGGATATCCACTGACTCCATACTTATTACAGGTGTTTGTGTTGGCAGTGCAATCAACCTAAAGATTAAAACACATAAGCTATTGTAATCCAAATAGCTGCTGCAGGTTCTTCCTATATTCCCAAAATATTAGGACTGACCAAATCCTAAGAGGATCAAGTAATTTTAGGAATACATTGACATAGAAAATTAGATCTTAAAGGCAAATCAGTGCTTGCCTAACTACATCAGAACTACCTAAGAATTCTTTAAAATTGAGATTCCCAGCTCTCATACAAAATGCAAAAATCAGTTTAAATTTTGCCCTTCGAGTCTCTGTTATCTAAAGCAATGGTCTTCACCTTTTTTCTGCCTCAGAATATGTGACAGATAATCACAAATTATTAACTGTGGCCAAATTTGATAATAATTATCATTAAGGAGATATATGGATGGGTGTACATATCCTCTAGGTGGGGTATAATTTAATTTTATAAATCACCTAGACTTATTAGCAAAGGTACCAATACTTGTACATGCTCCCTGAGATAGTTTGAATCTGGACCAAATCATAACATAGCAAATGTAGTGAGGCCTAGCAGGAAGAAGGAAAACAATTTCCCCTATTTAGCTCCTTACTCCAACTCAAGCAGTACTAGAAACACTTTGCATACAAGAGGGGACTCAAAAAAACCCGGAATTCATCTATAAAAAATTTTGTATTTATTCTTTTTTTTTTTTTTTTTTTTTTTGAGTTGGAGTCTCACTCTGTTGCCCAGGCTGGAAGGCTGGAGTGCAGTGGCATGCTCACGGCCACCCCAGTGTCAACATGCTAGGCTCAGGCAATCCTTCTGCCTCAGTCTTCCAAGTAGCCAGAAGGCACGTGCTACCACACCCAACTGATTGTTTTTAATTTTTAAATTTGTTATAGAGATGAGGTCTCACCAAGTTGCCCAGGCTGTTCTCGAACCCATGGGCTCAGGCAATCCCCTCACCTTGGCCTCCCAAAGTGTTGAGATTACAGGCTTGAGCCACTGCGTCCAGCCTGTATTTACTCTTATGTGTTTAAACTTCAGTCACCTTCAAAGTACTCTCCATTTGATGCAATACACCTATCGAGATGCTTTTTCCACTGCTCAAAAGTTTTTGAGCTTGTCAATTTTGATGCCTTTTAGTGCTTCTGTCGCTTTTTTGTTTCACCTCTTCCAAGTGGGCAAAACTTTTCCCTTTGAGGACTTTTTTTATTGGGGGAAACAAAAAAAAAGAAGTTGCTTGGGGTGAGATCGGGTGAATAGGGAGGGTGGGGTATGGGGCTCATGCTATTTTTGGTCAAAAACTGGTGAACACACAGCATGGTGTGGTGTACTCATAAATCATGCATGAAGTGGACAAATGTATTGAAAGAATCTCCAAAAAAAAAATTCACTGAAGCCAAACATGGCCTCTCACAACATTAGTTAGTATGCTGATGCAGATGGGTTCCTAGAACACTTACCTAGTGGAGGAAGCCTATACTACAGGGGCCCACCCTCCAAAAAGTATTCTGGATTTTTTTTTGGGGGGGGTCCCCTCATATATTATATCATTTCATCTTTACAAAATTCTGAGGTATGATCCCTACGCTGAGATAGGTAACTGAAGTGCAGAAAATTAATGTCTCTATAGTCACACAGGCCATAGTCACATGCAGCAGGAATGAAAGCATGATTGAACCTTTTTTCCTATGGCAAGCTGACTGACATCAGGATTAAAAGTAGCTTCCAAAAATAGTCTTATACATGTATGCACTATTTATCTGAGGCTGGCAGAGGCATGAGCTTCTAGACTACAACAATTGGGTTTACTACAGAGTAATGGCAAAATTCTGGAAGCATTACTATAACTGTAAAAACAAATACCAAGTTTACAGTTGACTATTTGGTTATATACTCATCTTTATATCATTTGCCTATTCCCATCATTATGATTATCATATGGCAGTTTAGGAAACTCATTTACTCAATAATTATTTTACCATTCTTATTTACCATATATTTTATTTCTTATGCCAATAATTTCCTTAGTCTCACTACTTTTTTTGTTTTGTTTTGTTTTTGAGTTGGAGTCTTACTCTGTCGACCAGGCTAGAGTGCAGTGCCACACTTACAGTCACCACAGCCTTGACCTGTTGGGCTCAGGTGATCCTGCTGCCTCAGCTTTCCAAGTAGCTGCAACCACAGGCGTGCAACACCACAACTGGTTAATTTTTTATTTATTGGAGAGACGAGGTCTCACTAAGTTGCCGAGGCTGGTCTTGAACCCCTGGATTCAGGCAATCCTCTCACCTCTGCCTCCCAGAGTGCTGGGATTATAGGCGTGAGTCACCATGCCTGACTTTTGAAACTATAGTTAATAGCCAGTTGTATATTTACCCAGAAACTACACTTTTCTTTTTTTTTTTTTTTTGAGTTGGAGTCTCACTCTATCACCCAGACTGGAGTGCAGTGGCTACTCCCGGCCACCACAGCCTCCACCTTCTGAGCTCCGGTGATCCTTCTGCCTCAGCCTTCCAAGTAGCTGGAACGACAGGCACGCGCTACCACGCCCAGCTAATTTTTTGATTTATTGTAGAGATGAGGTCTCGCCAAGTTGCCCGGGTGGGTCTTGAACCCGCGGGCTCAGGCAATCCACTCACCTCAGCCTCCCAAGGCGTGGGATTACAGGCTGAGCCACCGAGCCCAGCCTTCACTTTTCTTAGAACAAAAACAGTAGAGAAAATGAATGTTAATTTTACAACTACTTTTGAAAATATCTCACAGCCTTTAATGAAGAATACACCTGGACTTACCTTTGCTAATGGCACTATTCCTTTTAATCTGGTGGCTGCAGCTTCATACTCAGGGGCAAGTCTCTTGCAGTGTCCACACCTATATATATAAATATAAATAAATAAAAGCTAAATTATCAGCTTAATCCTACAAATTTGCTAAATTTGTCTCACCTGGAAGACCCTCAATCTACTTTTGAGATAGTAGTAGATGCTTCCAAATGTAAAAACATTACCTGAACAACATCCATTATTGCTAAAGTAAGCCATGACTCTCAGAAGATAAAGGTCTTATCTCAAGTCTGAGGTTGACTTCACGGCATTGGCTCAGCCCAAAGGCGCTCTATTTTTTATTAAAAAGTGTTAACTGAATTCTGAAAGTTGTAGTCAGAAGTATACTCCACAGTAAAGAGGGCTGAAAGAGCTCATGCCTTTTTGACCAATTAATAAGGCTACAAGATAGCAATAATCTAACTCTGGTAAAATTCCCCAAAGGACAGTACATTTTTCCTTATGAAACCAGCACTGTGGTTCCTAAAAGTATAGTGATTAAAACCTTGTAATGCTCCAAGTATGATATTAACTCTAAGATGGACCACAAGAACTGATACAAACATATATAAACTAGAATACTTTTCCCAGAGGGTCACCAGAAGCACCTGCTCCTCCACCTGCAAATTCCTAAGAGTCCTACAGGTATACTGTATATGCAACAGGGGGAGGAGGAGAATGTATTCTTCTTCATCAGTGTATAGCTAGCACTAGCTATATGTCATCTCTTCAAAAGTCAATGGGGGCTGGGTGCGGTGGCTCACACCTATAATCCCAGCACTTTGGGAGGCCGTGGTGAGAAGATTGCCTGAACCCATGGGTTTGAGAACAGCCTGGGCACACTGGCGAGACCTCATCTCTACTATAAATTTTTTAAAAATTAGCTGGGTGTGGTGGCGTGTGCCTTAAGTTCGAGCCACTCAGAAGGCTGAGGTAGAAGGATCACCTGAGCCTAGCAGGTCAAGGCGGTGGTGGTTCTAAGTGTGGCACTGCACTCCAGCTTTGGAGACAGAGTGAGATTCCAACTCAAAAAAATAGCCAATGGGTTGTAGTGGGATCACTTTGAGAGGGTAAGGAGTTCTGTAACCTCCCAAAGACGGTAAAAATAAACTTCGAAATATTTTACTCCTAAAATTTGTTTTAAACAAAGGACTGTAACAGTTTATTCTCAAAGGTCTACAGGAGGTCTATTAAAAAAATAATTACAGCTGGGCTCGGTGGCTCAGCCTGTAATCCCGCGCCTTTGGGAGGCTGAGGTGAGTGGATTGCCTGAGGCTGTGGGTTCGAGACCCACCTGGCCAGCGAGACCTCATCTCCACAATAAATCAAAAAATCAGCCGGGCGTGGTAGCGCATGCCTGTAATTCCGGCTACTTGGAAGGCTGAGGCAGAAGGATCGCCGGAGCCCAGGAGGTCGAGGTTGCGGTGGCCGGGAGTGGCCACTACACTCCAGTCTGGGTGACAGAGTGAAACTCCAACTCAAAAAAAAAATAAAAAATAAAAAATAATTACTAGAAAGCTTAAATGAAGGAACAGTGATATTAAAACAAAGACTGTAACACTATATATTGCAGGACCATGTACCTATTTACCAAAAGTATAAAAGAACCGAATGATAAACACTAGATGAAGAAGTACATAAGATGGTGAAGGGAGCCGGGCTTGGTGGCTCAACCTGTAATCCCGCACCTTTGGGAGGCTGAGGTGAGTGGATTGTCTGACCCCGCGGGTTCGAGACCCACCTGGGCAGCGAGACCTCATCTCTACAATAAATCAAAAAATCAGCCAGGCGTGGTAGCGCATGCCTGTAATTCCGGCTACTTGGAAGGCTGAGGCGGAAGGATCGCCAGAGCCCAGCGGGTCGAGGCTGCGGTGGCTGGGAGCAGCCACTGCACTCCAGTCTGGGCGACAGAGTGAGACTCCAACTCAAAAAAAAAAAAAAAGATGGCGATGGGATACACAGGAAGTTTCAACTGTTCTGGCTTTGTTTTTTAGACCATGTGACAAATATATGGTATTCCTTCCACAGATACTTTTTTCTGAAATTGAGATGTCTTACAATCACACTGTAGTTTCAGTGGTAGCATTTCTTTTTTTTTTTTTTTGAGTTGGAGTCTCACTCTCTCTCCCAGACTGGAGTGCAGTGGCCGTTCCTGGCCACCGCAGCCTCAACCCACTGGGCTTCAGCGATCCTTCTGCCTCAGCCTTCCAAGTAGCTGGAACTACAGGCGCACGCTACCACGCCCGGCTAATTTTTTTATTTATTGTAGAGATGAGGTCTCGCCAAGTTGCTCAGGTGGGTCTCGAACCCACGGGTTCAGGCAGTCTACTCACCTCAGCCTCCCAAAGGCGCGGGATTACAGGCTGAGCCACCAAGCCCGACTAATGGTAGCATTTCTTAGTGAGACATACAATAATGGTTCCTCTCATAATCAGTGACATCTTAAATGTTTGAAACAGGGTATTATTCATTATGTCTCTGTATTCCTTTAATATTGCATAATAAATTAAAAATTGGTCAGGTGTAGAGGCTCACGTCTATAATCCTAGCACTTTGGGAGGCCGAGGTGAGAGGATTGCCTCAGCTCTTGGGTTGGAGACCAGCCTAGGCAACTTGGCAAGATCTCATCTCTACAATAAATTTAAAAAACTACCTGGACGTGGTAGCGCATGCCTGAAGTTCCAGCTACTTGGAAGGCTGAGGCGGAAGGATCGCCAGAGCCCAGCAGGTCGAGGCTGCAGTGGCCGGGAGCAACCACTGCACTCCAGTCGGAGTGACAGAGTGAGACTCCAACTCAAAAAATAAAAATAAGCCGGGCTCGGTGGCTCAGCCTGTAATCCCGCGCCTTTGGGAGGCTGAGGTGAGTGGATTGCCTGACCCCGCGGGTTCGAGACCCGCCTGGGGAGCGAGACCTCATCTCTACAATAAACCAAAAAATCAGCTGGGCGTGGTAGCGCATGCCTGTAATTCCAGCTACTTGGAAGGCTGAGGCGGAAGGATCGCCGGAGCCCAGTGGGTCAAGGCTGCGGTGGCCGGGAGCGGCCACTGCACTCCAGTCTGGGCGACAGAGTGAGACTCCAACTCAAAAAAAAAAAAATAAAAATAAAAAAATAAAAATAAAAAAATAAAAAGTAATCAATTAATTAAAAATAACTATAATTGAGTTTTAACCAAAACATGCAATTTACAATTGATTTAACATAATGGGGGAAGGGTAGAGGGACAAAAAAAAATCAAGTATTGGGTACAATGTGCACAGGTGGGGGTGAGGGGGTGAATACACTTAAAGCCCAGACCAAAAACTATTTGTTAGTTCCCTAAAGTTATTGAATTTTTTTTTTCTTTTTTGAGTTGGAGTCTCACTCTGTTGCCCAGACTGGAGTGCAGTGGCCGCTCCCAGCCACCACAGCCTCGACCTGCCAGGCTCCGGCAATCCGTCCGCCTCAGCCTTCCAAGTAGCTGGAACTACAGGCACGCGCTACCACGCCTGGCTTATTTTGATTTATTGTAGAGATGAGGTCTCGCCAAGTTGCCCAGGCAGGTCTTGAACCCGCGGGCTCAGGCAATTCACTCACCTCAGCCTCCCAAAGGCGTGGGATTATAGGCTGAGCCACTGAGCCAGGCTGAAATTTTTTAAAAGCGGGAAAAAATAACCAATTCACGTGAGAAATCTAGGTTTTGGGGAATATATAAGGGTTTAAAGACTTTTAGAGAAGGGGTTTTTTTTAGATTAGAAAATATAGTTTATTTAAAAGTAAATTAAAGAGAGAGAGAAAAGATTCACCTCCCCACAGTGGGGGAGGGAGAGGGTCAAAGGCAGACAGCATGGCAACAGCCATAGCTCCAAGAGCACATGGCCACACCAGAGTTTAGCAAGGCAATGACCCTAGAGAAGGTATCTTAAAGGGAGTAAGAATTGTCCCTAGAGTAAGAAAGAGAAAAAAAAATAAGTGAAGAGACTAATACTTGGATCTGGGCCTTCAAGGATCTAAGGTTTCAGAGAGGAAAGACCAGAGTATTTTAGATGAGGGGGATAGTGGGGCAAAGGCAAAAATATTAGTAAGCATGATACATTCTAAGATCAGTGAAAGGCTTTTTTTTTCCCTGAGTTGGAGTCTCACTCTGTCACCCAGGCTGGAGTGCAGTGCCGTGTTCACAACCACCGCAGCCTTGACCTGCTGGGCTCAGGTGATCCTTCTACCTCAGCCTTCCGAGTGGCTAGAACTTCAGGCGCACACCACAATGCCGAGCTAATTTTTTAAAAATTTATTGTAGAGATGAGGTCTCATCAGTTTGCCTAGGCTGGTCTCAAACCTGTGGGCTCAGGCAATCCTTCCACCTCGGTCTCCCAAAGTGCTGGGATTAAGGTAGGAGCCACCGTGCCCTGCCACACATAATAAATGTGTGTGTATACATATATAGACCATATCAATAAGCAATATATAGGACTGACACAGAGGAAGAAAGCAGAGATAAGAATAAAACCATCTAGGAGAAAATATATTTCACAAGGCAGATAAGGAAAGCTTGGACCAGAATGGCAACAATGAAGATTAAAAAATACAGAAGAAATCAGCCGGGCATGGTAGCGCGTGCCTGTAATTCCGGCTACTCGGAAGGCTAAGGTGGAATGATCGCTGGAGCCCAGCAGGCGAGGCTGCGGTGGCCGGGAGCGGCCACTGCACTCCAGTCTGGGCGACCGAGTGAGACTCCAACTCAAACAAACAAAAAAATACAGAGGAGATTTCTGTTGAATATACAGTAGTTGTCAAAGCCAAGGCAACAGATTTACAAGTTTATAAATTTGAATTTATAGTTCCAACTATCTGCACACACTTTGAGAGAAAAAAAAATGTATGTGTGTACACACACACACACACAAAATAATTATGACCAGGTGTAGTGGCTTGTACATTTAATCCTAACACTTTGGAAGGTTGAGGTGGGAGGATCACTTGAACCCAGCAGTTCAGCAGTTCGAGGTTGCAGTGGGCTATGATCGCACCACTGCATTCCAGTCAGGATGAGATCCTACCTCTAAAAATAAAATAACATTAACAAACATAAAATAAAATAGGTAGCTGGGCTCGGTGGCTAAGCCTATAATCCCAGCGCTTTGGGAGGCTGAGGTGAGTGGACTGCCTGAGGCCGCGAGCTCGAGACCCGCCTGGGCAACTTGGCGAGACCTCATCTCTACAATAAAATCAAAAAAATTAGCCAGGCGTGGTAGCACACATGCCTGTAGTTCCAGCTACTTGGAAGGCTGAGGCAGAAGGATCGCCAGGGGCCCAACAGGTCGAGGCTGCAGTGGTCAGGAGCATGCCACTGCACTCCAGCCTGGGTGACACAGTGAGACTCCAACTCAAAAAAAAAAAAAAAAAAATAGGTATTAGGCCAGACCAATGGGTGTTAACTCCAAATGCATTAACAAAAATAGCCATGGAGAGCTGGCTGTGTTGGCTCAAGCCTATAAACCCAGTACTTTGGGAGGCTGAAGTGGGAGGATTGCTTGAGGCCAAGAGTTTGACGCCAGCTTGGGCAAAAAAATAAAAAAGAAAGAAATAAAAATTAGCCAGGTGTGGTGGCATGTGCCTGTAGTCTCAGCTATTTGTGAGGCTGAAGAGGGAGAATTGTTTGAGCCCAGGAGTTTAAAGCTGTAGTGAGCTGTGATCATGCCACTGCAATCCAGCTGGGCAACAGAATGAAATCCTATCTCAAAAATAAATAAATAAATAATGTTAAAAAATCCATGGATCATTAAGACCAAAAAAAACCTATGCATGGCCTACTGAATGAAAATTCCAGCAATCTGGGAAGGAACTACATGTGTGTGTACAAGGTCAGGACAAAATCATTGCCCTAAACTTTGGTAATATCCTACAGGATAAGCTCATCAAATGCACAGAGAGGTTTCAGTGAGGCTGGAGAGAATTTCAATGAGGCCCTCTTCAAAACCATCAGGAAGTCGGGCTCGGTGGCTCAGCCTGTAATTCCATGCCTTTGGGAGGCTGAGGTGAGTGGATTGCCTGAGCCCGCGGGTTCGAGACCCGCCCGGGCAAATTGGCGAGACCTCATCTCTACAATAAATCAAAAAATCAGCCGGGCGTGGTAGTGCATGCCTGTAATTCCGGCTACTCGGAAGGCTGAGGTGGAAGGATCGCCAGAGCCCAGCAGGTCGAGGCTGCGGTGGCCGGGAGTGGCCACTGCACTCCAGTCTGGGCGACTGAGTGAGACTCCAACTCAAAAACAAAAACAAAAACAAAAAAACCCCATCAGGAATGGAACTCAAGTGGAATTTAGGGAAAATCAGGGTTAATTACACAGATCCATCAAGATTAAATATTAAAACACAAATAACCATCTACCCTCAGAGATGGCACCTAGCAGTTGATAATGAATTTCAACATATATTCTCCCAACAATCATTAATTCATGCCTGTCATGTGTCAAATGCTTTTTTTTAGCCTGATAGAAAAACTGGTGTGGTCTTTTCCTTATAGGAACACCAGTCTGGCAGGAGTGTCAGATGACAAAAGTCAACTGCAAAGAAAACTTTCACTTTCACATGTAAAATGAAAGCAGAAAAAAACTAAAATGAGAAAATGCATTTGTTTAAAATAGGTTCATTTATCCTGAAAAAGAATTAACTGTTTCAGCCCGGTTCGGTGGCACAACCTGTAATCCCGCGCTTTGGGAGGCTGAGGTGAGTGGATTGCCTGAGCCTGCAGGTTCGAGACCCGCCTGGGCAACTGGGCGAGACCATCTCTACAATAAAATCAAATAATCAGCCGGGCGTGGTAGCGCATGCCTGTAGTTCCAGCTACTTGGAAGGCTGAGGTGGAAGGATCGCTGGAGCCCAGCAGGTCAAGGCTGCGGTGGCCGGGAGCGGCCACTGCACTCCAGTCTGGGCGACAGAATGAGACTCCAACTCAAGAAAAAAAAGAAAAAGAATTAACTATTCCTTTTTCTCTTGTAAGATAATACTTCTAATCTGTACAAAGGAATACAGCAGTAGAAAACATTTTCAGCAGAAGTGTTAATAAATACTGTAGTGGAATGTGAAGAAACAAAAGAAAGTATCAGCCAGGTGTAGAGGCTCATGCCTGTAATCCCAACACTTTGGGAGGCAGAGGCAAGAGGACTGCCTGAACCCACGGGTTCGAGACCAGCCTCAGCAACGTGACAAGACCTTATCTCTACAATAAATCAAAAAAATTAGCTGGGCATGGTGGTGTGTGTCTGTGGTTCCAGCTACTTGGAAGGCTGAAGTGGAAGGATCACCTGAGCTCAGCAGGTGGAGGCTCCGATGGCTGAGAGTGTGCCACTGCACTCCAGTTTGGGCGACACAGTGAGATTCCGACTCAAAAAAAAAAAAAGAAGTTATCAATAGACTTCCCTGACTCTAAGCTGCTCATTCAGAAAACTGGTCTTAGGCCGGGCACAGTGACTCAAGCCTGTAATTCCAGCACTTTGGGAGGCTGAGGTGAGAGGATTACCTGAGCCCAGGGGTTTGAGACCAACCTGGGCAATTTGGTGAGACCTCATCTCTACGATAAATCAAAAAATTAGCCAGGCGTTGTAGTGCACACCAGTAGTTGCAGTCACTTGGAAGACTGAGGTGGAAGGATCGCCTGAGTCCAGCAGGTCGAGGCTGCGGTGGCTGTGAGCATACCACTGCACTTCAGCCTGGGTGACAGAGACTCCCAAAAAAAAAAAAAAGAAAGAAAACTGATCTTTCTTGCCAGTTTTGTGGAGGATGGCCTTCTCTTTTAAACCAATTAAAAGCAGACACCACAGCAGAGA
This sequence comes from Cephalopachus bancanus, assembly GCA_027257055.1. Taxonomy (NCBI): domain Eukaryota; kingdom Metazoa; phylum Chordata; class Mammalia; order Primates; family Tarsiidae; genus Cephalopachus; species Cephalopachus bancanus. The sequence goes on along the minus strand of JAPVLO010000148.1, from coordinate 1,043,913 downwards.
TTCAACCAATTATTGGGTAGTTCAGTGCATGATGGGATATGTAGTTTTTAGGGGAGCACGTGCAACAATTTAAAGTAGGAAAGATCTTCAATTGAAACAAAAAATTCTGCTCTAAACTCAGTCTAATGGCCAACGATTTTCCAGCAATTCCCACTTTAAATTGCCTCATGACACCTGTAGTAAAAAAAAACCACCACCCAGTTTTGACAAATTCAGTGACACCCCCTCAAAGTTAACAGCATGATTACATAATTGGTAAGAGAGTTGCTTCTAAAAGAGAACAGGAGTTCCAGAGATATATAAAGACTATATGTGTAATCAATACTGCCAGTTTGCCACAGAAATGCGTGGGGCATAAATACTGTCACAAGCTAAAAACAAAGTGTGTTGCCTCCAGCACATTATTCTAATTCAGGTGGTCTTTACTACTGGACTTTCAGTGTAACCCTCAACAAGTCAGCTGAGCCTGAGGAGCAAAGACCTGAGTCCCAAGCAAGTAAAACTTACACACTAACTTTGTTTTACGAATACTTTTGAATACAGTTTTTTGGGTTTTTTTGTTTTATTTGGAGTCTCACTCTGTCGCCCAGACTGGAGTGCAGTGGCCGCTCCCGGCCACCGCAGCCTCTACCTGCTGGGCACTGGCGATCCTTCCGCCTCAGCCTTCCGAGCAGCTGGAACTACCACTCTCAGCTGATTTTTGATTTATTGTAGAGATGAAGTCTCGTCAAGTTGAATACAGTTTTAAACTAAGGGTCACTGTGTCAGGACCGGAAAAATAAGTTCTGCAGTTAGCAAGGATATACTAAACTATCCCAATGTTAAGACAATCACTGCTTACTATGGTAATGATTTGGAGGATGCAAAAAAACAACAACAACAACAACAAAAAAACTCAGGTTAACTGGGCCAGAAATCTCATTTGCTCTTCCTTCCCCCCCTCCAGGACGAATCTACATCCTTGTTTAGTCAAGACACCCTGGTAGTATTTCTGCAACACTGGTTACTTTCTCATTGGAGGCTTTTTTTGGTCATATTTTAGAAATCCTAATTAAAACGGGCCGTTTGAAGGGATTCAGATGGAACTGCTCTCGTTCACCTACTGTTTCTATTTGACAGAGGTCTCTGCCGGTACTGAGAATCAGCTTAATGCAGACACTGCACACCATGCAATGAACAAAATAATCACCTACCTCAAGAAAGCACTTAGGACCATTCTGCAGCCACTGAGTGACCTTGGCTAGAAACCAATGGCTGGGGGGCGGGGGGCCAGAAGAAAGGAAATACCCTGGTGGGAGCCAGGACTTCTGCATTCGCTTCCACGACAAGGTTTTGGGGACCCTGGTCTGTAGACTGGAGAACGCGAATACCGACTCAGCCAGAAACGGTAAAGACACACATCGAAGTGGGGGAAGGGGACGGCTAAACCCTCTGCAAATAGGAAGTGCCGCAAGAGCACCGAGGCAAGGATGTGGCCCTGCGGGAGAGGAGCCTCGGCTTTTCCTCCTCGAGTCTAGTTCCCAGCTCTTGGCCAGCGTCTCCAGCTCCCCGGGGATGGGAAACGCGCCGGCCGCAGCCCGGGCCCACTGGGAAGGTGGCGGCGCCGGCGCTGCGCAGGCCCAACCGCTACCCGCGCCCTCGCCCCCGGCCCCGCCCGGCCGAGCAGCCTCACCAGGGGGCGAAGAACTCGACCAGCATGAGGCCCGCGGAGCCGGTGTCGGCGACGCGACTCTCGAAGTTGTCGTCCGTGAGTTCCAGCACATCGGAGGCGGCGGCGAGGCGGGCCGCGGCGAGCAGCAGTACCACGCCCGGGAACGGCGCTGGGCGGCGGAGGCGCATGGCGGCGAGGTGAGGCGGTGGCGGCCGGGAGGGTCGGGGTTCGGCGGGAACTGCGGAGGTCGGGCCGGCGACCACGCACCCTGGGCTCGCGCTCACGCTCGCGCGTCTGGCCCAGGCGGACCTGCAGCCGGAGGTCCCAACCCCCCAGCCCGGCTCGGGCCGCTGTGTGGCAGCCGCCGATTGGCTGCGCGGCTCCTGCGTCGGGCGGGCGGGACCAGCTGGTAACCGCCGAGTGGCCGGAGCGCGGGGCGGGGCCGAGCGGCGGCGCCGGGGCGAGCTCGGCTGGGGCCGGGTCGTGAGCCGAGGGCCGGGGCAAGGGCTGGGCCCCGGGGCGATCCAGAACCTGGGGGTCGGGCGGGGGATGCGGCGCAGCGAGGCTGGGAGCCGGCCCTGAGCTCGTCCTGCGTGGGGCGAGCCGAGCTCAGGGACCGCCACGGCCGGAGGCGGGAGAACCGAGTCAGGGCTGAGTGGGCGAGCGGGACCTAGGCGGAGGTGAGGCCCAGAGCGGGCCTTGAGCGCAGTGGGAGCTGGCCCGCGGGGAAGTGTTGCGTGGACACTCTAGGGACGGCACACGTTTTCGAAATGTCAGGTTTTGCATTTTGTCTAATTCCTCTTCACCTGGTTTTTCTTTCGGGGTAGCCTGAGACCTCCCACCACCCCACCCCCTACCATCCCGCCGATTCCAGGTGGGACCCTGATTCTTCTTTGTCCAATCCAGTGCCCTGCCCTTGTGGCTGCTGCTTTTTTTTTTAAATGAGTTTGTAAAATTAGAAATGCCTCACAGGCTCATCCTAGCTCTTTGGGAGGCCGAGTCAGGAGGATTGATTGAAGACACGAGTTCGAGACAACTTGGGTAACAGCAAAAAACGCGTCTCCTCCAAAAACTACAACAAAATTAGCCGAGCATGGTAGTGTGCCCCTGTAGTTCCAAATATTCAGGAGCCTAGGAGTTTGAGGCTGTGGTGAGCTTTGATCACACCACTGTACTCCAGGCTTGGCAACAGAGCAAGACCATGTCTGAAAAAAAAAGAGAAAGAAAGAAAAGAGAATGAAATGCCATCACAAAGTGGCCACTTCATGCCGTATCTTTTTTTTTTTGAGTTGGAGTCTCACTCCTTTGCTCAGGCTGGAATGCAGTGGCACACTCACGGCCACCCCAGCGACGACCTGCTGGCCTCAGGTGATCATTCCACCTCATCCTTTCAAGTAACTGGAACTGTAGGCGCGAGCTACCAAGCCCAGCTAATTTTGTGATTTATTGTAGAGACGAGGTCTCGTCAAGTTGCCCAAGCTGTTCTCGAACCCGTGGGCTCAGGCAGTCCTCTCACCTCGGTCTCACAAAGTACTGGGATTACAGGCTTGAGCCACTGCACCTGGCCTGCAGTATCTCTTATGAGTCCTATACCCTTTTGTTTCAGAAAACCTTGATTCTTTCCAACTGCTCCTAGCTTCTAGTTATGGACACCTTAAGAGATCTTAAGAGCAAAAGGGGTTGGGAGGGAGGAGCAGAAAACCTCTAATTCTTGGTGCAACTCCAAGGATACAATGACCCTTGATTCTTCCATTTTCCTAACAGACATGGCTACAGGTTACCCAGCAGAGCATGTACACCTGCGCCGAGCTGATGCCATTCGTTCCCGTCTCATTGATACTTTCTCTCTCATCGAGCATTTGCAAGGCTTGAGCCAAGCTGTGCCACGGCACACTATCCGGGAGTTACTTGGTCTGCAGCCTATTTCTTCACTAATCTAAGTTTAAGATTCCTATTCAAATCCTCCAAAGAGTAGGACACAGACAAATTTAAGGGTGGAAAATTTAGGGGAGGTTGGTTTGGTTGCTGTTTTAGAAACTACCCAAACTTGATAAATCAAGGGCTTTATGAATAAAACTCTGAATCCAGGAGATAAAACCTGTGTCATTCGCTTTTAGACCGATGATAGCTACTACCCTTGACTGATTTGGAAAAATTTCTACCAAAGACACTTAAAGCTTTGAGGGTTGAACCTGCTGCTTTTTTCCTATAGGCATGGACAATATTGGTCATAAGCAATACATTAGCTTTCATTTCAAATGGACAGAATTCCTAGTTGTTGTGAGAAGGAGCAGTAGTAAGGCAAGACCCTGCACTAGGGGGCCTTTATCTGACCAATATCCCTGCCGTACCTGCTCTTCATAGCCCCCAAAGACTTTTCTTTATGTTTATCTACTATCTCTCTCCCATTTTTGTTATAGATCCTTCCCGTCAGAAGAAACTTATCTTGGGAGATCAACACCAGCTAGTGCGCTTCTCTGTAAAGCCTCAACATATAGGACGGATTTCACATGCCCAGAGACTACTGAGCAGACTTTATGTACGCTGCAGTCAGAGGCCACCTCTTTCCTTGTGGGCTGGATGGGTCCTTGAGCGTATCCTTTCTAGTCACTTTTTTGTAGTCCCACTCTGTCACCCAAGCTGAGTGCAGTGGTGCAATCATGGCTTACTGCAGTCTCCACCTCCAGGCTCAGATGATCTTTCCACCTCAGCCTCTTCAATAGCTGGGATACCACACTCGGCTTATTTATTTTTATTCTTATTCTTATTTTTGTTTTTGAATTGGAATCTCACTCTGTCACCCAGGCTGGAGTGCTGTGGCACACTCACAGCCACTTCAGCGTCGACCTGCTAGGCTCCAGCAATCCTTCTGCTTCAGCCTTCCAAATAGCCAGAACTACAGGTGTGCACTACCATGCCCAGCTAATTTTTTAATTTATTGTAGAGACAAAGTCTCACCAAGTTGCCCATGCTGGTCTCGAACCCTCAGGCTCAGGCAATCCACTCACCTTGGCCTCCCAAAGTGCTGGGATGACAGGCTGAGCCACCGAGCCCAGCCCCTATTTATTTTTTTAAATAGATACCAGGTCTCACCATGTTGCCTAGGCTGGTTCCAAACTCCATCTGGGCCTCCTAAAGTGCTGGGATTACAGGTATGAGCCACCATGCCCAGCCTTAGTTCACTCATTTTTATTCGTGGCTATTCATCCTCTGCCTAATGACTTATTTTCCCCACCCTACTCTCCATTTTCTTCTCATTTTCACTGCTGTTATTCTTGCCCTTATGATTTCGGCTGCATGAATCAGAAAGAATTCCATTCTGTATGTCTCCTTAAGAAAAACAGTTCCTCTCTTCACAAACTTCATCATCTTCCTCATCTTTTTGAATACGATTGTATTAATGGTTGAAATAGGTGAGAACTGCAGACATTGAATGAAAGAAGTGGGTAGGAGTCATTTTTCTTCTAGATTAATCATTTTACTTTTTTTTTTTTGAGTTGGAGTCTAACTCTGTCTCCCAGGCAATCCTTCTACTTCAGCCTTCAAAAAAAAAATATATATATATATGTATAGAAAAGTGTCCATCTTAATATTAATATTAGAAAAGCTTTTTTTTTTGAGTTGGAGTCTCACTCTGTCGTCCAGGCTGGAGTGCAGTGGCCGCTCCCGGCCACCGCAGCCTCGCGTGCTGGCCTCCGGCGATCCTTCCGCCTCAGCCTTCCGAGTAGCCGGAATTACAGGCATGCGCTACCACGCCCGGCTGTTCTTTTTGTCTTGATCCAGTTCAGGATCAGAATGACTGTCAAGCTATAGCACCGCAATGCTGACTCTTATTCAGCTCATAAGTCTATTTTGATCTCAATATTTTTTTTCCTAGAGCATGGTGTATATTCATTAATTTTAAAAAAGAGTTGAAGATTGAAAGATAGAGGCAATGAGTTGAATAGCAATTAGCAAATAATTACAGAGTTCTAGAGAAGAAGCATGGGATTCAGTTTGCAGAACAAAATCAATTTTAGGCAGAGAAGAAAGGGAAAGTTTTAAAAGAGAACTAACAAAGAACCAAGTGATATTTTATTATAATTCAATATACCCCATGAATCTGGCTTGTTTCTATATCCCTTATAAAGTACTTTAGATAGCATGATCCTATATTTTTATTCTATTCTCAAGACCCATTGTTGTGAACTTTGGAACTGAGATAACAGTGGGGGGGAAGGCAGGGAGCAAGTTAAAGAGAGTTATCTCTTAGTGGCTGTGTGACCCCCAGAGTGGGTAAGGAAGTGACTTGCAGCTGGTAGACTTACCAATATCAACAAATGAGTCATGGCTATTTTTTATGGTCAATTCTGTCCTCCTCTGTATTTCACAGGTTGAAGCAATAGTGTTAAGAAGAGAAACTTCAGGAAAAGTGCAATAGTAGTGGGCACAACTGTGGTTTATAAGTGATCATTTTCTATCATTCACCTCCCCACTTCCTTAACTTTTATTCCTCCTTTGCTCTACCCTCACAGAATTGCAAGAATCCACAAATACCAAACTGTGGCCATTGAAGCTGACCCTGGAGGTAGCAGCTTGGTTTATCTTGCTTGTTTTCATCCTGGAGATCCTTCTTATGTGGCTATCCAACTTTTTCCATTTCTGGAAGAGTGCCTGGAATGTCTTTGACTTTGTTGTTACCATATTGGTAAGGATAGATGTCTCAAGGGTTAGTTTAGGGGGATGAGGAATGTGCCTAGATGAATTGAAATAACAATAAAAGTTAACACGATAATAGGAAGAGGCAAATAGAAATTTAACTAACTTCCTTCTTTTGAATCTCTTTCTAAAGTTAAAAGACAGTCATTGCAGAAATTGTTGATATTGGGAACAAGGTAGTCTAACCACAATTATCAACCCCCAAAATACCATCCGCCAGTTACTGAGCACTTACTAAGTGCCAGGCACTATTTTAAGTGTTTTACTTGTATTATCTCATTTGTGCTCCACAACCACCCAATGAGATAAGCATGAATTTTATCCCTTTCTATATCTGAACAAGTTGAAGTAGAGTTTAAGTAATTTAGTATAGAAAGGCTGAATAGGAAACAACCTCCAGAGAATGCTGTTCAAGGGATAATGCCTAGGGAAATGTGAAGAGGATGAGATTAAAAAAAAAAAAAAAAGTGGGGGTGAGGCAACTGTGCCTGGGGGCTTTGGGGTATATTTTACTTATAATGTGTGTGTTTTCCACAGTCCCTGATTCCTGAGGTTGTGGTGTTGGTAGGGGTAACAAGCCATTCTGTCTGGCTCCAGTTTCTGAGGATCTGCCGGGTGCTGAGGTCTCTCAAACTCTTTGCGCGATTCCGTCAAATTCGAGTTATTATTTTGGCCCTGGTCAGGGCGCTCAAGGTGATTTGACTGTTGCAAGCTAAAGTAGAGGGCAAGGTAGATAAACATGGGGATTTAACATTTAATATAAAACAGGTCTGGGTGGGTTACAGAATGCAATGAAAGGTCCTGTGAAATGTTTTGTTGTTATTGTTGTTTTGTTTTTGAGTTGGAGTCTCACTCAGTCGCCCAGACTGGAATGCAGTGGCACTCTCCCGGCTACCGCAATCTCCATCCGCTGAGCTACAGTGATCCTTCCGCCTTAGCCTTCTGAGTAGCCGGATTACCGGAACGCGCTACCACGCCCTGCTGTTTTTTTTTTTTTTTTGAGTTGGAGTCTCACTCTGTCGCCCAGTCTGGAGTGCAGTGGCCGCTCCCGGCCACCGCAGCCTCGCGTGCTGGCCTCCGGCGATCCTTCCGCCTCAGCCTTCCAAGTAGCCGGAATTACAGGCACGCGCTACCACGCCCGACTGATTTTTTGATTTATTGTAGAGATGAGGTCTCACTGCTCAGGCGGGTCTCGAACCTGCGGACTCAGGCAATCCACTCACCTCAGCCTCCCAAAGGCGCGGGATTACAGGCTGAGCCACCGAACCCGGCTCCAGCTGATTTTTAAAAATTTATTGTAGAGATGAGGTCTCGCCAAGTTGCCCGGGCGGGTCTCGAACCCGTGGGCTCAGGCAATCCACTCACCTCGGCCTCCCAAAGCTCTGGGATTACAGGCTGAACCACCAAGCCTGGCCAAAATGTTTTTTGAATGGAAAGGGGCTGGGAACAGCGGCTGTGGTTCAGAGATGGCTGGACTCAGGAGTGGAAGTGAGGTTTGGTGGGGGATTGCCAGGTGGGCTTGACTGGGCTTTGGTGATCAGTATAGTCTGACCCACCTCTGACTTGAGGTCATGGCCTCTAGAGCATGACCTTCCTCCTGATGTTGCTGCTCATCTTCTTCTACATATTTGCTGTGACTGGTATCTACTTCTTCGAGGAGTACACCCGTTCATCTCGCCAGGACCTGGAGTACCACATGTTCTTCTCGTAGGCAGGGTTGGGGGAAGCTTGGGTGAAAGGGGAGAATTTGGGTAAGAGATCTGGAAGCTTGTCCAAAATATAGTAATACAAAAGTATAGTCTATTCTGAAAAACTAGAATAGAATACAACGAGAAGGGGAAAGAGAAAGCAAAGAAATAATGAGTGGTGTTTGTTGTGATCTTTTTTTTTTCTTTTTTTGAGTTGGAGTTTCATTCTGTCGCCCAGGCTGGAAGGCTAGAGTGCAGTGGCACGCTCACTACCACCGCAGCCTCGACCTGCTGGGCTCAGGTGATCCTTTCGCCTCAGCCTTCCAAGTAGCTGGAACTACAGGCACATGCCACCACACCTGGCTATTTTTTGATTTATTGTAGAGATGAGGTCTTGCCAAGTTGCCCAGGCTGGTCTCAAACCCCTGGGCTGAGGCAATCCTCTCACCTCAGCTCCCCAAAGTGCTGGGGTTATAGGCATGAGACACCATGCTCTGCCTTAGTTGTGATCTTAAGTTGGGACAGCTAGTTCCAGGTTATTCTGAATTTTGCAAATTCAAAACACTCTTATCAACCATCATCAAACACTTTGTCAACCATCTTTACACAGCAGTATACTCCAGTGGTTAAGCCCTAGTTTCTATGTCTCAATTACCTCCTTTGAAAATGGGAATAATAACAGAACTAACTACCTCATAAGAATGTGGGGATAAATGAAGTGATACATTTAAGTATGTAGCACAGTATTTAACACATTATAAATGATCAGTAAATGTTACTGTGACTCTCAAACATGGTCACTGGCTCTATCCCAATCTCTAGGTACAGCTATTACATATGCTTACACCTATACCTATTCAAAAGTAAAATCTTGATAAGATCTCTATTTTTTTTTTGAGTTGGAGTCTCACTCTGTCACCCAGACTGGAGTGCAGTGGCTGCTCCCAGCCACCGCAGCCTCGGCCTGCTGGGCTCCGGCGATCCTTCCGTCTCAGCCTTCCAAGTAGCTGGAACTACAGGCGCGCACTACCACGCCCAGCTAATTTTTGATTTATTGTAGAGATGATTTATTTTGTGACAGAGAAAAACTTTTGTGAACAACGGTTCTCAGGAAGATATCCAAATTTTTTATTAATTTAAAAATAGGGCAACCCCCTGGGCTCCCTTCCCACTGTGGGAGCTTTTCTGTCCACTCAATAAATTCTGCTTTAAAAAAATTATTAACTATTAATTGCATACTTTTTATATTACTTGTTTGTATATATTTATTATCATTCACTATTTGGAATCACATGTGTTTGTGTCACATATCCATCCATTTACTTGCCTATCAGTTCATACTAGTGAACTAAATAGGAATGCTGTTTGCTAAATTTGTAAACCATCTTCTATTAAGTGTAGTCTATAGAGTAGTATGGAATGAACCTAGAAAAAAATGATATCTAGTTGGTGATTCATTCATCTTTAAAAAGTTCAGCTATTATGTGCTTATGCCCCAGGACTAATGAGAGGTATTCATAGATTATTCTTTTTTTTTTTTTTAAGAGAGACAGGATTTTACTATATGTCGTCCAGGCCAGAGTACAGTGGCACCGCACAATCACAACTCACCATAGCCTCAAACTCCTAGGCTCAAGCAATCCTGCTGCCTCAGCCTCCTGAGTAGCTGGGACTACAGGCACACACCACCATGCTTGGCTAATTTTTCAATTTTTTTTTAGAGATAAGGTCTCACGTTGTTGCCCAGACTGGTCTTGATCTTCTGGGCTCAAGCAGTCTTCCCACATCAGCCTCCCAAAATGCTGAGACTACAGGCCTGAACTCCTGTGTCTGGCCTCATACATTATTCTTGATAAAGGAAAACTTAATAAAACAACTTCAAGCTACTTGGAAGACTGAGGTGGAAGGATCGCCTAAGCCCAGCAAATCGAGGCTACGGTGGCCATGAGCGTGCAACTGCACTCCAGTCTGGGCAACAAGAGTGAAACTCCAACTCAAAAAAAAAAAACCAAAAAAAACCCAAACTTCAAACTGAAGAATGATTAGTGAAAAATTAAATATGATAGACAAAGAGTCAAAACCAGAACAAAGAAATGCTCTTATGTTGCTTTAAAAGTAAGAATGATATCGTTTCTGAGAAGTTTAGATCTCTGCTTCTATCTATTCACATATTTTTTTCCTTAGGGATGTGCTAAATTCCCTAGTGACGGTGTTCATTCTTTTCACCTTGGATCACTGGTATGCACTGCTTCAGGATGTCTGGAAGGTTCCTAAAGTCAGCCGTGTCTTCAGCAGCATCTATGTCATCCTTTGGTTATTGCTTGGCTCCATTATCTTTCGGAATATCATAGTAGCCATGATGGGTAAGCACAGAGGAGGTGAAATTTGGTGAGAAGGGTGGTCGGGAAGAAATTAGTTTGAAAGCTGGGTCTGGTGGATTATGAGTAGAAAGAACCTACTGTAGCAGGAAGACTTAGGTTCTGGAATGGCTATTTCACTTGGTTTCTCCCCACTCAACCCCTCCTCAAGTCTAGTCACTACCATCTCTCAACTCCTAATGGCCCTATGGGGCAGTTACTAACTTCCAGAATATCAGGAAAGAGCTGAACGAGGAGATGAGACATCGGGAGGCTCAGCACAAAGCTAACATATTCAAGCGGCGGATTATCCAGAGGTCTGCTTCCCCATTTTCAAACTGAACTTTATTTCTCAAGGGTTTCCTGAGATCATTCCCTGTTTCTCCTTGACCTTGACCCCGCTTTTCCCTTTGTAACAGAAGATTTGCCCCCATTCTTCAAAATTCTCTAGTGAATGGGTTTGGTGGCTCAGCCTGTAATCCCAGCACTTTGGGAGGCCGAGGCGAGTGGATTGCCTGAGCCCACAGGTTCGAAACCAGCCCAGGCAACTTCGCAAGACCTCGTCTCTACAATAAATAAAAAATTAGCCAGGCATGGTAGCACGTGCCTATAGTTTTGGCTACTTGGAAGGCTGAGGCGGAAGGATCACAGGAGCCCATCAGGTCGACTCTGGGGTGGCCGTGAGTATGCCACTGCACTCCAACCTGGGCGACAGAGTGAGACTCCAACTCAAAAAAAAAATTATTTAGCTCTAGAATATTGCCTGATTCTTCATCTACTGTGGGGACTCCTCCATTCTTTTTTCACCCCTCGATTACTATTTGTTCTCCCCTCTCAGTTTTCACTTTATGATCTGAGCCCCTTTCTTTTTTTCTCACTGCATTTCTGCTGGAGTATAGCTCTCTTCACTTTTTTGTTTGTTTGCTTTGCAGGAGACACAAACTGTCCTCTGAGGCACTGATATCAAGCCATAGCAAAGTAGATGCCAGGTTAGGAGTGTATATGTGAATTGGGATGGAAACACATGAAAGAAGAGAAGATAGAATGCCAAAGATAAAGATTAACTTTGAGAAATTTATTCATTCAATAACTATTTATTGTGTCAGTTGAATGGTGGTCCCCAAAATTATGTGTTCTTATCCTAACTCCCCAGAACCTGTGAATGTGGATTTGCAGATGTGATTAAGTTAATGATCTTGAGTTGATATCATCCTGGATTATCCAGGTGGGCCCTAAATCCAAGAGAAGACAGACACAGAGGATAGGAAAAGGTGGTGCGAAGATGGAGATAGAGATTGGAGTAATGCAGCTACAAGCCAAGGGACACTGAGGCATGTCAGGCAGCTACCAGAAGGTAGAATAGGCAAGGAACTTTCTCCCTTATGGCCTCCAGAGGGAGTGCAGCTCTGCCAACACCTTGATTTCAGACTTCTGGCCTCTAAAACAGAGAATACATTTCTGTTGTTTTAAGCCACCAAGTTTGTGGTAATTTGTTATAGCAGCCACAGGATGCTAATAGAAATCCCTTAAATGAAACAGATACTATTATAGAGTCTGAATGTTTAGCAGTGGACAAGAGAGCAGAGGAATAAACCAATTCATCCATTAACAAATAATTATTGAGTCAGGCTCCGTGGCTCAGCCTGTAATCCCGCGCCTTTGGGAGGCTGAGGTGAGTGGATTGCCTGAGCCCGTGGGTTCGAGACCCGCCTGGGCAACTTGGCAAGACCTCATCTCTACAATAAATAAAAAATCAGCCGGGCGTGGTAGCACGCGCCTGTAGGTCCAGCTACTTGGAAGGCTAAGGCGGAAGGATCGCCGGAGCCCAGCAGGTCGAGGCTGCAGTGGTCGGGAGCGGCCACTGCACTCCAGTCTGGGCGACAGAGTGAGACTCCAACTCAAAAAAAAAAAAAAAAAATTATTGAATACTTAGTAGGTGCTTGGGATATATTAATGAACAAAATAGACAATAATGCCTGCTCTCATGGAACTTACATATTAGTAGGGTGGGTAAAGAGATAATAAACAACATATTAAATAAATACATTAATATGTTAAAATATTATAGGCATTATGGTAAAATTAAAAGAACAGGTTAAGGGGAATTGGGAGTAGAGGGTGGGGGTTGCAGATGGGTTGCATTTTAAACAGGGTAGTCAGGGTGGCCTTATTGAAAAGGTAACATGTAGCCAGGTGCAGTGGCTCACGCCTGTAATCCCAGCACTTTGGATGACTGAGACAAAAGGATTGCCTGAGCCCACGGGTTCGAGACTAGCCTGGGTGATATGGTGAGATCTCATCTCTACAATAAATCAAAAAACTGCAGTGGCACACATCTGTAGTTCCAGCTACTTGGAAGGCTGAGGTGGAAAGATTGCCTGAGCCCAGCAGGTCAAATCTGCAGTGGCTGTGAGTGTGCCACTGTATTCCAGCCTGGGTGACAGAGTGAGACTGACTCAAGAAAGAAAAATAGAAAAGGTGGTAGCATAAGCAAAGACATGAAGGAGGTAAGGGGATTACCATGTGAATATCTATAGGAAAAATGTTATAGGCAGAGAAAACAGCTAACGCAAAAGTCCTAAGCCAGAAGCATGCCTGAATGTTTGAGAAACAGCAAGGAGGGCATTGTGACTGGAGCAGAGTGGCAGGGGGATGGGTGATGGGAGATGAAGTCAAAGAGATAAGGGGGATCCTGATCCTGTGAGGATCAGGAGGCCACTGTAGGGAAATTTTTCTCTGAGAGAAGTGGGAAGCAGAACAGAGTGACATGAAGACTTACATTTAAGAAGGATTACTCTGGTAGCTGAATTGATGATAGACTATAGAAGAACAAGGGAAGGAGCAGAGAAATCAATTGAGAGGCTATGCTGCTGTCCACGGAACAGATGATAATGGCTTAGATCAAGGTGGTACCAGTGAGTTAGTGAGAAAAGTTATATTTTGAAGATAGTGAACAAGATTTCTTGATGGACTGGATGTGGGAAGGAAGAGAAGAGTTAAGGATGATATATAGGATGATTGAGTTTGGAAGCTTAGAGTTTGGGAGTATTTTTGTCTTCATTGTCTTGTGTCCCAGCTTTAGAAAATGGTCAGAGCCAGGACAAGAATAATGAATGGACTATCTTATCTTGTAAATGTTGTTGAAGCAATAAAATTTATCTTTTCTTTTTTTTATTTAAATCTTTTATTTATTTATGTATTTTTAATGTAAAGATGTGGGATACAATTCAGGGTTAGGTATACAATCATTGATCATGCAGTTACCCCAATCTTTTCACTTACAGAGAATCCAGTCAACAAAGGGAATCTTTAGACTTATTAGACACTTCTGAAGAAGAGTCTAGACACGGTGTCACTGAAGAGGATTTAATAGCATTTGCATCAAAAACAGAAGAGCCTTTGTCAAAAAGAAAAGAATACCCATCTTCTTCCTCTGCTTCCTCCACATCCTCCTCTTCCTCTTCTACTGAATCTGAATATTCTGAATCTATTGGTGAGTAGAAGAGTTTTTTTAATTCAGACTTCTTCTTTATGAAACTTCCCAATCTTAAGCAAAGTTCTCCTATTATAATTGCTTTCCAGTTTTCTGGTCTTAATTATTTTATTCGTGCTTCTTAATTTCCATTATACTTTTGCTTACTTTGGATAAGTGTGACTGTGGTTTTCTTTGTTCATTGTAAAAAGTGGTCTCTTGATAATACACCCTTTTCCCTCCTTGCTTCCTGTTTCTGCTTTCATCCCCACCTTTCTACCCACACCATAGGATTTACCCAGCTTTTACAAATCTAGGCATGTTTTTTATGAAGCATTCCTCTCTACAGGTCAGTTGGACTGGGAGACTCTTGTGCACCAGAATCTGCCTGGGCTAATGGACATGGATCAGGATGACCGCATTGTTTGGCCCAGGGATTCGTTGTTCCGATATTTTGAGTTGCTAGAAAAGCTTCAGTATAACCTAGAGGAGCGTAAGAAGTTGCAAGAGTTTGCAGGTATGGCATTAGGGCAGTCCTGAGGACCAGAAATTAAGTACCTGGGAATCTATAGCATATGTAGCTGGGGAGATGAAGGAGAGTGTCCACTATTCTGGTATCTCAGCCTCTTAATTTCTGCCTCATACCTAAAATAGGCAAATTATTGGTTTGGTATGTCACATTCAGGGTACATGTCTCAATTTTCTCTAACTGAAAAAGAACCTAGAAACCCTGCTTTTCTCTACAGGGTACACCTAAATCCTATGAGATCTAAGAGCGTGTTTCTTTTTTTTTTTTTAGTTGGAGTCTCACTCTGTTGCCCAGACTGGAGTGCAGTGGCCGCTTCCGGCCACTGCAGCCTTAACCTGCTGGGCTCTGGTGATCCTTCTGCCTCAGCCTTCTGAATAGCAGGAATTACAGGCATGCGCTACCACGCCCGGCTGATTTTTGATTTATTGTAGAGATGAGGTCTCGCCAAGTTGCCCAGGAGGGTCTCGAACCCATGGGCTCAGACAATCCACTCACCTCAGCCTCCCAAAGCGCGGGATTACAGGCTGAGCCACCCAGCCCGGCTAGAACGTGTTTCTTAAGAAGAGACTGTCTAATTCCAGCTGTTGAGAATTAGGACAAGGTGGACTTTTGCTTAACTTGGACAATCCACCCCTTCTGTATATGTTCCTCTCTTTGAAGGTCACATTTCAGACTTGAGCAGCAGAGCCTCAGGCTCAAGTTGGATAGCTATGGGAATCAGATAGTAAGCAGAAGACCCACAAGTGCCCACTGCCTCAACCCACAAAAGAGGTTTATGAATTTCAGAGCTGGGCTCGGTGGCTCAGTCTGTAATCCCGCGCCTTTGGGAGGCTGAGGTGAGTGGATTGCCTGAGCCCGCGGGTTCGAGACCCGCCTGGGCAGCGAGACCTCATCTCTACAATAAAGAAAAAAAAAAGATCAGCCGGGCATGGTAGCGCATGCCTGTAATTCCGGCTACTTGGAAGGCTGAGGCGGAAGGATCACCGGAGCCCAGCAGACCGAGGCTGCAGTGGCCAGGAGCGGCCACTATACTCCAGTCTGGGCGACAGAGTGAGACTCCAACTCAAAAAAAAAAAAAAAAGAGGTTTATGAATTTCAGTTTTATCTTCCTATCATCCCCTTCTAGTGTCAGCTCTAGCAAAGAGAGTATATGATTTCAATAGTAGAGTTTGATGTAACCTGAGAACTGTTTATTTTTTCTTAAATTTCACCACTTGGAGATCAATTTGGATTAATAAAATTTCCCTCTAAGGCCTGGTGCAGTGGCTCAAGCCTGTAATCCTAGCACTTTGGGAGGCAGAGGTGAGAGGATTGCCTGAGCTCAGAGGTTTGAGACCAACCTAAGCAACATGGCAAGACCTTGCCTCTACAATAAATCAAAAAATTAGCCAGATGTGGTAGCACATGCCTGTGGTTCCAACTACTTGGAAGATGGAGGCGGAAGGATCACCTAAGCCTAGTGGGTTGAGGCTGCAGTGGTTGTGAGCGTACCACTGCACTCCGGCCTGGGTGACAGAGTGAGACTCTTAGCAAAAAAAAAAAAAAAAAATTCCCTCTAAACTAAAAAAACCCAGAAGTGTTGGGGGGCAAGTTTTTTACAAATAATACAAATTCCTATTATTTGGGATTTCGTCCTTATACTTAGTTGAAATTAATTCAATATGAAAATAAGAAATTAGAGAGGAGGACTGAAGTTTATGTGTAGTGGGCACAGGTGGGCAATAAGAGGAATTTATAACATTGGAACATGGAATTTAGGGCAGTTTGTCAAAGACAGGCTTTATTTACTTTAAAGTGTTGTCTGAAGTGAATCCTGTTCTGCCCAGTCATTCTTAGCCCTGAGGAGAACAGGGCAAAAAGGAGAGGGTAGCTTGGTAGCTTCTTTACTTGTTTGTGGCAAAGAGTACACAGACTCATATGGCTTAATTTAGAGTAAAGATTAGTAAAGGTTTGTGTGGAATCTAGAACCCAGAAAAGCAGGGTCTTCCCAAAACATTTATATGTTCTGAATAGTCTTAGCTCTCCAGCCTCACTGTCTGTTTTCTTTGCAGTGCAGGCACTGATGAACTTTGAAGACAAGTAAAGGAATGGATGCATTCGGTATCTTTGGGCCCAGCCTAAAAGATAATTAAGAGAATAGTTGGAAGTAGAGAATTCAAAGTATAAATGTTTATTCAGATAGTCCAATGCCTGTTTGGTTTTTTTTATGATTTTATTTTATTTTATTTTATTTTTTGAGTTGGAGTCTCACTCTGTCACCCGGCCACCTCAGCCTCGACCTGCTGGGCTCCGGCGATCCTTCCGCCTCAGCCTTCAAAGTAGCTGGAACTACAGGTGCGCGCTACCACACCTGGCTAATTTTTTAATTTACTATAGAGATGAGGTCTCGCCAATTGCCCAGGTGGGTCTCGAACCCGCGGGCACAGGCAATCCACTCACCTCGGCCTCTCAAAGCTCGGGATTACAGGCTGAGCCACCGAGCCCAGCTGTTTTTTTTGAAGTATAAATATCTAATAAATGCTGCTGGTAGTTGTTCAGTATTCTATTTTTTGAAATAGGGAATAGATGCTGAAAGCCATAAGATCAGGCAGAAGAGTTACTTCAAGCTGGGTGCAGTGGTGCATGCCTGTAGACCCAACAATGTGGGAAGCTGAGGCAGGAGGATGACTTGAGGTCAGTCAAGTCCAGCCTGGGCAACATAGGAAGACCTCATCTCTTTAAAAAAAGTTTATATGCCAGTAGAGTACTGTATTCCTTGGCTTTTCTACCCTTTTTCCAACTCCTGAACTTGATTCTTTTCTTGAATGGGTCATTTTAGCCCCCACCCTTCCTGCAACCTCTACTTCCTGAGAAGAGTCCTAATTTCATTCCCTCTCTCCTTAATGTGTATGTAAAGACCTCTCTGTGGGAATAAGGAAATCCTCAGAACTTTAGTGTAACTAATTGAGAAGTATTGTTTTCATTACCTTTTGTACTAATGTTGCTTCTCTTTTGAAACATTAGCTTTAATTGGACTAATTTTTACCTGTGTCTGGGCTAAAAGACAGTTCCTTTGTACCACTTTTTTTTTTTTTTTTTTTTTTGTCAGAGTCTTACTTTGTCGCCCAGGCTGGAATGCGATGACATGCTTGTGGCCACCACAGCCTTGACCTACTGGGCTCAGGCGGTCCTTCTGCTCAGCTTTCCAAGTAGCTGTAACTGCAGGTGTGCACCACCATGCCCAGGTAAATTTTTTTTATTTATTGTAGAGGTGAGGCCTCACCAAGTTGCCCAAGCTGGTCTCGAACCCCTGGGCTCAGGCAGTCCTCTCACCTCCGCTTCCCAAAGTGCTGGGATTACAGGCATGAGCCACCACACCTGGCCCTTTGTGCCATTTTGCTATTGCTTAGGGCAGTGTTCATTTTAAAATGTTCTTTAACTGAATACTCAGTACCAAGAGTGTTCAAAGTAGTAAATGTTCCACAGGTTTTTCGTGGTAGAAGGGACCTCAGAGTTAATTTGTCTCCCATCGAAGCAGGAATATCTTTTAGAACATCACTGAAAGGAGGACTATCCAGCTGATGCTTAATGTTTCTAGTTATTGGGGATTTATTATCTAGAAGGGGTCCCATTTCATTGTTGGACGACTCAAATCTTTAGCAATGTTTATTATTATTATTATTATTATTATTTGAGTTGGAGTCTCACTCTGTCGCCCAGACTGGAGTGCAGTGGCACGCTCCCGGCCACCGCAGCCTCGACCTGCTGGGCTCCAGGGATCCTTCCACCTCAGCCTTCTAATTAGCCTGAACTACAGGCGCACATACCATGCTCGGCTAATTTTTTGATTTATTGTGGAGATGAAGTCTCGCCAAGTTACCCAGGCAGGTCTTGAACCCGTGGGTTCAGGCAGTCCACACACTTCAGCCTCCCAAAATGCTGGGTTTACAGTCTGAGCCACGGAGTCCTGCCAGCAATGTTTATTATTAAAAACACTATCAGCTGGGCTCAGTGGCTCAGCCTGTAATCCCGTGCCTTGGGAGGCTGAGGTGAGTGGATTGCCTGAGCCTGCAAGTTTGAGACCCGCCTGGGCAACTTGGCGAGCCCTCATCTCTACAATAAATCAAAAAATTAGCCGGGCGTGGTAGCCTGCGCCTGTGGTTCCAGCTACTTGGAAGACTGAGGCGGAAGGATCGCCGGAGCCCAGCAGGTCGAGGCTGCGGTGGCCTGGAGCGGCCACTGCACTCCAGTCTGGGTGACAGAGTGAGACTCCAACTCAAAGCAAAATAAAAACAAAAACAAAACAAACAAAAACAAACAAACAAACAAAAAACAAAAAAACACTATCAAATCGGGCATTGTGACTCATGCCTGTAATCCCAGCACTTTGGGAGGCAGAGGCCGAAGGATTGCCTGAGTCCAGGGGTTCGAGACCATGGTGGGCATCTTGGCGATACCTCGTTTCTACAATAAATCAAAGCATTATCCGGGTGTGGTGGTGTGGTGTGTACCTATAGTTCCACCTACTTGGAAGACTGAAGTGGAAGGATTGCTTGAGCCTAGTGGACTGAGGCAGCGGTGGCAGTGAGTGTGCCTGAGTCTCAGCCCAGGTGACACAGTGAGACTCTAGCTCAAAAAAAAAAAATACTGGTCATTGCTTTACTAAACTCTGGTGTGGCCATGTGCTCTTTAAGCTATAGCCGCCACCATGTTTCCTAAGCTTTGGCCCCCTCTCCTACCTTGGGGAGGTGAACCTCCTCTCTTTTCTCTCTAATTTACTTTCTAAATAAACTATATTTTCCAATCTAACTTCTATGCTATTTTTTGCATCTTTTGTGTGGCACTAGACACCACCCCCCCATTGGGCCTGACCTAACAATCGGAGACCCCTACTGGGATTTTAACCTAACAGTGTAGAACTGCAAGACCAAATAAATGTGCAATTAAATTTGAACTTCAAGCAAACAAGGGGCAATTTTTAAGATAAGTATGTCCCAAGTGTTGTGGGAGACATACTTATACTAAAGAATTTATACATAGTTTATCTAAAATTGAAATTAAACTGGGCATCTTGTATTTTATTTGTCCAGTTTGGCAACCCTGGATGCAAGTTCGCAATCTAGGGCAGCAGGAAAATCCCATCCTGGTCCTGATGACACTCCTAGGGGTCAGGCCCTACATACACTAGGCATTTAACATAGATTATGTGTTACTTTGCCGGGTAGATATAATTGTCTTCTTTATATAAAACAAACAAAAAAATACTATCACTTACTGAGTGTTTAACATGGATAAAGCTATTTATATAGGTAGTATATATACTATACGAAGGGAACCCCAAAAAACCTGAAATTATATTTTGAAGGATGGGCCCCTTGTAAACTTGGAATTTGTTCCTTTGGATCAAATGGTCAATCAAAGTTTTTATCTGGAAGTTTTGAGAAGGTTATGTCAGAATTTGCAGAAGAAACATCCCAAGTTGTGACAAACAGGTGACTGGTTCTTTTTTTTTTTTTTGAGTTGGAGTCTCACTATGTCACCCAGGCTGGAGTGCAGTGGCATGCTCACAGCCACTGCAACCTCAACCTGCTGGGTTCAGGAGATCCTTCTGCCTCAGCTTTCCAAGTAGCTGGTAGCTGGCACTGCAGGCATGCACTACCATGGCTGGCTTATTTTTTGATTTATCATAGAGATGAGGTCTCACCAATCAGGCAGTCCCTCTTCTTGGCCTCCCAAAGTGTTGGGATTACAGGCTTGAGCCACTGCACCTGGCCTGGTTCTTTAACTATGACAACACACCTGCCCACACCTTGCTGAGTGTTCGGCAATTTTGACCAAAAACAGCATGATCCCCATGCCACGCCCTCCCTATTTACCTGATCTCACCTTGAGCAACTTTTTTTTTGTTTCCCGGGATGAAAAAAGTTCTCATAAGGAAATGTTTTGCCAAAATATGGAGAACGTGAAACAAAAAACTGCAGAAGCAATAAAAAGGCAACAAAATTGACAAGTTTAAAAACTGTTTTGAGCAGTGAAAAAGGTGTTTTGATAGGTGTATATTGCATCAGAGAGTACTTTGAAGATGACTGAAGTTTAAACACATAAGAATAAATACACAGTTTTTAAATGTATTCTGTTGACTGGGTGTGGTGTCTCATGCCTATAATCTCAGCACTTTGGGAGATCGAGGTGAGAGGATTACCTGAGCCTAGGGGTTCAAGACCAGCCTGGGGCAACTTGATGAGACCTCATCTCCGCTATAAATCAAGAAAAATTAGCCGGGCACGGTTGTGCACTCCTTGGAAGGTTGAGGTGGAAGGATCACCTGAGCCCAGCAGATTGAGGCTGCGGTGGCCATGAGCAGTGTGCCACTACACTCTAGCCTGGGTGACAGAGTAAGACTTCAACTGAAAAAAAAAATGCATTCTGTTTTAGGGGGATTCTCCCTCATATATAGAATATATATGCATATTTCATAAAATAATTATGATTGGAAGATATATCCTTCCATTTTTAGAGATCAGAAAAACTGAGACTTAAAAAAATTAAGTAAAATAAGTAAATTGTCTGATAGCACATACCAAGTAAGAGTCAGAGCTAAGATTCTAACCCACATTAAATCTTCTTTTTTTATAATATAATATGCATGCGTGTACGTGTGTGTGTGTGTGTGTGTGTGTGTGTGTGTGTGTGTGTGTGTGTGTGAAAGAGAGAGAGAGAGAGAAAGAGACAGGGTTTCATTCTGTCTTCCAGGCTAGAATGTAGTGGCACAGTCGTGGCTCACCATAGCCTTAATCTCCTGGGCTCAAGAGATCCTCCCACCTCAGCCTCCCAAGTAGCTGAGACTACAGGCGCACGCCACCATACCCAGCTAATTTTTCTATGTTTTATAGAGATGGGGGTCTCGCTTTGTTGCCTAGGCTGGTCTCAAATATCTAGGCTCAAGCAATCCTCTCACCTTGGCCTCCCAAAATGCTAGGATTATGGGTGTGAGCTACCATGCCTGGCCCCAGGTTAAATCTTCTGAGTTGAGAAAAATTCAGTTTAAACCATTTAAACAATAAAATAGCTTACTGGGAACTAGGAATTTTAAAGACAGTATAACTTCAGGATGGATTTAATATAAAAATTCACTGTTATTAGAGCCGTGGTTTTGTTTCTTCACAGTTTTCTTGTCTCTGCTGTCTTCCATGTATCCTTGTTATTTTCAGACTGACTTCACTTAGGTAGTCAGATAATTTTCTGAAGCTCCTAGGCTTATATACCTACTTACATCAAGAGGAAGGAAAACAGTGACTCCTTTCTCAGTCATTGAACAAAACTTCTCGGTGTTGGGTCAGAATAATGGTTATTTTTGAAGTGAATATACTGACTAGGAGAAGGCCTGAAGAATCTGGAATGTTATAATGTTCAATATCTTGATCTGCATGGTGGTTACACAGGTATATATAGATGTCGAAATTCAACACTGTACACTTAATATTTGGGCATTAACTGTATGTAAGTCAACCTCCTTCCCCCCCACCCCACACACACATCTTGAGCACCACTCTGATTAGGTAAATAAATTAGGTCATATGCTCACTTCTCAACCAGTCATAGAGGTAAGGTGGATGTGATGGAATCACTAATTAAGACTTTCTCCCAGCCAGGTGAGGTGGCTCCACCTATAATCCTAGCACTGTGAGAGGCCAAGGTGAGAGGATTGCCTGAGCCCATGGGTTCGAGACCAGCCTGGGCAACTTGGCGAGACCTCATCTCCACAATAAATCAAAAACTTAGCCGGGCATGGTGGCATATGCCTGTAGTTCCAGCTACTTGGAAAGTTGAGGTGGAAGGATCGCCTGTGCCCTGCAGGTCAAGCTGCGGAGGCCGTGAGCGTGCCACTGCACTCCAACCTGGGCAACAGAATGAGACTCCAACTCAAAAGAAAAGTAAAGAAACAAACAAGCAAACAAACAAAGACTTACTTCTGGAACTGGAGATAGGATCAAAAACACCCAACCTTAAGTAAGGGCTGCTACCCAAATGGAGAAGATATAAATGGATGATAAGGGGACAATTGTAAAGTCCTTACCTAAAAGTATGTATGACATAAAGGCCAAGGCAGGAAGAATGAAAATGAATTGAATATCCAGAATAAGCAAATCCATAGAATAGATGGTAGATTAGTGGTTGCCAGGGACCTGGGGAGGGAAGAATTGAGACTGACGGCTAATAGATGTGGAGTTTCCTTTTGGGGTGATGAAAATGTTCTGGAATTAGATAATGGTGAAAATTGTACAACAAAACATTTTAAAACACCGAATTGTATACTTTTAAATGATGAATTTTATGTTATGTAAATTAAATATCAATTTTTAAAATGAAGTAAAAATTATCTAAACCTTAAGAACCAACATTGCCGGGCTCGGTGGCTCAGCCTGTAATCCCACGCCTTTGGGAGGCTAAGGTGAGTGGATTGCCTGAGCCCGCGGGTTCGAGACCCGCCTGGGCAACGAGACCTCATCTCTACAATAAATCAAAAAATCAGCCGGGCGTGGTAGCGCATGCCTGTAATTCCGGCTACTTGGAAGACTGAGGCGGAAGGATCGCCGGAGCCCAGCAGGTCGAGGCTGCGGTGGCCGGGAGCGGCCACTGCACTCCAGTCTGGGCAACAGAGTGAGACTCCAACTCAAAAAATAAAAATAAAAATAAAAATAAACTTCGGGCCAGGTGCAGTAGCTCATGCCTATAATCCTAGCACTTTGGGAGACCAAGGTGAGAGAATTGCCTGAGCCCACGAGTTCAAGACCAGCCTGGGCAACTTGGCGAGATCTCATATCTACAATAAAACAAAAAGTTAACTGGGCATGGTGGTGCGCGCCTATAGTTCCAGCTACTTGGAAGGCTGAGGCGGAAGGATCGCCTGAGCCCAGCAGGTTAAGGCTGCAGTGACCATGAGCGTGCCACTGCATTCCAGCCTGGGCAACAAAGTGAGACTCCAACTAAAAAAAATAAAAATAAACTTCAAGCCGGGCTCGGTGGCTTAGCCTGTAATGCCACGCTTTTGGGAGGCTGAGGTGAGTGGATTGCCTGAGCCCGCGGGTTCGAGACCCGCCTGGGCAGCGAGACCTCATCTCTACAATAAATCAAAAAATGAGCCGGGCATGGTAGCATGCGCCTGTAGTTCCAGCTACTTGGAAGGCTGAGGCGGAAGGATCGCCGGAGCCCAGCAGGTTGTGGCTGCGGTGGCCGGGAGCAGCCACTGCACTCCAGTCTGGGCAACAGAGTGAGACTCCAACTCAAAATAAATAAATAAATAAATAAATAAACTTCAGAGCTTTGGTCTGGTTATGTGGCTCTTGGAGCGATGGCTGCCATACTATTACCTAAGCTTTGGCCCCCTTCATACCTTAGGGAAGTAAATTTCTTCTCTCTCTGTCCAATTTATTTTCTAAATAAACTATATTTTTAATCTAAAAAGTAAAAAAATAAACTTCAGTATATAGTGTATTAAAAATTCTCCCTATCATAAAAAATATGGCATAAATATTTGGAAAGTACTAAAAATACTATTTTTAGACATGATTGTATACCTGGAAATCCCAAAGGAATTAACTAAAATTAGAGATGACAAAGATGAAAGATAACATTTAACACTATTAGGAGAAAAGAAGGCTGAGATGAAAACCTGGGAAATGGGAATGTTTAAAGGATAAGAGGAGGATGTAAAGCTGACAAAGAAGCATGAGAGGAAACAGCTGAAGAGACAGAAGGATAAACATTCTAGAGCAACGACCCTAGAGCCAAGACAGAATTTTAAGAAAGGAACGGTCCAGCAAGATCTGGACTGGAGCATCCATTGAATCTGGCAATCAAAATACAATAAACATAGTAAAACAGAATGAGGAAGTATTATTTCATAAATCTTACATGTGTAATTCACAGAGTAAATGCTCTCAAGCAGCTTTGGTCAAAGTGTGCTCTGAGGACCAGCAGAACTGGCTTCACCTGGTAACTTGTTAGTGTAGAATCTCTTCCAACATCACAAGACCAGAAAATAAACACATAAATAAAATAAAAAAGCCGGGCTCGGTGGCTCAGCCTGTAATCCCACGCCTTTGGGAGGCTGAGGTGAGTGGATTGCCTGAGCCCGCGGGTTCGAGACCCGCCTGGGCAGCGAGACCTCATCTCTACAATAAATCAAAAATCAGCCAGGCATGGTAGTGCATGCCTGTAATTCCGGCTACTCGGAAGGCTGAGGCGGAAGGATCGCCGGAGCCCAGCAGGTCGAGGCTGCAGTGGCCGGGAGCGGCCACTGCACTCCAGTCTGGGTGACAGAGTGAGACTTCAACTCAAAAATAAATAAATAAATAAATAAATAAAATAAAAAGAAGTGTAGAATCTCAGGCTCCATCCCACTGGCCCATTGAATCAGGTAATAGATACGCACATTAAGAGTTCAAAAGCATTGCTTTGTAAGGATTTGGTGAATATTGTCTCCTGACTTTCTATAGCTGACCTTCTCCAGTGGTCTATGCATGCTGCCTTTTATTCTTTAACTCTTTCCTCAATGAAAACAATCTGGCTTTAATTCTACTGGAATGGAAGTTTATTCAAAAAATATTTGTTGAGTGCCTATATTCCAGATATTGTTATAGGCACTTGGGACACATCAGCACGTCAGTGTATAAACAAGAACAAAAACACAAAACTTTTTCTGAATAAATACAGATGTTCTACAAATATTCTAAGGTCTAAGGATCAAACCTCACTGGAAGTGCATCCATTACTTCTCTAGTTTCCTTTTCATCCTTGCTCTGACTGAGCATCCTGGTCATAGCTTTCACCAATGTTCTAAGTCAAGGAAGGTAATTGAGCTCTATGCCAGGGCTCTGAGGGTTCCTCAGGAGCATTTTGGAAGTGAAGTTAGGATTTAGATATTGTGCAACTGAATTTTGCATTTTTTCACATATGATTTGTAATAAGATGTTATTTTGGAACAGTTTTTCTCTTTGATCTCTAATTATTTATACCTTCAAATACCATACTGGAACATAAACAATGTGTTCACCCTTGGAAACAGAAAAATTAATATTTGTTTTATTGTAGCATCAAGTATACAAAAATAATGCAAGAAGGAAAGAGACATTTTATAATAACAATACAACCTGTACCTACTTATTATCATAATATTAACTTTTTTATGTTTGACAGATTATTGGTTATGAATCTATATTAATTTTGCTTTACTGTAATTGGTCCGTATGTTGTTACTGTGTTTTTAAATGTAATATGAAAGTTTTTCAATGTTTGTTTATGAAAGTTTTTCAATGTTTGTTGTTTTGAAAGTTTTTCAATGTTTTGTTTATATATTTATTTATCATACTGAGGTTTAAAACCTCAAAGAATCCCTAGGTCTCTTTCCATCTCATTTTTTTCCCTAGCCACTAAACAACTAGGGACTGCCTCATTTCTTGAGACCTGGCAATGAAGAGCCAGACCCCAAGTGTCCAAAAAGGGATTCAGTTCTACTTTCAACAAAGTTGAAATGTCTTTTTTTTTTTTTTTTTGAGTTGGAGTGTCACTCTGTCGCCCAGACTGGAGTGCAGTGGCCGCTCCCAGCCACCGCAGCCTCCACCTGCTGGAGATTCGGCAATCCTTCCGCCTCAGCCTTCCAAGTAGCCAGAACTACAGGCGTGCGCTACCACGCCCGGCAGATTTTTGATTTATTGTACAGATGAGGTCTTGCCAAGTTGCCCAGGCGGGTCTCGAACCCGCGGGTTCAGGCAATCCACTCACCTCAGCCTCCCAAAGGCGCGGGATTACAGGCTGAGTCACCGAGCCCGGCTTAGATTGAAATGTCTTATTTGCCAGCCATGATATTCAGGTTTGAGGTTAGAAAAACTGTTCAATGCATGAGCATAAACCTATGTTAATGCTACTTTTGGAGAGGTGTCTGACTTTTACCATTTTGCAAGGTATGTATCAGAGAAATAAGCAGACATTTTCGCAATGTTTACATTTGTATGTTTCCTATTCAGATGACTTAGAATGGGATTAACATTTCAAACTTTTATGTATATATGTATGTATGTATTTATTTATTTGAGTCAGAGTCTCAATCTGTTACCCAGGCTGGAGTACAGTGGCATGATCATGGCTACTGCTGCCTAGAGCTGCTGGGCTCAGGCGATCCTTCCTTCTCAGTTTTCCAAGTAACTGTGACTACAGAAACGTGCCACCATGCCCAGCTATTTTTGCTGTCGTTGCCATGTTGTCCATGCTGATCTCTAACTCCTGGGCTCAGGCAGTCCTCTCACCTCGGCCTTTCAAGTTGCTGGTATTACAGGCATGAACCGCTGTGCCTGGCTATTTTTATTTGTTTTAATTTTGTTATTATTATTATTTTTAATCAGGCAGTTTTCTGAACCAGAATAGCTTCAGCGAGACACCCTAACTTTTTATTTTGAAGTAACTTTAGACTTACAGAAAAGTTGCAAAGATAATTTCCATGTGCCTGTTATCCAGCCTTCTCTAGTGTCAACATCTTATATAACCATGATACAATCAAAATGAAAAAGTTAACATTGGTAAAATACTATTAACAACACTACAGACTTTATTTGGATTTCATCTGTTTTTCCACAAATGTCCTTTTTCTGTTTTAGGATCCAGTTCAGAATATGACATTGTATTTATTTGTTATGTCTCCTTAGTGTCCTCTGGTTGTGACAGTTGTCTTAGTCTTTCCTTGTCTTTCATGACCTGACTTGCTTGAAGAGTTCTGGTCAAATATTTTGCAGAACATCCCTCAGTTTGGATTTATCTGATATTTCCTTGTGATTTTACTGAGATTATGAATTTTTAGCATTACTGCTGAGGTGAAGTGCCCTTCTCAGCACATCATACAGGAGGTATATAATAGTGATATAGCTTATTATCGGTGATGTTAACCTTGATCTTTTAAGGTGATGTATGCCAGGTTTCTTCACTGTCAAGTTAACTATTTTCCTTTATAATTAATAAATATCTGAAAGGAGATGCTTGGAGATTATGAAAATATCTTGTTTTGCCTAAAACTTTTGTCCACTAATTTTAGCTTTTTTATTTTTATTTTTTTTGGAGTTGGAGTCTCACTGTCGCCCAGACTGGAGTGCAGTGGCCGCTCCCGGCCACCGCAGCCTCGACCTGCTGGGCTCCGGCGATCCTTCCGCCTCAGTCTTCTGAGTAGCCGGAATTACAGGCGTGTGCTACCACGCCCACCTGATTTTTTGATTTATTGTAAAGATGAGGTCTCGCTGCCCAGGCGGGTCTCGAACCCGCAGGCTCAGGCAATCCACTCACCTAGCCTCCCAAAGGTGCGGGATTACAGGGTGAGCCACCGAGCCTGGCGGTTAATTTTAGCTTTTATCAGTGGATCTTATTTGCAGTAATTACTACTGTGGTGTTCTTCTGTTTTTCTCATTCCTTCTACATTTTTTTTTTTTTTTAGTTGGAGTCTTACTCTGTCACCCAGACTGGAGTGCAGTGGCCGCTCCCGGCCACCACAGCCTCGACCCGCTGGGCTCCGGCGATCCTTCCGCCTCAGCCTTCCAAGTAGCCGGAATTACAGGCATGCGCTACCATGCCCAGCTGATTTTTTTGATTTACTGTAGAGATGAGGTCTTGCTGCCCAGTCAGGTCTTGAACCCACGCGCTCAGGCAATCCACTCACCTCAGCCTCCCAAAGGCACGGGATTACAGGCTGAGCCACCGAGCCCAGCTCCTTCTACATTTATTAATTGGAATTCTTTTGTAAAGAATTGTCCCTTGGCTGGGTGCAGTGGCTCATGACTGTAATCCCACCACTTTGGGAGGCTGTGGTGAGAGGATCGCCTGAGCTCAGGGGTTCGAGACCAGCCTGAGCAACATGGCAAGACCTTGTTTCTACAATAAATAAAAAAATTAACCGGGAGTGGTGGCACATGCCTGTGGTTCCATCTACTTGGAAGTCTGAGGCAGAAGGATCGCCTTAGCCCAGCAGGTTGAGGCTGCGGTGGCCGTGAGGCACTCCAGCCTGGGTGACAGAGTGACACTCTGACTCAAAAAAAAAAAAAGGCTGGGCTTGGTGACTCAGCCTGTAATCCCAGCCCTTTGGGAGGCCGAGGTTAGTGGATTGCCTGAGTCCGCGGGTTCGAAACCCACTCAGGCAACTTGGTGAGACCTCGTCTCTACAAAAAATAAAAAATTAGCAGGGTGTGGTATAGTGTGCCTGTAGTTCCAGTTACTTGGAAGGCTGAGGCGGAAGGGTCACCGGAGCCCAGCAGGTCGAGTCTGCAATGGCCGGGAGCTTGCCACTGTATT
The DNA here is from genome assembly GCA_027257055.1 of Cephalopachus bancanus. Taxonomy (NCBI): domain Eukaryota; kingdom Metazoa; phylum Chordata; class Mammalia; order Primates; family Tarsiidae; genus Cephalopachus; species Cephalopachus bancanus. Next base: position 1,015,211 of record JAPVLO010000148.1, on the reverse strand, counting down.
CCAGTCTGGGCAACAGTCTGGGCAATAGAGTGAGATTCCAACTAAAAAAAAAAAAAAAAAGAAAAAGAAAAAGAAAGAAAGAAAGAAAGAAAAGAATTGTTCCTTCTCTGAGCTAAACATTTTAAGTCTTTATCTGGATAGAAGCAGCAAGCTCATAACCACAATAGAATTCTTAGCCTCTGTAAATATGGGCAAGAAATAAGTGGAGAAGCATGAATTTATTTAATAAATTCTTTGTTTAACACCCTATGCCAGTAACTATGTTAGGCATGTCTGGTACAACAGGCTATAGTCTCTGCTCTAAAGATTATAGTCTAGTTTAAGATGATACTTAATATCTCTGTATTGGAGACTAGGTAGATTCCTCTGAGTAGCATATTTCCCCACAAAAGCCTTTGTAGGACTAAATAAGGGTACTTTATCTGACTGACTCATCTCCCTGTTTTTTTTTTTTGTTTGTTTGTTTGTTTTGAGTCGTAGTCTCACTGTTGCCTAGGCTGGAATGTAGTAGCCACCACAGCTTCGACCTGCTGGGCTCAGACAATCCTTCCACGTCAGCTTTCCAAGTAGCTGGAACTGCAAGCATGCGCCACCACGTCCAACTAATTTTTTTGATTTATTGTAGAGACGAGGTCTTGCCAGGTTGCCCGGGCTGGCCTCCAACCCTTGGGCTCAAGCAGTCCTCTCCTTCTCCTCCCAAAGTGCTAGGATTATAGGCATGAGCCACCGCACCCGGCCACCTTGTTTTGTTTTTTTAATCCTCTCTTCTGTGAGAACAAATTTCTCTCTTCTCCCCAACATGTGTCTATCCCTAACCACTCCTTACCAGAAGTCTTCTCTGCTTTACTTCTTCCTCTTTTTTTTTTTTTGAGTTGGAGTCTCACTCTGTCACCCAGACTGAAGTGCAGTGGCCGCTCCCGGCCACCGCAGCCTCGACCTGCTGGGCTCTGGCGATCCTTCCGCCTCAGCCTTCCAAGTAGCCGGAATTACAGGCATGCGCTACCACGCCCGGCTGGTTTTTTGTAAAGATGAGGTCTCGCTGCCCAGGCGGGTCTCGAACCCGCGGGCTCAGGCAATCCACTCACCTCAGCCTCCCAAAGGCGCGGGATTACAGGCTGAGCCACTGAGCCCGGCTTACTTCTTCCTCTTAAATGTCACACAAATTTCTTTTGTTGGCCAACTGAAACATGGAAACATACAGGGAAAGGAAATCTGGAAAATTAATTCTAGTTTAGCTAAACTGACAAAATGCAAAACCACCACAGATTATCTTGACCATTGTACCTTCATGGAAATTTTCTCCTCTTTTGGCTACCAGACAACACTTTCTTCAGGTTTTCCTTTGAGTTGCTTTCCCTCTACTTTTGTTGCCAGTCATCTTCTTTCCAAACTGTGTGGTCCTTGGCCATTTTTGCTTCTTACTCTACAAATTCCAACTAGCTTTATCCCCTTTTATTGTTCCAGCTACGATTTATATGTTAATGACTTCCAATTTCATTTTCAGCCCAGACCACTCTTAGAAACTCTAAGGGAAATGTTTAGCTGCCTACTGGACAACTTCATTTGTCTTTCCTTAGACACTTCAGTTGAGGTATGTTTCTTCAAACCTGGTCTTCCTCTTCTAATCTCAATGAGAACTTCTAAACAATTTTCCTTGGTTGGGGGAGTCCTCAGTGATCTCCTCTATACTTAACTCATCTAGTTTCATATTATTTCCTGAAGATCTTTCACTTAAGATGCTGTTTCTGGCTGGGCGCAGTGGCTCAGTCTGTAATTCTAGCACGTTGGGAATCCGAGGTGAGAGGATTGCCTGAGCCCACGGGTTTGAGACCAGCTGGGCAACTTGGTGAGACCTCGTCTCTACAATATATCACAAAAACTAGTCGGATATGGTGGCGTGCCTCTGTAGTTCCAGCTACTTGGAAGGCTGAGGTGGAAGGATCGCCTAAGTCCAGCAGGTGGAGGCTGCGGTGGCTGTGAGCGTGCTGCTGCACTCTATCCTGGGTGACAAGAGTGAGACTTCAACTTAAAAAAAAAAAAGATGCTGTTTCTTATACCAATTTTCGTATTAATTAAGATTCTTAGGCCAGGCTCAGTGGTTCATGCCTATAATCCCAGCACTTTGGGAGGCCAAGGCAGGAGGATTACTTGAGGCCAGGAGTTACTGACCAGCTTAGGTAATATAGCAGAGAACCTGTCTCTACAAATAAAATAAAAATTAAAAAATAAGGTGAGTGTGGCAGTATGCACCTGTAGTCCTAGCTACATAGGAGGCTGAGGCGGAAAGATTGCCTGATACCAGGAGTTTGATGCTGCAGTGAGATATGATCATGCCATTGCACTCAAGACTGAGCAAAAGAGCATGACTCTGTCTCTAAAAAAAATTTTAAATTTAAATCAAAAAAGGATTCTTTAAGTTGGATAGAAAGAATTTATCTTGGCCAGGCACAGTGGCTCAGCCTGAAATCCCAGCACTTTGGGAGGCCAAGCAATAGGATTACCTGAGCCTGGGGGTTCAAGACCAGCCTGGGCAACTTGGTGAGACCTTGTCTCTACAATAAATTAAAAAATAAGCTGGGCATGGTAGCATGTGCCTGTAGTTCCATCTACCTGGAAGGCTGAGGTGGAAGGACCACCTGAGCCCAGCAGGTCAAGGCTGCAGTGGCCATGAGCATGCCACTGCACTCCAATCTGGGCAACAGAGTGAGACTCCAACTCAAAAAAAAAATTTTTATCTTGAGCTAGTCTTATCATAGTGGTAACATGTAGTGGATCTGTACCAGTGCCTGGCACATCACAGGCTCTTTGTAATACAAAGGAATTAGGTAAATGGGCAATAATAGCTTTATTTTACAGATACATGAATTACAAGAACTTCTCCTGGTTATCAAACTAATAAGTATGGAGTGGAGACCTAGAATTCAGAGGCCTGATATAAAAATGCAAACATAATTTAAAAGTATCTTATTCAGGAGAGTCAAAGGCTATGCTGTAAGAATAAATTAACCCTTAAATCTTAGTGGTTTAGTATGATGAGAAAGGCGTAGTACGCACTCATGAAGATTCCAGTACTGGTTGGGCAACTGTTCAAGGCAGCTATGGTAAATTTTTGTTATTTGTATAATTATGGTTTATAAAGTTGCTTCCAGCCGGGTTCAGTGGCTCAGCCTGTAATCCCGCGCTTTGGGAGGTTGAGGTGAGTGGATTGCCTGAGCCCGCGGGTTCGAGACCCATCTGGGCAACTTGGCAAGACCTCATCTCTACAATAAATAAAAAATTAGCTGGGCGTGGTAGCATGCGCCTGTAGTTCCAGCTACTTGGAAGGCTGAGGCGGAAGGATCCTGGGAGCCCAGCAGGTCGAGGCTGCGGTGGCCAGGAGCAGCCACTGCACTCCAATCTGGGCAACGGAGTGAGACTCCAACTCAAAAAAAAAAAAAAAAGTTGCTTCCGACAAATGAATTAATGACTACTGAATCCCCTCTCCTCAAGGAAATACAGGTTCAGGTTCCTGTGAGCTTCTGGTCACAATTGAACAAATATATAACCTTGTTTTTTGTGTTTCTGTTTATAGGCACCTTATTTAACATATGTTGTTGATTTATTAACACTGAACTCACAACCAACAGCACTATAACTCATGCCTGAATGAAGCTTTTCTAACAAACATATTTTCACTATCAGGCACACACAAACATATTTTCTCTGTCAGGCACATCATAACTTTCTTTCACTTAGGAACAACCACACAACACTTCAACACTGAGCTTGAGAGCCATTTTAAATTGTCAAATCACCAATAAAAATGCAAAAACATGGCACTAAACAGACCACAACAAGACACTTATTTAGACTATGAGTGCTACAATAAGAAGGCAGAGCATTGCCTTGTTCCACATCAACTGGGAATGTATGACAGGTGATTCAAACTTTTCACCATTCTACACATGTGTATGAGTCTGTGAATGACTACAAAAGCATGGCCAATATTGATTTTGAGGCAACAAGTAAATTGAGTGAATTCACAAATACGGAACTCAGAAATGATGAGGATCAACTATAAATTCTGTGATAATTTGGAGCTTCAGGCCACTTTGACCTTGTGACACTGTCATCTCAACATGCAGTTTCAGCTGGGCTCGGTGGCTCAGCCTGTAATCCCGTGCCTTTGGGAGGCTGAGGTGAGTGGATTGCCTGAGCCCGCGGGTTCGAGACCCATCTGGGCAACTTGGTGAGACCTCATCTGTACAATAAATCAAAAATTAGCCGGGCATGGTAGTGCGTGCCTGTAGTTCCCGCTACTTGGAAGGCTGAGGCGGAAGGATCGCCTGAGCCCAGCAGGTCGAGGCTGCGGTGGCCGGGAGCGGCCGCTGCACTCCAGTCTGGGCGATTGAGTGAGACTCCAACTCAAAAAAAAAAAAACATGCAGTTTCTAAGTTACCTCAGCAGAGAAGAGATTGTTGGAGGGTCATTCACTATCTCTTAATTTATTTGGTTAGTCACAATTCATTGAACAGAACTAATCGCCTGAATCCACCTAATGCAAGGGATCTGGGAATTGTGAGAAATGCTTGGATATCTAGAAGCAATAAATATTTCAGTTAAAGGCAAACCAAAAAAGGAAACAACTGTATCTTACACAGAGAGGCATCTGTTATTGTCAGGCAGAGAATGCCCTGTAGGAGATTTTGAGGAGTGAGGATGCTCAATTCCTTTGGCTCTTCCCAGGTATATCCATTCTAATGCATAGATCACAGAGTATTCCAGGCATCACCAGTTTTATTCATTTCATTTTTACAGGACACAAGATTAATTTCTTGTTCTGGACCCCTATCATTTCAGTTCACTTGTTCTGTTTTTCTCTCTTTCCAATTGATCATCCATAGGTTTGAAACTGAATCGCTCTTATTGATCTTTACCAAAATATAAGTGGTAACCAACACACTTGAATCAAGCCTGAGGTATTTGCCATAAGCCCTAAGTGCTTCACCCTCAGCACATGATCTGAATCCTTAGCAGCAAGAACATTGTTTAACCAGCTGCTTACTACTGTATAATGTAGATGGCCAAGAAATTTCCCATCCTGCATAGGAGACGTCCTCCTTGTTCTCCTCTCTGCTTGACCCAACTAGTTACATATTTGTTCTTAAGACCTTTCACTCAAGATACTACTTCTGGGCTGGGTGTGGTGGCTCACACCTGTAATCCCAGCTCTTTGAGAAGCAGAGGTGAGCCCAGGAATTCAAGACCAGCTGGGCAACTTGGCGAGACCTCGTCTCTACAATAAATCAAAAAATTAGCTGGGCATGGTGACATGCCTGTAGTTCCAGCTACTTGGAAGACTGAAGTGGAAGGATCAGCTGAGCCCAGTAGGTCAAGGCTGGGGTGACTGTGATGTTGCGTTGCACTCCAGCCTGGGTGACAGAGTGAGACTCTGACTCAAAAAACAAACAAACAAACAAACAAATACTACTTCTGGATAATAACTTCTGCATTAATTGGAACTTTTAAAAATTCAAACAAAATATTCATCTTGAGCTCTTCTAATAATAGCAGTAGTAACATTTAATGAATGTTTATTCTGTACCAGTGTCTGACACATGATAGGTGCTAATCTTTGTAGAATGAATGCCAGGCATTACAAGTACTTTAAGTGCATTATCTAATTTGATCCTCTCAAAAACTCTATACAGTATTTTTTTTTTTCCTTTTTGCAGAAAAGAACAATGACACAGAGAGGTTTAGAAATTGGCCCAGGACACACCGCTAATAAATATTGGAACTAGTGTTTGAACCTAGGGCATCTCATTTTTTTCTACCCTGTTAGCAAAAGAGGAGAATTTATTGTTACAGAGGGTTTTTACAGAACCAAGGGCAGAAATTCAGGTGGGTTGCAGGATGAACTGGAATCAGGAGCTAGAAAGCTGTTGGGAACCCAGGCCACATTCTTCCTCTGATTCTCCTATTTGCTTTTCAGACTAGATGTGGTACCCTTGATGGGCAAAGAGAAAATATTAGCAAAACAATGCTGTAGATCATTTCACTGGTCCCAACTTTTGACTTACCTTGGAAAATCCCAGCATTGCACCCAACTCCCTTTGTGACCAGGGCCAAGTCATTCCATTTCTTCGGGCCTCAATTTCCTTATCTGTAAAATGAGAAGTGTTTACCAGAGGATTTCTCAGGTGTCTGCCACCTCCAAAATTCAGTGATCCTAAGTGAATTTTCTAAAAAGCACATTAACAATGGAGTTCAAAGTATGGGTTTGGGGGAGAGAATGAGGATGGGGGTCTAAGGAAAGAAGGACAATAAAGGTTTGGCAGAAGCCTAAGGGTTGAATTACTGTTTAGAACTGGTGTCAAATGAAGGTCTTTGGGGAGATATAAATGGGGAATGGAAAGACTTCTAATGCTGACCAGGAGAGATTATTTTGAATGGAATCTCTCTTTTTGATCATCGAGCAGTTCTGTGTGTAGGGGGACTAGCCTCCTTGCATGGTGATTTAATCTGGTTTATCTCTTCTCAGCTCAGAATTTTTTATGTCTTTTACCTAGGCCACAGAGACAGAGCCAAAGAAAAACTCAAACATTTGAATAGCCTAATGAGCAAGTCACATTTCTCTGGGTCTATTTCCTTATCCATAAATTAAAAGGTTTTGGTTTATGTGATCTCCAGTACTGCCCAGATCTTAACATTTTGTGCTTCTGGATGGGGAATAGAAAGTAGTGAACTCTTCTTGAATTCTCCGTCCTTGTACCAGACCTTTTAATTTCTCCTCTCTGTTGCCCAGTTTCTTTCACCTGGGCCCTCTTCTTCAATTTCCTCAAATCCTCTTTGCTTTTTAGCTCCTTTGTATCCTTTTTGTTTTGTTTTGTTTGAATCAGAGTCTCACTCTGTCAGCCAGGCTGGAGTGCTGTGGCATGCTCACAGCCACCGCAGCCTCAACCTGCTGGGCTCTGGCAATCCTTCTGCCTCAGCCTTCCAAGTAGCTGGAACAGGCATGCGCCACCACACCCAGCTAATTTTTTTATTTATTATAGAAATGAGGTCTTGCTAAGTTGCCTAGGCTGGTCTCGGACCTGTGGACTCAGGCAATCCTCACCTCAGCCTCCCAAAGTGCTAGGGTTATAGGCATGAGCCACCATGCCCGGCCCAGCTAGTTTTTTGATTTATTGTAGAGACAAGGTCTCAACATGTTGCCCAGGCTGGTCTCGAATCCCTGAGATCAGGCAATCTTCTCGCCTCAGTTGTTTTCTTATATTTTTTTGCAGACCCCCAGATTACACCCCTGGTGTCCAGTTCTCCATCTCCATTTCTGCCTACTCCTCTCTGCATTACTGACTCCTAACTCAAGCTATCTCCTTGGGTTCCTCTGAGGGCCTCCTGGGGTCCCCTATCATTGGTCCTTCTCACAGAAGCATGCCCTTCTCCAGAGCCAAAGGATCAGGTAGTCAGTGGCTCAAGTGACAAACCTGCTGTCAGGTTACAGATATTGTTTCCTGAAAGACCACTCCACAGTGTCAGTGGAGCCTCAGGCTGCCTGCAGTGCCCTGCCCTCACCTGGCTATCCCACACAAGGTGAGAATAACCAGAACTCACCTCTAACACTGGTGTGTTCACCTGGAAACATGTCTCTGAGCCTCTGGCCCCTGCTGCTGCTGCTGCTTCTGCTGCTGTTGTCCTGTGCAGGTGAGAGGAACAGTGAGCAGGGCAAGGGATGAAGGGGAGGGTTGCTGGAAAAAGGTTTAAGAATGTGGCGGTTAACCTGTTAGAAAAAAAATAAAGGGACAGGGAAAAGCAGCAGAGACTCGTGATAAGGGAGAAAATGAGGGTTAAGAAAGTAGGACAAGCCGGGCTCGGTGGCTCAGCCTGTAATCCCGTGCCTTTGGGAGGCTGAGGTGAGTGGATTGCCTGAGCCCGCGGGTTCAAGACCCGCCTGGGCAGCGAGACCTCATCTCTACAATAACTCAAAAAATCAGCCAGGCGCGGTAGCGCATGCCTATAATTCTGGCTATTCGGAAGGCTGAGGCAGAAGGATCACCGGAGCCCAGCAGGTCGAGGCTGCGGTGGCTGGGAGCGGCCACTGCACTCCAGTCTGGGCGACAGAGTGAGACTCCAACTCAAAAAAAAAAGTAGGACAAGACTTACCATAGGCCAATAAAAGGGCCTCAGCTCACCATTCCCTCACCTCATCTCTAGATCCAGGCAGGCAATTGTGTTCAGGGGCAGGGATGAGCTTGGATTCTGGGTTCCTCCCCTTTATTGACGTCTGGTTTCTCTCCTTACAGTGACTCTGGCCCCTACTGGGTCCCAGTCCCTGGACTCTGGTCTCTCCCTCTTGAAGTCATTGCTCTCCACTCTGGACCAGGCTCCCCAAGGCTCCCTCAGCCGCTCACGGTTCTCTGCATTCCTGGCCAACATTTCTTCTTCCTTTGAGCCCGGGAGAACGGGGGAGGGACCAGTGGGAGAGCCCCCACCTCTCCAGCCCCCTGCCCTCCGGCTCCATGATTTTCTAGTGACACTGAGAGGCAGCCCAGACTGGGAGCCAATGCTAGGGTTGCTGGGGGATGTGCTGGCACTGCTGGGACAGGAACAGACTCCCCGGGACTTCCTGGTGCACCAAGCAGGTGTGCTGGGTGGACTTGTGGAGGTGCTACTGGGAGCCTTAGTTCCAGGGGGCCCCTCTGCCCCCACCCGACCTCCATGTACCCGTGATGGGCCCTCTGACTGCATCCTGGCTGCTGACTGGCTGCCTTCTCTGCTGCTGCTGTTAGAAGGCACACGCTGGCAGGCTCTGGTGCAGGTGCAGCCCAGTGTGGATCCCACTAATGCCACAGGCCTTGGTGGGAGAGAGCCAGCTCCTCACTTTTTGCAGGGTCTGTTAGGTTTGCTTACCCCAACCGGGGATCTGGGCTCTGAGGAAGCACTTTGGGGCGGTCTGCTACGCACAGTGGGGGCCCCCCTCTATGCTGCCTTTCAGGAGGGGCTGCTCCGTGTCACTCACTCCCTGCAGGATGAGGTCTTTTCCCTTCTGGGGCAGCCAGAGCCTGATGCCAATGGGCAGTGCCAGGCAGGTGAGTGCTACCAGGGCTGGGGCTGGGATGCGGCAGGGCAAGAAGTTTAAGATTGGAATAGTTCTCTTCCTTACTCTTTCCCTCCTAGGTAACCTTCAACAGTTGCTCTTATGGTAAGTAATAGGAACCAGTTCGAGGGATTGGGTGTGGGAAATCTGGAGGTAGAGAGTTGAAGGCATCCGCCTCCAGAGTGGAAGAGAAAATTGGTGGAAGGAGTGTGGTTTAGTGGTTTTGGAGTGTGACTTTCTGGGTTGGTATCCCAGCTCCACCTCTTCCTAGCCATGTGACCTTGGGACATACTCTTTCTATGCCTCAGTTTCCCACTTATAAAGTAAAGATGATAATATTATTTACCCTAGAGTTGTTGCAAGGGATTTAATGAGTTGATACTGTATGTGTAAACCACTTAGAACGGTACCTGGCATACAGTGCTTAGTAAATGTTAGCAAGTAAAAATGGGGTAATGGAAAACAAGGACAAGACTGGATTCATCCCTCCCTTACTACTTCAGTACAGCAATGCCAGAGCACAGTTGGGCATATTCAGTTGCTGTGTAGATTTCCTGATATGAAGCCGACCAAGGCTTGTGTTTAAGCTACCTGAAAGCATATGAAGAAAGGACTGCAACTGGGGCTGCTCCCTGGCGACTATGTGCCTTGGTAGGACAGCTCTCTCTTCTTTTCCCCATCCCAGCATTTCAACCAGTAACACCTTTACTCTCAGGGACCTCACTTTTGAACAACCTATGCTTGCCATGCCCCTTGTAGAGCTCTGGGCCAGGGTAAGAATCTTCAGCTGGAGGGAATGTGAACTGACCAGATCCTGCCTCCTCCTCCCTCTGCACCCAGGGGCATCCGGCACAACCTTTCCTGGGATGTCCAGGCACTGGGCTTTCTGTCTGGATCGCCACCCCCACCCCCTGCCCTCCTCCACTGCCTGAGCACGGGTGTGCCTCTGCCCAGAGTTTCCCAGCACTCAACCCACATCAGCCCACGCCAGCGGCGAGCCATCTCTGTGGAGGCCCTCTGTGAGAACCACTCAGGCCCAGCACCACCCTACAGCATTTCCAACTTCTCCATCCAATTGCTCTGCCAGCACGCCAGGCCTGTCACCCCGCAGCCCCCTCCCAGCACCGCTGCCATCTGCCAGACAGCTGTGTGGTATGCAGTTTCATGGGCACCAGGTGCCCAAGGCTGGCTACAGGCCTGCCACGACCAGTTCCCTGATCAGTTTCTGGATGCGATCTGTAGCAACCTCTCCTTTTCAGCCCTGTCTGGCCCCAACCGCCGCCTGGTAAAGCGGCTCTGTGCTGGCCTGCTCCCACCCCCTACCAGCTGCCCTGAAGGCCTTCCCCCTGTTCCGCTGACCCCAGAGATCTTCTGGGGCTGCTTCTTGGAGAATGAGACTCTGTGGGCTGAGCGGCTGTGTGGGGAGGCAAGTCTGCAAGCTGTGCCCCCCAGCAACCAGGTTTGGGTTGAGCATGTGTGCCAGGGCCCCACCCCAGATATCACTGCCTCCCCTCCCTGCCACATCGGACCCTGTGGGGAACGCTGCCCAGATGGGGGCGGCTTCCTGGTGATGGTCTGTGCCAATGATACCATGTATGAGGCCTTGGTGCCCTTCTGGCCTTGGCTAGCAGGCCAGTGCAGAATAAGTCGTGGGGGCAATGACACTTGTTTCCTAGAAGGGCTTCTGGGCCCCCTTCTGCCCTCTCTGCCACCACTGGGACCATCCCCACTCTGTCTGGCCCCTGGTCCCTTCCTTCTTGGCATGCTATCCCAATTGCCACGCTGTCAGTCTTCTGTGCCAGCCCTTGCCCACCCCACACGCCTACACTATCTCCTGCGCCTGCTGACCTTCCTCCTGGGTCCAGGGGCTGGAGGGGCTGAGGCCCAGGGGATGCTGGGTCGGGCCCTGCTGCTCTCCAGTCTCCCAGACAATTGCTCCTTCTGGGATGCCTTCCGCCCAGAGGGCCGACGCAGTGTGCTACGGACGGTTGGGGAGTACTTGGAGCAGGAGGAGCAACAAACTGCACCTGGCTTTGAACCCACTGTTGACCCCAGCTCTGGTATAAGCAAGATGGAGCTGCTGGCCTGCTTCAGTGTGAGTGATCTGCCAGGGATAAAGCTCCTGTGACAGAGGGAAGAGCCTGCAGGGAATTCCTGTAATACTGAGAGGCAGGAGTACAGTATAGAGTTTAAGCACTCAACTCTAGAGTAGCACAGGCTTGGGTTCTATCAGAATATCTTGACTCTGTGACCAACATTAGACAAATTATTTAACTTCCCTGAGCAATATTTTTCTCTTCTCATCTATAAATTGAGGATACTAATTGTAACATTCTTTTAGTCTAATTATAAGTATTACATGAGGTAATAAATGCTGTGGACTTAGCATAGTATATAATACATAAACATGCAACAAATGTTATCTCATTGTCCTTTTGGGCTCTTTAACTCTCCCCTTTTCTGCTCCAGAAAGGAAAAGATCAAGTTAGAGGGCTCTAATTCTTTCCCGAAACAGTGAGAATTGGAGGCTGATAGAATATAGGAAGATAGCCGGGCTCGGTGGCTCAGCCTGTAATCCCGCGCCTTTGGGAGGCTGAGGTGAGTGGATTGCCTGAGCCTGCAGGTTCAAGACCCGCCTGGGCAGCGAGACTTCATCTCTACAATAAATCAAAAAATCAGTTGGGCGTGGTAGCGCGTGCCTGTAATTCCGACTACTTGGAAGGCTGAGGCGGAAGGATCACTGGAGCCCAGCAGGTCGAGGCTGCGGTGGTTGGGAGCGGCCACTGCACTCCAGTCTGGGTGACAGAGTGAGACTCCAACTCAAAAAAAAAAAAAAAAAGAATATAGGAAGATGAGGCAGGAGAACTACAAATCAAAAAGATTCAGGAGGACGACAAATCAGAAGACTTTGATTCTAGGTCCAACGGTGTTACCAATTAGTGTGATCTTGGACAAGTAATTTAATTTAGTTTTTCTGGGCTTCAGTTTCTACTCTGTAGAGTGAAGGGGTTAGAATATGTTAAATACCATAATTCTTTCACTCAGTGGCTGTTATGTGCAAGGTACTTTGCTAGGTTCTGTGCCTTTGCTAGGTTTTTTTACTCCATATGAGGGCCCACTTTTTCAAGCCCGGGGCCAAGTAAAATGGAATGAAATAGACAGTATTTGGTTCAGGTCTAAGGATTTATTGAACCAACTATGGATTTGGCATGGGAGAGGATACAGGAGAAGTTAGAGACATGGTCTTGTAACTTAAGGAGTTAAATATCTGAAGACATTCAGACCAGCTTGAGATGAAGGACAAGCATCCCAGCAAGTGGAGTTGGAGTGCCTAGGGAAGCTGTAGGAGGGACAGAGGAGACAGCTCCCTTGCCATCTCGTCTTTCCCTCCACCAGCCTGTGTTGTGGGATCTGCTCCAGAGGGAGAAGAGTGTTTGGGCCCTGAAGATTCTAGTGCAGGTAACAAGTGGCGAGCACATGGGTGGGCTGGGTGACAGCCATGGCTTGAGGTCCCTGTCCAGTGAGGCCATACCCACGATGACCTCCTATTCCCAGGCATACCTGCACATGCCCCCAGAAAATCTCCAGCAGCTGGTGCTTTCAGCAGAGAAGGAGGCTGCGCAGGGCTTCCTGACACTTATGCTGCAAGGAAAGCTGCAGGTGAGCATAGAGGGAGGGGGCAGCAAAGTTGGGGGGGAGTCTAGGGAGCAAGGGCACCTGGTACCTAGCATTCAGAGGGCTTGCCTTGGTGGGAGGAGGAACCCCAGAGAGGAATTGGCAAGGATACTGAGCATCTCTGGAGTCAGTATTCATTCCTGTGCCCCCATAGGTGCCACCATCTGAGGAGCAGGCCCTGGGTCGCCTGACAGCCCTGCTGCTTCAGCAGTATCCACGCCTTACCTCCCAGCTCTTCATTGACCTGTCACCACTCATCCCTTTCTTGGCTGTCTCTGACCTAATGCGATTCCCACCATCCCTGTTGGCCAACGACAGTGTGTAAGTTTTCCATACCTCTCTTCCAGCTCCTGTTAGGGTCTGGCCAACTCCATTCACCTGGAGCAGCCCCTTCTAAAGCTCCTTTCTGTGTTTTTTTCTTTCATATGGTTAATTTTCTGTCATATGGTTAATGTACCACATCCTAATAAGGTTTGAGGCGGGTGCATCTCACATATGAGCATGAAAACCCAGTCATCACACTTATGAACTACAAAAGCATCATAGAGCTCCTCTCTGTTAAGACCAGGGAGATTTTCCTTCCTGTCCTTGACAGCAGGGTTACAGAGGGCCAGGAGACAACTGTTTGGGACAAGGCAAAGGGTTAAGACCCATTACTGCTGGGGTTGGTAGCTCAGGCCTTGTAATCCCAGCACTTTGGGAGACCAAGACAGGATCGCTTGAGCCCAGGAGTTTGAGACCAGCCTGGGCAACATAGTGAGACGCTGTTTCTACAAAAAATTTTAAAAAATTAGCTGGGCATAGTGACACATGCCTCTAGTCCCAGCTACTCGAAAGGAGGGAAGATTGCCTCGACCTGCTGGGCTCAGGCAATTCTTCCACCTCAGCCTTCCAAGTAGCTGAAACTACAGGCATGCACCACCACGCCTGACTAATTTTTTGATTTTGTAGAGATGAGGTCTTGCCATGTTGCCTGGTTGGTTCTCTCACCTTGGCCTCCCAAAGTGCTGGAATTTTAAGCATGAGCCATTGCACCTGACTGGGAAGATTGTTTGAGCTCAGGAGTTTAAGGCTGCGGTGAGCCATGATTGTGACACTGCACTCCAATCTGGGCAACAGAGTGAGACCCCCAATTAAAAAAAAAAAAAAAAAATCACCACTCTCCTCAGCCTGGCAGCTATCCGGGATTACAGTCCAGGAATGAGGCCTGAACAGAAGGAGGCTCTGGCAAAGCGACTGCTGGCCCCCGAACTATTCGGGGAAGTTCCTGCCTGGCCCCAGGAGCTACTTTGGGCAGTGCTGCCCCTGCTCCCCCACCTCCCTCTGGAGAACTTTCTGCAACTCAGCCCTCACCAGGTATGAGAATCATTCTCTTTACTTGATGGGCCCATCTTCTGCTAGGTGGGACAGGAGTCAGTGGCCCCACAGTGACCCCAATACAAGCTAACCCTCCTGATCTCAGATCCAAGCTCTGGAGGATAGCTGGCCAGCAGCAGGTCTTGGGCCAGGGCATGCCCGACATGTGTTGCGCAGCCTGGTGAACCAGAGTGTACAGGATGGTGAGGAGCAGGTACGCAGGTGAGTTGTTGTGGGATCAGTAACCAAGGCCAAAATGGGAGAGGTAGAGACGGGCAGGTACAGTTGCCACGGTGGGTTGATGTCTTAGAAAGAAAGGGGCAAGAGAGTAGGCAGTGGCCCCAGGCAGTGTAGAACTCCAGGAGGAGACCTATATATGGTGCCTCCATTTCCTAGTTGAGTGGTCAGAGTACCTACTTCATGTACCCAAATAGTTTCTGCCTTAGTACTAACCTCAGTGACCACATAAAGTCCAGCTTCATGCCCTCTTCAGGCTTGGTTCCCTCGCCTGTTTCCTGAGCCCTGAGGAGCTGCAGAGTCTGGTGCCCTTGAGTGATCCAATGGGGCCAGTAGAACGGGGGCTGTTGGAATGTGCGGCTAATGGGACCCTCAGCCCAGAAGGACGGGTGAGCCCTTTGGCACAGACCTCCAAGACTCCAGGCTTCCCTTGGGTCTATGTGGCTAACTTGCCCAGTTGTATCAACCAAGCTCAAGCACAGTGGTGCCAGCCCCCACTCCACCTCTGCCATCTTCATGCTTTACTCCACGGCCATCTTATCTGTTACCTCCTCTTCCTGGCCCTACCCTGTATCATCTGCAGCACGCTAAACATACCCTTTGCCATCTTGAACCTAATCTACTGCAGCCCCATCCCTCATTCCAAACCCTAGCCCAGGCCCTGGGAAATCCAGATGTGGAATTAGAGAGAAGGTTCATCTGTCTTTTCTCTACAGCCCTAGACCTTCTTTGGTTACAGGTGGCATATGAACTCCTAGGGGTATTGCGCTCATCGGGAGGAGCTGTGCTGAGCCCTCGGGAGTTGCGGGTCTGGGCTCCTCTCTTCTCTCAGCTGGGCCTCCGCTTCCTACAGGAGCTGTCAGAGCCCCAGCTTAGAGCCATGCTTCCTGCCCTGCAGGAAACCAGTGTCACACCTGCTCAGGTGGGTCATCTCACTCCCTGGCATCCACCCTCCATCCCCTGGAGTCCCAGTCAAGAATCACAGTCAGGGATACAGTCAGTCCCTCCTTTCCCTGGGTGAGTACTAGAGGTAAACTCTGTCCCAAAGAGGACTCCCTCATTTCCCTTCCTCAGATCAAGAAGAAACCTGCATCACTGGGGATAGTTACTGGGGTTAAGAGAGAGCTGGAAGTTTTGGAGGGCAGGCCTTAGGAACCTGCTTAAGACCTGGCTGCTGGGACCTGAGGGCTGTTTTCTGTCCCATTTCCACACAGGCTGCCCTGCTGCTTGGACGGCTCCTTCCCAGGCATGATGTGAGTAGCAGCAACTTCTCAACATCCCCCTGGAGGTCTCTAGTCCCCCTTTCCCTGGCTCCTCTATCTTTCCCCTTTTCCCTCTCAGCTCCCCTCATACCTGCTGCCTTTCTGCATTGTGATTCTTGCCTTCCCCACCACCCTACCCTTCTTCTTCAGGCCTCTTGTCTCTCTTGCTCTTTAGCTATCCCTGGAGGAACTCTGCTCCTTGCACCTTCTGCTGCCAGGCCTCAGTCCCCAGACACTCCAGGCCATCCCTAGGCGAGTTCTGGTTGGGGCCTGTTCCTGCCTGGCCCCTGAACTGTCACGCCTCTCAGCCTGCCAGACCGCAGCACTGCTGCAGACCTTTCGGGTAGGAGAGTAGCAGGGAGAATGAGACAAGCAGGGATATGGGCTCTGGTTGGGAGGAGGACCACTTCCCTGTGGCCAAGGAAGGCCATCCATACCTCCCTACTCCCTTACACACACACACACACACAATTCTCATGCAGGTGAAGGATGGTGTTAAAAATATGGGGACAACAGGTGCCGGTCCAGCTGTGTGTATCCCTGGTCAGGTAAGCATGAGATCTCCCGACTGAGATCTTCTCCCTATTCCAGGGCAGTTTTCATATGGCTGGTGCTGCCTCACATACTACCCCTGCAGTGGCCCTGAGAATTCTGTGCCCACCAAGATATTAGCAGCTTTCCCCAGTTCCAGATGCAGGACAGCATGACCCACACTATCCTAGGATGTCAAAGCCAGAAGGGCCTCAGAAATCTTTCAGCCCAACCACCCTGTTTTCAGAGGAAAAGATCAATGCTCAGAGAAGCTAAGGGACTTTAGTTCATCAGGTACCTAACTAGCAGCACAACAGCCTTTAGTGTGAGGGCTTAGAGGCAAATGCCACTCCACCCCTGTCCTAGCTTTGGTCCCTTTTTGCTCCTATGGGTTCCTCTTCTCTGAGGGCTGAGTCCAGACCCTCCCACCCTCTCATCTCATCACTATACTGCTACACCCATCACCACCAGCAGCCCATCCCCACCACCTGGCCAGACTGCCTGCTTCCTCTGCTCCCATTAAAGTTGCTACAACTGGATTCCTCGGCTCTTCTGGCAAACCGAAGACGCTATCGGGCATTGCCCTGGTCTGAGCAGCAGGTAATTCTCCCCATTTAACCTCAGAACTCCCTCTATCCCATCCCTATTTGGCACCTTATTCCTAGTATACCTCATAATGTGATATGCTTTTCATTCTTTCTCCCTACTCTTTATTTTCTCTTTTTTTTGAGTTGGAGTCTCACTCTGTCACCCAGACTGGAGTGCAGTGGCATGCTCCTGGCCACCGCAGCCTCGACCTACTGGGCTCTGGCAATCCTTCCATCTCAGCCTTCCAAGTAGATGGAACTACAGACATGTGCTACCATGCCTGGCTAATTTTTTAATTTATTGTAGAGATGAAGTCTCACCAAGTTGCCCAGGCGGGTCTCGAACCCGCGGGTTCGGGCAATCCACTCACCTTAGCCTCCCAAAGCACGGGATTACAGGCTGACTATTTTTCTCTTTCTCTGAGAGAGGAGTCGGCATTTGGGAGAGTGGAAGCCTGGTGGGTCCCAAGTGGAAGGGCAAGACTGGGTCCAAGACATCTTAGGTCCTTGGATAGTATGTCTGCTAAGAAGTGTCTGCTCTTTCTCTTGTAGACACAGTTTCTCTGGAAGAAGATGCAGGTGCCTACTAACCTGACCCTCAGGAATTTACAGTGAGTAACTTGTATTGAGCAACTAACATTTTTTGAGTGCATACCATATGCCAGGCACCATGTGATTTGCAATGGGGGATACAGGGATGAGTGATGCATAATTTCTGCCTCATGGATGCTCTCCTGGCTCCTCTTCTTGCCTTTCTGCCTTTCCACAGTGCCATGACTAGCCTAACTAGAGTCGAGGAATTCAGAAAATCTGGGTTAGGTCCCAGCTTTGTCACCTACTTGTGTTCTTGGGCAAATCATTTAACCTCTCTAAGCTTCAGTTTTCCCTTTTGTAGAATAAGAATTAAAATAATACCAACCTCACAGGTAGTTATTGTGAAGATTTAATTATATAAGCCATAAAAGGTATCTAACACAGTGGCTAGTTCATTGGGAACTCCCAACAGATATTTGCTGTTATTAGTTTACTTCAAGGTGACTTCAGAGCTACTGGCTAAGCAAGAATAAATAGGAATAAGTAGGTATCGCCTTACTTACAACCAGAGTAAAAGAACCATAGACTTCTGAATCTGAAGACATCGCTCTAGTTTCAGTTTACCATACATCTAGTAGAATGATGTTGGGAATGTCACTTGACCTCTGTAAATCCTTATTTTCTTCTCTGATAAACAGCAATGATGTTATGGGGAACCAATGAGAATATCTATGTCAAAACATTTCTTGAACTGGAAATTACTATAAATGAACATATGTACTTATGCCGAGAGTGCTGATGTCAAGAAGCAGACAGGCTGTGGCATGTATTGAATGAGCATCTACCCACTCACATACCCACAGGGCTCTGGGCACCCTGGCAGGGGGCATGTCCTGTGAATTTCTGCAGCAGATCATCTCGATGGCAGACTTCCTTGAAGTGGTGCACATGCTCTATCAACTGCCCACTGGGGTTCGAGGGAGTCTGGTGAGAGGGGGGCATTAGAGGGAGCAGGGAAGCTGGGATCCTAGTTGCAGAGCCCAGCCCCCATGCTCAGCTCCGTGCTGACCCTGCTTCCCTACCTTGTGTCACAGAGGGCCTGTATCTGGGCAGAGCTACAGCGGAGGATGGCAATGCCAGAGCCAGAGTTGACGACCCTGGGGCCAGAACTGAGTGGACTGGATACCAAGCTACTCCTGGATTTGCCGTAAGTGCTATGCTGGAGATACTGGATCCTCAGAAAGCTCAACCTGGGTTGAAGATCTGTTCTTAGAAAATGTCCTGGAGGAGATGCTTTTTCTGTCTGGTGGTTCCCTGACATCATTTATAGCCAATAGCAGAGGATTCTATGCAAAGTTGCTCTATGTATTGACCAGAACATGACCCCAGCATGGAACAGCTGAGAGTGGTAACACCATGTTGGGGCCTGCCAAGTAATCTTAATATAACCTAGTCCACATTAGGTTATAAGAGATAAGAGTATCTGAAGTAAGGGAGGCAATGGTCCAATTCTGCCCCAGATAATAGTTGAGTGTTTAGATTAGATTAAGAGAAAATATATGAAAAATGTAATCAATCCTTAAACTACCTGACGGACTACCAAGTAGAAATTAGACTGGTATATTTCTGAGTGGCCTTCTTGGGCAAGACTAGGGACTGATGAATTAAGATCATATTTGTACTTAGTATAAGGAAAATTGAGGTAGAGCACATTCAAGTATGGGTTGTGGAGAGAGAAGACTATATGCACCTAAGGCTCCTTCCAACCCAGGATTCTAGGAATTTATAAGTATCTCACTCAAATGCTTCTTTTCCCATTTTACCCATTGTCATCTGAACTGTAAGTCAGAGTACAAGGCTGGTGTTACAGTCTTCCTGGGAAGGTAGTGATGATAAAAAACAGTGGACCCCATTCTTTTATAGGCCTTTCCACAGATTTTGGCATTTTTATCGTGGCTGAGTTCCAGAATTGGCAACCCTAGGTAGAATACAGGATGTCACTTTAGATTTCTGGGCAAAAGGGTTTTTGTTTTTGCTTTCCCTTTTTTAATGCCTTTCAAATTCTGTTTAAATATGTGGGTTTTGTGAGATAATTTAGAATCGTAAGATCCTGGATGAGTGTTGTGAAATAGGGATAAGAAAATACCGGCCGGGCTTGGTGGCTCAGCCTGTAAACCTGCGCCTTTGGGAGGCTGAGGTGAGTGGATTGCCTGCGCCCGCGGGTTCGAGACCCGCCTGGGCAGTGAGACCTCATCTCTACAATAAATCAA
Organism: Cephalopachus bancanus; assembly: GCA_027257055.1. Taxonomy (NCBI): domain Eukaryota; kingdom Metazoa; phylum Chordata; class Mammalia; order Primates; family Tarsiidae; genus Cephalopachus; species Cephalopachus bancanus. Next base: position 995,680 of record JAPVLO010000148.1, on the reverse strand, counting down.
AAAATCAGCTGCGCATGCTAGCGCATGCCTGTAATTCCAGCTACTTGGAAGGCTGAGGCGGAAGGATCGCCGGAGCCCAGCAGGTCGAGGCTGCGGTGGCTGGGAGCAGCCACTGCACTCCAGTCTGGGCGACAGAGTGAGACTCCAACTCAAAAAAAAAAAAAAAAGAAAATACCTATATTACCCCCAAGTGCTGTCATAAGGATCAAATGAGAAAGAAGGGCCTGGTGCAGTAGCTCATGCTACTTAGAATTATAAAATCCCAACGCTTTGGGAGACTAAGGGGCAAGCTCACTTGAGGCCAGGAGTTCGAGACCAACCTGAGCAACATAGTAAGAACCCATCTCTATTATAAACAAACCAGAACATATGAGAAAGAACCTCCTCACAAGTACAGGAAAGAATGGGAATTGGGAGTAAGACTCCACCATTTGATCTCTGTGAACCTCAGTTTTTTAACCTATAAAATGGGGAAATTTAAATAGCACTGAATATTTGGGGCTTTTGAGTCAATTCAATCAGATTAGATTGTTATTTCTTTTCAGGAAGACTAGAAATATGTGGCTCTCTTTATTATCCTCCTTTAAACACGATGGTAGCAATTGGCTCTGGGGCTGTTTGATATCAGCTCCTGTTCAAGGTCACTGGGTTTGGTCTGGTGTCACTTCTTACCTGGGGGAAGCGTGGTTCTTTGGTCCCTTCTCAACTTGGTTCAGTTTTGACTGAGTGCTTCAGTTGTCAATTTGCTATAACAGGATCCAGTTGATGGATAGACTATCCAATGAATCCATTATGTTGGTGGTCGAACTGGTAAAAGGAGCTCCAGAGCAGCTGCTGACACTGACCCCACTCCACCAAGCAGCCGTGGCAGAGAAGGCACTACAAAACCTGGTAAGAGTTCACCTACCAGACTCAAATCTGCTGCCCTTGGCAATTCTGGCCCTTCAGACAATGCTCTCTGTCTTCTAGACCCAACCCTCTATTTCTTGCTGCCAAATATGTTTCTGTCTACAAGGCTCTAGCCTTGTCTGATCTGCCTGTGTTCTATTCCTTGACAACCTACTTCATGTTTCTTATTCATGTCCCGTGGAGTTTAAGAAATACCATGGATTCTACCTCTCTGTCTTTCTTTTTCTTTTCTTTTTGTTTCCTTTGAGTTGGAGTCTCACTCTGTCACCGAGGCTGGAGTGCAGTGGCATGCTCACAGCCAACACAGCCTCGATCAGCTGGGCTCAGACGATATTCTACCTCAGTCCTCCAAGTAGCTGAAACCACAGGTGCGTGCTACCACTCCTGGCTAATTTTTTGATTTATTGTAGAGATGAGGTCTCGCCAAGTTGCCCAGGTTTGTCTCAAACCCCTGGGCTCAGGCAGTCCTCTTGCCTCAGCCTCCCAAAGAGCTGGCATTACATTCTCAGTCTTTCTACCTGCTCCATCTGGGCTCATTGTTTAAGAAAGTGAACAAAAGCCGGGCTCGGTGGCTCAGCCTGTAATCCCACTTTGGGAGGCTGAGGTGAGTGGATTGCCTGAGCCCACGGGTTCGAGACCTGCCCGGGCAACTTGGCGAGACCTCAAAAAAATCAGCTGGGTGTGGTAGCGCGTGCCTGTAATCCTGGCTACTCGGAAGGCTGAGGTGGAAGGATCGCTGGAGCCCAGCAGGTCGAGGTTGCGGTGTCCGGGAGTGGCCACTGCACTCCAGTCTGGGTGACAGAGTGAGACTCCAACTCAAAAACAAAAACAAAAAAAAAAAAAGAAAGTGAACAAAAGCAGTAAGCATTCATAAGGAGTGGGAGGAAGGGAAGGTGAAGGGTCTTGGTAGCTTGATCAAAGTACTCTAAGTCAAAGGTATACTTTTCAAGGTCTGATGTCCCTCTCCAGGTTCCAAAGGAGACCCCAGTCTCAGGGGAAGTGCTGGAAACATTGGGCCCCTTGGTTGGATTCCTGGGGATAGAGAGCACACGACGGATCCCCCTACAGATCCTGCTGTCCCATCTCAGTCAGCTGCAAGGCTTCTGCCTAGGAGAACCATTTGCCACAGAGCTGGGAGGGCTGTTATTGCAGGAGCCTGTTCTTGGGTATGAACCTTTGAGAACTTTAGATTCTGATTTATCTCCACCCAGCCCCTCAACCACCATCATAAGTAGCAGCCCATTCCATATTCTTTTTTTTTTTTTGAGTTGGAGTCTCACTCGGTCACCCAGACTGGAGTGCAGTGGCCACTCCTGGCCACAGCAGCCTTGCCTGCTTGGGCTCCGGCGATCCTTCCGCCTCAGCCTTGCGAGTAGCCGGAATTACAGGCATGCGCTACCACGCCCAGCTGATTTTTTTTTTTTATTGTAGAGATGAGGTCTCGCTGCCCAGGCAGGTCTTGAACCCGCGGGCTCAGGCAATCCACTCACCTCAGCCTCCCAAAGGTGCGGGATTACAGGCTGAGCCACCGAGCCCGGCTCCATTCCATATTCTTAAGGTCCGTTTAAACCTTGTGTCCTCACAGTCCTAGCATGTCCTCTTTTCCCTCTTCCTTTTCATCACCGTTCCCTCAACTTCACAGCCCCTGATCTTTTCCTGTCCCCCAGAAAACCAGAGTTGTGGAGCCAGGATGAAGTAGAGCAAGCTGGACGCCTAGTATTCACTCTGTCTACTGAGGCTATTTCCTTGATCCCCAGGGTAAGATGAAGGAAATGGAGGGAGTTAATGCATAGAGGGGGCTGATGAGCTGGTTATGGGAACACATGGCCAAGGGGGTTGAGGGCAAAGGATGTAAAGCCTGGATCTGGGAGAGACTGCTAACAGAGAGACTGCTAACAGAGACAGGACTTTGGAATAACAGCTGCAGCAGTTGACCCTGACCCTGTCAAAATCTTCCTATCTTCCTTTTACCTTCTCATACAGGAGTCTTTGGGCCCAGAGACCCTAGAGCGACTTCTAGAAAAGCAGCAGAGCTGGGAGCAGAGCAGAATCGGACAGCTGTGTGGGGGACCACAGCTTGCCTCCAAGAAAGCAGCTCTGGTAGCTGGGATTGTGCGGCCAGCTGCTGAAGGTCTTCCAGGTGAAACTACCCAAACACTCATATGTCCAGCAGGGGATATCAAGCATTTCAGTCAGAATTCTGGGCCCTAGATGTGCTGCTGTCTAGGACTGCATTGTCTAAACTATAAAGCAAAGAAGTTAGAGAGATGATCAGTAAGTCTCTTCTAGTTCTAGGGTTCTATAGCTCTGGGAATTTATAACCTATTGTGTTTTTTAAGTCCAGAACTCCCATTTCCCTGCTTTCTTGTCTCTGTAAATAGCAAGCTCAGCTCTATTTTGGCTAAGTGTGAAGCTCTCTGCTGGGGAGATCCCTAGAAGGAAGGAGACATTGTGTGGCTAGAGACTTAGGTTTTATTTTGTTTTGTTTTGAGTCAGAGTCTCACTCTACCGCCCAGGCTGGAGTGCAGTGGCACACTCACAGCACTGCAGCCTCGACCTGCTGGGCTCAGGCGATCCTTCTGCCTCAGTCTTTCAAGTAGCTGGAACTACAGGCATGTGACACCATACCCAGCTAATTTTTTAATTTATTGTAGAGATGAGGTCTCACAAAGTTGCCCAGGCTGGGCTCAGGCAATTCTCTCACCTTGGCCTCCCAAAGTGCTGGGATTGTAGGCGTGAGCCACTGCACCCGGCCGAGACTTAGGTTTTAATTCAGCTCTGCCATTAAATTCCTAGGCAACATCCTCAGTCTTCCATCTATAAAATGAGAGACTTGTCCTCTCCAATCACTTCTTGTTCCAATATCTTCTGAGCCCTATAAATCTTACTCTGTAATAATCCTTCAACCCATACTGCCCACACTGCTACATCCTCCAAAGGTTGGAAGGGTCACTGTATTTGCAAATATCTCTCTGGGCATATTTTAATACTACACTGATCTCCCGGTCCTGCCTTCCCCCTCAGAGCCTGTGCCAAATTGTGCAGATATACGGGGAACATTCCCAGCAGCCTGGTCTGCAACCCAGATTGCAGAGATGGAGCTCTCAGACTTTGAGGACTGCCTGGCATTGTTTGCAGGAGACCCAGGACTTGGACCCGAGGAACTACGCACAGCCATGGGCAAAGCAAAGCAGGTTAGAGATGGAGAAGCCAATTGGGGTTGGCCATGAGGAAGTTGGTTGGAGGTGATGTGGGACACAAGATAATGGAGAATTGGGTAAGAGATGGGGAAACAGAAGATAAAAGAGTTAGAGGGTTTGGATCACAAGTAGGAGGTGAGGGGGGAATAAATATTGAGGTAAGGAGCTAATACAATGGCTAGAGGGACTAGAGCATTGGTTACCAAATTTTAGTGTGTATCAAAATCATTTAGGGAGCTGGGCTCGGTGGCTCAGCCTGTAATCCCGCGCCTTTGGGAGGCTGAGGTGAGTGGATTGCCTGAGCCCGCGGGTTCGAGACCTGCCTGGACAGGCGAGACCTCATCTCTACACTAAATCAAAAAATTAGCCAGGTGTGGTAGCACGCGCCTGTAGTTCCAGCTACGTGGAAGGCTGAGGCGGAAGGATCGCCGGAGCCCAGCAGGTCGAGGCTGCGGTGGCCGGGAGCGGCCACTGCACTCCAGTCTGGGCGACAGAGTGAGACTCCAACTCAAAAAAAAAAAATCATTTAGGGAACAGGTTTTTAATGTTGATGTCAGGGTCCCATGCTCAACTAATTGAATAAAATCTCTAGGGAAAGAGTCTGAGCATCTGCATTTATGTATATATGTATGTATGTATGTATGTATTTTTGAGTCAGAGTCTCATTCTGTCACCCAGGCTGGAGTGTAGTGACACGCTCATGGCCACTGCAGCCTAGAACTGCTGGGCTCAAGTGATCCTTCTTCCTCAGTCTTCCAAGTAGCTGGGCTACAGATGTGTGCCCCGACACCCAACTAATATTTCTTGATTTATTGTAAAGAGGAGGTCTCATCAAGTTGCCCAGGCTGGTCTTGAATCCCTAGACTTAGGCAGTCCTCTCACCTTAACCTCTCAAAGTGCTGAGATTACAGTCGTGGCCACTGTACCCAACCAGCATCTGCATTTTGATAGGCACCTCAGTGAGTCTGGTGCACACAAAAGTTCAGAACTCATGAACTAGAGTTAGCTCTTCTTTTCTACTGACACTAAGGTCTTTCAATGACACCCTATCCAGAGAAACCATAATCCAACTCTCTTGTTATATAGTTGAGGAAACTAAAGAAAAGGCAAGTGATTTGCCTAGAGTAACATAGCTAAGGTCAGAGGCAAGACTAAGACCCAGCTTTCTGACTTCTAATCCAGTGCTGTTTCCATTCACATTGTTCTTCTCTTTCTTCCAGTTGTGGGGACCTCCCCGGGGATTCCGTCCTGAGCAGATCCTGCAGCTGGGTCGGCTCCTAATAGGCCTAGGAGATCGGGAACTACAAGAGCTGACCTTAGTGGACTGGGGAGTGCTGAGCACACTGGGGCAGATAGATGGCTGGAACTCTGTCCAGGTAACACCTTTACTCCTTCCTACCATTCCCCAAACACCAATCCCATGGACCCAGTCCTCTAGATCAGCGGTCCTCAACATTTCTGTCATCAGAGACCGGTTTCGTGGAAGACAATTTTTCATGGACCAAGGATGGAGGTGTTCAGTCAAACTTCACTGCTAATGTTAATCTGTATTTGCTGCTGCTCCCCTGCACTAGCATCACTGCCTCAGCCCCACCTCAGAACATCAGGAGTTAAATTCTCATAAGGAGTGCAAACCTGGATCCTTTCTAGTTCACAATAGGATTGGCGCTCCTGTGAGAATCTAATGCTTCCACTGATCTGATAGAAGGTGGAGATCAGGCGGTAATGATGGAGAAGCGGCTGTAAATACAGATGAAGCTTCATTTGCTCACCTGCTGCTTGCTTCCTGTTGTGCAGCCTGATTCCTAACAGGCCAGAGACCAGTAGCAGTCAGTGGTCTGGGGTTTGGGGACCCCTGCTCTAGATCATCTAAAGCTCAAAGAATTTTTTCCTGTAATCCTGCCTAATTATTCCTTTTATTTATTTATTTTTTTTTTGAGTTGGAGTCTCACTCTGTCATCCAGACTGGAGTGCAGTGGCCGCTCCCGGCCACCGCAGCCTCGACCCCCTGGGCTCCGACTATCCTTCCGCCTCAGCCTTCCAAGTAGCTGGAACTACAGGCGCGCGTTACCACGCCTGGCTGATTTTTTTTTTTTAATTGTAGAAATGAGGTCTTGCCAGGTTGCCCAGGCGAGTCTCGAACCCGCAGGCTCAGGTTATCTTTTCTTAATACCCCATGCTAGTGATCTTAGGGACTCTATGATTTATTGATGTTGAGGCACTGGACACATAATGCTCTTTCCTACCTCTTTTCCCTGAGGCCTTCTTTTTTCATCCTTTACTTATTTGTGTTTTTAACCTTCCCCTCTTCCCCATGACTGTTGCATCTTTAGGCCTTTTTTTTTTGAGGAGGAGGAGAAGGAATCTCACTCTGTCACCCAGCCTGGAGTGCAATGACACGCTCATGGCCACTGCAGCCTCAACCTGCTGGGCTCAGGTGATCCTTCTGCCTCAGCCTTCCGAGCAGCTGGAACCACAGGCATACACCACCACCCCTGGCTAATTTTTAAATTTATTGTAGAGATGAGGTCTCACCAAGTAGCCCAGGCTGGTCTCGAACCCCTGGGCTCAGGCAATCCTCTTGCTTCAGCCTCCCAAAGTACTGGAATTACAGGCATGAGCCACCATGCCTGGTCCATCTTTAGGTCTTAATAATACAGAATATAATCCAGTAGCACCTATCACTTCCATAATCACTTCTGCTATCCATTAATTCCGCCATAACTTTTCTCCTTGTCTTCTGTGCCCACCCCAGCTCCGAGTTGTGGTCTCCAGTTTCCTACGGCAGAGTGGTCGTCATGTGAGCCACCTGGACTTCATTCACCTAACAGCACTGGGTTACACGCTCTGTGGACTGCGGCCAGAGGAGCTACAGCATATCAGCAGTTGGGAGTTTAGGTCACCTGGGAAGAGGGATGTGGGTTTTGATACTGAGGTTAAGGTGAGCTTACTCGGGAGAGAAGGGTTATGAAAGTGTTGTCCCATGGAGAAAGGGAACTCATTTGAAACCATCTCTTCCATTGTCTCATGACCACAGCCCCTATCACTGAAGCTGAATTATTCTCCCTTCCTTCCCACTCTTCTACAGCCAAGCAGCTCTCTTTCTGGGAAACCTACATCTTCAGTGCTCTGAGGAACAGCTGGAAGTTTTGGCCCAGCTCCTTGTGTTACCTGGTGGCTTTGGCCCAGTCAGTAATTGGGGGCCTGAGATCTTCACTGAAATTGGCACAATAGCAGGTAGGGAAGCTGGGTCATTGTTGCTGCAAGTTGGTTTGGTTTCCACACCAGGTGTGGACTGAAGGACTGTCCTGGGATTCTTTTTTTTTTTTTTTTTTTGAGTTGGAGTCTTACTCTGTCATCCAGACTGGAGTGCAGTGGCTGCTCCCGTCCACTGTAGCCTCGACCTGCCTGGCTTCAGCGATCCTTCCACCTCAGCCTTCCAAGTAGCTAGAACTACAGGCGCGCGCTACCACACCCGGCTGATTTTTGATTTATTGTAGAGATGAGGTCTCGCCAAGTTGCCCAGGCGGGTCTCGAACCCGCAGGCTCAGGCAATCCACTCACCTCAGCCTCCCAAGGCACGGGATTACAGGCTGAGCCACCGAGCCCGGCTGTGTCCTGGGATTCTTAATATGGGGGCCTGAAAAGGTAAAGGGCTAGAGACGTGTTGGGGAAGGTCTATGGTAGGGTACTTTGGGAGCAGTTGGAGAAGAAAGTCTATAGGTTTGAAGAGAAGAAAGGTCAGTCTAAGACAATGTTTAGATGCCTATCCCTCTTGCTTTAACAGCTGGAATCCCAGACTTGGCACTTTCAGCACTGCTGCGGGGACAAATCCAGGGCCTTACCCCTCTTGCCATTTCTGTCATCCCTCCTCCTAAATTTGCTGTAAGTTTTCATGGACTGGGGTTTGGGGTAACCACAGGAGAACCAGAGCCCAAAAGGGACTACATGTATGCACTGATTCCTACACTTGCTCCTAGGTGGTGTTCAGTCCCACCCAACTATCTAGTCTCACCAGTGTTCAGGCTGTGGCTGTCACTCCTGAACAAATGGCCTTTCTGAGTCCCGAGCAGCGAGGAGCAGTTGCATGGGCCCAGCATGAGGGGAAGGAGAGCCCAGAACAACAGGGTGAGTTCCCAGCCGCACAGCTTGACTCTGCATCTCCTGATGCAGAATCTGACCCCTAACTTAGTGCTGTCTGGCTCTTAGAACCCACCCAGGGAGGTCCCTGGAGGGGTCTATAAGCAAAGAACTAATTTCCAAGTATCAATGTTCCTGGGGAGAATAGTTGTGATATTACGCCCATTCCTTGTCTCATTACAGGTCGAAGCACAGCCTGGGGTCTCCAGGACTGGTCACAACCTTCTTGGGCCTTGGCATTGATGATCAGCTTCCTTGGCCACATGCTATGAGCCGGGCTCTACAGTTGAGGGAGATTGTTGAGAGAAAAATCTAAGTCATAATGAATAAAGTGAAAACGCATCCTAATTATTCTCAGAAGTTGATGAGGAATATGGGTAAAATGCTAATGCTTTCCACCCACCTGAGAATCAGTATTTCTGGCATGCCATATCTGGAGTCTCTTTCCAACATAAATAACTGCACTGCTTCTTTTCATTTCCTGGAGGCTGCTTCCTCCTCACCCCACCACTAGAAATAACACAGAGAGGTGGAGCATAGCAAGGAATCTTTACTAGGAGGCAGGGGGTGGGAGGCAGGTCCAGGGAAAGTAGAATAGGCCACCATTAGAATGAGCAGAAGTCCTGGGGATCTTGAGTCATCTGCTGGGGATGAGGAGTTAATGCTTGCTGTGGATGAGAGGTGCAGGGATGCGGATATCCTGGCCTCTCTCCAGACGCCGTTCACAGTCAATCAAATAGTTTACTCCATCGATGACCAGCTGCACCAGCTCCACCTGAAGAACACTGATCCTTGAGCTCTGCTTCCTACAATCTGAGTTTCTTTAGCACTGACTGACTTACCTGCTCTGGGAGCTCATTTCCAGTTGCCTCCCCACTCAACCTGAATTTCATTTCAGCTCCTATTCTGTACCTGAGGCTCACTCACTGTCATATCTCAACTCCCACAGACCTATACCTTTCCTTACCCTAATCCTTTAGGGTCTCACCTCTGACTTCCCCAATCGGTCCAAATTAGAGATGTCAAAGATGCTGCCTGTGGCAGCAGTGTCCACTCCTCCAGTACCACGCTTTTGGAGTCTTAGGTTCTCCAGAATCTTTGGGAAGCGGCTATCCTAGAGGAGAGACAGGGATGAGGGGCAGAGTCAATAGAGGCAGATACTGTTTCTACTTGAAAGAGCCCTGAGCCTTCTCCCAGGACCCTTTAGCCACAGCATGCTTGGCTCCTTTCCAAAGGGCCCACATCCTCCCATCCATACCGCCCTTCCTCACTCACACCCCTTTCTAACCCCACAACTGCTTTACTTTGCTTAGCAGGGGCAGTTTGATGTGCACGCCTGCCCGAAGTCCAGTGCCCAGGTTAGATGGACAGGTCAAGATGTATCCCAAACGCTCATTCCACATGAACTCCCAGCCACGCTCTTGAATTAGCCGCTCCACCTGAGTCCACAAAGACTGTGTTAGTGAAAAATCAGGGCTATGAAGACCTCCCCTAGCTAGACCCACAGGTGCCCCAGAGATATGTCTAGAACAGAAAGAGGTTGTGAATTAATGACTTTTTTTTTTTTTTGGTGAAAATGGTTTGTTATTGTTATCATGCATGCACATTGCAAAATTCTGTGGCAATTATGGTGTGCATAATGATGAGACTGTGGAGAAATAGCTTGTATGTGGAAGAAAAGAAACTTGAGGGAGTGATGCATTAGGATGATCTAGGGAAAAGAATGGAGGTGGTAAGCTGAACTGAGAAAGGACTGATTATTCAATGAGTTTTGCATGCATCCATTATCTTTGCTTTGCTCATGAACCTAGAGCTTGGAAGGGTCCCTTTGGACAGAATATGAAGGTGTAAGCTTTGTAACAGAAGAGGTAAGAGAGCTTTATGTTAGCTGTGAAAGGAACACGTGAGAAAGCAGAGGGATGAAAAAAGAGCAGAAAATCTAGATTAATAAGTATGTGTGTAAGAGAAAGTGGGGGCAGAGGAAGGGTGTTTTTGTTTCACTTAACCATCCTAATCATGAAGATGATGGTTACAGGTGAAGAGACAGGGGGTCCACCAGAGCAGTGGACACAAAGACCACTGCCCAACATGAGTAAAGGAACGCTGTTTATAGTTCAGAAAGAACCATGTCATAGGGGGATATCTTACATGCCGAACATGGAGAAACCATTCCGTCTAGAATAATAATGTAGCTAACACTTTAACACTTATTGAACACTTACTGTGGACCAAGTACTTTACCTGCATTTCATTTAATCCCCACAACAACCTAAAATGTAGAAAATCTTATTATCCCAGTTTTATAGATGAAGAAACTGAGGCATATAATTTAAAGATACTCCCCTACTCACTCATTGTCAGAATATGTTACCTATTACTTGCCAAAAATAGTAGAAACTTCTCAGCTAGAATCTAAAAGAGCTCTCTCTCTTTGCAAGTCCAAAATAGAACTGTATATGAGAACATACAGTAAGAATTGGGTTTATAAGAGTTTCTAATGAACTGAATATAGAGGTCCAATCTACATAGGACTGAGGATTCAGTTCAACTCCTCATCTAGAACTACACATTCTGAAACTTGAGCCATTCTATCTTCTACCTACCCTAGTTTCCTTCCCACTCTCAGCTTAAAGTCTAGCCTTAGCAAGAATGACAGAATCCGGAGTCAAGGCCTACCTTGGCTCAAAACTGGATTGTTACATTAAAATCATGAATACACTGATCTCTTATCTACTACATCAAATGTGTTGCTTATCTGCATACCCCACCATCCCATAACACATACCCCAGGCATTGATTTGCCATCTAAGTTATTCTTTCTTTGCATTATCTGACAACTGTCTTATTTACTTCTTTAGCTTCCTGACATTTTTTCTCTTTTCCTATTTCCTGGTTTTCCCAGGACAGTCCTGGTTTATATCTGTAGTCCTAGAATGATTATTAGAAGTGTCTTAGGTTGGTTGATAACTCATATAGTTAATCTACCTATGCTACTCTGTGGTTTTCCTTATGTCCTCCCACCTAGCTCCCCTGTAAACTCTTCTCCAACCTCTTTGAGGCCTCGGCAGAATCTTTCAAACACTCTCTTCATGTTGCCACCCTTCTCCATAGAGATGACCCGTGTATGATCCTCCTCATTCACCCAGATCAAGAAGCTCTTCTCATTGTTGTGCCTGAGGGCAGGAGAGAGGAAGGGAAAGGGATCAAGAGGCAAGGCAAGAGTTGGGGGAGGCAGAGGGGAAAAAAGTATTTATAGGGCAGGAGCACAGAAGAGGTAAGGAGGAGCTTCGTACCAGATTCCACGAGCATCTGGCCAGTCTCGAGCCATTCCTGCTGCAGTCAGCAATGGGGATACGGGTTTATCAAATAGAAAGTGGTCCTGGGGAGAGTAAAGGGTCTTGGGTTAAGATCCTCATGGTAGTCCCTGGACCTCTCAGAACCCATCTGTTTCATCTGGCCCAGCCTGCCCCTTGACTCTTTTTGTCATCTGCTCCCCCAACCTAGCTCTCTCTCAAGGTCCTCACATCAATAAGCTGCTGCTGCTCAGCCTCTGTCATCTCACTGAGCCTGTAGTAACGTCCAGTCAGGTCACCCTTCAGGCCACTCAGGGCATCCACCACAACACGTTCCACCTCTCGTCGCTCTGCCCGAGTGCAGGCTGGGGGCAGGCTGAGTCCCCGGATACTTCGGCCAGTTCTGACTCTCGAGGACAATACATACCTCTCATCAAAGTAACCAGAACGGATCTGAGAGACAAGGAAAATGAATAAATGTCACAGAAATATAGTGGATAGTAACTGAGGGCCCTTGGGGAAGGAGAGGCCTTAAGGATTAGAGGACTCTGTTTTCTTCCTGCATGCATTGGAAGGAGAGGCTTATTGGGCAAGCACTCCAATTGAAGGGGGCACTGTGAACCTTTCTCCAAACTGCCCCCCTTGCGGCATGGTCATTCTTATCTACCCTCTCATCTCTATATATGCTGCTCCTTAGGATATGATTCTCTCCTTACATTAAGATCAAAAGCTCAGCAATTAATGACCATGAGTCATGAAATGATCAAGGTGAAGGGATTGGAGATAAAGAGTGTTGTACACAGGCGATGCAAATTGGAAGTGGAATATTTGACTCACCTTACTGGCATCCAGATCAGTGGTGTGCTTCATTGTCCGAGGGTCATATCCATTGTGTCGCTCTTGGATCACAGGGTCAAATAGGTCAGCAAATACCTAAAGGGGAGTTAAGAGGGAGAAATGTTTAAGGAGAGGGAATCCCTCCCCAGACCAGCTGTCAATTGACTTCACTGGATCAAAAAGCTTCAGTATGGATGGCTCAGAGTCTTGAGGAAAAGTGAGGGATTTTTAGGGGGAAGGAACTGGGATTACTGGGAAGGTGAGTTGCATTACCAGGGAAACTCTGGGGGCCCCCTACCTCATAGGTCTCCTCATCTCCAGCCACCATGCCCACAGTCTTGATGAAGGGGTGGCCAGGGTTGTCCACGCCAGTCTGGATACACTGATCTAGCGTCCAACCAGTGGGTGTGGTCTTGTTGCAGAGCCGTGCATAGACTGCTGGGGTCAGGTGACTGGCCATGCAGTTGTTGTGCTTTCGGAGGTCTGGGTACTCAGCGCTGGGGAGGGGGTACCCAGTAACCATGGAGGGAGGGCACATGGGCCTAGACCTAACGCAGACAGCTGGGAGCTGTCCAGTTAGCTATGTCTGGCTTTGCTTCCTGGGTGGAGGGGGAATTAGCCTTGGAGGGAGACTAAGCCTTAGTAATCTCTTTAGGGACTTTTAGGGTCTGTTCTTTCCTAACAGTTCTAGCTGCCTCTGGCTTGCCAGCTCAATTTCCCCAGATCTGCTCAGTTCTTTCCTCCCATGAACACATTAGGGATGGAGGAGGGGAAAGACTAAGGAAGGAAATTCAGGGAAGAACAGCAGGAAACAGAGATGGAGGAAAGCAAAAAACAATAGTTCCTGGCCTTATAATTAGGGATTTGGGCAGTGGGTGCTGCTAGAACTCTTAGGGCCTGAGCTGGTCTTGACAGGTCCCCAGGAATGCTCTTGCTTTACAGTTTTGGCCCCCACCCCCACTCCGCTGAGGTCTCCAAATTGTACAGCTCCAGGGCCTTTATGATTATAGTCCTTCTCTTGCCCGGATCTTATCTCTACCCCTATCTTCATTCCTATCACCACCGTCCGCTTCCCTCCCACCCCCGCCCCCCGCGACGCAGGCATTGCTACCTCGGGGGATAGAGCCTCCGTCGTTCACTGGCCGCTCGTACAGGTTCCGAGTTGAGCAGAAACCCAGCGGCTAGAGACCCAGCTCCGGCCAAAGCCAGGAGCCCGACTCCTGGGCGAGTGGACAGCAGACGGGAGAAGGGACCAGCCATGGCTTGGAGGTCCGAGTACGAGATCCGCGAGCAGGAGTTGGCCCAAGGCAGGAACAAGGAGGGAGGATGCAACTGGACTGACTGAGAGCTGAAGCTGGGTCCGAGGCAGAAGCTGAAATGGGGGTTGGAGTGGAGGCTGGAGTCGGAGTGGAAGCCGGTACCAACAAGACTGCAGGAGAGGCGCAATGAGCTAGGGGCGGGCGGGAGGAGGAGGAGGAGGCCCGAGCCGCAGTCTCCAGGGGTGGGGCTCACACAGGCGCCGCCTTCCCGCTGCCGACGCGCTAGGTGTGCGGGGGCGGGGGTGGGCAGCACTGGCCAGGTAATTAGGGGGACCTGAGAGTCGCACCGCTAAGGCCAGGACTGTGTGTGCCCACCCGGGATAAGGCCTCCCAGATTTCAGCACTAAGTAGAGGACAGCACCCGGGGGGGGGGACTAGAGAAACCCCAACACCCTTCCCCCAAACCCCCTCGGTTAAGCAGAAACCCGATCCATCTACCCTGTGGGTGTGAAAGGGTGACATTGCCCAACCTCTTCTCTGCTTTCGGCCTGTCCCAGCAACCTCTCCATTTTCCCAGGGGAGGCAGCCACAGGGGAAACCGCGGAATAAACACAGATTCCAGAGGAAGATATGGAAAAAACAGAGTTTGAGGCAGTCACTGGGAAAGACACTCTCTGGCTCAAGGTCACCTTCTCCTTAGGACCAGGAAGAGGACCAAAGTGCCTCCCTGCCACACCTGTGCTCTCCTTACAATGCTGAGAAAGGATTCCCTGAAAGGAATCAGGAAATATTAACTCTTACCTCATCTGTGCTGTGTCCCCCACCTCCACACTGTTCCCAAGTCTGAAGCCCTGCTACTTCCTGCCACACTGTCCCCAAGTCTGAAGCTCTGCTACTTCCTGCCTCCTCATGATCCTCTACTTTTTCTTTCTTTTTTGCATATCCCACCCTTCTCGCCATCTCCTACCTCACCTTTGATCTTCTTCTTCCTTCTCTGAGTGTTTTTCAAGCTCAGAGCTGTTTGCTGCTCACAGGACTCCCTCCGAGTATTCTCTGCAAACTTGCCTACCTGTTGGTTGTACTGGGTGTGGGCTTGGGGTTGGGCAGGGAATTGTTAGTTTCCTCTTCCTCCTCTCCCTTTTCTTCCCTCTCTGAGGATCCTAGTTCCTGGGTTGGAGAGGGACGTAAAGTGAGTTGAAGGGTGTGGCAAGATGACTGGGTGTGGGAATGGAACAGGCAGGCACAGGTCTCCAGGCACCACATGTTTCTTCTCTTGGCTCCCTAACACTGTTTAATCTGGAGTGTAAAAGCTAGTGGTGTACAAGGGATTGAGGTCATTAGGGAATCTTCGCTTTCCTCCCGGTCCCTTCTCTTCTCTCTCCTCATAAAGTGCATATTCAGATTTGAGAGAGCTTTGTTTCCACAGCTCCATGTATAACTTCACCGTCTTCCTGGTAGGAAGGAGAAGGAATGCTGGAATTGATGTGGGGCTTCAGTGCGGAGGGTCTCTTAAGGTAGAGTAGGCATGGTGGCATTAGTTCCTTCCCTCAGCTATCCTGGTGTGGCCACAGAAAGTAAGATAGTTGGATATCTTAAAAGAGAGAGTATTTGAGAAAGAGAGATTCCTTTCACATCGTCCCATGGCCCCACTCATAAGACCCTACTCTAGCCCCTTCTGTACTACACTCATTCCCTTCCTTCCCCTCAGAGTTCCCTTCAGTTCTTTTTCCTACCTTCCTCATTTGTGGGTATCCTTAGAAGCACCATCTCTCTTTTGGTTCCTATCCTCTCCTGATAAAACAGCAATTATTAGAGAATACATAGAGTTATGCAATTGCAAGTGTGGTCACTCTTGGAGAGATGGAAACTGTTACCTGTGTATGGAGTCTCTTTATCTAGGTTAAGGAATTGTAAATACAATTTCTTGGAATGGTGTATATTTATCTAGACAAGGGAGATATATTCCAGAGCAGTAGGGTTGTTATTTGATTGGAGAGGGTGGTTGCTAATATTAAGGAGTTAGGAAGCAGGAAGAGAGAATTATAGAAGGAGAAATAAAGACTGTCAATGGAGTACGGAAATTATTCAAGTTTAGCGAGTCGCTTCCTAAATTTGAACAATAACTCCACAGGAAAAAGCACATGTATTTTGTACTTATTCCTTGTGAACCTCACTGCCACATAGTATATTAATATTTATTTTAAAAATTATCCTATAGCATATGGGAAGTAATCACTATATAGTATTTGATTTATTTAATAATAATTATGATTATTTTCCATAATATTTAGTATTTTCAAAGCACTTTACAATTACAAAAACTTTTATAAATATATATATTTTGAGTTGGAGTCACACTTTGTCACCCAGGCTGGAGTGCAGTAGCACAATCATGGCAATCACAGCCTTGACCTCCTAGGCTCAGGTGATGCTTCCACCTCAGCCTTTCAGGTAGCTGGGGCTACAGGCAAGCACCACAACACTCGCACCACAACACTCGGCTAATTTTTAAAATTTATTGTAGAGATGAGGTCTTGCCATATTGCCCAGACTGGTCTTAAACTCCTGGGATCAGGTAATCCTCTCGCCTCTGCCTCCCAGAGTGCTGGGATTACAGGCGTGAGCCACTGTGCCTGGACCTTATAGAGTTTGTTTTTGTTTTTGTTTTTTGAGTTGGAGTTTCACTCTGTCGCCCAGACTGGAGTGCAGTCTTGACCTGCTGGGCTCCGGTGATCCTTCCGCCTCAGCCTTCCAAGTAGCTGGAATTACAGGCATGCGCTACCACGCCCGGCTGATTTTTTGATTTATTGTAGAGATGAAGTCTCGCTGCCCAGGCGGGTCTCGAACCCGCGAGCTCAGGCAATCCACTCACCTCAGCCTCCCAAAGGCGCGGGATTACAGGCTGAGCCACCGAGCCCGACTCTAGAGTTTTAATCCCACTCACACAGTGGAGAAAAATGGAAGTTCAGGCAAGTTAAGTGATTTGCCCAAGGCTACCCAGCTATTAAAGGTAAAGCCAGGATTTAAGTCTAGTTTTGTCTGGTTCCAAGTCTGGAGGATACAGAAAAAGCAGGGTGTGGAGAGAGGAATCAACTTGTCCAGTCTCATGTCCATCTATTTTCTTGCATCTTCCGTAAGTCTGTCTCTCTGTTGCTTCCCTTAATTTTTCCTTTGCTTCTCTTTTTGTCTCTGTTTTTGTTTCCAGCCTCCCTATTACTGCTTTTTACATCTGTTTACATTTTCTTCCTTTTTTTTTTGAATTGGAGTCTTACTCTGTCGCCCAGGCTGGAATACAGTGGCATGCTCACAGCTACCACAGCCTCGACTTGCAGGGCTCAGGCAATCTTTCCGCCTCAGCCTTCCAAGTATCGAAACTACGGCATGTGCCACCACGCCTGGCTAATTTTTTAATTTATTGTAGAGACAAGG
The DNA here is from genome assembly GCA_027257055.1 of Cephalopachus bancanus. Classification (NCBI taxonomy): domain Eukaryota; kingdom Metazoa; phylum Chordata; class Mammalia; order Primates; family Tarsiidae; genus Cephalopachus; species Cephalopachus bancanus. The sequence continues at coordinate 978,613 of JAPVLO010000148.1, read as the reverse complement.
TCTCATCAATTTACCCAGGCTGATCTCGAACCTTTGGGCTCAGGCAATCCTCTTGCCTCAGCCTCCTACAGTGCTGGAATTACAGGCGTGAGTCACCCCTCCCAGCTTGTTTACATTTCAACCTACATTTATTGGTCTCTGGTATATCATACTCCGTTTTATTCTATAAAATAAACAGAAGACCTGGCTTTGCCCTCAGGGAGGTGCAGTGGTACAAATTCTGCCTTTGCCTCTTCCTCTGGCTTTCCACCCATCCCTTCGTCTCACTGAGACATGTCTGTCTAGACCAAGCATCTGGCGACGCAGTAAGAAATCGGGAGAAAGGGAACATCAGGTTGCATTCCCTCTCACAGCCACTAGGGGCCATCCTCCCTCGTTCAGAAGCGCCGGCCAACGCAGCCTGACTCTGTTGCCGGTGCGCGCCCTCCGCTGATTGGTGGCACCTCAAAGAAGTCGCGCTTTGATTGGGCCGCTGTCAGGTGTCGCTGCCGGCAGGTTCGGCTGCGCGAGCGGAGGGAGGCGGGTGAGTGAGGGCCAGGGGCGGTGGGGGAGTGGCTGGGGGCTGGGGGCGGTATCCGAGGGAGTGGGCTCGCTAGAGTGGGCTCAGTCGTTTCGGAGGGCAGTGGTTAGTGCCGAGTGGGGGCAGTCTCGGGAAGAGGCCCAGCGGAGAGGCCTCAATGTCAGCTTAGGGAGAGTGAGGCGGAGAAGGCGGGGGCGGGCAAAGGCTAGTGGAGTCGGGATGGGAGGGCGGTGTGCGTGACCGGGGCTATGCCAGGAGAGGGCAGAGGAGGGGGTCGGCGGGAGAAGGGCTGGGTGTGGATCGAGGGTCTGCGCGAGGATGGGGGAAGTGGAGTCTGTAGGGGAGAGGGTCAGGGTGGAGGGGATCTGCGCAAGGTGTGAGACGGGAGTCCACAGGGAAGAGGATCAGCTTGAGGAAGGGGTTGTTGTAGAGAGAAGGTGCGCCTTCAGGGAGGGGTGGTGCGAGGAAAAAATGGATCGCGGGCGGTCACTGGGGGAGATCCCCGAGGGTTCAGTATAGAGATGTTACCGAGGGTGGTGACTCATGTGAGGGTCCAAGGACCGTCTAATGCAGCGGAATCCGTGAGTGAGAGGTTTAGCTGGCTTAACTGAATTAGTTGACCAGCGATGAGATGGGGCAGGGGTAGCAGTCAGTGTTGGGAGTGGGAGCCAAGGAAGAGTAATTATAGCACGTTGGAGGAAGGAGGCCGTGTGAGTGAGCTGCTCGTGGGAACAGGCAGGGGCACACGGTTGAGCAGTGTCAGAGTAAGAGGTACGTATGAAGGATTAGGAATCGCATGAAGAAGAAGGTGAGGGGTCCACTGTCAAAGATGGGAAGGAAATGGTGGTGTTGGCCTGAGGAGTTTTTCTGTGTTGGAAGTAGTCCTGCCTGGAATTTGTATTCGTGTTTTCCCTTCATCACTGATGGAATCCTTCATCAGTGCATGGTGTTTAGGAAATTATAGGACTATGCAAGCAGTCCTAAATTCTAAGGGTTAAAGAAGTTACACAGTTTACCCTCCTTTCTACCCCTTCTCCAGATCTGACTTAATGTAGAAGATTGCCTGCCTGTTCCCCTCTCCTTTATCTTCTTCCTTTCTTTTCATATTGATTCACGGCAGGGTAAGACTGCCCTTTAGCCTAGTGTAGAGTCTGAAGTTTTCTTTCACAACCAAGTTTAGGGGAGAGGGGGAAGGGGAGAAGAGCATGGAAAACAGGGAAGTGGCACTGGGAACACCACATTAAACCCCAGCTTCTCCCAGAGGTACCTCTAAATAAATCCTGGCTTATTTCATAGCTATTTTTGTCAGGCTTCTATTTTTACTTTGTTAACTATGAATTTGGTCTTTTAATCTCTTTTCAGACCCATATTTATAAACAGATTATTCTTTTTCCAGTCTATTACCATCCCCCATTACAGAGTTGTAATAGAATTTCAAGAACATGACTGTACATTCAGTAGAAAACTAGGAAGGACTTAATGGAAGAAAGGGCAAAGGGTTAGGAATCTTAGACTTGAGAGAAAATTCCTGCTTCAGAAAAAGGTGTAACAAAATGCTAATTGCATAAATGATACAGAGACCTTGGGAATGCCACAAGTCATGGAAATTGGGTCAGGTCACTGAAAAGGAATTCAAATAAATTGCCTATTAATCGAGGAGTTGGGTGTATGTATGAGACCTGCAGTGCACAACTGGAAATGTTAAGTCTATGGAGAATGTTGTGCCCTTATGGTAAGAGCAAGAAAGACAGCAGATGATAAATACTGGAAAGGTCGAGGTTTATGTAAAGGTCAGGTAGAACTTTCTAATCACAGCTGCAAACCCCAGTTGTAATGGAAGAGTTCAAAATAAAAATATTTATTGAATACCATTTTAAAACCCCATAAGACTAAATTAATTCATTCATTAAGGAGTTTGTGGCTTTCATTAGAGTCATTGGTCAGTGTTTCTGAGAACATGGAAAATTGTTAATGTATGACTCAATATTATTTTTGGAAAATAACAACGGACTCATATCCTTACAATTCACAATTAACAAATATTGACCTTTTGTATATTTGCTTCAGATCTTTTTAAAAATCGAAGTAAACATTATAAATAAGATTTGAAGTACCATTTGAATCCTCAGTTTCATTCTCCCTTCTCTTCAGAGGTAACCACTATCATGAATTTTGTGTCTTTCTAGTCTGTGTTTTTATACTTCTAATTACATACGCAGTTATAAATGATACATAATGTTTTTTATTTATAAAATGAAATTGTACTGCATGTATCTTTCTGCAGTTTGCATTTGGAAAATGTCCATTTATTACATATAGCTTTGGTTCATTTTTAAAATTGCTATTGGTTTGTCATTTCTATATGCTACATTGTAGTTATCCTTTCTATTACTTGTGATATCTGAGTTGTCTTCGGTTTTTCCTACTACCAGTAGTAAAATTAGGAAGGTTAAGAGCTTCCTTGCACAAGTCTGCAAGGTGTAGGAGAGTTTTTCTCTAGTAGTAATTTCACTACTGCAAGGAAGCTCTTAACCTTCCTAATTTCGCTACCTCGGCACTACTGACATTTTGGACTGGATAATTCTTTGTTGTAAGGGGATATCCTATTCATTTTAGAATGTTTAGCAGCATCCTTGACCTCTACTCACTAGATGCCAATGTTACCTTTATAGTTATGACAACCAAAACTATCACCTGCCAAATGTCCTCTGTGCAGCAAAATCACAGCTGGTTGAGAACCATTACTCAAGTTGTGTGTATGCAGAAGTGGAACTGCCAGGTTGTTCTGATTCATGTTAGTCTTAAAATATTCTTACTGATACGGTTTTGGGCAGGATTTTTTTTTACTTTAGCTCCTAGTGTGAGGGACCTTGCCCAGACTGACACTGGTTCTGTAGTACCAGGAGAGAATAGAAAGAGCATTAAGATTTCAATTGGAGAATGGTTTGGAGATGCTGTGTGGATACCTGTATTCTCAGCTTCCCAACCATACTAGACCTCTCTCCCTGAACAGGTTTTTTGGACCTGGGCATCTGTCTTTTAAGGTGGAATGTGTGAAGGAGAGAGAAAGCATAGGTTTTTGGGGTTTTTTTGAGTCTCACTGTCACCTAGGCTGGAGTGCAGTGGCATGCTGCTCACGGCCACCACAGCCTCGACCTGCTGGGCTCAGGTGATCCTTCCACCTCAGCCTTCCAAGTAGCTGGAACTGCAGGTGTGTGCCACCACACCCAGCTAATTTTTTTATTTGTTGTAGAGATGAGGTCTTGCCATGTTGCCCAGGCTGATCTCAAACCTGTGGGCTTAGGCAGTCCTGTTGTCTCTGCCTCCGAAAGTGCTGGGATTACAGGTGTGAGCCACCATGCCCAACTGAGCATAGGGATTTTAATGTTTTGATATAATGCTTAGAACATAGGGTGTCCTCAATAAATGTTTTTGAGTTAATCCTTAGTAGCAATGAAGATGGGATTAAAGGGCAAAGATAGCTGAGCTTCCTCATTCCTCTGCCCTTGAATTAAAGCCTTGAGTTCACCGAGGTTGCGGTGGCTGTGAGTGTGCCTCTGCACTCCATCCTGGGCATCAGAGTGAGACTCCAACTCAAAAAAAAAAAAATCCTTGAGTTCAGCGCTATGTGGGGAAGTAGATAAGGGCTAGGAACATTGTGGAATGAATCCAAAGTTTGAAATGTCACTCTGTCTCTTCTGGTAGGAATCAACAGCAGCCTTCCTTGAGGAACTGCCTTTCTCATTTGCTGCCTGGAGTTAACATTGTTTCCTGCTGGCAGAAGCAGGGACATGCCAGCACTGTAAGGGTTATTTATCTGATCCTTTTACCAATTTCTTGACTGGGTGGGTGAGCAGGGAGGAAATCGGAGACCCCACTTTTCTTTTATGGCTCTTTTAGTCATTTCAAATTATAGCCCAGATGCCTCCTTTCTTGTTGATCTTCCCACAGCTTTGTTTCCTGTTTCCTCTAGTACCCTTATAGTTCCCACTTATTTTTTCATTCTCCACCCCTCTTCCCCACCTAATACCAGGGGGCTTGGATTCTGAGCTGATTGGGTATCCCATCCTCTGCAGAGCGGGATGAGTGGGTGCTCCGGTGGGGATGTGGTCCTTGACGGCCAGTGAGGGCGAGAGTGCCGCAGCCCACTTCTTCCTTGGAGCTGGAGATGAGGGGCTGGGCACCCGTGGAATAGGCATGAGGACAGAAGAGAGTGACAGCGAGCTCCTTGAGGATGAAGAGGATGAAGTGGTAAGACTAGGGTAAATGATATAACTTGGTGTTGGGGCCCCTGTCATGGAAAGATGAGATTCCATGAGATAGAGACACCTCTCCGTTACTTCCAAATGTATAGACTCGGTGTCATAACAGGCCCCATCCTGGTTTAGAGGAGGGAGATGGAGATTGAATAGATTGCCTGTCTTTGGAACTCCTGCCCTTATGTCCTCCTCCTATTGTCTCATGGTTATCGGTTCTCTTGCTCTTCTGCTTGAGCACACATTTCCTACTGTGGAATGGCTCCTATTCTGTAAGTAGTAGGAATCCTTACCTGTTGCCTCAACCTAGGCCAAAGTTGTTCTCCATAGGTCCAAAGTCCTGGCCACAGTAATTCTGTGCCCCAGGGAGATAAGACAGTGTTCCCTGGAGGGGCTGATATAGGTGGGAATTTCTTGAGTTTCTGATAGCCTTCCTCCCTGTAGCCTCCTGAACCTCAAATCATTGTTGGCATTTGTGCCATGACCAAGAAATCCAAGTCCAAGCCAATGACCCAAATCCTAGAGCGACTCTGCAGATTTGACTACCTGACTGTTATCATCCTGGGAGAAGATGTGATCCTTAATGAACCTGTGGAAAACTGGCCATCCTGCCACTGCCTCATCTCTTTCCACTCCAAAGGTTGGGGTCTGGGAAGGAAAAAGACATGGAATGGTGGTGGGAATGCTGGATTTGGAAATTAGGTTCTTACTGTCTTATTTCATCAGTAAAGACATCATCAGCTCCCTGTGTCACACTAGAAAACCATGCATAGGGATTTGTTTTCCCTACATCTTGTAGGAGTTGCCGGGCATTTTAAAGCCTATATTCTAACCTCAGGAAAGATCTAAGGCTCTTAGGAGCTCTGATAGCATTGAATCTCTGGAAGGACCATAAAAATAATTTCTTTTTTTACCTTTTCATGATAAAATAGCCTAGACTTGGGAAGCTGAATGGAAGAATAAGTAATGGGTTGGATGGGTAGCTTTAATATGTCTATCTGTCTTGCTGTTTTCTCACCGTCACTCTCTTATGTTGGTCTTTTTATTTCTTCTCTCCATCCCAGGCTTTCCTCTGGACAAAGCTGTTGCTTACTCCAAGCTTCGAAACCCCTTTCTTATCAATGATCTGGCCATGCAGTATTACATCCAAGACAGGTATAGCTTTCTGTTGACCAATGGGATGGGCGGCCTTGGGACCATACTCTGGGAACATCCTTAGGGAACATACTCTGGGAGGGGTAGAGTAAAACAAACATGCCTAATTTTTGTAAGATACCCTGCTGAATTCTGTGCCCTGGTGTCTTCTAATCCCTGTGCAAATGAAATCTCTAGCCTTTCCCTTTAGTCACCACCTCCCCACCAACTTCTCCCAGCTAATTTATTTGGGGGTGACAGGAGGGAGGTGTACCGGATCCTGCAGGAGGAGGGTATTGATCTACCCCGATATGCTGTACTCAACCGTGATCCTGCTCGGCCTGAGGGTGAGTACCTGGCCTTGTCCAGTCTTGCCTTTCCTTGTTTTCTATGACTTGGCCCAGTTCTTCAGTCTTCTAGACATCATCTATGTGCCTATCTATCTATCTAGGGCTTTGGCTGTTGGATTATGGGTAGAGTTAGAACCATGGGACTTTGGACATAGCCTTGGACCTTTTATATAGATGTTGCCATACTTATATCCCATATATAGATATCTATATCATATATAGATATGACCATATCTATTACTAAGATATAGTCATAAAAATTTGAGGGTTATTGGGATTAAAAACTGGGGAAATGGGAGTTGGAAATATTCTACAGCCATAGGCTATAGGAATGACCATACACCCACCTTTCAGAGTGCAACCTGATAGAAGGTGAAGACCAGGTAGAGGTCAATGGAGCTGTCTTTCCCAAGCCCTTTGTGGAGAAGCCAGTGAGTGCAGAGGACCACAATGTTTACATCTACTACCCCAGCTCTGCTGGAGGAGGAAGCCAGCGCCTCTTCCGAAAGGTGGGGGAGACATTGGAGCAACTGGGGGGTCAGAGTAGTAGAAGGACAAGGATGAGGTTGTGGGGAAGGAAGCTGGAGAATTTGAGAACAAGGTAGAGAGTTGAGGCAACATTTTTTCCTTCCTTTTTCTCCTGTAGATTGGCAGCCGAAGCAGCGTTTATTCTCCTGAAAGCAGTGTCCGAAAGACAGGGTCATACATCTATGAGGAATTTATGCCAACAGATGGCACAGATGTCAAGGTTATGGTGGATACAGGGACTTAAGAGGTTATAAATGTCTGGGTGGGGATGGGGTGCTTGGGAAGCAGCTGGAAGTGTATGGAGAAGGTCCTAGAAAATAATGTGTGAATGTGATTGTCTTTCGTATTCGAATGAAGATAATGAGTACACATTCACATTTTTACTCTCAGAGCAAGGGCCAAGGTGACTTAGAAAATGGTATAATGTTGATAAATCATTTTTAATAGGGACTAGATGTTAATACTGGAGTCCTGAGGAGAAACCTTCATAATGATACTTTAGTAGGACTTAGTAAGAAAATGACAGTTACCTTATTCTTAATGCTCAGGGTTGGTTTGTTTGTTTTGTTTTGTTTTCATGTATTTATTTTACTCTGAAACTAGTCTACAGACCTAGTGCTCATATTGTCTTCTCATATACAGGGTGAGCTGTGGGCATACTCAGTGATGCTATGTACCTGCAGGTGTACACAGTGGGGCCAGATTATGCCCATGCTGAAGCTAGAAAATCTCCAGCTTTGGATGGGAAGGTCGAACGAGACAGTGAGGGGAAAGAGATTCGATATCCAGTCATGCTGACTGCCATGGAAAAGCTGGTGGCCAGGAAAGTCTGCGTAGCTTTTAAGGTAGAGAAATACCCAGGGAGGGTCAGGGAATGAGAGAGAGAGAGACAGGAACAGGGGACCAGGAAGAAAGAGTGGCTGTCTTGTTACCATCTTTCTTCTTTCCCCTGCAGCAAACAGTTTGCGGATTTGACCTACTTCGTGCCAATGGTCACTCCTTTGTGTGTGATGTCAATGGCTTCAGTTTTGTCAAGAACTCAATGAAATACTATGATGACTGTGCTAAGATTCTGGGGTAAGAGACATAATAGTCTTCACTGGGGAGAATGAGCTTAGAGAGGAGAGTTAGACAGCTTTTGCTTTATTTTTTAATATTGTAAAAATGATTTAAAAGTAAAACAAAAAGCCGGGCTCGGTGGCTCAGGCTGTAATCACACGCTTTGGGAGGCTGAGGTGAGTGGATTGCCTGAGCCCGTGGGTTTGAGACCTACCTGGGCAACTTGGCGAGACCTCATCTCTACAATAAATAAAAAATTAGTCGGGCATGGTAGCGCACGCCTCTAGTTACAGCTACTTGGAAGGCTGAGGCGGAAGGATCGTCGGAGCCCAGCAGGTCGAGGCTGCAGTGGCCGGGAGCGGCCACTGCACTCCAGTCTGGGTGACAGAGTGAGACTCCAACTCAAAAAAAAAAAAGAGAGAGAGAGAGAGAGAGAGAGAGAGAGAGAGAGAGAGAGAAGTCTTCTCAGGCCCCTTCCCCTCCCAATACTGCCATTCCCAGAGATAATTACTGTTCACAGTTTTAGACATAATGATTTGTCTTTTTCTGACATATCCAAAAAACCATATTTAGTTTACTGAACATGATCATACTATAATACAATTCTGCAACTTGATTTTTTAAAAAATTACCATGTAATGTTTAAACCATTCAAAAAAATTTAAGAAATGATGACTGTGGTGAGTATTCATGTATTCACCACTTAGTTTAAGAAATAAAATATTAAGAATATAGTTGAAGCCGGGCTCGGTGGCTCAGCCTGTAATCCCGTGCCTTTGGGAGGCTGAGGTGAGTGGATTGCCTGAGCCCGCGGGTTCGAGACGCGCCTGGGCAACTTGGCGAGACCTCATCTCTACAGTAAATTAAAAAATTAGCCGGGCATGGTAGTGCACACCTGTAGTTCCAGCTACTTGGAAGGCTGAGGCGGAAGGATCGCCAGACCCCAGCAGGTTGAGGCTGCGGTGCCAGGAGCAGCCACTGCACTCCAGTTTGGGCAACAGAGTGAGACTCTAACTCCAAAAAAAAAAAAGAATATAGTTGAAACCTGTATATATGCCTCCCTGGTAACATACCTTCCCTCCCCCAAAGGGAACCATAATCCTTAATTTGGTGTTTGTCATTCCCATACATTTATTTATATTTTTACTACATATATGGGGGTATTTGTTTGTATGTTTTTAGACTTTATATTAATGTATTCTTCTGCAGTTTGCTTGTTTTTGTGAGCTTTATTCTTTTTTTTTTTGAGTTGGAGTCTCACTCTGTCGCCCAGACTGGAGTGCAGTGGCCGCTCCCGGCCACCGCAGCCTCGACCTGCTGGGCTCCGGCGATCCTTCCGCCTCAGCCTTCCGAGTAGCTGGAATTACAGGCATGCACTACCACGCCTGGCTGATTTTTTGATTTATTGTAGAGATGAGGTCTCGCTGTCCAGGTGGGTCTCGAACCCGCGGGCTCAGGCAATCCACTCACCTCAGCCTCCCAAAGGCGCGGGATTACAGGCTGAGCCACCGAGCCCGGCTGTGAGCTTTATTCTTATGTGTTGTTCTGGTTTATTCATTTTCACATGGCTTCTTCATGTTTCTCCCTTCTAGGAATACCATAATGCGGGAGCTTGCCCCACAATTTCAGATCCCATGGTCCATCCCCACAGAGGCTGAGGATATTCCCATTGTTCCTACTACATCTGGCACTATGTAAGCAAAAGTAAAAAACCTGGAGTAATCTACTTAAGACTCCTGGGATTCCTGAAGCCAGACCAATGATTACTTCCTGACCCCACACTATCTGACTAGTGGAGCCTGGGCCTCTCCTAGGCAGTCTCCTTAAATTTGCCTGTATTTTTAATCTGAGATCCCTTTTCCTGTCTTTTGACATGCCAAGTAGTATGTGATAACAGGAGGTGGGGCATGGGTGGGGGCTGGGATGGTGGGGGAAAGAATCTGTTAACATTGCTGATCTTAGGATGGAACTTCGTTGTGTCATTGCAATTATCCGTCATGGGGATCGTACTCCCAAGCAGAAGATGAAGATGGAAGTGACACACCCAAGGTGGGAAGAGTGTCCTAATTTAGACAAATAAGTTTTTGTGAGATAGATTGGGGTAGGGGTCAGCTTCCAGAAGCTTTGAATATCTCCACCCCACACTGAAGCTTCTCCTTACTTCTTCAGATTTTTTGCTCTATTTGAAAAACATGGTGGCTACAAGACAGGGAAATTAAAACTCAAGCGACCTGAACAGCTCCAGGTAAGGTAGAGAATCTGTCCAGGAGGAATAGTGCTATGAGAAAGATGGAGGCTATGGGATTGGGAATCTTGATAAGAGACCCAGATGAAAGTGTAACTGGCCAGGACTTGGCCTCCTGCTTGGATACTCTATTATTTCCTCTAGGAGGTACTGGACATCACAAGGCTGTTGTTGGCTGAACTGGAGAAAGAACCAGGTGGTGAGATCGAGGAGAAGACTGGGAAACTAGAGCAACTGAAGTCTGTGTTGGAGATGTGAGAAAGGGGAAAGCAAAAGGGTGCCAATAACAGTGAGAATTGGAATGCTAGGGCAGAAAGTAAACTGTGACTTTATACTGCAGGTACGGTCACTTCTCAGGTATCAACCGGAAGGTACAATTGACTTACTACCCTCATGGTGTGAAAGCTTCTAATGAGGGGCAAGGTAAGATATAATCCCCCTTCCCGTTACTACTCAGATTTTTATTTTATTTTTTTGGTTTATCCCCTCTTCTTCACCAGATCTCTTATTCTAGAGGCTATAGATGACTTCTACCCCAAATTTCCTTTCTGATCTCCTCAGAAGACCTAACATTTAGATGTTCCCACTATTTTCCTTAGATCAAGACCTATTCTCTGCCTCTTATTCCCCCAGATCCACAACGGGAGGCTCTGGCCCCATCTCTATTGCTGGTACTGAAATGGGGTGGAGAATTGACTCCTGCTGGCCGTGTTCAGGCTGAGGAGCTGGGACGAGCTTTTCGCTGCATGTACCCTGGAGGACAGGGTGAGTGTTCTGGGAGGTAAATACCTAGCAGGACTGGGATAAAGTGATTAGAGAATAAGTTGGGGGAAATGAGGGGACTGAGCCAGTGGAAATGAATTTTTTTTTCTTCCACATGAGTATTTACAGCAGTCTATTCCTGGCTCTCTTTGCCCCCAGGTGACTATGCTGGCTTCCCTGGTTGTGGGCTACTTCGTCTCCATAGCACTTTCCGCCATGATCTCAAGATCTATGCCTCTGATGAGGGTCGTGTCCAGATGACTGCTGCTGCCTTTGCCAAGGTGTGCATACTACAGTTCTTTCATAGTCCCAACTTCCATTAGGTAGAGAAGCAAAGAGTTTGGAGAACCAGTTGGGGAATTTTAGAGTATTTACAGTTTGACTTGGAAAGCAAGATAGATGCTTGCTTCTTTTATGCCAACTCAGAGGAGTTTCTCTTTGTGTCTCACCCCATTCTGTACTACCAAGAATGAGCTGAGGATAATTAGTGGGACCTTGACCTGTACCCCAGCTCTTCAAGCCAGCTCCCATTTGATCTCTGGGACCATCTACGCCTAGAGGGAGTAAGTGGGAAGGGAAACTAACAGACTTTGTACTTCCTCTCCAGGGCCTTCTGGCTTTAGAAGGGGAGCTGACACCCATTTTGGTACAAATGGTGAAGAGTGCCAACATGAATGGGCTCCTGGACAGTGATGGTGATTCCTTGAGCAGCTGCCAGCACCGGGTGAAGGCTCGGCTGCACCATATTTTACAACAGGATGCACCCTTTGGCCCTGAGGACTATGATCAGGTTAGGTTTTCCCTATCTCTGTGCCTCAAGTACCCTGAATCCAAAATTCCCAGAATTCTAAATAATAGCAATCAGTAATAATAGTATTTACTACATGCCAGGCACTGTTTTGGTTATTTCACACACATCTCATTTAATTCTTACAGCAACCATCTGAGATAAGAACAGGCCCACAATATCTTACCTACAATTTCAAAAATTGAAAAGATTATTTGTAAATTTGACATAAGGATACATTTGGCAGCCAAACCTGGCATGAACTGTCATAGGACTATTTATAATTCTTAGTTTTCCTACTTAGAATAAATGGTCATACATTTTGTGACAGAAATATTATGTTTGGTTATGCCCTAGGTTCTGTTGGAGATATTATATAACATATGACATATGCATTGTGTTAACTCCTAAAGTTCAGAAACTTCTCAATTTCAAAACACAACTGAGCCTGCAGATTCTGAATAAAAGAATGTTTCCCTTATCTCTTGTTGTGTAAGCAACTACTCCAAAACTTAGTAACTTAAAACAACAACAATTTTATTGTCTCTCACAGTTCTGGGTTCAACTGGTCTTGCTTGGGTTCTCTCCAAAATTGCATCAGATGTTGACTAGGGCTGAAACTATCTGGAAGTTTGACTGGAATTCTGGGATGACTGACTCTTTCCCTCTTCATGCTATCCCTATAATCTCAGAGACTTTCTTTTCCACACGCTTTCTTCATGTGGTTTCTGTAGCATGATAGCTGGACATATCGAATGGTAGCTTTCAAATTTTCCAAGCTAGCTTGCTCATTTTCTCTCTTTTTTTTTTTTATTTAAGAGATGGGATCTTATTCTGTCACCCAGGCTGGAGTGCAGTTAGCACGATCACAGCTCACTGTAACCTCAAACTCCTGTGCTTCATATAACCTAAATTCTGGGCTCAAGTGATCCTTCCACTTCAGCCTCCCTAGTAACTGGTGATTATAGGTGCATACCACTGCCCCTGGCTCTTCCAAGCTTTCTTTTCTTTTCTTTTTTTGAGGAAGTAGGATTTATTGAGAGGACAAAAAAGCTCCTAGAGCAGGAGGGGACCCAAGGGGGTTGCCCCCAAGCTTTCTTAAACTACAGGCCCAGAATCAGCAAAACATCACTTTGTTACTTTTTTATTTTATTTTTTGAATAGGGGTCTTTGTTACCCAGGCTGGAGTGCAGTAGCATATTCACGGCCACCGCAGCCTTGGCCCACCAGGCTCAGGCAATCCTTCCACCTCAGCCTTCCAAGTAGCTGGAATTACAGGTGCGCACCACTACACCGGCTAATTTTTTGATGTATTATAGAGACGAGGTCTTGCCAAGTTGCCCAGGCTGGTCTCGAGCCCCTGGGGTCAGGCAATCCTCTCCCCTACCCCTTCCAAAGTGCTGGGATTACAGGTGTGAGCCACCATGTCTGGCTACTTTGTTATTTTTTTATTGGTTAAGCAGTCACAGGGACAGCCCAGGTTCAAGGGAAGGGGAGGGACATAAAGAATTAATGGCTGTCTTTAATCCACCACAAAGACTGTAGACCACAAGGACTTCCCTCCCATTTTACAAATGAGGAAATCAAGACTCTGAAGAATTTAAGCAACTAGTCTGTATGTTCAACAGCTAGCATGAACCCAAGGAATCTAACTCCAGAGCCTAGACTGTTACACCACCTCACAGTATTAATCACCATAGATGTCATTACCCAATATATCATTTCTTTTTCCTGTATGTCCAGGCCACAATTGACCAGGCAGTGGTTTTCTACCCTTCCCATTCCTCAATTCTGATAGGTTATTTAAAAAAATTATTGATTTTTTAAAGTTGTGGTGCCACTTAACCATTTTTTTTTTAGTTGGAGTCTCACTCTGTTGCCCAGGCTAGAGTGCAGTGGCACACTCACAGCCACCCAAGCATTGACCTGCTGGGCTCGGGCGATCCTTCTGCCTTACCCTTCCAAGTAGCTGGAACTAGAGGTGCACGCTACGATGCCCAGCTAATTTATTTATTTATTGTAGAGATGAAGTATACCAAGTTGCCTAGGCTGTTCTCGAACCCATGGGCTCAGGCAATCCCCTCACCCCGGCCTCCCAAAGTGCTGGGATTACAGGCTTGAGCCGCTGTGCCTGGCCCACTTAGCCATTTTTAAGTGTATAGTTCAGTGGCATTAAGTACATTTACAGTGTTGTGTATCCATTTCTCATAGGTTCTTAAATGAGCTAATCAGCTGAGCACATTGCTACGAGCACATAGCATTTTCTGTGTTCTCCTCTGAGAAGGACTTGATAAGGGGCAGGACCTTGCTCCCTTATTTTCTAATCCATTGCTCACTGTCCAATCAAGAAAAGCTAAGGCAACTTTCCTTTTCTCCCTTGCCGCTTTTTGATAGCAAGAATGGAACTTGTGAGGCTCTAGGTAGAATTTTACATTTTACCCACAATCTTTTTTCCTCTCTCCTCATCTCTCATTGTGACTGTCATAAAGGCTTGAACTGGAACCCAGTTCTGAGACAGCACTTTTACTCTTGGTTCAGGTTAGCATCTTGTTTAGAGGAATACGATATATTATTTCTAATAGCTATTCATGAAAACATTCTGCAGAGATTTTGAGGGGTTTTGGCTTAATCTTTATCTTCAGCATTTTCCATGTGTATTTTAGAGCCCCCCAAGAAAAGAACATAGGTCTGCTTTATTTTCTCTGAACTCCAAGATTTTTAAGATCAACCCTTCTCAGATGACTGTGCTAGAGCCATTCCCTTACCTGAACCTAGAACTCTTAGTATGTCCAGTAGGCTAAGAGTGCTCATTGAAATGAGCCAACATACAGGAATCTGGACTATTGACACTGAGCCTGTCTTTTTTTTTTTTTTTTTTTTGAGTTGAAGTCTTACTCTGTCACCCAGACTGGAGTGCAGTGGCCGCTTCCGGCCACCGCAGCCTCGACCTGCTGGGCTCCAACGATCCTTCCACCTCAGCCTTCCGAGTAGCTGGAACTACAGGCGTGCTACCATGCCCGGCTAATATTTGATTTATTGTAGAGATAAGGTCTTGTCAAGTTGCCCAGGCGGGTCTTGAACCTGCGGGCTCAGGCAATTCACTCACCTCAGACTCCCAAAGCATGGGATTACAGGTTGAGCCACCGAACCCGGCCAAGCCTATCTTGTCTTTCTTCTCTTTATTCCCCATAGCTGGCTCCCACTGGAAGTACTTCCCTGCTCAACTCCATGACTATCATCCAGAATCCTGTGAAGGTCTGTGATCAGGTATTTGCCCTGATTGAAAACCTCACCCACCAGATCCGGGAACGGATGCAGGACCCAAAGTCTGTAGGTGGGTATGAATACTACTACAGTCCCTTCAAGGTCTCAGGTGGGGATGATTTTTTCAGGCACTCCTATGTCGTCTCATAAATGTCTGAGACAGGGCATCGTCTTCCCTCTTTCTACTTCAGAGTTGTGAGAGTCTTTTGTTGGAGGTAGACTCTTTTTGGGAAGTAGAATCTTTTTTGTTGGTGGTAGTCTCTGACTACCACCTTCCTTCCAGACCTGCAGCTCTACCACAGTGAGACACTAGAACTAATGCTACAACGTTGGAGCAAGCTGGAACGTGACTTTCGACAGAAGAGTGGGCGCTATGATATCAGTAAGATCCCTGACATCTATGACTGTGTCAAGTATGATGTGCAGCACAATGGGAGTCTGGGACTTCAAGGCACAGCAGAGTTGCTACGTCTCTCTAAGGCACTGGCTGATGTGGTCATTCCTCAGGTGTGTCTTGTATAAGGGATCTAGCCTGGGGATAAGGGCATTAGGGAAGGAAGGAGAGAAAAGATGAAAAGGAGGGGTGATTTGGGAACTAGGGGAAGGAGACTTAGAGTAGGAATTAGTTGAGTTGCTATAATTCTCAGGGTCCACTTTGACTCTGGTAAGTACGGGAGGCTAATTCAGGAGACACCTGGAGGAGGGGGAATGTAGGGGATATGAAAGAAGCTCTAGACTGAAGGTGAAGTTAGGTATGATCTTGGGCCTGGGAGTATGAAGCATGGAGAAAACAAGATTTATTGAGGTACTTATTCCTGGCCTATGGCCCCTAGGAGTACGGGATCAGTCGGGAGGAGAAACTGGAAATTGCTGTGGGCTTCTGTCTTCCACTGTTGAGGAAGATACTACTTGACCTGCAGAGAACCCACGAGGATGAGTCTGTCAACAAGCTGCATCCCCTGTGAGGGAGGGCTGGGAGGGGTGCTGGATGGAGGGAGGGGCATGCTAGGGAGTCCGGGGGAATCAAGGCTGGGACAGCTTGGAGAACCAAGAATAGATGGGATTCTGGGATGGAAAGGATAAGTTTTTGAGGTGGGAGAAAGGAGTTTGTGGAAGGGTGGGAAAAGGATTATCTGACTGTGTGAATGATTTAAATGTTATCTCAGGTACTCCCGAGGAGTGCTCTCCCCGGGTCGCCACGTTCGAACTCGTCTGTATTTCACCAGTGAGAGCCATGTCCACTCCCTACTCAGTGTCTTCCGTTATGGAGGACTTCTTGATGTAAGTATACTCCTTCCTTAGCCTGTGAACATCTTTTTCCAGCATTCCTTTCTTTTCTTCTCATGCTGCTTCTTTTTGTTTGTTTGCTTATTTTCTCATGCTTCTTTTTAAATGAAAGCTTTGTCTCTTCTCCCTATCCATTCCCTGACTCCTTTGTCCTTGGGCATTGACTTACCTCTTTTTGTGTTTGATAGGAGACCCAGGATGCACAATGGCAGCGAGCTTTGGCTTATCTTAGTGCCATCTCGGAACTCAACTACATGACCCAGATTGTCATCATGCTTTATGAAGACAACACACAGGTGAGGAGCTAGTAGATGTGGTGGCTCACATCTATAATCCCAGGACTTTTGGAGGTTGAAGCAGGAGGATTGCTTGAGGCCAGAAGTTTGAGACCAGCCTGGGCAACATAGTGAGACCTTGTCTCTACAAAAAAAAAAATTAAATAGTTGGGCATGGTGGTATGTACTTGTATTCCCAGCTACTCAGGAGGCTGAGGTAGGAGGATTGCTTGAGCCCAGGAATTAGAGTTTACAGTGAGTTATGATCAAACCACTGCACTCCAGCCCGAGCAACAAAGCATACCCTGTCTTTAAAAAAACAAAAAACCCTAATACTATCTTATCCTTAGAATTTGGCGAATCCAGCAAAGTGTTGCACCTAACCACAGCATGACACAGCATCCATGAGGCTCCTACTGGGACAGAAAATATGTTCTATAGCTGGGCACGATGGCTCATGCTTATAATCCCAGTGCTTTGGGAGGCCAAGATGGGAGGGTTGCTTGAGCTCGGGAGTTCAAGACCAGACTTTGTCTCTACAGAAAAATTACCCAGGTGTGGTGGTGCCTGCCTGAAGTCTTAGCCACTTGAGAGACTGAGGCAGAAGGATCACTTGAACCTAGAAGAAGGTTGAGACTGTGGTGAACCTTGATTGTGCCACTGCACTTCAGCCCGGGCAACAGAGTGAGACCTCAACTCAAATAAATAAAATAAATAAAAAGAAAGAAAAAGGAAAGCATGTTCTGGAGTGATTTTGAGCCAGAACATGGAACCCAGCTCTAGCATTAGGAAAGGTAAGGAATTTGGGACAATGTTGAGTCTTTTTTCCTCAAACATGGTTATACAAATGCCTTGTGCATATGGTTCCACAAAGATATCTTTTATTTATTTATTTATTTTTTATTTTTTATTTTTTGAGTTGGAGTCTCACTCTGTCGCCCAGACTGGAGTGCAGTGGCCGCTCCCGGCCACTGCAGCCTCGACCTGCTGGGCTCCGGCGATCCTTCCGCCTCAGCCTTCCAAGTAGCTGGAACTACAGGCGCACGCTATCACGCCCGGCTAATTTTTGATTTATTGTAGAGATGAGGTCTCACCAAGTTGCCCAGGCGGGTCTCGAACTCGCAGTCTCAGGCAATCCACTCACCTCAGCCTCCCAAAGGTGCAGGATTACAGGCTGAGCCACTGAGCCCGGCAAGATATCTTTTAAACACTGCTGTATGCACTACATCCAAGCTGAATTATTATGGGAGATGTATGATAAGGGATATAGAACTGGGAGATAAAAGTCATGTGGAGTGGTAAATCACAAATGATGGAAATGAGGGAATGAGGATCCTGTAACAGATTATAGTTAAAAGGAAGCTATAGCAGATCAGCCCCAGAGTGCAGCAAGACCTTAAGTCCCCAGGAGGATGTATCCTCTCTACTGCCCCTACCTGGTCTTCCACCAGAATACTCATTCTGCTTCTTCCAATTGCTCAGTCATGTGTTGATGCCTCATAGGATCCCTTATCAGAGGAACGGTTCCATGTGGAACTACACTTTAGCCCTGGAGTAAAAGGTGTTGAAGAAGAAGGCAGTGCCCCAACTGGCTATGGATTCCGTCCAGCCTCTTCTGAGGTGGGTCAGAGTATTGGGATTTGGGACTGAAGGGACTTAGGAGCCAAGTGATGGGAAACTGGAAAACAGTAAAAGAAAGTAAAAAGAAGACCATTAATGCCTCTCCTATCTGCCTATTATTGTGCAGAATGAGGAGAGGAAAACAGATCAAGGGAGCATGGAGAACCTGTCCCCGGGGAAGGCATCAGATGAGCCAGACCGAGCATTGCAAACTTCACCCCAGCCTACTGAGGGCCCTAGCCTCCCGAGGAGATCACCCCTCATTCATAACCGAAAAGCTGGCTCCATGGAGGTAATGAGAGGGGCTTGGGAAGAAGATGAAGGGGATAGAAATGCACGTAGAACAATATCCATGTGTCCTTTAAATCCTCTTGGGGGATTCTTGAGACTTGAAGCTGAGTCCTTCTGCCCCTGACTGGATATGTTTTACTGAATTTGTCTTTCACAGCTGGTCTCCCAACAGAGCTTCTCTAACCTGGTTGCTACTTTTGAAATTAAAGAGTTGCCAGTGAGGGATGCCTGAGAGATAAAGGTTTAAAGTGATGAGATTGAGAAGGAGGCCTCTGGATGAATTTGAAAAGGTAGTTCTTTAAAAGGAAATATCCCAGAACCAGCATGAACTCTAGGCTGAAATCCCAGTCTGATACTTAGAAACTGTGTGACCTTGACTAGGTGACTATACTTTTCTAAGCCTCAAAATTTTTTTCATCTATGAAATGTGAGTTACATCCACCTTATGTACACTCAATAATCAATAACTATAATAACAATACAGTTGATATTTAAGGTCAGACCCTCTCCATCTCTTTGTTGCCTTAGGTAAAGATTATACTTGGCACTTTATTTTATCTATACTGTTGTTCCAGAAAGCAGATCAGTTTGGAGGTCTGTTTTCCTCACGTTCTGATGAGAAGTTTTATCAGGCAGGGCTTGTGTTCTGCTAATCTTGGAGTTTGTCTCTAGCTCTGGTTCTAGTTCTTTGGTCTAGAGGATGGAACTGTTAATAATCTCACATTGTGTCCAGCTAACCATCCTGGGGATTTTGTTTTTGTCATTTTCTTGAAAAGACTGTTTCTCTCTTTGGCCCAATGACACTCCTGCTCTGACCTGATACATCTACTCACCTGGCTCTGTCTTAGAGAAATTGGTTTCTTCATTTTAGGGATATATCAGAAGAATCTATAACTAGCTTAATATACGTTCAGCAAGAAGTTTACAGTTCAGATTTTGGAGAAAGCTGAGAAGACAAACTGCATCTCTTTTCTAGACTCATGCAGTCTCCTTTCTAGACTCATCTTTTACTTCCTGATTATTTTAAGGTGGAATTGGCATTGCAGATATGTAGTCTCTTTGGGTGGAATATGCACTATTTTCTCTTTGAGGTATAAGTATAACTTGGTATCCATAGTATTGTATTACCCTAGAGACGCTTGTGAAATAGATCAGAACAGAATGACATATCAATAAGCTGCTCTTTCACATCCAAAAGTCTTCCTCATTCGTGTGGTCTACTAGTCTTCCTGACACTATTAGGCTTGCCTCCCTTTTTTATTCTGGTTTATGCAGTCAGGAGATGTAGACAAAGTAGAGCTCTCTGTGTTTCACCTCTCAGACTCGAGATCAACTTCTTTCAGACCTGTAGGAAGCTTCCTGTTGTAATCACATTTCTTCCTTTCAGTTACTAGTGCTGCTCAGACTCTGTCTTATCCGAGATGATAGTTACTCAAGGTATACTCATGTGCTCCTAAGCTTTGCAATCTTCTCTCTGCTCCTCGGTCACATTAAGATTTCCTCACCTTGCTTTGGACAGTTTTATCCTTACAAACTACATCCTTCGCCCCTTATCCCTTCTTCTCCTCTTGCCATCTCATATTTTTTGACTGTTTTAGGTTATAAAATCTGAATTCTGTAAAATAGCAGCTGTGCCCTAGCTGGTCATCCTCTCCAGCCCTGTAACTAGCTCTGCCCTATGGGTGTTAGGGCTTTTGGGATCCTGGGTGTTAAAGGAGCCATGACCGGCTTTCCACCCGGTCTGATTGCAGGTCATGAACATGCAGTGCACGGGGAACCTGGACCTGATCCCCTTGCGGGGACGGCGCCGTCGGAGGTCAGGAGACCTCCCCCGGCCATCCCCAGCCATCGGCCTACAGCCCCGGGCTATGTCTACCACTCACCTGGCGTCCTGCACACAGGTGTCCTTCCCTACCTTGCCTTCCTTTCCTGCCTTCTGTCTTTGCCTTTTGGGATTTAGAAATTCAGAACATTATCTAGGTGGGATGTATGTATGTTGGAGGTTGTATGATTGGACCCTAGTGGGCAATTTTTTTTTTTTGAGTTGGAGTCTCACTCTGTCGCCCAGACTGGAGTGCAGTGGCCACTCCCGGCCACCGCAGCCTCGACCTGCCGGGCTCCGGTGATCCTTCCGCCTCAGCCTTCCAAGTAGCTGGAACTACATGCGCGCGCTACCACGCCTGGCTGATTTTTGATTTATTGTAGAGATGAGGTCTCGCCAAGTTGCCTAGGCGGGATTACAGGCTGAGCCACCGAGCCCGGCTCCTAGTGGGCATTTTAAGAATTCTGTTTCATGTGGCCAAGAATGAGAAAGCTGAAGGGGAGGCCTTCTCAGTTCAGATAAACTTAGTATGGGGCCGGGCATGGTGGCTGAAGCCTATAATCCCAGCACTTTGAGAGGCTGAGACAAGAGGATTGCCTAAGCCCAGGGGTTCAAGGCCAGCCTGGGTAACTTGGTGAGCCCTCGTCTCTACAATAAATAAAAAAACAAACCAGGCATGGTAGTATGCACCTATAGTTCCAGCTACTTGGAAGACTGAGGCAGAAGGATCGCCTGAGCCCAGCAGGTAGAGGCTGTGGCAGCCATGAGTGTGCCACTGCTCTCTAGCCTGGGTGACGGAGTGAGACCCCAATTAATAAAAAAGAAACTTAGTATGGTTGCAGAAATCACAGCTATCCCCTGGAAAGAAGAGAGGATGGTCAGACTTTATTTCTTTGGCTTAGCTATTGTGATTGGCTTTCTAAGTCCCGGGAGGGACAGATAAGATTAGGTAAACCCACTCTGCTGAGATAGGAATGGTTGAATAATGCTTTCTCAGATTTGGAATGGGAGGGCTGCTTTGCAGGCATCTTGGAAATAGAAATACTTTCTAGTATAGAAAGATTTCCTGGACAGTTCCCTCCACAAAGTATGCTCTCTGTTCTCTATTCATCCCTCTTCCTCTGTAAATCTTTGACTCTTCCAAACTTTCTGAAATTGCTTGGTTTCATAGGGGCAGAACCTGGGTTTTATACTTCTGGGTTAAGGTGGCAAAATGATTAACATAGAGTCTGTTTTCTGCAGGTGCTTTCTGAGACTTCATCCTCAAGGCCTGGTGGCTACCGGCTCTTTTCATCTTCACGGCCACCAACAGAGATGAAGCAGAGTGGCCTAGGTATGGTTTTCCAGCATCTCATACCTGTTGTTGGAAAAGGTGTCTGTCTGTTCTTCAGAGTTTTATTGTGGGAAGCCTTTGTCATGGGAGTTGGGACCATACAGTCAGTGGAATGTCAGGTGGGGGTAGGGAGGATGAAGTGGGAAAAACCATAGTTAGGTGTAAATTTGGATCTCAGATGATTGTTTCCATCCCAGAAAGACATTTGTCTCTTGGTTTTCCGCACCAACCCCCATTTCCCTGGCTGAAGGGCATTTTTCTGGTTTTTCCTCTTATTCCTTATCTGTCCCTCCAGTCTAGCCCAGACCTTAAGGGCCATGGAGACTCTGAACTTCAGAGTTATCAGAGACAGAGCTATAAAAAGAGGTACTTGTGACCCCCATAAGTGTCATATTCCTCATTTGAAGAACTTGTGCCCTGTCTTCTCCTGAAACCTGTGTTTTTCAAATCCCTGCTCTGGTCCCTCCTACCTCCTTACCATCTCCCCCATCCTTTCCTAATCCTGTAAATTTCCCCCTTTATTTCCCAGAAAACTGAGGGACAAGTCTGAGACTGGTTTAGTGGCAGAGGCTGTTCTCAGGACTTTGAGGGAATACCTCTTGATTTGTTGATCTCTGGAGAGGGGTGAAGAACTTATTTAATTTCTTCCTAGAACACAGATGGCAGGAAGGACCAAGCCTTAGAGGATATTGTGTTTTTTGAGAGAGGGAGGTGGTCCCTGGGAGGGACTGTCTCTAAACACAGTGCCTTGTGAGCCAGTAACTAGAGGTCAGAGATGATTATATAGGGCCTAGACTGGCTCTATCTTGCCCTATTATTCTCTCTATGTAGCTCCTCTCATTTTTCAGATCCCTTTGTCCTTGGCACCCAATTTCTTGACCCCAAAATGGTCAGCTTTTGGACCAGCAAGAGAAATAAATGTTTTGGTAACTTTCCAGGATAATTTTATGAGAGTAGGTTGCCTTCTAGCTCCCTGAAATGAGGAAGATGGTCTGGGGCATGAGAAAATGACAAAAGTGTAGATCTATGATATAGACTTCTCTTCCCAGAAGTCCCAGTAAAGAATAGGTTTCAGATATGTTAGAAAAGAGGATAGGCATGTCTGGCCCAGTTAAGTAGGAGCACTTTGAAGAACAAGGTAGAGAAATGGACATAGAACTGGTTGACAGATGGTGGTGGTTAAGAGAGAGACCACCTTCTGAGATGATCTGAGAGCTGGGCAAAACGGGGTTGGCACGACTGCACTAAAAAATATTCAGTGGAGGAAGTAAATGTAGGACAAAGCTTAAGGTGGTCTGGGATAGAGCCAGCTAGTTTTAGCTTCTCTGAAGAGGAGCAGACATATTTAGCAAGCCTTATTACTCTCTAGAACCTCCTTCCAGGGTCTGTTTGAACATAAAAGGTAGAGGAAATTGCTGTGTAGAGGAGAGATTCTGAATTCCAGGGTTGAGATCTTCAGCCATGTGAGTTTCTTGATCGCTCTGGTCACCCTGAAATCCTGGGATGCCTGAAACCATGGCCCCTCATTTGTGATCTCAAAGAAACTAGCCTCTTCTCTACTCTGTTCATTTCCCCTATGAATGTTAAATCCCAACCAAACCTACAGTCTTGGCTAAGATGGATTTGGAAGTAGAGGGGCAGCACCTGAAAACTTGGACAACTCTCCTGACCACTCTGTCCTTGTGAGCTTTAGTAGGAGAAGGGACCATGTAGCCCAAATCCTACTCTAGATCAGACACTGGGGACAGTGACTAGCCTGCTTTATTTTCTTCAGAGATTCTTCAAATTTTGTTTGCTCCTCTGATGGCAATGGAGTTCTCTTTGCTTTCTTTGAACTTATATGTGTGGGCATCTGCCTTTGAGCATAGGCTTATAACACAACAAGTTTTGGAGAACAGAAAAAACATGTCATTTTTATTTTTGTTTCCTGCTTTCCTTCTGACTACAGTACTCAACACATAATAGGCATGCTCTACATGTGATTAGCTGACTCTTCATAAGCCTTTCAGTTTGTGTCCATTTTGACTTTGGAAACTATGCTGATTCCTCTTATGAAAAAGTAATTTTTTTTCTAACTGACTACAGTTGGTCCTCAGAGTCAGGAGACCTGGATTCTAGTCCAACTTAGCTTCTAACAAACTGTGTGATCTTGAGCAAAGGAGATACTTTATGGATCTCAGTTTATTCATCTCTGAAATGAGAAGCTTGAACTGGATGATGTCTGAGTTCCTTCCAGCTTTAAAAGTTCAATGAGTCTCATACTTTGATTCTTGGGACAGGTAAAAAGGTCTAAATGGAGGGGATGGTGGATGAAGAACTTGGGAAGATTGGAAGGGTGCCATCTGGGTGGCCAAAACCTTGTCTCTAGTTTCAATCAAAGATCTTTCCTTTAAAACCCATAAGGGACTAGATTTCTGGGTTTCCCAAACTATATATCCAGACTAAGGGGCACTGAATTAAATCTAGTGGGATCTACCTTTTTTTTTTTTTTTTTTTTTTTAGCATTTCTGAGAATGACCTGGAGAGCATAGTCTATCCCTTCCAATAGCTGTGAATTTTCTAATATGACTAACTCTGCACTTGTAGTGGCCTCTTGTCTCTGCTATGTAGCTCTTCAGGAGAAGCCCCACTTTGCTTGCCCACTGTGGGTATGGACAGTAGTGAAAGCTGTTTGTGGTTATGTGGAATGGCCACATCATGGTTGCTTTGATTGGCTATATGTGTGTCTTGATGTTGTCATGTGAAGTTGCGTGTACTTCTGTGTAGTAGTTGCAGCTTTACGTGGCTACTAATGTGCTCCCGGCCTTGCAGGCTCACAGTGCACAGGGCTGTTCAGCACCACAGTGCTGGGTGGCTCCTCCAGCGCTCCAAATCTCCAGGACTACGCCCGCAGCCATGGCAAAAAGCTACCACCTGCCAGTCTGAAGCACCGAGATGGTATGTGGGTGGGTTTTGGGGGGGGGCAACTCTTTTCTTCACTCGTCTCCCAGCAAAGGCACAGCTCAAGAACGATTCATGCTTAAGAGGGCACTGACACTAGTTTTACAACAAGTTTTCTTCATCAATAATAGATGGAAGAGGAACCAGGACACCTTCCACCCCTCCATTTGCATTCCCTTTTGCCATACAAATACTACTTTTTATGCTTATCCCTTCATAATCTCCCACATACAGCCCTGCTGCTTCAATTGGTAATCTTTTCTGGATTCTGGCCTGTAGGAGTAAGGACCAAGGAGGGTCCATGGTCAGGAAGAATGCAGTAGACTCTTGATTAAAATCCAGCAAACTGGGTTTAGGGAAAGGGAAGTTGCTCAGTTAAGGCAGAAAAGATGATTTAGAAAGAGATTGGGGAAGAGATGACTATTTCTACAAATATTTTATTTCCAAATGATAGAAAGAGGATGTAGTGGTAAAAGTAGGGATGTTTGTGGGACCATATTATGGTTGAGATGACACACAGATTTCTAAGAGATTATACCAAAGGAAAAGATTAAAATGTGTTAGTCAGGAATCTAAGGGGTGGATGGGAGCAGGTCATATAACTAACTGTAAAGAACAGAGTATATTGCGGGCAAATTCCATAGCAGAGGGTGTGGACAGGGGTGGGTATAATCCCCATGATGTCTTTTCTCCCCAGAGCTCTTGTTTGTCCCGGCCGTAAAACGATTTTCTGTGTCGTTTGCAAAGCATCCGACTAACGGTACGTTTGCTTCTGACTCAACGTCATTCCTTCTCACCATGTCACCTCCAGACACTTAACTTCTGAGTTCTGACACTGACTTTGCCTCTCCTTCCACTGTGTCAACACCCTGTTGTCCCTCCTGGGATATTTTCCTTGTGACAACCTTAGCCTTGGCTGCAGCCTGGCTTCCCTATCCCTCTGGCAATTCAGGGTCTTACTTCCATCATCATCATCATCATCATCATCATCATCATTATATCACTTTTGTCAGCATCACCACCAAAACATTGATTAAACCTTTCCCTTTCCTATCACATGACTGCCAGGTTGTGTACAAACATGATAATGATTCCCCATCTTAGGATGAGAATAGTATTTCCTAGACTGGTCCCATTTCTTCTCTCCCTGCATCCCCACTCCTCAACTTATATAATTTTGATCTTTCTGTTTTCTCTCCCACTCTTTTGTTGGGGTGGATGACTAGTTTGTTCCTCTCTTGGAGCAGTTCCCAAGCCTACATATAGGATAATTGGTCCTGAGTATATAGTTTCCCATCTCCATGTTTCTATCTACTGCCATTGTGTGTATTTTGTGTGGCTCTTGTGCTCCTGACATTTGCTTTATGTTACTACTAACTTAGTGCCTGAGCCTATAAAATAAGAGCCCAGATTGCTTTGGGATACAAGAGAAAAAGAAAGGAGTAGGAGATAGTAGTTAAAGGAAAAAGAACTGTACTTTGAGTTTTTAAAGGTAGTTTCCATTGTGGTATCAGCTTATCTATGACAAAGCCGTCTTTAAAAAGCTTGAAGAGTTGAGATGTCTGCTGGAAATTCTGGGGGGAACTTAGGAATGATAATATTTCAAGAATATTGAAGAACTGGGCAGGTGTGGTGACTCACACCTGTAATCGCAGCACTTTGGGAGGCCAAGGTGAGAGATTTGCTTGAGCCCAGGATATTGAGACTAGCCTAGGCAACACAGTGAAACCTCATTTCTACAAAAAGATTAAAAAATTAGTCAGGCATGGTGGCATGCGCCTGTAGTCCCAGCTACTTGGGAGGCTGAGGCAGATGGATTGCCTGAGCCCAGGAGGTAAAGGCTGCAGTAAACTGTGATCATGTCACTGCACTCCAGCCTAGGTGACAGAGTAAGACCTTGTCTCAAAAAAAAAAAAAGGAAAAAGAAAATTGAAGAACTAGGTCTACTCACACAAAGGTGGAATAGTTTAGAGATCTGTATAAACCCAAGTTGAAGTGGCCTCTTTGTAGGGTATAGCAGGAGAACCCAAGACTCACTCTCTGTTGAATTTTTAATTCTTTCTTTGTACTTGTATTCTTAGTTTTCTCCCTGTGTTGTATTTTGTCTTCAAGATAGATTCAGTTTTTTCAGATATGATTTTCTTCTGTCCAAGAGCCAAGGCTCTCTGAGGGAAGTAAAATTTCCTTGGCTTCCTGGCTATAAAACCTCCACATGCTGATCTGCTGCCTAGCTGGTGGCAGCTGCTAGATCTTTGCTCAGTCAGGTTGTACATCTTCACTAGGCACTGCTGAAATCTTTTCCTAGGTTGACTAGCCTTTATTGGCTCACTTTATCCCCACCCCCAGTCTCTCATTTGTGCCTGTGGCGGGAGTCCCCACCCAGAGCAACCTGGCTATGCCTTGTCATTTGGCTTCAAGCTCTCCTGGCTTTCATGTACCTCAGCCATCTCCAGAGTAGAACCTGATGTACAGCCTGGATTTCAACATAAGGTTTGTAACATAATACAAAGACTTGAGCCCCTGAAATCACATCTCCTAGTTTCTTAGGTGCCATAATAAAAAACCCAAGTTCATAAAACAGGTCCTCAAACCAGTATAGCTCCAGTTCCCTGAAGCCTTAATATCTTACTCTTCTATTCTATTGAAGAATAGAATAATTATTTCTACCAAAAGGAAGAGAGGAAGAAAGACCTGGGCAATTCAGGTGTAGTGAAGGAGAGCAAATTCAAGATCTTCTGCACACTTCCTAAGGAGTCTTCTGCTCTCCTTTGTTTTTCTTGTGTTTGAGTCTGGAGGCTTATGTGCCTAAAAAGCCAGACATCTGGGATCTACCAGGTAGAAGAAATTTGGAACTATGTGTCTCTTGCTGAAGAAGATTATCTAGATTTAATTTGGTCCTCAAGACAATATGAGGGCTCTATCCTAAGGCCAAGATTTTGCTTGATGGATCCAACAATTACAGAGTGGATATTCTGTCTGAAGTTTTTTGTAGCAGATTAGTTATAGCAGTATATCAACCTGTCCTGTCATCATTATCTCCTTGACGTCAGGCCTTGAAACAGCAACTGGAAAAACTGGAACTGGCTTTGGAAAGGAAACAGAACAATGCTGTCTCTATACTATGATGGGAGAGCAGCCCTCAGTCCATCTCTGCCTCTGTTCTTAATAAGCTTCTGTTATATCCTGTGACTATATCCAGAACACATGTATGGCCTGCTACTAAACTGCATGCTGGACTCACTAAAATAATTTAGCAATGCAGGAAAGCGACTGTGGCTCTCTTTCATCCAGAATTTCAGAGTGTACCCATTGGATTTGTAAAACCCATTCTCTTCCAGGGACCCACACAACTGTGTGATCATTGGTATAGTTAGTACTCACCAGACTAGTCTGGGTAGAGCTAAAACCTCCCCTGACATGCAAACTAAGGTCTCTTAAAACTGAGGTACCATGGAATCACCCTGTGAAGCCAGTTCTAGTCTGGGAGTTCTGAGTAGTCATTCTTATATGCCTTGATCCTGCCTTTTCTATACCAACATCCTGTACTTAAGTTCTTATTCATCCTTATATCAGTTCATAAGACCTCATACCTTTTCCCCCAAGATCTTTCCTTACTATTCCTTTTAGACCCTCCTCCACAATGCCTCTCACTGTTTTCTTTTGCATCTGAGTTGCATGCATCAACAAAGTTTGCCAAGCAACTAAAATGAGGGGTCCAGAATCAAAGCTTTTCCACTCATCTGTTGAATAAAGTGCAATTAGACTCACTAGCAGTGGGAATAAAATATAAAATCATCTAACTTTTGGCTTCTGTAATGGGTACAGTGTCCCCCAAGTCCTGCAATCTGTGTGTACTTTTTAAAAAACAATTTGATTATTTGTACAGGAATAAGGTAAAGGATGAATAGTCAATATTGGCATTTTCACATATTCACTTTTTGCATGCAAGGAGTCCTATACCTGGTTTCCTGCCAGTCTTCTGTGCCAGCTGCTTAGCACCAGTCCTGTCTGTGACTGTTTTGGAGCCTGGTCCAGAGCCTTCAGGAGTCTTTTTAGTTTTAGACTGTCTTGATACCCATATTCAGTACCATTACTGACCCTCTTCTATGAGTGACTTTGAATCTTTTCATTTTTACTCCAACTTTGTTTGTCTAAGAAGCAGGCCCTCAGTAGGTTTTAGTCAAAGCCCCAGCCACAAAACTGCCAACTCACCTCTGCAGAATGATGTTTCTCCTATCTGCAAGCAATGACTGAATTATGCTCAAGGAAGAAGGGGAGGGCATTGTTGTATGATGAGGTCTCACCAGTTCCTTCTTTTAGACTCACTGTGTGATGCCAACATTCTTCTTCCCTGCAAGAGATGCCCAGTGGCTCTTAGCTCACCTTGGATCTGAATGCCACCACCTTCCAGTAATGCTTGTGCCAGTCAGTGCCCCCCTCATTGTCTCTCCCTCTTTTCTTTCTTTATCTTTGTGCTTCCTGCTGTGGTCCCCCCACCCCCTCCAGAGCTGCTGGATGACCAGCACCCTGTGGTCCGGTTGCTGCGCAGTTTTTCCTCTGACTGCTCAGGGGGCCGGCCAGTCTCCTTGGATGCCACGCTGGCGCATCACCTGCACCAGTGCTCCTACCACCTGCGCCTCTTCCGGAACTGGCTGCGCTCAGGCCAGGATGACCCCGAGTGCCTCTACGGTACCCCCTGCCACCAAGCTGGCTGCTGCCACTGCTCTGGCTGGGACTGGCGGCTTTGCTTATTGCACTTCTGGCAGTAGAGCCCACCTTTTCTTTTATTTGCCCTGAGGTTATGTGACTTGCATTTAGTTGCTTGGATGGGATTGGGGCCAGGCTGCCTGCTAGCTATAGCATTGGCTGCTCATCCCCTTCCTATTCTCCTTTCTCACTGTCCTCTAACATACCTATTTCTCAGTTCTGTTCAGTACAGGAGTAATCTCTTGCCTTGGAACCTCTTCTTATACCTCTAACACTCTACTACCACCATCTTCAAATCCAAATGTTTTTCTAGCCATTCTGAGGAACTGGAGACTGTAACTCTCCTGCCCTCCTGCCACTAGAAATTTACAGGGGGGAATTGAGGCAACAAGGGGCAGAGGTTAGAAGATGGTCAAGTATAATCCTTTTAAGTCGTGGGTTTTAGTCATTGGTGAACAGGTGGCTAAGTCTTGCATACTTATTGTTGTCTTACCTACCCTTACTCCCTTTAAGGAGATGTAGAGGAGGCATAGGAAAGATTGGGGACTGAAAAAGTGGTTGGGATGAATGTTTCTTGATCCTCCAATGGGGACATCCTACTCTGTGGGATTAGGATTACCCATTTAGGCCTACCCTTGACCTTACCCAGACTGGTAGACCTACCTTGGAAGTCTTGGGCTTAAAGGAGAGAATCAGTACTTACTCTTTTTTCTAGAGAGTTTGCTTCATTTTCCTGATGGACTGGAGAAATTCTAGCAAGTCTGAGGTCTTCCAGTAGATCAGAAGGGAAAAGCTTTGATGTGATGGAAATGACTGAGAAAGAACTTCCATCCCCCATCCTGTTCACGCATGTGGTTTTCCTGGGCTGAGCTTCATGTGTATTGCATGCCCTCCGGTTTGCATCCAAGTATTCTAGCTTTTCTGTCTACATCCTAAATTTGCATGATCCCTTCCCCAGATATCATGCCGTCCTCCATAATCTGATTCTCTTATTCATGATGCCTGGAATCTGCTGTTTCTTCCCAGCTCCCTGACCTCCCTACCTTATGTTCAAGCTACGGTTTCACCCCTTACTACTGGATCCTTGTTTTATTCCCCCAGAAAGCGCAAAAGCAATGTTGGTGCTTACCCTTCTGGGATTCTGTTGATTTTCCATGGGACATTGCAGGCTTTCCATAGGTAGGATGAGAGGTGATTTGATTCACCTGGAAGCTTTAGCAGGTAGACTTTTAAGGAAATCTGGAGGTGAGAAAAACAGACTCCCCTAGGGGCTCTAAAGAGTTCCCTCTCCTGGGAATCTTGGATACCCCACACTCCAAAAGCCATATACTTTCCTGATGGCTCTCGGGGACTCTCCATGCTTCCTTGGCCAGTTGGGTTATATCTGGCAGGAATAACATTGACTTTGCCCATCTCTTTTCTAACAGGATTTGAAGGGTGCTCCATGGTGCCTACCATCTACCCCCTGGAAACACTGCATAATGCCCTTTCTCTGCGTCAAGTGAGTGAATTCTTGAGTAGAGTCTGCCAACGCCACACTGATGCCCAGGCACAGGCATCTGCAGGTATAAAGAATACTCTTATTTTTTACCCCAATCTCTGTCCCCATTCCCGTGCTTCCTAGAATATGAAAAGTAACAAATTAAAAGGATATTTAGGCACTCCACAAAGACACAAAAATAGACTTGAAAAAAATGAATAATGGCATAGGTCAACTAAGCATCATTAAAAAAAAATCACTCCTTCCCAAAGTAATTTATCAATTTAATGTGATCCCAATAAAAATGCTGTGTTTTTCTAAAGTCAAGCAAATCAATTCTGAAATTCTTATTGAAAAATAAGCAAGAATAGGCAAGGAAACCTTGAAAAGAAAAGCAATAACAGGATACTGGCCCTATCACATTTTAAAATATTCTGGCCGGGCTCGGTGGCTCAGTAATCCCAGCGCTTTGGGAGGGGGCTCGCGGGTTCGAGACCTGAGCTCGCGGGTTCGAAACCCGCCTGGGCAACTTGGCAAGACCTCATCTCTACAATAAATCAAAAAATTAGCCAGGCGTGGTAGCGCGCACCTGTAGTTCCAGCTCCTTGGAAGGCTGAGGCGGAAGGATTGCCGGAGCCCAGCAGATCGAGGCTGCGGTGGCCGGGAGCGGCCACTGCACTCCAGTCTGGGTGACAGAGTGAGACTCCGACTCTAAATAAATAAATAAATAAATAAATAATAAAATGTTCTGTACATCTTCTACAATAAAAACAGTATAATAATGAACAGAAAGAGACCAGTGAAACAAAATAGAAAATCTAGAAATAGATGAAGTTAGCATTTCAAAATACTGGGTAAAGGATAGACTTTTTAATAAACGATTTGGAACAACTGAATATCCATTTGACAAAAATTAAAATTGAACTGATATTTTATACCATATACCAGGATAAGCTCCATATGGATCAGAAATCTAAATGTAAAAATTAAATCATGTGATAGGTAGCTCCAAGATCTTGTTGATCACAGAAACACCAAAAATCTCAAGAAAAACTGTCAGAACCACTTTTGTCAGAACTCTGAAAAATAGTCAAATGTTTGCAATAACAAAGAAAATGCTGAATCAAGAAAGAGGCAACCTAAAGGTGACAGAAAAGTTTTATAGCATTTCTGTCTGCCCTCCCCCCCTACCCCCGCCCCAACTTAGTGGTGTTCTTAAAGATGGCAGCCCATGTTGTCAATGGGACCCTGGTCCCTGGTTCCAGAGGAAGCAAAGCAGACCTTATTCTCAAATAATTATGTTTGTTTCTTCTAATCTATCTGGGGACCATTTGAAGGACTGACAGAATGTGCCAACTTTTGTTTGCCTAATTTGAACTCACTCAGGGCAGAAAAGTGGTTATGCAGAGGGCATTCCTCAAAAACATCATAAGGCAAATGAACAACTTGCTTTTGACTGATGCAAAAAATTATGGTTAGGGGAAACAATAGAGGTACTGATGCCTGGGAGGGAAACCTAGAGAGAGAATTTCTTTGAGAAATTAGATAATTTAAAAACACCCACATATACTTGGGATTTTAGAAAGCCTTGTGAATGGAAAAGACCTGAGAAGACCCTAAGCTTGTACTTCTAGCTGAATTCTAGAGTTGTCAGCACAAGCAGGAAGTGAAGACTAAGGGATAGTTGTAGATGGTCTCACTAAATGTTGAAGGAGTAGCTCAACACAGAACAAATCTGCAAAGATTAAGACAGCTTTATTTTCCTTTCCTTTCCTTTCTTTTTTTGGTTCTAAAGAAGTGTCTGTCAAAATACTAGATGAAGAAATAGACACTTCATAATGCAGGAATGGGAAACCAAACACTGCATATTCTTGCTTATAAATGGAAGCTAAACTAAGGAACTGCAAAGGCATATATGATGGCATAACAGACACTGAAGACTCAAAAGGGGGAGAGAGGTGGGGAAGGGATGAAAATATCACCTATTGGGTACAGTGTACACAGGTGGGCATGGAGTATATGCTTAAAAGCCAGACTTCTTTGCCACTATACAATGCTTCCATGTAACCAAAAATAATTGAAATAATTTAAATAAAAAAAGACACTTCAGAGACTACACATGACAAAGAATATAGACTTTACAAAAGTCACTAAACAAACAACTAAGCCCACAGCAAATAACAAAAACAAACTCTGAGGAGGGGAGTAATCTGATTTCCAGAGTTAATACATTATAATATTCCAAACATCCAGGTTTCAACAAAAGTATTCAAAAACATTGGGGGAAAAGAAAAGAAAAGAAACTATGGCCCATTTATAGAAGAAATGAACAGAAATGTTCCGAGGATGCATAGATATTAGACTTACTAAACAAAGGTTTTAATTTAATTTTTTTAATTTTTAATTTTTTCTTGAGTTGGAGTCTCACTCTGTTGCCCAGGCTAGAGGGCAGTGGCACGCTCATGGCCACCACAGCCTCAACCTGCTGGGCTCAGGCAGGTCTTCCACTTCAGCCTTCTAAGTAGTTGGAACTACAGGTATGCACCACTACACCCGGCTACTTTTTTAATTTATTGTAGAGACTAGGTCTTGCCAAGTTTCCCAGGCTGGTCTTGAACCTCTAGGCTCAGGCAACCTATTGCCTCTGCCTCCCAAAGTGCTGGAATTACAGGCATGAGCCATTGTGCCCAGCATGAAGCAAAGGTTTCAAATCAGCTGCCTTAAATATGCTCAAAGAATTAAAAGAAACCATGGACAAGGAACTAAAGTTAACCAGGAAAATTATACTTCAATGAACAGAGAATATTGAAAAAGAGATAGAAAATATAAAATTAGGCTCAGTGTGGTGACTCACTCCTGTAATTCCAGCACTTTGGGAGGCCAAGGCAGGAAGATGACTTGAAGGCAGGAGTTTAAGTTCTGCCTGGGCAACATAGTAGAAGCCATGTCAACAGAAAAAAATCCTAGCCCCATCTCTACAAAAAATATTTTAAAATAAATTGACCAGGCAAGTTGGTATGCACTTGTAGTCCTAACTACTTGGAAGGCTTGGTGGGGAGACTTGCTTGAGCCCAAGAGTTTGAGACTGCAGTGAGGTACGGTCTTGTTACTGCATTCCAACCAAGGCACTGAGTGACAGAGCAAAATCAAATATATGTATATCTCACACACACACACACACACACACACACACACACACACACACACACACACACGGAAGGGACCCCTGAAAAAACCCAGGGTTATATTTTGGAAGGCAGGCCCCTTGAAGTACAGGCTTCCCCCATTAGGTAAGTGTTCTAGGAACCCATTGGCATCATTGTACCAGCTAGTGTTGTGAAAGATTGCATTCCGCTTCAGTGAATTTTTTTTGGAGATCCATTCAGCGTGTTTGCCCATTTCATGATGGGTGATTACAAGTGCACCTGCTCATACCGCACTGAATGTTCTACAGTTTTTAAGCAAAACTGGCATAGGCCAGGCGTGGTGGCTAATGCCTATAATCTCAGCACTTTGGGAGACCGAGTTGAGAGGATTGCCTGAGCCCATGGGTTTGAGACCAGCCTGGGCAACTTGGCGAGACCTCATCTCTACAATAAATCAAAAAATTAGCTGGGCGTCGTGGTACGTGCCTGTAGTTACAGTTACTTGGAAGACTGAGGCAGAAGGATTGCCTGAGCCCAGCAGGTTGAGGCTGTGGTGGCCATGAGCATGCCACTGCACTCCAGCCTGGGTGACAGAGTGAGATGCCAACTCAAAAAAAAAAGAAAAAAAGAAGGAAAATATAACTGAAGAAATAACGGCCAAAAACCTCTCACATTTGATAAAAAGACATGAATCTATATATATATTCAAAAAGCTCAATCAACTCCAAGAAGGATAAATGCAGAGATCTACATTGAGACCCATTATAATCAAATTGTCAAAAGACCAAAAAAAAAAATCTTGAAAGCAGCAAGAGAGAGGCTATTTGTTACATATACAGGATCTTTTATAAGATTAGCAGCCAATAACTCCTCAGAAGTCGTGGAGGCCAGGAGGCAGTAGGACCACACATTTATAGTGTTAGCAGAAAATAAAACTATGAACCAAGAATTCTGTAGCTGCAAAACTATCCAAACAAGAAGGAGAAATGAAGACATTCCCACTGCTGGGCTCAGTGGCTCAGCCTGTAATCCCGTGCCTTGGGGAGGCTGTGGTGAGTGGATTGCCTGAGCCCGCGGGTTCGAGACCCGCCTGGGCAACTTGGCGAGACCTCATCTCTACAATAAATCAAAATGAGCCAGGTGTGGTAGCGCGCGCCTGTAGTTCCAGCTACTCAGAAGGCTGAGGCGGAAGGATCGCCGGAGCCCAGCAGGTCGAGACTGCGGTGGCCGGGAGCAGCCACTGCACTCTAGTCTGGGCGACAGAGTGAGACTCCAACTCAGAGTGAGACTCCAACTCAAAAAAAAAAAAAAAAAGACATTCCCAGATAAACAAAAACTGAAGGAATTTTTCGCTAGTAGATTTGGCCTAAACAAATACAAAAGGGAGCCTTTCAGAGTGGAATAAAAGGAAAGATACTAGACAGTAACTTGGTAAAGGTAACTACATTAGTAAATATAAAGGCCTGCATTATTGTATTTTTTTATTGTAGCTCCTCTTTTTTTTTTTTTTTTGAGTCAGTTTCACTCTGCCACCCAGGTTGGAGTGCAGTGGCATAATCACGACCACCGCAACCTCAACCTGCTGGGCTCAGGTGATCCTTCTATCTCAGCTTTCCAAGTAGCTGGAACTATAGGCATGCACCATCATGCCCAGCAAATTTTTAAAATTATTGTAGAGACATGCTCTTGCCATGTTGCCCAGGCTGGTCTCAAACCTGTGGGCTCAGGCAATCCTCTTACCTCTACCTCCCTAAGTGCTGGGATTACAGGTGTGAGCCACCATGCCCGGCTTTTTTTTTTTTTTTTTTTTTAAAGACAGGATCTTGCTATGTTACCCAGGTCAGACTTGAACTCCTAGGTTGAAGTAGTCTTTTTGCCTTAGCCTCCCAAGTAGGTGGGATTATAGGTACCACTGTACCTGGTTGCAGATACTCTTTTTTATTTCATATATGATTTAACATGCAAATGAATAGATCATTCACTATAAGTCTATGTTAATTGACACACAGTATATATAAATGTAATTTATGACAATAACAATATAGTTGAACTGAGCTTTATAGCAGCAGAGTTTTTATATGTTATTGAAGCTAAATTGCCATCAATTCAAACTAGATTGTTATACATTTAGAATCTTAATCGTAATCCATGGTAATCACAAAGAAAATACCTTAAATATATACAGAAAAGGAAATGAGAAGGCAATCAAAATGCTGTACTACACAAAAGAGCAGTAATGGAGGAAAGGAGGTAAGGAGGATCAAAAAAGGTAGTATAAGACATATAAAACAAATAGCAAAATGGCAGAATTAAGCCCTTCCTTATCAGTGATTACTTTAAATATAGTAATCTCCAGTCAAAAGACAGAGAACAGCAGAATGGATTTTAAAGAAACAGTCCACTCAGGTGGTTTTCTTATTGAAAGACTATTATAATAAGTCAAGTAAAAGGAAAGCAACCGAGATTTAGGAAGACATAAAGTATTTTTGTATATTTAAGATATTACACTAACATGTAAGAAGGATAATTATAATGTGACCTGAGTTATAGGAATATCAAATAATGAAAAGTCCAAGATGACAAATTTCCAGCTTAGACTTTTAACTGCAATTTTAGCAATATTCTCTCATGTTGTTTTGCTTTCTAACAGATTTTTTAATTTCCTTATATGTATGTGTGTGGGTATGCCAAGTGTTTTATATTTGACAAGAGGCTCACTTTAGATCCAAAGACACAAATAGGTTGAAGTGAAGAATAGAAAAATATGTTCCATGTGAATAGTAACCAAAAAAGAGTTGGGATAGCTATACTAGTGTCAGACAAAATCGTTTTTAAGTAAAAAATTGTTACAAGAGAGCTGGGTACAGTAGCATGTACCTGTAGTCCCAGCTACTTGTGAGGCTGAGATGGATCACTTGAGCCCAGGAGTTTGAGTCCAGTCTGGGCAACAAAGTAAGACCCCATTTCTTTTTTTTTTTTCTCTCTTTTTTTTTTTTTGAGTTGGGGGTCTCACTCTATTGCCCAGGCTGAACCTCCTGGGCTTAGGCAGTCCTTCTGACTCAGTATCCCTAGTAGCTGAGACTACAGGCGTGTACCACCTGACTAATTTTTAAAATTTTTTTGTAGAAATGAGGTTCTGCTATGTTACCTAGGCTGGTCTTAAACTCCTGGGATCAAGCAATCAGTCTGCCTTGGCCTCCCAGAGTGGGATTACAGGCATGAGCCACCATACCTGGCCTTCTGTTTCTTTCTTTTTTTTTTGAGTTGGAGTCTCACTCGGTCGCCCAGACTGGAGTGCAGTGGCTGCTCCCGGCCACCGCAGCCTCGCCTGCTGGGCTCCGGCAATCCTTCCGTCTCAGCCTTCCAAGTAGCTGGAATTACAGGCATGCGCTACCACGCCTGGCTGATTTTTTGATTTATTGTAGAGATGAGGTCTTGCTGCCCAGGCAGGTCTCGAACCCATGGGCTCAGACAATTCACTCACCTCAGCCTCCCAAAGGCGCGGGATTACAGGCTGAGCCACCGAGCCCGGCTCTTTCTTTTTTTAACGTTATAAGAGGCAGAGAGGGCTGGGTGCAGTGGCTTATGCCGATAATCCTAGCATTTAAGGAGGCCAAGGTGAGAGAATTGCTTGAGTCCAGGAGTTCGAGACCAGCCTGGGAAAAATGGGGAGAACTCATCTATACAAAAAATTTAAAAAATTAGGCTAGGCGCGGTGGTTTACGTCTATAATCCCAGCACTTTGGACCAAGGTGAGAGGATTGCCTGAGCCCCACGGGTTAAAGACCAACCTGGGCAACTTGGCAAGAACTCATCTCTACAATAAACCAAAAAATCAGCTGGGTGTGGTAGCACACGTCTGTATTTCCAGCTACTTGGAAGGCTAAGGCAGAAGGATCACCTGAACCCAGCAGGTAGAGGCTGTGTGCATGCCACTGCACTCCAGCATGGGCGACAGAGTGAGACCTCAACTCAAATAAATAAATAAAAAAAATTTTTAAATTAGCCAGGTGTGGTGGTACATGCCTGTATTCCCAGCTACTCAGGAGGCTAAGGTGGAAAGATTGCCTGAGCATGGGAGGTTGGGGCTGCAGTGAACCGTAAGCATGACACTGCACTTCAGCCTGGTTGACAGAGTATGACAAGAGGAGCTAGGTGTAGTAGCATGTACCTGTAGTCCTAGCACTACAGGATCACTTGAGCCCAGGAGTTTGAGTCTCTGACTCAAAAAAAAAAAGGCAAACAAAACAAGAGACAGAGAGGGTCTTTATATATTACAAGGAGGTCAATTTATCAAGAAGCTATAACAATTATCAACATATATGTACCAAATGACAGATCCCCAAATATAGGATGCGAACATGGCAGAATTGAAGGAGGAATTCTATATTATAGTTTGAAATCTTTATTTTTTGAGTTGGAATCTCACTGTGTCACCCAGACTGGAGTGCAGTAGCCGTTCCCGGCCACTGCAGCCTCGACCTGCTGGGCTCTGGCGATCCTTCTGCCTCAGCCTTCCAAGTAGCTGGAACTACAGGCGCGTGCTACCACACCCGGCTAATTTTTTTGATTTATTGTAGAGATGAGGTCTCGCCAAGTTGCTCAGGCCGGTCTCGAACCCACAGGCTCAGGCAATCCACTCACCTCAGCCTCTCAAAGCGTGGGATTACAGGCTGAGCCACCGAGCCCGGCAGTTGGAGATCTTAATACCCACTTTTTTGGTTTGTTTGTTTGTTTGTTTTGGGTTTTTTTGAGTTGGAGTCTCACTCTGTTACCCGGACTGGAGTGCAGTGGCTGCTCCCAGCCACCGCAGCCTTGACCTTCTGGGCTCCGGCGATCCTTCCGCCTCAGCCTTCCGAGTAGCTGGAACTGCAGGCATGCACTACCACGCCCAGCTAATTTTTGATTTATTGTAGAGATGAGGTCTCGCCAAGTTGCTCAGGCGGGTCTCGAACCCACGGGCTCAGGCAATCCACTCATCTCAGCCTTCCAAAGGTGCAGGATTACAGGCTGAGCCACTGAGCACGGCTATTACCCACTTTTAATAAAGGACAGAACAACTAGACAGAAAATCAGTAAAGAACAAAGGACTTGAACAATATTAAAAGCCAACTAGACCTGATAAACATATATAGAACATTCCACCTAACAGCAGCAAAATACAGGTCCTTCTCAAGTATACATGGAATATTCTCCAGATAGATTATATTTATTAAGCCACAAAATAACTTTCCATAAAATTTTTTTTTTGAATTGGAGTCTCACTCTGTCGCCTAGACTGGAATGCAGTGGCCGCTCTCGGCCACTGCAGCCTCGACCTGCTGGGCTCCGGTGATCCTTCCACCTCAGCCTTCTAAGTAGCCGGAATTACAGGCGTGCGCTACTACGCCCATCTGATTTTTTGATTTATTGTAGAGATGAGGTCTCGCTGCCCAGGCGAGTCTCAAACCCGCTGGCTCAGGCAATCCACTCACCTCAGCCTCCCAAAGGCGCGGGATTACAGGCTGAGCCACTGAGCCCGGCTTTTTTTTTTTTTTTTTTTTTTTTGAATCAGAGTCTCACTCTGTCGCCCAGGCTGGAGTGCAATGACATGCTCAGGGATACCACAGCCTCAACCTCCTGGACTCAGGCAATCCTTCTGCCTTAGCTGGAACTACAGGCACACACTACCATGCCCAGCTAATTTTTTTATTTTTATTTCTCTTTAAATTTTTTTTTAATATATATATTTTTGAGTTGGGGTCTCACTTTGTTGCCCAGACTGGAATGCAATGGCACGCTCCCGGCCACCGTAGTGTCGACCTGCTGTGCTCCAGCGATCCCTCCACCTCAGCCTTCCAAGTAACCGGAACTACAGGCGCATGCTACCACGCCTGACTAATTTTTAGTTTATTGTAGAGATGAGGTCTCGCCAAGTTGCCCGGGTGGGTCTCCAACCTGCAGGTTCAGGCAATCCACTCATTTCGGCCTCCTAAAGTGCTGGAATTATAGGTGTGAGCCACCGCGCCTGGCCTGCAGCATACTTTTAAACAACTAGAGTCAAAACAAATCACAAAGGAAATTAGATTATACTTTGAGATGAATGAAGCTGAAAGCACAGCATACCAAAAGGTATGGAATGCAGCAAAAATCAGTGCTCAGAGAGAAATTTATAGCTGTAAGCACCTACATTAAAAAAAGATCCTAAATCAATAACCTAACTTTGTACCTTAAGGAACTAGAAAAAGAAGAGTAAACTAAACCCAATGCTAGGAAAATGAAGGAAATAATAAAGATTAGAGTGGAGATAAAGGAAATAAGAGAAAAAACAACAGGAAGAATTAACAAAACCAAAAGCTTGTTGTTTGTAAAGGTCAACAAAATTGGCAAACCATTAGCTAGGCTAACCAAGAAGAAGAGAGAAAAGATTCAAATAACTAAAATCAGAAATAAAAGTGGAGGTCATTGCTACTGACCTTACAGAAATGAAAGAGAGTATAAGAGAATACTATGAACAATTGTAAACCAACAAATTAAATAATCTAGATAAAATGGACGGATTTCTAGAAACAAGCTACAAACACCAATACAAGAAGAAATAGAAAATCTAAACGTAAATTTAACAATGAAAAATACCGAATTAGTAACAAAAACCTCCCAACAATGAAAAGTCTAGGGCCAGATGGATTCATTGGTGAGTTCTGCCAAACATTTAAAGAATTAACCCCAGTCCTTCTCATACTCTTCCAAAAATATTGAAGAGGAGGAAACACTTTCTAACTTTCTCCGGTGAGGCCAATATTACCCTGATACCAGAAACCAGGCAAAGATACCATAGGAAAATAAACTATAGACCAATATCCTTTATGAACATAGAAGCAAAAATCTTCACCCAAAAATGCTATCAAATTGAATCTAGCAGTGTATTAAAATAATTATATACCATGGCTAAGTGAGATTTATCTCAGGAATGCAAGGGTGATTCAACACAGGAAAATCAGTCAATGTAATACACTACATTAATAGAATGAAAAAAAACCACAATCATCAGTTGACTCAGAAGAACATTTGACACAATCCAACACCCTCTCATGATAAAAAAAAAAATTCAGGAAACTAGGAGTAGAAGGGAACTTCTTCAACACGATAAAGGGCATTTATGTGCAGTGGCCAGGGCGCAGTGGCTCACGCCTATAATCCCAACACTTTGGGAGGCCGAGGTAAGAGGATTGCCTGAGCCTATGTGTTCAATACCAGCCTGGACAACTTGACGAAAACTCATCTCTACAATAAATCAAAAAATTAGCCGGGCGTGGTGAAGCGTGCCTATAGTTCTAGCTGCTTGGAAGGCCGAGGCAGGAGGATTGCCCAAGCCCAGCAGGTCGAGGCTGCGGTGGCTGGGAGCATAACAGTGGCTTCCAGTCTGGGTGACAAAATGAGACTCCAACTCAAAAAAATAAAAAGAAAGAAAGAAAATCCACAGCACACATGTGAAAGACTGAAAACTTTCCTCGTAAGATTAGGAGGAAGATAATGCTCTGCTTCTACCATTGCTATTCTACATTGTACTAGAAGTTTTAGGCAAGAAAAAAAAAAGGATTCAAATTGGAAAGGAAGAAATAAAACTACTACTGTTCACAGAGCATGTGGTTTAATATATAGAAAATCACAAAGATGCCTCAAAAAAAAAAAAGCAACTACTAGAGCTAATGAACAAGTGTAGCAGAGTTGCAGGGTACAAGGTCAACTCACACAAATAAATTGTGTTACTATATACCAACAATGAATAATCCAAAAAAAAAGGAAATTAGGAAAACGATTCCATTTATAATAACATCCAAAAGAATAAAATACCTGGAAACAAATTTAGCCAAGAAGTTGAAAGATTTGTACACTGAAAACTACAAAGTACTGCTGAAAGACATCAAAGACCAGCCGGGCTCGGTGGCTCAGCCTGTAATCCTGCGCCTTTGGGAGGCTGAGATGAGTGGATTGCCTGAGCCCGTGGGTTTGAGACCCGCCTGGGCAGCGAGACCTCATCTCTACAATAAATCAAAAAATCAGCCGGGCGTGGTAGCGCATGCCTGTAATTCCGGCTCCTCAGAAGGCTGAGGCGGAAGGATCGCCGGAGCCCAGCAGGTCGAGGCTGCGGTGGCCGGAAGCGGCCACTGCACTCCAGACTGGGCGATAGAGTGAGACTCCAACTCAAAAAAAAAAAAAGGAAATCAAAGACCTATATAAAGGAAAAGAAATTCCATGTTTACGTAAAAGACATGATGTAGTTAAGATGGTAGTACTCTCCAAAGTGAGGTGTGGATTTAATGCGATCCCTATCAAAATTTCAATGGTCTTTTGTAGAATGGAAAAGCTGATCCTCAAATTCATATGAAATTGCAAGGGGGTCTAAATAGCCAAAAGAATATCGAAAAAAGAAAAGCAAAGTTAAAGGAATCACACTTTTTGGGGGGGGGTTGGAGTCTCACTCTGTCGCCCAGACTGGAGTGCAGTGGCTTGCTCCTGGCCACCACAGCCTCGACCTGCTGGTCTCCGGCGATCCTTCTGCCTCAGTCTTCCAAGTAGCCGGAACCACAGGTGCGCGGTACCATGCCCAGCTAATTTTTAAAAAATTTATTGTAGAGATGAGGTCTCGCCAGGTTGCCGTGGCGGGTCTCGAACCCTTGGGCTCAGGCAATCCACTCACCTCACCCTCCCAAAGGTGCGGGATTAGTCTGAGCCACTGAGCCCAGCTGACTCACACTTTTAAATTTCCAAACATACTACAAAAGTATAGTAATCAAAACTGTGGTATTACCATAAGAATGAACATATAGACCAATGGAATAAAATTGAAAGTCCAGAAATAAACTCATACATCTATGGCCAGTTGATTTTTTTTTTTTTTTTTTTTTTTTAGTTGGAGTCTCACTCTATTACCCAGACTAGAGTGCAGTGGCTGCTCCCGGCCGCTGCATCCTCGACCTGCTGGGATCTGGTGATCCTTTCTCCTCAGCCTTCCAAGTAGCTGGAACTACAGGTGCGTGCTACCATGCCCGGCTAATTTTTTGTTTTAATTTATTGTAGAGATGAGGTCTTGCCAAGTTGCCTAGGCGGCAGTCCACTCACCTCAGCCTCCCAAAGCGCTGGGATTACAGGCTGAGCCACCGAGCCTGGCTGGCCAGTTGATTTTTAAGAAGGATGTCAAAACTGTTCAATGGAGAAAAAATAGTTTCTTCAATAAATGGTGCTAGAATCACTGGACATTCACATGCAGAAGAATGAAGTTAGACCCCCTACCTCACACCATACAAAAATATTAACTCAAAATGGATTCATGACCTAAATATAAGAGGTAAACTATAAAACTCTTAGAAGAAGTTATAGAATAAATTTTCATGACCTTTTTTTGGTGATAGATTCTTAAATAGACTAAAATCATTAGTGACAAAATAAAAAATAGATAAATTGTACTTCACCAAAATTAAAAACATTTGTGCATCAAAGGACAGTGTCAAAAAGTGAAAAGAGAAAGGGAGAAAATATTTACAAATCATGTATGTATCTGACAAGGGTCTAGAATATAAAGATTCAACAACAAAAAAAAGACAACCCAGGCTGGGTGCAGTGACTCATGCCTATAATCCCAGCACTTTGGGAGACTGAGGTGAGAGGATTGCCTGAGCCCACGGGTTCGAGACCAGCCTGGCAACTTGGTGAGACCTCATCTCTACAGTAAATGAAAAAATTAGCCTGGTGTGGTGGCACATGCCTATAGTTCCAGCTACTTGGAAGACCGAGGCAGATTACCTGAGTCCAGCAGGTTGAGACTGCGGTGGTCATGAGCGTACCACTGCACTCCAGCCTGGGTGACAGAGTGAGATTCCAACTCACAAAAAAAAAAAAGACAACACGATTTAAAAATGGTCAGTGGACTTAAACAGACATTTCTCCAAAGAAGATATACAAATAGCCAAGAAGCACATGAAAAGGTGATTACTCTCTTTGGTCATTAGGGATATGTATATCTAAACCACAATGAGATACCACTTCACTCCGGTGAGGATGACTGTTAAAAAAGAAAAAGAAGCTGGGCCTGGTGACTTACACCTGTAATCCCAACACTTTGGAAGGCCGAGGTGAGCAGATTGCCTGAGGCCAAGGTTTTCTCTACAATACATAAAAATATTAGCTTGGGCTGGGCTCGGTGGCTCAGCCTGTAATCCCATGCCTTTGGGAGGCTGAGGTGAGTGGATTGCCTGAGCCCGTGGGTTCGAGACCCGCCTGGGCAGCGAGACCTCTTCTCTACAATAAATCAAAAAATCAGCCGGGCATGGTAGCGCATGCCTGTAATTCCGGCTACTTGGAAGGCTGAGGCAGAAGGATCGCCGGAGCCCAGCGGGTTGAGGCTGTGGTGGCCGGGAGTGGCCACTGCACTCCAGTCTGGGCGACAGAGTGAGACTCCAACTCAAAAAAAAAAAAATTTTTTATATATATATAAAAATATATATATAATAATATATATATATATTAGCTGGACATGGTGGCGCATGCTTGTGGTTTCGGCTACTTGAAAGGCTGAGGTGGAAGGATCTCCTGAGGCCAGCAGGTGGAGACCATGGTGGCCATGAGCATGTCACTGCACTCCAATCTGGGTGACAGACTCTGACTCAAAAAAAATTTTTTTTTATATGACTTGAATCATCGAATTAGTTATTTTAGATCTAAGTTCTAATTCATCAGAAATACAAGGGATAGGGAAATAAGTTAAATGATCTTATACAGAAGCAATCAGACAAGTCCAGAATGTGGGACATGACATTCTGTAAGACAACTAGCCTGTTCTTTTTTAAAAAGTTATTATAAAAAAAGGAAGGGGGAGCACTATTCTAGATGAGAAGAGACTTTAGAGACAACAAAATGCAGTGCATGGTACATTTGTGGATCCTGCTATAAAAGACATATGGAGAATAATTGGGG
Organism: Cephalopachus bancanus; assembly: GCA_027257055.1. Classification (NCBI taxonomy): domain Eukaryota; kingdom Metazoa; phylum Chordata; class Mammalia; order Primates; family Tarsiidae; genus Cephalopachus; species Cephalopachus bancanus. Next base: position 933,854 of record JAPVLO010000148.1, on the reverse strand, counting down.
AAATTTGAATACGGACTGGGTATTGGATGATATTAGGAAATTACTCTTAATTTTATTCAGCTTGTTAATGGTGTGTGACTATGTAGGAAAAAATCCTTATATTTTATAGATCATTTTGAAGTATTTAGTCGTGAATGTTTCATAATGTCTTTTATTTTAATGAATGTTGTCATAAAGAAATAGAAAAAACAAGTATGACCAAATGTTAACTTGTTAAATCTAGGAGACAAGTACATGGACATTGATTTTATTTGTCTTTCAACTACTTTTTGAAGAATATATTTTGAAAAATTTATTTACTTCCTTAGTTATTATTTAGACACAAAGTCTCACTATGTTGCCTAGGCTGGTTATGAACCCCTGGGCTCAAGGGATCTGCTTCAGTCTCTCAAAGTGCTAGGATTACCAGCATGAGCTACCACACCTGGCTTAAAAAATATTTTGAAAATGTTCATAATATAAAGTTTAAAAAATGTAAAATGGTTTGGGGGAAGAGACCCTGGGAAATGCTACTTCTCAACCAAGGAGAGGTAAGCTGACTTTGGCTTATGTTGAGAACCTGTGGCCCTTGGATTCTTCCTCATATGTCTTTTTTTCTTCTGCCCCACCCCATCTATCCAGCCCTCTTTGACTCTATGCACAGCAACCAGGCCTCAGATAGCCCATTTTCCCCACCACGTACTCTTCATTCACCTCCCCTGCAACTCCGGCAGCGCTCTGAGAAGCCCCCTTGGTGTAAGTAATCCTTTTGGAACTGCCTAGACAAAAGCCCAGAGAGATGGAGGAATTGGTGAAGGAGGGACTTGTCACATGAGGGAAGAGAAGACGAGGGTTGAAAGATCAGGAATATGCATTTGGGAAAGCAGTCTCATCTGCCATTTCCAAGATGATGGGAAGATCTGTTTATTCTCTCTTCACCTCTGTCCTCCATACTCCCTCTATCACATTGAACGTCATATCCAATATTAGAGAGTTAGTTTTAATTTGTAGAGGGCTCTTCCCCAAAGGAAGAGCCCTCCATTCTCCATTCCTCCATTCTCCCCAGATCCTCATTTGATCTCTACAGCTTTCTCCAGTAAAAATGACTAGGAGGCAACCTAGACATTTAGAAAAGTTGGAAGCAGAAAATTAGTACAGTATCTGCTACTTATTTTACATGTCCTTTCTCTCAAGTCATCTGTTCTCAGTTGTTAGTTCAAGTTGAGGTATCACTTTTTCCTATCTCTTGTTTATTACTCTGGCCTATCACAAATTATTCCTGGTAACAGCATGAGCAGTGGAGTCACACGGAGCTCTTAGGGTGATTGTAGGGAGGGGAAGTTACCAGTGATAATCAAAGGTAGAGATATGGACTAGGGCACTGGTGAGGGCAAAATCCTTTCTTATCATCCTGCCTCCAGGAAATAAGTAAAACCAAGCATGACTTTCATTATTTAACTTGGATAGGACTGAAGCAAAGATTCATATTTTAGCATTAGGGTTAACAGTTGTAGAATTTTGTTCTTCTCCTGGCACCCTGTATGTGGAAGAAACTGTCTTCCCTGACACCAAGAATCTATCCCCTGAATTGCAGGTTATCCTACACTCACCTTGCCATTGCTCCTTTTACCTCTCTTGGAGTGTGTATGGGTTCTGTGCCCCTGGAAATCTTATCCTTCTCCCTCTTCTGTTTCTGTCTGACCTTTTTGATTAGTCTGAATCAGACCACTAGCTGGGTAATAAGGCTAACTCTCTACTTGGGTAAAGCTCAGCTTACATCTTTTCTTTTTCTTTTTTCCATCCAGTGTCAGACCTTTGATTCAGTATCAGGCATGTAGCCCCATTGGTAAACATCTTCTTTAGGGTGTGTCTGCACCAGAAATAGGTTTCATATCTCTTAAAGCCTTGTTGATCCCAAACCATGTTCCTCTTTTTTTCTGCTTGAAGCACTCCTCCTTTTATCCTTTTGAAAAGAGAGATAACTACTATACCTTAAACTCCATAACTGATTGAACCGTTGCAGACTTTTTCCAACTTTTTCCTTTTTTTTTTTTTTTAATGACCATATGTTCAGGTGTCCCCTGTTTCTGAATCTGTAATTATTAATACCATTGTGCTTTAGTATATAGTTAAAATACTATCTATATAAGATATTTACAAAGAGAAAAGTAGGTTATTTCCTTCTAGAGGTCAATGAAGAAGTAGTGGTTGGGATAGGAATCATCTCAGAGTGTAAGTAAAGACTCTGAGGTCTTTATTATACTACTGTCAGGATCTAGGGAATTAGTTTTTATGTTTTCAATGTATATAATGTGCACAACCCTGTAACATTGTATATCCCAAGACTTAACTTTGGATCCATGGATGGGTTTCAGGATAGAGTCCATGAGCCTCAGAAATCATATGTAAAGATTGGTGTAAATATTCATGTGTTCATTTTTCCTGAAAGATAGTCTGTGACTTTCATTAGAGCCTCAAAGGGGCCAGTGACCCCCAGAAAGGTTAATTAAGAACTTCTGCCATGTAGAGGTTCCACGGCATTCTTCCTTTTTGGGTAAATCATTTTTTCCCCCTACTGTTCTGATTTAGAAGGTTTTTCTGTATTCACTCTTGCTTATCTCTTGGACTATAAGTATTGATAACCTCTGCCTCAGAAATACATGGATTTTCTTGTTTTTTTGAGTTGGAGTCTCACTCTGTTGCTAGAGTGCAGTGGCATATACTCATGGCCACCACAGCCTTGACCTGCTGGAATCAGGCGATCTTCCGCCTTAGCCTTCCAAGTAGCTGGAACTACAGGCGTGTGCCACCACGCCTGGCTATCATTTTTTCATTTATTGTAGAGACAAGGTCTTGCCATGTTGCCCAGACTGGTCTCTAACTCCTGGGCTCAGACAGTCCTCTTGCCTTGGCCTCTCAGAGTGCTGGGATTACAGGTATAAGCCACTGAGCCCAGCCTACAGTGATTGTTTTAAGGAATGATTCTTAACTGAAGTATACAACAGATTCCATTGGAAATGTTTGAACAAACTTATATTGCCCTCATCCTGCTCCTCTCACCCGCACCTTTAGACTAGACCTATAGAATTAGAATCTCTAGAGCTGGAACCTGGAAATTTGTATTTTAAAAAATTTTTACAATGTTGATGTATAGCCCTAATTATGAACCACTAGGCTAAAGCATTCATATGCTTCCAAAGTAGGGATGAGGGACCATGGGAATTTGGAGTTGGGTTAGGGGTGTATTTGAGAAAGAATCAGATGAAGTAGGCCTCAGCACTCTCTCCTAAAGTCTTAGATATACCTTAGTGTTACTCTCATACATTGGGGCAGGTAACAATCCCTGATATAAGCAAACTTAGGAGTCTCTACTTCCCTTAGGAAGAAGTCAGACCCTCTTTCCTCAAGTAGCAAGACCTCTCATTCTAGCATTTAAACTATATGAACAGGGTAGAGCCTACTCTTCCAGTTTGTCTGACTTGGTCTTCTGACTTTGCTTTACAGACAGCAGTGGCCCTTCCAGCACCGTGTCCAGTGCTGGTCCTTCTTCTCCTACTACAGTGAATGGTAACTCCCATTTTGGCTTCAGTGATCAACCCTCTCCAAATTCACATGTGACTGAAGAATGTCAAGGTCTCAGACTGCTCCAGCAGATTCCTGGGAATGGAGCACAAGAGCTTGCCATAGAAGGGGAGCAAGAGATTTTTGAACCAAACCAGACCCCACAGGTGCCACCTGTGGAAACCAACCAGCCATGTCAGGAGGTCCCTGACATCAGCCAGCCATGTCAGGCAGTCTCTAAGATGGTCAGCCAGCCATGCCAGGAGGTCCCTGACATCAGCCAGCCATGCCAGGAGAACCATGACAATGGTAACCAAACATGCCAGGAAGTCCCTCAGATCAGTCAGCCATGCCAGTTGGCCAGCCAACTGTGTCAGAAAGTCTCTGAGGATATTTGCCAACTTTGCCAGGAAAATCTTGAGGAGGTCAGCCAGCCATGCCAGGAGTTCTCTGTGGAGGTTGGCAGGCTGGCCCAGGAGGCATCTGCAATCAGTCTTTTGTCTCAGGACAACCCTGAGGTTGATAAACCATCCCAAGAATTCCTTGGAGAGTTTGGTCTGCAGGCCCAAGAGGTTCCTGAGGAGGTAAATCCGCAGTCCAGGGTGATCCCTGAGGTGACTGACCAGTTGCCTGGAAAGGATGTTCCTCAAGCCCAGCATCTGTCTATTGATCCAGCCCCTCAGAGCCAGCCTCTAGCCCATGACCAGCACTCACCCCTTCCACCAGCAACATGTAATTAATTTTCTCATTGGTGGTGTCACACTGTACCAGCCATTTGAGCCAGCAATCTTTTTTGTTGGCTAATTCACTGGCCAGCTCTTGCCAGAGGTGTCTGGGGAAGCAGTTCTCTTGGTATGAAGCATATCTGTACCAGAGCTGTGCCTGAGGAGAAGCCAATTTCAGGTTCAAAGCAGCATTGGCTCTTCACTTAGCCATTAGACTTGAATAGTATTTCCTTGGGGCGGGCTGGTCTATCATTACCCAGCCTACTCTGAACACCATAGGAAATCACAGATTGTTAAAGGAAATGCCACTTAACTGCTGAAGACGCCATCTGGGCACAGTAAATACAAAAGGGGGAACTCTAGTGTCTTTGCTTTTCTGGGGAAATATTCACAACTTCTCAAGGTACCCTTAGACCATATGTACATTCAAGGAGACTCTTGTTTTTGCTATCACTCCTCAGGTGGGCCCAGGATGACCATCTGAGATATCTGGAAAATAGAGTCCCCTTCTCAAGCACCTGTCATGGCCACTAATCTTTAGACTGGACTTTTAAGTGTTTCCATATCATCCCAAGTGCCCCCTCGCCTCAGTCCTGTTGCTCTGGGCAACAGCTCTAGGGAAAAATAGGTGTATTGGTGTGCAAGTTTCAGAGTAACTATTTAAAATGCTCTAGAGGATTCTTGGCCAGTCTGTGAAGCTGAGCCTCCCTTTATTGTGGGATTGTTTGGCTTAGGGGATCTTGTAGTGGAGAGAATCAGGTTCTATTTTAAGCAATCAGCAGAGATCAGTATTGTACAGGTATGAGCAAAGATTTAATAAAATATATATATATATATATATTTCTTTAGTTGTGCCAGGGACAGACTGGCCAAAGACCAAACACTCCAAAGTCCCCCCAAAAGTTTGTCTTTATATCATTGTGTCGTAGGGCCAGGTGTGATTATGACGCTTTTCCCAAAGATCTGGGGATGGGAATGGGGGTGGATGGGGGGAGGGATAATGCAGTTATTGGACTGGGGAACCAGAACATTATGAGTGCTCAATAAATATGAAATATTGAAAATGCTGGTGGTGATGATGATGTCCTTGTGAATTCAAGAATGAATATTACTGTGAGTCAGTCATATCTGTGGCCAAATTAATCTGAATCAGTCAAAAACCATTATAGTTGAGCAGGAATGGGCTATAAAAATAGAGATCAGCATCCTAGGAGGTCCCTATAGTTGTCAGTTTACCATCCCAAAATGTCTTTAAAAGTAGAGTTTTGGATGGGGGTCTGGAAAGCACGTCTATCTCTGTGAAGCACCAGAGGGTACATGCTTTTTCACCAAATCCTTGGAATCACTCTCTTAATTTTTTTTTTTTTTTTGAGTTGGAGTCTCACTCTGTCGCCCAGATTGGAGTGCAGTGGCACGCTCCCGGCCACAGCAGCCTCGACCTGCTGGGCTCCGGCGATCCTTCCTCCTCAGCCTTCCAAGTAGCTGGAACTACAGGCGCGCGCTACCACACCTGGCTAGTTTTTTATTTATAGTGGAGATGAGGTCTTGCCAAGTTGCCCAGGCGGGTCTCGAACCCACGGGCTCAGGCAATCCACTCGCCTCAGCCTCCCAAAGCGCGGGATTACAGGCTGAGTCACCGAGCCCGGCCTCTCTTAATTTTTTACTCTGATGATTCAGAGTGAGCATGAAGAGGAATTGCTATACAGGGCCTATGCCCTCTTTCTCTGCATCCCTGACGTCCTTACAATGGGAAAGACCAAAACACTGGGAGGGCTAGGATATCTCCCTCCCTAAATATACACATTCATAATCTGGCCACTCCTGACATGCCTAGGACTATAAAGGTTTCACTGGAGGAGGAAAATCTAACTTTTTATCCCATGGAAATCCTGACTACACAGGGAGAGGTAGTTCCAACCTCAGTAGGCTCTCAATATCTTAGGATCTCCCAACTCTTTCCTTCTCTTTCCCCTATCCAGGGGGTTACCCTGGTTATTTGGTTCTTAGCTCTTGACCCCATGGAATCCAGATCTGCTTCCCAGGAGGTCCTCTGCCCACCTTCCCTCCCCTAAACCAAAAATATGTTCACACTATAGGCTCCTATTCCCCATACTCAAGCATTCTCACTCACCTTCAGAATTTATGCTGGCTCCCCCATGTCTTTCTCCCTTTACCCACCCTGTTTTCTGGCTTCCCTGGGTCCTAGAATTTCCGATATCTAGAAGCTGGCATCTTCCAAGATATGACAATGCTGATTGAAGCAGAGAGGTGGAAACCAGAGCCTAGCAAGTAAGCAATGTGTGGAGTCAGAAAAAAATCTAAGCAGCACTACACCATCTGCAATGAACTTGATTTATTGTTAGAGCTGGAGGCGGCTCCGTTACAGCAGCTGGGAACTATAGCAGGAAAGTGTGGGGAGGAGCAGAGCACAGCAGCACGGGAAGGGTGGAGCTAGGAAGAACACAAGGTGGGCTCGTTTTAGTTTCCCAGTCGTTTGGCAGAGAAGGCGAGCCCAGATGACGATCAGCAGTCTTGGTTTTTCAGTCCAGCAGTAGTCTGGCAGGGCTGCTCACTGGCTTGCTCAGGGCAAAATCCTCTCCTGGGGTGGCATTTTCAGCCTGTTTTCATTTCACTGTGTTCAGGAGTTAAGCTATCAGCTTCTTCGTTTCCTTCCTCCCTCTCATTTTCCCCAAGTCCTCTGGCCTGGCCTCCACCTCCCAGATCCTCTGTCCAAGAGTTTGGGTTTGAAGAGGCAGCCAGTGTTCCCATTTCAGCTGCAGGATGGCATAGTGGAATGTTGAGGGAGTCACACATTGCTGGGGTGTCATATGTTGGGATGTCAGGCAGTGGCTTATTTTTAACCCATTACACACCAGGCCACAGCAGATGACCACATGCAGAGAAGCCAAGCAGGGAATGAGAAGGGACTGGGATAGTTGGAATGGGGTGAGTAAAAACTTCAAGGAATCAGGGAGTTTGAAAGAATTCTGGGATTGGGCCTGAGCTCTCCTTGCCTTTTGTGCTGCCCAGTAGGGCCGGTCTGGACACAGCCCTGGGATGTGAATGGTATGAAGCAAGGGCTGGGGGGATAAGCTCCTTTCTCTTCTCATCAGTCTGTTGGTCTAAAGAGCTTCGAGTTTTGGATTGAGACATTCAGATTCTGAGGGAAGCAGTAGGACAGTGTAGCAGTGGTGTACTGCCAAGCTTCTGCTAGAACTCAGACCCTGGTGGGTGAGGGGATGGGAGATGGAGGAAAGGGTGCAGCTCTGGGCACCTCACTGACAGTATCCTGACCCCAGGTCACATAAATTACTATTGGGAATCCTTCATGGGATGCTAAATAAATAGATTGAGATAAAGAGGTCCCTGGGGTTGGGGATATAATCTCCCTCTATGAGGGAGGAGGTTGCTCTCTGAGACCCATCCTCAGTCCCCATACAATACCAGCATTCAACAGTGCTAGGAGAGGGTATCACTCAAGGGTTCTCAGGCATCAGATTTGTCCTAATTTGTACCCTCCCCTATCCTATCCCTGTTACCTTTGGCTTTGAAACCCCTCTCAGGAATGGATGAGGGGGAGGGTCAACCCCTCCCATTTAGCTCAGCCCAAGTCTCCATAACATGACATCTGCCTTCCCCCCCTTCCCTGCCGGCTCCCTTCTCCCTCAACCCCAAAGGACTCAGCGGTAGCCATTCTCTAAAGGAGCTGGGGGAGTGGATCCTTGGGGAAGGGAGGGTGGCTCTTTCAGAACTCAATCTTGCAGGCTGGGAAGGACTCGTCCTGCATGACTACAGTGCTGCTGCTAGCCAGGACCAGGACATTCAGTTGCTGCTGCTGCTCGTGAGTCTGCTGGTACCACTCACGAGTCACCTCCGTGTCATGAGTAGGGATCAGAGTCACCTAGGAGGGAGACAAGACATGCCTGATGTGAGAATATGAAGGTAGGGTAGGTGAGGGGGAAGGGGCACCTGATGGTCTCAGAAGCTGCCCTGCTGCCCATAGAAAAGACCCAGTCATTTTATGAACAGGGTCTGTGTTCCACTATTGCCTCTGAGTGAGCTTTGACCAGACTACCTCTTTGGCATCCCTTGCTGCTCACCTGAAGATTCTCCCCCCACTGGGCCTTGCCATCCAGCAGGGCATCCAGGACAGCCCGGCTTGGCTCGCCGTTGGCAGGGTCATTCCCACTGACCACATAGTAGGATGCACGCACTCGACGGAAGAAGTCAAGGTCAGCAGTCTTGCCACTGCAATGGTTCGGGATATAGGCGAGGTCCACATATACAGGGGCGCCAGAGCCACCCTTGGAACCTACGGCCACTGTAGAGGAAAAGCAGAAAACTTCTGACAACCTTCCTCTTCTTTCCCATTCCTGGAGCCTTTGACCAGTCCACACCCAGCCCCAGCCCGCACTCTTTCCCACTTTTCATGATATACTTACTCTGTCCTGCCTTGAGTCCATTGACTAGGCCTTTGGACATGGGGCTGTGTCCATCCTTTTCCTCTGCTGGGATGACCTGGCTTGGAGTGCTGCGTGGTCGGGGTGGGGCCCGGGATGCTCGATCTGCAGGCCCTTTCCCAGGAGTGGGTGAGCGTTTTCCCCGAAGATCCAGCCGCCTTGCAGGGGATGCTGGCTTGGCCCTGCCTGGGGCCTTGCGCCCTACCCGCCCCTGCATCTTTTCCTTCTCCCGTAGCCTCTCTACCCTCCCAGATTCTGAGCTGAGCCCCTCGGGGTCAGCCATGCACACATCAGGGCGGGGAGGGGAAGGGCGAGGATCTGGCTGGGGTATAGGGGGTGGGTCATGGCCAGGCCTGGGATGATGAGTACCACTGACCCCCCCAGCTTTGTCCACAGGTAGGAAGTCCCCATCTTCATCTGAGTCAAGGGCTGCCTCAGCTGTGATGGATGGACACTCCTCAGTTTCTGGTGGGACATCAGAATCTGACTGTGAGGAGCCTGAGTCACTGGCTGAAGTGGGGGGTGTCTCATCAGCCACAGGGCATGGGCCTCCTGTGGTTTCTGGTGCCCCTGCACGGCGCCGCCCCCCTCTTCCTACCAGCCGAGCTTCCTCAGTGGAGAGGTCACTGTCATCCGTGGATGGGGGCAGAGGTGGATTCAGGAAAGAGGGGGAGAGCTCTCCATGGTGGGGCCGGGGCTCAGTGGCACATCCCTGGGGCCCAGCCTCAACCTCAGGAGACACACTCCTGGGTCGGCCACCAGAGCCTCCTCCAGGACACAGTGGCTGCTCTGGGGAGAGCAGTGTGTCAGGCCGGGAGCTCCTCTCAGCTCCCTCAGGCCAGGCCCCACAATCCCAGGCAGGACAGGCCTCAGTTTCTTCTTTCTCAGCCTTGGCTGGGGCAGGTCCTGGGGGTTTGGGGCTGGTTTCAGTTGGGCCATTGGCTGCACAGTCCCCAGGGGGACCCTGGAAGGGGCTTGGCTTCTTGATGGCTGCCCCTGAGCACTCCAGGCGGCAGGGGAGGGTGCCACCATCCAGGTCTCCAGGCAGGCTTGGAGCCGGAGCTAGGTCAAAGTCCAGTGAAGCCGAGGCTGCTGGGCTCGGAGGGGTGAGGTCCCAGAGGCTGTGGGCAGTTGGTCCCATTCCTGGGTCCAGCTCTCCAGACTCCTGTTCTGCAGCCTCGAGGCCTGGAGGGAAACGCTCAGCCACACTGGAAATCACAGGTGTGGTAGCCTCAGAGGAAGAGCCATCAGAGAGGGCTGGTGAAGCAGGTCGTGGCAGATTGGAGAGAAGAGGGACCCCAGGAGAGCTAGGCGATGGAAGCTGGGGCAGTGAGGAGTCCAGGCTGGGGGCCTTGGTCACTTCTAGGTACTCATCATGCCGGGCCCTGGTGGGCGGTCCTGGAGCCAAAGCCAGAGCACGGTCCCCAGAGAAGGCAAGGGAGCCACAGGGCGCGGAGCGGGGTTCAGCCGGAGAGGGCAGCTGTGGGGGAGCTGGCTGCAGTGAGGAGAAGCCAAAAGCTGAAGCAGGGAAGTCCAGACTGGGTCGGGCAGGACCCAGGTGTGAGTCCGAGGAAGGGCTGGTATGTGCCTCAGTTTCAGGCCACAATGTGGGGGGCCCTGCAGGGATAGGGTGAGGGGGGCTTGGGGACTGGGCCTCTTTCTCTGGCTGTTCCCGAGCCCCCTTCTCCAGCTCCGAGTCACTAGTGCTGTCATCCCAGTGACCCCGGCCTAATTCCTTGGGGGATGGGGTCCTCCTTTCTGGGCTGCAGCTCAGGATGTTACCATTAAGAGGAGGGCTTGGGCCTTTGCTCAGGGGAATAGGAACACGGGGGGGCACTGCAGGTGGGGTGAGGCTGGGCTCCATACTCAGCCCTGGCTCAGGCTCCTGCCTAGGGGGTACACTGGGTCCTGCCAGGGCTGCATAGCTGAAGGCTGGAGTGTCAGATTGGAGGCTCTTAGGTGAGACAGGAGATGAAAGCTCCTTCTCTGCAGATGCGTTTCGGCCAGCAGCCTCCTCCTTGGTTGAGAGGCGTGGGGGCCAATCTCCAGCTGCTCCAAGTGGAGGCTCCCTAGTGGGGCATGCAGGGCCAAGCCCAGTAAGCATCATCTGCTCATAGATGTCTGCGTACTGAAAGCTCCTCTCATCAGGATAGGGTGTGGGCTCTCTCTGCTCTGGCTCGACTTGCTCGGGCTCCCTGGTGTCACAGTTCTTGCTAGCCTCTGAGACCTTTGAGCTGTGGAGACTGCTGTCAGGAGCCCCAACCCCACCTTCTTCTTCCCTTTCCCCTTCAGCTTTGCGGTAGTCCTTCCCCAAGGGGGAGTATGGCCCACCTTCCAACTCAGCTGCCCCCTCCTGCACTGCAGCCACCACACTGTCATATTCAGCTGTGCCCCAGGAGAAGGGTGCAGGTGTGTGGGGCTCTGGGGCAGGCATGGGGGGAGATGGAGCTGGGGAGAGGGGTGCAGGTGGCAGGGGTCTGTCCTTGGGCACCCATGGTGGGATGTCAGCCAGCCATGAAGGGGTGGTGGGTTCACTCCTCATGGACGGCATGGACTTAGGTTCTGGGAGAGGGCTGTCTTGTCCTGGGGCTGAAGGAACCCTTTGTCCAACCATCTCAAGTGGGGAAGCTGGAGGAGAGATGATCTCAAAGGGAGAGCGGGTCAGTTTGTCCTCTTCCTCAGGTGGCAGTCCAACTGGTGACTCGGCGAGCCAGCGCTCCACCTCTAGTCCCTTCTGTGGCGAGGACTCCTGGAAATCCTTGAAGTCGGAGGCCCAGGGGCTCCGGGGTGAGTGTTCCGGTGGGGCCGTTTCTTGCTCATCATCTGGCCCCTCATCAAGAAATGTGCTCTCTCGTTCCTCGGCGTACCGTGGGCGGGCCTCCTGGCCATCCAGCTCATGAGGGAACCAGACCTTCCGCTCACAACTTAGCTCCCTCCAGTATGGGTCCTGTTCCAGGGCCACTTCCTCTCTGCCCCTCCAGTACCTGTTCTCCTGCTCAGATGTGTCCTCCCATGCCGGGGCAGGCACTTTCTGTTCTCCAACTGGCTCCCCTCTGGTTGGAGATGTTTCTCGCCACTCTTGGACCACATCCTGTTCCTTCCAGTACTTTTCCTGCTCTCTGGCCTTGCCCACCTGCACTGGGCTTTCTTCCGGTCCCAGAGCTTTGGTCTTCTCCAGAAGAGCTTCTAACTTCTGTTCCACAGCCTTGACTTTTTCTGGGGACTTTTCCTCTACAATTTTCTCCTTTGGTTTCCTGGTTTTATCCTCCTGTGATAGGCTCTCCTGCCCCTGAATTTTGTCCTTATCTTCCAGAGCCTTATCTTTCTGTTCTACGTCCTCATTGTTTTGGTCCAGGGCTTCATCCTTCTGTCCTAAGGCCCAGTATTTTTGTTCCAAGGCCTGATCTTTCTTTTCTGAGGCCTTATCCTTCTGTTCCTGGGCCTGTTGTTTCTGTTCAGGGGCTTTGTCTGTCTGTTCTAGGGCTCTGCCCTTCAGTTCAGGGACCTTGTCTCCTGGAGCCCTGTCTTTATGCTCAAAGTCCCTCATACTTTGTTCTAAGTCATCGTCTTTTTCTTCCGAGATCTTATCCTTTTGTCCTGGGCCCTTTTCTTTTTGTTCTAAGTCTCTGTCTTTTGGTTCCAGGGCCTTGTCCTTTTGTTCTAGGGCTGTATCCTTTTGTTCTAAGTCTCTGTCTTTTTGTACTAAGTCTTTATCTTTTGGTTCCAGGGCCTTGTTTTGTTCCAGAGCTGCGTCCTTTTGTTCTAACGCTTTGTCTTTCTCTCCTACGATCTTATCCTTCTGTTCCAGGGCCTTGTCCTTTTGTTCCAAGTCTTTGTCTTTTGGTGCCAGGGCCTTGTCCTTCTGTTCTAGGGCAGCATCCTTTTGGTCTAAGTCTCCGCCCTTTTGTTCTAAAGCCTTATCCGGCTGTTGCACAGCCTTATTCTTTTCCTCCAGAGTCTCATCTTTCTGATGGATGGTTAGATCCTTCTGCTCTACAGCAACATCCTTCTGCTTCAGAGTTTTGTCCTTCTGCTGTAGGACTTCATCCTTTGGCTCAGGTTCCTTCTTCTGCTCAGGGGTCCTGTCTTTCAACCCTGGAACTTTACCTTCCCAGTCCATGGCAAGGTCCTCCATGGCAGGGCTGGGCAAAGACTCAGGGCTCCTGGTGAAGGAGCTATCAGGTGTCAGAATGTGTTCAGCAGGGCTTGTGGTCACTCCAGGTGAGTACTTCTCATCTCCTGACAGCATAGAGTGAGAGAAGTAGCTGGCAGGTAATTTTCTGTCGGGGCTCTCATCTGTGATATCTGTCTGCACAGAGTATCTAGGAGTCCCATCCGTGGGAGGTGTCACCGTGGCTGCATGGGGCTCTGGAATAGACATGGGAGCTAGATGGCGAGAGGTGTCCTCAGTCTGCATCAGAGGCTCCCTTTCTTCCTTTCCAAGCTTTAGTTCCCCAAACTGCAGGGTGCCAAGGCTTTCTGGAGACAGCTGCTTAGAAGAGAAATCCAGGGAGGTCTCCTTGCTGGGACTCTCTTCTGAGAGAGAAAGTGACTGGGTGTCTTCTGGAGATACCTCTGGCCAAAGGTCTTTGTATAAGTACTTCTCTGTCAGACCACAGGGAGACCTGGGGGTGTGTTCTTGGTTGGCAGTGTCTGGGGAGACCACACTGAGGACAGAGAGGGACTCTGCATCTTCAGGGGAGAGGCTTCGGTCAGGAAATTGGAGCACTTCACCTTTCTGAGGTTCACCAGATTCTTGGGGTGTCCTCAAACCTCTGGGAAGGACTTCCGCTCCCAGAATTGGGCCTGTTGGTTCTCCCACTTCCATAGTCTCAAAGACTATTGCTTTGTCTTGTTCTGGCAACAGCTGAATGGTACAACCTGTGTGTCTCTCAACAACGCTGACAGGTGCTTCTTGGGCCTGGGGGCTCCTGGGAGAAGGCAACTTCCCCTCCTTCTCTAGTGTGCCCTCTTCAGGCCCTGGCTTGGTTGTCTCCTCTGCAGCATCTTCTTTGCCCACACTTGGGGTGCGCTTAGTATCTCCCCAGGAGTCTGATTCCTGAAAGTCTTGGGGCTCAGACTTTTCTTCCACTGGGGACTGATGAAAGGGTGTGTGGGTGGTACTGGGTGGACCAGATGGTGGAGGAGAGGCCATCTTCACTGTGCTGTCATCTGGGCTGAGGCACCGCTCCTCCACTTCTCCAAGGGTTGGGTCCCCTGGATGTGGGGTGTGCCCACGGGCACCAAACATCAGGGTTCCATATTGACTGCAAACTTTCTCAGATACCTCTACATCTCCCGTTTCCTCCTCTTCCTCTTCCATGGCCCTCTCTCCTGGAAAGCCTCTCCCTGCAGTCTCTCCTCTCTTCTCTGACTCTCCAGTCACAGAGAAGTCTTCACAGGGTGGTGATTTGAAGCCCTTGTCTTCTTCCAGCGAGGAGGTGGGTGAGATGGTACCAGCCGATGGTACATAGTCCAAGCCCTGAGTGGCTTCAGTGCGGGAGGAGGGGATGCTTGTGACTGTGTCAAGCAACAGGGAGCTCTTGCCTGTCTCTTCTGTCTGGGGAGCTGTGAGTGAGGCCACAGACTGGTCCTCAGCCACCGATGTGGCAAAGGAAGAAAGTTTGTCACACTCAGTGATTGAGGTGGCTGAGGACACATGTTCCTCTTCAGCCAAAGGAGCAGCCACTATGTTTGGGGGGTAGGTGAGTTCAGTCTCTGGTGCTCCATAACTTTTGCTGGAGGTGGCAGGACCAGCACTATCTGCAGGCTGACTGGCTTCAAAGGGGCCAGGACCTTCAGGCCCTGGGAGGTCATATGTACTTGTATGGAATCTGGGTGGAGCTGGGCGTTCCTCTGGCTCATCATGGATCTCCTCATCTGAGATGGTCTGCTCGGTCTCTGAGTAGCCAGGGATTGTCTCATCCTGGATGTAAGAGACATGCTCAGTGGCCCCTGCAGGTGTGGCGAGGCTGCTTAGAAATGATGAAGTCTCCCTCTCGGGGGCCTTGCCCTGGAGTCCCAGTTCTCGGCCCCCGAGAGCCTCCCTACTTCTTGGAGTTACCTTCAAGGCTTCCTGCATATGTTTTGGGTAAAAACTCTCAGCCTTTGTCTCTTCCTCTTCCTCCTCATCTGAAGGGTGCACCTCTTCCATTTCTTCTAACTCAGCCTTTTCTATCACATCTTCCTTTACTTCAGGCTCACTTTCTTCTCTAGCTTCTGCTCTATCTGGGAGCCTCTCTGCTTCCCTCTGCTTCTTTTCCTCCCAGGTGTCTTTATCTTCCTCTGTTTCAGCCCCAGAGTCTGGGCCTCTGTCCTTGCTGCCTGGTTCCTCAGGAACATTTGGGACAACCTCCTTCTCCTTAGTGTGTTCTTTTTGTCCCAGTCCTGGAACAGAGGGTAGTATTCCCTGGATAGCTGTGCTTGGGGTTCCCTTCTCTGCAGTGTCTAGAGAGAGCACTTTCTCTCCTAGCCCCATGTCCTTTTGTTCAGCTAGCAAACCCTTCTCCTCACGCTTCATCTCCTCAAAGTCCTGTGTGAGGTCCTCTGGTGAGGACAGGGCCAGTTCCCTGTGCCCACTGACTGTCGGGAGTGGTACAGTCCCCTTCTGAGCTGGGGGTGTTCGGGGTTCTGAAGACAGCTCCTTCTCCCCACGGGTAGCTCGGCTCCTGTCTATCTTGACTCTTCCAGGGGCCTTAGCTTTGTAGAGGGTCTTACGTACCTCAGGGGTAAACGGCTTTAGGTCTGGCTTGGAAATCTTCTTGACTTCGGGTCTGGTATCTTTCCTCTTCTCCTCTTTCTTGGCATCCTTCTTCTCCTCCTTCCTTCCTTCATCCTTCTTGAGCTCTTTCCTCTCCTTCTTGATCTCTTTTTTCTCCTTGTCTTTTTTTTCTTCCAGCTTTGATATCTTTTCTTTTAGGTGCTTCTTCCCCACCTTGTCTTTGATCAGCTTTCGCTTCTCTGCCTTCAGTGCCTCACTTGACTCTGTCCTCACCCTCTCAGGCTTGGCAGGCTTCTCTGGGGGCTTCTCAGATGACTCTTTTGCCTTCTTCTCTGTCTTGGCTAACTCCTTGGCCAGCTCTGAGCGGGCCTCCTTGGCTCCCTCTTCCACCACTTCCTCTCGTTTGGCCAGCTTGCTCACAGCTGTCTTGGTAGTGGCTTTGAGGCTCTCCTTGCTGTCAGCCCGCTGTTTGATTTTGCTGGGTTTGAGGTTGGCAGGCACAGCCCCAGCAGCTAGGTCCTTCTGTGTGGCCACAGGGTAACGCAGGAAGTCCAGGTGTCGAAGCTTTTCCAGGCCCTCCAAGATCTTGTTCTGGGGAGCATTTCCTGGAAAAAGCACACGCACAATCTTCTCAGTGGGGTTGGCTGGTAGCCAGACCACTAGAGCAGTGATAGAGGTGAGGTAGGGCACCGAGATCTCAGCCTCCTTCCCATTGGCCAGCACAATGCCTGTCTTGGCTTTACTGTTGCCTGCCCACTTTTGCATGAGGAACTGCATCTCCTTGCTGTCTTTGACAGGGTTGAGGACATACATGTCCAACCGGCCCACACCCATTTTGTGGAAGAGGGTCAGTGGTTCAATGGTGTTGCTGACCACACGGTACAGAGGCTCAGCCTGGATGCCCAGACGGTTTAAGTGCTGCAGAGTGAGGCAGGCCTCTTCAATGCTGCGCTTGGCCTTCCGGGAGGCATCAGGAAGCCGCAGCTTATCAGGCACGTTGAAAAAGACAACTCCAAGCTCAGGAGAGATGAGGTTCTTCACCCAGTCACTGTAGCTGCTAGAGCCCTGGGACTGTTCCTCCTCTAGCTCTGCCACTTTGCGCTGTAGGAGTCCATTGATGCCTGGCAGGTTGTCTGCCCCAATGTGTGTGAGTAGCACCGAGTCAATGCGGTCCAGGTGCCGTACCAGCTTCCAAAAGCAGGACTTGCGATCAGAGCCACCATCCACCAGGATGTTGAAACCATTGACAGCAAAGAGGGCAGAGTCCCCACGACCACCTGGGAAGATATAGCAGCAAGGCTTGGAGAGCTTGAGGAAGCCCCCTGAGGTGGGGGGTTCCAGCAGGTCAAAGGGGGATGGCACGTCCACGGTCTCAGAGACATACTCGGAGAACTCGGCCACACCATCCATGGTGGGCAGTATGGGCTCAGGGTTCAGCCGGAGGTGCAGGGTCTCTTGGGAACTGGATAGCCCCAGGTGGCTCCAATCACCTTCCCCTAAACAGGATACAGTGAGGAAGGCCTGGATCTCAGGGTCTCTGTTGCTGAGCAACTGGGCAATCTAGAAGAATGGGAAATAGGAGGCTGATTAGTTCTTCGGAATTGTCTTAGCCTGACTCACATTTGCTACTCTAATCCTCACCTCTCTCCGAGGTGAACTCCTACCTTTCTTTTTCTTTTTTTTTTTTTTGAGTCAGAGTCTCATTCTGTCACCCAGGCTGGAGTGGCATGTTCACAGCCACTGCAGCCTTGACCTACAGGACTCAGGTGATCCTTCTGCCTCAGCCTTTCAAGTAGCTGAAACCATAGGTATGCACCACCATGCCTGGCTAATTTTTTAATATATTGTAGAGACAAGGTCTTTCCATGTTGCTCAGGCTGGTCTCGAACCCCTGAGCTGCTGCAATCCTCTTGCCTCTGCCTCCTAAAGTGTTGGGATTACAGGCATGAGCCACCATACCCAGCCGACTCCTATCTTTCTACCAGAATTTCCAATGGTTAACCAATATGAAACTTTCCCTTGTATTCCTCCCCACAGCTCTAGTCTTGCCCTTTCTCCCAGACACTCAGGCATGGAGCTTACCTCTGGGTTGTGAAGGACCTGGGCAAAGTTTTGGTAGGAGTAAGTGCCACTCTGTAGGATGAGGTCTCCCCCAGGCTCTAAACTTTGCCCACTCAAAATCAGTAGTTTGTGAACTGATGGGCTGCTAAGAAGATGGTGAACCTGGAATTTAAAAAGGGGAGTGGTCACAGATGTAGGAAATCCAAGGAAGAGTACTGAATGTCCTCTCAGTACTGCAAGGACATGCTCCCTGCTGGTGTCTCCCACAATACCTCCAGAGTGGGGCTGAGCATTATAAATCAACTTAGATAGCAGACAAAAGAATTCTTGGCCTGATAACAATAGCACTGGCAAGGGTGGTTATAGAACTTGCAGTAGGCCCTCTTGATAAGGCACAGGCCCTGACCTTACCTCAGAGCTGATGCTGTCCGCACTGGGGTTTACCAGGATGATGGTCTCTAGGCTCTCACTCTGGTGGCAGAGGGTCCTCTGGCCTGAGGGAGAGATGTAGGAATTTGTATTGACGAGAGTATGTATAGACTAAAAACGAAAGACACTGTGTGGGGCAAGGAGAGGAAAGAATGTACTATTAGAAAATGGGTCTTAGGGGTAAGAGGAGCCTGGCTATCCTTAGACCCTGCCACCTTGGATACTGCTGAGTAAGGTCCAGGAACTGGCTTCTCCAGCCTTTCCCTTTCAGGGTTGCCACCTCCCCTCTCCCACACTGGTTTCATCTGCCACACCCTCTGCTGCCTATGCCCCCACCCCTTCCAGCTTCAGACTGCCCTGTTGACAAGAAGCTTTTGTCCCTATTGAGCGCTAAGCTCCTGGTGCTGCCTGGGGATAGGGGGCTCAGCTGGAGAGAGGGCTCCTGGGATGATGATGCTCAGTCAGCTTTCTCTTCACTAGCTTGCCTCTGCCCTGGGTTTTCCTGCCAGCAGAGTGTCTGGAAATAAGGAGGTGAGAACTTTGCAATTCTTCTTTCTAACCCCTGCATCCAGGGCCAGAATTCCTGGTCCAGAAGACTCAGAGAAGCCTCTGCTGTCTAAACCCTTGGGGTTTCGCAATTCAAAGAGTGGACACAGGGCCTACTCCCCAGAGGCCAAGCCTGCACTCACACATGCATGTAATCGTACTGTGTCCATGCCAAAGACTTCACAGCTCCATCTCTCACCTCATCTTCACGTCCCCAGGCTCCAGAGAGGCCTGGTTCACTACCCCACAACCGATTCCTTGTGAACAGTTTCTCTTCTCATTTGCCCTTCTCCTATGGGCCTTCTGTTACAGAGGAGAGTGAGGGGTTTGCAAACAAGAGACACATAAAGGAGGAGTAGGTGTTTCCCAGGCCAGGGAGAAAGATGAGCCATCCCCAAACTCCCTACCTTATTTCCCTTCTCCAGACTCACATGAAACACCAAGCAACGCAGCAAAGAAAGTAGCAGATCAGAGGGAAGATGCTGACGAAGAATGCTGCCGGCCTCTGCTTTTGCCCTTCCCACAACTCCTTCACATTTGCAGCACACAGTAGAATTAACCTCACAGAGAATCCAACAGATGGCCTGGGGAGTGGGCTGTCTGGAGGATACTGGTGGGAGGGCTCATAATATGTCCGCTAGACCCTCTTCTGTGACCCAGCTCTCTTCTCTTCCTGGGGCTCAGACAGCCTGGGCCCTAGAGCAAGAGGAGCCTGGAGCCAGAGCCTTTGTTAAAGGAAGAGCCGTGGTGCCAGGATCAGGCAGATCTGGCAGCACAGGGCTGCACAGATGCAGCTGTGGGGGAAATGAACTATGTATGGATCGCATCAGAAGACCACATCCCATAGAGGGTGGATTTGGCCCAAGAGGAGTTCACTTGGGAACTGAGGGAACCTTTGAGGTAAGTTCAGAGGCTGAGAGCCACTTCAGAGGCAGGCTGGGGTAGGGCTTAAGGCAGGTGAGGGGTATCAAAGTCCAGGGAGCTGGAAGCCTTAAGCATTTCAGATTTAGAAGGGCAAGAGCTCTTCCCACACAAACAAGGCCACATACTTGAGACAGAAGGGTCAGAAAAGCAAATATCTAGTACAGACTGATTTGCTTTCTATCTACGACTCCCCTCTTCCTCCACAAGACTTCTCTGATTCCAGTTCCTGTCGTGGTATGAGACCCTGTCCCTAACTCTATCCCTGGGGAATGGTTCTGACTTGGAACTACAAGGTTAATATCCTGTGTCCCCTCTTTTTCAGGCCTGGGAGAAAGCCTGGTTTCTCTCCTCTGCCGTCCCCAGCTCTCCCACTGAAGGGAACTGACTAGTTTTTCCTTTCTCTTTGGAGAGGACCATTTTGTGAGGCAGCGGCACACAGTGCTTGGCCAGTGCTGGAGTGGGGGGTGGGCTTCTCGTGTGGGGGCAGAGCAGGCAGGAGGGCAGGTGTCTCCGCAGTGAGGCAGAAGGGGGGGAGCCGCTCGGGCAGCTGCAGTATGCCGCAGTGTGTGAGTGTGTGTGAGTGTGCGCGCTGAGCTCAGGCTTCAGCTCCGCCCCCACCCCCCACCCCAGCATGACAAGTCATTTTCTTGGCTGCCTCTGCTTGGGGGGTGGGGATGGGGGGGACACAGGGAGGGAGAAGAAACTGGCTTCTCTGTCCAAAAGCCCCCATCTTGGGAAGAGAAGCAGACATGAGGTGGGGGTAGGGCTGAGGCTGGGAACCTGTGGGGTTGACGTGACTGGAAATGCAGGGTAGCCGCTGGGGAGGGAATGTTCTCAGTCTCTGGAGTGGCCTCATGGGGGCCAGAAAGGGGGCTTAGAGCCCAGTCCCAAGCTGGCTGCACAGAATAGGGTGGGGGGAGCCCACTGCAAACTGGCTGGTCTGTGAGGAGGCGTGTGCAATGTCTCAATGACCCTTTCCTCTCTTCTTTTCCACAGTGTCCCCCACCTTCCCTTACTTGGCAAAAACTCGCTGCCCGGCTAACCCCCAGCATAGGAGCAGCTGAGCAATCCACCAGCTGACACCCAGGGACCCTCCCATTAGGCATATTATCATAGCATCCTTCTTTCTCTCAGCTTCTTCAGCCTCTGTTCAAAAACATAGCCCCCAGACTCCTTCAGCACCCTGGCTGCCAGGCAGAGCCAGTGGCACCACCCTCTGCTGCTGCTCCTAGGCTAATGTCTCTCACCCAGCCCAGCTGGAGAAAGGGACTGTCACAGCCCTGGCTGGCCTCTGTTCTGAGTCCAGGCTGCCCCATAGCCAGTAATGTCCATCGTCTCTCCATTCCCCCAGCCTGCCCACCCTGCTGGGCTAGTCCCAGACACATGAGATTAGGTACTAGCTCCCCTTCTGTGATCCCATCCCTTCTCCCTATCAGAGCGTAACTTCCCTCCCCCCACCCCTCATGCCAAGCCCTTTGGTTCGGTTCTTACCCTGGGATGTGGGAGGAAGCCTCTCATGGAGGTGGCAGCTCCGGCCTCAGCCGGCAGCTTCTGGGAAGAGTCTGCAGCACTTGGGGTGGGAGTGGGGGGGTGCTTGATGGGGAGGGCGGCGCCAGGGCGGGGAAGAGGGGCTGGTCTGTGATGAGGCACCGGAGACTTAACTGTTTCTTTGCCTTCACCATGTCAGTGCTCTAGTGCTCTGTGGGGGCGGAGGGGTTCTCTAGCAGCTCAAAGAGCCACTGCGATCTCCTCTGGCCCACAGGACCTTTCTTTCCCAACTCTGCTTAGTTAAGAAATGCTCTTTTAGCATCAGCCAAAAGACCAAAGCCCCATGCTAGAGCACGAGCAGGGATAAAGGGGGTATGGGCTGTGTGGGCCCTCCCTGTTTCTCTTAGAAACCATCTGCTCTCTTCCCTCAGATGCACCCAGAGAGTGACCTTCAATCCCTGGAGGAGCAGAAGACAAAGGCTAGGGGCCTGAAAACATGGGTTAGGGGTGGGGAAACTGCTTGAGAGAAAGGTTGGAGATGGGGAGTTGCTCTGCCCTTTTCCGAACCACAGCTACGGAAACCAGGAGACGGCAGAAATACAAGTCTCATTTTATGGTTAAGAGGGTAGTTTGACATTCTGGAGTGGACACATGGTGCCTAGCTCATCAGGGTGGGGCACTGGGACCCTGGGAGCTGCATACAGTTCCGTGGCAATGCAGCCAAGCCCTGTAACCACACAGGCACTGATTCTTGGGATTCTTGAGTCATTGGACATGAAGAGGTAGTCCCTAAAGGAACAGGAAGCTTCCGTGTCTTTCAGTGAAGGAGTTAACAAGGACCAAGGAAGATTACCAGGGCCCTAGGTCCAAGCAAGGTTTTCTTACTATAGGCCACTTATTAAGGGTAACATAAAGTACTCTTTGGATTAAAAAAAAAAATCTTATAATGATTTTGTAGGGTTGTTGGGTTTCCATTATTTCATTGTTTCTGGAACTTTCTATGTTTCTTTGCTGTCTCTGTCCTATATTATTTTGATCCTGTTAATGTTGGCCCTGTTTCCCTTGGTCTCTACCTGTGTCTCAGATTTAGTAAAGTGTTCTAGGCCTCAAAGGAAGGATCTGAAGAGCACTCACTTCCAACCTGGTTATGCTTATGCTCTCAAATAGTTTTTCCCTGTCTTCTTCCCATCCACCCTCCCTAGTCCTGGTCAGCTCCTAAGACCTTCCTCACAGTGACATCTACCCACTCACATCCCAGCACTAGCCACACCCTTGCCCAAAGCTGCCAAGAGCAGCTTTTGAAGGTCAGAGAAGCCAAAATAGTCTCTGCTCTCAGCATCCCCCATCCCCCTTAACTGCAGCCAGATGAAAGGAGGAGCTGAGTCACTGGCATTCTTGGGGTTGGGGGTACAGAGGGGGAGCAATCCTTACTCAGATCTGGGTTTGCAAAGCAGGAACAATGGCAACAGCCCCATTTGGCTAGAAGAGGCCATCCAGGGAGATACACAACGAAAACCTGACAAAGTTCCAAGCCTCACAAAAGGGAAATAGCCTTCCTTCTGCAACTTCATAGTATTTTGTTTTTTGTTTTTTGGGTTTTTTTAGTTGGAATCTTACTCTGTCACTGAGACTGGAGTGCAGTGGCCAGGAGCAGCCACTGCAGCCTCAACCTGCTGGGCTCCGGCATTCCTTCCGCCTCAGCCTTCCAAGTAGCTGGAACGACAGGCACGCGCTACCACGCCCAGCTAATTTTTTTGATTTTTATTGTAGAGATGAGATCTCGCCAAGTTGTCCAGGTGGGTCTTGAACCCGTGGGCTTAGGCAATCCATTCACCTCGGCCTCCAAAAGCACGGGATTATAGGCTAAGCCACCGAGCCCGGCAACTTCATAGTTCTTATTTCCTCCCACCTTGAGCCTTTTATCTCCTTTCTGCTTTCTAGGGCTTTCTGGAGTGTGCTAGGAGGGAAACTTGAGCAGATATTTGGCTTGAGATTAAAATAACATTTCCCAGTCCAATCAGAGCCCACCCTTACTCTCCAGCTGCCACGCCCAAGGGCCACACCCTGGGCATGATGTAAACTCACAGTAGAGTTTTCCTTCAGTCCTCACCCTCTGAACAGCTACCCACCACAAACAACCCTCCACATGCTGTGTTCCTAGGCTTTGCTGCAACGGAACTGTAAGATACCAAAGAGAGCCTGTAGACACAAAGTGAGACCAGAAGCCCTGGATTTGAGACCTGACTCCATCATTTTTACTAATCATGCTGCTAAACAAGTCACTTAACTTTTCTCAGAGCTTGCTTCATGAACCATAAAATAAGGATAACATTAGTACCATCCTCCAATAATGCTGTGAGGTTTGAATGACATAAAAGATGAAAAAGAATTCCTAGAATCCTAAATCTTCATTATACAAATGCCACTGGAAGTCTGTCTCCCATTGTAGATTTCTGAGATGTCACCTGGTGATCAGAGAAATTGTAAAGCAGAATCACAGGCCAGATCAACTCCAGAGTATCTTTAGCTTCCAGGTAAACCCAGAACCTGAGATGTCTGCAGCATGAAACTTGAAGTTTATTCATGTCCCTGCTTTCCCATATTGACAACAGTACAGAACCCAGTTCCAGAGGCTAATGAGCTGCTGCATTAATCCAGGATGGCTTGTGTATTGGCAGAAGTAACAGAACTATTACTTCCTGAGCACATCAGTAGTAATGGAGAATCAGATGGAAGGCCTCCATATTGGTCCATCAGTCTGTTTTTGTTTTTTTTTTTTGAGTCTTAGAATATCAATTGTGAATTATGAAGCTTCCTCTCTTCCCTATGTGTACACAGTAAGAGAAGTATCAGATTGTTATTGAAACCGAATTTTCCACTGTCCTGTTTCTGAGTTTGTGTTAGGATGCTCAGAAGCTCCAGATTTTTTGCATGGGTTAGAAAGTTAGGCCCTAAGTCACCATTGGAGAGAGACTACCAGCTGCAAATATCACCTTTGAAAGTTTTTACCAGACTTGACCGCTAGAAGGAGCTGGGCCACTGACTCTCTATTAGAGGGTCTCTTTTTTTGTGTGTGAGGGTGTATAAATGTGGAAAGGGTGGTGCCCAGAACAATTGCACTTCCCTTGTCATTTTCGGATACATTTTTGTCCCCTTTCTCAGCACGTTGGCCTAGGGTTTGCAAATAGGAAATAGGAATGGTGGTCTAGCCTGTGGGGTAGGCAGAAAGGGTCAAGTCACAAGGCACTAGCTATCATCTTGAGCCCATCCCAGCTGCCTGGTTCCCTCTGCCTCCTTTCTAACTGGAGATTGTAGGGAGGGGCAGTGTATGCAGCTGCTCTGGGCTGACTGTTGTTTGTGGGGACAGCTGAAAGAGGAGCCAGCAGGGGTGGGGCTGTGGCTGTCTTGAGCTGTGTGGGTTTTTCCAGGAAACTCTCCAGTATTCTCTTGTGACATAGACAAGCCACCATAAAAATGTCCAACCCTAAAAATATTCAGAATGACAAAGTAAGCCCTGATTTTGAGTGTATGACCCTAAGTCCCTCAAGGACACCTTGTCAAAATTCTTTGATTAAAAAGGTCTAGTAGGTGTTTATATATCAGTGCTTATTTCTAGGTGCCTGAGAGTAACTATGCATCTCCCTGTAAGTGTCTTCCCAAGCATCCCTGAATCTTAATCTGAAGAATGGCTAAGTACTTTGTTTTAAAACTTCTGTTCATTTCTTACATCATTTCAGAAAGCAGCCTACTTTTAAGTCTCTGTAGCCAAAAGGACAAGGCTAGAGAATTCATTGTGAATTATTAACATCAGCAGATAATCCCCAAACTTCAATTCAGTCATTACTTTCATCCCCTGTCACCCCTGTATTCAGTCTTGTACCAAAGTTCCTGGGATACTAAGTGATAAAACTGTTGATTTTCAATCATCCAGGATAATGGAGGAAGCCATGACATGA
Source organism: Cephalopachus bancanus (assembly GCA_027257055.1). Lineage (NCBI taxonomy): Eukaryota > Metazoa > Chordata > Mammalia > Primates > Tarsiidae > Cephalopachus > Cephalopachus bancanus. The sequence continues at coordinate 909,004 of JAPVLO010000148.1, read as the reverse complement.
GTCATTCTAAACAGAAGGCAGTCTCAAAAGAGTGAGTAGCCTGATTCACAGAAAGTCAGTCACATCAGGAAGACGCAGCCTTACATTTTTTAAATTGCTGCACATATTCCTAGGATAATGGAGCTTACGTCATATTAACCTTGTTTTCTCCAACTTTCCAGTAGCATCTCTAGACATCGGTGATCAGGAAATGATCAAAATTCTGGCAGTTAGGAGGAGGAGCAGGAAAAGAAGGAGCAGTGACTATCTGCTGGAAAACTGGGAATTATTTGTATGAGATATGAATTCAGTCATTCAGTTGCAGTGACTGCTGAGCTAGATGAATTTTACATCTCATAGAGCTGCTTGGATTGGTATTACATACCAATGTGTATGTCAACATTTACCAATAACATGACTAGACGCCTGGCACTTTTATAATGGGTTGTAGAGCTTTCTGTAGTCTCCTCATAGAGATCTGTCATGGAATGATAGTTCCTAAAATCTTATTTTCTCAAATCTCTAACCCAAGTCTCCCACCCAGCAGAATGGAAAACTGCATCTGTGAACTTTCATCTCAGAGCCAAATCTCACAGTGCAACTCACTCTTATAGCAGAAAACTCAGGAGATCCTCCTTCCACCCTAGATTTGATGATGCCCATCATCCCGTGGTACCAGGATTCTGCTCTGCTCTGGAGATAAATTGGCTAAACCAAAAGGGGAAGTAGAAACCCTGGAACCTGCAGGGTAGGCTGTACAGCCTGAAGGAAAATGCTTAGCAAGGGTATGGGTAGGTGAGTGGGGAGTTCTGGGATATTGTAGGGGGATGCAGGGAGACTAGTGTTTACAGAAAGAGGAACACAAACGAACAGAGTGAATTTTTACATGGGAGATGATTGATCACTCAAGAAGAGTATCTAATTTCTTTAGTGCATGTCAACAACTGTCCTCAAGAAGCCCTCTTCTCAGGGAGAAATTGTGTTCTCCAGGCTCCCTTCTCTATCATACCATGTGTCTGCAAAGTATACTCAGTATGTGGGTATAGCTATGGAATTCCATGACTTTTCCCTCAGAAATCCCTCCATTCTCCTCCCCCCCAAACCTCCCACAAGTTCAGTTCTGCCAGGGAGACTGAACCTCTGTTTTTCTGTGACCAGCCTTCACCCAAAGGATTGAAATAATGACACTAGTCCTAACCTTTGACTTCCGAGGAGAAGTGAGCTAGATGCCGAGTATTGAAGAGTCTCAACTGTTGGTTCAAGTCAAAGGATGATAGATCAATGTTCCAGGAGAGAATCCCTGTAAGAGAAAATAAACAAAGAGGATTCCAGATAAAGTGGGAGGGTACTGCAGGGAACACTTTCAAGCTCACAAAAGGGGTAAGGAGAGGGAGGGGATACCAACAGTGGCCATGATCAGCTTCAGTTATGTCTCTAAGAAAGCTAGTATCAGTGTCTATCTCCCAACCTGCACCTTTTCTAGGTTTTGCCTAAGCCAGAGAGAGAAGAGCAGAGTTGAGACTAAACTTGGTCATCAGTAAGTTTGTAGGTAGGAAATTTCTTGCAAGATTGCCCAGTCGTGGTAAATGACATCCAAGGTCCTATTCCCAGATACTGGGGGCTGCCTACTCCATCTTTACAGGATTCTGGATTCTAGATTCTCCTGCTGTGCCCTCCTTCTTGCCTCCACCCCTCCACTAGCTTGCTTCACCCCCCACCCCCGCCCCGCAGGTGGCTCCGCAGCACTGCGCCATAGGCACGACAACTGGGGTGGGAGGTGAGGACTGAGGAGCTTGCAGCCACGAAGGTCACTTTCTCAGGTTGGCCCCTGGCATACAGAGATTTGAGATTTGTACGGGGCGTTCTGAAAGCACCCTGGGCTGATTCAGGGACCCTAAAGAAGAAACAGCAAGGTAGGGACATGGACTCTTCAGGGGATAGTGAGGACTTTCCGGACATTTGGCCTAAAATACTGGGGAAGAAGGGTATGACCAGAGGGGCCCCGGGGGGCTGTACAGAGCTCCCCTGCCTCAGAGACATTGTGGAATGCAATGGGGTGTGCGGGAAGGATGGGGAAGGGAGATGTTAGCAGCACGGGAGGATATGGACACAGCACGGAAGATGCAGGTGACGGGCACATCTCAGGAAGTGCACACTAGGGATGGAGGATGCAGACGTATGCACTGGGAGGTGAATGCAGATGGCAGAGAAGCACGGGATGGAGGTGCCAGAGCACAGCCAGGGCAGCGGCTCACCTTGTTCAAGGTGGGCCCGCACGGCCCTCAGCTGACTCTCTGTACCGATATCGCCGATCACAATGAGCAAAGAGTGCTTCCGCAGGTCCCAGCGTGCCGCGGCTCCAGCCTCGCACAGCGGCTCCGCGGGGTTCTGAGCCAGCGGTGCGCCGGGCCTTCTGAGCCCCAGCCCGGGAGTTGTCTCCATGGTAACGCCGCGAGGCCGCTCAGGCCCTGCCTCGGTCTCCATGGAAACTCCGGTGGAGTGCTTGGCCGGCAGGGTCCGCTGCAGGGAGAGTGCGCGCGGTTCTTAAAGGCCGGCGGCCGGTGCCGCTCATTGGCCGCTGCCTGTCAGGGGGCGGAGCACAGGCGCCGCAGGGACAGAGCTAAGGCCGGGCCGCTCTGGCTCTGCGGTGTCTCCCGGCTGGGGGTGGTGGCCGCCCCCCTCCATCCCTCTCCGGTTTTCCAGCGGGAGCTCCCGCTCCGACTTGAGCGTGGGTGGGGATTCTGAGGGGTCCAGTGGAGGGGCGAGTCGATTGCTTCGGCGCCGGAAGAAGCTTCTAGTTAAGATGTGTCCCTGATAAGTACTGTCTGGCAATTCCACAGCCTCGCCCGAACTGAGGGGAGCCATCTTGTCCCTCTCTGTCTCAGAGTTTGTATCGTTGTCTCCATCTGTGTCTGTATTATCATTGTTTGGCTTTTTTTTTTTTTTCCACTGCCTGCCAAGGTCCTGGTCTCCATCCTCGGTGTCCCTGCCCTTGCCCCAGGCCCTGGGAGTGCTCTGGAAGGCTGCGCAGTATTGGAGGGGACAGAATGACCTTCCGGCCCTGAGTCCCTGGTGAGTTGTTATTCCGAAGATAGCGGTTGGCTGGCTAGTGTCCAACTCTGCTGAGTGCAGGACTCGAGTGCAGTGAGCTCAGACTGCAGCAAGGGGGATTTGAGTAAAACCCAGGAAAGACTTTCCCGACTACAAGTGATGTGACACAGTGAGGTGGGTAACCTAGCAGGGAGACTGTGATATTATTTCCCCTGGGGCATTCTCAAAACAGGAGGGGCAATGCTTGAACCAAAGAAGAGGTTGACAGTTCCAAAACCAAAGCCAGAAAATGGGAAAGGACTGAGGAGGCCTGGCACTGTTTTATGACTGACTGGAACATCTTTGTAAAAATGGTGCTGTAAGTCGAGCCTCCCCAGTTTCTCAATGTGTTTCCACCTACTCTGTGCTACAGAATCTTCTTTTACTCAGGACTCAATATATGTATCAGACAGACTGTCTTTCACCCTAGTGTTCCAGCAGCACTTTTTTTTTTAGTCTTATTTGCCTTCCACTTTGGGGACAGTATAGGAAAGAGGAGCACAGTACCTGTTTCAGCAAGGCTGCCAGTGAGACACATTCTGATTGGGCAGTGTCTGCATGTTAAATACCACACAGCAATCCTGATCCCTATCATGGAGCATCTGTTCTAGAAAAACAGCCAATTCATTCTGCAACCAACTTGGACATGGCCCTGAAAAATCCTTTCTGCAGAAGAGAGAGGGGAGAATAAGAGTACTGGCAGAACATCAGCTGGTGGGAATGCCTTACCCAAATGACACATGAGACAATGTTCTGGCATACCTCCACCCCCCTCTCCCCACTATTTGTGGATCTGAATCTGGAAAAGAGCATGGAGCGATGTGCAGGCCTTCTCTTCTGCAATCAGAAAAAGAGTACCATGTGGAGGCAGAGAGCCAGAATAGGTTGTGGGGAGAGGAAGAGGACAGTTTCCATAGCAACTGTAGAGCTGAGGCCTTTAACTAGCACAGGGTCTCAGTATAAGGGTCAGCAACAGTTAACCACAGACTTTGCTTTCATCAAGTCTGACAAAAGGCTAGACAATAGATCTGAATGGTATAGAGAAGGATCACACACTGATTAGATGGTAGGGGCAGAAATTCCGGCGTATGATCTCAGGCCCTGCTAGAATTAGGTTTTAGTAATCACACCTACAGATATAGATTATGATAGTACTAAAATCACTTGTGTGTGCTGGATGAGCAGCAATGTAACAGAAAGGTTGGGTGCAGGAATCTCTTCATTATCCCTCTTTCCTTGGTTAACAGTACCCCAGCCTACAGGTGCACGCCACCACACCCAGCCCACAAAATATTTTTAGGTGTCCAGTTGCACAGGGCACTGTGCAAAGTGCTGTATTAAAAAAAAATTGGTCAGGCCAGTTGCTATTGCTCATACCTATAATCTCAGCACTTTGGGAGGCCGAACTGGTAGAATTGCTTGAACCCAGGAGTTCAAGACAAGCCTGGGCAACATAGCAAGATATTGTCTCTACAAAAATACAAAAAGTAGCTGGGTGTGGTGGCGTGCACCTGTAGTCCCAGCTACTCAGGAGGCTGAGGCAAACGGATACCTGAGTTCAGGAGGTCGAGGCTGTGGCGAGCCATGATTGTGCCACTGCATTCCAGCCTGGGTGACAGAGTGAGAATTCCCTAACTAGCTTAAACTTAGCCAAGGCTACAATATTTTTTTAAAAATTAATAAATTAACTGTTTAAAAAAAAAAAGCCGGGCTCAGTGGCTCAGCCTGTAATCCCGCGCTTTGGGAGGCTGAGGTGAGTGGATAGCCTGAGCCCGCGGGTTCGAGACCCACCTGGGCAACTTGGCGAGACCTCATCTCTACAATAAAATTTAAAAAAACAGCTGGGCATGGTAGCGCGTGCCTGTAATTCCGGCTACTCGGAAGGCTGAGGCGGAAGGATCGCCAGAGCCCAGCAGGTCGAGGCTGCAGTGGCCCGGCCACAGCACTCCATTCTGGGTGACAGAGTGAGACTCCAACTCAAAAAAAAAGAAAAAAAAATGGCCAGGTGCAGTGACTCACGCTTGTAATCCCAGCACTTTGGGAGACCAAGGTGTGAGGATTCCTTGAGCCCAGGAGTTTGAGACTAGCCTAGGCAATATAGTGAGATTTCATCGCTACAAAAAATTTTTTTAAATTAGCTGGGTTTGGTGGCGTGTGCTTGTAGTGCCAGCTACTTGGGAGGCTGAGGTGAAAGGATTGCCTGATCTCAGGAGGTTGAGGCTGTAGTGAGCAGTTGAGCCATGATCATGCCACTGCACTCCACCAGCCTAGGTAACAGTGAGATTCTGACTCATTCAAAAAAAGAAAACTGTGGAGTGTTAGCTTGTTAGCGTCTATGCTCCAGAATTTTTCAAAGACAGAAAACACTATGACACATATGTACAAGACACAGAAAGCTGAACAAAAAAATATATATGTGAGTTGCGAAGAATATAAAAACATATTTTGTATTTTGGAATAGTGTGCTGTGGCAGAAGTCCAGTAGTAAAAGGATGTTATTCAAAGGCCCATCCAAGGGTATCCTAGGGGCCTGTGATATGCATGATTGAGAGATACAAGTAGTAGCCATGGCTATGGAGTTCACTGTGGTGTTTCATTTAACTGTTGACTCTGGTAAGACCAGATATGATCATATGGGAATTCCCCTATTCTGTAGCTTCTTGAACAATCTTGGCAGATACAGTGGTACAACCAATGCTTTTGAACTATTTGTGATGAAGGACCCTTCAATTGTGGAAGGCATCTCTAAGGATCCACCACTGAAAGGAAAGGCTAGAAGAGGTGCAAGAGGAACGCACTATTTTAGGCTCTTTCCTTTGGTATGCTCTGGAGTGAGTACAAGGCAGAAGATAGTAGAAATCTCAAATGGTATGAAAAATATTATAGCCTTGGCTAAGTTTAAGCTAGTTAGGGAATTCTCAGCTACCTTCATCATTTTATAATTAGTGATAAGTTACCCAATATGTAAATTAAATACATTCTAAGAAGAAGAGAGGGGCATCTCTACATCTCTACATTTTTTTAAAAAATAAAGACAGGATCGCACTATGTTGCCCAGGCTGGTTTCAAACTCTTGGCTCAAGCGATCCTCCTGCCTCAGTCTCCCAAAGGGCTGAGATTACAGATGTATGCCACCATGCCCGGCTATATGTTTTTTAAAAATAATTTCACATTTGGTATTTTAAATAAAATATTGAAGTTGTCCTTATGAGGAAATCAGAGATTTATTGCAATCAATTATACTCATCTTGAATTATGTATGTGTAGGACAGGACATCATAATCCTTTAAATGCTCGGGGTCTGTATAAGATTTAAGACTGCTCTGGTAATTCATAAAGAAAAGATGCTGACTCCTCTCTTCCCTCTAGCCTGAAGAATGTCATTAGTTTTTCTGGGGGTCTGAGCTCATCTGGCAGAACTCCAGCATGCTCTGCTGGATTGCATGGTCTTACCAACCAAAATATCCAAAGGGAGCTGCATGCAGCTCAGATTCCCACCCTGTACCCAATTTTGCCTATGAAGCGTTCTTTACACTGAGAGAGGCGTGTTGGATTACAGAATTGCTGTGTCAGAGGCTTATCCTTGGCTTTTGGGGAAAATACTATGATCATAATGCATGCCAGGAGCCATAGGGTCACCTCTTAGCATGAACAGCTGGTTTATCTGCAAAGGCATGTAATGAAGTAACCTCTAAAAAGTCTCTGAGAAAAATAATCTGTGAAAAGGTTGAGATGGGGAAGAAATCTGCATTGATTACTATGTTTGGACCACAGAGGAGGCTCACAATACGTATTTGTTGAATAATTTTCCTAATTATTTGTTCATATTAGGTAAACGGGTAGAGCAAAAGCACTGGTTTACCTTCCCCCTGCAGAGCATTGCAAAGGACAATGAAGACATTTCCCCTTTTCCCTCTCTCACTTCCTACATTCTTTTACTTAAGAAAGTGATTCCCAGCTCAGTGGCTCAGCCTGTTACCCCGCGTCTTTGGGAGGCTGAGGTGAGTGGATTTCCTGAGCCCGCGGGTTTGAGACCCTCCCGGGCAACTTGGCGAGACCTCATCTCTACAGTAAAAAAAAAAATCAAAATGAACCGGGCGTGGGAGCGCGCGCCTGTAGTTCCAGCTACTTGGAAGGCTGAGGCGGAAGGATCGCCGGAGCCCAGCGGGTCGAGGCTGCGGTGGCCGGGAGCGGCCACTGCACTCCAGTCTGGGTGACAGAGTGAGACTCCAACTCAAAAAAAAAAAAAAAAAAAGAAAGTGATTCCCAAGGTGAAGAAAAAAGCATTTATCAGAACCATCTTCCCTTATTCATTCTGATAGCCTGTAAGATATAAGGTAGTGTTTGACTGTGACCCCAGACACCATCTTTTCCTTTAGTCTGAGCAAAGCTACCTCTTCCTGCAGGGGTCTCTAAGAACTCTTTTTTTTTGAGTCAGAGTTTCACTGTCACCCAGACTGGAGTGCAGAGGCACGCTCACGGCCACCACAGCCTCAACCCACTAGACTCAGGCAATCCTTCCGCCTCAGCCTTCCAAGTAGCGCCCCCATGCCTGGCTAGTTTTTTGATTTATTGTAGAGATGAGGTCTCAGCAAGTTGCCCAGGCTGGTCTCGAACCCCTAAACTCAGGCATTCCTCTCACCTCGGCCTCCCAAAGTGCTGGGATTATAGGCTTGAGCCACTGTGCCTGGTCAGGATTCTTTTTATAGTGAAGATGACGATAGTAAAGATAGTCCAAACCTAAATGTATAATTTAGCTTTGAGGCCATATCCATGTGTGAATTAGATTTTTAGATTTTGCATCTCTTTTTTTTCCCCTAAAGTATTCATAGAAGGGAGTTATTTTACTTCAAGGAATGCTTGGGTTTAAGAAACATTTTTCCCTTTTCATATTACAAAATCACAAATATTTTGTCTTCCTTCTCATTAATGTTTTCTTTTTCTTTTCCTTTCTTCTTTTTTTAATTTTAGAGACAGAGTCTTGCTCTGTTGCCTAGGCTGTGTAATATAGTGACATGGTCATAGCTTACCTTGAACTCCTGGGCTCAAATACTCTTCCTGCCTCAGCCTTCCAAGTATCTAAGACTACAGGCTCATGTCATCATGTCCAGCTAATTATTTCAGTTTTTTGAGTCTGCTTCTCAAGGTGCTGAGATTACAAGTAATTCTTTTCTTAAACATTTTCTGTGTGTTGACCAGACTAGCCTCTAACTCCTGGCCTCAAGGGATTCTCCTGCCCCAGCCTCCTAAAGCACTGGGATTACAGACATGAGCCACCACACTCAGCCATCTTTCTTGAATATTCTTCATAATATGCCCTAACTTCCCTTTCCAACATTACCTCCTGCAGATATCCTGTATTAACCCTTTCATTGAGTCAGTCTGCACCACTTGCCTTTCCCTCAGTCATTCTTGTATTTTATGATCAGACTGTTCCTTTTTCCCTGAATGTTTTGTTCCCCCTTAATTCTCACATAGAGATTTATTTATTTACCTTTACCTAAGTGATTTACCTTATTTGTGGAATAAGGTTCATCTCATTCCACAAAGGATTTAAGGAGTATGACCTAACTCAAAAAGCTGCTTCTACGAGACTGACTTCCTTACTTACCAACTATGTAAACTTTGGCAAGTTGCTTACCTTCTCTGTGCTCCAGTTTCCTCATCTGTAAAAGTATAATACTAGCACCCCACCTTATAAAGGTTATTTTGAGAATTAAGTGGGACATCATGTATTTATTTATTTGAGTCAGAGTCTTACTCTGTTTGCACGCTCGGGACAGCTTTTCTTTTTTTTTTTTAATTTTTAATTTTAAAGACGTGGGGTACAATTCAGGGTTAGGTGTACGAGTGTTTATTATGAAGGTACCCTTGTTGATGAGGTGTATCCCCCCCACAGATTCCCACTACTACCAATCCCTCCTCCCTCTCCCCACCCCCGCAGTTTCCTACTACTACCAAAACTTTTCTTATAGTATTATGGTAGTCGATCAAGATCCGCTTTTTAATGAGAACATGTGATACTCAGTTTTTTGTTTCTGTGATAGATCACTCAGTATTATAGACTCTAAGTCCATTCAAGTTGCTCTGAAGGACAGCTTTTTAAATATGCTTAGTACAATGCCTGGAATTCATTCATTCAGTAGTATTTATGAGTACTTACTGTGTGCCAACAAATGGAACACACAGAGGCCTTTCCTTTAGTGGTGCTTACATTCTAAAGGGAAAGACAGATAATAAACAATAAATATAATAAGTAAAAAGTATGTCAGTAAATGATTGTTGCTATGGCAAAAAATAAAAAATAGGACTGGGGTACAGCAGCATATATCTAGAGTCCTAGCTACTTGGGAGGCTAGGGTGGGAGGATCATTTGAGGCCAAGAGTTTGAGTCTAGCCCGGACAACATAGTGAGATGCTGGCTCTAAAAAAATTCTGGGGGACTGGGCAAGGTGGCTCACGCCTATAATTCCAGTACTTTGGGAGGCCAAGGTGAGAAGATTGCCTGAGCCCCCAGGTATAAGATCAGCCTGGGCAACTTGGCGAGATCTCATTTCTACAATAAATCAAAAATTTAGTCAGGCATGGTGGTGCATGCCTGTAGTTCCAGCTGCTTGGAAGGCTGAGGTGGAAGAATCACCTGAGCCCAGCAGAGGCTGCAGTGGCCATGAGCATGCCTCTGCAGTCCAGCCTGAGCGACAGAGTGAGACTCCAATTCAAAAAAGTAAAAAATAGGCCGGGCTTGGCGGCTCAGCCTGTAATCCCGCGCTTTGGGAGGCTGAGGTGAGTGGATTGCCTGAGCCCGTGGGTTTGAGGCCCACCTGGGCAACTTGGCAAGACCTCATCTCTACAATAAATCAAAAAATTAGCCGAGTGTGGTAGCACACGCCTGTAGTTCCAGCTACTTGGAAGGCTGAGTGGAAGGATCGCCGGAGTCCAGCAGGTCGAGGCTGCAGTGGCCGGGAACGTGCCACTGCACTACAGTCTGGGCGACAGAGTGAGACTTCAACTAAAAAAAAAAAAAAGTAAAAAATAAATTAAAAAAATTTTTTTTGAGTAGTGAAGGATGATTGGGAGTGCTGATGGGAGTGTGATGATGGGGAGGAGTGGTGTCAGGGCTAGAAAGTTGCAGTTTTAAATAGGGTGGTCAGGGTAGTTTTTACTGAAAAGGTGAGACTTGAGCAAAGGTTTGAAAGCTGTGAGGGTGTTAGCTGTGGGAATTTGGCAGAAGAGTCTTATAGGCAGAGAAGATAGCCAGTACAGAGTTCCTAAGGTAGCAGTATGCCTGGCACATTCAAGGAATACCTGGAGCGGAGGAGTGAGATAAAGCGGAATAGGGTGAGATCAGAGGGATAATAGGGGCTAGATCACATAGGGTCTTGTTGGCATTGTTAGGAATTTAACTTTTACTCTGAGTGAAGTGGGGAACATTTGCAGGCTTTTGAACAGAGGAGTGATATAATTCAACTTAGATTTCTACAGGATCATTTTGCTGCTGTGTTGAGAATAGACTGAAGGAGTTGTGTGGATTAAAGTGGGAAGCCAGTCAAGGAGTTTGCAGTAATCTGGGTGAGCAATGATATAACTCAGATCAGAGTGATGTCAGTGGAGATGGTGAGAGTCTCTGGGATTCTAGACATGATATTTTAAATCAGCCTGATTCCCTACCTGATCAAATGAGGGATAAGAGAAAAAGAAAATAATGATTCTAGGCCGGACACAGTGGCTCACACCTATAATCACAGCACTTTGGGAGACCAAGGCAGGCAGATTGCTTGAGTCCAAGAATTCAAGACCAGCCTGGACAACATAGCAAGATCTTGTCTCTAAAAAAAAAGAAAAAGAAAAAAAGTCTCCAAAGAGAAACCAAAAACATAAAAAGAAGGAAAAAATGGTTACCTTTAAAAGGAGAGAATAAGCAGATTGTGAAGCAGCAGCCAGGGATGGAAAGTAGACTTTCTGAGTGTAGGAGTGCAGTGGCACAATCATGGCTCACTGCAGCTTTAGCCTCAAACTCTTAGACTCAGGCAATCCTTCCCCCTCAGCCTTCTATGTAGTGGACCTACAGGCATGTGCCACCACATCCAGCTTTTTTTTTTTTTGGTAGAGATGCGATCTTGCTATGTTGCCCAGGCTGGTCTTGAACTCCGGGGCTCAAGCAGCCCTCTTGCCTCAGCCTCTCAAAGTGCTGGGATTACTGGCATGAAGCACTGTGACCAGCCTCAAATGTGCCTTATTTTGAAGATTTGACTTTAGATGTTTTACATCAATGAAAATTTTTTTGGTTTTGGTTTTTGTTTTTGAGTTGGAGTCTCCCTCTGTCAACCAGACTGGAGTGCGGTGGCCGCTCCCAGCCACCGCAGCCTCGACCTGCTGGGCTCCGGCGATCCTTCTGCCTCAGCCTTCCAAGTAGCTGGAACTACAGGCACGCGCTACCATGCCTGGCTCATTTTGATTTATTGTAGAGATGAGGTCTCGCCAAGTTGCCCGGGCAGGTCTCAAACCCACAGGCTCAGGCAATCCACTCATCTCAGCCTACCAAAGGTGCGGGATTACAGGCTGAGCCACCAAGCCCGGCTTGAATGGATTTTCACAAAAGAAGATATACAAATGGGCAATAAGTGCTTGAAAAGTACTTAACATCATTAGTCTTAGGGAAATGCAAATCAAAATCATGGTGCAATATCACTTAACATACATGAAGTACAAAAATTTTAAAGCCAATAACACAAAACGTTGGCAAGGATGGAACAAATAAAACTCTCATATACTACTACTGGTAGTATAAAGCATTATTACTACTTTAGAAACATATTTGGAAGTTTCTTCTAAAATTAAACAAGGAGTTACCCTGTGACCTAGCAATTCCATTCTTAAGCATTTACTCAACGAATATGAAAACACATATGTCCACAAAAAGACTTGTAGTAAATGTTCATAGTAACTGTATTCATCAATAGCTGAAAACTGGAAACAATCCACATGTTCCTTAAGAGGAGAATGAATAAGCAAATTGTGGTACTTTTGTGTAATAGAATACTACTAGCGATAAAAAGAAACGAATTATGAATATACACAAAATACAGATGAAAATAAAAAACTGAATGAAAGAAACCAGACATAGAATACTGTGTTGGTTGGGTATCCTGAGAAGTAGATGCTAAGACATTATCAGATGTGTAAGAGATTTATTGGGGGAGTATATTATATGTTGCTTTGAAACAAATTACCCCCAAACTTAGCTGTTCAAAATAAATATTATCTCACATAGTGAGTTTCTAAGGATTTGAAATCCAGGAGCATCTTAATTGGGTGGTTTCGACCTAGGGTTTCCTGTGAAACAGTCAAAGATGTTAGTTGAGGTTGTAGTAATCTGAAGGCTTGACTGAGGCTGGATGATTTGCTTTCACGATAGCTCACTCACAAGGCTGTTGGCAGCAAGTCTTAGCTCCTCACCTAAGCTCCTAAAGTCTACTTGAGTATCATGACATAGAAGCTGGCTTTTCCTAAAGCAAGTGATCCGAGAGAGCAACAGAGCCACAATGCCTTTTATGACAGTGTTGGAAGTCAGACACCATCACTTTTGCCTGATTATATATTATACTTATTAGAAGCAAGTCATTAAATCCAATCTGCTCTCAAGAGGAGGAAAACTGGCCCTACCTTTTGCAGGGAGTGTCAAATAGTTTGTGAATATACAGTTGGCCCCTGATGACAATGGGAATTGGTTTCAGGACCCCCATGGATATAAAATCCACAGATGCTCAAGTCCCTTATATATATATAGTATAGTGTTGGATATGTAACCTATGCATATCCTCCCATATATATTAAATCATCTCTAGATTGCCTATAATACCTACTACAATGAAAATGCTATGTGAATAGTTACATTGTATTGTTTTGGAAATAACAACAAGGAAAAATATCTATATATATTCAGTAGACATGCAGCCATCCTTTTTTAAAATTCTGAATATTTTTTATCCATAGTTGGTTGAATCTACAAATGCGGAACCCACATATGTTGATGGCTGACTATATTTTATTTTAATTTTATTTTTTGAGTCAGAGTCTCCCTCTGTCACCCAGGCTGGAGTGCAGTGGCTGCTCATGGCCACTGCAACCCTGACCTTCTGGGTTCAGGTGATCCTTTCACCTCAGCCTTCTAAGTAGCTGGAACTCCAGGCAATGTGCTACCACGCCCAGCTAATTTTATTTTAATTTGTTGTAGGGACGAGGGCTCATCAAGTTGCCCAGGCTGGTCTCGAACCCTGGGCTCAGGCAGTCCTCTCGCCTCCACCTCCCAAAGTGCTGGGATTACAGGCGAGAGCCACTGTGCCTGGCTGATGACTGACTATATTTTAAACCATCACAGTAAGGCATCCAGAGAAGGCAGGGAGAGCGTTCAGACTAAGATGTGGGTCTGATATCTGTGGAAGGAGAGAGGGAAGGGAGAAGGATTGGAGAGGAAGAGTCTTATTCTACAGCATAGTTCTTTTTTTTTTTTTTTTTGAGTTGGAGTCTCACTCTGTTGCCCAGACTGGAATGCTGTGGCTGCTTCCGGCCACCGCAGCCTCGACCTGCTGGGCTCCAAGCGATCCTTCCGCCTCAGCCTTCCAAGTAGCTGGAACTACAGGTGCACACTACCACGCCCAGCTAATTTTTTGATTTATTGTAGAGATGAGGTCTTGCCCAGGCGAGTCTTGAACCCGTGGGCTCTAGCAATCCACTCACCTCGGCCTCCCAAAGCGTGGGATTACAGGCTGAACCACCGAGCCTGGCCCTAAAGCATAGTTCTAAGAAAGTTTTGGCTAGGTCAGTAAAGCTTCCTTAAACCAGAAGCACCTGCTGAAGAAATCTTGTATCTCAAAGAATGGACCTGTCTTGTAGCCTGCTGTGCTCAAGCATTGGCTAGGATCAGCCTATAGAAAGGGTAGCTTTGATACGAATGTGGTAGATGCAGAAGGGCAGCAGTTGGAGCCATCAGTTATTTATACTGTCTGAAAGCAGTTGTCTCTGGCACATTTTCATGACTGCTACAAATACATACTGCATGAATAAGTTTATATGAAATTCTAGAATGGACAAAACTAATCTACAGTGACAGAAAACAAATAAGTGGTTGCCTGGGGCTGGGAATTGATCTGATCACAAAGGACACAGGGAAACTTTTTGGGATGATTAAAATGTTCTATATTTGGTCAGGTGCAATGGCTTTTGCCTGTAATCTCAGCACTTTGGGAGGCTGAGGCGAGAGGATTGCTTGAGCCCAAGAGTTTGAAACCCTCCTAGGCAACATAGTGAGACTTCATCGCTACAAAAAAATTAAAAACACTTTAATTTTATGGGTTCAAGACTAGCCTGGGCAACATGGCAAGTTTGTCCCTACAATAAATCAAAATTATCTGGGCATGGTGGTGCACACCTGCATTTCCACCTACTTGGAAGGCTGAAGCAGGAGGATCACCTGAACCCAGCACACTGAGGCTGTGGTGGCCGTGAGCATGGCACTGCACTCCAGCCTGGGTGACAGAGTGAGACTCTGACTAAAAAAAAATTTTTTTTTTAAATTAGCCGGGTGAAGCGGCATGTGCCAGTAATCTCAGGTACTCGAAAGGCTGAGGTAAAAAGATTGCCTTAGCCCAGGAAGTTGAGGCTATAGTGAGCAGTGATTGTGCCACTGCACTGTAGCTCTGGGTGACAGAGTGAGATCTCGACTCAAATAATAAATAAATAAATAAAATGTTTTATGTATTTGACTGGGCAATGGCTCATGCCTGAAATCCCAGCACTTTGGGAGGCCAAGGTGGGAGAATTGCTTGAGCCCAGGTGTTGGAAACCAGCTTAGGCAACGTAGCAAGATCTCTTCTCTACAAAAAATAAAATATCAGCTGGGTGTGGTGGTGCACTCCCAGCTACTCAGGAGGCTGAGGCAGAAGGATCACTTGAGTGCAGGAGGTCAAGGCTGTGTAAGCCATGATTGTGCCATTGCACTCCAGCCTAGGTGAAAGTAAGACCCCTGACTCAAATAAAAACACAAGTTCTATATTTGATTGGGGTAATAGCTTCACATACATATGTATGTATACATATTTGTTGATCTCATCAAACTCTACACTTAAAATAAGCCCATTTTATTGTATATAAATTATATATAAAGTTGACACTGTAAGATACCATTTCACACTGACATTATCAAGTGTTTGTTAGTATGCAGAGCACCTGAAACTTTCATTTGTTTTTAGTGGAAGTATAAAATTACAAAATCAGACGGGCTCGGTGACTCAGCCTGTAATCCCGCGCCTTTGGGAGGCTGAGGTGAGTGGATTGCCTGAGCCCGCAGGTTCGAGACCTGCCTGGGCAACTTGGCGAGACCCCCATCTCTACAATAAATCAAAAAATCAGCCGGGCATGGTAGCGCGTGCCTGTAATTCCGGCTACTCGGAAGGCTGAGGCGGAAGGATCGCCGGAGCCCAGCAGGTCGAGGCTGCGGTGGCTGGGAGCGGCCACTGCACTCCAGTCTGGGCGACAGAGTGAGACTCCAACTCAAAAAAAAAAAAAAAAAAAATTACAAAATCATTTTAGAAAACTGGAAGTTTCTCATAAAGTGAAAAAAGCGCCTGTCCTATGGTCTAGCAGTTCCACTCCCAGTTATCCAAGAGAAATAAAAAATATGTACACAAAAAGAATTGTTCATAAATGTTTATAGTAGCTTTATTTCTAATAGTCTAAAACAGCCTATAATCCCAACACTTTAGGAGGCTGAGGTGAGAGAATTGCCTGAGCCCAGGGGTTGGAAACCAGATTAGGCAACTTGGTGAAACCTCATCTCTACAATAAATCAAGAAAAATTAGCTGGGTGTGGTCACGCATGCCTGTAGTTCCAGCTACTTGGAAAACTGAGACGGAAGGATCGCCTGAGCCCAGCAGTCAAGGCTGTGGTGGCCGTAAGCAGCGTGCCACTGCACTCCAACCTGGGCAACAAAGTGAGACTCGTACTAAAAAAAGCCCCCCAAAACAAAAAACTGAAACAACTGAAAAAAATGTAGTAATAGAAGAATTGATGAAACAATTATAGTACATGTATACAATAGAATACTACTGAGCAATAAAAAAGAATGAACTGATGCATGCAGCCACATGCAAAATGTTATGTTAAGCAAAAGAACCTGGACACAAAAGACCACATACTGTGTGATTCCATTTATAAAAAAAATTTTAGACTAGGCAAAATTAATCTATGGTGATAGGAGTTACAATGTGATTGCCTTGAGGAATGGGTTTTGACTACAAGGGGCCATGAAAAACTCTCTGGAATGATGAAAATGTTCTATATATTGATTGATATGTAGATTTCACAGCTGTATACACATGTCAAAGATCATCAAATTACACAATTAAAAGCTGTGCATTTCACTCTATTTAAATTTTACCTCAATAAAAAATCAAAATAAAGCAGTAACTGAAAATCAAAAACAAGTTTCAGGCATGGTGACTCATGCCTGTAATCCTAGCACTTTGGAAGTCTGAGGCAGGAGAGTCACTTGAGCCCAGGAGTTCGGGGCTGCAGTGAGCTATGACTATACCACTGCACTCTGGCCTTGGCCACAGACCAGGACGTTGTCTAAAAAAAGAAAAGTAGGCTGGGTGCTTTGGCTTAAGCTTGTATTCCCAGTACTTTGAGAGGCAGAGGCGAAAGGATTGCCTGAGCTCAGGGGTTCGAGACCAGCTTGGGCAACTTGGTGAGATCTTGTCTCTACAATAAATCAAAAAATAAGCCAGGCATGGTGCGCATGTCTGTAGTTCTAGCTACTTGGAAGGCTGAGGGCAGAGGGATCGTCTGAACCCAGCAAGTCGAGGCTGCGGTGGCTGTGAGTGTGCCACTGCACTCCAACCTGGGCGACGGTGAAACTCCAACTCAAAAACAAATAAACACATAATTAAATAAATAAAAAAATAAATAAACAGAAATAAGCCTGGCGCAGTGGCTCATGCCTGTAGTTTGGTAGTCACTGATAATCATTGGCCTAGGAGGCGGAGGCGAGAGGATTGCCTGAGCCCACGGGTTCCAAACCATCCTGGGCAACATGGCGAGACCTTGTCTCTATAATAAAAACATTAGCTGAGCGTGGTGGTGCACACCTGTAGTAGTTCCAGCTATTTGGAAGGCTGAAGCGGTAGGATCACATAAGCCCAGAATGTCGAGGTTGCAGTGGCCATGAGTGTACCACTGCACTCCAACCTGGGTGACAGAGTGAGACTCCAATCCCCCCCAAATAAAATAAAAGGAAAGGAAAGAAATTGGCATAACTTTATTAAACTAGAGTTATTACTTCAAATGACTTTAAAATGCAGTAAATTACAGTAATGTTCATTTTTAATGGGATATACCCTATGGGAAAAAAATCAACATCAAAGAAATGTTATACTGTTTTATCATCTCATTAGTAAAAATATTGATGTGCTTTTTGAAACGGTTACATAAAGCAAACAAATTAGGTTAATGTTATCAGGAACAAGAGGTTGATCATAAGAGAACGGGATACAAATATGAATTGAAGAAGGTGGGTAAAATCCCTGAAGTCCTAAAATTTAATTGGAAAAAGCCAAGCAATGACCAATCTAGTAGCAATCAGTGAGCTTTCAAACCATCTAAATTGTGGTCTCTAAGTAGCATCTTCTACTAAAATGAACCTGGGCTCTTTAGAAAAACATCTGATTCCAAGTCTGGGGCTTATACGGGATGAACCCGGAACAGCTTGTTATACCAGAAAGCACGGAAGCCAACAAAGACTACTGGAATCATGTCAAAAGGACTCTGGAGTTAACCTGAGAGGACCTCCCAGTCCAAAGGTAGCACAATATGCATTGGTTATTGCAGTGCGTGCAATAACAACAAACAATAACAAGTAATAGTGACATTTGGGTTAAGACACACCAAAATATGTTAAAATAATCATACTAATTATACTTCATAATTATACTAAAAACAAAAATGTCATTAGTCATCTTTGGAGTATGCTAGAGAACCAACTCATCATTTTAAAAAAACTAGTAAATAAAGAATCAAGCATATATCATGCCTTTCCTTAGGTAATCAAATACTTGATGAGGAGGAAGTTCTTTATAGAATACAGCTAAAAAATAAGCACAGTTTGTTAAAATTAGAAACTACCATTTTGCAACCCCTAGTGAAATAATGCATCTAGGCCAATGATTATCAGTGATTATCAGTGACTACCAAACTATCGGGTAAAAATGTAGCAGTATTTTTTTTTTTTTTTTTTTTTGAGTTGGAGTCTCACTCCGTCACCCAGACTGGAGTGCAATGGCTGCTCCCGGCCACAGCAGCCTCGACCTGCTGGGCTCCGGCGATCCTTCCTCCTCAGCCTTCCAAGTAGCTGGAACTACAGGCGCGCGCTACCACACCTGGCTAGTTTTTTATTTATAGTGGAGATGAGGTCTTGCCAAGTTGCCCAGGCGGGTCTCGAACCCGCGGGCTCAGGCAATCCACTCACCTCGGCCTCCCAAAGTGCTGGGATTACAGGCTGAGCCACCGAGCCCGGCTGTAGCAGCATTTTTTAACCTATTAATCAATTTTAACAAAACAAAAATAACACTCATCCAGATGTTATGTGTCTCCTGATGAGGTATAATAGGAAGTATGCTCTACCACTTATGAAGTATTCTTGCAAAAAAAACCCATGAATCTGAACAAGGTTTTATATCTAACTGCTCATTTATAGAAAATAAAAGGGAAAAAGAAATACATTAAATGAAATCCTAGGAATGAATCAGAAAAATTCATAATGTCTTAAATATTGCAGAACAAATGGCCTGTCTTCGTCAACAAACACACTGCAGGAAATAAAACAGACAGAAAACTTACAGATTAAAAGCAATTTAAGATAATGTATAAACCTCATTTGGAACTATAAAAAAAATTGTGAGACAATTGGAGAAATTTAAACACTAGATATTTGAAAATATTGTTACTGTTCATTTTATTTGGGTGCATTAATGATGTTGTTATGTTTAAAAGATTCTGTATATTTTAGATACACATCCAAGTATTTATGGATAAAACTATATACTACCTGGAATTTACTTAGAAATAATCAGTTGTGAGGAATTGGGTGGGGACATAGATGAAATAAGATTGGGCATTTGTTGATATCTTGTTGAAGTTGGATGATAAGTACATAGGCTTTACATTTTTTTTCTATTAAAGAAAGTCTAAGCTTTTTGTTATAAGCAACTGGAAGGATAAAGTTGTCATCAACTGAGATGGGGAAAGCTACATGTGGAGCAGGTTTGGTATAAAAAAAGATGAATTCAATTTTAAGTATATTGAGTTTGAGATGTTAATTGGACATCCAAGTAGAGATATTGAATAGGCAATTAGATATATAAGTTTGGGATTTGGAAGAGAGATGTGGGCTGAAGATATGAAGTTGAGAATCATTGGCATATAGATGGTATTTATAGCAGTGAGACAGGATGAGATCAAGAAAGGAGTGAGAGGATTGCTTGAGGCCAGGAGTTCGAGACCAGCCTGAGCAACACAGCAAGATCCCATTTCGACAAAAACTATAAAAAATTAGCTGGGCTGGGCTCTGTGGCTCAGCCTGTAATCCCGCGCCTTGGGAGGGTGAGGCGAGTGGATTGTCTGAGCCCATGGGTTCGAGACCCGCCTGGGCAACTTGGTGAGACCTCATCTCTACAATAAATCAAAAATTAGCCAGGCGTGGTAGCGCGCGCCTGTAGTTCCAGCTGCTTGGAAGGCTGAGGCGGAAGGATCGCCGGAGCCCAGCAGGGCGAGGCTGCAGTGGCCGGGAGCGGCCACTGCACTCCAGTCTGGGTGACAGAGTGAGACACCGACTCAAAAAAAATAAAATAAAAAATTAGCTGGGCATGGTGGCCTGAGCCCAAAGCCCCAGTTACTTGGGAGGCTGCGGTGGGAGGGCTTAACCCCAGAAGGTCAAGGCTCCAGTGAACCATGATTGTGCCACTGCACTTCAGCCTGGGGAAGAGAGAGACAGAGAGAGAGAGAGAGAGAGAGAGAGAGAGAGAGACAGAGAGACTGAGAGAGAGAGAGAGAGGGAGACAGAGAGAGAGAGAGAGACACTGTTTCCGTCCCCCACAAAAAAAAAAAAAAGAAAGAAAAACAAGAAAATGAAAGTAGCTAGAACTTGGAACATAATACATGGTTACTAAATATTCATTATTCTTTAGATTTTTTGATCAATAATTATATTTATTTGTATTAGAGTTATTTGTATATGTCTTATGTCCTCTAGAGATTGTAAGTTCCTTGAAGCTAAAAATTAGATCTTGCTCATCTTTATACCATGCTTCCTCTCTTCCACCCCATGGAGCCAATATGGTATCTTGCTTGTAAGTGAATTGAAATTAATCAATGAACTTGAGTTTGTGAGTAAATTTTTGGTCACGGTTATGGGTTTTCTGACTTGCTCTGGCTTTGAGTTCGAGACTGTATGTGGTGAGCTTATATGTTAGCTGGGCCAAGATGTATTACTATTATTCTTGCCACTAGTTAGCATACTACCTCTGTGCAGCCCAGATCAGCCTTTGAGACCCAACTGTACCCAAGATGCTATAGAAGGGATATGGGTCAGGTGATTCAGAATGAAGTGGGAAGGGGCAGTGATGACATGGGAGATAGGATCCAAGACTAGGCACTGTATGCATGTGACATTATATATACACACACTTACCTTAGAAGATGAGTAAACATTTCAAACTAGGACATGGTTGCTTCCTTGTCCTCTTAAGTGTTCTCTTATATTCTTTTTTATTTCTCAGCTCTAGAACATAAAAACTCCCTTCTCACCATTGGGACTTAAGAGTTTAGGAGTAGCTGCTTTTTTTTTTGTAATCTGCAAAACAAACTTTTCTCACCTTCCACCATCCTGGCTCTGACTTCTGGCAGTTTCCAAAGGCTCTAAGAATATTCCTTCTCTCACCCTCATCTTATTCCTATATTAGGTGCAGGTTAACTTTTTTTTACAGTTTTGCTTAGTACCAAGTTTGCCCAGCTTCATTCTTGGATAACTTGATACTACTCTCTTTCTTCTTCTTTTTTTACATAACCACAGTGTAATTATTCAGATCAGGGAAATAACACTGATTTTAAAATGATTATATAATCTATAGACCTTATTCAGACATCACTGGTGCTTTCATTAGAGTCATTTATAGAAGAAGGAAAACCAATTTCTGGTCCAGGATTCAATTCTGGATCACATGCTGCACTTCATGGTCTTGTCTTTACAGTCTTCTCAAATCTGGAACATTTCTTCAGTCTTTCTTCGTCATCCTTGACATTGGCAACTTATCTCTCTCTGCCCCTCCTCCCCACACTTTCTCACTCTCTCTTTTTTTCTTTCTCTCTCTTTGAAGAATATGGGCCATTTATTTGTAGAGCACCCTTCAGGGTCTATCTGATGCTTTCTCATGATTAGATTCAGGTTATGCATTTTGGGCAGAAATATAATTTTTTAGATTAAAATATATAGTTTATTTAAAAATAAATTAGAATGAAAAAGAGAAGGCAGAGAGAAGATTCACCTCCACAAGGTGGGGAAGGGGGCCAAAGCCAGGAAGCATGGAGAGAGCCATAGCTCAAAGAGCAAATGGCCACACCAGAGTCTAGCAAGGCAATGGCCCAGAAAGTGATGTTGTATCTTTAGTGCATCATTTCAAGTGACACTGTTGGCATTTTGTCCCATTACTGATGATGTTAACTAGTATCATTTAGTTAAGTTGATGAATACCAGTTTTCTTCACTGCAAATTTACCACTTTTCTCTTTGTAATAATTCAGTACATTTTAGGAAGATACTTTGAGACCATGTAAATACCCTCCTTTTTTACCACCAGCATCAATGATATTTATTTTGAATTATCTTTATTGTAAATACAACACATATAAAGTGAATAAGATATGAATGTATACATTTATGAATTATAAATAGTATACCTGAGTAATGCCCAAGTAATAAAAAATAGAACATTTCTAAGTACTTCACATGCCCCTTAATGAATTATAACACCACTATCCCCTCTAAAATTAACCATTCATTCTGACTTTTACTGTAATCTTGTTATTAAAACATTTTTATGATCTAGGTATACATCTTTACATATTTAAATTTAGTTTTGTGTCATGGAAAATCTTTTAACTGTAGTTAAATTCATATAACATAAACCTTACCATTATAACCATTTTTGGTTCAGTGACATTAAGTACATTTACACTGTTGTGCAACCATCACCACTACCCATTTCCAGAAATTTTTCCTTCTTTCTTTCTTTTTTTTTGTTACAGTCTCACTCTGTCGCCCAGGCTGGGGTGCAGTGACACGCTCACGGCCACTGCAGCTTCGACCTGCTGTGTTCAGGTGGTCCTTCCACCTCAGTCTTCCAAGTAGCTAGAACTACGGGCCTGCGCCACCATGCCTGGCTAATTTTTTGATTTACTGTAGAGATGAGGTCTTGCCAAGTTGCCAGGCTGGTCTTGACCTCCTGGGCTCGGGCAATCCTCTTGTCTCCACCTCCCAAAGTGCTGGGATAATAGGCATGAACCACTGCGCCTGGCCTCCCAGAACTTTTTCATCATCCCAAACTGAAACTTATTAAACAACTCCTCACTTCTCCCTTCTCCTAGCTCCCAGCAACCACCATTCTATTTTCTGTCTCTATGAATTTCCTTTTTTTAGGTACCTCATATAAGTGGAATCATACAATATTGCCCTTTTGTGCTGGCTTATTTCACTTAGCATACTGTTTTCAAGGTTCATTAGTGCTAGGACATGTTGGTATCACTCAATTTTTATCCTCTCATACTGGCTTCCAGGAAGTTAGATGCTAGAAAGGAAGCTGAGCTGGAGGAGGAGAGTCAGGGTCTCTAGAGTCACAGGAAGAGAATTTTAAGGAGGAGAGAATTGGCAACAACATCAAACAGCATCAAATATAATGAGGTAATTTGACAAGAAAATTTTAGAATCAGTCATTAAACATTTTAGAGTCACTGCTTCGTGTCTGGAATTGTGCTGGGCACTCAATTTATGGAGGTTGAAGGCAGATTGCAAAGGTAGAGAAGTAGAGTGGAGATGCTACTCCAAGGTGGAGATATGAGTACTTCTGTAAGAAGAGGGAGGAAGTCAGAAGAGAGGGAGATGGCATCAATATTCAAATAGGCAGGAATTCCACAGTTTTCTTCCTTCTTATATCACACTTTTCTGTTTCTTCCTTTCCCTTTCCAGGTAAGTGGTTCCGGGGATTTGAGTTCTTTGGACGGAATATTTGTTTGTTAGTTTTGTTTTTGAGTTGTCTTACTCTGCTGCCCAGGCTGGAGTGCAGTCACATGTTCAGCCACTGCAGCCTCTACCTGCTGGGCTCAGGCGCTCCTTCCACCTCAGCCTTCCAAGTAGCCTTCCAACCACAGATGTGCGCCACCACACCCAGCGAATTTTTTGATTTATTGTAGAGACAAGGTCTTGCCAAGCTGCCCAGGCTGGTCTTGAACCCCTGGGCTCAGGCAATCCTCTCACCTCCACCTCCCAAAGTGCTGGGATTACAGGTGTGAGTTACCACACTCAGCCTGGATGGAATATTTGAAAAAATGGAGAGGAGAAAACTGCATCTAATACTGCGGTCAAAATTGTGCTTGGTATTGTGTGTCTGAGAGAGGGCCAATCTTTCTCACAGCTGATTGGCTGACCTGGAAATTAAGATACCTGAAAGGGGCAGCAGTGTGCCGAGTTGGCATAGTGCTGCTAATGTGCCTCCAGAGCTTCATCTGTACCTAGGTGTGGCAGAGTTGGGGTCTCTGGAAAGTTCAGAAAGAGGCTAAAATGAATAGGGGTGATAAACCAAATGTGATGTACACATACAGTGGAATATTATTCAGCCTTAAAGACAAAGGAATTTCTGATACATGTTACAACATGGATGAACCTTGAAGATACACAGAGTGAAGTAAGCCAAAAGAACAAATATTGTATGATTCCACTTATATAGGGTACTAGAGTAGGCAAATTCACAGAAACAGAAAATATAATGGTGGTTGCCAGTGGCTGGGGAAAGGGAGGAATGGGGAGTTATTGTTTAATGAGTTATAGAGCTTCAGTTTGGGAAGATGAAAATGTTCTGGAGATGGGTGGTTGCACAATAATGTGAATATACTTAATGCCACTGAACTGTAAACTTAAACATGGCTAAAATGGTACATTTTATGCTATATATATTTTACCACAATTAAAAAAGATGAACAAGAGGAATGTGGCAAAAATGTTAACAATATGTAAATCTAAGTGAAGTGTCTATGAGAAGTAATTATACTATTTTTGAAACTTTTCTGTTGCTCTGAAATTTTTTCAAAATAAGAAGTTTATTTAAGAAAATTAACAGGAAGAAGTTCTGTAAAGATAAGATAAGATACACATCAGAAGCCGGGCTCGGTGGCTCAGCCTGTAATCCTGCGCCTTTGGGAGGCTGAGGTGAGTGGATTGCCTGAGCCCGTGGGTTCGAGACCTGCCTGGGCAGGCGAGACCTCATCTCTACAATAAAATCAAAAAATTAGCCGGGCGTGGTAGCGAGCGCCTGTAATTCCGGCTACTCGGAAGGCTGAGGCGGAAGGATCGCCGGAGCCCAGCAGGTTGAGGCTGCGGTGGCCGGGAGCGGCCACTGCACTCCAGTCTGGGCGAAAGAGTGAGACTCCAACTCAAAAAAAAAAAAAAAAAAAGATACACATCAGTTGGGATTGCTTCTGCTGGGATTGCAGGTATCTACAAGTGTATCAGCCTAGAGCTAGGAGGTTAATATAGTACCAAAGCAATTAATGACTGCCTTAAGCAATTTGATTTCCACATTTTTAATTATATCATCACCTTTTTGTTGACTTAGTTTCTTCATAAGGTTGTGATTATGGAGTTGACAATTTTGCAGTTTCTTCTGATTTCTTTACATTATTTTAATTATTATGAGTCCTTAGAACATTAGGGACACCCATATTCAGTATTCAGATAAAAATACATTTTAAAACAAAAAACAAAGCTTTATGTCAACTCTTTTGTAGTTTGTCACTCCTCCTCCTCAGTCATGGATATATAAAACCTCTGCAGTTATACAGACTGGGTTCAAGTTCTGTCTCTGAAACACTGTACAAATTAATTCATCTCTCTAAGCCTTAGTTTACTCATAGGTAACCCTCATAGAGTTATGAGGCTATTAGGTAATATAATAAATGTAAAGTAGCACAGTATCTGCCATATAGTAAAAATGTAATACATGAGCCGGGCTCGGTGACTCAGCCTGTAATCCCGCATCTTTGGGAGGCTGAGGTGAGTGGATTGCCTGAGCCCGCGGGTTCGAGACCCGCCTGGGCAACTTGGCGAGACTTCATCTCTACAATAAATCAAAAATTAGCTGGGCGTGGTAGCGTGTGCCTGTAGTTCCAGCTACTTGGAAGGCTGAGGCAGGATTGCTGGAGCCCAGCAGGTCGAGGCTGCGGTGGCCGGGAGCGGCCACTGCACTCCAGTCTGGGTGACAGAATGAGACTCCAACTCAAAAAAACAACAAAAAAAAATGTAATGCATGTTATTAATTAATTTTATCATTGGTATATGATTGGACATGGTTGTGTAGGTCCAAGTGCAACAGAAGGTGGGCTAGGGATCAGAATCAATTATAGATTAACTACAACTAAGCATGTGATACTTTAATATTACAGTTTAAAAGAGATATATAATTGTTTTTCTATCATTAAATTCAGTACTTGTCAGATTTTCCTGAGTAGAGTTCTCCATCACTGAGCTCTAAAACTGAGTTTCTTTAGGACCATGAAGCAAATTTAAAGGTTAGTAAATAATAACTATGAGGGAAAGATGGGCGTGGTGGTGTGTGCCTGTTGGCCCAGCTACTTGGGGGCTGAGGCAGAAGAATCATCTGAGCCCAGTTCAAGGCTGCAGTGAGCTTTGTTTCTGTTATTGCATTCCAGCCGTGGTGACAGAGTGAGACTTGGACACAAAAAACAAAACGAAACAAAATAAAACCCCAAAACCCCCCAACAACCTGTGAGGGAAGAATAAAGTGGCTGGAGTTTTTTTGCTTTGAGAAGCCTGTGAGGAAACCTCAGAAAAAGACGGAAAGGTTGTCACGTAGCATTTATGTTTGTTATCTGATTGGTTAAAATATATAATGGAATTATGGGACAAAATGAGATTACCTCAATTTAGTGATATCTATCCAGATTTTAGAGATACCAGTTAAGGACAACACGAAGCCGGCTCGGTGGCTCAGCCTGTAATCCTGCACTTTGGGAGGCTGTGAGTGGATTGCCTGAGCCCGCGGGTTCGAGACCCGCCTGGGCAACTTGGTGAGACCTCATCTCTACAATAAATCAAAAAATTAGCTGGATGTGGTAGCGCATGCCTGTATTTCCAGCTACTTGGAAGGCTGAGGCAGAGGGATCGCCGGAGCCCAGCAAATTGAGGCTGCGGTGACCGGGAGCATGCCACTGCACTCCAGTCTGGGCGACAGAATGAGACTCCAACTCAAAAAAAAAAAAAAAAAAAAAGACAACATGAGAGGAAATGGTGGTTAGCTGTAGAATAAAGGATTTAGAAGATTAGAAGAAAAATTTCTGACAGTGAAGTTTGTTAAACTTTAAAGCAAATTAACATAGTATCTGATGAAGTTTTCTTCTCTGGGAAAACTTTAGAGGTAATTAGATTTCTCTGTCTAAGATGGCCTAGATAAAGATGTACCTGTAAATAGGTAGATGTGCTAGTGGTCCTTTGCAGTTTAGGAGTCAATAAAAGCTTTGGGCTCATGTAGCTGCCGTCAGTCACAGCCTTAGTGGGTAACAGTTCTGCTTGTAGTTTCTGTTTTTCTGGATAATTTAATGATGAATTTCATTGCCACACTGCCTTACAAGGAATTCAGTTTTTCATCACAGTCTTTTTTTTAAAGGACCCTTGTTTTATTTAGTGATGAGAATGGCTTAGGCTCATTTATTTATCTATTTGTTTTTAGTTATGTTTGTTGAGGTTTAATTTCCCTTTTTAGTTTTATGAGTTTTTAGTAACACAGTTTTTTTGTCAAATAATCAAAAAGACCTCTTTATGTTTCACTTGGGGAGGGAGAAATGCAGTAGCAGGTTGGGGAATAAGAAAAGATGGTGACTTTGGGGATTTTTATGGGTATCAAGGTCACAACTTGTCCATAACAGAACCTAGTTGTTTGTGCTCTTTCAAAGTGAGCAGATGAACTCACTTTGTCCATCTAGTGTAGTTAATATTGACTTGACCAGGTCCTCTTAGGATTATATGTATTTGGTCACTGGTCTTCTGCAGCATTAGGAGTGGAGAATGAGAGGAGTCAATTATAAATGATTTTAGGATTAAGACATGAGATGTGTCTCTGTGTGGTCCATTTCATTTTAGTTTTGCTAATAAAACATTCTGGGGCCGGGCTCAGTGGTTCAGCCTGTAATCCCGCACCTTTGGGAGGCTGAGGTGAGTGGATTGCCTGAGCCTGCGGGTTCGAGACCCGCCTGGGCAGCGAGACCTCATCTCTACAATAAATAAAAAAATCAGCCGGGCGTGGTAGCGCGCACCTGTAGTTCCATCTACTTGGAAGGCTGAGGCAGAAGGATCGCCGGAGCCCAGCAGGTCGAGGCTGCGGTGGCCGGGAGTGGCCACTGCACTCCAGTCTGGGTGACAGAGTGAGACTCCAACTCAAAAAACAAACAAACAAACAAAAAAACATTCTGGGAACCCTAATTATATTCAAGTTATAGCAACAATAGAGTCTAGATTTTTCAGGACAGTTTGATTTCAAAGAGCCAGTCCTTTTGTTCCCATAAATAACATATACACTGACAACATGCTTTGATTTTGTTTTGGAAAATATGATCATGGTAATGTATAGCAGCAGGGAGAAGACTGGTAGGAAGCTCCACTTCAGCTTTATCTATATCAAGTGCTGGATTGGACACTTACAGAAATGGAGAATCATGGTTGCACTGTACCTAAATAATCTGAGCTTGGGATAGAGATAAAAAATTACCTCCTATTGAATGCCTACTATGTACTCGTATATGCTTGGTACTGTGCAAGGTGCTTTCCCTATTGACAGCTGCTCTGGCTAGAATTCTATCCCAGATCCAATCAGACTAGGGAAAAAAAAAGCCAAAAGTAGAAAAACAAACACATATGCGTCATGGAGCCTAGTTCATTAATACTTGTCACAGCTGCCACACCCTCTATAAGACACTGGCACCATAATTAGGATAATAGAATCTCGGGGCTTGGCGGGGATCTTTGAGGTCATCTGGTTAGAAGGGTCGGCAGCTGTTCTCTTCACCATGAAGTTTGAGAATCATGGTGCTCAATTCTCTCTGAGGGAAGTGCAAAGTGTATCTGGGGCTGTAATCTCTGTAGGATGCAATCCCATAAAATATAGGGCAACAATAAACAAATGTGAAGCTTGAAATACGTCCTAGGCTGGGAAGGGCAATGGGAAGAAATATGGCTTACTGGAGCCCTCAGACATTGTAAAAACAGAAAACACCCCCTTCCCCAAACTGCCAGAGACATAATGTCAGGCCCTTGAATTCAGGGTATAGGCTCACAAAAGGAACCCTGATCGACACAGGTTAACCCTGTGTTAGAGAGGAAAGGGTCTTCTCTCTTCGATTCCACCAGCTCAGAAGTACTAGCCATCCTCAATCGTCTTCTTTGCCCTTTTATTAGAAAGCCGGGAAACTCTCCTCTATGGAAGAGAGTGACGGAAGGGACCTTACGGTGCATGGACGATAGAAAGCAAGTAGAGATGCCCAAATGTTTGAGTATGGTTAATACAATCGTCCTGGAGGCAGGGGACTATATTTCACGCCCTCTCAAGGTCCCTTCGGTTCAAGGATACTGTCATTCTCTGGCTCTACTAGGGGGAGGGCCTGCAACGTCCGTGTTGCCATGGAAACGCGCCGCCGTCTTCCTTTTTCTGACGTGGGGCGGGGCACTCCACCTCAGCCACCTATCATCCACAGAATTTCTTGAGTGGCGGGCAGCAGCAGCGAATGGGCGATCCGACATTGCGTGACGCGACGGGAAAAGGGGGAGTTCACGGCCGGTGGCGGCGGTGGCGACAGCGGCGACCTGGGGATCGAGCTGGAGGGACCTGGGGAGTGTGCAGAGACGTCTAGCTCGAGCGCGAGGGACCTCCCGCTGGGATGCCTGGTACTGTTTGGAGAAAAATGAAGGCGCGGTCGGCTCTGAAGACCTGGGTTTCGGGTCTGAAGGGATGGCTGACCGGAGGGGGCGGGGTGGCAAGCATGGCGGCGGTGACGGGGAAGGGGTTGGAGGGCCTGAGGAGGGGGTGGGGAAGCGGTAGCTAGGAAGGCTGGGTGGTCGTGAGGAAGCCTAAAAGGCTGCGAGAGTTCTGGCGAAGAGAGATTACAAGCAGCCTTTTGGGGTATGGTAGAGGCTCCAGAAGGATGTAGAGAGAGTTGTCGGGGGGGATACAAAAAGGGGCGGGGAGAGAAGAGGTTAGGAAGGAGGGGAAAGGGTGTCTACGAGAAGGTGATGAAAAAGGGAGGGAGGGTTAGGTAGGTTTATTGTAAATAACGAGGAATCGGGGACTTGGAGGCATGGTAGGGAAAGTACTTGCAGTGGTTATAGATATAATGTTCTAATTGGAGGAGTCCTGGATTGGTCCCCTTTCCCTGCTCTTTACTTCCGCCCCCATTATTTAGGCTCAGACTGCGTGAGGAAGGCTAGTAGGTTACACAGAACTGATCTTTTGTTATTCCATTCCAGGGGAGCAGATGGACCCTACTGGAAGTCAGTTGGATTCAGATTTCTCTCAGCAAGATACTCCTTGCCTGATAATTGAAGATTCTCAACCTGAAAGCCAGGTTCTAGAAGATGATTCTGGGTCTCACTTTGGTGTGCTCTCTCGACACCTTCTTAATCTACAGACGCACAAAGAGAACCCTGTGTTGGTGAGTTATCTCTTGTTTAAAAATGACTGAGCAGGTTTTAAAAACAATCTAGAGCAACCAGCAAACATAAGTATTTAGAAGAACACTATCTTTTGGATAAAGTTGGTTGGAAAACTGAAATCAACATGTACACAAATAGTGTGTCTCATTTTGGTCTATTGCATATATAGTGGGATATTATGTGTGTATATTTTCTAGGATGTTGTGTCCAATCCTGAACGAACAGCTGGAGAAGAACAAGGAGACAGTAATAGTGGGTTCAGCGAACGTTTGAAAGAAAATAAGGCTGCAGGTGAGATAGTTAAAGCTATCAGTCCCCTTTGCATTTTTTGGGTGTTCTTGTTGGAGCTGAGGGGATTTAAACATTTTTTATGTGCATGCATGGGGTCTCTATCAGCCAGGCTGGAGTGCAGTGGTATGATCATGGCTCACTACAGCCTCCACCTCTTGGGCTCAAACTATCCTCCTTCCTT
This sequence comes from Cephalopachus bancanus, assembly GCA_027257055.1. Classification (NCBI taxonomy): domain Eukaryota; kingdom Metazoa; phylum Chordata; class Mammalia; order Primates; family Tarsiidae; genus Cephalopachus; species Cephalopachus bancanus. Next base: position 878,429 of record JAPVLO010000148.1, on the reverse strand, counting down.
ATCCTTCCAAGTAGCTGGGACTACAGGCACATGCCACCATGCCTGGCTGATTTTTTGGATTTTTTTTTTAATAGTGACAAGGTCTCACTATTTTGCCCAGGCTGATCTTGAACTCCTGGGCTCAAGTAGTCCTCCTGTCTCTGCTTCTCAAAGTGCTGGAATTACAGGCTTGAGTCACAATGCCCAGCCTGATTTAAACTTTATGTGGTTGTAGTGAATGCATGTAAGGAAGCCTAGTGCAGAATCTGGTACATAGTAGGCTCTCAAAAGTTGATGTTCTCATTTCACTGATTGAATTGGCATTGTCTGTATTCCTGATTTTGTATTAAAGTTTAGTGGTAAATGCCTTTTGTGCTAATATCCAGTTCTTTTTTTCAGACGCTATAGATTCTTCTCATATGGATGCATGTGGTTCCATCAGTCAGGTCATTGAACAGTTACCTCAGCCAAACAGGACAAGCAGGTATAAACACTGAAGGCATTTATTTAAATTTATTAACAGATCAGTTCTTTTATCAGTACCTGTTGCCCCATCCTGGGGATAAAGGGATTGATTCTTTTTTTGTGTGATTGAATTAGTATTGTGTTAGTACTGATAGGTGGAATCTCTTTTGTGAAGGTAAAATAACATTTTTTATACCTATTCAAATTGTGATCTGTCTTGTATATGCGAAGCAAAATAAGAATTCCTCATTCTTAGCACAGAGATGACTTTTTTTTTGATCTGTGGTCTCACTCTGTTGCCCACGCTAGAGTGCTGGACTGCAGTGGCATGATCATGGCTCAGTGCAGCCTTGACCTCCTGGGTTCAGGTGACCCTTTGGCCTCAGCCTCTTGTGTAACTGGGACTACAAGTGCGTGCCACCACGCCTGGCTCATTTTAAAATTTTTTGGTAGAGATAAGGCCTTGCTATGTTATCTAGGCTGGTCCCAAACTCCTGGGTTCAAGCAATCCTCCTGCCTTGGCCTCCCAAAGTGCTAGAATTATAAGCATGAGCCACTGAGCCTGAACAGAGATGACTTCTTAGTAGAAAAAATACCAGCCAGGCATATCCTCTGTGTTAGTCCCTATGTTGGATGTTTGACATGCAGTATAATCTAATTTAACTCTATTCTTATAGCAGCTGTACAAGATATTATATTACTGTCATTATATAGAAGGGAAAAATGATGGGCAAAGTAGTAAAATAGCTTTCTCTGGAATACATTGCTAGTATAATACAGAGCTGGCCTTGGAACCTGGTCTTTCTGACTTGAATGCTTCCCCTTTCTTTCTAATTAGTTGATACTTCTCAGTCTTCTGCCCCACATCTCCTAAGGTTAAAGGAGAATGTAGACAACTTCAGAAGTGTTGGGGTGTCAGGGTAGAAAGGGGAGGTAGTCAGAGAGGAAAATGTTAGCTTGAGATGGTTAAAGACTATTTTATCTTAAAAATAAATGCTTTTTTGGCTGGGTGTAGTGGCTCACGCCTATAATCCCAGCACTTTGCGAGTCCGAGGTGAGAGGATTGCCTAGGCCCACAGGTTTGAGACCAACCTAGGCAACTTGGTGAGACCTCATTTCTACAATTAAAAAAAAAAATTAGCTGGGCACGGTAGTGCATGCCTGTAGTTCCAGCTACTTGGAAGGCTGAGGCGAAAGGATCACTGGAGCCCAGTAGATCGAGGCTGTCATGGTCGTCAGTGTGCCACTGCACTCCAGCCTGGGTGACAGAGTGAGACTCCAATCCTAAAAAACAAAACAAAACAAAACAAAAATGCTTTTTTAGCGTGTTTTGTTTTATACTCTGTTTGCATATAATTTTTTTCTCCTAAATCATTAAGTAGCCAGGCGTGGTGGCTCATGCCTGTAATCTCAGCGCTTTAAGAGGCTGAGGCAAGAGGATTGCTTGAGCCCAGGGTTCAAGACTAGCCTGGGAAACTTGGCGAGACCTCATCTGTACAGTAAATCAAAAAATTAACTGGGCATGGTGGCATACGTCTGTAGTTCCAGCTACTTGGAAGGCTGAAGTGGAAGTATCGCCTAAGCTCAGCATGTTGAGGCTGTGGTGGCCATGAGTGTGCCACTGCATTCCAGGCTGGGTGACAGCGAGACTCTGACTCAAAAAATCACTAAGTAAAATGAATGCTTTAGTACAATCTGTGAACTGATGGGCTCATTTTGGCCCGCAGAAGGGTTTTACTTGACCTACTTAGGTGGTAAAATATATTTGAATTGACAATTTAAAAATGGGGACATTTCTTATAAAACCTTGACTTTCAGCTTTTGGCATTACTAGTCCTTATTGGCAACCGTTGGCTGGAGCTATGAGTATCAGCCAACCTCTGCTTAAATGGGGCATGAGGGTCTCATAGTTTTATGGCTAACCACAGTTTACTGTAGTCACTATGACTTGCTGTTGTACCTGGACACTGAGACCAGATGTTCTTTTGTCATTTATCATAGTGCTTGTGCTTTTCTTCTTTCACCTAGCTGCTTTACTCATCTGTGTTCTCTTGCTTTTCTTTCTGTGGGCATTTAAGTTATCTTCTTTATGAGGTACCATAAACATGTGGCAGACTTAGCTATATTTTTGTAACTTAACATCCTTGTTTGAACCAGTGGATACAGTAAGTATGCATATTTCTCTTGTTTTGTTTTGAGTTGTGTTCTCACTCCATTACCCAGGCTGGAATGCAGTGGTACGATCATGGCTTACCACAGCCTCGAACTCCTGGGCTGAAAGGGATCCACCCTCCTTAATCTCCAGAGTAGCTGAAACTACAGGTGTGCGCCCCCATGTCCAGCTCATACACCTCACTGTGAACGAAGCAGTGCTCTTTGAGAAGTTCCATGCTATTTCTTTTCCTTTTTTGCATTAATGTGTTGCTCTTTCTCTAAAAAAATTGATTGTTTTTGTTTAATAAATGTGTGGCACTGTGGCATGTGCTTTAAAGGGGCTTTGCTCTTGAAGAGCTTATAATGTAATAGAGGAGACAGATGTTAAACAAATCATTACATCAATAACTATTCAATTACAATTGTGATCATTGCAAAAAGGAAAAAAAATTACCTAATCTGGGGGATAAGGGAGTGCCTCTAAATAATAAATATGAATTTGCTAGGCATAATTGAAGGGCTGGGGAGAGAAGCATGCAATGTGAGAGGAGGAGCTTTCCAGACAAAGTGAACTGCATATGCAAAGGCCATGAAGCTGGAAAGAATATGGGGTTGATTTCAAGAGAATGAAAGCTCTTCAGAACACACACATATATATATATAAATCTCTTTATGTTGTCTTTACTCATTAATGCAGATTTTTGGAAAACAAAGCAAAGCAAAACCTTTCTGCTTATGAAACTTATTCTACATCATAAAATTCAAAAAACATTTTCTGCCTTACCTGGTGTCCTATTGATGTAAGCTGATGGTCTCAAACATAGAGTGTCCTAGCCGGGCTTGTTGGCTCAGCCTGTAATCCCGCGTTTTGGGAGGCTGAGGTGAGTGAATTGCCTGAGCCCGTGGGTTCGAGACCCGCCTGGGCAACTTGGTGAGACCTCATCTCTACAATAAATCAAAAATTTAGCCGGTCGTGGTAGCGCATGCCTGTAGTTCCAGCTACTTGAAAGGCTGAGGCAGAAGGATCGCCGGAGCCCAGCAGGTCGAGGCTGTGGTGGTCGGGAGCGGCCACTGCACTCCAGTCTGGGTGACAGAGTGAGACTCCAACTTAAAAAAAAACAACATAGAGTGTCCTAAAATTTAATACTGAAGAAATATATTTTTATTTTTTCATCAAATGTTCTTAGAATTGAGATAATTATAGATTCACATGCTGTTGCGAGAAATAATACAGGAAGATTTCTTTATACATTTTACCTCGTTTCTCCAAGTGGTGGTAACATTTTGCAAAACTATAGTGAGGTATCACTTTAAGATTTTTATGTTGATAAAATCCACTGAATTTATTCAGATTTACCATTTTACTTCTGTTTGTAGGTGTGTTTTGTTTTACACAGTTTAATCACCTGTGTAGGTTTGTATATATACCACTACTGAACAGTTCCAACACCATAAGAATGTCTAGTGTTGCCCTTTTAAAGCCATACTTCCCTCTTCTGAATTTAAATGCTTGGCAACCATTAATCCGTTCTGCATTTATAAAACTTTGTCGTTTTACAATGTTATGTAAATGGGATCCCATGGTATATAACTTTTTGGGATTGGCTTTTTTCAACAAGAATAACTCCTGGGAGATTCATTCAAGTTTTTGCATGTCAATAGTTCAGTCCTTTTTATTGCCAAGTAGTCTTCCATAGTATGGATATACCACAGTTTGTTTAACCATTCATCTGTTGAAGGATATCTGGGTTGTTTCTAGTTTTTGATTATAATGAATAAAGCTACTTTGAACATTTGTGTATAGATTTTTGTGTAACACAAGTCTTCATTTCTCTGGGGTAAATGCCCAGGTATGCATTTGCTGGGTCATATGGTGGTTGCATATTTAGTTTTTTAAGAAACTGCCAAACTTTTCTAGAGTGGCTGTAATGTTTTACAGTCTCAACAACAATGTTTGAGTGATCCAGTTTCTTTCCATCCTTACTGATATTTGGTGTTTTCACTATTTTTAAATTTTAGCCATTTTCATAAGTCTGTAGTAACAATCTCATTGTTTTAATTTGCATTTCCCTAATAGCTAATGGTGTTGAGCATCTTTTCATGTGTTTATTTGCCATATGTCATCCTCTTCAGAGAAATGTCTGTTCATGTCTTTTGCTCATTCTAAAATTGGATTGTCTGTCTAGTGTTGTGTTTTGAAAGTTCTTTATATGTTCTGGGTACTAGTCCTTTGTAGGCTATATGGTTTGCTACTGTTTTCTCCCACTGTAGCTTGCCTTTTCATTCTCTTCACAGGATTTTTCACAGAGCAAGCTTTTAATTTTGATGAAATCTAAATATTTTTAACAGAATAATATAAATACATGGTTTTATTTTATTTTTTTGAGTTGGGGTTTTACTCTGTCACCCCAGGCTGGAATGTAGTAGCACAATCATGGCTCACTGCAGTCTTGAATTTCTGGTCTCAAGCAATCCTCCCACCTCAGCCTCCCAAGCAGATGGGAATACAGGTGTGTGCCACTACGTCCAGTTCGTATTTTTTATTTTTTGTAGAGATAAGGTCTCGCTATGTTGCCCAGGCTGGTCTTGAACTCCTAGGCTCAAGTAGCCCTCCTGCTTCAGTTTACCAAAGTGCTGGGATTATAAGTGTGAGCCACCAGGCCTGGCCCATAGTTTATTTTGAAAAAGGCTTATAATGAAAAGCAAAGTGATATTCCTCACCCTTGGTCTCTCCTCACAAAGGTAACTCTTTTGAGGTTTTACTTTTTGGAAGGTTTTCTTCCTAGCTCTAATACTGTTATAAGACTATAAATGTGTTTTATATGTAAGGTAATACCATTGTACTGTCATTTCTTTTTTAATCAGATTTAGACAATTGAGTTCTGATAATGAAAAATGGGGATTTAACTCACCACCACCATCTCAAATTTTTTTTTTTTTGAGCGACAAGGCTGGAGTACAGTAGTGTGATTATAGCTCATTGTAACTTTGAACTTGTGGGCACAAGTGATCCTCTTGTCTCAGCCTCCTAAGTAGCAGGAACGACAAGCACATGCCACCATACCTGGCTTAAAAAATTTTTTTGTGTGGAGATGGGGTCTTGTTTTGTTAGTTGAGCTGGTCTTGAGCTCCTTGCCTCGAGTATTCCTCCTGTCTTGGTCTCCCAAAATACTGGAACTATAGGTGTGAGACACCATGCCTGGCCCCACTTTCCCAATTTTTGATAATAATTACCTTAGTTCTACTATTGGCTACCTTTCTACATTAAATAATATATTTAAGCCTTTGTTTTCTTTTTTCCTTCCGCTTTGCACAGTGGAGAAAAGTTTTTAACATTAATAGTTTTCTTTTGGGGGGGGTCTATAACTTGATTTATTTTAAGCCTCTTCTAATTTACCTAACAATTATACAGTTTTGTTTTTGAGCCAGAGTCTTACTCTGTCACCCAGGCTGGAGTGTAGTGATCATGGCTACCATGTCTTTGACTTGCTGGGCTCAGGAGATCCTTCTGCCTCAGCCTCCTGAGTCACTGGGACTACAGGCGCATGTCACCATGGGCCTGTTATTGTAGAGGCGAGGTCTCGCTATGTTGCCGAGGCTGGTCTCAAACTCCTGGGCTCAGGCAATCTTCTCGCCTCAGCCTCTCCAAATGCTGAGATTACAGGCATGAGCTACTGCACGTGGCTCTATAAATTTTTTTTTTAGTATTTCCTTTGTGCCAGGCATTCCTGAGTTGGGGATGCAAAGTAGTCAGAGGAAATAAAAATCCTAGTCCTTAACAAAGTTTATATTTTTGTGGGGGATATAGGTAGTTACTGATAAGGGCTGAAGAAAAATATGAAGCAATAAAAGGGAGGAAGCATCAAAGGAGTTCCAAGTTTATATGGGGGGAATATATACGGAATGCTTCACTGATGTGACATTTGGTTAAAAATCGAAGATAGTAAGTATCTCTGCTGTTAGCTGGGAAAAGTGCAATCCATGCGTACAGAATAGCAAGTGCAAAGGCCCTGAGGCATGAGTATCCCTGGAATATTTGAGAAATTGCAAGGTTAGTGTGACTGTAGTGGAGTGATTGAGAGAAGTGGGAGAAGAGGTCGGAGAAGTAAAAGGGGAACCAGATTATGTAAGGCCTTAGGGGTTATTGTGAGGAATTTGGTTCTTATTTTTAGTGAGATAGAAAGGTGTTTAAGGGTTTTGAGCAGAGGAATTACAAGATCTGATTTAGATTTAATAGGATTACTCTGGCTGTTGCATCAAGAATAGACTGAAGGGAGAATAAGGCTAGAGACAGGAAGACCAACTAGGAGACTTTTGAAATAATTTAGCAAGATGTGAACAGTGGCTGGACCAGGGTTGAAGGGGGTGAGGAGCGGTGAGATTCTGAGTATTTGAAGGTAGGATTTAAAGATAAATCAGATGTGGAGTATAAGAGGCAAGAAGGAGTAGCAATGAGTCCACTTTTTTTTTAAGAGTTGGGGCCTTGCTGTGTTACTCAGACTGGAGCGCAGAGGCAATTAACAGATGTGATCATGGTGCACTGTATCCTCAAATGCCTGGCCTGAAGCAGTCCTCTTGCCTCACCCTCTCAAGTAGCTAGGAGGACTATAGGCAAGTACTACTGCACTCAGGGTCGATTCTAAGTTTTTAATTTGAGTAACAAAAATAATAGTGTGACAATTAAGATGGAGAAGGCTGTAGGAGAAGAAGTTTAGTTTTAGACATGTTAAAATTAAGACGCCTTTTCAATAGCCAGTTGGACATGTTGAAGAGTCAATTGGATGAACAAATCTGGATCTCGGGGGAAAGGTCTAGGCTGGAGATTAAACTGCAGACTTACAAGCATATGGATAGTATTCAAGCCACGAGTCTGGATAGGATCACTAAGGGGGTGAATGTAGCTGGAGGAGAGGTTCAAGGACTCACTGAGCCTATTGGTAGGTAGAGGTCTGAGGCATGAGGAAGAACCACTAACTGAGCCTGAGAATGATCCAAGGTGTGTGCTTTTGGGCTGTTCTTTATTGCTTCTCTTCTGCCTTTTGTTATATTTGCTCTTTAAGTTTCTTTTCCTGTATTTCTCAAGGTTATTTATCTGGTTTTCACAGTTATACAGATAACCTTCTATTTTATTTTTGGGAAAAACTTTACTTAGTCCTTTTTCTCTTCCTTGAGTCACAGTTCCAAACTTTGCAAATTTGTATTCACCTCTTTTATGTTTATTAAAGTTATGCTTAATGTTCTCTGTATGAAATATTAAATGTGTAGAAAGTTTCAAGGAGGCAAAAATGTCATCTTTAATTCCGCCACCCGAGGCTAGTTGCTGTAAACATATTGGTATATTTTCCCCTTTTTTTGTATCAGGTGGAAAGTAAAAGTTTATATTTTGCTTACCTTTTTGCTTAACAAAATGAACATTTTCCCCATGACAATTAAAACTCTTAACTTTTCCCTGAGTTTTTTTATTTTAAACATTTAAATCCACAGAAGAAATGAAAGAGTACACATTTGTTCTCTGTGTGTATTATACTTTTTGGGCGAGTGGAAATGTTTGAAACTAGATTGTAGACCCCCTTTAAATACTTCAGCATTCATCCCCTAAGAGTAAGTACATTATTCTGTAGTTCTGGCTACTTGGAAGGCTGAGGTGGAAGGATCTCCAGAGCCCAGCAGGTCGACACTGGGGTGACCGTGAGCGTGTATGTCACCCCAGTGTTAGTACCTTCTGTTTAATTTTTGTGTACTTAGTCAGTACATTATTCTGTAATGTTGTAGACATCATAGTTCTCCTTAATACATCCCTTTAAATACTTCAGCATTTATCCCCTAAGAGTAAGTACATTATTCTGTAATGTACCCTTTATTTTCTTAGGTGTATATTATCATACCTAAGAAAATAATTCCAGAATATCTAATAATATAATTCATATCTAGATTTTCTCAATTGTAGCAAAGATTCTTGTTTTATGGATTGATTGATTGTATCTAGGATCCAGTCCAGGTTTACATACTGTATTTGTTTCAGTTTTAATGGTATAATAGTTCACTTAATAGATTATGAAATTAATCTCTTCCCTAATGCTGAACTTGCAGGTTGTTTCTTAATAATAGTAAATGTTGAGAAGTAAGTTTGTATGAAGGTTGTTCTATATTTGAAATTATTTCTTACAAGTGAAATTATTGGGTATGAATATTTTTTAGCACTTTTGATACATATTTTCAAATCGTTCTCCAGAAAGGATCCATTTATTTATACTCTCAGTGTACGATTATGTTTATTTCCTTAGTTTGGTTAACACTGAATAGTTGTACATTATTGAAAAAAAGTGTTTTTTTTTTTTTGAGTTGGGGTTTCACTTCTTCGCGCAGGCTGGAGTGCAGTGACATGCACGCTCACGGTCGCCCCAGCATCGACCTGCTGGGCTCTGGCGATCTTTCCTCCTCAGCCTTCCAAGTAGCCAGAACTACAGACATGCGCTGCCATGCCTGGCTATTTTTTATTTTATTGTAGAGATGAGATCTTGCCAAGTTGCCTGGACTGGTCTCGAACCCATGGGCTCAGGCAATCTGCTCGCCTTGGCCTCCCAAAGTGCTGGGATTACAGGGAAATTTTTTTTTTAAAGTTTAATTTGCAACAAATGGTTTTTCTGGTTTCTTTACATATTTAAAGATACTTGTATTTCTTTTTTTTATGAGTTGTCTGTTTTGTCATTTGTCCATTTACATATTGGGGTTCTTTATATGAATTCTTTTTTTTTTTTTTGAGTTGGAGTCTCACTCTGTCACCCAGACTGGAGTGCAGTGGCACGCTCTCAGTCACTGCAGCCACGACCTGCTAGGCTCCGGTGATCCTTCTGCCTCAGCCTTCCAAGTAGCTGGAACTACAGGCGCGCACTACCATGCCTGGCTAATTTTTTGGTTTATTGTAGAGATGAGGTCTCACCAAGTTGCCCAGGTGGGTCTCGAACCCGCGGGCTCAGGCAATCCACTCACCTCAGCTTCCCAAAGTGCTGGGATTACAGGCTGAGCCACCAAGCCCAGCTATATGAATTCTTTGTTTTATGAAGACTAATCTTTTGTTATATTCATTGTATATATTTTTTCCTAATTAGTTGTTTTTTAATTTTATTATATTTTTTGATCTATGGTATTAACTTCTTTTAGAAATATATGAACCTCTTGAATTTTATTTGGATACTTTGGTTCTCTATGTGTTCTGAGATTTTTTTACTAAAATATTTTTGTGGAACTTGTCTGGTTTAAACTGTTTTTTGAGCACCTTCCTTGCTTATGTAATGCATATCTTTTTGTCACTTGTCAGTAAGTCTTTTGAATGCAAGATTTTTTTTTAATCCCTGCTGATAAAAAGATAAAACTCAAGTATGTTGGTACCTTCTGTTTAATTTTTGTGTACTTAGTCTGTACAGTATTTTGAGTTGTTAACCTTTTAGGTGCTTGCTATAAAAAGTACTATAGGATTTTACTTTTCAAATTTGGCTAAGAGGTAGTTGATGTGCGTGGAAAGTGACAGTACAATTCAGAGTGCTTTGAGCAAAGTGTCCCAGGCTATCTGGAAACATGTGATTGTGTTTTTCTGTTGTGTAGTGTTCTGGGAATCTCAGTGGAATCTGTACCTGCTATGGAGGAAGAGAAGGAAGAAGAGCTAGAAGAGGAGAAAGAGAAGGAAGAAGATTTTTCAGACAATACCACACATTCCCTTGGTGCTGAAGGTAAGTAGCTTTGTGCATTTTGCAGAATTATAGATTGTTCTAAGTTCCTTAAACATGAACAGGCAGATATCTAAATTTCTCTTCTTTATCAGGTTATAGATAAAATTCTTATAATTAAATTGCGAGTCATTATGAAATCTCCTAGTAATTTAAAATATTCCATTTAATTGGGTATTCAGGAATTTGTAGCTCATTTGGTAGACTGCTTTCTTCATACTTACCTTTCCTTCTTTTGTGTTCATTTGTTTTTCAAATATTTTTGGAATGTATGCCTATTGGGATGGAAATACAACCTGAACTGCTGTGTATGTTGGTGTGATTTATGATATATGTTCAGAAAGTAAACATAGTCTGTGATATTAGGTGCTTACATGGTTTTATAATATGTGTTTTTTTTACTTTATTACACATTCCCCCTTCCCTTTCTTTTTTTTTTGAGTCGGAGTCTCACTCTGTTGTGTAGGCTGGAGTGCAGTAGCACGCTCATGGCCACTGCAGCCTCGACCTGCTGGGCTCAGACAATCCTTTCACCTCAGCCTTCCAAGTAGCTGGAACTACAGGTGCTAGCTAACACACCTGGTTAATTTTTTATTTATTGTAGAGATGAGGTCTTGCCAAGTTGCACAGGCTGGTCTCGAACCCGTGGATTCAGGCAATCCTCTCACCTTGGCTTCCCAAAGTGCTGGGATTGTAGGCATGAGCCACCATGCCCGGGCATTTACCCCCTTTTAATGCATTCATTTTTATCTTTTTTGAGAACGTTTTGGGGGGCAGGACTTTGATGTTAAGGACTAAGCATGACCCTCCTTTTCTGGGGAGCAGCAGCTTGCACATTGTATAATGTTGTGGGATGATACTTCATTTCTTGAAGTTTTGTTCCTAGATTCTGCCTCATCACAATTGGGCTTTGGGGTTCTGGAACTCTCTCAAAGCCAGGATGTTGAAGAACATACTGTGCCATATGAAGTGGACAGAGAGCATCTACAGTTAGTAACCACCAACTCTGCTTATACCAGGCTGTCTGATATGGATGCTAATACTGGTATGAAACATATTTTCTGACATTTGTAGTTGTTTATGTGTTTTCCTTCCATACTAGAGATAGTTATTTTTATTCTTTCTTCAGGAGGTTTTGAAACTATCTAACATTTTTTTTTTTTTGAGTTGGAGTCTCTCTCTTTCATCCAGGCTGGAGTGCAGTGGCACGCTTAAGGCTACCGCAGCCTCGACCTGCTGTGCTAGGGGATCCTTCCACCTCAACCTTCCAAATGGCTGGAACTATAGGCATGCACCCCCACGTACGGCTAATTTTTTGATTTGTTGTAGAAATGAGGTCTTGCCATGTTGCTCAGGCTGGTCTCGAACCCCTGGGCTCAGGCAATCCTCTCATCTCTGCCTCCCAAAGTGCTAGGATTACAGGCTTGAGTCACCATGCCTGCATAAGCTATCCAAGTTAATATCATCTAAGTATTATAGTAAGGTTGCAGATTTATCTGGTAAATACTTGTCAAATGATAGCTTGCAGATTGAGGGTTTCTGTTTAAGGTTACTGGTTACTTTTATTTTGAGAATGTTGCCTGTATATATTTTTAAACTGGACTTATTTCTATTAAATCTTTGCCTTTTAAAAAGCATTTGGAGTTGCTTCTACTTTGAAAAGTTAAATATCTTCTTCCTGTCTTCTTCTAAAACTCTAAGAAATGAAGCATGATGAACAGTCCAGTGAAGCTATCCCCATGGCAGAACATCCCAGCAAGGATGTCCCTGTGACAGCACAGCCCAGTAAGGATGTACATGTGGTAAAAGAGCAAAATTCATCTGCAAGGTAAACTATGTTCTTTCTTTTTTTCTTTTTTTTTTTTAGATTAGAAAATACAGTTTATTTAAAGAGAGAGAGAGAAAGAGGAGATTCACCTTCCCAAGGAGGTCTCAGACCTCTGGGCTTGCCTTAGCCTCCCAAAGTGCTGGAATTACAGTATAGGAAATATGGCCTGGCCATAGCTGAGCAAGGCAATGTCCGCAATTGCCTCAACTATGTTCTTTCTAAAGGTGTTTATGGGGTTTTGCTGTAGGGTTACATTAAGTTCATCTTGCAGTTGGAAACATTTTTTAAAAGTTATTGATTATTTTTTTCCCCTTGTACTTGACATATTTCTAGTCCAGTAGAAACACTGACTGTTTATAAAGTTTTATTGTGGCCCCTCCACCCCCTTTTTGAGATGAAGTCTCACTATATTGCCCAGGTTGGACTTAAACTCTTGGGCTCAAGTGACTCTCCAGTCTTAGCCTCCCAGGTAGCTGGGCCATGCCAGCTACTCATTTTATCTTTAGGCATACTACAAAGATGGTCTAATGCTGCTATTTATTAACTGTCAGCATGACTCCTTAATCTTTGGTTGTCACTCCTCCTCTGTGATCTTTGTTTACAGAGGCACTCTTTCTCTGTGAGAGGTCTTCCTAGCCTTTCTGGTGTTATGAAGGACCACATGAATATTATATTTGAACCCTATTGTTTCTGTACTTGAGGGACATCCAGATTGCTTTGGGTCCTCGGGTATTCTGCATCTGGTAGTTTATGGTATAGGTAGTTGTAGGAATTTTCTCAAGTCTTTTAACTTGGTAGGAATTGGGAAATATACCTCTGCTCTGTCTATAGTGATCATTCTATCCAAAGTTGCATTGTGTCTGGCCAACATCTGAAATTTGGATATGGCAGAGAAAGACTGGGATGCTTCCTGTTTGGAAGAGGAGATGATAAACAGTCAGCATTGTTATGACTATTTCCTTCTTTTTTTTTTTTTTGAGTCTTAATCTCACTCTGTCACCTGGGCTGGAGTGCAGTGCCACACTCAAGGCTAATGCAGCCTCGACCTGCTGGGTTCAGGTGACCCTTCTGCCTCAGCTTTCTAAGTAGCCAGAACCACAGGTGCGGCACCACCACGTCCGGCTAATTTTTTTATTTATTGTAGAGATGAGGTCTCACCAAGTTGCTTAGGCTAGTCTCAAACCCCTAAGGCTTGCCTCAACCTCCCAAAGTGCTGGGATTACAGGCATGAGCCTGGGATTACAGGCATGCCTGGTTGACTATTTCCTTCAGTAGAAACAGTGGAGAGAGGAGTTCTGAACAAAGTTGAATATCAAGAGAAGTTGTCTTTCTAATGTAAAACACTCAGTGGCTAACTTTTCAGACCTTTTTTGGGGATATTGCCTTCCAACTAGTTAATGCTATTCCGTTAACCAGTGTTAGAATAGGTGAACCTCATAAGTTTCTGGAAAGGGGTCAGCAATGAGTGTCTTAAATGTGTAAGTATTGCTGTGAAGGAATCTTGGTTTGGGGCTTGGATTGGGTAGATCAAATGGAAAAGACCAGCAGGTGTGTGTGGCACTAGTGTGTAGGATAATTCACACCAAACACTTTCTGTGGCAGGCCTTAGTTTGGACTGTTCTTCTTATTGCCATTACAGTGATCTGGATCAGAATCCTTCATACAGGTCTAGATAACAGTATATATAATAGAAATTCCTAAAATCACTCATTAGAAGTTTTGGAAAACATGCAGTACAGCATTGAACAGGCTTTGAAATGGGCTGAGGACTTTGTATCACTGTGCACAGTAGTTTATTTTATTTTAGTAGATAATTATGTAGGTTAGAGTCACTGGAATTTTTGAAATTATTAAAGAAAAGTAAGACAACTGGGCGTGGTGGCTCATGCCTGTAATCCCAGCACTTTTTGAGGTGGAGGCGAGAGAATTGTCCGAGTCTAGGGGTTTGAGACCAGCCTGGGCAACTTGGCAAGACCGTGTCTCTACAATAAATTTTAAAAAATTGTCCATGCATGGTGGTGCACACCTGTGGTTCCAGCTACTTGAAAGTCTGAGGCCTAAGGATCACCTGAGCCCAGCAGTTCAGGACTGCAGTGGCCATGAGTGTGCCACTGCACTCTAGCCTGTGTGACAGAGTGAGACTCCTACTTTAAAAAAAAAAAAAAGGAGGAAAAGCTTTTGGTTAAAAGATAAAAGCAACGAGACCTCATCTCTACAATAAATCAAAAAATCAGCCGGGCGTGGTAGCGCATGCCTGTAATTCCGGCTACTCGGAAGGCTGAGGCAGAAGGATCGCCGGAGCCCAGCAGGTCGAGGCTGCGGTGGCCGGGAGTGGCCACTGCACTCCAGTCTGGGCGACAGAGTGAGACACCAACTCAAAAAAAAAAAAAAAAAGAAAAAAAGATGAAAGCATTTTAAATTTATCTCCTAATGATATGGATTTCCTAGGTCAGAGGACATGCCTTCTAGTCCCAGAGTATCTCTTGCTGGTAAGGAAACAAAAGAACAGATGTCTGCTCAAGAGCTTTTGGAAGGTGAACTGCAGAAGGCACCAGAGCCTGAGATTTTGTCAACTCAGGAAGACTTGTTTGACCAGAGCAATAAAACAGGTACCAAGAGTGATTAGTTGCTACACCTCCTCTTCTCCAAAGATATGGACTTTTATTTTGGTTCTGAGGCTACTGTTTAAGTCAGAAAGCATTTTTAAGGTTTGCAGACTTGTTTTTGATATGGAAAGACAATGTGTTTCTAAGTAATTAGTAAGAAGGAATTTTGGGGATTGATTGCTATTTGACATTTTAAAAATAGTTTTATTTTTGTGGGGCCAGGGTCTTGCTATGTTTTTCAGGTTAGTTTGGAACTCCTGGGCTTAAGCAATCCTCCTGCCTCAGTCTCCCAAGGTGTGATCCACTGCACCCGTTTGCTATTTAACATTCTGACATAATCTCATATCATCTAGCAATTAGGATAACACAAAACATTTTGGCATAATTTTCTCTCTTTTGGAAATTAGGTATTGAAGAATAATAGCTAGTATAGCAGATTTAGTATTATAGACAGTAGCCATTTCTTTTTCTGTTATATGCTTACTAAGTCTTCAAATCTTAAATAAGATCATTAAATTTTTCATATTCACTTGGTTAATAGAAACTTACCTGTTTAGCTGGGTGCGGTGACTCATGTCTGTAATTCCAGCACTTTGGGAGATGGAGGTGAGAGGATTGCTTGAGCCCATGGTTTCAAGACCAGCCTGGGCAACTTGGTGAGACCTTGTCTCTAAAATAAATCAAGAAAAGTTAGCCGGGCATGGTGGCACACACCTGTAGTTCCAGCTACTTGGAAGGTTAAGGCGGAAGCATCTCCTGAGCTCAAGGCTGTGGTGGCCATGAGCATGCCACTGTACTCCAACCTGGGCAACAGTGAGACTCCCAACTCATAAAAAAAAAAAAGAAAGAAAGAAACATATCTGTTTATTAGCTTATCTACTACAAATAAGGAATTAAGATCTAGTAGAAAGAATATAAAATTTGCAGGCCTAGAATGGTATTTGTTTCATACTTTTTAAACATTTAATTTAATTTATTTTTTTTAGTCAGGGTCTCACTCTGTTACCCAGGATGGAGTGCAGTAGCATGATCATGGTTTACTGCAGCCTTAATTACCTACGCTCAAACGTTCTTTCTGCCTCAGCCTCCGAAGTAGCTGGGGATATAGGTGTACAACACCACACCCAACTAATTTTTTGATTTTTTTTTTCTTTATTTATTTTCATAGAGACAAGGTCTTACTATGTTGCCTAGGCTGGTTTTGAACTCCTGGGCTCAAGCGATTCTCCCACCTTGGTCTCCCAAAATCCTGAGATCGTAGTTGTGTACTATTGTACCTGACCTGTTTCACAATTTTAACCCCTACCAATCTCCCATTCCACAACCTCAGAGAGCCAGAAAGCTTCAGTAATAAACAGCAAAACATAATGTGTTAATGTTTAAGGAGGAAAGACAGGAAGACTGTATTCCTTTACTATGCTGTGATGTAGATTGCTGTGCAAGACTTCAGAGGGTCATCAAGAAACATTTTTTTGGCCTCTCACTAAAGCTTTAAGGTTGTGCTTAAGAAACTCCTTTACACTTAAGAGTAATATACTTGATACTCCACCTGTTGCTAAGAAGAGACCAACAGGAGACTCTCCATAGTATCAGTAATGACTGCTCACATATCCTTTTACTAATACCATCAGTACTTTCTGTCTCCTTTGAGGAGGCCCAAGTTCTAATGAAGAATATTGCTGTATTCATATCATCAGGTGTCATGTGCACTGTTTTGACTTCTCTCATTTCCATCATGGATGAGCTTTACTTCATCTTAGGTAGACCTTGGAATAAAAGACTGGTTTGCTGTTTTATAATAGAAGCATCACAAGAAAGAGGAACAGCCAAGCAGAGGTATATGGATTCTGGCTTTTAGTCTCCAAGCTTAGATCATGACAGAAAAGACTAAGGAACTCTTTTCACCAATTCTTTATTCAAGAAACTCATTGGGAGGGAGGATTTAATGTTCACTGAAGATTTGTGTTATTGTGGCATTATGTTAATTGTACTACATATAGAAAAGGGGAACTTGGTTGGAAATACAAATATTATTATCGTTATTATTATTTTTTTAGTTGGAGTCTCACTCTCTTGCCCAGGGTGGAGTGCAGTGGCATGTTCACGGCCACCGCAGCCTCAACCTGCTGGCTTCATGTTTTTTGGGCAGTTCAGTAGTGTCAATCTGAGAAGTAAATGCAACTGGAATTTCTTTTTTTTTTCAGTAACTTCTGAGGGTTGCTCTACTCCTTCAAGGGAGGAAAGTGGGTGTTCTTTGGCTTCTACACCTGCTACCACTCTGCACCTTCTGCAGCTCTCTGGTCAGAGGTCCCTTGTTCAAGAGAGTCTTTCCACGTAAGTAAGCCTAAAATAGCTTGTGCCAAGGCACCATGAGAGTCTTAGACTAAGACTCAAAGAGCTAAAATTGCTTGCTGGTCTAGAAGTCTTTTTGAAACCAAAGTGTAGAGCCTAGGCTTTAGAATTTTGGGGATGAAAACTTAGTGGGACTATTGAAGACAGATAAATTTGTCTTTCTGTTTGGAGGTTTTATAGTAATAGTCCAAAGGTTTCATAGGAAAGAAAAGGCCCAGTTATTTAGAAAATGTTGTACATTCAAAACAAGCATTCTGCTCCTCCGTGTAATAGCAGTTCTTCCCATTTAGCAGCGTAGGGTGGAGAATAAGTTGTCATAGTTGACAGTAGTTAGATTACTTTATCTCTGTGTTAGGGTAAAGAAGTTTGTTTTCTGTTTAGTTTTAGTTTTTTTTTTTAGCCCCCCTAGCAAAAACTTGAGTTAATATCTGCTTTTACAAAGTTTGCTCAGTTGGAACTTCAGGACGGGATTCTTTGTTGGAGATTTTAAAAAAATGTAACTATTTGATGGTTCTGGTGAATCAAGTCAACAAACCATTAGATGTCTCTGTGCTTTCTCATTCTATGTTATGGCAGAAAGATAAGCAAAATAGATCATAGCAGCAAGAACAATAATACAACCGCAGCAACAGTGATAAGCACAGGAGTGCCAAGGGCTTTACCTGCTTTCAGAATGTTGTTGTACCAGCTCACATTGTCCTCCAACAGTGTTATGAGGAAGAATTCCACATGGCTTTTGGACAACAGTTCTGGAAATAATTTACTATTTAAGACAAATCAGAGTAGGATGGGGTAGGGAGGATGGTGCATAGTGTTTACACCTTTGATTTGGTTCTCACGCTTCAAAGTTTGTTTTAAAAGTTAAAACATTTGTTACATATGTAATAACTATAAAAGAGTATTTTTAACATCTATGTACATTTCAAGTATAATGATAACATAGACCCAATAAGAAGAAAGCTAGTACTGATGTTTTTGAAGCCTTAGACATGACATCTCCAAATTTTTGTGTTTTTTTTTGTTTTGTTTTTTGTTTTTTTTTTTGAGTTGGAGTCTCACTCTATCGCCCAGACTGGAGTGCAGTGGCCGCTCCCGGCCACCGCAGCCTCGATCTGCAGGGCTCCGATGATCCTTCTGCCTCAGCCTTCCGAGTAGCTGGAATTACAGGCATGCGCTACCACGCCTGGCTGATTTTTTGATTTATTGTAGAGATGAGGTCTCGCTGCCCAGGCGGGTCTCGAACCCGCGGGCTCAGGCAATCCACTCACCTCAGCCTCCCAAAGGCGCGGGATTACAGGCTGAGCCACCGAGCCTGGCGACATCTCCAAATTTTAATCCTCTCTTCTTCTGTCTGGAGGAAGTCACCATCCTGAATTTTCTATTCAATTGCCCCTTTGGTTTTCTTTATGTATAGACTTTATGTATAGACTAAGCTATTGCTTAGTTTTGCCTGTTTTAGAACTTAAGATAAATAAAATCATAGTGTATGTATTTTTCTGAAATTTGCTTTTATGTATATGTCAAAGACAAGCTTGTGCACATGTTTACCAGGCAGTATACATAAAAATACTCACAGCATCATTGTTCTTCAGAACAAATTAAGCCAAACATCCATAAACAAGAGAATATATGAATGAAATGTGACATAAACATCTGATGGAATGCAATATGGCTGCACATAAGCATGGTTAAGTCTAAAATGTATAACATTGAGTAATAAAAAAGTTGTTTTTTTTTTAAATAACAATGTGCATGGTCTTCCTATTATCAGGCAAAAAGTTGAATTTTTTTAATGTCTCAAATCTGCAAGTAAATTTATTTCCTAGTATGCTCTTTCTGGTTTTTAATCATGATATCCTTGTATCTGGTCATTCACTTTGCCCTTACTCTCTTTAAAAAAGAAAATCTAGCCGGGCTCGGTGGCTCAGCCTGTAATCCCGTGCTTTGGGAGGCCGAGGTGAGTGGATTGCCTGAGCCTGCGGGTTCGAGACCCGCCTGGGCAACTTGGCAAGACCTCATCTGTACAATAAATAAATAAATAAATTAGCCGGGTGTGGTAGCGCACACCTGTAGTTCCAGCCACTTGGAAGGCTGAGGCGGAAGGATCGCTGGAGCCCAGCAGGTCGAGGCTGCGGTGGCCGGGAGCGACCATTGCACTCCAGTCTGGGCGACAGAGTGGGACTCCAACTCAAAAAAAAAGAAAAGAAAAGAAAAGAAAATCTTATTTTAGAAATGTCTGGTGTGGGAAATAGTTATTGAAGTATTCTTGGTTCTTCTGCCACTCTCAGGTTGCTGTTTGGGAGAAGTGCTAATACGTATTTAACTGAATGATTTAGGAATTTTTGCTATTAAAAAGTAAAAACAAATACAGAAATGCAAATCTGTGGCTATGGTAAATTAACCTGTGATTCTCTCCTCACTGAAGGAATTCTTCAGATCTTGTTGCTCCTTCCCCTGATGTTTTCCGATCTACCCCTTTTATCGTTCCTAGCAGTCCCACAGAGCAAGAAAGGAGCAAAGGTGAGCTCTCTTAATCTGTCTGGTGATCTTAGATTAGAAGAGAAGAAGCACTTCTATCTTGAGAAATGTACTATTTCTTTGTACTTCAGAATGCTGTGACCTACACTATTACATAGGATTCATGTCTGTCTGACTTTCAGGTATATGGCCTAGTGTAATGTGTTCTCCTCAGTTCTTTGCTTTTCTAGCACTAACTCTATATTTCTCTATTGTTGGCTTAATGTTTTTTTTTTTTTGAGTTGTTGGCTTACTCTGTTGCCCGGGCTAGAGTGCAATGACATGCTCCTGGCCACTGCAGCCTCGCCCTGCTGGGCTCAGGTGATCCTTCCGCCTCAGCTTTCCAAGTAGTTGGAACTACAGGCACGCACCACCACACCTGGCTAATTTTTTGATTTATTGTAGAGATGAGGTCTCACCAAGTTGCCCAGGCTGGTCTCGAACTCATGGGCTCAGGCAGTTCTCTCATCCCAGCCTCCCTAAGTGCTGGGATTACAGGCTGGAACCACTGAGCCTGGCCGGCTTAATTTTTAAAAAGACCCTTAAAGGAAGCTTTTTATGTTTTTTTTTTTTTTTTTGAGTTGGAGTCTCACTCTGGAGTGAGTGGACTGGAGTGCAGTGGCCGCTCCCGGCCACCGCAGCCTCGACCTGCTGGGCTCTGGCGATCCTTCCGCCTCAGCCTTCTGAGTAGCTGGAATTACAGGCATGTGCTACCACGCCCGGCTGATTTTTTGATTTATTGTAGAGATGAGGTCTCGCTGCCCAGGCGGGTCTCGAACCCGCGGGCTCAGGCAATCCACTCACCTCAGCCTCCCAAAGGCGCGGGATTACAGGCTGAGCCACCGAGCCCGGCTGCTTTTTATGTTTTTAAAGTTGAACTCAAATGAATTAGTATGGGAAAGAACTGGGCCTATTACTAATGACCTAGTAGTTTCCAGCACTATATTAACGTGTTTCTGGTGAGAAGGAACCAACTATTGTTTGTTGTGGTCTCTATAGGTTATTTTTGCTATTATTAAAATAATTTTAGCCAAAGAGTGGTTAGGAGCAGGTGGTAAAAATTTTAACTTCATATCCTTCTTTGAAGATTTAGAGAGATTTTATATTACTTTGTAAACAAGAAAGCTTTCCTTTGCAATTACCTAATTTATCTTGTTCTCTAAGCCTCTTTTGCCCTGCCTAGTCTCCTATCCTGTCATTCAAGATATTTCTAAATTCCTACTTTTTCTACAAAGCCTTTTCCAACAAACTCCATGATTTTCTTTTTATTCTTTCACATATGAATAATGGCACAATAACTTTTGTTTATTGAGCACTTAGAATATGCCTAGCACTGTTCTAGATGCTTCTTTGTGGCTTTTCTCATTGAATCCTCACAGTAATCCTAAGAAGCATGTGTTTCTTTTATTCCCATCTTTTGTTGTTATTGTCGTTTAAAGCAGGAAATAAATATTGAGAAGACAGAAAAGCTCCCATGGGGGGGGGAACCTGAAGGGGTTGCCAATCCCCGTCTTACAGATGAGGAAATGGAGGCACAGAGAGATTTATAACTAATAAGGTATAGAGGTGTGATTTGAATTCAGGCAGCTGCCTCCAGAGCTTGTGCTCTTATCTGTCATGTATGTGCCTCCAGTGGTATCCTGCTGTCTCTGTTCTTGAGTAATGTAAACATAGCATTATTTAACAGTTTTTCAAGTGTAATTTATCTATGACAGAATTTGATCTTAGACTTTCTTCTGCTACAAAGTTTGCCTCTGGCTGTTTCTCTTGAAGTCGGTTGTAGGTATCCAAATGGGCTGAAATCAATCTAAGGCTAACATGATTAGTGTCATCTTCGATTAAAAAAAAAGGTAAATTCGTACCCCACATCTTTTTAAAAAAAAACGGTAAATTCATTCTACATAAAACACTGTTAATGCGAGCTAAGTTTGGTTAATTCTTGGAACAATTTCTTCTATCTGTAGTGTGAATATTGAAAAAATATAAAAGTGAATTTTATTAAAAATGCTTTTTTTGGCAAACACAATGACTCATGCCTGTAATTCCAGCACTTTGGGAGGCTGAGGCAGGAGGATTGATTGAGACCAAGAGTTTGAGACCAGCCTGAGCAACAAAGTGAGATCCTGTCTCTACAAAAAAAATATTAAAAAATTAAGTGGGCATGGTGGCATGTGCCTGTCGTTCCAGCTACTTGGGAGGCTGAGGCAGGAGGATCACTTGAGCCCAGGAGTTCAAGGCTGCAGTGAGCCATGATCATACCAATGCAATGCAGCCTGGATAACAGAGTGAAACACTGTTTCCAAAAACAACAACAAAAAATCTTTCTTCCTGATTATAAAGATAGTTAATGTTCTTTGTAGAAAGGAAAGTATACAGTAAATTAATGAAAATAAGACAGAAATCACCTGCGATACCACAGTCCAGATATAGTTACGATTAGTGTATTTGGATATATTTCAGAATTTTCAGTGCATAAATATAAAAAAGTATTTTTATATAATTGACATCATGTGTATATTATTCAGTGGTCTTTTATGTAATATATTTCCCTCATCAGTTGCATTTTAGTGTATTTGCTTAATATGTGCATCACTGTGAGACTATGTACACTTTTTGAATTTATTTATTTTTGCTGTCCTTAGATTATTAGTCAAAAGCTTTTTTTTTTTTTTTTTTTGAGTTGGAGTCTCACTCTGTCACCCAGACTGGAGTTTAGTGGCCGCTCCCAGCCACCGCAACCTCGACCTGCTGGGCTCTGGCAATCTTTCCGCCTCAGCCTTCCAAGTAGCCAGAACTACAGGCAGACGCTGCCACGTCTGGTTAATTTTTTTCATTTATTGTAGAGATGAGGTCTCGCCAAGTAGCCCAGGCGGGTCTCGAACCCGCGGGCTCAGGCAATCCACTCATCTCAGCCTTCCAAAGCACGGGATTACAGGCTGAGCCACTGAGCCCGGCTCAAAAGCCTTTTTATATGTAGTACCTACAGCAGTGGGTCTTTAATGTGCTTTGTCATGGTGAGCAAGTTCAAAAGGTGCAATGAAATACTTAGCACAGTTGTAGTAAAGACTTATAGTACCAAATCCCAAATTAGTATTCAAGTGGTAAGGTTGTGGACAAGCTAAACAGGAAGGGTACATATTGAGTACATATTGGGATGTATATGCATAGCAGGTAGCATAAACATGAATTATGGGGAAAAATGAAATGTCATAATTAGTTTCTGAGTGGTCTAGTGGCAGCCTGGTTAGGGTCAAATTGTACAATAGGGGAAAAAGGACGATAAAACAAATTCCTACCTTGCTAGGCTGGTTCCAAGGAAGACCCTGTTAGCCTACAGGGGTGTAGTATACTGTTGGAAAGCAATGTTTTGTGTGTGTTCCCTCCTGAGCAATTTATGTCACAGTCAGTTTCTTCTGTTTCTTAGGTCTTTGATAAGTCAGTGCTGATTGGCACTGATAGATTATTTTTTCCTCTGTATTTTACAATCTTCCATCTCTCTGCATTTAGCAGTTGTTAATGCAAATATAATGAGTTCATAAATATGCAGGTACTATATTTACTTAGAGTCACCACTCTAAGTTCGCTGCCTTTCAAGACCTGTGGCAGAATATATGATGGTTAAATTAAGTGCCATTAATCTAGGCTTTCCTACAAGAAATGTGAAAAATTGAACTATCGTCAGGAAAGGGGCTGAGAGGAGCCAAGTTAATTAAACATTTCTTACGAATGGGTAGGTATCCCCAGATGAACACAATTTTAATCCGTACCTAAAAATAGGAGCATGGACCCTCCCTCCTGACAAAAAAGTATTGCTATTATTACCAAGACCCAATCTACTGTTATTTTGTTAGCTTTTCTAAAAATTAAGTCAGTATATTTTTTGGAGTGGACTGTTTTATAATGTAATTATTGTTAATGGTGTTGGAACACATAATATTGATGAGTGATTATTTTAGTTTGTTTTCCCTGTTTTAAACCAGATGCACCAATGGATATGTCAGTGTTATCTGAAGGAGGAGGAGAGTCTTTTCAGAAGAAACTTCGAGATGATGAACCAGTGGAGATAGAAAACCCCCCTCTCCCACCTGAACCCACTGTATCACCACAAGCTTCAACACCAATATCTCAGAGCACACCAGTCTTCACTCCTGGATCACTTCCTATCCCATCGCAGCCTGAGTTTTCTCATGTGAGAATTGTAGAAGTAGTTTTTTTTTAAACACGCTTTATTGGGGTATAATTTACTAAACATAAGATTCATCTATTTTAAGTGTACAATTTAGTGATATTTTAGTAAATTTGCAGTCATGCAACTGTTATCCCAGTCAAGTTTTAGAACATTTCCAGTCACCCATCATGTCGATATTTATTTTTATGTCTAAATTTTTTACTATGTCTTTAAACTTTTTGAAAATGTTACTGCTGCCAGGCTTGGTGGCTTAGCCTGTAATCCCGCGCCTTTGGGAGGCTGAGGTGAGTGGATTGCCTGAGCCCTCAGGTTCGAGACCCACCTGGGCAGCGAGACCTCATCTCTACAATAAATCAAAAAATCAGCCGGGCATGGTAGCGCATGCCTGTAATTTCGGCTACTTGGAAGGCTGAGAGGGAAGGATCGCCGGAGCCCAGCAGGTTGAGGCTGCGGTGGCCGGGAGCGGCCACTGCACTCCAGTCTGGGCGACAGAGTGAGACTCCAACTCCAAAAAAAAAAAAAAGAAAGAAAGAAAATGTTACTGCAAAGTTCTTTTTCCAGTTATTATGACATTGTGTCATAGTTTTCAGTGTTATATTGTCTTTATATTATCCTTTAAAAATTCGTGTATTATTTCTCCAAGTGGATGTGCTCTCAGTACAGAATCATTCTCATACTGAGAGTATCAAGATTTTTAGATCAAGGTTTTTAGTTTTCTGATGTAAATTTTCTTCTAAGAGCAAGGAAAAACTAACATTTAATTTGTATAATTTTGTTTGTTTTCTTTTCTTTTTTTTTTTTTGAATTGAAGCCTCACTCTGTCACCCAGGCTGGAGTACAGTGGCACGCTCACCACCACTGCAGTCTCGACTTGCTGGGCTCAGGTGATCATTCCACCTCAGCCTTCCAAGTAACTGGAACTATAGGCACGCACCACCACACCTGGCTAAGTTTTTGATTTATTGTAGAGATGAGGTCTCACCAGGTTGCCTAGGTTGGTCTTGAAACCGTGGGCTCAGACAATCCTCTCACCTTGGCCTCCCAGAGTGCTGGGATTATAGAAGTAAACTGCCACACTCGGCCTGTTTGTTGTGTGTGTGTGTGTGTGTGTGTGTGTGTGTGTCAGAGTCTCACTCTGTTGCTTAGGCTAGAGTTCAGTGGCATGCTCGTGGCCACTGTACCCTTGACCTGCAGGGCAAAGGTGATCCTTCCACTTCAGCCTTCCAAGTAGCTGGAACTACGGACATGTGCTACCCTGCCTGGCTTATTTTTTGATTTATTGTAGAGATGAGTTCTCACCAAGTTGCCCAGGCTGGTCTTGAACCCCTGAGCTCAGGCAGTCTTCTCGCCTCTGGCCTCCGAAAGTGCTGGGATTACAGGCTTAAAGCACTGCACCCGGTCTTAATTTGTATAATTTTAAATTTAAATATTTAAAGTGAAATTTAGGTTTCATAGTGAACTAAAGGTCCTTAATTAAATCTTAATGACTGTTTTTTGTTTTGTTTTGTTTTTTTCTTTTAAGAGTTAGTTCTCCATTGCCCGGGCAGGAGTGCAGTGGCATGATTATGGCTTACTGCAGCCTGGACTTCCTGGCCCGAGGCAGTTCTTCTGCCTCAGCCTACTGAGAAGCTGGGTCTCTAGGTGTATACCACCATGCCTGGCTAATTTTTTACATTTTTTTGTGTGGGGGAGACAAGGTCTTGCTGTTGTCTAGTCTGGTCTCAAATTCCTGGGCTCTAGCAATCTTCTCACCTCAGCCTCCCAAAGTGCTGGGAACACAGGCATGAGCCACCATGTGCAGCCTCTACAACTATTTTAGAACATAATCCATGTTCTCATGTTGAATTTCATAAAATGGATAAAGAACAAGATCTAATATATTTTCTAGTTTAAAGTTTAATATGTATATATATTTTTAATTATTTTTATTTTTAAGTTCGGTCTCACTCTATTGCTCAGGCTGGAATGCAGTGGTATGATCATGGTTTCTTGCAACCTCAACCTCCTGGGTTCAGGTGATCTTTCTGCCTCAGCTTTCTGTGTAGCCGGAACTACAGGCATGTGCCACCATGCCCAGATAATTTTTTTTTTTTCTGATAGAGATGAGGTCTCGCTGTGTTGCCTAGGCTGGTCTCATCCTCCTGGGCTGAAGCAATCCTCTTGCCTCAGCCTCCCAAAGTGCTGGGGTTACAGGTGTGAGCCACCTCACCTGGCTGTATTTTTTTTTTAACTTTTAATTTTTTTATTTTAAAGATGTGGTGTACAATTCAGGGTTAAGTATACAAATGTAAATTATGCAGGTACCCTTGTTAATGAGATGTGCTCCCCTTTCCCCAAGCAGAGTCCCACTACTGCCAATCCCACTTCCCTATCCCCCTCCCGGCAGTTTCCTGCTACTGTCAATCCTTTTCTTATAGTATTATGATAATTGTTTAAGGTCCACTTATGAGTGAGAACATGTGATACTCAGTTCTTTGTTTTTGCGAAAGATCACTCAGTATTATAGACTCTGTGTCCATCCAAGTTGCTGTGAAGTTCATGATTTTGTTCTTCCTTATGGCTGCGTAATATTCCATCATGTATATGTAACACATTTTTTTTATCCAGTCTTCTTTTGATGGGTAGCATGGTTGGTTCCATGTTCTTGCTACTGTGAACAATGCTGTGATAAACATACGTGTGTAGGTTGTATTTATGTTGAACCAATTTAGAAACCTTAACTTAATACCCATAAAGAGTAGGTAACCAATAACAGCATACTCATTTGCAGTTATGGTTGTGACTTTGTTGCATAAGGTTAATAAAAATTCTTGTATTTCAATGCAACTGTAGATATCTAAAAACAGAGAGCAAGGCTGGGACATAAGTAGAAAAAATGAGAGTGGTACAATTTCTTTTTCTTTTCTTTCTTTCTTTTTTTTTTGAGTTGAGGTCTCACTCTGTAGTCCAGGCTGGTGTGCAGTGGCGTGATCATAGCTCACCACAGTCTCAAGCTCCTGGGCTCAGGCAATCCTTCTGCCTTGGCCTTTTGAGTAAATAAGACTATAGGCAGGTACCACCATGCCGGTTATTTTGCTTGATGGTTTGTAAAGACAAGGTCTTGCTATGTTGCCTAGACTGGTCTCAAACTCCTGGGCTCAAGCAGTCCTCCTGCCTTAGCCTCCTAAAGTGCTGGGATTAAAGGCATGCGTCACTGTGCCTGGCCTGAATGCCTGCTCTTGTAAGACTTTAAGTGGAGAAATTATCCTAGTGTTATTATTGGGAGAACTTCTTTCACACCTTTCAGTTTACAGATGTTGTAACATGAGTTGTATTTAAAAGTAAAATTTGAAAATGAAGAGTAATAAAATATGCCACAGATTTAGTGAGGAGGAAGGAAGAAATAGTAGGAAGAAATAAATTTATTTGCTTTTCGGAGTTTTCTTTTTCTTTTTTTTTTTTGAGTCAAGGTCTCTGTCACCCAGGCTAGAGTGCAGTGACACGATCGCGGCTCACCACAACCTCACCACAGTCCTCCTGCCTCAGCCTCCTGAATAGCTGGGGCTACAGGTGCATGCCACCACACCTGGCTAATTTTCAAAAAAATTTTTATAGAGATGAGACCTGGCTATGTTGCCTAGGCTGATCTTGAACTCCTGGGCTCAAGCAATCCTCTCACCTTGGCTTTCCAAAGTATTGGAACTACAGGTGTGAGCCCCTGTGACTGGAGTTTTAAAACTTGTTTTGTTGAAGAATTCCATTTTATGTAATTCATTAGAAGTGATTTGGTAGGGTGGTAACGAATAAGGACACTAGAGTTAGAACTTCTGTACTTGCTTCTGGTTCTACCATTGCTACTTTTGTGATCAGTTGAAACTGAGCCTCAGTATGCTCATCAGTCAAATGGCGATATTGTTACTGTCTACCTCATAGGGTACTTGTGAAGGTTAAATGAGTTAATATATATAAAGTGCTTAGAATAGTCCCTTGCACTTGGTAAATACTGCATAAGAGTAGCTATATTACTGGCAATGAAACAGTTGAAGACAAAGTTACTTAGAGGTGAAGTGGATGTTCAACCACTATACATCATTTTCATTAGCTTTTATTTTTCTATCAAAGTTATATGTGACACACTTGTAATCCCACCTCCTCAGAAGGCTGAGGAAGGAGGATTGCTTAAGCCCAGAAGTTTGAAACCTACATGGGCAAGATAGCAAAACCCTGTTTCAAAAAAAGAAAACGTCATATGTGAATGTGTCTGTTTTGGAAGAGTCATCAGAATTTAAGTATGAGCTATAAGCACTGACAAAGAGCACTGAGAAGAATTTTTCAGAGCTGATATTAAAGAGAATGGTTACTGTTGTTTACCAGTGACCAAACAAGACTTTTATGGGAATGAATATCCTTGCAAAGATATCCCTATCAGTGGGGGGAAATGTTGCCTGGCCACAAAAGGAGAACTGATATTTTGAAGAACAAGGCACTGTTGAAGAAATTGCTCTACCTTTAATGCTTACCAAAGATATTTGGAGGCAGCTATAAAACCAGCAATGAAAATTTGAGACATATTGAGTGATTCTGATCATAGATCAAAGATTTCTGGAACCTAAGATAACTCTAGTCAGATTTTTTGGACTCATTTTAAGATGCCTAAGCCAATGCAGTTCATGCCTCCTAAAACATCTCTCAAGAATACCTTTACAGCATAGCTTTTAAGTTAATTTTACTCAGTTAATAAGCATTTGTAAAAGCCCCAAACAGAATCAGATAGTTAAAGCAAGGCCTCTCTTTCCCCTGCCCAAAGACAACCACTTTCAGTTGTTTAAGCTTTTACTTTGGTATTTACTTCCATAATTCTATGTAGGTAGCATGATTATATTTCTATGAATTCTACTTTTAAAGAAATTTAGCCATTTCCCTATTTTCTAAGTAAAGCTATTTTAGATCATTATTGAGTTAACGTTATTATAACTCTATGTAAATACTATTCACAGCAGAACCTTTGAGATGTTATGATTATTTTTCCATGTTTGCGTAATTTTTTTCCCGAAATTGTTGTTTTTTAAATTTGTTTAGTTTTCTTTGAATCTCACTAAATCAACCCTTAACTCTCTGCCAGTTGTCAGAATCTCCTTTCAGTATGTTCAGGGACCTCAAACTGTTTCATCTTTTTGGAGAAAGGTCTTTTGGAGCCTCTTGATTTCTTATTTGTATTGTTGCCCTCTATGCCTGGTGCATAATTGTCACCTTCCTTTACTGTTGTCCTGGGAGATTTTCCTTTCTTGTCTTTGTGTTGGCTACTTCTTGGGTTCCACATCTTTTTGCTTGGTTTACTTCCCCATTTTGGTGGGGCACATTGTCTAATAGCATTTATTCTACTGGCATACTTGATTTGTAGTTTGTAGGAGTATAGAATTCTAAATTGAAAATAATTTTCCTCTAAAGTTTTTGAAGGCATTGCTGTTTTCTTTTCTTTTTTTTTTGATTTGGAGTTGAAAATAATTTTCCTCTAAAGTTTTTGAAGGCATTGCTGTTTTCTTTTCTTTTTTTTTTGATTTGGAGTCTCACTCTGTCGCCCAGACTGGAGTGCAGTGGCCGCTCCCGGCCACCGCAGCCTCGACCTGCTGGGCTCCGGCGATCCTTCCACCTCAGCCTTCCAAGTAGCCGGAATTACAGGCATGCGCTACCACGCCCGGCTGATTTTTTTTTATTTATTGTAGAGATGAGGTCTCGCTGCCCAGGCAGGTCTCGAACCCGCGACTCAGGCAATCCACTCACCTCAGCCTCCCAAAGGTGCGGGATTACAGGCTGAGCCACCGAGCCCGGCGCTGTTTTATTTTCTAACTTCCAGTGCTACTGTTGAGAAGTATGCAGCCAGTCTGATCCTGATCTTTAATATGTGACCTGTTTTTTCCTTGCTGGAATGCTGTATGATCTTCTCTGTGCTCCTAGTGTTCTGACATTTTCAGACCTTTGGGATGAGTCTATTTTCATTCTTTGTATTGGGTACTTGGTAGACCCTTTCAATTTGGCAACTCTGGTCCTTCAACTCAGACGAATAATTTCTTTAATTTCTTTTTTTTTGCTGTTCTTTTTTAATGGAATAGCTATTGTTTGAGTGTTGAAACTCCTAGAGTAGTCTTTTAATTTTTTTATTTTGTCTTCTTTCTATAATCTTTTTTTTTTTTTTTTTTTTTTTTGAGTCAGAGTCTCCCTCTGTCACCCAGGCTGGAGTGCAGTGCCACGCTCACAGCCACCGCAGCCTCGACCTGCTGGGCTCAGGTGATCCTTCCTACTCAGTCTTCTAAGTAGCTGGAACCACAGGCACGTGCCACTACACCCAGCTGATTTTTTGATTTATTGTAGAGACGAGGTCTCGCCATGTTGCTCAGGCTGGTCTCGAACCCCTGAGCTCAGGTAATCCTTTTGCCTCCACCTCACAAAGTGCTGGGATTACAGATGTGAGCCACTGTGCCCGGCTCATAATCTCTTAGGCCACCTTTTTGGGTGATTTATTAAACCTTTTTTTAAAAAAAGTTATAATACACATACTATACAGCTTATCCATTTAAAGTGGACAATTTCATGATTTTTTAGTGTATTCAGAGTTGTGCAACCATCACCACAATCTAATTTTAGTGTATTTTCATCACCCCCAAAACCTATGCCTATTATAGCATTCATTTCACTCAAATCTGTATAGATTTGCCTATTCTGGACATTTATATAAATGAAATTATACAATTTGTAGTCTTTTGTGACTGACCTCTTTCATTTAGCATGTTTTCAAGGTTCATCTATATTTTAGTGTGTATCAATACTTCATTCTTTTTATTGCTGAATAATATTATTGTACATATGTGCCACATTTATTCATCCATTTATCAGTTAATGGACATTTGGACATTTGTTTCCCCTTTTTGGCTATTGTAAATAATGTTGCTCTGTACATTTATCCACAAGTTTATGTGGACATGGTTTTATTTTATTTTATTTTATGTTTTTAGAGGCAAGGTCTCATTCTGTCACTCAGACTGGAGTGCAGTGGTACAATTGTACCTCACTGCAGCCTTCACTTCCTGGGCTCAAGACATTCTTTTGCCTCAGCCTCCCCAGTAGCTAGGACTACAGGCATGCACTACAATGCCCAGCTAATTTTTGAAAAAAAAAAAAAAATTTTTTTTTGAGTTGGAGTCTCACTCTGTTGCCCAGGCTGGAGTGCAGTGGCACGCTACTGGCCACTGCAGCCTCACCCTGCTGGGCTCAGGCGATCCTTCCACCTCAGCCTTCTAAGTAGGCTGGAACTACAGGCACGTGCTACCATGCCCAGCTACTTTTAAAAAATTTATTGTAGAGATGAGGTCTCAAAATGTTGCTCAGGCTGGTCTCAAATCTGTGTACTCAGACCTCCCAAAGTATTGGGATGATAGGCTTGAGCCACCATGCCTGGCCGAAATTTTTGTTGTTATTGTAGAGATACATACTGGATGATATCTGCACCTGCCACTCAACTCCCCCCAATCAAGCCCTTTTCCATTGAAAGACTTAGTACAGCCAGGTGTGGTGGCTCACGCCTATAAATCCCAGCACTTTGGGAAGCGGAGATGAGAGGACTGCCTGAGCCCACAAGTTCAAGACCAGCCTGGGCAACATGGCGAGACCTTGTCTCTACAATCAATCAAAAAATTAACTGGGTGTGGTGGTGCATGTCTGTAGTTTCAGCTTCTTGGAAGGCTGAAGCGGAAGGACTGAACCCAGTAAGTCGTGGCTGTGGTAGCTATAAGCATGCCACTGCACTCCAACCTGGGTGACAGAGTAAGACTCTGACTCAAAAAAAAAAAAAAAAGAAAGACTTCAGTACAGTGGCAGCTTATACTAAGACAATATGAGATTAGACATTTTCCTGAGGAGTCTGACCAGGCCAAGACAAATCAAGATACTGATATTAGAGGCCTCCCAACAAGTTGGCCCAGCAGATCACATTTACAGTGAATCCCAGAAACAACAAGCCGCAACCACCAACTCAGAACTACTAGTGAGCTTTCTGGTATTTCACTTTTAACTATCAGTAAATAATCAAGGATCTGAGGGAAGCTTCTAATTTTAAAGAGATCAAAACGAAACCTAAAGAGAGGCTAGGCCAGTTGTCATGGTAAATGCCTATAATCCCCGCTGAGGTGGAAGATTGCTTGAGGCCAGGAGTTTGAGACCTGCCTGAGCAATACAGCAAGACCTCATCTTTACAAAAAAAAAAATTAAAAATTAGCCAAGTTTGGTGATGTGTGCCAGTAGTCCCCTGTAGACCCAGCTACTTGGGAGGCTGAGGTGGGAGGATTACTTGAGCCTAGGAGGTCAAGGCTGCAGTGAGCCTAGATCAAGCCACTGCACTGTAGCCTAGGCATCAAAGTAAGACCCTGCCTCAAAGAAAAAAAGAAAGAAAGAAAAAACATCTCTTTACCATTTCTTTTTTTTTTTTTTGAGTTGGAGTCTCACTCGGTTGCCCAGACTGGAGTGCAGTGGCCGCTCCTGACCACCGCAGCCTCGCCTGCTGGGCTCCGGCGATCCTTCCGCCTCAGCCTTCCGAGTAGCCGGAATTACAGGCATGCGCTACCACGCCCTGCTGATTTTTTGATTTTATTGTAGAGATGAGGTCTCGCTGCCCAGGTGGGTCTCGAACCTGCGGGCTCAGGCAATCCACTCACCTCAGCCTCCCAAAGGCACGAAATTACAGGCTGAGCCACCGAGCCCGGCTTTCTTTACCATTTCTTAATGGGGTTTCATAAAATCCCATTTTATGAATATGGGTATAGTCACATCATCATTTTTATTTTATTTGAGGTTCTCTGCTTTTTTCATTATGTATCAAACTTATGCATGTTATGTATAAGGTTAACCCTTATACATCTGTTATTTCTAATGTACCTTGGTTACTGGAGTTCAATCTAATTTTGATGTTGTAGGATTTAAATATTTATAAAGAGGTAATTGCTAATGAAGAGAAAGTTGGGATAAAGGAAATTTTTTGAGTTTTTTCCTTTCTTTTCTAATAAACTTGTTAATTGCATAGCCTCTGATCCTTCACTAGGATGTGATGTATAGGGAGACGATTAGTAGAGCATAGTTTGATAGTTAACACTTTTTCTATTCTTTTTTTTTCTCTCTGAGTTGGAGTATCACTCTGTCACTCAAGTGGGGTGCAGTGGCATAGTCATGGCTTATGCAGCCTCTATCACTTGGGTTCAGGTGATCCTCCCGAGTAGCTGGGACTATAGGCATGTACCACCATGCCCGACTATTTTTTTTATTTTTTTGTAGGAACAAGGTCTTGCTGTGTTGCTTAGGCTGGTCTTGAACTCCTGAATTTAAGTAGTCCTCCCAGCTTAGCCCCTCACAGTTGCTTGGATTACAGACATGATCTACCATGCTCAACCTTATTTTTAATATGCATATTAATTTTGGGATTGGCAAGTAACATTATAGTAGATTAAATGAATGATTGTTACAGTGTGTATATGAAGCTAGTTTTTAAGTGGTTGGATACTCTAAATTTAGGTCTATACTGAATCTAGACTTAGAAATTGCTATCATACTCTGATAGTTCTTTGTCAGTCTTTCAAGTAGCCTTGGGAGATTTTGTTCACTTAGTCTGGTTATTCTGACTAGGCCTCTAGAGAGTCTTAGCAGTGTGGACTATTAGAGACTAGATTCTTGGAGTATGACTAGATCCAGGCAGTCTTTAAAAATATAGCTTGTTCATAGACTGGTTAACTCATTAAATTCTACTCTGACTAAAATTCTACTTATTTGCATAAATTCTGTCAAAAAATTGTATCAGTAATTCCTTTGATAATACTGAAAAGGTATTTATAGGAGCAACTGCTTAATAGGTATGGGACTTCCTTTTGGGGTGATGAGAATATTTTTGAACTAGATGGAGGTTGTGGTTGCACAACCTTTTAAATGCACTAAGTGCCACTGAATTGTTCGCTTTAAAATGGGTTAATTTAGCCAGGCTTGGTGGCTCAGCCTGTAATCCCGCGCCTTTGGGAGGCTGAGGTGAGTGGGTTGCCTGAGTCCGCGGGTTTGAGACCCGCCTGAGCAGGGAGACCTCATCTTTACAATAAATAAAAAAATCAGCTGGGCGTGGTAGCGCATGCCTGTAATTCTGGCTACTCGGAAGGCTGAGGCGGAAGAATCGCTGGAGCCCAGCAGGTCGAGGCTGCGGTGGCCGGGAGCGGCCACTGCACTGCAGTCTGGGCAACAGAGTGAGACTCCAACTCTAAATAAATAAATAAATAAAACGGGTTAATTTTATGTTATATGAGTTCCATTTTTTAAAAAGGTGTTTATAGTTTTGCATTAGTGATGCTTTATCTATGAGCCTTTGTAAAATGACTTATTTTTTGCAACAAAAGAAAAAATACACATTTCTTGCAGAAGATGTATAATGTTCAGGTAGAAGAAAATAAGACAATCAGTTATTCTATCTCAGAAATAAGAACTCCTAAGTTTTTTATGATGTGTGTTTATTTATTTATTTATTTTTAATTTAATCGATATTTTTAATTTTGATATTGTGGGGTACAGTTAAGGGTTAGGTATACAAATATGCTTCATTCGGGCCCCCTTGTTGATAACTGGTGTCTCCCCGTCTCTAGACAGATGTTTACTACCATTAGTCCCATCCCCCCTCCATAGTTTTCCAACACTGTCAGTCATTTTCTTATAGTAGTACATTGGGTGATCAAGGTCCACTACATGAGTGAGAATATGTGGTACTCAGATCTTCGTTTCTGTGAGAGGTCACTTAGTATTATAGATTCTAGCTCCATCCAGGTTGCTGCAAAATTCATGATTTTGTTCTTTTTTATGGCTGCATAGTATTCCATCGTGTATATGTACCACATTTTTTTTTTATCCAGTCCTCTTTTGATGGACAGTGTGGTTGGTTCCAGGTTCTAGCTATTGTGAACAATGCTGCAATGAACATTCGTGTGCAGGTATCTTTTTTATAGAGTGATTTGAGTTCTTCAGGGTATATTCCCAGTAGGGGGATTGCAGGGTCATATGGGAGGTTGATGTTTAGAGCTTTTAGGAATTGCCACACTGCTTTCCACAGAGGTTGCACTAGTTTGCACTCCCACAAACAGTGTAGAAGTGTTCCCTTTTCGCCACACCCTCTCCAGCAGCTGTTATTTTTTGAGTTGTTGATAATTGCTATTCTGACTGGAGTTAGGTGGCATCTCAGTGTGGTTTTGATTTGCATCTCCCTGATGATTAATGAGGTTGAGCATTTCTTCATGTGTGGGCTGCTCGGATGTCTTCCTTTGTGAAGTGTCTGTTCATATTTTTTGTCCACTTTATAATGGGGTTGTTTGTTTTTTTCTTTTCAGCATGTTTGAGCTCCTTGTAGATCCAAGATGTTAAGCCTTTGTCAGACCTGGAGTTGGCAAATACTTTTTCCCAGTCTGTAGGCTGTCTTCCTGCTCTCTTGATGGTTTCTTTGGCTTTGCAGAAGCTTGTCAGTTTAATGAGGTCCCACTTGTCTATCTTATCCCTTATGGACTGTGGGTTTCGAGTTTTGTTCAGGAATTGGATGCCAGTTCCAATTTCCATGA
Source organism: Cephalopachus bancanus (assembly GCA_027257055.1). NCBI lineage: Eukaryota > Metazoa > Chordata > Mammalia > Primates > Tarsiidae > Cephalopachus > Cephalopachus bancanus. Next base: position 843,015 of record JAPVLO010000148.1, on the reverse strand, counting down.
GAGTATGTCCTTCATTTTCTAAGGTTCTTATGGTTTGAGGTTTTATATTTAGGTCCCTGATCCATTTGGAGTTAATTTTTGTGTATGGGGATAGATGGGGGTCCTGTTTCAATCTTCTGCATGTGGTCAGCCAGTTTTCCCAGCACCATTTACTGAATAGGTTCTCCTCTCCCCAGTGGTAGGTGGTGGAGGCTTTGTCGAAGATGAGTTGGTTGAGAAATTGAGGTCTTGCCTCTGGAATCTCAATTCTATTCCATTGGTCTATATGCCTGTTCCTTTCCCAATACCAAGCTGTCTTGATGATTGTAGCTTTATAGTAAAGTTTGAGGTCTGGTAATATGATACCACCTGCTTTTTTTTTTTTTTTTTGCTGAGGATTGTTTTGGCTATTCTTGGTTGTTTGTGTTTCCATATGAATTCCTGTGTTGTTTTTTCTAGGTCTGAGAAGAATGTTGCTGGTAATTTGATAGGTATTGCATTGAATCTGTAGATTGCCTTAGGTAAGATGGACATCTTCACAATGCTGATTCTTCCAATCCACGAGCATGGGATATTTTTCCACTTGTTTGTGTCATCTTTGATTTCTTTGAGCAGAGTTTTGTAGTTTTCATTGTAAAGGTCTTTCACATCTCTGGTTAGGAAGATGCCAAGGTATTTCATTTTTTTTGTGGCTATTGTGAATGGAATTGTGCTTCTTATTTTAGTTTCTGTTTGTTTATTATTGGTGTAAAGAAATGCGATTGTCTTTTACACATTTATTTTATATCCTGAGACTTTGCCGAAGGCCTTTATCAGTGTAAGGAGGTTTTTGACAGATTCTCTTGGGTTTTCCAGTTATACGATCATGTCATCTGCAAAGAGAGATAATTTGACTTCCTCTTTTCCTATTTGCATACCCCTGATTGCCTTGTCTTCTCTGATCGCTCTAGCCAGGACTTCCAATACTATATTGAACAGGAGGGGTGAGAGTGGGCATCCTTGTCTTGTTCCAGTTTTCAGGGGAAATGGTTCCAATTTTTGTCCGTTTAGGAGTATGCTGGCTATGGGTTTCTCGTAGATGGCTTTTACTACTTTGAGGTATGTTCCCTGTATGCCTAGATGTTTGAGGGTTTTTATCAAGAAGGGGTGCTGGATTTTATCCAAAGCTTTTTCTGCATCTAATGATATAATCATGTGGTTTTTGTTTTGACATCTGTTGATGTATTTAATTACATTTATTGTTTTGCGAATGTTGAACCAGCCTTGCGTCCCAGGAATGAAGCCTACTTGGTCATAATGGATGATTTCTGAGATGTGTTGTTGAATCCGGTTTGCTAGGATCTTGTTGAGAATTTTAGTGTCTATGTTCATCAAAGATATTGGCCTGTAGTTCTCTTTTTCTGTTGAATCTTTACCTGGCTTGGGTATCAATGTGATGTTAGCTTCATAAAATGATTTGGGGAGGGTTCCATCTTTCTCAATCGCCTGAAATAGCTTCAGTAGGATTGGAATCAGTTCCTCCTTAAATGTCTTGTAGAATTCTGCCGGAAAGCCATTTGGTCCGGGGCTTTTTTTTTTGTAGGTAGTTTTCTTATTACATAGTCAATTTCCTTGATTGTTATTGGTCTATTTAGGGTCTCAATTTCTTCTTGTTTCAACCTAGGCAGGTTGTGTGATGACAGAAAGTCCTCCATTTCCTTGAGGTTTTCAAGTTTGTTTCCATACAAGTTTACATAGTAGTCTCTGATGATCTTTTGAATTTCTTCAGGGTCAGATGTGACTTCATCTTTTGTGTTTCTGATTGTGCTTATTTGGGTTTTTTGTTTCTTTTTTTGGTCAGTCTAGCTAGGGGACCATCGATCTTGTTTATCCTTTTGAAGAACCAGCTTTTTTTTCATTGATTTTTTGTATTGTTTTTTTGTCTTCTATGTCTTGGATTTGGGCTTTTATTTTGGTGATCTGGATTCTTCTGCTGAAATTAGGGTTTTTTTTAATCTTGCTTTTCCAGCTTCCTTAGGTGGCATGTTAGGCTATTAATTTGTGCTCCTTCCATTTTCTTCATGTGTGTTTGTAGGGATATAAATTCCCCTCTTACTACAGCTTTTAAGGCGTCCCAGAGATTTTGGTAAGATGTTTCTTCATTTTCATTTGTTTCCAGGTATCTTTTGATCTCCATTTTGATTTCATCATTGATCCAGGAGTTGTTTAGCATCATGCTGTTTAGTGTCCACGTCTTTGTGGGTTTTGGGGGGACCTTGTTGGTGTCAATGTTTATTTTTATTCCACTGTGGTCCGAGAAAGTGCATGTTGGAATTTCTCTCTTTTTATATTTGCTTATGCTTGATTTATGGCTGAGTATGTGGTCGATCTTGGAATACGTCCCATGTGATGAGTAGAATGTGTATTCTCTGGTCTTTGGATGGAGTGTTCTGTAGGTATCAATTAAGTCCATTTGGTCCAGAGTCACACTGAGGTTCCGAATCTCGTTGTTGATTTTTTTGTCCCGATGATCTGCTGAGGGTTGTGAGTGGGGTATTAAAGTCCCCAGTTATGATTATGTTAGAGTCAATATCTTTCTTTAGTTTTCCTAGGAGTTGCTTTGTAAAAGTTGGTGCACCTATATTAGGTGCATAGGATAGATATTTCTTGTTGATGGAGTGAGCCTTTTATCATTATGTAGTGGCCCTCTGTATCTTTTTTAATTTTTGATAGCTTAAATGGTATTTTGTCTGAAATTAGGATCGCGACTCCTCCTTTCTTTTGTGTTCCATTCGCCTGGAAATTTGTTTCCCATCCTCTTACTTTGAGTCTGTGCATGTCCTCTCTAGTGAGATGGGTCTCTTGAAGGCAGTATATTGTTGCCTGGTGATATTTTATCCATTTTGCCATTCTATGTTTTTTCAGTGGTGCATTTAGTCCATTCACATTCAGGCTAATTATTGAAATGTGAGAGTTCATCCCTAACATACAGTTCTTTTATAGTTGTTCTTCCACTTTGTTTATTGTCTTTCTTTTGTTTTTGGGGTTGGTTCATATGTATTTTATTCTTTTTCCTGTATTCCTGTGAAAAATGTTGCTTTTTTTCCCCCCTTTTCTTCTGTATTTAGTACTTTCTTAAGTGTTTCATGTAGAGGTGGTTTGGTGGCAGCATAAGTTCTTAGGGATTGGATATCTGGGAAAGATTTTAATTCTCCCTCGCTGATGAAGCTTAATCTGGAAGGGTAGGTTATTCTTGATTGAAATTGTTTATCTTTTAGGACTTTGAAGATAGGGCTCCAAGCTCTCCTAGCCCGCAGGGTTTCTGTAGATAAATCTGCTGCTATTCTAATTGGTTTTCCATGGTAGGTAATCTGACCTTTTTCTCTTGCTGCCTTTAGGATTTTTTCTTTTATGCCTACTTTGTTTAGGCTAATTATTATGTGTCTAGGAGTTGGTTTTCTCATTTATTGTCTTGCAGGGGTTCTCTGGATCTCCTGTGTTTGAGTTTTTGCATCATTGATTAGATAAGGGAAGTTTTCTTGAATGATCTCATGGAAGGTTTGTTCCAATGTGGTCTCTGTCTCTTTTTCTGCCTCAGGCAGACCAATTACTCTTAGATTAGGCCTCTTGAGATACGTTCTCTTGAACGTTTTTTTCTGTCTTTTTGAGCTTGTTTTCTGTGTTCTTGAAAGTTTGGGTTATTTCTATATTTTGGTCCTCAAGCTCTGAGATTCTTTCTTCTGCTTGGGTAATTCTGCTTTCCATGCTTATCAGTTTATTTTTTATTTCATTCACAGTATTCTTTATTACTGTTATCTCAGATATCAGCTCCTTTCTGGTTTCTTCTTGAGTCTCCTCAATTCTTTTTAATCTCTCCATTAATGTCTTGATGTCTAGGGTTGTATTTTGAGACCATTCAGTTGTTTGCATTCCAAAGTCAGTTTTCTCAGTGTCTGCCCTCCCAGGAGTCTGGGAAGGACCCATATTCTTCTTTTGGTTTTTCTTCATTTGTGTAGATTTTTCTCTCTAGTCCCTTAGTGGATCAAGTTCCTGAGATCTAATCTCCAGCCTCTCTCCTCTGTTTCTGTTGCAAGTAGTTAACTTGTTGCTTGGAATGTCTGTGACACTAGTCTCTATTCAGCGTAGGGGAGGGGCTTTGTCTCCTGTTAATGACGTCACCGTGGGAACTGAGGTGGAGGTTGTTCGGAGAATCTCAGGGATCCATCTATGCGGTAGCCATCTTGCTGCTTCTGCCTGATATGTGTTTATTAACTTAAAAAATACATGAAGGCCAGGTGCTATGGCTCATGTCTGTAATCCCAGCACTTTGGGAGGCTAAGGTGAGACGATTGATTGCCTGAACCCGTGGGTTCAAGACCAGCCTGGACAACTTGGCGAGACCTCATTTCTACAATAAATCAAAAATTAACCTGACCTGGTGGCACTTGCCTACTTGGAAGGCTGAGGTGGGAGGATCACCTGAGCCCAGCAGGTTGAGGCTGCAGTGGCCATGAGCATGAGTGAGATTCCAACTCAAAAATAAAATGCACAAAAGGACTATAATAAAGTATATTCACATACTTTTTTTTACTGAAATGAAACCTTTTCTGTTTATTGCATAGCCTGAATGTTTTTTCATATCTTTTAATATTCTTCTATAATATAATTTTATGCAGATTCAAAATATTGTCATATGGATATATCATAATTTGTTGTGGGTTTTTTTTTTTTTTTTAGTTGGAATCTCACTCTGTCACCCAGGCTGGAGTGCAGTGGCATGCTTATGGCTACTGCAACCTCAATCTACTGGGCTCAGGCGATCCTTCTGCCTCAGCCTACCAAGCAGCTGGAACTATAGGAGCGCACCACAATGCCCTGCTAATTATTTTGGTTCACTAAGTTGCCCAGGGTGGTCTTGAACCCCGGGTTTAGGTAATCCTCTGGTCTCCACCTCCCAAAGTGCTGGTATTTCAGGCATGAGCCACTGTGCCTAGCTGATATATCATAATTTTTAAATAATTCTATCAGATATTTAAGATATTTCATATTGTTTCCTGTTCTAAATAATGATATAGCAGTGAACAGGTTTGTAGCAAAATCTCAGTGTGATTCCTATTGATTTTTTCAGAAATAAAATTATTGGTTAAGGGATATATAGAATTTCAAGACTATTGTGTTGACCAAATTGCCATTTAGAAATGTCAATCCAGTTTATACTCAGTCATGTCTAAGGGTATATGAACAGACTTAAATTTATGACCATTGTTAGAATCTGGTAGGATAAGCAATAATACCAGACATTGAAATACCAGAAGTTATGGAATATATAGAATATTTGGCTACCCATTTTGATTCCTCATTTCCTTAAAAATCATGGGAAATGATTGCTTTACCGTCTATACCTAGAGCTTTATAGCATTTATGTTGGGTAAAATAACACACTAAATGTAGATTTTTACATAAAATCTTATCTAAACTTTGGGTTATTTTCTCTCTTTTGAAAAAATTAAGATGGTATTTATATAAAATTACCATTTAAAATATATACCTTGTTGAATTTTGGTAATTATTTACAAATTTGTAACCACCTTCACAATAAAAGTATAGAACAGTTCCTTACCCTAAAAGGTTCCCTCATATCCCTTTGTGGTTGATCTCACTCCCCTCTCCTACCCTAGGCAAGCACACATCTGCTTTCTGTCACTATAGTTTGATTTTTCAAGAATTTCATATAACTTGAATCATGAAGTGTGTATGGTTTTTTGTTTGAGCTCTTTTACTTAGTGTATTTTTGAGACTTGCTTTTCACTTAGTGTATTTTTGAGACTTGTTCATATTAGTATATGTGTTACTGTTTTTTCCATTTATATTGTTGAGTTGTGTTTCATAATACGGATATCTATAATTTGTTGGTCCATTCACCATTTGATAGACATTTGGGTTGCTTCTAGTTTTTGATTATTACGAATAATACTGCTGTGATCACCTGCATACACATCTTTTTGTGAACATATTTTTGTTTGTTTTGAGTTGGGATCTTACTCTGTCACCCTGGCTGGAGTGCAGTGGCACAATCATGGATCCCCACTGCCTTGGTCTCTTGGGCTTAGGTGATCCTCTTGCCTCTGTCTCCTGAGTAACTGGGACTACAGGTGTGCACTACCATGCTTAGTAAAGTTTTTTTCTTTTTTTTGGCAATTTTTTGTAGAGACTAGGTCTTGCTATGTTGGCTAGGCCAATCTCGAACTCCTGGGCTCAAGCTGTCCTCTGACCTTGACCTTCCAAACTCCTGGGGCAAATGTTTTTATTTATTTTGGTTAATGCCTACCAAATAGAATGCCTAGGTCCTATAGTAATTAATGTTTAACTTTCTGTGATACATGCTGTTTACTCAAGTAGCTGTACCTTTTTGCATTTTTGGCAAAAATGTATGAGAGTTGTAGTTTCACATCCTTGCCAACACTTGGTTATTGAGCCTATTTAACATTAGTTGTTTTTATTGTATGTAGTGGTATTTCACTGTGGTTTTAATTTGGATTTCTCTATTGACTAATGATATTGTAAGCTTTGGATTTTAATATCTGCTTTATGAATGCTACCACATTTTGAAATGGTGGAAAGTAAAATGAGAACATATTCTTACTTTGTGAGAATTGAAATTGTCTGTGTAAGCATATGTTCAAAGGATACCTGTGTAATTGAGTGCTAATCATTTCCATGGTATGACTTTAGTAGCTTGACTAATTACAGTTAATGTTAGTGTCTTCCTTCCCTTAAAAGGGTAAGTTAATACTTTTTGGTTTTTGTTTGGATTATTCTTATTCTATACAGTGATTTTACAAAAAAGTCACTAAACAGAGTTATTTTTTGGTTTGACAAAAGAGGTGATTATGAGCTTTGTGTTTTTGAGATTATGATCTTAGAGTTCCTTAATTCTTGAATAATTGATTTAGAAATTTTAGATGAGTCCAAGGATTAGAAATAAAAGGATTATGAACAAATGATGATTTGTCTCTTGTTTATTCTTAGGACATTTTTATTCCATCATCAAGTTTGGAAGAACAATCAAATGATGGGAAGAAAGGTGGAGATTTGCATAGTTCATCTTTGACTGTTGAGTGTTCTAAAACTTCAGAGATAGAACCAAAGAATTCCATTGAGGATCTTGGGCTATCTTTGACAGGGGATTCTTGCAAATTGATGCTTTCTGCAAGTGAGTATAGTCAGTCCCCAAAGATGGAGAGCTTGAGTTCTCATAGGATTGATGAAGATGGAGAAAACACACAGATTGAGGATACTGAACCTGTGTCTTCAGTTCCCAATTCCAAACTTGTTCCTGCTGAAAATAATAGAATCCTGATGAATCCAGCACAGGATGACCAAGTAGAAATGAGTCAGAATGATGACAAAATAAAAGGAGATGACACAGAGACCAGGGATGATATTAGTATTTTTGCCACTGGTTGCAAAAGCAGAGAAGAAACTGTACCAGAAGATGTTTGTATTGATCTTACTTGTGACTCAGGAAGTCAGGCAGTTCCTTCTCCAGCTGCTCAATCTGAGGCACTATCTAGTGTATTAGATCAGGAGGAAGCTATGGAGATTAAGGAACACCATCAAGATTCGGAGGGGTCTTCAGAGTCTGAAGTGGAAGAAATTCCTGAGACTCCTTGTGAAAGTCAAGGAGAGGAGCCCAAAGAAGAAAGTATGCAGTGTGTCCCATTGCACCTTTCTGTGACTGAAACTCAGTCCCAAGAGTTGTGTCTTCAAAAGGAAATTCCAAAACAAGAATGCCCAGAAGCTATGGAAGTTGAAACTAGTGTGATTAGTATTGATTCCCCTCCAAAGTTGCCAGCACTTGACCAAGAATTAGAACATAAGGATCAGGAAGCTTGGGAAGAAGCTACTTCAGAGGACTCAAGTGTTGTCATTGTTGATGTGAAAGAGCCATCTCCCAGAGTTGATGTTTCCTGTGAACCTGTGGAGGGAGTTGAAAAATGCTCAGATTCCCAGTTGTGGGAGGATGTTGCTGCAGAAATAGAACCATGTGCTGAGAATAGATTAGATACTGAGGAAGAAAAGAGTATACAATATGAAGGAGATCTGAAATCAGTGGCTACAGAAAAGGAACCTACAGAAGAAGACTCTCCACAGCCTCCCTTGCCTTTAGTGAGTGCAGATGTTCCTCCAAGACCTGACCAAGAGATGCAGCAGCCTCAGCCTCAAGAGAAAACAGATAACTCATTAACAGAAGACTCAAAAATGGCTAATGCAAAGCAGCTAGGCTCAGGTGCAGAGGTCCAGCAGCTGGAGAAGGCCTCTGCCCAAGCCTCACAAAGCTTCTGTGAAAGTTCTAGTGGTGAGTGTGATAATAGATTAATCTGTATCTCCAACCAAATTATAGTTTGGAATGTAAGATTGGAGACGACTGTATGCTTATGTCAGAGCTGAACATTAACTTTGGTACATGTTTCTGAATAGCTAATAATCATTGGGAAATTTAAGTTTTTATATTTTTCTCTTATACCTATAACTGTGGGATTAGAGATCATTGAGATATATCAACTTTATAACTCAGGAGTGGAGTAATCAATATAAATATGTGGAAATTGGGCCAGTCTTGGGGGCTCACAACTGTAATCCTGGCACTTTGGAAGACTGAGGCAGGAAGATTGCTTGAGGCCAGCAATTTGAAGCTGCAGTGAGCTGTGATCATGCCACTGCACTTCAACCTGGGACAGAGTGAGACTTCAACTCAAAAAAAAAAAAAGAAAGAAAGAAAGAAATTGTAGCAATCTGATTTTTTTCTACTTAGGTCTACAGTTGCCTTGAAATATAAGGATCTTTTAAAATTAACCTTATGCAATAAAGTCACATCCATAACTCTGCTAATGTGTATGCTGTTATTGGTTACTTACTCTTTATGGGCATTAAGTAAAGTTTCTATTGGTTCAACATAAATACAGCCAGGCTTGGTGGCTCAGACCTATAATCCCAGCACTTTGGGAAGCTGAGGCAAGAGGATTGCTTGAGCCCAGGAGTTTGAGACCAGCCTGGACAACATAGCGAGACCTTGTCTTCACACACACACACACAAAAAATTAACTGGGCATGGTTGTGTGCACCTCTCATTCCAGTTATTTGGAAAGCTGAGGTAGAAGGATTGCCTGAACTCAGGAAGTCGGGGCTACTGTAAGCTATCATCTTGCCATGCACTCTAGCCTGGGTAACAGAGTAAGACTCTGACTCAGAAATAATTAAAATAAGATATGTGTAGAGTATTGTGCATGACATTAAAAAAAGAATTCAAGCCGGGCTCGGTGGCTCAGCCTGTAATCCCGCGCCTTTGGGAGGCTGAGGTGATCGGATTGCCTGAGCCCGCGGGTTCGAGACCCGCCTGGGCAGGCAAGACCTCATCTCTACAATAAATCAAAAAATCGGCCAGGCGTGGTAGCGCATGCCTATAATTCCAGCTCCTTGGAAGGCTGAGGCGGAAGGATCGCCGGAGCCCAGCAGGTCGAGGCTGCGGTGGCCGGGAGCGGCCACTGCACTCCAGTCTGGGCGACAGAGTGAGACTCCAACTCAAAAAAAAAAAAAAAATAAAAAGGATTCAAACTTTGTAAATGCTCAGAGTTAGTATAATATATGAACAAAGCAAAACAAATTTTAAAAAAAAACCCAACAAAAGAACAAGATACAGACTTAAGAAAACAGTCTTCTAGGGATATAGAAGTGGGAAAAAAACAGTATTTGGACATTATATCTATGGTCATATTTTTTGGTTTGTCTACAACAGTCCCAGTATATACTCTTTATCTAGGTGTCATTATTATTCTCCCCCCCCCCCCCGTTTTCAATAGTACTTTTGGCCTGGCTCCATGACTCGCCTGCAATCCTTAGCACTTTGGGAGGTGGAGGCGAAAGGATTGCTTGAGCCTAGGGGTTCAAGACCAGCCTGGGCAACTTGGCTACAATAAATAAAAAAATTAGTGGCATGTGGTGGTACAGGCCTGTAGTTCCAGCTACTTGGAAGAATGAGGTGGAAAGATAATCTGAGCCCAGTAGGTTGAGTCTGCAGTGGTCATGAGCATGCCACAGCACTCCAGCCTGGGTGACAAAGTGAGACTCCGACTCAGAAAAAAAAAATACTAGTTTTTTTTGTTGTTGTTATTCGGTTTTGTTTTTACTTTTTGATTGCCTCTATTCATTAGTGGTTTTGTTGTTGTTTGTTTTCACTTGGAGTCTCACTCCATTTCCCAGGTTGGATTGCCTTGGCATGACTAAACTCCTAGACTCCGGCAGTGCTTCTGAGTCAGCCTCCTGAGTAACTGGGCTTACAGGCACATGCCACTATGTCGGGCTAATTTGTTTGATTTTTTTTTTTGGTAGAGACAAGATCTCGCTCTGTTTCCTAGTCTGATCTCAAACTCCTGGGCTCAAGTAGTCCTCCTGCCTCAGCCTACCAAAGTGCTGGGATTATAGGCATGAGCTACCACACCTAATCTCATTAAGTTCTGTATTTAGGATTTTTTTTTTCTTCAGAACAAGAGTTGTTACAGCTAAACAGGAAGTTAAGGATTATTGGTTTCAATCTTTTCTTCCTAAAGTCATGTGGCTACTTAGTGATTGAGATGGGATTAAAAACTAGATCTCCTGATCCCAAGTCTGTACTTTTCCCTCTTGTAAAACTATATAATATGGTTTCTCTGATCTGAAGAGTTATGGTACAGAACATCTGAATGACCTGAAATTTTGTATATTAAGTGTTTTTATAATTTTGTTACATTTAAATATAATTAATAACCTGTGCTATGAAAGTATCATGACTTGTAGATTGTTTTAATATGGTTACTTAGGCTACTTTTTAATTATCTTAATAATTGTATGCCAAAGAAGCTTCTAAAACAATTGAGATATTAGTTCTATTATTTTAATAATCATCTTAATGAATTATTGTTTGCACTATTAATTGGCAGAGCCAGCTATTTTTATTTGTCATAGACATTGCCATAGTGAAACTTATTTTACTGGTATTGTTAATATCCAGATTATTGAAAATGCTAGTAAGTGATTTTCTGCTTGCTTCAGGATTTTAGATCTTGAGCAAACAGCAAAAAGCAATGAAGAATGTTTGGGAAAATAGTATTTATGACAAGAAGTTAAAGAAATTAAAATAGTTTTTACTGAAAATTACAACATGAAGGGAGAATAATAGTTTTTGGCTATTTTTAGAGAATTAGTCTAAAATAAAGTAAATCATTCAGAAGAACATCGCAAAAAGAACAGAAAAGGTATCCTATGCTTAAATTATTGTTGTTTTAGTTTCTAAACCCTAAGAAAGACTAATTTAAATGAGTAACCTCTAAAGAGTAGTGGTTCTTCAGTCTGAAAAGACAGAATGAAAGGTGTGAATTGGATGAGTTTCACGTTTTTCAAGTCCATTAGATTTCTGTTTGCTTGCTAAAGCTAGAAAGGCACTTGTATTTGGTGTTCTTAATCGCCTAATTGTTTTAAAAAATAAAGATATATGCTTAATTGTGAAAAAACATTCAAACAATACAGGAAAGTGGAAATTGAAAGTGGGGAGAGTGAGTGGGGAGAGAGAGGGAGAAAGGGAATAGAGAGACAATGTATACAGAGAGAGGGAGAGAATTAATCTTAAATACCTCCATTTATAGATAACTTGTCACTGTTAACAGTTTGGAGACCTCTTCAAACATTTGTCTATGGAGAGTACCTGAAAAAGCAAATTTAGCAAGATGATACTTGGAAGCCCAGACTTATTCAGCATAGAACAAATTTATGGTGGGTTGATGATGTGAAAAATCATAACAAGTTCAATAAGTCTTTAATTAAATTCACAAGTGATAGTCTATAATAGGTTAATAATGATCAGGAAAACTAGATATGTTTGGGGCTCTAGCTGTAACCTTTGTTTGATTACTTGATTGAATGTCATCCTAATTGGCCGTTAATGCCAGAGGCAGCCTCTTGGGTAAATTGTTCATGCATGGTATCACCCGATATGGAAATTCTTATATTTTTAATTAGATGGCTTTTAATCAATTATTAGAGGTGACCAGTTCTAAGTACAAAAGAAGTACAAAAGAAGAAAAAAATGGGATTTAAATGATGAACAGAGGCTGGGTGCTGTGACTTACACCTGTAATCCCAGCACTTTGTGAGGCAAAGGCAAGAGGATTGCCTGAGTCCAGGAGTTCGAGACTAGCGTGGGCAACTTGGTGAGCCGTCGTCTCTACAATATATCCAAAAAGAAAAAAAAAAAAAATTAGCCGGGCATGGTGGCACATGCCTGTGGTTCCAGCTACTTGGAAGGCTGAGGCAGCCCAGCAGGTCGAGGCTGTGGTGGCCGTGAGTGTGCCACTGCACTCCAGCCTGCAGGAAAGAGTGAGACTCCTACTCAAAACAAACACACAAACACAAAATTTATAACAAAGCTAGGGGAGACCTTCCTGACATTAAGAGTTTTAAATATTGCTTTGGACTAATGAATTCTCTAAAGTCCCTAAGGTCAAACTCTCCATTCAGGTGGCTTGACAATTGGTAGTAAGTTTCCTTTTGTTTCTTCATTCATATTCTTAATTGGTTGGTGTGACATACAACACACCATAACCCATGATAATCTGGGAAAGCAAGAAAGGACTTGATAATTTAAATAATGTGGGAGTGTTAAATGTTAGAGAAAGAGTTTAATATGAGGAAAATTCCAGTAAATGTAAAAGGATACATATGTCAGTAAATTCATTTTTCAGAAATTGGCAATAATTTGACTAGTTTAGTGGTTTTTTTCAGATGGATGAACAAAAGCAGAGAAATGGGAAAGCATTTAGAGGACATTGAAGAGAGGCTTTATTATGAACATGAATAATTGATGACCGGAAATGTAGGCTGCTGCTAGTTAATTGAATGATGACTACAGTAAGGAATTTCTAGGGAAACCTTGAAGTTATTTGGCCAGGGCCTAACATATTCAAAGCCATTTTTCTAAGAAGTCTGCTTTGGTTGCTGTGTGCAGAAGGAATGAGCAGTTGGGAGAGAGGGAGACTTCAGGCAGAGAAAGTGGTTGATAGACTGTTGTAATAATCGAGGAGTGAGGCATTAAAAACCTGATGAAGGTAGTGGCAGCGATACTCCTAGGGCCTGTAAAATTCTGAATTTTCCATTAGATTATATAGTAATGCAGTTAGATAAATGGTGCAAAAATTACTTTTCATAAGTTTCATGTAGTACCATATAACCCTGTTATATGGATATATTTTTAGTAATTTATGCTTGCACATACTTGCATATTGTATGTCACATAGAATGTTCTGCTTAAAGATTTTATACAAATTTTCAGAAGTCTGAAATGTATGAGGTTTTACGAGGTGTTTTGTTTTTGTGTTTTTAGTTTCTATATCTCTTCTAATTTCTTTATTAGCCTGAAGAACTTATTTATAAGAAGTTATCAGAGAATGAATGCTTATCTGCCTGACCCATTTCTCTTCTTTCCATGACTGTGGTCAAAGTCTTTGCCAGTTACTTGTAATGTTGAGATTCTCCACTCATACTCTTTATAGTTAATTTAGCTGTATCTATGCTTTCATCCTTTACTTCTGAAGACTGTTTCATTTTCCTTTTTCATTCCCTCAGATTACTAATTCATTTTCTCTTACATATAGTTGTAAGAGATTCTTTGTTATTTTGTGATTTTGAGGGGAAAAAATATCAAGGTGCTTGTTATTAAAGATAATAAAGGATAGAAGTATAGTGGGAAAAGATGTAAAAAGCAAACTGTTTACACAAGTAGTAGTGTTTGAGTATGTCAGATTATAGTTCTTTTGAGTTATCCCAGGAAAGTAAGAACAAATTTTCATGTATTCGTTTTAAGAGGACAGTCTGGCACAATTCTTACATTCTCTCAGATGTACTATTTTATTAAAAGAGATAAATTAGGAAATCAGAAAAAGTGATTTTTTTTTTTGGCAGTTTGCTAATTCTGGTTAGCAAAAATTTGGAACTGGGACTTTGTTAAAAAGTAGTTTTATGTCTTGACAAATGTTTTATGTTTGTAATAACTTAATATCAACTAACCAAAATGTGTAAACTAGGGTGCTCATATATATAGGATTTACTGTTGTGCACAGATTTAGGTATGAACATTACTGCTTTGGCCTAGAGTGAATGCTGATCATACTGCAGAACTATACAACCATTAGATTTCTGTTAGAATCAGTGAGTGTTTTGAGGTCCTTTGACCCATGAGATCCTTTGTTACTTCTTTGATTAGCTTGTAAATTATAAATATTACCATCAGACTTTTCTTTGGAGAATCCTACAGATGACTAAGGCTTATAAATTAACTCCTTTGGTTAGCATTGCACAAAATTACATTGTCTGGATTTTAAACTGTCCTAATGTATATTGGAGTATCCCCAGATGGGATCTCAGATGTTCTTATGACCCTGTGTTCTTAAGGCCTTGCAGTCTTTGAGCTTCCTCTGTTTGTCTGCTCTCTGGTTGTCTATTTTGTGTTTGTCCTGTTGTTGACTGTTAAGAGAACAGAGACAATAGTGGAGAATTGGTCAGGAGGGTGATGGAAATGAGACAGAATTTGAGAGCAAAGGAAAAGAGTAATTGAAATATTTCTTGCAGTTCCCATTATTTTTTCTTATTTTATATGCCTGTTTTTGTTTTCCAGAAACTCCATTTCATTTTACTTTGCCTAAAGAAGGTGATATTATTCCACCACTGACTGGTGCAACTCCACCTCTTATTGGGCACCTAAAATTGGAGCCCAAGAGACACAGTACCCCTATTGGTGAGTGAATACCAAGTAATGATATTTAAAGCAGAGTTTCTGAGATATCATTCTTTATGCAAGTGGTATATCATGTCTGAGGAGTTGGGCCTGACTGTTCAGGTTGATTTTTGTCTTAGGAAGATTAGGGTTGTGGAGTCTAATTCTATGATTATTACCAGAACATGAGAGATGATGAGAGGAAGAAAAGAAAGGTGGAGGGAAAGAAGAGAGATAATATTTATAAGGATTTCATCACAATACTTGCAAGGCAGTAGAATCTGAGTGCTAAGTGGTGATATAGGGCTGTTTTATAAGGAAGGAGCAGAAGTAAGGTTAGAAGTACTATTTATTCGGGACCTTGGCTAATTAATCAGTCTGCTGCTTGGCAGGGCAAGAAAACTTAGATCCTTCTTCCCTGAAGCAGCCAGTAGTCTTCTACATTAACCTATTTGTTTTCTCTAGTCAGTGCTGAGAGGTAACAGTCATGCCGTCTGGAGTCTCCTGCTACCTATGCCTGATGCTGGCAGATGTGGGTTGGCTGAGGGCTCATGCAGCATCCTTTGTCCAGATGCAGAAGTGGAACTGAATCCTGTTGCTCCTCTTAAGACCAGGTGTCAATACTAGTTCATAGTTGTTGATACTTATGACAGGATCCATCCTAGGAACCCCCTTCAATCTTGCAGAGCTGTGGAGCCAAACAGGCTGACCTTGAATTGCTGTTTTTTGTGTTTGTATTTTAGTGTTCTTTCTTTCTTCCTTCCTGCCTCACTTCTTTCAGGTATTAGCAACTATCCAGAAAGCACCATAGCAACCAGTGATGTCATGTCTGAAAGCATGGTGGAGACCAATGATCCCATACTTGGGAGTGAAAAAGGAGATTCTGGGGCTGCTCCAGAAATGGATGATAAATTGTGTCTAAGAATGAAACTGGTTAGTCCTGAGACAGAGGCAAGTGAAGAGTCTTTGCAGTTTAGCCTGAAAAGTAAGTTTTATTTTATGTTAATCTTGGGTATTGATTATATTCTAGTTATAACGATTGATACTGTTATAAATGTATTTTTGAAGTCTTTTTCTTATAGATTTCATTATTTACTTTTGGCCAGCTTCTCATGATACTGAATATGCTCCATTTTATAGTCTTTATGTTGCTGCTTATATTGCTGTATTAAACCTATGTAAAGTAATTGTTTTTCATATTCAGAAAGTGTTCAGAAGAGAATAGAAAATATAGGATCGTGGTTTCACATTGTAGATCTATGTTGACTCTCACACAAATTACAAGTTGTTTAGTATGGCTAGAATACAGAGAAGACATAAATAAATGACTGCAAAATAAAGACCAGATGCTCAAATGCTTTTTACATCATGCTGTGAAACTGAAGAATTTTAGGCAGAAGAGTAATATGATCAGATTTGGTTTTTAAAAAGGATCAGCTGAGTGTTTCAAAACTTTGTGCCTTTGTGCATGATGTTTTCTTTCCTTGTGTTGCCCCTTTCCTATCCTCCTCCCTGGCAAACTCCTACCCAGTCTTTAACCAGGAAGTGAAGTCTTTGGTACTAGGTATGGAGATGAAAGGATGAATTTGAGAGGTGAAGACTAGACAGAACCGTGGGGCCAGGATATGGAAGGGGAAGGAAAAAAATATGAAATGACTCTTTACATATACTGCATCATCTCATTTTCATAATAGCGCTTCCAAGTAGGTATCTGTGTTTTCATTTTATTGATGAGAAGACAAAGAGAGGTTTTAAAATTATATGCCTAAAGTTATGATAATTGATAAGAAGTAGAGCTAGAATTCAAGTCAGGCTTAACTTGAAAGCTTATAATTTACCCACTAGATAGTTTGTAAAAACTGTTGAAAAAGGTTAGAAGAAGTCTTATAAAGGAGATTATAAAGGAACATTCAGGGAGGAGGAAAACTAGGGAGAGTTGTATGAGGCCATGTTGGCTTATGGGGAGGAGAGTTATAAGAAGGTAATGTCAGAAGTAGGAGCGAGTTTAGTAAGGTATGTCTGAAAATGTACATTGGCTTTGGCAATTAGGATCTATTTGGTGAATCTGGCAAGAGCCCTTCCAGTTTAGTGGGAGATATACCAGAAGTAATTGAGTAATTGGGATGGGGAAGAGAAGAAGAGGTAGCAAATGGTACTCTCTATTTTTGAGAAGTTTATGTGAGAAAAGAAGAGAAAATATGGTAAAGTAGAGGCAAATGCAGGGTTGAGGGAGGATTTGATATTTTTAGGTTGGGAGAGGCCTAAGCAAGGTTATGGACTCAAAGGAAGGATCCACAAGAGAGGGGCTAGGTTAAAGATGAGGGGATAGGGGAAAGAGTTGATAAATCTTAGGTCCTGAAGGATTTGGGTGGGGAAACTATCAAAGACCACATAGACTAGGTTGGATAAGAGGGACTTCTAATTCTCTGAGACCAAAGAAAATTAATTAAAGCTAATATATTTTGAGCTGTTACCATATACCAGGCACTTCACATGTACAACTCATTCAATCTTGTAGCCTATGAAGTAGATTCTAGTATTATTATTCCAATTTTACACATAAGAAAACTGAGGCACAGGACTGTCAAACACCTTCCCTAGAATCACATAGCTAGACATTGGAGTAGACTGGATTCAAATCGAGGCAATCTGGTTCCAGAAATTTAATGTTATTGTGCTTCTTAGTGCTCATTGACTTGAATCTTAAGAACCTCAATAGATATTAAAGCATTGCATCCATTTATCATCACTATTATGATCTTCTCTGGAATACAGTAAAGATTTTTTAGTATCTCTTTTAATTTTTTGCTGCAGGTTCTGTCTTGAAAATGTGCTTAATTTTTCAAATATCTTTCCTAAAACACTTTGGGAAGAACTTGGGTACCTTCTATTTTTGGGTCTTAAAATGTACACTATTTAAAATTTGTTCATCAATCTAAAATATTTTTACATATATTTTATTTTATTAAAAGAGTTTTGTTTTGTTTTTTTTTGAGTTGGAGTCTCACTCTGTCACCCAGACTGAAGTGTAGTGGCTACTGCAGCCTCGACCTGCTGGGCTCTGGCGATCCTTCCGCCTCAGCCTTACAGTAGCTGGAACTACTGGCGTGTGCTACCACGCCCCACTAATTTAAAAGAGTTTTTTTATTTTTTAACTTTTTAAAAACATTCTTATTGTTTTAATGTTTTTATTTTGTATTTTTTATTACATAATTTTTAACTTGTATGGGAAGAGAAGAATTGGGATTCAGTTTAATTTTTTTGTTTAAAAATTTTACAGCTTAGTAATTCATTATATTGTATTTCTGGTCAGACTGCTTAGTCTTATGTAGGAAATTTGAAAGAACACTGGTTGGTAGAAGTGAGAAAACAGCCGGGCTCGGTGGCTCAGCCTGTAATCCCAGCACTTTGGGAGGCTGAGGTGAGTGGATTGCCCGAGCCCGCGGGTTCGAGACCTGCCTGGGCAACTCGGCGAGACCTCATAATCAAAATGAGCCGGGTGTGGTAGCGCACGCCTGTAGTTCCAGCTACTCAGAAGGCTGAGGTGGAAGGATTGCCAGAGCCCAGCAGGTCGAGGCTGCGGTGGCCGGGAGCGGCCACTGCACTCCAGTCTGGGTGGCAGAGTGAGACTCCAACTCAAAACAAAAACAAAAACAAAACAAAAATAAGAAGTGAGAAAACGTGTACCATTAAATTACAAGAAATTTTTATGTTTGCTTTTTAGTATTACTTATTTCTATTTCTTTTTATGTTGCAAATACTAGTAGAGCAGGGCAAGGGTTTTTAGGTGTGATACTAACTGAATTCTGTTTCTTTTTCCTTTCTCTTCTTGCTTTTGTTTTTATTCAGAGCCTGTGACTGGTGAAAGAAAAAATGGATCTACTGTTGTTGCTGAGGCTGTTGCCAGGTAACCAGAGCTGGTTGCTATTTAGAGTTTAACACAGAGCTACTGGTAATGCGAGGAAGATGGTTTATCAACAGAGGAAAAACTTAATGTGAAACTCGAGCATGGAGATTTAGCAATGTGTTGAATTTATCATAAACTTTCTTATTAGTACTTCTAAAGTCCAGTAAAACTTTTTCTATGCTTATAATTAAGATATTTAAAGGTCTTTTGTTCATGTGAAAGTTTGCTCCTTTGTTTTTTTTCTGTTGATGAGACTGAGATTGTTACTGCTATTGGTGAGAAGAAGCAAGCTTAACAAGAGGTGACTATAGAGCTTGTTCCTTCTGCAAGCCCATACTCAGCCATAATCTTTGACAATTTTCTCTTCTGCCTGCCAAATTACTATGTTGAGCTGTTATTTTTGCTTTGTCATGAGTGCTGTAATACTTTGAGGAAGAGAATGATCCTGTACTGAGGCTTTGGTGGTATGCTTTGCCATCTGGTGGCTGTGAGAGTAGAATTGTTTCATTTATATCTGACATGAGTCATCCAGCATGAAAACACTAGGAGCAGTCTGTGAAATATAGGCAAAGATTCTTAAATCACGTGCTAGGCAGGTGCTGCAAATAAGAAAAGCATGCTAGGTATAAGACAGCTAGAACGTTCAGGACAATGACAAACTGATTGTGTGCCCCATTTAACTCCAGCTGGTAGTTGTCATTTGAAAATGCATACTCATTGTTGCCAAATTTTTAAGTTTTTAAAGGAATTTAGATTTAAAAAAATAAAAGTTCAACCAGGCGCAGTGGCTCAGCCTGTAATCCCAGCATTTTGGGAGGCCGAGGCCAGAGGATTGCCTGAGCCTGGGGCTTCGAGACCAGCCTGGGCAACTTGGTAAGACCTTGTCTCTACAATAAATCACAAAAATGCTGAGTGTGATGGCATGTGTCTATAATTCCAGCTACTTGGAAGGTTGAGGTGGAAGGATCGCCTAAGCCCAGCAGGTCAAGGCTACAGTGGCCATAAGCATGCCACTGCCCTCTAGCCTGGGCAACAGGAGTGAGACTCTAATTCAAAAAAATAAAAGATAAAAATAAAATAAAATTTCAAATAAAACAAGCCTGTGGTCTAAATTTGACCCTGAGTTGTGAGTTTCTGCCTCCTTTCAAAATCTTTTGATCTGATCTTAGGTATGTTTTAGATTGGTGGCTTTCTGGGCTCTTGAATATTTAATCCAAAAAATAACTACCTTAGAGTCTTTATTCCGTTGAAGTCCCTTTTATGTAGTCCTAAAAGTTGAGGAAAGCGAAGTTTGTATGTGGTCTTTTTAACTTTAACAGAACAAGTTGTTTTTAATCTGTATATGTGCATATTAAGAGGGTACAGAGTATATTGCTGAAGCTTCCAGAATCCTTAGAGTGGAATGTAGAGAAACGAAAATTAGGAAAAAATTTGAGCAGAGGGTTGAAATGGTAGCTCATAGAATAAGATGAAATTAATTAGTATAGTTGTGAAG
The DNA here is from genome assembly GCA_027257055.1 of Cephalopachus bancanus. Taxonomy (NCBI): domain Eukaryota; kingdom Metazoa; phylum Chordata; class Mammalia; order Primates; family Tarsiidae; genus Cephalopachus; species Cephalopachus bancanus. Next base: position 822,855 of record JAPVLO010000148.1, on the reverse strand, counting down.
CAGATTTTGTATATGGGATCTAGATTTTTAAAATTTTGACTGTTTTGCCATCAGGTCCACCACTGGAAATCTTTTGAAGTAAGCTCTGTTAGAATATTATAAATGGTTATTGCTTCACTCACATTTTATGTGAAGCTTTTAATTGTTTCTGTAACTGGACTCTATTCAGGTTACTTGTCATCGTATTACTCAATCATTTTACAATGGAAGATTTTAAGCATATATGAAAGTAGAGAGAATAGTATAATGGACCACCATGTATTCATCACTTAGTTTCAAAAATTACTTATGGTCAGTCTTGATTCATTTATAGATACTTCCAGCACCTCCTACCCCACTGAATTGTTTTTAAGGTAATTCCAGCATTATATCATTTTATCTGTAAATATTTCAGTGTTATCTCTAAAATATAAGGATTCTTATTTTAAACTTAACCATAGCCAGGCATGGTAACATGCACTGTAGTCCCAGCTACTTGGGGTGGGGGCGGGGGCCGAGGTAGGAGGATCACTTGAGCCCAGGAAGTCAAGGCCGCAGTGAGGCAGGATTGTGCCACTGCACTCTAGTCTGGGTGAAAGAGTGAGACCTTGTCTCAAATAAACAAACAAACTTAACCATATTGCTGTCAGCATACTTTAAAAAATTGACAGTAACTTCTTAATATCAAGTATTCAGTGTTCAGTTTCTGTAATTTTCTCATAAATGTATTTTTACAGTTTGTTGGAATCAAGGTCTAAATAAGGTCTACAGATTGCATTTGTTTGATATGTCTCTTAACTCTTTTTAAACTTAGATGCCCCTTCTCTCTCTTTTTCTTTTTCTTTTATAAGTTATTTACTTGTAAGGAACTGAATTGTTAGGAAACTTTCAGTTTTCATATTTATGATATTTAATATAATCCTCTATTCACCTTGTTTCTAGTATATCATCCTTGAAATTTTTTAATTATGCAAATTTGAAACAAATATGAAGAATTTGCATTTTGATGTAAGGTGGGATGCTGAGAAAGCATTTTATTCCCTCTGTACCTAAAGTATCTTCTGAGGTACTTTTATTTTAAAAACTAACAGAATGTGATGCTTTAATATATTATCCTAGTCCTCAGGAGACCATGTCTGTGTTTGGCTGTATCAGCGAAGCCCAGCAAGAGAATGAGACTCAAAGTGAGGTTCCCCCCTCTACACCTATCAGGTGAGCATTATTTTCATAGAATCTTTTGGGCTTCGTTGATTCATAAAGTGGTTGGTACCAAAATCCTAATATGTACTGTGCTGTGGTTTGAATATGGCCCCCAAAGTTGTGTTGTAAACTTAATCCCCAATACAACACTGTGAGAGATGGGATCTTTAAGAGGTAATTAGATCATGGGAGCACTGCCCTCATGAATAGTTTGAGGCTATTATAGTGGGAGTGGGTTAATTATGAAAGGAAGTAGTTCAACCCCCTTTCCACCCTCTTGCATATTCCCTTGCCATATGATGCCTTCTACCATGTTACCACAGAAAGAAGGCCCTCACAAGATGTCAGAGAAGATGCTGGTGCTGTGCCCTTGAATTCTCGGCCTCCAGAAACAGCCAAATACTGTAAATCTCTTTTCTTTATAAATTACCCAGTCTGCAATATTCTGTTATTAACAGCAGAAAGCAGACTAAGACATGCTACTACTATTTTGTGAGTTTGAGTTTACTTTTTATCTGAGAGACTATAACATTCTAGATGGATTCATAAATGAGGTATCATAAGATATTGTATTAAGTATTTTATAGATACAGATTTTTGTCTTATCTGCCAATTTTATCAATTTGAAATGACCCAGTCTTTATACATTTATGAAAATAATTTATATAATTCCATATTTCTCAGATTATTTATTTTTTCTTAGTTTTAGAAAAAATACTTGCTTTTATTTCCAGACTTTTAATTTCCCCTTAGTTTCCTGCAGAGCAAATGTGAGATGCTTAACATTCCAAATTTAAAGTTTTTGAGACTTGATGGAATTGATTTTTCCATAATTTCTTTACTCCATAATTTATTAGAACAGTTCTGAAGCAGAAAAATGTTTTGAGTTTCAAGTGTTTTTTCTCTGTTTAAATAATTAAAGAATATCTTGTTTGGAATATATGATTCTTATATTTAGGGAAATAAGTAATGGCAGTTGATATGTGCTTATATTTATGAGGTAGTATCTTTCACCTTTATTTTATTTTTTCTCCTTTTTAAAATTAAAAAAATTTTATTATAGAGAGGTGAGATACAAGTGAGGATTAACTACATAAGTAGGTTGCATGCAGGTGAAGTTATACTTCTAACTGGCCCTCAATCCCCTGATAGTGGACCAGGTATCCTTTGTGTTGTCGCATGTCCCCCATCCACTTCTGTCCCTCCCTTCTCTAGCAGTGCCCAGTGACTGCTGATCCTTCCCTTGGGCTAATATGACTAATGTTTAGGACCTACTTATGAGTGAGAACATGTAGTATTGAGTACTTTGGGGTTTTTTTGGTTTTTTTTTTTTGAGTTGGAGTCTCACTCTGTTGCCCAAACTGGAGTGCAGTGGCCGCTCCCAGCCACCGCAGCCTCGACCTGCTGGGCTCTGGTGATCCTTCCGCCTCAGCCTTCCAAGTAGCTGGAACTACAGGCGCGCGCTACCACGCCCGGCTAATTTTTGATTTATTGTAGAGATGAGGTCTCGCCAAGTTGCCCAGGCAGGTCTTGAACCTGCGGGCTCAGGCAGTCCACTCACCTCAGCCTCCCAAAGGTGCGGGATTACAGGCTGAGCCACCGAGCCCAGCTGAGTTCTTTGTTTTTGTAGTAGTTCACTTAGTATTGTGGTTTCCATCTCCATCCAATTTGCTGTGAAGTCCATGGTTTTTTCTTCTTTATGGCTGCATAACACTCCATTGTGTACGGTTATTTGTAATTAGACAATGTGATAATGTTTTATTTGTCAATAAGTATATCACTAATAGTGGTATTGGTAGCATAATTTCTATGTTCGTTATTCATAAAAATATTTGGAAGAAACTTGTCAGTGCTTCTACTGAACATTCTGTTTATTAAATGTGAGCTTATTAGTATTCTTGGGATTCAAATGACCCTAATGGTAAGGAAATCATATTCTCGATTGTGTTAATCTTGGTAGATGAAATGCTACTTCATATGATTCAAAAGTGGTATAGTAATCACCTAGCTATTACTAAATTTATTGAGGGCATTGTATTGCCTTCTTTTTTGATTAAAATATCTCAAAATGGAGGTGCCAAAATGTTTAACCTTGTTAGAATGAGTATTTGGGAATCTAACTGGATTTGATTCTAGTTGCTTTACAGATAGGCCTACACTTACAAGAGTTAGAAGTTTGTTAAATATGAAGATTAATTCTTCACTGTTTCACTTTGGATTTTATTCAGGATTTTTCTGCTGAAAAAAATTTTGCTTTCTTAACATGAGTTTCAGAATCTGACATGTGGTGATTTGAATAGAATTGTGTAGCTGGAACCAATATGGAGAAAGAGAGGTATCGACTAGGTACAGTGGCTCACCCCTGTAATACCAGTGCTTTGGGAGGCCAAGGCTTGAGGATCTTTTGATGCCAGGAGTTCAAGACCAGCTTGGGCAACATAGTGAGATCCTGTCTTTACAAAACATTTTTAAAAATTAGCTGGGCATGCATACCAGTAGTCCCAGCTACTTGGAAGGCAGCGGTTGGAGGATCACTTGAACCTAGGAGTTTGGAAGCTTCAGTGAGGTAAGATCAAACTACTACGTTCTAGCCTGGGTGACAGAGCAAAATTCTGTCTCTAAAATTTAACAAAAATGAAAGAAAAGAGATATGACACCTTCTTATAATATAACGGTTTTCTCTTGCTTCCAAAGTTCTTTTCTGATACATAGTTTTCTTCTTTATTGTTTCTTGGGACATTAGCTTACATCTTTATGGTGGATTTTTCTTGGTTGCTTTATTTGTGACTAAGGATTTATAAACTTGGTAGAGGCAACACTTTTTTTTTTTTTTTTGAGTTGGAGTCTCACTCTGTCGCCCAGACTGGAGTGCGGTGGCCTCTCCCAGTCACCGCAGCTTCGACCTGCTGGGCTCCGGCGAACCTTCCACCTCAGTCTTACAAGTAGCTGAAACTACAGGCGCACGCTACCACGCCCGGCTAATTTTTTGATTTATTGTAGAGTTGAGATCTCTCCAAGTTGCCCAGGCGGGTCTCGAACCCGCGGGCTCAGGCAATCCACTCACCTCAGCCTCCCAAAGGTGCGGGATTACAGGCTGAGCCACCAAGCCTGGCTCTATGTTGATCTTAATCAACAAAGCTGAACAATCCAAACAATATACATATGAAATATATATGAACCTGGGGAGGAAAATAACTATAATTTTAACATTAATCATTAGATCTATGCTAACATGAGAATGATAAATGCCAAAATTCTTATATTTGATAGCAATCTACTGAATATTACTAATGTTGCAGTGAAATGCTTGTGGTCTTTAAAGAAAGTTGAGTTCTGAATAACTCTTTCGAGGGGGGAAAAAGCAACCTAATATTTGTCTCTTGGGGGAAAAAAAGTCCAAAATAAAACAGAATTTTGCTTTAGAAGGGAAATTTCATTCAGACGTTCTACCCTGAATAAACAGCTTCTGAGGTACTTCAGTCTCTTTGTGTTGCTATAACAAACTACCATATACTGGGTGACCTATAAACAACAAATTTATTTCTCACAGTTCTGGAGGCTGGGAGTTTTAGATCAGAGCACTGGCAGATTTGGTATCTGGTGAGGACCCACTTCCTGGTTCATAAACAGCGGTCCTCACATGGTAGGTAAGGGTGAGGGAGCTCTCTAGGTCTCTTTTTTCTTTTTCTTTTCTTTTCTTTTTTTGAGTTACAGGTCTCACTTTGTCACCCAGGCTGGAATATAGTGCCATAATCACAGCTCACTGAAGCCTCCATCTGAGGTCTTTTTATGAGGGTACTAATTCATTAATGAGAGCTCTGCTAAGATCATCACCATGGGGATTAGGATTGAATTTGAGTTTTGGGGTGGGGGGACACAAACATTTAGTCTATAGAACGAGGTAAAATGTGTAAGCTTGTTTAGGGTGGGAAACAATAATGGTAATTGAAATTTTAAAATTATTAATTGAGTCATGCCCCTTCTGGTTTCTGAATCACTTTTATTGTTGCTTAGCCATTGATATGCTCAATGTCTTAAAGATTCAAACATGAATATTCAGTTCATATTTAAGATGAACTGAGTCTCTTTAATTGCTTTGTCTTGCACTGCTAATATTGATAGAGCATCTGCTGTGCTCGGTACTTTACATGTATGATCAGTAATAAACCTCAAAAGAGGTAGGTTTTACTTAGGTGTCTCCTGGTGATCGTGTTCTTACCTCTTCTTCACTGGATCATGTATCCTCGTTTCGTTGAGGCTCCTGAGAGATAAAATACAAACTGTAACAACCAAATGTCTACTAAGCTTTTCTTGGCTAGAACTCTACTTCACATCCCTCTTTGATCTTTTGTTCTGGTAAACTGAGCTAAACAACTTAGAAAGCTCAGAAACTTCTTTTTCCTCTCCTTTAAGCTCCAAAGCAGAACAGGTCCTAAAGTGCTCTTCTTTGCTCTTTCTACCTAGATAAGCTCAGATCCCAAGAAGGAGAACTCCTCCCAAATAGTAGGCAGCCCTAGCTCCATCTTTCTGTGGGCAAATACTTAAATCAGCATATGACATGATTTCTAGGCCCCTTATCATCCTTTATATTATCTTCTGGGTATATCTCAGTTTATGCCTTGTAAAATGTCACACCAAAAAGTGATAGTTGTATTCCAGGTGTGACCTTAGGGATGATCAGTTCAGAATGAATTCTTTATTCTTGCTGTTTATTAAATCTGCAAGTAGATTTTTGTAATTAATTAATTCAGAGAACAATCATTCTTTTGTTCAAAGTACATGTATTAAGTACCTATTTTATATTAAGTCACGAGTTAGGTATTTTAAATGTAAAGATGAATACAACCTAGAAACCATGTCATACGCTGAATGTTGAGTTTCCATGTAATCTGACTTGGAGTTGGTCTTTTTATTCTGGAGAATTGCTAAAGACATTTAAGAAAGCTCCTAGTCACCTGAGAAATCATGTTATCTGTTTATAATAAGACATTTAGCAAATGCTTGTGGGCTGAATAAACACATCACTGTTACCCAAGTGGGAAGACTTATGAAAAGAAATGGGCTGTATCTTTTGGTTTCTCTTTGAGAAACCAAGTCATTCTGAAATGTTTACCCCTATATATATGTCAGTACAGCTAGCGAAACTAGAATCCACCTACAACTTTATCCTTTACAAATTGAATTTTGTTTCCTAAAATTACTGGGTCAGTAGGGGATGAGCAGTTTCCAGAATGCTGGAACGTTAGAGCCATTCATAAAGCCAAATGAGACATCTAACCTCATTGATCTTTATCAAAGTAGATCCCCAAGTTGCTTTTCATCATCTATTACTTCAGTAATGGATTTATATCATTTTTTTTTTTTGAGTTGGAGTCTCACTCTGTCACCCAGACTGGAGTGCAGTGGCCGCTCCCGGCCACCACAGCCTCGACCTGCTGGGCTCCAGCGATCCTTCTGCCTCAGCCTTCCTAGTAGCCGGAATTACAGGCGCGTGCTACCACACCTGGCTGATTTTTGATTTAATGTAGAGATGAGGTCTTGCCAAGTTGCCCAGGCAGGTCTTGAACCCATGGGCTCAGGCAGTCCACTCACCTCGGCCTCCCAAAGTGCTGGGATTACAGGCTGAGCCACTGAGTCCGGCCGATTTATATTATTTTATAACTCCATTTTCCTGCATCAGGTTTCAGAGTTCATAGCTTATGATGGGAATCAATTATATGACTGTTTTATCATCATGGTGAAATTGTCCTGTGTACCATTATTTTTTTTCTACAGGAGTGACGTTATGAGAGGCCTTGTAAAGTGGTGATAGGCTTGACCACCTTAATTTCTCTCTTCCCTATATTTTGCAAGTTGTCAAAATATGGGTTCCCTCTTGCCACTATATATACCCACATACACGCTCACGCTTGGTCTTGCTTACTTGGCAATGTTTTCTTTATATGTTGTGTTTTCAGGGGGAACTTGCTCCACTTTCCAAGTACTCAAGAAGAAGAAGAAAAAGAAAAATTGGAGGCTAACCAAAGAATCAGGCAGAGTCAACAGCCTGTGAAGCCCAATAGTCCTGCCAAGGACCCTGCTTCACCTACCACCCAGCAGATGTCCCCACAGGGACCATCTAGTCTTCAAGGAGAAGCAATGGAGACAGATGTGCTAGAAGGCCAGAAAGAGGGACGGAATACCAATCAGGAAAAACCTAGTAAGGCCTCGATTGAAAGACCCAGCCAAAATAACATAGGAATTCAAACCATGGAGCGTTCTCTATGGGTCCCAGAAACTGTTTCAGCAGCAACTCAGACTGTAAAGAATGTATGTGAGCAGGGGACCAGTACAGCAGACCAGAACTCTGGAAAACAAGATGCCACAGTTCAGACTGAGAGGGGAAGTGGTGAGAAGCCAGTCAGTGCTCCTGGTGATGATACAGAGTCGCTCCATAGTCAGGTGAGAGAATATATTGGGGTGCATCGAAGGCCTTGTTTTTAACCCTCTAGACTCTCAGATAATCTCAGATAATTTAAGTTGTAGCATGTCTACCTAATAATAGTTCTTACAGTTTTGTACAGAACAGAGGTTAAAAGACAAAAACAATTAATCCAAGATGAAGACAGGGTGATGAAATTGTGGGTAGCTGTAGACAATAGATAGTCTTTTAGGGAAAGTATCACAGTGCTTGAGTTTGTCAAGTAGATCTTTACTGGAAAAGAAGCCAGGGATACAGTCGGGGTCCTATAATATTGTATATTTAGTCTTTTCCTTGTCTATCATCTTTCATCTTTCTTTCTAACTGTCAGAGATAATTACCTCTCCCCTAATTTTATTTCATCATGGTTCCCTGGGACTTAGAAAGTTAAGGAGGAAGGAGTAGCATGAAGGATAGTGTATCTCAGTATTGGAATCAGAAAGAACAATAACAGGAATAAAGAGAGAGATGGGGAAAAGTCCCCAGGTGATTAGGGACTACAGAAGAGAGGCTAAGACTAAAGATAATGGGAGGAAAAGGATTGGGGCTGAGGAAAGTGAGGCTGCAGGAAGAATAGGTTCCTGAGAATAGAGTAGAGAATGTAGGTACTAATAAAAATTGGGTAGGTAAGAGGATGAGAAGTGGTAGTAGAAATGTATGTTTTATGAAATAAGTGTGTATTATATATGTATTATGTATTATATGTATTATTATTATATATGTATTATTATGAAATAAGTATGTATTATAATATGTATTATAAACTTTACCTGTACGATGACCTCTTGTGTACCTAATCCGTACCCCAAATCTTTAAAATTAAAAAAAAAAAAAAAAAGACAAGAAGTAAGTAGGACCAGGTGCGGTGGCTCATACCTATAATCCCAGCACTTTGAGAGGCCAAGGTGGTAGGATTGCTTGAGCCCAGAAGTTGGATACCAGTCTAGGCAACATAGCAAGATCTTGTCTCCACAAAAAATAAAAAATTAGCTGGGCTTGGTGGCTTGCGCCTATAGTCCCAGCTACTCAGGAGGCTGAGGCAGAAGGATCACCTGAGCCCAGTAGGTCGAGGTTGCAGTGAGCCATGATCATGCCACTGCCCTCCAGCCTTGGCAACAGAGTGAGACCCCTAATAAAAAAAAAGTGGAAGTTCACAAAATTTCACCTGGTAACAGTGGGATCCATGGCAGAGGAAATCTGAAAGTTAATAATACAGTAGTCTCTAATTACCCACGGTTTCTTGTCTGTGGTTTCAGTTACCTGCCATCAACCACAGTCCAAAAGATTAAATGGAAAATTCTAGAATAATTCATAAATTTTAAATTGCATGCTGTTCTGAGTAGCGTGATGATATCATACACCATCTCTGACTGTATTGCCTGGGAGATGAATCCTCCTTTTCTCCAGTGCATCCATGCTACTGCCCATTAGTCACTTTGTAGCCATCTTGGTTATCAGATTGACTGTTGTGGTATTGCAGTGTTATTGTTGGAGTAACTCTTATTTTACCTAATGGCCCCAAAGAGTGGTGATGCTGACGTTTAGGATATACCAAGGAGAAACCATAAAATGCTTCCTCTAAGTGAAAAAGTGAGAGTTCTTTGATTTTTTTTTTTTTGAGTAGGAGTCTCACTCTGTCACCCAGGCTGGAGTGCAGTAGCATGCTCATGGCCATCATAGCCTTTACTTGCTAGGCTCAGGTGATCCTTCTGCCTCAGCTTTCCAAGTAGCTGGAACTACAGGTGTGCGCTACCATGCCCAGCTAATTTTTTGATTACTTATTGTAGAGTCGAGGTCTCACCATGTTGCCCAGGCTGGTCTCAAACCTGTGGGCTCAGACAATCCTCTCACTTCCGCCTCCCAAAGTGCTGGGATTGTATGTGTGAGCCACTGTGTCCAGCTAAGGTCTTGATTTAATGAGAATAATAATTGTATGTTGAGGTTGCTACAATCTATGGTAAGAACATACCTTCTGTTTGTGAAATTGTGAACAGTATAGTAAATTGTTCTATTTTAAACTAAGTTATTATTGTTAACCTCTTTGCCTACTTTATGAATTGAACTTTATTATAAGTCTGTATATAAAGGAAAAAACATAGTATATATAGGTTCAGTATTATCTGCGGTTTTAGGCACCCACTAGGGATCTTGAAATATATCCCCCTCAAATAAGGAGTAACTGTTGTAGTGGTTAAATTACCTTCTCAGTAGCTTTGGTAGATCATTTTCACTTGGGATATGCCTAGCAGAACTTCACTAGTGATGTACCTCTCATGGTGATTGTCCAAATTGTTTGTTTTGTAAAAATAAAATATCGTTCCTATTTATCGAACACTTACAACATATTAACATTGTGTTCAAGACAGTCCAATCCATGAGGTTGGTATTATTATCCTCATTTCATTTCACAGGTAAAGAAACCAAGCTGAAGAGATGTTAAATAACCTGTCCAAGATTTTGCAGTCAGTAGATGGTAGAACTGTAATTTGAACTCAGTGTATCTGACTTCAGAATCAGTATTTTTTTTCACTATGTCATGTTGCTTTTCTGTGTTTAAATCATGGCCCTGTAGTCTTATGTGTTTTTCTATGCCTCTCCAGGAACTCCAACATTCCGTTTATATTTGCCTTTTATAGTAACACAGTCTCTGAGACCTAATACTTTATTAGCTTTTACAGACTCAAAATTCTTTTGGATGTAGAGACTATAGCATATTAGATTCCATTTTGCTTCTGTTAATTTTCACCTTTAAAATGTTTGTGTTATGCCACATAATAACCTGGCTTCTCTGCCTTTGTAGAAAGAGTTAAACTTGACCTTAAAGGTAACAATCATTAGACTTTATTTTCCTTTACCTCCTCATGTTCTTCCTCTGTAAATGGGAAAGAATCTCTGCCCATATCTTATGATGGTGTTAGAAGGCAATGAGCCAGAGTAGCTAAGGCATAGGCTTTGAGTCAGACTAGTTCTTTAGGATAGTGTGAGAATTAAATGAGATAAGTACTTACAACTGGACCTGGCATGTAATAAATGCTCTGTATATGTTTGTGCTGCTACTACCTATTGATCATTATGTTGTTGTTGTAATTATTACTGTTGCTACTACAACAACCACTACATGTAGTATATTACTCTTGTGTCATACAGAGTGAAATAATACATTGAATAGCTAATTGCTCCTGCTAAGAAAAGAAAGGTGGTAGGAAAATATAGATGGCAAATAAGTATAGAACTTGGGTTGGGAAAGATGAAAACGTTCTGGAGGTAGATGGTGGTGATGGTTGGACAATAGCATGAATGTACCTAATGCCACAGAACTATACACTTAAAAATGGTAAATTTGGGGCAACCCATTTGATCCCCTCCTGCGGGAGCTTTTCTGTCCTCTCAATAAACCCTGCTTTCAAAAAAAAAAGTAAAGTAAATTTTATGTTATACAAATCTTAATGCAATGAGAAAATATGAAGATGGTGTACAGAATAACAGAAATTGAAATTAGTGTGTGAAGAATGATTGACAAAGTAGAAAGGCTATTTGGAGGTTTTCCAAGTGTCAGTGGTTTTTTAATGCCCCTGCAGTAAGATAGGATATGGGCCAGTGCTAATCAAAAAACATAGGCGGCCTACTTTGATACTCTACATTTTCATTTATGTGTCAAGCAGGCAGGGAACCAGGTTTAGTGTGAAGAGAAAGAGAGAAAGTGTGATTTTATTTTCAATTTGTTTCCTTCTATTAATAGTGATAAGCTCCTCAAGTTATTTATCTTTACAGAAACCTCTTTTCAGAAGACTATTTGAAAAGACTAAGAAGCATAGCTTTCCTTTTATCTGACCTCTTTCTTTTTCCCCCTTATTCTTGTCAAACATGTTTAAATGTCTGTCTTGAAGTGATCATTTGTATGGCTGTTGTAATTGGAAGAATACAAGGATGCTTCTTGGCCTCTTTTCAGAGATATGTAAAGCACGGAAGGTTTTAGACCTGTGTGATGTGGGGACTGACTCTCTCTGGAGTGGGGAATAGTCAGACTGTGCAAACAAGAAGTCCAGGCTGTCATGGTTCTGATGTATGGGCACCCTGATGATTGAAGTGTGACAGACTTGTGCTTTAACCATTAATTAACCAGAGGTTCTTATGTAGAACCATCTTAAGAAATTGTTTGAAGCCGGGCTTGGTGGCTCAGCCTGTAATCCTGCGCTTTGGGAGGCTGAGGTGAGTGGATTGCCTGAGCCTGCGGGTTCGAGACCCACCTGGGCAACTTGGCGAGACCTCATCTCTACAATAAATCAAAAAATTAGCCAGGTGTGGTAGCGCACACCTGTAGTTCCAGCTACTTGAAAGGCTGAGGCTGAAGGATCACCGGAGCCCAGCAGGTGAAGGCTGCGGTGGCCGGGAGCGTGCCCCTGTACTCCAGTCTGGGTGACAGAGTGAGACTCCAACTCAAAAACAAAGAAATTGTTTGAATAGGTTTCCATGCTTTTGATTTTATTTATATCTATTCACATAATTTACATACCTCCATTTCTCCAATTTGGCAATATTTCACACCTTCTTTTCTTTTTTTTTTTTTGAGTTGGAGTCTCACTCTGTCGCCTCGACCTGCTGGGCTCTGGCAATCCTTCCGCCTCAGCCTTCCAAGTAGCCGGAATTACAGGCATGCATTACCACACCCGGCTGATTTTTTGATTTATTGTAGAGATGAGGTCTCGCTGCCCAGGCGGGTCTCAAACCCGCGGGCTCAGGCAATCCACTCACCTCAGCCTCCCAAAGGCGCAGGATTACAGGCTGAGCTACCAAGCCCGGCTATTTCACACCTTCTAATTCCCAAGGTGGAATTGGAGTGGAGATTATTTAGGTAAATTATTGAACATTTTTGATATTTTTAGATAAGTTACTACCACATTGTCAGGAAAAACACAGAATTACTATTATTGCATTGGTACATATAATACTTTTTAAAGATTTGGCTACTTTGATATGGAATGTCAACAGTAAATTAGCCTACCACAGGGAAAATAATGTGGGAGACAAAAGTGTACTTCTCTTCAGAATTACAGAGCCAGTGGGTTGAGGAGAAGGATAAGGATGTGAATAAATGTGTGTTATAGAAAACATATTTGTTAAGAAGTACAAGAGTGAAATTCTAGCATTTGCTAGCTATTAACTGCAGATAGATCCTTGGTAATAAAAGTTGGAAGGCTCAAGCAAACTAGTGATTATAGGTGGTAAATAGGGCTCTAAGATCTAAATTGCTAAGAAGTTATCTTTATTTTTATTTTTATTTTTTGAGTCAGAGTCTCACTGTTGCTCAGGCTAGGTAGGGTGCAGTGGCACACTCAGCAGCCACCGCAGCCTCAACCTGCTGGGCTCAGGTGATCCTTCTGCCTCAGCCTTCCAAGTAGCTGGAACTACAGGCATGCACTACTATGCCTGGCTAGTTTTTTGATTTATTGTAGAGATGAGGTCTTGCCAAGTTGTTCAGGCTGGTCTCGAACCCCTGGATTCAGGCAATCCTCTCGCCTCCTCCTCCCAAAGTGCTTGGATTACAGACATGAGCCACTGTGTCCATCCAAAAAGTCATCTTTCAAAAATTATCCAGAACTGACTAAAGCATGAACTCAGGGACTATCTATGAATAGAAAATTGTGAACCTGAAGTAATTAATCTGGGTGTTATTTTCATTAGTTTGTTGTGTTTCTGTGAATCAGAGATAAAGCATTTAATTTTTTTCAGAAGTAATGAATGAATTATACCTGTTCTGAATTTTCCAGTAGTTATTTGTCTCGTACAGTACCTGGCACCTATATGTTGTTCACTGAATACTTGCTTAATGTTTTTTTAGTGAAAGAGGCTCAGTCTCCCTAAATGATATTATATAATAGCCACAATAAAAATGTAGGGTTTTGGCTGGGCACAGTGGCTCATGCCTGTAATCCCAGCACTATAGGAGGCCAAGGTGGGAGGATTGCTTGAGCCCAGGAGTTCGACACCAGCCTAGGCAACATAGTAAGACTCTGTCTCTACAAAAAAATAAAAAAAATTAGCCAGACGTGGTAGCTCACACCCATCATCCCAGCTAGAAGAGGGGCTGAGGTGGAAGGATCACTTGAACCCAGGCTTTTGAGGCTGCAGTGAGCTGTGATTGTGACACTGTACTCCAGTCTGGGTGATAGACTCAAAAAAAAAAGAAAAGTAGAGTCTCATTTAACCGTATGTTATTCATTATAGTAGAAATGGAACTATAGTAGAACTGCAGTAAATGGAATCTTAAACTGGTAATGTTTTCTGCTTCTAGATCCTTAACTCTTTAGCCATAATCTATTTTTGGAATAGATTAAATATTTTATATTTAATTCTAGGAGAAATCAATATACCTTGGTCCAGGTATAAATAAACTGTGGTTTTCACTTACTAGTACAGGAGAAACAGACTGTACTGAGATTTTAACAGATATATCATTCTTGTTTTATGTAAAGAGATAAAGAATGCCTTCCTTTTAACAAAAGAACTGTTTTAAGTAACTACCTACTAATATGTAAATGAGCATCAAAATGAGAAGGATTACAATTTATTTTAAATTTTTTAACAATTATTTTATTTTTAAAATGTGGGATACAAATGAGGGTTAGGTACATATGTGAGGAGAATTATAATTTTAAAATAATGTACTTTTAGGGGTCAAAGTTTTACCTAAGTGTCCCTGGGTATAAGTGCTAGATATTATGCTTTTGCATTAGATAGAAACAGGTCATTTTAAGTTTGGCTATACAGCTTGTCCATCCCTGATCTTACCTATAGGTGACTCAAAAACAAAACAGGAGCCGGGCTCGGTGGCTCAACCTGTAAACCCGCGCCTTTGGGAGGCTAAGGTGTGGGGATTGCCTGAGCCTGCGGGTTCGAGACCCGCCTGGGCAGCAAGACCTCATCTCTATAATAAATCAAAAAATTAAATGCGTGGTAGCGCATGCCTGTAATTCCGGCTATTTGGAAGGCTGAGGTGGAAGGATCGCCAGAGCCCAGCAGGTCGAGGCTGCGGTGGCCGGGAGCGGCCACTGCACTCCAGTCTGGGCGACAGAGTGAGACTCCAACTCAAAAAAACACACACACACACAAAAAAAACAAAACAGTTGGAAAATTCTATTATACCAGATTCGTGGAACCTCTAAACAATGTTTATTATGAAGAAGTTGATTTGTCACTGAGACTTATGTTTGTGTTCTGTATCTTCTGTCATAGGAAGAAGAAGAGTTTGATATGCCTCAGCCTCCACATGGCCATGTCTTGCATCGTCACATGAGAACAATTCGTGAAGTACGCACACTTGTCACTCGTGTCATCACAGATGTATATTATGTAGACGGAACAGAAGTAGAAAGAAAAGTAACTGAGGTAATATACACTCTGGGTCTGTGTGGCATACTTCTTTCGATAAACATATTTTGGCTTTCTATCCCATCCCCCTTTTCCTGTGCAACTAGCTACCGACACTTTGTTTTCCTTCATCTTTTTATTAACAAAGATAAAGGAACTGGGTTAGAAATTAGAGATCCTGCTTTCTATGTCTTCCCCAACCATGGACTTGCTGTTTGACCTGTGTTTAGTTATTTTACCAGTTCCATCATGCTTTCCTTTTCTGTAAAGACCAGATTGATAAATCTTTCTCATGTATAATCAAAGATTTCATATATTATTTTAAATCATTAGAAATTCAAGTGAAATTTAGAACTCTCTGTTTAAGTACATGTGTTTTTTGAAATCTTTTTTAATGTCTTCTCATTTTGTTCTTTGTCTCCATTTGTGTGTGGTCATGGACCTGTTGGTAAGAGGTGCACCTTCATTTTTTTAGTGGGATTCATTATAGACTCATTTCCAATTTTGACATAGTATTGGCATTTATTGACTATTTGCTATATTGAATAGCATAATACACTGACTTTGTTTAGCTGTAATACTGGCTGAGATTAGACAGATTTTCTAGAATTAAAGATCTGGGACCTTTCTTGGTACATCTGTTAAGATCTGAGAACCATTTTATTAACTGGTAAGAGACATGGCTATTTTCTTCTTTCTTTCTTTGTTTTCTTCCTTCACCCAGACACTTTCCTTTAATTCTGTTGCTAGCCCTGTAGCCATATTATTGCTGTTATTCAATAGTTGGCCATTGTGACCCTCATGTGAAGAAACTTTTTTTTCTTTAATTGGGGTCTCATTCTGTTGCCCAGGCTTGAGGGCAGTGGTACAGTCCTGGCTTAATGCAGCCTTGACCCTCTACCTCCTAGGCTTAGGTGATTCTCCTACTTCAGCCTTTCAAGCAGCTGCATCTGCAGGTGCTCACCAACATGCCTGGCTCATTTTTGAATTTTTTTGTAGAGATGAGATCTTGCTATGTTACTCTTGGGCTCAAGCAGTTCTCCCACACTGGCTTTCCAAAGTGCTAAGATTACAGGCATGAGGCACTGTGCCTGGCCCAGATAGTATTTTGATGTTAGTCTGATAATTTGTTTTTTATTCTTTATTTGTTATATACCAAATCCTGAAAATATTTATTTTAAAATATTGATTCATCTTTATAAAATTATTTTTGTTTGTGAATTTTTAAAATGTTATTACTATTTTGGATAAAGTATGAAAAACAATTTGCCTTCATGAAATTTTTCATAGCTATTGTAGTCTACATTAAACTCTATGCCAGGTACACTATATTAAGTGTTATACATATTACTTCATTTAATATTTTATATGGTGCTTTTTTTTTTTTTTTTTTTTTGAGTTGGAGTCTCACTGTGTTGCTCAGGCTGGAGTGCGGTGACACGCTCACGGCCACCTCAGCTGCTACCTGCTAGGTTTTAGGTAATCCTTCCACCTCAGCCTTCCAATTGGCCCCCATGCCTGGCTAATATTTGTGATTTATTGTAGAGACGAGGTCTCACCAAGTTGCCCAGGCTGGTCTCAAACCCCCGGGCTCAGTCAGTCCTCTTGCCTCGGCCTCCCAAAGTACAAAGATTACAGGCTGAGCCACCGTGCCCCACCATATGGTGCTTTTTAAAGTATGTTTCTGGAAACAGCAGACCTGTTAGATAGTGTGATGGGGGGAAAAGTTCTGTGTCATAAAGAATTTTGAGAAATATTCTATCTTAGTCTGTTTTCTGTTGCTAAAGCTGAATATTTGAGACTGGGTAATTTATAAATAAAAGAAATTTATTTCTTACAGCCTGGAGGCTGGGGAGTCCCAATAGTCAACTGGTAAGGACTTTCTTGCTAGTAGGTCTCTGCAGAGTCCTGAAGCAGTGCAGGGCATCACATGGTGAGGGATCATATAAGAGAAAACCAAATTGACTTTTATAATAGACCCATTCTAGTGGTAATTAATCCACTCCTGTGGTAATTAATCCACTCCTGTGCTAACCCATCAACCCATTATCCCATTAATCCACGAATGGATTAATTTATTCATGAGAGCAGAACCTTCCATGACTCAGTCACCTCTTAAAGGTCCTACCTCTTAATACTACTACATTGGGGATTAAATTTCAACATGTGTTTTGAAGGTACATGCAAATCATAGCATGCTGTTAATCCCTGTCCCCACCAACATGGAAATTCACATATTACTGTATTAAAGGTTCTACAAAGTCCTCGAGTAAAGATATGTATTCTTTTTAATGCAGCACTTTCCATACTTATTTGACCATTGAACTTTTTAATCTTTTTTGTTTTTGAGTCTCACTCTCTCGCCTAGGCTGCAGTGCCATGGCATGATCACAGCTCACCACAGCCTCAAGCTCCTAGTCTTAAGCAATCCTCTTGCCTCAGCTTCCTGAGTAGCTGGGACTACAGGCATGCACCCGGCTAACTTTTTTGAATTTTTGTAGAGACAGGGGTCTCACTATATTGTTGTCTAGGTTGGTCTTGAACTCCTAGGCTCAAGCAGTCCTCCCATCTTGGCCTCCCAAAGTTCTGGGATTACAGGCGTGAACCACCATGCCTGGCCCTTTGAATATTTTTTAAAGTAATACCTATTATACCCCTATGGGACATAGTTTAGGAACCATACGATAATTATTAAAGTAATAATAGTAACTAACATTTATTTAGCAGTTACTATGTGCCAGGCATTATCCTAAGGACTTTAGTGAATTAATTTATTTAATCCTCACGACTATGCTGTGAGGTAGGTACTATTATTATCCCCATTTTGCTAATGTGGAAACAGAGGTATACAAATTAAAATAGGCCACTTAGAATGATGACAGAATTAGGGATGGGGAAAGCAGGGAGATTGTGAACCAGAAGCTAAGGTGTTCATGCATGATTGGGAAGATGTTGGTGGATAATAAGGGAAGGGGGGTGAGTTTAGTTTTAAAAATAGCAAATAGAGGTTTGAAAGGTACAGGAGGTGTGAGATGAAAATGGTCTGCAAATGGCGAAGGGAGCAAGACGGTCTCTTATCTCAAAACTCTTGATTGGAGGTTTGGTTGAAAGAAACCATCTTCTGCTAGAGAGAGCTATAGTAATAGCTTGAAATTCACTTGGGTTGCACTTGGGATTTCCAAGATTCATTTACTGAAGGCAGAGAAATGGAGAGAGGATCATAGATTGAGTTTTCGATCTGTTGAATTTCAGATGTCTGTGGTACGTCCAAAGAGAAGAATTTAGTAGGAATTTGTATCTGTGAGTTTGGAGCTAAGTCACCATTGTATTATTGGTAGATAGGCAGGGAAGAGTGTGGTGAGACTGGCCAGGAAAAGCATGTAAGAGTGAGAAAAGGAATGAGAACAGAGTCCTGGGAAACACCAATTTTAAAGAAACAGGCAGAGAAAGAAGAACCCAAAAAGAATCACAAATAGGAGTAGCCAAAGAGGTAGAATAAAAGGAAGAAAAAGTGATTTTTATGGATTTTAAAGGGAGATTTTTGACAAGTGAGAGGTCAAAAGAATTAATCATCTTATAGTATGTCTACGTGGATATGTATGTGCATGCATTGTATACTGTCTCTTCCCTCAGAGATTCTAAACTCTTTGAGAGAAGGGGCTGTCTTATACTTTTCCATACCCTTTCTGATAAGTAACACAATATTGCATGACCATTCTAGACTAGGAAGGCAAATATGTTGCACCTATACTGTAATTTCTCTGTGCTGTGCCCTTAGAGGACATTGTTAATTGGTCCTAGAGCTTTTCCCCACTAATTTTGGAATTTAGCCTTAGAAACCTTCTTAAAACTGAGCTCCAGGCAACCACTACCAATCCATCAAAGTGGGCATGTGAGATAAGCCAGTTTGACCTTCTGGTTTGTAGATGCTTTAAACTCATATACTTTGATTATAACTTTTTCAATCTTCATTTTTCCAAATGTTAAAATCACTTTTAGCTTATTTTTTACTATACTTTTCTGTTTCCTTGTTCAGTCATTAAAAGGTAACATAAAATAACTAGTGTCAGAAAACATGTAATGCTACCTACTCATAATGAAGTACCTTCCAGGTACTCATTTTCTCCTCTTACCTAGCTACTTCCTTACCTGTCATCTTGCAAACAGAATTACCTCTGTCTTCCGGGTTAGAATTCTTGCTGATAGCCAAAGGTTGTGAACTTGTTCAATAAAAAAACAATTTAACTTAGCTCAGTGTAGAGGTCTCGTTTGTCTCAATATAGTACCTTCTTTATTTTGTATTGATGTATATTTCCAATAGAAAGAACAGATTGTAAACATTCAGTTCAGTGGCTTTTGAAAATTTTATGTAACCACTACTCAAAACAGATATAGAATATTTCCATTATTCCAAAAAGTTTCCTCCTGATTTCCACCTTTCTGAATTGAAACTTCTTGCCATCTCCAGAATTTCCCAGTCATCACATTAGCACCATGTCATTGTGGCATCTTTTAGCTTCTGTATTCATTTCTTTCTTACAGGAGACTGAAGAGCCAATTGTAGAGTGTCAGGAGTGTGAAACGGAAGTTTCCCCTTCACAGACTGGGGGCTCCTCAGGTGACCTGGGGGATATCAGTTCCTTCTCCTCCAAGGCATCCAGCTTACACCGCACGTCAAGTGGGACAAGTCTTTCAGCTATGCACAGCAGTGGCAGCTCAGGGAGAGGAGCCGGACCGCTCAAAGGGAAAACCAGTGGGACAGAGTCCGCAGATTTTGCCTTACCCAGCTCCCGAGGAGGCCCAGGAAAACTGAGGTGCAGACAGGGTCTCCAGAGAGAGACAGCCACAGTAGGGGCAGGGTTGCTGACATGTTAATATCACAGGAAAAGAGGAGTAATGGGAAATCTCCCATCTTCCATCTGAGATAAACCAACTCCTCTTCTTCCCATTTGTCCCCCCACCTGTTCTGGGTTTGTATGGAAAGTAGGGTAGAACCCTGTGGGAGGTAGACTTTGTTGGCAGAGAAGCCCCTGAGAAAAATGTAGAAAAACAGGTGAGGGGACTTTGGGAATGCTGGGCACATGCTCCTGCCACTCCTGTTTTCTGCAGCCTATACATGTTTTAGTTGGAGTACTGAAATTTGGGGCAGTGGTCCCAACTTGATGCATCCCCTAGCTTTTTCTTATCCTCTGCAAGTGTCCAGCGCCTAAAGTAGAGGAGAAGGCAGGGCAGAAATGGGTGTGCTATTTTTGAGGGGAGCAGTAGGAAGCTTCGTCAAGAAGGAATAGACTTACACAAAGGAGGATGGATGTCCTTTTACTTGCTATTCCACAGTCCACAGTCCCTGACTGAGATTTTGGTGGTGGTTGTATGAACCAGTTTCCTGCTGC
This sequence comes from Cephalopachus bancanus, assembly GCA_027257055.1. Lineage (NCBI taxonomy): Eukaryota > Metazoa > Chordata > Mammalia > Primates > Tarsiidae > Cephalopachus > Cephalopachus bancanus. The sequence continues at coordinate 802,458 of JAPVLO010000148.1, read as the reverse complement.
CCTGGAGACCCAGCACATGCAGGCCTGCCTTGTAGTCTGAGGGCCAAGGGGAGGCTTTGTGAAGAAAGGATTCCATAGCAAGTGCTATCAGACTAACTTGTCTTCATTCTCTAGTCCTAGAAAAGGGGTCAGTCAGACAGGGGCGCCAGTGTGTGAGGAGGATGGTGATGCAGGCCTTGGCATCAGACAGGGAGGGAAGGCTCCAGGCACGCCTCGTGGGCGCGGGCGAAGGGGCCGCCCGCCTTCTCGGACCACTGGAACCAGGTACCCGGGTAGTGTGAGATATACTTAGTCTGTGACTTGTTCAGAAAAACAAGGGAGAGAAGAGAGGGGAGTAGAGAGTATGTGGGGTATCAGGAGGGAGAAGAGGGGCCAATACTGACTGGGGAGTGGGCAGGGATCAGAGTGAGGCCACTGAGAGAACAGGCTCATGCCTGTGATGGGGTTATCAAAGGGTGGGCTGAAGAGACCATGAACAAAGGAGTGGGAAAATTGGTAGGTGTATGCTTCTGTTTTCTTATTCTCACTGTCTTCGCCTCTCTTTTTTCTCTCTTTAGAGAAACAGCAGTGCCTGGCCCTTTGGGCATAGAGGACATTTCACCCAACATGTCACCAGATGATAAATCCTTTACCCGTATTGTGCCCCGAGTACCAGATTCCACAAGACGAGCAGACATGGGTGCTGGTGCTTTACGTCGTAGTGACTCTCCAGAAATTCCTTTCCAGGCTGCTGCTGGCCCTTCTGATGGCTTAGATGCCTCTTCTCCAGGGAACAGCTTTGTTGGGCTTCGTGTTGTAGCCAAGTGGTCATCCAATGGCTATTTTTACTCTGGGAAAATCACACGAGATGTGGGAGCTGGGAAGTATAAATTGCTCTTTGATGATGGGTACGAGTGTGATGTGTTGGGCAAAGACATTCTCTTATGTGACCCCATCCCGCTGGATACTGAAGTGACGGCCCTCTCGGAGGATGAGTATTTCAGTGCAGGTAAGAAAAGAAGCTGAGTCTGTAGAGATTTTCTGTGCCCTTGGGCAGTACTATGTTATGCCAGTAATTGTACCAAGACATTTACTTCATTCTGCTTACGTTTTTGGAGTCTCTAAAGTCAGAAATCCCATTCTTACAACCCTGGTTATTCTTACCACTGGCTTTTTTGTTTATTCATTTGTTTTGGAATAAACTTCCTTATTTTGGAATAATTTTAGATTTACAGAAAATTTGCTAAGTACAGAGAATACTACTAGTACAGAGTTCCTGCATACCCCTCACCCAGCTTTCCCTATTGTTGACATCTTACATTAGCATGGCACGTTTGTCAAAACTAATAAACCAACCTTGGGTCATTTTACTGTTAACAAACTGCAGACTTTATTTGCATTCCACCAACTTTTCCATAATGTCTTTTTTCTCTTCTAGGATCCAATCCAGGATGCCACGTTGCATTCAGTTGTCACTTGTCCTCTGGTCTTTGATTTGTGGCAATTTCTCAGTCTTTTGTTTTTTATGACCTAGACAATTTTGAGGAGTAGTGGTCAGGTATTTTGTAGAATGTCCCCAAATATGAGTTTGTGTTATGTTTTCCCATTAGACTGGAGTTAATGGGCCTTAAAAAAAAAAAAGAAGAATGCCACAGAGGTAAAGTGCCTTTCTTATCACATCATATAAGGACCAGAGGCGGTATATAATAGCTGTGTGATATCACTGATGATGTTAATCTTCATTACTGGTTAAGGTTATATTTACCAGTTTCTCCACTTTATAGTGATTTTCCCTTTCCACACTCTCTTCTTTCACCACTGACTTTCAAACTTAACTACTGTACCTTCTTTAGTGGGAACCCTGGAAGTGGGTGTTGCAGATATATTGAGCTACTTCTGCCTAGGAAGAAGTTAGTGCTGTGTTTTTATGCGTGCACATCTAACACTTATTCCCTGGTTTGAAGAACAGTGCCTTTTTAATTTTCATTTTTGAAGCAGCTAGTATTGGTGATAGGGAGTGATTTGTGTTTGTTATTGATGTTTCATGTGCTAGTTCTTTTAATATGTTATCTCCTTTCTGTGAACTGTTGAAGGTACCTATTTGTGTTGAACTTGTCATTTAAAAACATCCTTTCTGGGGATTTTTTTGAACATGGACTGGGAGGTAATGAGCAAAATACCATTTTATTGAATTCTCCCCGGGCTCTCTTGTATTTGGAATCCTCTGAGTAGTTGATGTTTGCCCCTTTGTTTCAGTGTTAAATGGGCCACTTCATTTTCTAGTTCTAGATAACGTTTTTAGCTATACGTGGCATCAATTAGGAGTGGCACATAGATTGGGGTCTTTTATTGTGATTCATAGTTTGAATGTGTCAGATGCATTTGTTTTTCTTTCAGATGTAAAGATACTCTTAGAGTTCAACATTTGGTACCTTTAAGACAAAGATAGATAGTTCTGTATCCAGAGTGAATTGTGGCATCAAGGGGTGGGAACTCTTCGTCCCATGTATTGAGACTGTCTAATGTCAACACGAGACTGCTTATAGTCTAGTAGCTCTTTGTTAGTGTAAAGTGTGTTGTTGGCCTTGGACTTCTTTGTGCTTTTGAAGTAGTCTTTGCGACTTAGTTTGGCGATAGGGATTGAAGCTAGGAAATGTACAGGCAAGGGGAAGGAGTGATTCTGTGGGATAGATAAGGAGAAAACCAAGACTTGCTTTCTCTATATTATTTTCCCTAGGTGGGGTTAGACTCTGGGTTTCTTTTAGCTCTTCATTCAAGCACAGTCTAATGAGGGAGAACAAAAGGGACCCTTCTATTAATAGGAATGAAAGCGTATTCATAGTGATGCCTTTGTAATTTTTTTTTGCTTTTTGCTTTTGAGTAATGCCTTGTTTTTGCATTTATATGTGTAGTATGTGTGTATCTAATATCTATCTATACATGTATCTATATATATATAGTGTGTGTGTGCTGTTCATTGATTGGCAGAGGGGAATGAGTATTCTCATTTACAGGATTGGAAATGGGTCTTGCCCAAGATCACACAGCTTATAGGGAGCAAAATTAGGCTCATGTTCAGGTCTTCTGAATTCTAACCAGTTTCCTTTGTATACCCCACATTGTCTTCCTTCTTACCTAAAGTCCTTATCCTTAAGTTCTGAATCAGAGCATGAACAGGAAAGTAGATAATAGAGAGGGAAGATTAGGCAGGAGAAGCAGGATCTGTTTTTTTCCTTTCTTTGCTCTTTAGCTCAATTATAATTCTAATTTTGCTACACATACAGACACACAAAAACACACATACACATGTTCTCTTAGAGTGATGTCATTTTTCACCTACAACTTAACTCAAGACTTATCACTCATCCTCCAAAGAAAACCAAGAAGGAATGGTTTAGTAAGTCATAATGGAATCATTAAGAAACTACATGTTGGCCAGGCGTGGTGGTGCACACCTATAATTCTAGCACCTTGGGAGGCTGAGGTGGGAGGATTACCTGAGCCCAGGAGAGCAGCCTAGGCAACATAGCAAGACCTTTCTCTACAAAAAAATTTTAAAAATTAGCCACACACAGTGGCATGCGCCTGTAGTCCCAGCTACTTGGAAGACCAAGGCAGAAGGATCACCCGAGCCCAGTAACAGTTTGAGGCTGCTGTGAGCCATGAGCATTCCCCTGCAAGCCAGACTGGGTGGCTTCAGGGAAACCACTTGAATCATCAGCAACCCATGAAGGCTATCTGGGAAGCTTTATTATATAACTAAAGGCTGTCTTCTGTCGAGAAACTTCCCTTGTCCTAATCCCAGTAAAATAGCTACATATATCCTAAGTGTTATCACTGTTTGATATTGACAGGTGGAATTTTGTTTAGTCCTAACTGCAGTCCACTGTTGGATCTCTAAATCCCTGACATAAGCCTGCTTTGCAGAGTCCCTTTAGATGCTAAGCATCCTAAAACAGCAGCAAGCTTTTATGTTTTTTCCCCTCAGGAGTGGTGAAAGGGCATAGGAAGGAGTCTGGGGAACTGTACTACAGCATTGAAAAAGAAGGCCAAAGGAAGTGGTATAAGCGAATGGCTGTCATCCTGTCTTTGGAGCAAGGAAACAGACTGAGAGAGCAGTATGGGCTTGGCCCATATGAGGCAGTAACACCCCTCACAAAGGCAGCAGATATCAGCTTAGGTAAGTCCTGTGCTCCCTGAACAACTGCTTTGGGGCTACTGTTCTACTTACAGTGGGAGAAGTGGTTTCTGGAGCAATCAGTAATGTTTCCCTTACTCTTATTATTTCTATATGTGACTTCTCAGGTGGTGATGAGCTGTCATTTTTTTAAACGTCTACCCTGTTTCCTTCCTACTACCAAACAGAAAGTCCTTAAGGTTTTTCTGGCCTCCCAGTTTTGTAGGGGATAAAACACATTTCTGTCATGGTAAAGACGAACAGAAAATATAATGTCCTTAAAAAGAGGCTGCTTGCCCCCATGGTAAGTGGGGGAAAGAGCACCAGGGTATCCAAATCAGGCTCTTCCCAGCTTCTTTGGAGTTCAGAGCCTCAGATCATGGAATTTGACCAATCTTTGGCTTATCCTGCCGTAGACAATTTGGTGGAAGGGAAGCGGAAACGACGCAGTAACATCAGCTCCCCAGCCACCCCAACTGCCTCTAGCAGCAGCAGCACAACCCCTACCCGTAAAATCACGGAAAATCCTCGTGCCTCCATGGGAGTTCTCTCAGGCAAAAGAAAACTTATCTCTTCTGAAGAGGAACGGTCCCCTGCCAAGCGAGGCCGTAAGTCTGCCACTGTGAAGCCTGGTGAGTGCTCCTTTTTGCTTCATTCTACCTCAGACCATGGCAGAATTCAGGGTCAGCTGCTGGAGAGATGGCGCCTAACATGTAGCAATGGTCCCTTTGTCCTGGCTACAAAGTTGGGGTCCTGAACAAGCCCACAAGTGTTACTCAGAGATAACTTACTGCAACCCTCCTTCCCCACATTCTCTCAATAGAGCCCAGAGGGTGTAGATAGGAGGGCCAGGACTTGATCACAAACATTTTTTGACTCTTTTGTGGGTTCTAGGAGGGAAAAAACAAGTATTGAAGTTTAAGCAGATTCAAATAGGTGACATTTAATCCCAGCACTTTGGGAGGTCAAGGCAAAGGATTGCTGGAGCCCAGGAGCTTGAGACCAGCCTAGGTAACATAGCGAGACCTTGTTTCTACCAAACATAAAAAAATGAGCCAGTTGTGTGGTGGCATGTGTCTATAGTCCTAGCTGAGGTGGAAGGATCGCTTCAGCTCAGCAGGTAGAGCCTGTGGTAAGCTGTCATCGTGCAACTGCACTCCAGCCTTGGCAACAGAATGAGACTGACTCCAAAAAAAAAAAAAAAGGTGAAATTTCTCTTAAATCTCTTCCTTTGCCTGCACCACCTTCTGCTTCTTAGAAACTCTGTTTCCTTCTCCTTGTGCTTGGAGCTCTCTGGCTTTCTCAAACTTCCTGTTGAAAGATTGTATCTTGGACAATGCCCTCAGGTCCCTTCCCACTATGGGAGCCTTTCTGTCCTCTCAATAAATCCTACTTTCTAAAAAAGAAAAAAAAAAAAAAAAGATTGTACCTGAGCATGCTCTCCCCACTATTCTCCAAACAACCCTTTTCCAGTCCCTCATGTTCAATAATTGAGAGGAGTTCCGTCCATCTAGTATTTATTGAGTCTCTGCTATGACCCAGACCCAGCTGTTGTGGTTTCTGGAGATACAGAGGTAAAGTCAGTTTCTGCCCTATGGAACTTTCTCAGACTCTAGCAAACTGATGGAATTAGCCAGCGTATTGTTCTGCCATCTGAACTCCTTTTGTTTCTTATGTATTTCAGTTGTGTCATTTCCTTGTCTACCCCATACTCCTAGTGGTTTTCATGGTATTTAAAACAATGACAATAGCTAACCTTTATTGAATATTTACTGTGTGAAGCATGGAGCCAAGTGCTTCATACATATTGCCTCATATATACCTATGAGGTGTAGATGCTAGAATTCGTTTACCAGTTGAAGAATCTGAGACACAGAAAAGTTAGCTAACTTTCCCAAAGTGACAGAGTAAGCCAGGATTCAAACTCAAGCAGTCTTGATAGATTCTAAGTCCAGCCTTGTACATATTCTATCATATTGCCTCAAGATTGTTCTCTTCGGCTGGTTTTATTTTAGGGAGGCATTTATGACCTGTCATCTTAGCTTCTTAGTGAATCTATGACTCAGCTTCTCCAGGTATCCATTTTCTTCTCAAGGACTTATTGGGGCACTTTTAGCATGGGTGTTTTAGGAGTCCTGGGTTGGGTGGTTCTCTTATGTACCCAGGTGTTGGAAACTGGTACACTTGAAACTGGGCTATTTTGATGTAGCTCCATCTAAATGTAAAAACACTTATTACCAGGATTCTCTGCACCGTTCTGGTGAGGGTCAAAGATGGGGTGGGAAGATCTAATGGGGACATTTTTTTGTTAATAAAAAGTGGTTTTTTAAGCCGGGCTCGGTGGCTCAGCCTGTAAACCCGCGCCTTTGGGAGGCTGAGGTGAGTGAATTGCCTGAGCCCGTGGGTTCGAGACCCGGCAGCGAGACCTCATCTCTACAATAAATCAAAAAATTAGCCGGGCGTGGTAGCGCGCGCCTGTAATTCCGGCTACTCGGAAGGCTGAGGTGGAAGGATCGCCGGAGCCCAGCAGGTCAAGGCCGCGGTGGCCGGGAGTAGCCACTGCACTCCAGTCTGGGCGACAGAGTGAGACTCCAACACAAAAAAAAAAAAAGGGTGTTTTGTTTTTAAAGGCTGCTTCAAAATAGCACATACCCTGGGGGAAATCAGAGCACTGGGCAGAGAAAGTGGTCTGACATTTTTCCTTCTTACCTGCTCTTTGTTTATATTAGAACAACCTCTTTCTTCAGATGACCTCAGAAGTATTTGGTGTGGCTATATGAGAACACACTTAGTTGATTTTCATTTATGAAAACACTGTATACATTGTCATGAATGTGTAAGATTTAAATATGTAAATTTTTCTTCATTATAAATGTAGCCTAGGTTGTTGACCATTTAGAATGCTTGACCATAGGAATGGTCTTTGGTTCATAGCTCAGAAATGTTCATCAGGACATTGCCTACCCATCAGATCATGCTTGGTGCTGGGGCCTTTTGGTGCTAGGGCTTTTGCTTAGTCAGTGGTCTGTATCTGTCTAGTAATGGCGCCCCTGTTCTTCCCAGGTGCAGTGGGACCAGGAGAGTTTGTGAGCCCCTGTGAGAGTGGAGACAACACGGGTGAACCTTCTGCCCTGGAAGAGCAGAGAGGACCTTTGCCCCTCAACAAGACCTTGTTTCTGGGCTATGCCTTTCTTCTCACTATGGCCACAACCAGTGACAAGTTGGCCAGCCGCTCCAAACTGCCAGAGGGTCCTACAGGAAGCAGTGAGGAAGAAGAGGGTAAGGCCTTAGGAGGAAGTCCTGGGGGCTCTGACACATGTGTACTTCCTTCCTTTCTAGTCACTTATGAGCTGGTGGTCCCTCTGCCATATGTAGAGGAGGCAGGTCAAGTGGCAACTGAGATGTGGCTGGGGAAGTGGAAATTAATCTGGTTTCTTGGTTTATATTGCTTCCACAATTTTCCTTTCAGTGAGTGGTTCCTCATAACAATCTTGTGATACAGATGAGAGATAGATATTATCATCCATTTTACAGATGAGGAAACATGCCTGGAGAGGTTAAATAATTGCTTTTTGTCCACAATAATGGCAAACTTGGGACTAGAGTTCAGTGTTCATTTTAGCCTACTGTAGCCAAGTCAATCAGGTTTCTGAATGCCCTGCCATCTTCTCCATTTGTGTTCCAGGGGCAACTGCTAGAGCAAACTCATGTGGAGGGTGAGGTTCATTTTCTTGAGGTCTGAATGTGAACTGAAAATATGGGGTGCTCAGTGCCCTTGGGTGATTGGAGAGAAACAGCTTCTAGGCTTTTTAAAACTTGGGTACCTTTCTTCAACCTTAAACTAAATCTGCTGTATATTGCATTTCTGTGTTGTCTGGTGACTTACTGTGTTTGAGTGAAGGCTGCAGTGGGGAGAGGTCTGAAATATGATGATGTAGGAGAGAGAATGAGCAGATGCAAATGTATGCGCTATAATATGTGTGACTGACAGCAGTGTCCAAATGTGTCTATCAGGGCTAAAGGTCCAGATTGAATGATACAAGAGGGAACTGAATTAGGGAATGTGGTTGTCATAAAATAGTATCACTGAAGATCAGTGATGATTGGCATTTCAGGTATGTGGATGACTGCTAATTAACCAAAACTATATCTCACCAACTGCAGCTGTGTGTAGATATGTCCAAGGACATGGGAGAAATGATCAGGGAGTTGCAATTAAGCTTTATGCTACTTGGAAGGTGCATAGAGAATAATAAGTAGGGAGGCTGTGGTGCAGGGAGTTGGGCTGTGGGAGCAGGTGTGGTGTGGTGGGATCTCCAAGGTTAAGTGTATACAAAGCCTAGTTTGTCAAACAATTCAGATAGGAACAATGGGAGCTACAAAAGGTATGTGAGGAGTTTCCTAGCCAGGACTTTAGTTTTACGTTGATCATAAATATTGGGAGTTCCTTGAGGATTCTCTGTAGAGGTATGTCACAACTATAAAGTAATGTTCATGGTCTTTTTTTTTTTTTTTTCCTTTCACAGTATTGTACTGCTAGCCATTCCCTAAACCAAGACTTCACAAGGCAGCTCTATAGATTCTTTATTTGTTGCTGGGTACAGCATAGTCAAGAAAGCTGACTGGTATGAGATGCACACTAATAAAAACCTGTGGGCCTGTGTGAGACCTAATAAACTCATAAAAATTAAGTGAGGTGGCATTTGGGCATTGCTTTTAAAGAGGTCTTCAGGTTTTTCGTAGAAAGTGTGGTTATGGTGAATGTGTCTGCTTTATGTTGGCTCCTGTATCCTTGGACGCTGCCCCAAAGCACTAGAATTCTTGATATTTTTGATATATGAGAGTGCTTAGGGATTTCTTAATCTCAAGAAAGCTGAAGATATTCATACTAAAACAATATTCCACAGAATTACAGTTTTCAAGAAACTATGTGATAGGTGTTACGGGTGAATGGGAATTTTGATGGTAGCTTATAACAGGAGCTCGGTAAAATATTTAAATTCATCATATGAGACTATTTATTAATGAGTTAAGAATATGGCATCCATTGTTGTTAGGTGGTACACCAGCAGAGACCCATCAGACACAGGGATTGACTGACTCTGGAGTTGGGTTTATTTAGTGTCTTCACACTTGATTTAGATGGAATTAACAGCCTGTTCATTTTAGCCTCCAGTTGGGCAGGACACTTACACCTCCAAAACAAAGAAAATTCAAAGTAATTGAGAAAATTAGAGAAGTGGACTGCTTAAATTGGGTAATACTTGATTACATAAATGCAAGGAAATATAATTGGGGATTAAAGTATAAATAGGTCAGTCCTGGATTAAGCAGACATGAAGTAGAAGTCTTGTGAAAAATACAGGACAATAAGGGGTGTCAGCAGTGTCTCAGCAGTAGAGTCTTGGTGCTGAACATTGTGACATGCTGTATTGAGATGTCAAAAGGATGCTTGTAACAAAGCTGAGAGATAGCCCTGCTGTATTCTGAGTTTCTTATAAGCATTTAGAGTACCTAGTTTGGGTTTTCATTTTGAGAAGAATGTGGAGAATGTTGTATCAAGAAAAAAGCAGTCAGACCAAAACAAAATGTAGAGCTCTGGCATGGAGGGCATCAGAAGGGGAGCTATTTTCGCAAGGGGTTGGCTCTAACAGGCTTTACCTCTGGTTATGAGGGGAAAGGGAGTGGTTCTGGCATTGAACCTTATACATTGGATTGGGTTGCATTTTTTATTTGTGATAAAACTTTCAGTTAATTAGAACTTAATTTCCCCAAACCCCTAATTAACTAAAATTGCTAATGTCTTGCTTTTCTTTTCTTTTTTTTTAATGTGTTAGTTATATATGAGAGGAGCAGATGACACGAAAACAAGCTCAAATTAGATATTTGGTCAAAAGAAGCAATTTCAAATTGCCTAGGGTCATTACAGCTTCAGCCTCATCTCTCATATCTTCTACTTCACCCTCAAGACTATAGAGCAGTCATTGGTGTTCATTGTCCTGAGGTACTTCAAGATCATCAAAGGTAGATAGTTTTCAATAAAAAAGGTTGAAACAGGATTTTCTGACTAACCTTCACTTAGTTAAATTCATACTTTGAACATTCTGGTTTATCAAAGTTTTAGTGTAGAAGGGGGTAAAAAGACTGATTAAGTGGGTATTTGAAGGCTTTATTATAAAGTGTTCATCAGATATTCTTCATTTCCACAGAAGGCAAAAAGAGTAAATGGGTTTAGTCTGCAGCAGGAAAGATTTAGGATAGACATAAGGAGAACTTCCTGATGGTAAGGGTTATTCAAATTGGAATGTGTCACCGTGAGAAATGGTTGTATGCCAACCCTATGAACTGTCCCGTGACGGTCATAGTGTAGGAAACTTTTGATGTTTTTAGGTCTGGGACTTACCTCCACTCTTCATCTCCCCAGTTCCTCCTACTCTTGTTCCTTCTTTTGGCAGCATTTTATAGACCTCAAGACAGATCTTTCTGACCCATGGGGAAGCCCTTGACTTGTCCTCCAGTGGAGATAGCTGGGGAGTGGGAAAAGGGTCAGTGAGAAGCAGGCATAAGGTAGCAAATAAGAAAACAGCCATTCAGTAATTATTGATTATCTTGGTTATCTGTTTTTTTAATATAGAATTTTTAGAAATTCCTCCTTTCAACAAGCAGTACACAGAATCCCAGCTTCGAGCAGGAGCTGGCTATATCCTTGAAGATTTCAATGAAGCTCAGGTGAGTTTCTTTGTGTAGCTTATCAGAGTGGCAACAATAGGAACCAACTTGCTGTACGAGAAGAGACCTGAGAGGGGTTGGGGAAGGTTGGAAAATGTAGCCAGAAATTTTGGGAACTGGGAAACTGCCAAAATGTTGTTGAAATAGATTTTTTAGGGTATACAAGAAAGAGAAGTTAAAGCCTTGTATTTGTTAATGGCTGTAGTTCTGTTGCTGGGACAAAAGCAGATTGAAGTTTGTGTTTAGTAGGAATTCCTAGGAGAGTTGATGATTCTTAGCCAGAAGGACTGAGTTACATGGGTTTTCGTTGGCTCTTGAGGATCCAGGCCCTCAGAAAGCTGTAGGTGAGCAGGGAGAACATCTGCGGAAGCCATTTGGGCTTTTCAATGGGGAAAGTAACTTTGGGCAGGACAGAAAAGTGGCTTTGGGCATTTTGGTTAGTATTTGTAAGTCTTCAGATCTGCTCTTTGTGGTTCATTATCTGCTATTCAGAAGCTTTCCATAAAATCACCAGACCCATTGGCTCTGCTTCTTCCAGTGTAACACAGCCTACCAGTGTCTTCTAATTGCGGATCAGCATTGTCGAACTCGGAAGTACTTCCTGTGCCTTGCCAGTGGGATTCCTTGTGTGTCTCATGTCTGGGTCCATGACAGTTGCCATGCTAACCAGCTCCAGAACTACCGTAATTATCTGTTGCCAGCTGGGTACAGCCTTGAGGAGCAGAGAATTCTGGACTGGTGAGTATTTTAAGAGCTCATCCAGAACTGTATAGCCAGGAAGACAGCAAGCTTTTGGAGGGAGGAGAATGTAGGTGAGAGAGTAAATCTTTCTAGAAACTAGAATGTCTGTGGGATAAATTACAGAATTTGAGTGGGTTTGAAATGATTTCAATTCATTTCCATAGGCTATATTGCCTAGGAACCTTTTGAAAATGTGTGAGGATTTGTATGTTGGTCCAATATTCACAACCTGTAAGGTCAGAAAACTAAGTTTTAAGCAAGCATTAAAAAAATACGCCCAAGCGGGAGCCCAGCAGATCGACACTGGGATGGCCGTGAGTGTGCTACTGCACTCTAGCCTGGGAGACAGGGTGAGACTCTAACTCAAAAAAAAAAAAAAAAAAAAAAAATGCTCGAGGAGTATGATTTGAATTATTCCCAGCCTCAGGACAAACATGGAAATCAGAAGGGTAGGATCAGAAGGCCAGGATCCCAGAGAATATACATTATTCATAGAAAAAGGGAAGAGAAACCCTGACATAGAGCTTAGTTTTGAAAGCATGCAGATATATAAGTCCTTTTGCAGAAAGGGTCTTTGTTAGATAGTCTCTCACTTGCTAAGGTCCCTTCCAGTTCCAAAGGGCTGTCTCTCTCCTTCATAGGCAACCCCGTGAGAACCCCTTCCAGAATCTGAAGGTACTGTTGGTATCAGATCAACAGCAGAACTTCCTGGAGCTCTGGTCAGAGATCCTCATGACTGGAGGGGCAGCCTCTGTGAAGCAGCACCATTCAAGTGCCCATAACAAAGGTACCTGGGGAGAGCGAGTGTGTGTATGTGTTTGTGTATGTGTGTTGTCACTGTTCCAAAGATGTCCTTAGACCTGCTGTTAGACCTCGTTGTCCAAGTCTCCGTTCTGATAGCTGATTATATCCATGTTTTCTAAGAGAAGAAAAGTACCACCTCTAAGAGATGAGTCAGCACAACTGAAGCACTAGGTTGTTCTGCTTCTGGTTTCCAGTGGTATATTAAACATTTCTGCAAGTTCAGCATATATATAGTGATTGTAACTTTTAACTTTTGGTCATGATCAGTAATACAGTGTTTGACAAAACAGGGCTTTAGTTTGGGCAGAGTAGGATATATTGGCTAGAAGGCACATCTGTCTTTTTAATGGGGGGCTAAACTGAGTGTCCTTTCCTTGTTCACTTTCCTCTGCTCCTTGCAGATATTGCTTTAGGGGTATTTGACGTGGTGGTGACGGACCCCTCGTGCCCAGCCTCGGTGCTGAAGTGTGCTGAAGCATTGCAGCTGCCTGTGGTGTCACAAGAGTGGGTGATCCAGTGCCTCATTGTTGGGGAGAGAATTGGATTCAAGCAGCATCCAAAATATAAACATGATTACGTTTCTCACTAAAGATACTTGGTCTTACTGGTTTTATTCCCTGCTATTGTGGAGATTGTGTTTTAACCAGGTTTTAAATGTGTCTTGTGTGTAATTGGATTCCTTGCATGGATCTTGTATATAGTTTTATTTGCTGGACTTTTATGATAAAATAAATGTTGACTCTCTTTGGTTGTAGTAACTGGGATTTCTTCATCTGTTTCTTTGAGCTTAATCTCAGAACAAATGAGAGGACAAACAGAGTACCTTCTTGAGGTTTTCAATGGCATGTTCATTTTAGGAGGACAACTAGCAGGGAAAATAAAAAGTTAGCAGTGACCTTTATTCTGTGGCATCACTGTCAAAAGGTTATTCCAGGCTGTCTAAAATGCTGTGCTTCCAAAAAACTCAATTTCAAAACAGGGAAAAGCTCAGATTAATAGTTATGCTAAAAGTTGAGTGGAATTGGGCAGAGCTCTAAGTTTCCTGACAGTTAAAAAAAGGTCTTTCTTTAGAGCTGAGCTCACAGCTGACCTGTGGGTATTGCCCCACTCTCAGAGCTAAAAGGGAAAAGGACCAATTGCTATGAAGGGACAGTGACCATAAGCTTGATGGAATGACTTTCTGTAAGATAAACATGAGAAGCACAGATGAGAACCCTTGCAAATGTTAAAAGCTTTAGTCAGTGGGCCAATATTATTGTTGTTACAACTGATTGGAAGCTGTTTCCTCCCTACCTCTGGTGTCATCCTGCTAATGTCCTCTCATTCTCTAAAGTAGGGGTCAAAATTTTTTTTCTGTAAAGGGCCAAACAGTAAATATTTTCAGTTTTGTGAACCATTTTGTCCATCACAACTACTAACCTTTGCTGTGAACATGAAAGTAACCACAGACCGTAGGTAAATGAATGAGCATGGCTGTGTTTCAGTAAAACCATATTTACAGAAACAGCAGGCCACAGCTTGCCAACCCTTGCTCTAGAGGCAGCAGTGGTGGAAGGGTCATCTTTAATTGACAACAGCAGGAAATAAGGGTATCAGTTCTGTAGTAGATGGAGAAATGAAGATCAGATTCGGTGACTATAAACTGAGGTCAGAACACTGCATTCTTTTTCAGTTTGTAGGGGGTTGTTCAATGAATATTTATTTTGGTTTACAATAATAATTACCAGTGATAGCTGGGCCATGCTAGGAGAACCTCAACTCCTATGGTTTGTATAAGATGGGATAATTGGGCCTATAGTATGTAGTATTTGACAATTTGACCTCAATTTTTTTTCTTTTTTTTGAGAAAGGATTTATTGAGAGGACAGAGAATCTCCCACAGTGGGAGGGGGACCCAAAGGGGTTGCCCCGATTTTTCTTAAAGACCTTTTTCACTGGGGGAAAAATACTTTAAAATACATCATCATTAGCTAGAATTGCCCAGTCTGTGTAAGTATAAATGACTTGGTGTAGGGAGAGGAAAAGCCTGTCTTACCTGTGCCTTTCTTGCTTAGTGGTGACATCCAGCAATTGGACTATTTATAAACATAATCCTTTTTCACACATGAACCACAAAATACTTAACTTTTTGGTCTGTATTGTTTATTGCTGTATCTCCCACAGCTTGAACAGTACCTAGGAACACAGAAGGTACTCAATAAATTATGACTATTGAATACATGAACAAATCCAACAAATGTTCTCAGTGTGAAGGGTTAGAGCCCTTGCATGGTCAGCAGAGAGATAGCTGTTGCCATACATTCTCCCTGGTAGGCGAGTTAAGAACCCCCCTAAGGTGGGAAGACCTCTTCCACATGGAAATGATGGGAAGGATTTGTAACCCTGGGTGTTCAGTAATTGCTTCTAGGAGAAAAGGTAGAGTCTTCTCCCCCGGCTGTAGACATTTGATGTATAGCTAGAGAATGGGATGTTTGCCTTGAATCTTCTGTTATTGACTTGGGAACGTGGTAGGATTGACTATTACTTCAGCTTATGAGCCAGAACTCTTCACATCCCGAAACTACAAATGAGAAAAAGAGCCTCATTAAATAAACATCATGCTTTTCCCAAGATTGTCTTTAAAGAAGTATGATTCAGGGCAACCCATGATCTATATGATGTCATATTAAAACTCAAAGAATTTATTTTCTTTAACTCCTCTGCTAAAATTGCTTAGAAAAAATATCTGTTTAAGAACATTTTAGGCAAGCCAGGCTCGGTGGCTCAGCCTGTAATCCCGTGCTTTGGGAGGCTGAGGTGAGTGGATTGCCTGAGCCTGCAGGTTCGAGAACCAGAGGGCAACTTGGCAAGACCTCACCTCTACAATAAATCAAAAAATTAGCCGGACGTGGTAGCGCGCGCCTGTAGTTCCAGCTATTTGGAAGGCTGAGGCAGAAGGATCGCCGGAGCCCAGCAGGTCGAGGCTGCAGTGGACGGGAGCGGCCACTGCACTCCAGTCTGGGTGACTGAGTGAGACTCCAACTCAAAAAAAAAAAGAACATTTTAGGGGAGGACAATAAAGTGATTTTTAAAAAACTATTTTTAAAGTGAATGGGAATGACATAGATCTCTGAGAAGCCAACCACCATTGAATCTCATTATGTTTTAAAAATTTAGAGTTGGAAGGGGCAGTCCCCTCTTTTCACAGATAAGGAAGCTGGGGGCCAGCAAGGCAAGGTGCCTAAATCTGTTAGCTAGTTCATGTCCAGAATTGGGAATGGGAGCCACACTGCCTCCCAGCATAGCAATGTATATCCTATCAAAGGACTTAAAACTTATCTTACTGTCAGGTGTTTTTCATACTAGGGGACCAAAATAAAAAACCGAGAACTATGTTTTGGAGGGAGGGCCCCTTGTAGTACAGGCTCCCCTGCTAGGTTAGTGTTCTAGGAACCCATCAGCATCAGTTTATCAGCTAGCGTTGTTATGGGAAGCTACATTCAGCTTCAGTTAATTTTTTTTTTTGGAGATTCTTTCAACATATTTGCCCATTTCACGGTGGGTGATTTACAAGTGCACCTGCCCACACGGCACAGATAGTTCAGCAGTTTTGACAAAAACAGCATGATCTCTGTTCCCACCTTCCCTATTCACCCAGTCTCTCCCTGAGCAACTTTTTTTTTGTTTCCCCGGAAGAAAAAAGTCCTCAAAGGGAAATGTTTTGCGGTTATGAAAGAGGTGAAACAAAAAACAGCAGAAGCACTAAAAGGCATGAAAATTGATAAGTTCAAAAACTATTTTGAAAAGTGGGAAAAAGTGTCTTGATAGGTATATTGCATCAAATAAGAGTACTTTGAAGGTGACTGAAGTTTAAACATGTGAGAATAAATACACAACTTCTTATAAATAAATTCTGCTTTTTGGAGGGGGTCTCACCCCTATATTTTATTATCATGGTAATTTTTACTACAAAATAATCTTCATGAAGATTATAAAGATGGCCAGATACACCTCTGTATCTCCAAGTCTTGTTTATAAAATGAGGGCATTTGGATTTGATGATGGCTAAAGTCTCCTTCCAGCTCTAGAATTTTACAACTCATTAAAAAGCCACCACCCCCCCAAAAAGTCTACTGAGTTGCCCAAGGGTTGTTCCTTTTTTCCTACCTGCCCAGAGTTCCACCAGCCTGGGTATAGTATTTGTTGTAATCTAGTCGTAATAGTAGTTGAGCCAAATCTGAATTGATCTGATGATTCCGAACACTGGAGAAAATCTTGAATAAGAGTGAAGACTGGCGACTAAAGCCCTGCAGAGAGAAGGACTCTAGCTGTCATTCCACTTAAAGTCACCAACCCTCCATATGGAGAATGGGTTTCTTGGAAAATATGCAGTTTCTTGGAAAAGCCTTGCTCAAAATTCTACAGAACCACATTCCCATTTCTATTTCTCCTAAAGTGGCTTATACCAGTAAAATACTTGACTTCCTATGAAAGTACTCTCTCATTAGTAGGAATTTAGCAGCTGGTTTCCAGTTAAAGTATTCTGTCAGATACTGGGGTTTGTAAAGAGCCTGTTTTTGTTACATGCAGATAATTATAATCTCAGTGATATAGAGGGTTAGTAAGAAGGGAAGTAAGGAGGGGGGGTAGGATGTGAGAAAGTGAGAACAAAGCCAATGCATATTTGGTGGGCTGAAGAAACAATTTGGAGCTGAACTGTCTTTGAACACTGAGGTGGCATAGTAGTTAACTGCTTCAAAATCAACATTTTTATCTTTGTATTTTGTTATTTCTGTGTGTGTATTGGGGAAATGCATTATTGATTCAAGGGAAAGATCATGAATTCTCCATTGGCAAAACCACCTCTATCCTTTGGACAAGGCTGCACACTTCCAATGGCCAGGCAGACGCACCTTCACGAGGATGCTCAGCTGGGCAGCTCCACGCTCATCCAGGGGGCCTAGGTTCTGACTGACCAGCGAACAGAAACTGTGACACAGGTCTAGGATCTCATTCAGGCAGTGGAACACCTATCCAGGAAATAGAGTTGGCATTAGGAAAAGAAAGAAGATACATCTGTGAAATTAAAGATTTGAGGAAATAATCTGATAGCTGACCTCCCAGATCTGACCTCAGGATAGACACTGCCACTAGCAAGACCTGCCAGCCCTTCAAATGTTAACACATGTAAAACAAACTCATCCCTTCCTGCTATTATCCTTTTAGTTACTCCTGCACAAAACCTCCACCCTAGTTACATTAAACTAGTCATCATTTCTTAGACCCAAAGAGTTATTAAGTATTGATCCCTGTGCCTGAATGCTCTTCTGTTTAATACCAGTTCAAGTCCCACTCTCTCAGTAAAGCCCTCTTCCCTACCATAGCCTTTAGTGAGCCCCCACTTCTCTCTTCTCTATCTGTACTGTTCACTAAGCACTTATTCAGGCCACCTGTGTTGTTACTGATCTTTGTATATATACATGTCTTGTGTTTCCAACTAGATTGTGAGCTCCTTAAGGGCAGAGCCATACTTATACCTCTTTGTATCCCCAGTGCCTTGGCATACAGTAAGCATCCAATAAATATTTAATGATGATGACCTGCTCTGATATTCTGCTTTTCCCAAGGATGCACCCATGCCATTCAAGGACACTGTCCATCTGTCACAAGTGATTCTAGGTCGTTTTCAACCAACCTTTGAATGGCATCTACAGAGAGTGCCAAAAAAATGTATACACATTTTAAGAAAGGGAAAAACTGTATTAAAATATAATACTCAATATATACTAATAACAAAAGATGAATACAAATCATGTTTGACTTCTGCAATTACACATTGCTACCGAAATTCAACTTCGAAAAGTAATACATAGATAACATCTTTTAAAATGTGTATACATTTTTGGGGGGCACCTCCAGCATATACCTCACTCTTCCTTGGTACAGGAAAAATAGCCCAAACACCAGAACAAAAAAGAAGCCTGTAGCACTTGTGGTATGCACACTAAGGAATCACAACTAGCTCATGTCACAGATAAAGCATAACCATAGAAACTACAAGGATAATTTTAACCTTCCTGCTTTTTATCCTGGAAGTGGAACTAGCTTGTGAGCTTTAAAAAAGACTGGTGCCTAGGTCCCACTCCAGGGATTCTAATTTAAATGCTCTGGAGCCTAGACTTTTTTTTAAAGGTCCCATATGATTCCATATGTAGCCATGGTTGAGAATAACTGCCATGAAGGAGATATGTATATATACTTACAAATACATATACATACAAGGGAGGACCCCCCCAAAAACCGAAATTATCTTTTTGGAGGGTAGACCCTCTTGTAGTGCACTTGGAATTTGTTCCTCCAGATCAAATGGTCCACCAAAGGTTTTATCTGGAAGTTGTGAGAAGGTTGTATCATGATTTGTGGAAGAAACATTCCAAGTTGTGGCAAACAGGTGACTGCTTCTTCCACCATGACAACGTACCTGCCCACACTGCTGAATGTTCAGTGGTCTTGTTTTTGGTTTTTTTACCAAAAACAGCATGATCCTCATGCCCCACCCTCCCTATTCACCTGATTGAACCCCAAGGAGCTTTTTTTTTTTTTTTTTTTTTTTTACTGGGGTGAAAAAGTCCTCAAAGGGAAATGTTTTGCCCATGTCGAAGAGGTGAAACAAAAAAATGGCTGAAGCACTAAAAGGCATCAAAATTGATGAGTGCCATGCACGGTGGCTCACGAGCGCCTGTAATCCCAGTACTTTGGGGAGCAGAGATGAGAGGACCTGAGTCCAGTGGTTCAAGATCAGCCTGCAACTTGGTGAGACCTTAAGTAAATCAAAAATTAGCCGGGCATGGGGGTGTGTGCCTGTGGTTCCAGCTACTTGGAAGGCTGAGAAGGATCACCTGAGCCCAGCAGGTCGAGGCTGCGGTGGCCATGAGCATGCCATTGCACTCCAGCCTGAGCGAGAGTGAGACTCCTACTCAAAACCAACAACAACAACAACAACAATAATAATAAAACTGTTTTGAGCAGTGGGTAAAGTATCTCAATAGGTGTATTACATCAAACAGAGAGTACTTTGAAGGTGACTGAATTTATAACTAAATTATGGGCTTTTTGCGGTCCCCACCTTGTTCATAGATAGACAATACGCTAGTTGTCTGTGAAAACAACTTTCTTTTTTTTTTTTTTTTTAATTTTTTTTTTTTTTTTTTTGAGTTGGAGTCTCACTCTGTCGCCCAGACTGGAGTGCAGTGGCCGCTCCCGGCCACCGCAGCCTCGACCTGCTGGGCTCCGGTGATCCTTCCGCCTCAGCCTTCCAAGTAGCCGGAATTACAGGCATGAGCTACCAAGCCCAGCTGATTTTTTGATTTATCGTAGAGATGAGGTCTCGCTGCCCAGGCGGGTCTCGAACCCGCGGGCTCAGGCAATTCACTCATTTCAGCCTCCCAAAGGCGCAGGATTACAGGCTGAGCCACCGAGCCCGGCTGAAAACAACTTTCAATTGACTGGTCCAAAAGCATTTTTTTTTCTTTGACAGTGTCTCACTCTGTTGCCCAGGCTGGAGTGTAGTAGCATGATCATAGGTCACTGCAGCCTTGATCTCCTGGGCTCAGGTGATCTTTCCACCTCAGTCTCCTAAGTTGCTGGGCCTACAGGCACAAGCCACCATGCTTGGCTAATTTTTTTTATTTTTTGTAGAGATGGTGTCTTACTGTGTTACCCAAGCTGGTCTTGAACTCCCAGCCTCAAGTGATCATCCTGCCTTGGCCTCCTAAAGTGCTGGAATTACAAATGTGAGCCACCACTCCAGGCCCCAAAAGATTTCTAAGATGAACTCTATATGCTTTTCATTGGTTTTTCTGTACTGTCAAGGGTTTTTGAGTTTAAATCCTTCCTTCTGAGGGTTAAGCACATAATTACTGCATTTATAGCTGCTCACCACACCCTATAATAATATTTCAGAAATGTAAATATATTTCAGGTCCCTTTTAATATTCCCTTTTAGTTTTGCTTTATAAGTTAAAAATATTTAAAAGTAGAGTTGAATAATTGCTTAATGATAGTTTCATATCCTGTCAACGTGCCTAAAAGAACGGTCAGTGCTAGAAGAACAAACAGTCCTACTTACAGGTTTCAACAAGATAAAGGACTGAGCCAGTAAATTGCTCAGGAAGTGGTCATGAGCCAGTCGAATGCTTTCAAAGTCTCTGGTAGAATTGATTTGATGAAGTAGCTGTGAGAACTGAGACTCCAGCACATCTACCTGGTAGACAGTTAGACAAAAAACTTTAGCACCTTGCATATTCCAAGCACTCTAAGACATTAAGACGTCTGACAGGTTGACATAAAAATTATTTGCCCCTACTCACCTTCCTTCTAACCAAGCCACTTTAAGCCTGACCAAAGACACCCTTATGTTTACTGTCCAGCCTTGTGTGAAGTTATTTGCCTAATTTTTAACCATCTCCAGTGTTTTGGCAGACCAAGACCAAATCCACTCATGCCACACCCACCCCCACCACTGACTGACTTGGTTAAATCCTATAGGACTCCGGAAGTTACAGCAAACAAGGAAAATAAAGAGGCTGGGCATGGTGGCTAAAGCCTGCAATCCCAGCACTTTAGGAGGCCGAGGCGAGAGGATTGCCTGAGTTTGGGGGCTCAAGACCAGCCTGGGCAACTTGGTGAGACCTCATCTCTACAATAAATCGAAAAATTAGCTGGGTGTGGTGATGCGTGCCTGTAGTTCCAGCTACTTGGAAGGCTGAGGCATGAGGATCGCCTGAGCCCAGCAGGTCAAGGCTGTGGTGGCCGTGAGCGTACCACTGCACTCCAGCCTGGGCAACAGAGTGAGACTCCGACTCAAAGAAAAAAAGAAAGAGCCCGTCAACCATAAGTAATCAATTGCTGACAAGGATCCTAATACTTTATTCTACTTTGTCCATTTATTTGCACTTTCCTCTAAAATGCCTTCAAGAAATATGCCTAGTGATACAACTGAATTTTCACAGACCCCGCTATTTTATCAAATATAAAATTGTAGTCTCTCTGCCGTACCCCCTGCCAGCCTCCCAGATTATTTTCATACCCCTTCCTTCTCATTCCTCAGCACAGACCTGGAGATAGTACTGAAGATTATCCACCAAGAAGGCCATGTGATTTCTTAGGCGCCACTTGACTGCATCAGTCTGGTTGGACTTGAGGTGCTTACGCTGCATTTGTAGGGCCCAGCAGTGTTGCAGTTCAGCTTGGACCCGGCGCACACTCAGTAAGTACTTAAAAACAACATTATACCTAGGACAGAAACATCAGGCTATTCTATATAAAAACTTCACCCCCTGCAATCCCATGCATGACAGACCCTAGGACTTTGTGCCACCCATGCCTCCCCCAAAAAGGCAGTAAGGAAAGAAGAATGGCTAGAAATTTGGACAAATAAATTGTAATGTAGTTATACAATGGAATATTATACAGCAGAAAAAATGAATATACAATATACAATATACTCCAGCTATACAACACTTAGCAATATGATTTTTTAATGAAAAAAGCAAATCACAAAAGATTACATAGTCTTTTTTTTTATAATTCTTAAACTAAAAGCAAAACAAACCTTTTGGGAAATATATTTAGATCTTGTAAAACTATAAAGAAAGGAAAGTAACATGAAATTTATGACAGTGGTCACCACAGGCTGGGGAGGTAAGGGGGCAGGACTCGGAAGGACCACATAAGTAGATGGACATTATCATCAGTGTTCTAGTTTTTGTGCTGGGAAGTGGTTGTGATGTGTGTGTGTGTGTGTGTGTGTGTGTGTGTGTGTGAGAGAGAGAGAGATGTGTGTGTGTGTGTGTGTGTGTGAGAGAGAGAGAGAGAGAGAGAGAGAGAGAGAAAGAAGGAAGGTCTTTCATGGACCAATAATAAGAATGTACTATGAACCAAGGATTATGATGAGTCTGATTCTCTGTCTCAAAGTCCAAAGGTAAAATAGTTTTCCTCTAAAAGATCAGACTTCTGCTTCCTAGCAAGCTCAGGAGCTAACTACGTAATACTGAGACTGCAGACTGACAAGACATATGGGAAAAGCAGCCGATTCCTGGTAGAATTGTTTGTAGGCAGGCTTACAGAAGACAATCAAATTCCATTTGGTTTTAAAAATTCTCTATTTCTAATGGAACAAACATAAAAACATAATGAAATAAAAGACCCATTTGGATACTGATTTGAACTCAACCATAAAAAGACATTTTTAAATTATTTAAAATTTTTTTTATTTTTTTTACCGCCTCCATAAAAAGACATTTTTAAAGATAACAGCAGAAATGTCAACATGGACTGGATATTAGATTATAAGGGATTACTATCAATTTTTGGAGTAAGATTATGACACTGTAGTTATGTTGAAATAGTCTTTTTGTATTGCTTATCAGCAGAATGAAATGACATGTCTGGGACTTGCTTTGTAAAGCTCTAGCAAAGAGGGAGGGAGGGAACAGATGGAATAAGTAGCATAATGTTGACAGTTACTGAAGGTGGATAAATATACTTTTGTTTATATTTAGGAATTATAATAAAAAATTTTAAAAATACTTCTAAGCTTGATTTCTTTAAGGGTATTAAGAGCATATTAAGTTATCAGGTAAGTGGACTGCTGGCCTTTGGGATGCTGGGAGCTGTAGAGCTTTGAAAACTCTTTGGACAATGTCTGTGCAGCTTGCTTGGCTGGGCTATGGACTCAATACATGCCATAGAATCTTCTTTCTGATCCAGCCTCATCTTTTCTAGCTTATGTCCTATTATACACTAAACTCTACCTCAAAAAATAAGAGGACTGTGAAGAGGAACAGAGAAGATGAAGAGTGGTAGGTGGTAGAAGTAGAGATGAATCTTCTGTTCATTTATTTCCCTTTTCTCCATTTTTCTAGCCTCACTGAGCATAATAGCCTTCATCCTCCATCTAGGCCAGGGACCAGTGCTCTAACCAATAACAGGGTTTGGAAGTTCCTAGAAACAGCACAGGAATGGATTTCAGAGGCCACCACCAGCCAAATATGCTTCTCCCACCTCCTTTTACAGGTCTCTGGTTCCCCTTGGTCTGGAGACATTAGGTTCTGACCAGGCCAAGCAATAGCTCAGCAGGCTCTCATAAAGAGCTGGGCTGGGCTGGGTGCAGTAGCTTAAGCTTGTTATCCCACCACTTTAGGAGGCTGAGGCGAGAGGATTGCCTGAGCCTGGGGTTCGAGACCAGCCTGGGCAACTTGGTGAGACTTCATCTCTACAATAAAAAAATTAGCTGGGCGTGGTGTGGCATGTGCCTGTAGTTCCAGTTACTTGGAAGGCTGGGCAGAAGGATTGTCAGAGCCCACCCAGCAGGTCAAGGCTGTGGTGGCCCTGAGTGTGCCACTGAACTCCAGCCTGCACTACCGAGTGAGGAGTGCACTCCAGCCTGCACTACTCCAACTCAAAAAAAAACAAAACAGCTGGTTTGATAGAAAGAGATTCCAGCTTGGTCTAGCTCCTTTATTACATCCCCCAGCATGGCTGCCCTTGTTGCCTCCCCCTCAGGGCAAGAAGGTGGTAGTCTTCTCATTGGCTGAAGTCACAGCAAAACTTTCAGCTTGGAGGAATGTCCCAAGTAAATCAACAAAACTACAAAAGACAGGGAGAAACCTTGTCAGGTTTGATGGAATCAAGGGCCAGACTTTCAAAGTGGTATGTGCAACCCCATTTTCTGGAGTTCACCAATTGGCTGCCTATAAATTGCTTGTCATTTGATGAATTTTTTAAAAAATCATAGTTTTAAGTGCGTATATACTCTTCCATTCCTCCCAGCTCCCACCACTCCCCGTTTTCATGTTGGTAGCTTCACTTATTAATGGGATCTGTCTAGTCCCTGAAAGCATAGGAGTATGTGACTTCTGACTTAGAGATTGTCAAAAACTAGTTGGGTGGCTATATATAATGCACACACACATATATGATCATAGCATTAAAAATGTGTGTATATTTATATTTATTTTTATTGATTTATTTGTTAAAGAGACAGAGTCTTTCTATATTATCCAGGCTAGATTAGATTTGAACTCCTGGTCTCAAGTGATCCTCTAGCCTTAGCCTCCTGCCTTAACCTCCTGAGTAGCTAGACAACAGCTGTGCACCACCACATCCAGCTCTCTCACTAATTCTGTTCTTGCTAACTTATTCTCTAACAAGTTAAGTGGATAATATTTACCTGTGAGGAAACTTAGAAATACTCACTTTTCCAGGACAGCTGGGGTGAAGAGGATGTGTAATGGCCACTGTACTTTATAGGAAAGACCTAGGGCTGCCCAGCCAGATGCAGGGGCTTCCCGGGGAGATGTTTCTCGAGAAGGCCCTTCTCTTGCCTGAGTAGCATCTGCTATGATCAAGAAGAGAAGAGAAGAAAATAAGCTGGGCATGGTGGTTCATGCCTGTAATCCCAGCACTTTGGGAGGTGGAGGCGAGAGGACTGCCTGAGTCGACAGGTTTGAGACTGGCCTGGGCAACATGGCGAGATCTCGTCTCTACAATAAATAAAAAAATTAGCTGGGTGTGGTGGCATGTGCCTATAGTTCCTACTACTTGGAAGGATCTCCTAAGCACAACAGGTCGAGGCTGCGGTGGCCATGAGTGTGGGCGACAGCGTGAGACAACAACTCAAAAAAAAAAGAAAAGAAAAAACAGAAACATCAATAACTTAGTTAATCTAAAACCATAGGGTAAACAAGGTGAATAGCATTCATGAAGTAAGAGCTCACTGGAATCTTCAGTGTCAGAAGCATAAAGGGGACACAAGGCAGAGAGCATGGAAACCTCTATGTGAGGTTGTCTTTGGAGGTCTTGTACAGATTCCTTCTTAAGACTTAAAGTCTGGAGGCTCAAAATAAACAAACAGGGACCATTCCAGAGGCATAACAAAAAATAAAAAAACATGGCCTGGACATCTCAGTCTCTCTGGACTTGCCCTTTTTCCTGTATAAAATTACAGTACTGTACTAGATGACTTCTAAGATCCAAAATTACAGGGTTTCTGTGGAAGTGAATGGAAGCAGAGATGGGAAAATGGATGTGGCCAGTAGGAGCAGAAAGGAGGCAGGAAAGAATGGCAAACCTTTGTGCTCCTTTCCGTGATACTCAATCGTCAGGTGCAACAGAGGGAGAAGGTTGTCATCATCTAGCAATACCTTGTGCGCCGACTGTTGAAAGGCCACATTCACATCTGCAAGGAAGAACACACACGCTGTCAGGAATGCTTGCCAGATGCCCCAACAGGCCTAACACTGACAGCAGGACACAGTGGACATCTGTTGTTTTTGCCTGATTAGCATTCATTCATCGTTCTTGCTGGTAACACCCTTCTGGTTTTCCTCAGAGAATCTTCCCTACTCAGTCAGTACAGCTCATATAGTTCCGGAGAGGTAGTTCTAGACAATACCCGATTCTGGGGGTAGGCAGTAACATGAGTACGATCAAATAGAATGTAATACTCTCCTTTGTTATGTGACCCAAGCCAGGCCAATCCAGAGGCTCTATTCAGACTCTAAAAGAGTGCAACTCTTTTTTCAAGATAAACAGGGACTTAGGATGTAAATTTGGCTGGAGGTTGTCTTGCTACCATACAGAACAGGCCTATCTGAGAAGAAAGGCAGAGGTGAAAGATGCAAAGAGATCAGGTCCTAACATGTACTGTTTTACTGGGCTAAAAAATGATCACCTTATGTGTATGTATTTTATTTCTCCCATTTTTGTTTGTTTGGATCCTTACCCAACTCTGTTCATGTAATTTGAATAGGAATGGCCATCAGTTAGTCAATGGTAGACACTTTACTGAACTAGGCATATCCTAGTGTCTGACCTCTTTGACTGATACAGGGATAGGCATGTGATCTGAGCTGTGCCACTCAAAACCCTTTCCCTAGAATTCTCTAACTTGCTACCAAAGAGACTGGGTTTGGTTCCTTCAGTAGCAGACACTGTGAAGCATGTTCCTGGGAGCTGCTGATGATCATGTATCTAGATGGGACAGGAAGGTCTTCAAAGAGTACACAAGAAACACAGATAAGATATGGTGAGTGAGTGAGAGAGAGAGAGAGAGCGCGAGCAAGAGACACTCCTAATGGTATCCAAGTCTCTGTTTTCAGTTGTTCTAAGGCAAAGCTGTACCCCATCCTACTGGTATTGTAGATACAATAGCAAATACATTCATTCCTCTTTTCTAACTTGGCTAGCTCAGGTGAGGGTCCCATCATTCACACCTAAAGAATTCTAATACAACACTATACATGGCAATAAATCCCAAAATGCCCCTTAAGGTATATATGGCTATATGATGAGAAAAATACCTGGTTTGAAGGCCTGCACCAACTTTTCCAGGAATGGTCATAGGCCAAAGACATCGTTGCTAATGACCTCAGTGTGAAATCTACCTGAAAGGGTCTTCCATCTTTGGAAACCACTATGCTATCACTCACCAGGCTGCTCTTATGTGGAACAGACTTAAAAGGGTCAGCAGCAGCCAAGAAATAACCCTGCAACTTCAGTAAGTCAGTCATTCTCAGGGCCACAGGCAATTACCATGCTCAGTTACTGCAGTGGGTGGTGTTTTTAACATGTGTTGAGCTGTGT
Organism: Cephalopachus bancanus; assembly: GCA_027257055.1. Classification (NCBI taxonomy): domain Eukaryota; kingdom Metazoa; phylum Chordata; class Mammalia; order Primates; family Tarsiidae; genus Cephalopachus; species Cephalopachus bancanus. Next base: position 775,403 of record JAPVLO010000148.1, on the reverse strand, counting down.
CAATGAAGGCCTGAAACAGTTCTCCACGTCCCAGAAGGTAAAAGTCTTTAATGATCTGAGAAAAGAATTTCAATTTACAATTCAGTAAGCAAGGCCAGGAGTTCCTCACTATCCTAAGAGAATTACACATACACAGTAATTTCCAATCTCATCAATTTGAGCCCAACCTACAAAAGGATATAAGCATTTGGCATTTTAAAGAGGCACACTGAGTAGTTCCTCATAACAGGATGACTGGTATATATTTGGTATCATTGTTTTTCAATGGCAACATAATTCTATTATGCCAGAAGAAAGTAAACTCCCAAATCTTTGTATTATACTAGATTTGTAGCATTAGACATAGTTTGCTCACTTGGATAACAAATGAGTCTACTCTGGAAGTCTGGGCATAGGTAACTAGAGCTCTCGGGACTCTCAGGAGAAGTTAGAGAAAGTAAGTCATTGCCTGCCAGCATCATTTTAAGAACTCAAACAACAGCTAAGCTATTACCTTCAGCTGTCCCAGCAAATCTGACTCTTCTACCATCAATTTCCAGAGATGCTGTGAAAAGAACCAACAAAACAAGGATGAAATTTCATTATAGTGAAAACTCATGCAAAGAATGGTTCCATACAAATCTAGCAATGTATCGCAAAAAGAATATACCATGCACCACATAGAAAAATCTACTCAAAATATAAAATAAAACTAAATAAAATGAAACTAAATATAAAATGAGAACTCTAAAATTTTAAAAAGAAATTTAAAAGAAAACAGGAGAAAATATGTGTGACCTAGGCAAAGATTTCTTTGGCACAACACAAAAAATACGATCCATTAAAAAAAAAAAAAAAAAAAGATAAGCTGGGCTTCATCAAAATTAACAACTTCTGGGACAAGTCATACATTATGAGGAAATATTTGTAAGTCATGCATCTGATAAAGAACTTATATTCAAATCTATAAAGAACTCTCAAAAAATTAAAACAAACATCCAAACCAACATGGGCAAAGCATGTGAAAAAATGTTCAATATCATTAGTCATCAGAAGAACACAAATTAAAAATACAATGAGGGGACAACCTAACTGCCTATCAACAGTTGAGTGGACATTGGCATAAAAAATGAAATACTACTAAGTAGTATAAAGGAATAAACTACTGATAAGTGCAACATGGATTCATCTCAAAATAATTATGCTGAGAAAAAGAAGGCTGGTCTTGTCTTCCAAAAGAGTATATACTATATGATTCCATTTTTATAAACTCTAAAAAACACAGAGTAACATATAATGACAGAATAGATCAATGGTTGTCTAGGAACTGGAAGGCAGGAAAGGTAGGATAAAAGCACACAGAGAGGTTGAAAATAAAGGATGGAAGAAGACCAGGTAAACATGATCCAAAAGATGGACAGTGATTTTAGTAACTATAAAAAAACAGAATTTAAGTCAAAAAATATGTTTTACATATATATAATATATATCACTGGTGATACAGAGGACATTATGTACAAATAAAACAAGAATAAATACATATTTATTATAAATATGCACACGCTAAACGTATATCCTCAAAATGAGCAATTAGAGCACATATAAAACTCAACATTCAAAACATAAAGTCCTTGGTTAAAGAAAATCTTAAGAAGATGAACTCAGGGAGGACAGAAACATACTGTGGAATGGAAGGGCAAAAAGCTCACTTGATCCTGATTTTCAGCACTTGTACAGACCATGAAAGCAGGGCCTCACAAATAAAAACTTATTTGAAAGATGATTTTAAAAAATAAAAGAAAACTAGGCATTATTTAGAACAGAATAATAATGAGAGTACTACATGCCAAAAACGTGTGGGACACAGTCAATGCGATATGTAAAGCTTTATATGTATTTCCCAGAAAACAAAGGCGAAGAGTAAAGGAGTCAAGCTTTCAACCTGGAAAAAGAGTAACTCAAATAATTAGGAAGGAAGAAAATTTTTTAAAAGGCAGGAATCAATTAGATAGAGAATTTTAAAAATAAAAATACAAAAAAGAATGTGCCAGGCAAGTGCAGTAGTGCACACCTGTAGTCCCAGCTACTTAGAAGGCTGAGGCTGAGGATTACTTGAGCCCAAAAGTTCAGGACAACCCTGTCTCAAAAAAAGAAGGAATGTGGTAAAATTCTCATTTGCAGATGATGATCATCTACTTAGAAGAACCAATAGATTCAAACTATTAGAACTAAAAGTTGTCAGGTTGCCAGGTATATGGTTAACCTATAAAAATTAATACCACGATTTCTCTACATAAACAATAACCAAGACATAATTAAAAACTAAGTATCTAAGAATTTAAAAAATCTTTTTTGTTGAAGTACTAAAATACTACAGAAAAGTAAACATATCATAAGCGCACAGCTTGAAGAATTGAACACACCTGTATAACCAGCACCCAGATGAAGAAAAAGAACAAACTGAACACTTCCAGCACCCTAGAAGCCCCCCTCATGCCCCTTCCATTGACTTAAAGGTAAATACTATCCTGACATGTAGCACCAGATTAATTATGCCTGTTTTCGAACTTTATAGAAGTAAATTCATACAGTATGCATACTTAAAAAATAAAAAGAAGATGCCCAAAAGGTATGAGTATGATACATATTTGCAAGATACTCTCCCTTTTTCCTGCTGGACACACTATTTCTTCTTATTACTATAAGTTGTTGTCACTGTAACAGTAATACCTTTCAAAAAAATCTATCAACTACAATTGTAAGAAACTTCAAGGAGTCTGAACTTCAACTCTTTTATCATTTTTACAATTATAGCAATATAATTTCTAGTATATTCATTTCAAATTTCACAAGAAGAAAACATTTTTTATATTCATTTAATAAATTTTTCCTTTCTCCATTAATTGTATTTTCCAAAAAGTTGTAACAAATATGATAAAATAGCAGAAATAGATTCAATTTAAAAAAGATGAACTGATACCAGTCCCTTTAGACTACAATCTGCATTGGGCTATAGACAGAGGCAAGGCAGTGTCTTGAAATTTTGAAAGGACAGAAGCATGGATTCTAGATAGTTTTGATATTTGTCTATAAAGAATCAAACCAAACAATACTTCACAGTTATTTTAAGATCTAGCATTCTTGTGTCTATATCACAGCTCTGACTCCGACACACAGGAATTTTTTAAATAGTGATAGAAAACTTTGTGAGGATTTCTGTGCTAACAACACAAAGAGGTCTGAGGCTAAGCTTTTAAGGAGTTTCAGACACTGACCCCAGTGCACTGCTTTTTCAGCCTTGTCTATGCTTCAAAATTACCCGCAGAAGTTGGTCTTTGATTGGTGGACTGGTCTGTTTAAATACGAGTACCAGCCAGGCTTGGGGGCTCAGCCTGTAATCCCGTGCTTTGGGAGGCTGAGGTGAATGGATTGCCTGAGCCCATGGGTTTGAGACCCACCTGGGCAACTTGGCGAGACCTCATCTCTACAATAAATCAAAAAATTAGCCGGGTGTGATAGCGCACAGCTGTAGTTCTGGCTATTTGGAAGGCTGAGGCGGAAGGATCACCAGAGCCCAGCAGGTCGAGGCCGCGGTGGCCGGGAGCATGCCACTGCATTCTAGTCTGGGCTACTGAGTGAGACTCCAACTCAAAATAAATAAACAAACAAATAAGTAAATAAGTAAGTAAGCAAATAAGTAAGTAAATACATAAATAAGTAAATTAAACAAACAAACAAACCTACCTTCTCTTGGCCTGCAAATCAGAAGCTCCAGAAGTAAAGACCTGGTACAAGTGCATGTTTTAAAATCCCCCAAGTGATTCTATGCTTAGCCAATGTTGAAAACTACTAACAGCACTCCTGACTCATATTATCACATATCCATGAGCCAAATGTTATTATAAGCCACAGAACATATGCCCATTTGAAAAACGATTGGTCACAATTTAAGGTGGCAGCTAAAGAACAATTCTAACTTAAGAGCACTAAACTCTAGGAGTCAGAAAGCCTGGTTCTGATCTCACCTCTTTTTTGAGTTGGGTCTCACTCTGTTGCCCAGGTTGGAAGGCAGTGGCATGATCGTGGATCACTGTAGCCTCAACTTCCTGGGCTCAGGCAGTCCTTTTGGTTCAGTCTCACTAGTGACTGGGAACGCAGGTGCTCACCACCGTGCCTGGCTAATTTTTTTTTTGTTGGAGTCTCATTCTGTTACCCAGGCTGGAGTGCAGTGGCACGCCCACGGCCACCACAGCCTCGACCTGCTGGGCTCAGGTCCTTCCACCTTAGCCTTCCAAGTAGCTAGAACAACAGGCACACGCCACAATGCCTGGCTAGCTTTTTGATTTATTGTAGAGATGAGGTCTCACCAAGTTGCCCAGGCTGATGTTGAACCCATGGCCTCAGGCAGTCCTCTCACCTCAGCCTCCCAAAGTGCCAGGATTATAGGCATGAGCCATTGCACCCAGCCTGACTGGCTAATTTTTTAAAAAATTTTTTGTAGAGACAAAGTCTTGCTGTGTTGCCGAGTCTGGTCTCAAACTCCTGGCCTCAGGCAATCCCCCTACCTCAGTCTCCCAAAGTTCTGGGATTATAGGCATCTGATCTCACCTTTTTTATTTACTGTGCAACACAAGACAAGTTAGGTTTTTGAGTATGTGTTTAATTTATAAGAATGGGAAAATAGCATTTGTTCTGCTTTCCTTATTAGATTATTGTGTACATAAATGAAAGTATAAGTTATAAAGCCATACTAAAATATAAGGCAGTAAACTCAGAAGCAGTTGATTCTCTGGAGTTACTGAAAACTATACAGACAGATCCAAAAAGTTGACTGTCTGAAGTTAAACCAAGATCTGCCTTTTATTCAACTAATTAACCAACTGACTAAAAAATACTTGCCTTTTAGTTATGGGAAAGGGTAAGGCAGTTCTTACCCTTAAAAACAGGGAGAAGGCTTTTATTTTCTACTTCTTGCACTTCAACTATCTCAATTCTCTCTGAGCTCTGCTATAACCACATCAAGAAGAAACAAAAGTCAAGTAACTCAGTTTCTGGGGAAGAGCCCATTTTCTTCTTTAAAAAAATATAAGATAAGCCAGGCGTGGTGGCTCAAGCCTGTAATCCCAGCACTTTGGGAGATGGAGGCAAGAGGATTGCCTGAGCCCATGGGTTGGAGACCAGCCTGAGCAACGTGTTGAGACCTGGTCTCTACAAGAAATTAAAAAATTAGCTGGGTATAGTGGCGCACACCTATAGTTCCAGCTACTTGGAAGACCGAGGCAGGACTGCCTGAACCCAGCAGGTCGAGGCTGTGGTGGCCGTGAGCGTGCCACTACATTCCAGCCTGGGTGAGTGAGACTCCAACTCAAAAAAAAAACAAAAAAAAAAATAAATAAAATAAAAATTGTAAGATGAAAGACAAACCTCAGCCACAGTACTACGAATACGATCCACTACATGCTCAAAATCCACTAAGCTGAAGAGCGGCTGCTGCTTGAGACGATGCAGCTCTGCAGCAAAAGTGTCCTCTTGATTTTTCAAGATGGATCCTGCAGAATAGGAAGGTACCATCAAAGGAAGACAAAGGACATTAGGGCAGCCAAGGTTTTCTGGAGAGGGCTAATCTCAGTGGGGCAGCAGTGTCACCTGCTTCTCAGACAAACCATCATGACTGTGCTGCAACTCAGCACATGAAGATCACCAGCCACTCACTCTGACCAGGCATGCTCTTAGGCTACATATTGAGGAGGAAGAGCCTTTGAGGAGGTGGCACATGGACAAGGAGACTTCTACCTTTTCTAGTCAGGTTCACATTTTGATTCTCGAACATCTGGACAGATTCTCCAACAAATAGGATTTTTTCAGCAACCCTCACTGGAATGTAGGATGGCAAAATCTCTACCCGCAGGGAAAACTGCTTTAGAGATGGTGCCAGCATGTTCTCTTCCTCAATCAGGCGCTAGTCAAGGAAATAATGTGTGTCAGAGATCAAGTAGGAAGAAGAGGAAAACAAGAAAATATCGAGTAACTCCCCCAACCCACGATTTCTATTTTCTAGAATCAGAGACTTTAAATCTGAAATTGCACAATTCTTAAATCACCAGTGCCAGAGCAATGTATTTTATTTTCAGGCAGCAGGATGCATTGGTGAAAATAGCAGTGGCTTTTTAAACACTGGGATTTTGGCCCTCACGCTGCCTTTAGTACTGTGTAGAAACCTGCACAATCAGCTTCCTTAGTGCAATGACAGATGCAGTCTTTGTTTTTTCTGTCTTGTGGCTATGTCTGCTCTACTGGTGCTCCTCAGGGCACTATCCCAGACCTCCTTTTCCTCTTGCTCTACACACACTTCTTAAACAACCACATCTTCTTCTGTGGCTTCGCTGATCATCATAACAGTTTTTAGGTCACAGGCCTTTCTGCAATTATAAAAACTATGACCCTTCCAGACAAACATACAGAAATAAACCATTTCACAGACCCTCCTGAAGCCACCCATGGACCTCTGATTCAAAACTTATAAGCTACGTGCTGATGACTCCATATTTCGATTTAGAGCAAGCTGGATTGCTCTCATGAGCCCCAGGCTCATCCCCCACTTAACATTTCCCACAAGTTCCTCAAAATAAGTATGACCTAAATTAGACCTATCTTCGCTCCCCAGTGCCAGCAATACACATTCCCTATCGTCACTACTTACCCAGCTGTTGAAGGCAGATACTTGGGTATCATCAATGATTCTTCACTCTCGACCCATATCCAGCCACACTCTAAGGCCTATTGCTTTCATCTCCTAAACTTCTCTAGAACCTCTTTACTATTCTCCATATTCACTGTTATGACCCTTGGTTTAGAGCACTAGTATTTTCACCAGAGTATCCCTAGCATTCTCTTAACTGGTCTACCTGCCTCTCATCTTGATTTTGAAAAAATGATTCCCCACACAGCATCCAGAATGATCTATTCATAAAGTCTGATCATGTTACCCTCTTACCTAAAATTCTTTAATGGCTCCTACTGTTTTCAAGTCCAAGTCCAAATTCATTCCTACTGTTTACCTGGCCTTCATGAGCTTGCCTTGGCCTAACTCAGCAGCTTCATCAAGTATCACTCCATCACTCCCCTGACCCTCATCTCTTAGTCATTATTCTTCAGCCTTTACTTGACCATTTCAATTGAATTATTAATGGTTCCCCAAATGAATCATGTCCTTAATAGCCTCTGTACCTTTACAAATATCTTTCCTTCTGTCTGGACATAATCTTGACCTTTCTTCCCAAGCTCTTTGCCACTTAGACATACATATCATTGAAAAGCCTTCTGTTAGTCATGTCAAGATCCTACCCCAAGACTATGTTCCAAGAATACCCATATTTAATTTTTTCAGAGCACTTTGTACACTGTAATGTAACTATTTACTTTTCTATAAATTCCACTAAACTATAAGCTCCTTGAGGACAGAGACTAATACATTTTATATGTCTATATACTTGTGGCACCTGGAACAATACCTGGAACATAACAGGCATTCAGTGAATATTGTAACAGGATAAATGAATGCATGGATGGATGGATGAAAGAATAAGTAACACTTTGAGGAATCTGATCAAAACTCCAATCTGCATTTAAAAACTATAGGGTAGCTAGCTACTGCTTGTAGAAACAAGACTTATTATTAACTTCTTAAATGCATATATTGAGAAAGAGGGAAATTTTTAAGAATCCCAAACATATTTTCTATTTTGTAGTCTCACGCTGAAAAGATAAAGATAAAACCAAATGTTTATATCTAAAGAATTTATGGAAGGTCCCCAGCTGAGCTGAGAAGGGATCACCAAAAGATCATTTAGCTGTAGACTTTTTTGACTGCTAAGAGTATGCGAGGCTTCTTGCTGTGCTCTCACCAAGTCCTGGAGTTCTCTCAGTTGTTTTCCTGTCAATCCTCCAATGCCCAGATCCTCCTCATCCTCTTCTGGCTGGGTATTGACATTACCAGAAGATGGACCCTGTTTAATAAAGAACTCTTCATGTTGGTCCAAGAGGAGTCCATGTAGCATCCAGGCTGAGAGCTGTTTATACATGACCCCATGACAAACAGCCAGGATTCTGAGTAGAGAAGAAAGCAAGAGGCATAGAAGGGTACTTAGAGAATACTAAACCCCACAAATGCCACAGAAACTATGCTTTAAACAGAGGCCTGAGAATTTGATGAGTCATAAGGGAAATAACCAATTAGGCTAAAAATAATTGTGCCATTTTAATTTAAATGCTTGTGGATGGGCTAACTTATTCAGTTTCCATACTTGCAGGCTACATACTCAAATCTGAAGTGTTCAGTAAATGTTCTGATACTCTTTTAGAAAAGGCACTTTTTATTTCCTTTTATATAATTTCAAAACTGATGAGTCTTAAACAGGTACAGTTGTTACATGGCAATAAAAAAATTTTAAAATGTTAAAATGGACTCAATGGAGTCTTTTTTTGGCTAACACAGTATTACCTTTGCTTTATTTTTGTTGGAATCTCATAGAGAGAGATGATTCAATATGTGAGAGCCAGGTATACATGAAAAAGTATTATCCAAGAAAATGCAGAAAGATTGTTGAAGAACAAGATATTCTGATGGTCTCAAAGGATCACCTACCAGATAGCATATCAGTTATAAAGGGGAAAAAGGTAGCTGGGCGCAGTGGCTCATGCCTGTAACTCCAGCACTGGGCAACTTGGCAAGATCACATCTCTATAATAAATAAAAAATTAGCTGGATGTGGTGGTGCATGCCTGTAGTTCCAGCCACTTGGAAAGCAGAGGCAGAAGGATTGACTGAGCCCAGCAAGTCGAGGCTGTGGTGGCTGTAATCATGCCACTGCACTCCAGCCTGGGTGACAGAGTGAGACTCCAACTCAAAAAAAAAAAAAAAAAAAGGTAGCCGGGTTCGGTGGCTCAGCCTGTATTCCTGTGCCTTGGGAGGCTAAGGTGAGTAGATTGCCTGAGCCCACGGGTTCGAGACCCACTTGGGCAACTTGGTGAGACCTCATCTCCACAACAAATCAAAAAATTAGCCGGGTGTGATAGCATGCACCTGTAGTTCCAGCTGCTTGGAAGGCTGAGGCGGTAGGACCACTGGAGCCCAGGAGGTCGAGGCTGCGGTGGCCGGGAGCGGCCACTGCACTCCAGTTTGGGTGATGGAGTGAGACTCCAACTCAAAAAACAAAAAAACAAGACAAAACAAAACAAAACAAAAAGGCAGGGGGGAAGGTACCCTACAGCTAGGGTATCTGATGGAAAACACCTAAATCAAGTAATCAAACTTCACAACAGCAGTAATTGTGATAAACTTAATCTCTGTGCCTTCTGATATGATGGAATGGGAAATAATATCATCTATGTAGTATTCTTGTCAAAAACGTTTAGCCTGAATCTAATCATAAAGTAACAATTACATAAATCCAGACTGTGAGTCATTCAGGACAACTGGTGAGGACTCTTAAAACATCAGTGTCATCAAAGCCAGCAACAAGAACAACCACAAAAGGCAAGAGGATTATTCTAAATTAAAGAATACTAAAAAGACATGTTTGATTCACATATGTGAACAATGATTAGATCCTGGATTCCAAAAAAAGAACAGCTATGAAGGATTTTTGGGGGACAACTGGAAAAATCTCACATATATTCTAGATACTGTATTACTGAATTAATGTTAACTTTCTTGGATATAACATGGTCTTGAGGTTATATGAGAAAAGCCTTTTTTTCTAAAGCAATATAAGCTAAAGTATTTAGGGATTAAGTATTGTGATATCTGTGACTACTTTCAAGTGATGGCAGCAAAAAATTGGGGGTACATGTATTTCACATAGAAGGAAAAAGATAAATGTGGCAAAATGTTCACAACTGGTGATACAAGAGATATACAAATATTTTACTGTACTATTCTTTTAACTTTATTGTAGGTTTGAAACTTTTCAAAATAAAAATTGGGGAGAAAAATAAAGTAGCTTGAGTTTGCTATTTATAGTAGATGCTAACTGAATGGAACCACACTTAAAACAATAAAATGGGATGCCATTTACATTTATGCATATCTGAGTATGTGCTCTGTAAAGTTTGGATCCTGCAAACACATTAAAAAACATGTATATATCATATCATCTACATAAGATTTTATATATTTTACATATAAAAATAGAGTATGTTCTGGAAAGTTTCCTGCTCTTCTGAGCGTTTACTTGGCAGAGGAAATAATGTAGATTAAGAAGTGTGAGTGGCCTCAGAGATTATCTATTATAATTTTGCAATAAACACCACGTTAAACAAGAAGGAACAGGGAAATGGAAAGATCAAACAGGCAGTCTTTGATAACCCTCCACATGTATTTTTATATACAGAGGGTGCCCAAAAAATAGATATATATTTTTAAGAGAAAAAAACTGTACCAAAATTGTAATACTCAATACATGCGGATAACAAAAGATAAACACAAGTCACATTTGACTTCTGCAATTACAAGAGGTGTTCAAAGTGGTTACCATCAATGTTCAGTCACTTCTGATTACGGCAAACACTGCTTAAAATGTGTATACATTTTTTTGGCACCCCGGTAGTTATTATCTTAAGATATACAATTTTTTATCATTTGTCAGTAAGTATTATATAAATATTTTTACATGTTAGAGTACTTATAATTTTAATCATTTTACAGTCTATCAACTAAATAAATTTTTATTTAGCTTTTCTTCTATGCTGATAAATTTCTAATTTCCTGATCTAGTAGACAACATTGCAATCAGTATGTTTATGCCTACGTTATTTTCTTACACTAAATAATTTTGTTGGGGCCGGGCTCGGTGGCTCAGCCTGTAATCCCACACTTTGGGAGGCCAAGGTGAGTGAATTGCCAGAGCCTGCAGGTTTGAGACCCGCCTGTGCAACTTGGCGAAACCTCATCTCTACAATAAATAAAAAAACCAGCCAGGCATAGTGGCGTGTGCCTGTAATTCCGGCTAATTGGAAGGCTGAGGTGGAAGGATCGCTGGAGCCCAGCAGGTTGAGGCTGCAGTGGCTGGGAGCGGCCACTGCACTCCAGTCTGGGCGACAGAGTGAGACTCCGACTCAAAAAAAAAAAAAAAATTTTGTTGGTACAAAATTACTAAGAGTAGCATTATGGGACTGTAAAGTGTAAACATTTTTAAGGACCTCTGATGTGAAAATACCAACTTCTCAAATACATATGTTTAGATATAGCATGCAATATCTGGCACATGTAATGGAAATCCTATAAGGATAATGGGATCTAAAAATTAAAAAGGATTGCCTCAAGGTCATCCAGGGAGATAAATCCAGGCTTTGATACTCAATACTCTATAACCCTCTTTGCAATGCCTGAGCCATCATAAGGATTACATGGGCTCCTCTGCTCATGGGGCTTTTACTATCACCGCCACAACTTTCCCCAGAGGGAAACCTGAAGATGAACTAAAAATAAAACATGTGAGAAGTAACTTCACCACCCCCCTCCACCACCAATTCCCAATTAAGCCATGACTTACTTTTCTAGTGCACTTCGAACAGGAGGCAAACCTCCACAGCTGTGTTTGTAGACTGTTTCCAGGATTTGACAACCATGAATCTGTGGAAAATACAGCCTTATCAAACTGGACTCCATTTTAATAGTTCATGCTACACAAATTCACATTCTATATTCAAACAAGAGGCCACAATATAGCAGAGAATGGGGATAAACTTTCTCACAGTGTTACCCATGGTGGTTCTTAAAGCTGGACCTCCTCTCTCAGCAACATCATCACTTGGGGACTTGTTGGAAATGCAAATTTCATCAGTGTTTATACAGTGATTCTAATTCACAGTGAATTTTGAAAACCACCACATTAAAGATACCAAAATCATTTAAAGTTGGAACTCCATGGCCGGGCTCAGTGGCTCAGCCTGTAATCCCAGCACTTAGGAAGGCTGAGGCAAGTAGATTGCCTGAGCCCATGGGTCCGAGACCTGCCAGGGAAACTTGGCGAGACCTCGTCTCTAAATAAATAAAAAATTAGCCAGGCATGGTAGCATGCGCCTGTAGTTCCGGCTACTTGGAAGGCTGAGGCGGAAAGATCGCTGGAGCCTAGCAAGTCGAGGCTGCGGTGGCCGGGAGCGGCCACTGCACTCCAGTCTGGGTGACAGAGTGAGACTCCAACTCAAAAAATAAAAAAAAAATAAATAAATAAAATAAAAATAAAAAAATAAAGTTGGAACTCCAAAGACAAAGAACTCTTTATTTCAGGTTAAGGCTTAATTTAGACTACTTATAAGGTATTCACTTTCCCCCAAAATCTGCTGCCTCTATGTTTTCAGGCTCTTTAAAAAAATAAAAAACTACTTAAATTCAGCTGTTTTAAAAATTGTTGAATAAATTTCAACAATTTTTAAAGTAAATATACAGCTTTGTGCAACCATCACCATAATCTAGTTTTATAATATAATAATATTTATAATATTCCATTACTCCAGAAAAACTCTTTGTGCCTGTTTGCAATCAATCCCTGTTCTTACCCCCACTGTAGACTCTTGACCATCTCTCTCTCTTTTTTTTTTTTTTTTTTAACTCTAGAGCCTTGACAGACTAGTTTCTCTCCTACCATCCTGACAGGAAGGAAGATTCACCTATCTGCAATACCCCTATTAGTTTTCCACTTTCCTTCCTATGGCCAGTGGAGGCTGAAGGTCAACTGAAATGTGCAACTAGACCTGGCTCCCTTATGCTGTCACCACTAACTCCACTTACCTAGGAGGTGTGCCCTCTTATTTTGGGAGATAACTTAATATAGTGGTTAAAAGCATAGTCTTTGAAGCCAGATAGACCTGGGTTTATATCCCAGGTCTGGGTTTATATCCCAGGTCTACCATAGACTACCATCTGTGTGACCCTGAGCACATTCTTAACCTCCTTAACCCTTTAGAGGACTGAATGTGATAATGTATGTAAAGCACTAAGCACAGTGCCTAGCACAAAGCAAGTGCACAGTCAAAGCTGGAAGCTGTAATTTGATGAGGACAATCAGCTTTGCAAAGCCACAAAGCACCCCTCTACCAGTTTTGCTGGCACAGCATGAATGTAGTAGGGCACTTCAGTTTCTATACTTACAGAGTTAAAAAATGAAGCAGCAATGTGGCAAATTAACTGGTTAATTATATCAATCACAGTGAACACTTCCAATAAGCTAAGGCCCAAATATAAGAGCTTCAAAAATGAAGACTTGAGTTAAACATGTTTAAGCCATTGGTCCACTGGTCCAGAGAAAGCTGATTATTCTCATGTGAAATCTCAAAGCATTTATTCTTCAGTTATTAACTCTGCCCAGAAAAGACATTCTCCTAACATTGGGGACCCTAATTTTTCAATACATCTGATAAAAACTTGTGACAAGAATAGACATATTTAACTAATAAAATAAATATCTGGCTTTCACCCACTGATCTCATAATTCTCAGAAAACTGCCAGCACCCTAACTGTAAACATATTACCTTCTGTCTTTGAAGAATTAACTTTCTGCTTCTCCTCAGGATCTAAACCCAGTAATTCTAAACCCTAAGTACACACTGCTCTCACCTCCAAACATCTATTTTATTTTTTTCCTTACCCTAGCAACATTCTTGGGTACCTCTATTAACATTTCCTATGCCTTCTGGACCAAGAGGTGTCTAAGGACAGGACCATATCTTATTTTTGCATTCCTGACAGTATGACACCCAAGTGGGTATTGTAGATAAATAAGTAAAAACTACTAAAAACTAGGGTCTTCAAAAAAGAATGTAAGGCAATTACTGATATTTCCTCAGTGCTTAGCAGAGCAAAAGGAAAAAGGAAAATTCTTACCTTTTGACTTTTAATTTGTTCTACTACAACCATCACAGAGGGGAAAAGGAGCTGGAACTGCAAAGTAGAGAATAATTAGGAGGGAATGTAATCAAATGAAGGGAAAAAAAATCAACTCAGGAAATCATTTATCTATCTATTTATTTATTTATTTGAGATGGGGTCTTGCTGTCACTCAGGCTGGAGTGCAGTGACATGATCATAATGTACCGCAGCCTCAAATTCCTGGGCTCAAGGGATCCTCCCACCTCATTCTCCTGAGTAGCTAGAACTATGTGTGTGTGTCACTATGCCCCTTGGCTAATTTTTAATTTTTTTTGTAGAGAAGGAGGTCTTGTTGGTTGCCTAGGATGGTCTCGAACTCCTGGATTAAAGCAATCTTCCAGTGTTAGGCCTCCCAAAGTGCTGGGATTACAGGTGTGAGCCACCACACCGACTAAACGCTTTTGTTTCTAAACAGTCCAACTTAAGATAAAATGGCAATATCACAGAACTGTCAAGATCTAATATCCTAAGGTATTTTGACATGGGGATTGGTTGCAGGCAGGAAGAGGATGGCAGAGAGAAGCAATTTCTATTTCTGAGGCTGGCATAATTAGTATTTCTTTTTTTTGAGAATTTATTATTTTATCTTACTTATTTTTTTGAGTTGGGGCCTCACTCTGTCACCCAGGCTGGAATGCAGTGGCATGACCTCACTGCAGCCTGGACCTTCTGGACCTCAGCCTCTCGAGTAGCTGGGATTACAAGCGTGTGCCACATGCCTGGCTAATTTTATTTTTATTTTTTGTAGAGATGGAGACTTGTTATGTTGTCCAGTCTGGTCTCCAGCTCCTGGGCTCAGGCAAACCTCCCACTTCAGCCTCCCAGAGGGTTGGTGTGAGCCACTACACCTGCCGTAATTGTTAATATTGATGTCAATATGGGACAGTAACAAAATTTTAACAAAATTTGAAATTCGGTTTTGAACTAGTAAAGCATTCAAAATGCACAAAAGATAAAACATTGGGCTTTGAATCCAGAAGGAAAAAGTTCTCAGAAATAGTCCCATAAATTAGATTATCCTAGTTGGACATGGTGGCTCATGCCTGTAATCCCAACACTTTGGGAGGTGAAGGTGAGAGGATTGCCTGAGCCTAGGGGTTTGAAACCAGCCTGGGCAACTTGGTAAGGCTTTGCCTCTACAGTAAATAAAAAAATATCAGCTGGGCGTGGTGGCACACGCTTGTAATCCCAGCACTTTGAGAAGTGGAGGTGAGAGGACTGCCTGAGCCCACGAGTTTGAGACCAGCCTGCACAACTTGGCAAGACCATGTCTCTACAATAAATCAAAAAATATTTGCCAGATGTGGTGGCATGCACCTATGGCTCCAGCTACCTGGAAGGCTGAAGAGGAAGGATCTCCTATGAGCATGCCACTGCACTTTAGCCTGGGTGACAGAGTGAGACTCCTACTCAAAAAATAAAATAAGTTAGATTATCCTAACAATAACAATAGAATCCACAGTATTTAATTACTTAGGCAGCATACCTGATCTAAGGAATAATTGACATGTGATATGGAGAGATGGGGGTCAGCCAGGAACTGCAATAAAAAACACTGTGATTAGGTGATTAGGGCTACACACAAAATCTTGACTCTATTTCATCTATAAAAACTAGAAGGGAATGTGAGAATGGGCTTAGTATTAGTTTTAGGCTACAGAGAATTGATAATTTGTTGATTATTAATTCTCACTTTCAGGTGATAGAGAAACCAAAGCCAGAGCTCTTATAAACTAAGAAACCTTTGCCATAATCTATAAGCCATTTGATCAAGGGTTGGGAAATCACATGAAGAACTCTGGAGGAAGTTCAAGTTTTGTTAAAACTTCGTCCAGCCATGCAGGAAACAGCTCACTCTAAAGCACCTGAGCTTATCAAACAGCGTTTCAGATTCAAGAATGTGCTCTAATCTGCTATCCCAGAAGTGTGTCCTATAGCTCCTCTTTCTCACCTCTTGTTCCAAATCAAGAAGTGCTTGGCGATAAGGCTGCAAAACTGAATCCAACCCCGTGCAGAAGGCCCTCAAGTAGATTCCATGTAACCCACCTTGGCCCTGCTGAGATGGATGATGATCCTGAAATCAAACAAAGAGAAGTCAACTTCTCAGCTCAGACCTTGAAACCTGAGGAAGACATTATCCTTTATTAGTGGTATTATTTTTGCTTAAATACCTTCGTGTCAAAGTAGTGCTTCAGAGAGAGGAAAACCAAACTAAAGGTTTTGAGCTCTGAGCTTTTAAAACGTGATATTTTAATTTTCCAAGGAGACCTGCATGTTACAAATTCTATACCATCAGTGAAGATTTTTCTACAACTCAATTCTGACCATATTTTCTCCCAGCTAAAACCCTTTGGCAGTTTCTCATTGCCCCAGAATAGTTTCTAAACTCCTACATGTGACACACAATAACTTCTGTATTCTGACCTTATTCTTTTCTCCAAAATTATCTTTCAGTGCTTCCAACCACATATCATCATTTCCAAACTACCCACAGTTCACCAGACATGTCTTGCTTCCATCTCTCATCCCTGTAAATTTGGACTTGTGCTTGGCTTATAACTGCACACCTCATCTTTGTGACAAATACCTACTTTTCCTGTAGGACCCAGCTCAAGCATCCCTTCTCTGCAAAGTCCTTTCTAAGTCTCCATAGGGAGTTAATATCTCCACTCTGTTACTTTTACAACATTGCTACTCAGTGCTTAAATTGTACTTTTGATTTTATGTCTCCCTCACTAGACCAAGAGCTCATGAAGGCAGGGATCAAGCTTGATTCATCTCAGCTCCTAGCACCGTTCTTTGAACAGAAAGCAAATATTTACTGAATAAATAAAATGATCCCAATCCTCCTTCCAATGTCCCTTCCTTGCCTAGCTTGGAGATTCATCAAGAACATGAATCTGACAACCAATATGTTGAGTTGTGGGACTCTCATCAAGAGTTTATATACAAATATGGTTTGTCTCTCAGGAAACCTACAAGTTTTTCTATAGGATCTTCTTATATAGATTTATATGGGCAATTGTGGTTAACAGCTGACCAGAGGCTACTACGACTTGCCTCTCTGGCTATGTACTGATTTGGGTGATCAGGCTCTGGTGGTGGCAGATACAATAGCAGGACTCAACAACAAATGTGGTAAGAAGCTTGGGCTTAGGGG
Source organism: Cephalopachus bancanus (assembly GCA_027257055.1). NCBI lineage: Eukaryota > Metazoa > Chordata > Mammalia > Primates > Tarsiidae > Cephalopachus > Cephalopachus bancanus. The sequence goes on along the minus strand of JAPVLO010000148.1, from coordinate 758,336 downwards.
TTATAAAGCACAGTGTAGCCAGAGGATGCTGCAGAGGATACTAGTAGCTCCTGAAGGTAAATATTCACTACTATAATAAGATCAGCATGGACAATGATTGAAACAGACAGACCAGACTTGATTACAACCAGCCAACTTGTTTTGATCCTCTGTCATTCCAAAGAACAGAATGTGCTCATTTATCACAAAATGAAAGAGAAAATAAGTATGTTTTTTATTTTTTCAAAAACACAAAAAAGATACTACAGATATCTTTAGACTTTGGAAAAATAAGAATTCAAATATAAGATAAATCCACATAGTCACATGAATTTATAGGACAGGCTTGTTTCTTTTAAGTGTTGTACACAAAAAACAATTAGAGACCTTGCCTTCACTGAGTATTTCCAGTGATGAGAAATCCATAATTAATTTCACATGAATTACCAATACATTCACTGAAAGCTTGACAAAGCCTCTGCCCTCCAGGTGTACATTCCCCTGAGAACAGGATCCCACCTGTTGCTGCACATGGCCTGTGTACTGTTCAATGAACTCAGTGAAGCGAATATAGTCTGTGCCAAGCCGGCAGAGTCGATTCAGGACGCTGGTCTCACTGGGGTGGAGAAATGGGAAGTCCTGAGATACCTGTAGGAAGACAGACAATGCCAAAAACATCAATGCCTGCTAGTCATTGCTCCATGCATGGTCTTTGGGGTGCTTCAAATGCTTCATACTATATATTTTCCTTTCTCAAGATGTTCACTTAAGGCTGGTAAGTTCTAGGTAGCAAAGGTATTTACAAACTACTACAAAGGTGTTCCCCATCCCTTACCTAATTATCTGCTTCTTGCAATAGGTAACACAAGGTAAACAACTCAAACAATACAAAATGGTGTACATTCAAAATAACTCAACCTAGCCGGGCTCAGTGGCTCAGCCTGTAATCCCGCACCTTTGGGAGGCTGAGGTGAGTGGATTGCCTGAGCCCGCGGGTTCGAGACCCGCCTGGGCAACTTGGTGAGACCTCATCTCTACAATAAGTCAAAATGAGCTGGGCGTGGTAGTGTGCACCTGTAGTTCCAGCTACTTGGAAGGCTGAGGCGGAAGGATGGCCAGAGCCCAGCAGGTCGAGGCTGCGGTGGCTGGGAGCAGCCACTGCACTCCAGTCTGGGTGACAGAGTGAGACTCCAACTCAAATAAATAAATAAATTAAATAAAATAAAATAACTCAACTTTCCCAGAGGTAGCCAGTATGTGTTACCAGTTTCTTATGCACTCTTTCAGGTATGACCTGTAAGAAGATTGGGGTTTTGAGCATTATTGCTCAAATGGGTCTGCACACACCAGGGGGTTCTCAGACATATTCTTAGGATTTACAAATTCTCTATGAATTTTTAAATTTGGTTTTCATTCCAGTAAAACCTTAAAATTTATGTAAGCATACTATAATCTGTAAAAGTATCTTATAACTGGCCATATAAATTTAGTGTCCATAGTTGCATTTGTATTTTTAATTTAAAGATGTGGTCACAGAAAGTTTTTTAGAAGAAGTGACTTTAAAGCTGAGACCTTAAGGATGAAAAGGAAGAAAATAACTGATTAAGACTTTTTCATAAGAAAGAAAGGGAAAAGATGAATTACTTGTGGCTCTCTGTCCCATCCTCCTCCCCAGCTATCTTTCCCAAACTGTGTTATCTTTCTACTTCAGTCAAGCACCCACCAACTTCCTGAACATTTTTCTCCTAAATTCCTGGCGTTGTGCTAAGTTCTCTAGGGTAAAAGTGAAACACCAACTCAGTCTTCCAAGACCTATATGAGAAAAGTAACAATTCAAACATCACCTCACATTTTTTTCAACTAAACTCCCAAACCTGAAATATACGTTCATAAACAATAATAAGCAGGGCTGGGCTTGGTGGCTCAGCCTGTAATCCCAGCACTTTGGGAGGCCGAGATGAGTGGATTGCCTGAGCCTACAGGTTCGAGACCCACCTAGGCAACTTAGCAAGACCTCTCTCTACAATAAATCAAAAATTAGCCGGGTGTGGTAGCGCGCGCCTGTAGTTCTGGCTACTTGGAAGGCTGAGGTGGAAGGATCGCTGGAGCCCAACAGGTCGAGGCTGTGGTGGCCGGGAGAGTGCTACTGCACTCCAGTCTGGGCAACTGAGTTAGTCTCCAACTCAAAAAATAAAAATAAAAATAAATGATGGGTTTTAGAGACGAAGACTGTACTTTTTCTGCTTTTTCACAGTCAATAATGCCAATTCTCCTAGAATAGGCATGCTTTGTGATCAGAAAGACCAAGATTCCAGTCTTGCTACTAGCCAACACGATGAACCAGCATAAAGTTCTCTGAGCTTTAGTTTGCTCATTTTTAAACTGGCACTAATAATATCTAAGTTACTAAGTTATTGACAGCATTAGACAATATTACTGAAAGCAGAAGTAGGTAAGAGTAGTTCAGATACTGCAGCCAGACTTGAGTTCAAAACTAAGCTCTGCTAATTACTAGCTGTGTGACCTCAGTAATTATTTAACATTCTTGACCTGGGTTAATCTGTAAAATGGACATAGATGGTTATGAAGATTAAATGAGGCAATGCACACGCACAATACATAGTGAACAGTCCTCCTTCCTCACACATTCCTAGTTACACGAAGGCCTCCTACTAAGTTCTTCACCTAGCGCAGAAATTTCCCGGGAAAGGAGTAATGAGGGAAACACCACACGCTCTTGAGTTCATTTTTTTCATTCAACAACGTTTGTTGAGCGCTTCTTACTGTTAGGGCACTGTGTATTTGGACCAGCCTTCAAAACTCAGTTTAAAACGGTATGCATGCGTGAAAATAGGTGAAAGTGCCTCTCATTTTTATGTCGTTCCGCAGCAACTGTCCCTGACACCTCGACCTTAGGTCCTGTCCTCGCCCGGCGGGAAAGGCAGGGCCCTTCGAGGTCCGCCCTCCGTTTTCCAGCCTGGGCCCAGCCGTCTCGAAGTGTTTACATCAGCCTTAGTCCCCTAAGACACAGTCCTCTAGTCATCCGCCCGAGGACACGCCCCCATCCCATACAAGCCCAGCCCCTGGTCCCTCAGACTCCTCCCCTAGGCACTGGTTCAGGTCCGCGATTCTGGGATCCCTCGTTCCCGCGCTCTGAGCCGGACGATACCTGCAGGCCGCTCCGCTTGTTCCAGGTGAAAATGGACCCTGGGTACCCGCTCAGAGCCAAGAGCAGTTCGTGGATCATTCCCACGGCGGACCTCGAATTCCCAGATACGTCACCCCCTGCTCCAGAGCCCCTCCAGGCGATCACGGGGACGAGTGCTCCCCCTTCAACACGCGCACAGGCTCCTGGGTCGGGCGGTTAATCCTGAGTCAACCCGTCGAGACAATCGCCACGGGAAGAGCGGACGGGAAGCGGGCAGGGGTCGCGAGCCAAGTCCCGGAAGTGCGCCCGTTCGGCTGGTCCCACCCGCGGGCTCCCGCCGCAGCTACGCTGAGATGGAGTTGCCGTAGCTGCTCTCGCGCATGCGCCCTCGGTGCCCCAGGCGCCCGTTCAGACTTCCGGTTTGGGAGCTGGACTGGGCGGCTGGAGAACCGGGCTTGGGGCCGGACCCCGAGTGGGTGAGACTGGCCCGGGGCAGGGATGCGAGTGGGTTGAGGGACAGCTTGAGAGGGTGACGCTCCCAAGAGAGGGCCGGAGGGTGCCCTCAGGGCGTCTTAGCCCGGTCAGAGGCCTCTGGAGGGACTGCACGACGGCCCCGAGACTCACCCGACTGGAGGGAGCGGAGACAAAGAGGCCGGAACCCCGCACCTGCCGCCCCCGGAGCTGAGCCTGCGTCCGCCAACTGGCAGCACTCGGAGCCTCTGGCCAGCGCCTCAACTCTTCCTCAGGAAACCCATTACTACTGCCTCTCCGACTTCCTCTGTCTAACTTAGTGTGACTCTCCCCAAGCCCATCCGGTCCTCGTTTCAGGAGGCAAGACCAACTTCTCCCCAGGCGCGAGGTTTCCCGTCAGTGGCTCCCGAACCCATGCCGAGTGCTTACCTCCTCTGTGAGGGGAAAACAAAGACACGATATTCAGGACTTGATGTTTGTCTGGGGTGAGAATTGCTAGTTGTGGAGTCCAAGGGGGCGGGGCGGACGCAGAGGCCGCAGGAAGGACTGCGGTGGTGCTGGGGGAGATCAGCTCAGCTGCGGCCAGTTGGACAGAGGCTTTTGTTGCTTTCAGCAGGATGGGGACTTGCCTTCACATCCTCTCGAGCTCCGGGTCTCCTATGTGGTTCGAACTCGCTGCAGCATTGGTCAGGGAAGTTAAACGGGATCGGATTTGGGGGAGGTGGGAGAGAAACAGACAGTTCTTTCATTCTCTGCTGCTTCTTGGGGCTGCGCTGGAAGTCGCCCAGAAGTGCAGCTTTTGAAAGGTCTTTCCCCTCCATGCTCAGTGCTGACTTGCTGCCCTGAAGATGGTGCTACCTCAGATGGCTACTTGGAGCATATGGGAAGTCAGGCCAGCTCTGGCAAGATGTTAGACATATGAATGTATTCCTTCTGATAGTGCCATCTTTCTCTACCCTAGGAAGAAACTCCTCTTACAGAGAGAGACTCATCTGCAGGTGATTTTCCAAGGACATGGGAAGATAGGTATAAGCCCTGGAACCCAAATCCTTAAGTGGAGGGAAGCTGCTTCCTGCTGTGAATGATGGCCAAACCCACTCTGAGAGGGAATGGCACTAACTCTGAGGCTTTCCGACAGCGTTTCAGAAGATTCCATTACCAGGAGGTGGCTGGGCCACGGGAAGCTTTCAGCCAACTCTGGGAACTTTGCTGTCGGTGGCTAAGGCCGGAGGTGCGCACCAAGGAACAGATTGTAGAATTGTTGGTGCTAGAGCAGTTCCTGACCGTCTTACCTGGGGAGATCCAGAATTGGGTACAGGAGCAATGTCCAGAAAGTGGAGAGGAGGCAGTGACTATGGTGGAAGATTTAGAAAGAGAGCCTGGAAGACCTGGATATTCGGTGAGAAGGGAGGGGGAATTCAGAAGTGTGAGATTGGGACGGGGTAAGGGTAGAGGGCAGATTAATATACAGACAGGTTTTTTAAAGGGCACAGTCTTCTTGGTGATGCTTATATTTCTGGTGAACAGGTAACTTTTTCAGATAGTGCTTGTCTGGAGATGCTACCTGGGCATAACTTTGCCTACCCTGTCATAATGAGTTTTTCCTAGTTTCACAGTTTCTTATTCAATAGAGAAGACAGGGGGGAAACCTTTATTTTTTTTTTTTTGGCCTCTAGTTGGGTTTACTATTTTGATTTTTTCCTTTTGGAGTTTCAACTGCTCTAAGCTAATGGTAATAGTAATGTTCATTTTAACTTCCCCCACCCCTACAACCCTGGCCATGTCAGAGAAGAATGATCTCTTTTGGGATATTAAATAATCTCCTCTGGGAATGCCCCTCATTATGACCTTGCAGTGACAATTAATGGGGGTTGTTTTTAGGTCACAGTCTCTGTGAAGGGGCAGGAAGTACGCTCGGAGAAGATGACACCCCTGAAATCATCACGAGAGTTATTAAGTGTTCGGCAGGAGTCAGTGGAACCCCAGCCCAGGGGTGTATCCAAGAAAGAGAGGGCAAGAAGCCCAGACCTGGGACCACAGGAGCAGATGAACCCAAAGGAGAAGCTCAGACCTTTTCAAAGGAGCGGTGAGGATTAGATTCATGTGGGAAGACAGAGTACCATTCAAAGTTGGGAAGTAGGGTTGGACATAGTGAGTGGGAAAGGGATGTCAGGAGTAAGTGGAAATTGGAGAATATGTGGTTATTAGGGCCCTCCTGAAGACCTGTAGTTTAGCCCCCTGATATAGTAAGTATTCTTAAATTACCTCTTTTGATAAGGCTGCTAGACAGTGGTTCCCTAGTTTTTGCCAGAACTTTGAACTATTTTATTTCCTCTTGGTAATGATGATGGTAGGTCACTTTTTTCTGGATAACAATTATTTTCCATTCTTTTTTTTTTTTTGAGTTGGAGTGTCACTCTGTCGCCCAGACTAGAGTGCAGTGCCCACTCCTGGCGATCCTTCTGCCTCAACCTTCCGAGTAGCTGGAATTACAGGCGTGTACTACCACACCCGGCTTATTTTGATTTATTGTAGAGATGAGGTCTCGCCAAGTTGCCCAGGTGGGTCTAGAACCCACAGGCTCAGGCAATCCACTCACCTCAGCTATTTTTCCATTCTTGAAGGCACATCTTCTTTTTAGTTGTTTTCCTTCTCCAAATTAAACTGTGTTTGTTTCTTTAAGCTCCCCTCCACCCCAGAAGATAAATTCCTTAGACCTAAGTTTTGTTATTCTACTTTGGAACTTTTCAAGTACTCCATATATCATATTAATTGTGGAGAACTAAATTGCATATGTATTATTCTAGTGAAAGTCTGTTAGAGGAAGGCCAAGTAAGAATTTTACTTCAGAATTTTGCCATATTTTCTTTCAATATAGCCCAACTTTTGATTAAATGATTATTTTTAATAATTTGGTAATCCCCAGGATTCTCATAGCTTTTATCATTGCCTTTGTACTTATTTGCTTATTCTTGTACTTGGTTTTGTAGAACTTGTTTTTCTTTTTGGTATTCTATTGAATTCTATATTGTATATTTTTTGATACTTTCATTTCATTTAAAACTTTTTGAGGTATAATCTTATTATCCAAGATAATAGCCTTCTCAGCCAGTTTGGTAATGGTCTCTGTTTAGTAATCCAGATGAAATCCCTCAATGAACACCTATCCTGTGCTCAACACTTTGAATGGTACTTTGAAGTAAGAAAAGGTGCCTATCCTCAAGTAACTTACAATATACTTGAGAATACAACAGCAAACTATAAGTGTGTCCTGAACTGAACTGTACTGAAACAATGCCAGACAATTATGTGTTGCTCAATTATGTGAGTATTATAGGGGTTTGGCAGAGTGGGAGATGAGGGAGGGCTGCAGGGAAGGCTTCTTAGGGACACTGACAAAACAGCTTTCTAAAGGATGGGTTGAATTTGGATAGAAGGAAAGGAATTAAGGGAAAGGCACAGAGTAGTGAATAAAAGTGTGCTGTGTTCTGGAGAGAAGTCTTATCAGGAATGGACAGTCCATGGTAGGCATTACAGCTAAGGTTCAGCAGGGTAGCACGTGAGCTGAGAAAGCAAGAGCCTGGAGTTAAGTAGAACAGTGACTGTTGTAGTTATCTGAGTGTGAGAGGATAAGTGCTCTGGAGTTGGATGGTGGCAGTAAGAATGAGGGGAAAGCACATACTAAAGGAAACACCTTTAGAACTTGGTGACTGAGTGTGAAGGAAACAAATGAGTTGAAGACAATCTCCCCTCCTCCTTGAAATCACTCTGAGTTTAATTCTCTAACCCCAAGTGAAAATCTACTGTTTTCAGCAGTGCTATGATCTGCCTGCAGGTGGTCAGGAGGGCTAGTGAGCAACTTGGAATAGAATGATCTGCTCTGAACACACAACAGAACCTTTTCCTCTCTTGTCACCCTGCTCTGGAAAATATTTCTCATCTTTTGAGATTTCTATATTTTCCCTACTTTCTTCAACCCACTGAACTTTTGGAAAACAATTCCCTAGACACTTTATAATCCTCTTGGATAAAAAAGGCAGAACTGAATTCAGATTTTTTAAATTATCAGTCCAAACTATGATACCCTTTGTTTGCTTCTTTGCAAGCAGGATTTCCATTTCCTAAATCCGGTATGGTCTCCAGGTTGGAGCAAGGAGAACCATGGATCCCAGATCTGTTGGGCTCCAAGGAGAAAGAACTCCCAAGTGGCAGCTACATAGGAGACAGACGGGTACATGCTGATGTGTTACCATCCAAAAGAGAGAGAAGCTGGGTGGAACAGGATCACTGGGGCTTTGAGGATGAGAAGGTGGCAGGTGTGCACTGGGGCTATGAAGAGACCAGAACTCTCCTTGCAATTCTCAGCCAGACTGAGTTTTATGAGGCTCTCCGAAACTGTCATCGAAACAGCCAAGTATATGGGGCTGTGGCTGAGCGGCTCCGGGAGTATGGCTTCCTTCGGACCCTGGAACAGTGTCGGACCAAGTTCAAAGGTCTCCAGAAGAGCTATAGGAAAGTCAAGAGTGGCCACCCACCTGAGTCCTGCCCCTTCTTTGAAGAAATGGAAACCCTAATGAGTGCCCAGGTCATTGCCCTGCCCAGTAATAGCCTGGGAGAAACATCCTCTCACTCTGGCCTGATGGGCAGCGATGCTGAGACTGAAGAGCCAGGGCAGGGGGGCTGGCAGCATGAGGAGGAAGCAGAAGAGGCGGTGGTTGAGGAGTCTGACAGTGATGAAGTGGATCCGGAGGCTACCCCCCAGGACCCGGACAACTTGACTACACCTGTCCTGTTCAGAAGCCCAAGTGGTAAGAAGCTTTTCTTCTGGGAGTTTTGGCATTAGACTTGGGGAACAATGAGACTGGATGTGCAATCAGGAGGCTTAATGTCACCTGCCGGTTTTGCCACTTTGGGAACAAAGAAGCCCTTCTCAACTCTGTGTGTATTTCATCCTCTTTTGTGGGAAAACAGTTAAATAATAGGGAAAAATTTTAGATTTTTGAAAGAAATACACTCAGAAAGTTCAGAGTCCTGAAAAGGAATATTGTTCCTTCCATTTCATTATTAAAATATTTTTTCCTGATTTTTAAATCATTGCAGACTCACTGAGAAAAATTTGGCACTATGTTATCTTTAGGGAGAACTACTGTTTTTTGAGCACCTCATATGAACTAGTGCTTTCCACATTTTATCTTCTACTCCAAGTTTGAAAGTCAGTTTATTATGTATGTATTTTCACTTAGAAACACAGTGAAGAATTGCCTCAAGTTGAGGAAACATTTTTATTTAAAATTTTTATACTTAAAATAGAGACAGATCTTGCTATGTTGCCTAGGGTGGTCTCAAACTTAGCTCAAGTGACCCTCCCACCTCAGCATCTCAAGAAGCTGGGATACATGCCATTGCACTCAGCAGGGAAACATTCATACGTTTCCCCTCTGAGATTCACAATATACATTGGCATTTTAACAGGACTGAGAAGTCCTACAGCTAGAAAGCTTGTTTAATACTCTATATTGAAATATTTTTGCCTATGGAATCCTTTTTAAAGTATCACTTATTATTGTAGATGTAATTTGTTCAACTATGCTGTTATAGAAAGAGCATCAAAGTATGATTCAAGGAGCTCAGATTCTATTCCTGATGACCACTAATCAGGTGGGTGACATTGAGCAGTTATCCAACCATTCTAAGCTTCCATTTCCTCAAATGTAAAATGGTACATGGTAGGAGGACTACGTCTCTGAAGTTGCAGTTCCTTTCTGAACAGTGATCTTCTTCTTTTTTTTTCCCCAAGATAGGGTCTTACCCTGTCACCTATGCTGGAGTGCAGTGGCACAATTATAGTTCACTGCAGCCTCAACCACCTAAGCTCAGGCAATCTTTGTGCCTTAGCCTCCTGAGTAGCTGGGACTACTTGTGCACACCACCATGCCTGGCTGATTTTTTTATTTTTATTTTTTTATAGAGATGAGGTCTCACTATGTTGTGTAGGCTGGTCTTGAACTCCTGGGCTCAAGCAATCCTTCCACCTCAACTTCTCAAAATGCTGGGATTACAGGTGTGAGCCACTGTACCCAGTCCCTTCTTTATTATTATGTGTGATGTTACTTTAGTTATATTCTAGCCTTCTTGTCTTCCTGTCTTCTACTTTTCCCTTTCTCTTTTTTCTTCTCTTTTCTTCATTCTTTCTTTGTTCTTTATCACTGATGTACAGTTGGTGCCCCAAAAATGTATACACATTTTAAGAGAGGAAAAAACTGTATTAAAATTGTAATAATATATACTGATAACAAAAGACGACTATAAGTCACATTTGACTTCTGCAATTACAAGAGGTGCTCAAAGTGGTAACCATCAGCGTCCAGAACTTCTGATTATGGCAAACTAAAAGTAATACATAGATAACATCGCTTAAAATATGCATTTTTTTGGCACCCCAAATGTAGGTTAATCATAAACATGGCATATGTGCTAAAATGCTATTATTTTCATTATCTTTGTTCATCTCTCCCCATTGCTTTTTCTGGTCTTCGTATTCTCCTTTACTCACAGTGAGTGAGGCTAATGGAAGAAATGTAACCTCTGCTGGTTCTCAGGTGGGAGGAAGTCTCTTTGAACTCCCCCCTTTCTCTCTGCCTTCAGGGAGTAGAGACGATAATCATCCTGATATCACTTTCTTGAGAATACCACCCAAGTGGAAGACCTGCCCCACTAGCATGTGTTCAGGCCAGAAGACACTGTTTGCTTTTGCTTCTTTCTTCGTTCTGGCTTCTGCCAATCCTCCACCTCTTAAAGATAAGGTGCATAACTATAAGGCCCTTATCTTGTACCCTTCAGGTCTTTGCTATTGTTGGACTTGAGATTGTGGCAAGTAAAGAAGGGCCAAAATAGGGATTAGGCAGCACTGATTCTGAAAGAGGCAATTCCTTGGGGTTTTAAATCAACCTTTGGGAAAATGAATTAATAAGGAAGTAGGACTAGTGGGAAAAGAATGATCAGAAAGTTAGGGATGACTTGTGGCTCACAGCAATTATATTTGGGTCTTCTTCCCTAACCAGTGAGTTTATAGTTAGGTTCAGAATTCCAGAAAAATGACTAGAAGGATGAGGACATGCATTCTATGTATTTGCCTCAGTGTACATGATGATTATTTCAGTGATCAGGTAGAAAGGCTCTTAAGTGTTAATATGTTTAGCCATATAAAAAATAATATGGCTAAACAATTTGTGAATAAAGCTCTCTGTGAAATTGCTAAATACTATGGAGAAGCAAAACATTCTATAATGAGTTTGTATACATTTTGGAAACATGAAGTTTTTTAATTATTATTTTTCTGAGTCAGGGTCTCACTCTGATACCCAGGCTGGAGTGCAGTTGCAGATCACGGCTATTGTAGCCTCAACCTTCTGGGCTCAGACAATCCTTCTACCTCAGCTTCCTGAGTAGCTAGGATTACAGGTGCACACTACCACACCAAGCTAATTTTACTTACCGTAGCGATGAGGTCTCGTTATGTCACCCAGGCTGGTCTTGAAGCCCTGGGCTCAGGCAGTCCTCTTACCTTCACCTCCCAAAGTACTGGGATTATAGGCATGAGCCACTGTGCCTGGCTCAGTTTTTGTTTTGTCATTTTTTTTTTTAGATTAAAAAAATATAGTTTATTTAAAAGTAAATTAGAGAAAGAGAAGGGAGAGAGAAGATTCACCTTCCTAAGGTGGGGGAGGGAACCAAAGCCAGGAAGCATGACAACAGCCATAGCTCAAAGAGCACATGGCTACACCAGAATCTAGCAAGGTAATGGCCCTGTTTTTTTGTTTTGTTTTGTTTTTTGAGTCTTGGTCTTACTCTGTCACTCAGACTTGGAGTGAAGTGGCACAGTCACGGCTCACCGCAGCCTTGACCTCATGGACTCAGGCAATCCTTCCGCTTCAGCCTCCTGAGTAGTTGGGACTACAGGCATGTGCATGCACAGCTAATTTTTTTTTTTTTTTTTGAGACAAGGTTTTGCCATGTTGCTTAGGCCAGTCTCAAACTCCTGAGCTCAAACAGTTGTCTGGCCTCAGACTCCCAGAGTGCTGGGATTACCATGTCTGGTGTTGGAAACAAGAAGTATTTTTAAGTTTTCACCGAGGTACTCAAGCTTATGTTAATTTTTTATGATGCAGTTGATAGGACTGAGAGATTAAGGCTGTAAAGCTCTGAATTAACTAGTACTGAAATTTTTCTTCTGGTGGCAGGTGTACACTGGGGCTATGAAGAGACCAAGACTTACCTTGCAATTCTTAGTGAGACTCAGTTTTATGAAGCCCTACGGAACTGTCACCGCAACAGCCAGCTGTATGGAGCAGTGGCTGAGAGGTTATGGGAATATGGCTTCCTTAGGACCCCAGAGCAGTGTCGGACCAAGTTTAAAAGCTTACAAACCAGCTATCGGAAAGTCAAGAATGGCCAAGCACCAGAGACCTGTCCCTTCTTTGAAGAGATGGATGCTTTGGTGAGTACGCGGGTTGCTGCCCTACCCAGTGATGGCCAGGAAGAGACAGCTTCTTCCCCTATCCAGGAGACCCATGAGGCCAAAGCTGAGAAGCAAGCTGAGGAGCCAGAAGAGCCCTTAGAGGAAGATTCTGATGATGATGATGAAGAGGATACTGAGATACCCCCAGGGGCTGTCATAACCCGTGCTCCAGTCTTATTCCACAGTCCAAGTGGTAAGATTCTTTCATTTCTTATGATATAAATAGCAAAGGAAGGACAATGGCATTTAGAAGAAAAATCATCAGATTGAGAATTGGCCTCTTAACCTAGTTCTCATGGATTCTTACGACCACTCATGTTTCCTGTCTATTAAAGCAGCTCAGTTAGGGGTTATAAAAAAAATATTCATGACTCCTCACACTAGAGCATCAATCTGAGATAGTTGCAAACTTTGTAAATTTACTGTCATCTATGCATGAACTGCTAGGTTTCCAGCCACTTTACCATAGTGAAGAATATGAAAACTAACATTTCCCAAGAAGTATGTCATGTACCCATAGTAGGATAAATTTCATTTTAAAAGTTCATTCTCATTAATGTTTCTCTTCTAGTGTCAGCTTGTATACCACCTGTATGTCTTCTTTATTCACATATATGAAAACCTGATAACTCTTCTTCAGACACACTTGCAAAAGTCTGAGGTTTCTGGGGGAACTGCTGTATAAGAAAAAAAAAAATACTTCACAATGGGCTTCCCTCCTTGTGGGAAGAATTCTGATTTTGAAATCATACATGTATATGTATGTAAATCTGGGTTCTGCTGTTTATTAGTGGAGTGACATAAAGCAAATTACTTAGCCCCCAGGTTTGCTTGTATATTAAAACCTACCTCATAAGGTTGGTGTAAATGAAGTATTGTGGTGAAGCACCTAGCACAGTACCTGACACATAATAGATATTCAGTAAAAAATAGTTTTCATTTCCATAAGTCCTTTAGATCAGCTTTTTTTTTTTTTAAACTAGGCCTCACTCTGTTGTGCAGGCTAGAGTGCAGTAGTGTGATTATAGCTAATTGTAATATCAAACTCCTGGCCCCAAGCAATCCTCCCCTCTCAGTCTCCCTAGTAGTTAGGACTATTAGGACTACAGGTGTATGCCACCATTCTAATTTAAAAACAAAAATTTTTTTGTAGATCTCATGTTGCTCAGGCTGGTTTTGAATTCCTGGCCTCAAGTGATCCTCCTGCCTTGGCCTCTCAAAGGGTAGGGTCAGCATTCTTTAAGTGTGTTCCATGGAACATCAATTCCATGGGGTACTAATATATTCTGCTGGCTTGGAATATATTCTACTGGCTCACTCCTATAATCCTAGCACTTTGGGAGGCCAAGGTGAGAGAATTGCCTGGGTCCATAGGTTCAAGATCAACCCAGACAACTTGGTGAGACTTCATCTCTACAATAAATTTAAAAAATTAGCCAGCTGTGGTGGCACGTGCCTATAGTTCCAGCTACTTGGAAGGCTGAGGTGGAAGGATTGCCTGAGCCCAGCAGGTCAAGGCTGTGGTGGCCATGAGTGTGCCACTGCACTCCAGCCTAGGTGACAGAGTGAGACTCCAACTCAAAAAAAAGCAAAAAAATTCTACTGAAAAATGACTTCTAAGTTTGAAAATGCTGAATATCCCTCTTGAAGGCTCATAATACATGTTCATATATTTAAGGTTCTGAGATTTTATTTAATCTTATTGAATATTTCGTGGAACATCTCCTAAGATTAGACTTTTGAGTAGAAATACTGCTTCAAGGGGTACATTCACAGGCTAACGCTGAACATGCTTTTGCTTTTAGATTTAGTCCAGGGAGTTGAGAATCTCGAGTTTACCTGAAATATCTGAGTAAGTGCAAGTTCTCATAGCCTAGGACCAAAGAAGCCAGATACTTGGCTCTTTTATTCTTTGAAAGACACTTAAGTATTTTTCTACCGTGTTTTTATTTTCAACATATATTGGAACGTGAGGGGAAGGGAAACACATGAAACTCTTTTTGGATGTAAAAGTTTCCCAAGATGTTTTCCTGGGCATTCCTTCTAATTCCTTTAGTTACTGGCAAAGAACATGAAAAATAATGCCATAATAGATCTGAGATGTGGTAAAAATATACCATTAGAATGTGTCTTTCTTGTATAAACATGGAGACAGTCTTATCTGTAACCTGGTAAATTTGCCTTGCAATACTGAGATTTTCTGAATATCCTGGGTAACCAAGAAGAGTTAAAAGAATATATTAGCCGGGCTCGGTGGCTCAGCCTGTAATCCTGCACCTTTGGGAGGCTGAGGTGAGTGGATTGCCTGAGCCCCGCGGGTTCAAGACCCGCCTGGGCAGCGAGACCTCATCTCTACAATAAATAAAAATTAGCTGGGCGTGGTAGTGCATGCCTGTAATTCCGGCTACTTGGAAGGCTGAGGCGGAAGGATCACCAGAGCCCAGCAGGCGAGGCTGCGGTGGCTGGGAGCGGCCACTGCACTCCAGTTTGGGTGACAGAGTGAGACTCCAACTCAAAAAAAAAAAAAGAATATATTAGCCAAACCCTATGCAGATAAGAAGCACATGATAGGTTACAAGTAGAGAAGTAAAACATTGGAATTTTAATAGTAGTAGTTATTTGGGATCTAGAACGCCATAATTTTTATCTTTAATCATCTGATATAATATTTGTTTTTCCCAGTTTTACATTGTCCGGCACATACAATTAAGGGTAGATAACTTTTAAAATTATATTCTTATATTAGGTTTTGAAGCTGGACTTGAAAATGAAGAGAATTCAAAGCGAGATATTTCAGAGGAAGTACAACTGCATAGGACATTACTTGCAAGATCTGAAAGGAAAGTTTCTCGCCGTCTTAATCAAGATAAAGGCAATGAGAGTGAATGTAGATCAGGAAGACAGTGGGGTAAAAACCCAGAGGAAAAAAGAGGAAAACTGACACTTCCAGAGAAGAGTTTAAGTAAAGTCCTAAGTCATCAGAGACCTTGCTTAGCAGAGAGACCCTATAAATATGACAGATATGGCAAAAGCTTTGGTCAAAACTCCCTTCTCATGCATCAGATATCCCACCAGGTGGAAAATCCATATAAATGCACAGATTGTGGGAAAAGCTTCAGTCGGAGTGCACGCCTCATTAGACACCGGAGGATCCACACTGGAGAAAAACCTTATAAGTGTCTTGACTGTGGAAAAAGTTTCCGTGACAGTTCAAATTTTATCACTCATAGGAGAATCCACACAGGAGAGAAACCTTATCAATGTGGTGAGTGTGGGAAACGCTTCAATCAGAGCTCAAGCCTTATAATTCACCAGAGGACCCACACAGGAGAAAAGCCCTATCAGTGTGAAGAGTGTGGAAAAAGCTTCAATAATAGTTCCCATTTTAGTGCACATCGGAGAATACACACAGGAGAGAGACCCCATGTGTGTCCTGACTGTGGAAAGAGTTTCAGTAAGAGTTCTGACTTACGTGCACATCATAGAACCCACACAGGAGAAAAACCATATGGGTGTCATGATTGTGGCAAATGCTTCAGTAAAAGCTCTGCCCTTAATAAGCACCGAGAAATCCATGCACGAGAAAAGCTTCTGTCACATTCAGCACCTAAGTTAAACCCCTGAGAATATATACAAGAGCCTCAACAAATAATGTGTATTGTTTGAAAGTCTCCCAGCAGTGCGATCCATCTCCTATTCTGTGCCCAGCTAGCTTAGATTGGATTTATGCCATTGTTTGGTCCTTCTGTTTTTTTCTGAAAAAATTTGAAAGAGTCAAACCCAAGCCAGTCATCTAAAGAATGAAAGGAAAATTTCATTTCCTCTCTTGCCTGCATCTGAATTGATGGATAACATCTTCTCCCTCTCAGGGCCTATGATGTCCCCTTAATAAGGTAGAGAGAACATGGTAGTAGATCCTATGAATTTGATACGTATGCTTCTTTACTCATCTTGTCATTCAGCTGCATTTTGACTGGAAAAACCCACCACAGCATTTCAGGAAGAATTTGTGAGACAGTTTATTAAGTGTGTTTAGCTCTTCGTTATATAATAATGGAAATGTTAAAAAGAATGACTCTTCCTGCTAACGAAGCTCATGCTCAAAAGAACATATTTGTCAGGCATACTCTTCATTTACTTCAAAGAAGGAGAGTTCAATATCCATCTTGGTTCTTTCCTATGATTCACCTTTTGTCACCTTAGGTGTTCTATATTTGAAAAGCTTGTACAAATACTGAAGTGTGAAGCCTGAATTTCTTAGTTTCTTCTAATTCCTAAAAGGGTTGGACTAGAATACTACTACATTTACAGGACCTAGTTTTTCCTTCTGTACAGTCTCATCTGAATTTCATATGTCTCTGGTGGCCCAGAAGCCCAAAGAACAAGCAAGCTGGATTTAATGATAGTGAAAGAAGCTGCCAGTAAGGAATTGTCCATATTCTACACACTTCAAACATCTAGTAGTGTTATGCTCCCCCCCCCCCACCCATGGGCTCTCAGTACTAACCTGCAGTGAGCAGAAGCCACTACCACATTCCTGTGTATTGGGAAAACAGATTATTTTGTGCCAAAAACCCTTTACCCTAAGGGTAGGGAAGATAGACTCTTTTGTCAGTGGAGCTGCCAGTTTACACACACACACATTCAGCTGTATACAATTAAAAGCAGCTCTTCAAACACACATGTAATTGCTGATTTTTATAATTAAATAGTATAGAATTAATTGCCCATATGTTCATAGTAGTATGATAAACCCTGTACAGCACAAGTTCCTGTGCTGTCCTTACAGTCTAAAATAGATGACACTGACATAGACAAATTAGAGGAATCTAGAAAACTAGATAGTAACACTATGCATAAATGTTATGGTCCAATGCTTTAGAGTTTGCTATAGGAAAATCTGTGAGGTGTTTTCTTCTCTTTATTCAGGAATGCTTCAGGAAGCAGGAAGTGTTAAAAGGAGAGAAGGTTACTGGGTAAGGTAGAATGGGAAGAAATTTCAAAAACAAGTTGCAACATTGAATGTTGGGTGGCTTGAAGAATGGGAAAATGGGGGAGCACAATGTTTTGTGTAGATGAAGCGAAATGCAAATGATAGACTATAAGGAAGGTTAGATAAAACTTGGAGCAGCATAGAACTTGAGGAATAGTAGGATATTGGGCTGTGCAGTAGGTACAGAGAATCACCTTAGCTGAAAAACATGGCATGCCAGAGGCAGACCACGAGATGACACACCCGTCATCGATAGTAAATCAGGTACTGTGCTGTATCTGTTGATAAGCAAACAACTGGCTGGCACTGGGGAAAAAATGAGCAGTTTTAGGGGACTAGCTTCTGCGGGAGACAAAAATCAAAAACTAGTATCTGTTGAAGATACTTTGATGGACAGGTAAGAGGAAAGATAAGCATGGCCAGATGGCCAAGCCTGGGATAAGTGGCTGTTTCACATTCTTATTTCATTAGAACCCTGTGGCTGGAATAAGGTCTAGGAGAGCAGTAGGGAGATATAATATTCTGTAATTCACAGATTACTCTGTTAGATGAGAGATTAAGGTTCTGGTGTCAAGGGATCCTCCTACAAAAAAAATCTAATATTTATTGGGAATTAAGGGAAGATGGTATCTCCGGAAGTTACAGTTAACACCAGTCTACAGCAGTGCCTCAGGATCTGAGATGGTTTAGGAAGTATGCTGTAATGGCAAAAAAAAATTACTGTCTTTAGTATATCTATGTATATAGTCTTGAGGGAAAAGCATTGGTTGGGGTGTCAACAGATATGAATTCTGGTTTCAGATATCTTATGTGTAAGTCAACCTGCCTCCATTTCCCTTTCTGTAAAGCAGAATAATGTTTACACCTAATCTGCCTCTCAGGGATACCATGTTAATAAAATTGTCTATAAAGTACCTGGAGTTTCCTCAGGTGTTTTATATATATGTATGAAAATTATGATGAAGTTGTTGATGGTAGGCAAAGATAAATCTTTACCTTTTATTTTTCTTTTTGGCCGTGTGTGGTGTTACTGGAAGTACGCCTGTCTGAATCTTCATGTTCTAGGCAGAGGAACAAGTCAGAATGTAGTAAAAGAAACTAGAATAAAAACCTTCCTTAGTATCTATATCATATGCATAGTCCATTAGGACCTATGATAACGAGGCATGGAGAGTGACTCTTATTTTAAGACTCAGGACCAACCCTCCAACCTCCAGATGAAAACAATGAAAGGAATAGGCAAACTTTCTTACCAGGTGAATATCCAGTTCATCGCGAACTAGCTCACAAACTATTAAATGCTGCCCAACCTGCCATTCCTGGAATGGAAGAAGCATGCAATAATCATCTTTAGGTATTCTAAGGAAGAGAAACCAAGTCCACTGTTAGGGTAGCAAAAGCATCTACGCACTCCTAACCTTTTAATATCAATAAAGCCTTTGTGGAAGAGATAGGGTGGCATGTGCAGCAAAAGAAGCAAAAAATACATGTATTACCAGAAGCTAGATAGTCCCATCTTCATCAGTTGTTTCTTAGTGCTGTTACTTCTCTATTTTACCCATACTGTCATTCTTCCATTTATTGTTTGTTCTCTGTGGCTGATGTCATAGAACTTAACATTTACATGTATTCTTTGTCTTGCTGCCATTTCTCAATGTAATCTGAGTATAGAGGCTGAGTCTTGTCAACTTTGTATAGCACTGTTTTTATGGTACCAAGTAAGAAAGGGAGATAAGGTAAGACTGTAAAGATGGATCAGTTCTCTCCCCATTCTTCAATTCAAAATCTAAAAGACTTTACTCCTATACACAAACATAGCTATGCAGTAGCGTATACGTCTCAAAGTTTTGGCATATAAAATGTCATGGAGTATTCTCTGAAACCATGGTGTTCAAAGTAACGTGTGTGTGTGTGTGTGTGTGTGTGTGTGTGTGTGTGTGTGTGTTAGAAGCTTAAATTTCTCTTTTCTATTATGCCCTCCATGGTGCTTTTTCAGAAATAAAACTCTGAAACCAAGTAGAAGTCAGGTTAAAGGCTAGAAGGCTAGAAAGAGAAGTTCAAAGTCTGGCCCAGATAGCAACATGAAGGTTAAAATAAGGAAAGAATAAGGTAGGAAATTTTTTTTTCTTTTTCAAAGTATCTTTGTTCCCAGGGGGATTCAGTTCAACCTGTGTAACTCAATAGACACATTAGGGAGGTAATTTTGAAGTCTTCCACGAATAGCTCCTCAAACTATCTAAGTAGAGTTAATTCACAAATTTATTGACACCTTCCCTAAATACAGAAACCAAAGAACATTCACCTCATTCTACACAGTGAGGGCTATATTCTAATAACTCATGCTGTGAGCTGAATATTTAGGTCTCCCAAATCTCTGGTTGCCCAAAGTTTGAGAGTTTTTAACAGATAAAGAGAAAGCAACATTTAAGCTACTGGGCCAAGTTCTAGTAAGCTTAGCGGTCTTGATGTGGAACTAGTATAGGCAAACATTCTGGGCGGTTACACAACTCTTCATCTCTGGGTTCATTTAATATACAGATAAGACACAAGCTATATATGCTCTTAGCAACAAAGAGTGCAGAAGTAGCAGCTACAGTGGTGATCGGGTAAGTTTGGAATAAGGTATATATGCACAGGGTTACCTGGTATTACTGGTATAGGATAGGCATGTTTTTCAAAATGCTAGATCACTGAAGGAATCTAGAAAATAAGGTTTCAGAGGGTATGGTCCAATCTATATATACTGTATACAGTTTTTGTTTTTTAACTATTTCTTAATATAGTTTTAAACTTGCAGGAAAAGTTACAAGAGATACAAGGAAGTCCTGTATACCTAGATACTTCAATTAATATTTTGCCTATTTGCTATCTTGTATATATGTGTATGTGTGTGGCTAAGGTGAGAGGATTGCCTGAGCCCAGGGATTCAAGACCAGCCTAGGCAACATGGCAAGACCTTGTCTCTACAATAAATTAATAAATAAATTAGCCAGGCATGATGGCACACACCTGCAGTTCCAGTTACTAGGAAGCCTGAAGCGGAAGAATCACCTGAGTCCAGCAGGTTGAGGCTGTGTTAGCTGTAGGGTGCCACTGTCTCCAGCCTGGGCGACAGCATGAGACTGCGACTCAAAAAAAAAAAAAATAAAGACCATGGACATTCTCTTAAATAACCATATTATAATTATGAAAATTAGGAAATTTTAAATGGAAAAAGTATCAGGAGGTACATAGTGTTTGTGCCAATATCGAGGACATTAACTTTATCCCTTGACTGTGACCAGGTTTCTTAAGTTTTTCCCCTCTATCATAATATGCAGGGAGTACTTTGAAACAATGTAAATATCCTGTTTTTCCTTAAACTTTCTTTCACCCACTAGTTTTAGCAGCCACTAAATTTTCTAACCTCATCATTCTTTCAGTATATACTAGTTGAGAGTCTACTGTAAGGAAAAGCTTTCTGTTTTCTCCCATCTATTTTTATTTGTATGAACTCATGGATTCTTATTTCAACGAGTTAAAAAATCTATAATTCATTTTGATGTTCAAATTGTCCCAAATTTGGCTTGTAAGACCCTTTCAAATTTTCTCTTGTTTTCTTTTGTCCTTTGTGCACCTCCTTATTTTCTGATGCAGCAAGATGCTCCAGGCTCATTTTATACTTTTTCTGCTCTAGCCTTTGAATCATGCTTTTTTCAATTGATTACTGTATACTGATCTCATATCCTGTGACACTGCTAATTCACTTTTCTTTTCTTTATAGCTTATTTAAAACTAAATTAGAAAGAGAGAGAGAGAGGAGATTCACCTCCCCAAGGTAGGGGAGGAGGCCAAAGCCAGGAAAGATGGCTTGGCCATAGCTCAAGAGCACATGGCTACCCATAGCTTAGCAAGGCAATGGCCTTTTTTTTTTTTTTTTTGGTTCTAGTAGTTGTTTGTAGTTTCCTTAGAACTTTTTATATGAATAATCATACTATCTATGAATAGAGATGTAGTTTTTCCTTCTTCCTCACTAATCTTTCTGCCTTTTATTTCTTTTTCTTGCCTTATTGTACTGATTAGGATCTCTAGTACAGTAATAAAGAGTAGTGGTTAGAACAAATATCCTTTACTTGTTACCAGTCTTGGGGAAAAACATTCAATATCTCACCGTTAAATTTGATGTTAGTTGCGGTTTTTCATAAATGCTCTTTATCAGCCAATCTGTATATTTTAAGTGCCAGAATCTCAAACAGGAAAACTTATGCCCTCCTCACCACTACTTAAGGATAGGATGAGTTTTATAGTATGACAAGAAATTTATGATAAAGTTAATACATTAAAATCATTAATCTCACTAGCTTTTATATAAATATCAAACAAAAAATAGACTACAAAATTGTTTATAAGGCCAAGTGCAGTGGCTCACGTCTGTAAACCCAGCACTTTGGGAGGCTGAGGTGGGAGAACTGCTTGAGCCCAGAAGTTCAAGGCCATCCTGGGCAATATAGTAAGATAACATCTCTACAAAAAGTACAAAAATTAGCTGAGCATGGTGGCGTGCACCTGTAGTACCAGCTACGCGGGAGGCTAAGGTAGAAGGATCACCTGAGCCCAGGAGCTTGAAGCTGTGGTTGAGCAGGGATCACACCACTGCAACTCCAGCCTGTGCAACACAGTAAGACCCTATCTCAAAAAAAAAACTGTAACCACATTTTTTTCACTGAATATATCACAAACACTTTTATGTCATTAAATTTTGTTCTACAACATCTTTAGTGGCTACAATAGATCCACCTTCATGAAAAAACCATGATGTTTTAACTAGTATGAAATTTCTGTATGAGTGGATGGGGGTAGAGAATAATATAATGCTATGCAAGATTATAAACATACATCTAAGAACTTAAAAATTTGAGAGATTTCCTCTACCGTATTCTCTAAAAGAAAGTTTGGGTGGAAAACAGTTTTTTCTCTGGTCTAATACTACAATCAACACAGAAGACTTCTGTGGCTAAACATGTGAGGGATTTTCCTCACACATTGAGCAAGCAATCAACCCGTTGGCTTCCCTCTAATCCAATTCAGTTCTGACACTATCTACCTGGAAATGGCATCAGATCCCACAGGTTGAGGATTCAGTCCCATAAGACTGCTCCCCACTTACAAAGGCACGTGCAAGCCCCAGGTTGTTTTACCTCTGTGCTTCTAAACAAATGGCTATAAATTGGGGTTCCAGTGACCCCTCCTTTGGTTTGACTGATTTGCTAGTGCGGCTCACAGAACACAGGGAAACATATACAAATTTATTATAAAGAATATTTTTTAAAAATACACACAAAGAGATACATAGGGCAAGGCATATAGGAAGGGGCATGGAGCTTCCATGTTCTCCCTGGGTGTACTACCCTCTAGGAACCTCCACATGTTCAGCTACCTGAAAGCTCTCTGAGACCTGTCCTTTTTGGATTTTATGGAGGTTTCATTATGTAGGTATGATTTATTAAACCATTGGTCATTGGTGATTGACTTAACCTTTAGCCCCTCTCCTCATCCCAGAGTTGTGGGCAGGGGCTGAAAGTTTCAACTCTCCAATCATGCCCTGGTTTTTTTAGTAACCAGCTCCATCCTAAAGCTACCCTAGGGGATGCCAGCTCAACTCATTAGCATATGAAAAACATCATTTTGGAGATTCTAAGGATTTTTAGAGGTATATGTCAGGAAATCAAATACGTATTTTACAATATCACAAAAAGACAAATTGAAAGCTTTTGAGAAACCCTTAGTAATTTAAATTAGGGGTGTCATCGGCCTTAACTTCCTTTAATCCTAGGGGAGAATATTCATTCTAAGAAGCAAAGTAATTCAAGCATACCTTAAAATCTAATAAATTCTTTTTCATACCATTCAGAACTGATCTTGATTTGTTCTTTATCTTCAGCTGAAGTGACCATGGTATGTGCGTGAGTTTGTTAGCCTGCACCAGTGGTCCATCATGTAGATGTGGTATTACAGAAAACCCAAAGAACCCTTATTACCTCAATGTTGCCACTACTAGAGGGATCTTTAAGAATGAGGAGAAAGTACTGGCAGCTCCACAAAGAAAACATGATAGAAGCTGTTTTATAAAGAAAAGCAGCAGCAGTTTCTGTCTTTGTCATCGCTCAGCGAACTATTGGAACAGTGACTTAAAACCCTTTTTGATGGGACACTCTTAAGAAGAGCAAAGTCAGATCTCAGCAGTTAACTTTATCTGTCACTAGGGTCATCTAAAGTAGATTAACCCTGACTACTGGACACTCACATAAATCAATACAATGTGGCCTGGTGTCAACAGTCTTGGGGAATACTTTAAAAAGTTAAAGCCAGCAAAAGGAGTCTTATTAAAGTAAGCACAACAAAACACAAAGTCATTGTCAAAAGCTAGAAGGCTTAAAAGTCTAGATGGAAATCTGTTTTTCCCTCTCCTTAACTTATACTAATAATTCCAAAACTTTTCCTGATGAGAGATGACTTCGATTTCCCTGAAGTTTTATGATCACTAATGGGGAGGAAATGCTAAGTCAAAATAATCACTGGTGGAATGAGAAGTTAAGTTAGCAACAACACTGAGGTCCCATACAGTAAGCAGCCTAGAGGTAAGCTATGTAACACCTCAGAGGCTGCCAGTCAGTTTAAGACACATATTTACCAAGAACCTGCAATATGTAAGGTGCTGATGATGGAGCCTATGGAACTCACCTGCTGTGCTTCAAAGGGAGCAATGGACAGTTTATTAAATGGGATATGGCAGGAAGGCCTTGGTTGCAACACATGCTCACAAGTAGTTCACCTCATTACAACTTAAAAATGTAACACTTTGGGCTTCAGGTAATTCCACTTCTTCCTCAGTTCAGATCTGGTGCTGTCAGAAGCAAAGATGTAGTTGATGGATTCATAAGACAGATCCCACACCTGAGACTGGGTCAAATTAAATGTTTCAGCTGCCAGCTGGTACTCTTGAGAAAGGTGTGTTGCAAAGACACCCTTATCATCCGTCTGCCAATATAAACAAGAATGTTTCAAAGTGGAAAAGGAAATGATTTTTTAAAAAAAATTTTTTCTTTTGATTCTATTTTCCTATTTACTATGCTTCTTTCAAGAGTCTAGACAGGGGCCTATAAGTGCATCTATGCATATCCATAACTAAACAGACTTGTTTTACTTAAAAAAAAAAAAATACCAGAGTAGTGTTTCAACTCTGGTTGCATATTAAAACATCCATGCCCAGAACTCACCCCAGATCAAATAGGGCAAAAATTTCATGGGATGGGTGCTGGGGATCAGTAATTTTTTCTTTTGTGTACCTTCAGGTGCTGTAAAGACCTTTTCTTGTAGAGCCAAACCAGAGCCACCTGGTACTCTGTAGCCTCTCATGCTGCAATCCCCCTATAACTCCTCTACTTGGGCATCACCTCAGGCATGCAAGGCAGTCAACTAGGTAGTGAATATCTGACTTAATACAATTCAGGGACTAAAAGGGAACAAAATACTTCATACAAAACACCTTACACAGATCACAGAAGGATGGGCAGTGCTGTACCAGAATCCGAAATGATGCTGATCATAAGATGGAACTGTCTGACTTTTGATGTTTGAGGTCAAACAGAGTTCTAGATGAAAAGGGGAAAAAAAACTCTTACTAAAAGGAGACAAATGAACTCATTCAGTGTTCACCAAATAGACACGTGAAAAGTCTTTCCAAACTTTTAATTTGCAGTAGTTTATTATTTTATAAAACTGACCTTACCTTATGTATGAAAATTTATAGTTCAATTAGTGTGCTGTGCAGGAAATACATGCCACCACTTATGGCAGCAATTTTACCAGCAAGAAATGAATATTCCCTTCATAGCCATGTGCTTCTGTTTCTTTTATCAAAATGGGGAGGAAAAAGGAATGTTATAAGCCAATCATGATGACCAAGACAGGGAGTTATCATGACAGGAGCAGAAGAGTTTTTTGAAGGGCTACTCTAATTCCTCCTGGTCTTACAGTGGAGGCCAAAAGAAAGGTAAGAAAACTGTAGCACTCTTTGAGAGTAACAGCATTATGAACCGCTAAGAGTGGAGATGGTCTTTTTCCATGGCTTCCAAGAACACTTACCTGGACAACTATCCATTCACTGTCTGCTGCTTCTAGGTAAATTAAATCCATCTTAGGAATTACTTCTACTATTAACAAATTCCTTCCTTGAAACAGTACTGACATCTCCCACCAGAGTGAAATACTTCACTTACTTGATTGATGGCATCTGGTCATTTGGGTAAGGCAGCAACATAGGGCCACTAAGTCCAATAGATGACAAACCCAAACTGCCCCTTCGCTCTGCTGGGAGCAGAGCTGGGCCACCACAGCAAGCAAGATCACTATGCAAGTGGTTTTCATTCTCTCCAGTTTTGTGGATATTTAAAAATTTCCTTAGTAAAAAGGAAAAAAAATCTCATCTACTATGAATGGCTGAAAACTCTATAAATAGTTAAAAAACATACACTCACACAAGTACTTTTGTAAATCAGTAAATTTAGCAAATTGATCATTCCATAAATGGTTTGCAGTCAATTGCTTCTTTCCCTCTTTAGAAAGGCCTTTCCCAACCATCTCATCAAAAGTGGTTATCTGCAGAAACCCAAATAAAGAGCACAATTCCATTCACAATAGCCACAAAAAATTGAAATACCTCGGCATCTTCCTAACCAGAAACATGAAAGACCTTTACAATGAAAACTACAAAACACTGCTCAAAGAAATCAAAGATGATACAAACAAGTGGAAAAATATTCCATGCTCATGGATTGGAAGAATCAACATTGTGAAGATGTCCATCCTACCTAAGGCAATCTACAGATTTAATGCAATACCCATCAAATTACCAGCAACATTCTTCTCAGACATAGAAAAAACAATACAGGAATTCATATAGAAACACAAACAACCAAGAATAGCCAGAACAATCCTCAGCAAAAAAACCAAAGCAGGTGATATCACATTACCAGACTTCAAACTTCACTATAAAGCTACAATAATCAAAACAGCATGGTATTGGTACAGGAACAGGCATATAGACCAATGGAATAGAACTGAGATTCCAGAAGCAAAACCTCAATTTCTCAACTAACTCATCTTCGACAAAGCCTCCACCACCTACCACTGGGGAGAGGAGAACCTATTCAGTAAATGGTGCTGGGAAAACTGGCTGACCACATGCAGAAGATTCAAACAAGACCCCTATCTATCCCCATACACAAAAATGGATTTGAGACCTAAATGTAAAATCTTAAACCATAAGAAAGTTAGAAAATGCAGGACAAACCCTTATGAAAATTGGAACAGGCATCCAATTCCTGAGCAGAACCCAAAACCCACAGGCCATAAGAGATAAGATAGACAAGTGAGACCTCATTAAACTGACAAGCTTCTGCAAAGCCAAAGAAACCATCAAGAGAGCAGGCAGACAGCTCACAGAGTGGGAAAAATATTTGCCAACTCCAGGTCCGACAAAGGCCTAACATCTTGGATCTACAAGGAACTCAAACATGCTGAAAAGAAAAAAACAAACAACCCCCTTATAAAGTGGGCAAAAGATATGAACAGACACTTCTCAAAGGAAGACATCCAAGAAGCCAACAGACACATGAAAAAATGTTCAACCTCACTAATCATCAAGGAGATGCAAATCAAAACCACACTGAGATACCACCTAATTACAGTCAGAATGACAATTATCAATAACAAAAAATAAGAGTTGCTTGAGAGGGTGTGGTGAAAAGGGAAGACTTCTACACTGTTTGTGGGAGTGTAAACTAGTGCAACCTCTGTGGAAAGCAGTGTGGCGATTCCTAAAAGCCCTAAATATCAACCTCCATATGACCCTGCAATCCCCCTACTGGGAATATACCCTGAAGAACTCAAATCACTCTATCAAAAAGATACCTGCACACGAATGTTTATCGCAGCATTGTTCACAATAGCAAGAACCTGGAACTAACCATGCTGTCCATCAAAAAAGGACTGGATTTTAAAAATGTGGTACATATACACGATGGAATACTACGCAGCCATAAAAAAGAACAAAATCATGAATTTCACAGCAACCTGGATGGAACTAGAGTCTATAATATTGAGTGATCTCTCACAGAAACAAAGATCTGAGTATCACATGTTCTCACTCATATAGTGGACCTTAAACATCTTACCATAATACTATAAGAAAAGGACTGACAGTGGTGGGAAACTAAGGGGGGTTAGGGAGGGGAAGGGAGGTGGGACTAACGGTAGTCAATATCTGTCGGGGGATGGGGAGACACCCCTTATTAACAAGGGTGCCTGAACGATGCACATTTGTATACCTAACCCTTAACTGTACCCCACAATTTTATAATAAAAAATATGTTTAAAAAGAAAAGTGGTTATCTGATCACCATTACATCAATCTGTTTAATTTTCTTCATATAACACTAACATTTTCTGGTATATTTGTTTACTATTTTCCCTCTGCTAGAATATGAGTTCCTTGAGAAAATTCCTGTCTTTTGTGTTTATTGCTATATCCCCAGCAATTACAGTAGTAAATTACAACAAAGTAGGCACTTCATAAACATGCAGATAATCAAGTGTGTAATGGTCAACAGACATGTAAAAATATACTTGGGATTTTCCATAATTCTTAATGTTTAAATGTTAATGAAATGTAAATGAAATAAATGCTCATAACACTTGGATTTTGTTAAAGTCATTTCAAAATTCTAGATGATGCCTATCCTTTAAAAACTACTTACTGAGTTCCAAGCACTGAGAAATATAGCAACAAACAAGACAGGCCAGGCCATGCTCTCCCATAGCTTATATATATATATATATATATATATATATATATTTTTTTTTTTTTTTTTTTTTTTTTTTTTTGAGTTGGAGTCTCACTCTGTCACCCAGACTGGAGTGCGGTGGCCGCTCCCGGCCACCGCAGCCTCAATGTGCTGGGCTCCGGCGATCCTTCCGCCTCAGCCTTCCAAGCGGCCAGAACTACAGGCGCACACTACCACGCCTGGCTAATTTTTGATTTATTGTAGAGCTGAGGTCTCGCCAAGTTGCTCAGGCAGGTCTCGAACCCGCGGGCTCAGACAATCCACTCACCTCAGCCTCCCAAAGGCGCGGGATTACAGGCTGAGTCACCGAGCCTGGCATCCATAGCTTATATTCTAATAAGAACTAAAACATTCTGTTAGTTAATGAGGCTCAGAAAGCACATACACCATGCATATTTTAATTTCTAGATAACATTCATATTAGTAATTCTCTACATATGGGTTGCAACCTGGGAACTGGGAGAGGAAAGGACAGAGGGTTGTCCAGGCAACCTAAAACTAAGGCTTACCCAGTGGTATCCGGTGCTGCCTCACAAAGTCTACCAGATCCGGGGATTCTCCCTCACAGGAGCTGAGAAATGTTCCATGCCCGATTCTGTCAGGAAGCAGATCCAAGAGTATCTGTGTTTCTTTTTTTTGGTCCGGAATCTTAACAAAAGAGAGAAAAGGGGATCATTGACCTCTTTCAGTGGCTCTTAAAAGTATTTTTTCTATAGCCAGGTACCCTGTCCCTCTGAGTAGCAGTAATGAAGATATTCTGGAAAGCTGAACTATTTAGGCCTTCCTAGCTCTCTGATTTGCTTTTTCTCATTCATTCCTCAATATTCTTCTAGAGTCATTTCAGTGATAATAATAAACACTTATGAAGAACCTACTTTGTGCTTTTTCACACAAACCCTTTAAGGTCTCAAGGCTCATGCATGTAATACCAGTACTTTGGCAGGCTGAGGGAGAGAGGATTGCTTGAGCCCAGGAATGCAAAACTAGCCTGGGCAACATAGTAAGATCTCATTGCTACAAAAAAATCAGAAGATAGCTGGGCGTGGGGGAACATGCCTGTAATTCCACCTACTTGGGAGGCTGAGATGAAAGGATCACCTGAGCCCAGGAAGTCAAGGCTGTGGTGAGCTGTGATTTGACTGTGCCACTGAACTCCAGCCTGGACAACAGAGTGAGACCCCAACTCAAAAAAAAAAAAAAAAGAAGGGAAGACAATTAATCCATATAAAAGTAGAAATTAAGACATTGGAGGCTGGGCTCAGTGGCTCAGCCTGTAATCCCAGCACTTTGGGAGACCAAGGCGAGTGAACTGCCCGAGCCTAGAGGTCCAAGACCCACCTGAGCAACTTGGCAAGACCTTGTCTCTATAATAAGTCAAAAATTAACTGGGCATGGTAGTGGGTGCCTGTAGTTCCGGCTACTTGGAAGGCTGAGGCGGAAGGATCGCTGGAGCCCAGCAGGTCAAGGCTGCGGTGACTGGGAGCATGCCACTGCACTCCAGTCTGGGCGACAGAGTGAGATTCCAACTCAAAAAAAAAAAAAAAGAAATTAAAGTAGAATAAAAGCTAAACTTGGTTAAAAAAAAATTCTTTACAAGGTAGTAAGATGAAATTAAAGCTTAGCAAAGTAAGCAATTCTCAAAAAACAAAATCTACAACTTTATATGCATATGTGTCTCTGTGTTGTGTAGATGTGTTCATATATATCAAAAAAGTTCCAAAGAAACATAAACACAAAACTGTAATAGTATTAACTCTGGGGAACAGAACTGAAATAGAAAGGGAACTTTTCATTTTTAATTTTTTTCCCTTCCACATTATATTTCTCTACACTTTGATTTTCTTCAGGTACTTACAACTTTTATCATTAAAAATACAAAGCAAGCTGGGCACAGTGGCTCACGCCTATAATCCCAGCACTCTGGAAGGTTGAGGCAGGAAGACTGCTTGAGCCCAAGAGTTTGAGATCAGCCTGGGCAACAGTGAGACCTCACCTCTACAAAAAAAAACCCCAAACAAATTAGGTGAACGTGGTGATACATGCCTGTAGTACCAGCTACTCGGGAGGCTTAGGCAGAAGGATTGCCTGAACCCAGGAGGTTGAGGCTGAGGCGAGCTGTGACTGCGCCACTGTACTCAGCCTGGGTGACAGAGTAAGACCATGACTCAAATATACACATATATTTTTTGAATACACACACACACACACACACACACATATATAAAACTTTTTTTTTAATTGTCCAAGGTCATAGAGCTAGTAAATGGTAGAGATGAGAGTGAAACCTAGCTCAGTCTGACTCCAGGGTCCAGACACTTTGCACATATAGTGTGCTCAGGTTTTATTTTGACAAGACTGGCTACACACCTACCATAATCACCATGAAAGTGTCTGCCTGTGCCCTTTATCTCCTAGATATCCCAAAATTCAAATGATCAGAACATTTTGAAATAAAATGTTTTGTATCCAATGGAGTACACAAAAACAACAGAAACTAAGGTAAAAAGCAGGTTCTGTTGTTGTGCACAGGGCCAGAGACAACTAGTTACAGTCATACATGCCGTTCTACTGTTTCTATCACACATCAGTTAGGTCAGCTATAGGATGTCTTAAAAGTGAAAGGATAAACAATTATAATTTTAATTAAAATCCCAGGAAATAAAAAAATGAGTGAAATGATTTTTTATTAGAGTATGGAAACATGGACTCTAGAATTTAAGTTCTGCCACAGATTACTGACCCTCTGCTTGTAGACATGAAAGATACAAGTACTTCCAACTTTTCTCTATTTAAATCATAATGCTACTCAACCTTTTATATATTACTCCTTTAATATTCATAACTCTGTGAAGTAAGTAAACTAAGTATTATTTCTTGCACTTAAGAAACAATTAAGTAGGCAAAAGTACTGAGGTAGATAAGTAAATCCATCTTTGCTTGCTCAAACAATCCTCTCACCTCAACCTCCTAAAGTGCTGGGATTACAGACACGAGCCACTATGCCCAGCTAGTAAATCCATCTTTAAAATGGGAAAAAGTATACTAGAGTTCTCTGTTTGCCTCACAAGGATGGTCTTAAGAAAGTGACCATTTTCCAGACATTATCTGTGCTCATGCTGCCAGGGAGCTAGGGCTGAAGAGAGGCACTGGACCTCCTTGCTGAGCCTTAAGAAACAACAATGAGCTACTTCCTTTATTGTCAGTGCATGTGATACATTTGGGTTCCTTCCACTATGAGGACAGGTAAGATGAACTGGTGTTTTTCTCTGAGTCAGCTTGACAAAGACAAGACTGATGTATTTTCTTTAGCGAGATGTCATTAAGCTGTTTTTAATGACACAGCTGGAATTCACATCCACAGCTACCCCAGGAGCCAAAAAAAGATATAAACAGTAACACTAGAGACTAAAGCAGGTCATGCCTTTATCACTTTAATTTACATTTTAAAATATTTCTAGTTTTCCCTGTTAAAAATGTTTTTCCATTCTAGGTTTATTTTTGGTGACTTACAAATGACTCTTATTATTTTCTATTATAATCTGTCTTCTCCAGCTTAAGACAATATTATTTACCTCAGAAAGATGCAATGCCAACTTCAGACCTGCTTTTTTAGCTTCTAAAAGAGGTTCCACAAAGTCTTTTGCTTGTCCTACCTTAAAGATAAAAGTTAAAATGAGGATGGATGAACGTTCTGGGCAAACTGAGGAACTGAATATTCTGACCCAATAAACGAAATAACAGTAGAAAAAAATAATGGTAGATTGATTCATTTGCACATCTTGTTTATAAAGCACCTACAATGTGCTACACTTTGCAGAATATAAAATGGGCAAAGGCACAGTTCCTGACCCAGAGAATCTTAAGTCTAGTATCAGTGAACTGAGGTCAGTCAGCTAAGCTGGATGTAACAGTCACAAAATTTTATTTCTGGAAGGACACCTAGATAGCCAGTGCTAAGCACTCACCTGATTCAGGAAGCTTCATGATTACTATATTAAATGGATGGATGAAAAGAAAGGCAGAATAGTCCAGTCTTAGACAAAACCATAGGAACTGGTTTCATGGGATGCTCTTATTCAGTGGTTTTCAACCAGGGCATTTCTGCTCCCCAGGGAACATTTGGCAATATCTGGAGACACGTTAGGGTGTCACTTCTGGGAGAGTGCTACTGGCATCTAGTGGGTGGAGGCCGGGATGCTGTTAAACAGCCTACAATGCACAGAACAGTCCCCACAACAAAGAATTATCTGGTCCAAAATGCCAAAATGTCTGATATTCAAGTCGCTCAGCACAATCTTTCTTAATTACCTATGTGATAATTAAGTTCTGATGCCCAAAGACATCCATCCATTGTATGTAATGAATTAACTTTCTCTCCTGTGCATATAGATAGGTACTAGCTATCACCATCCTTACACTGGAGAAAACAGTCATATAGTCAGGCAAACCATTTTTTTTTAAGGATGCTTACTTCGTTCATAGAACCCTGCTTGAGAACAGCTCATCCAGGGCAGAACAGGGCTTCTTTCGTGTCTGGTGGACACTCTGGAGAGTATAGTATGTTCTGAGCTAATCTTTATCCCACTGATTCTACCTTTTAGAATTAAAATGTATAAAGAAAAAATAACTTACAGTAGGGTCTCCACTGAGGTCAAGGCCAAGAACTGTATTCTCAGTAGAGAGGAAGAACTCTTCAGCAAGTTTAACAGTCTCCTTAGCTACTGAAGGGCCACCTCTTCTGTCAATTGCTATCAAATACCTTTATCATAAGAAAAACACTGTTGAAAACTAATACAATGCAGAAACAGGTCGGGCACGGTGGCTCAAGCCTATAATCCCAGCACTTTGGGAGGCCTAGGCAAGAGGACTGCCTAAACTCAGGGGTTCAAGACCAGCCTGGGCAACTTGGTGAGACCTCGTCTCTACGATAAATCAAAAATAAGCCGAGCGTGGTAGCACACACCTGTAGTTCCAGCTACTTGGAAGGCTGAGGTAGAAGGATCGCCTGAGCCCAGCAGGTTGAGGCTGAGGTGGCCACGAGTGTGCCACTACATTCCAGCCTGGGCGACAGAGTGAGATTCTGACTCAAAAAAAAATGTATACATCATATAAACATACCATAATGGAATTGTCCTCTGATTGCTCAACACTTTAGGATGTTTTCTATTTTCTGTTATAAATAACATTATAATAAAGAATTTTATACATAGCTCAATCTACTTCTTAGGATACATTTGTAGAAGAGAATTACTGGGTCAGAGAGTACAACATTTTATAAATCTTGATACATATTACTCTTTAGAGAGGTTTCTGTTTTTTGTTTTTTGAGTTGGGGTCTCACTCTGTCACCCGGACTGGAGTACAATGGCACAATCACGGCTTACCACAGCCTCGACCTCCTGGGCTCAAGCAGTTCTCCCTCCTTATTCTTCCATGTAGATAGAACTACAGGCACATGCCACCACACTTAATAATAATAATAATTATTATTATTTTGCAGAGACAAAGTCTCTTTATGTTGTCCAGGTTGGTCTCAGAATCCTGGGCTCAAGCAATTCTCCTGCCTCAGCCTCCCAAAGTGTTGAGATTATAGGCATGAGCCACTGTGCCTGGCCAGAGGTTTTATTAATTACATATGCTTACTAGCAGTGTGTAACTTCACAAACACTGGTTACTACTTTTTTTTTTAACCTACTGAAACATCACTGTAATATTTCCTTTTACAATTATCTGGATAATGAGGTTAAATCATTTTCTATACTGTATATTTGTGTACGTCTTCTTTTCTGCATTCTATTCTTGTTTTCTGCTTAGCTTTTTATTGGAGTATTAGTCTAATTAAGCTCAATTTTCAGAGATTCTTATAGCCTGAACCTATATAGCTAGCTCTTCCTTTCTTCACTCAAGGCCTTACTGAGCTCCTGTTAAGTGCCAACTTTATTCTATATACTGAAGATGCAGTGGTGAATCAAAACACAAGGTCCCTGGCTTCACTGAACTTACACTCTAGTAGGTAGGTGTATATAGAAAATAACACAAGACAATTCTTTATCTTATTATAAAAGGATGCCATAACGGAAATAGATGGGAGACTAGAGAATTGGAGGGGGCACTTTAGATAGAATGGACTCATTCTAAGGAAGTGACAACCCAACTGAGAACTTAAGAATGAGAAGAAGCCAACTGTACAAAGATCTGGTAGAAATATGTTCTGGAAAAAGTCACAGGAAGTGCTGTTCGGAGGTGCTGAGGTGGGTCTTGCCTATTTAGGAATAGATGGCAGGCCCGTGTATAATAAGGGAGGAAGAGTGGTCTAATAAGCTATGGAAGTAAAAGAAGCTACCAGATCATGTGGGAACTTGTAGGCCACAGTAAGAAGCTCATTTTAGATTAACAGCAAAGGGATGCCATGCTTCACTCAAACAAAAAGATTCCAAATTTTATTGCCACGTGAATAAATTCAGAATTGTATTCTCACCTTAAACAACAGTGTTCTTGATTTTGTTTGTCTGTTGTAGACAGAAACCAATTACTGGTTAATTTTTTAAAAGCCATTATACCCATGATCAAAACAGTAAAAATTTCACATTCTGGTTTTTCAAATGGTAACTACTAAGGTACAATTGTCTTACCTAACATCAATGTCTAAGTTTTCTTGTTTGGACTGTTTTATACCTTCAAGTATAGATTCCACATAAGTCTTTGTAGTCATTCCTGGAAAGGACATGTAGAAAATATATGTCAAAGGATTATCAAATATTTCTCCTTCAACTTTAGAATTCCTATATGAACAATTCCATTTTTACTTTATGCCATGATAAGAGCATGGTTAAAGATGAGTAACCATGGGTAACCAAGGGTTAAAGATAGCCCTTATGGGTTCATTTTAGTAAATGCAAATTATTATTTTAATAAAACTGAAAAAAATGAAGTACCAAAATAATGAAAGAAAAAAAACAAAAGGACAAACAGTATAAAGCCCATTTAAAAATTATTCTTAGATTCAATAGACATGAAATCACTGACAAATGGCTATAACAAGAAGAAGACCTTTTCGAAGGCATGTCCTTAAAAACATACACACCCAGCATTTTCTCTCTTAACAGGCTGTTTTTCTGTTGGTCCAGAAAAAAAATTATAACTTGGGTTCCTTTCCCCTCAGTCCTATTCAGGGTTAGTGTTTCTCTTCCAGGAAACCAGAGAGACTCTTCCAAGTTTGAGTTTTCAAGTCTTCCTCTTCTAGGGGGCTCTGCAAGAGTACTCTCCAGAACAACATCCTCTAAAATACCTTTAACCCTGATTTTAAAATGCTTGCTTTTGGTAGAAAAATCTCCAAAACACAAAAAATTATAAAGAAAAACAAAAATAACCTGTAATCTCACCACCCAAAGATAACTACATAACTACTGTCTTTGTTTCTTTAAGTATACATATATACATTTTTAAATGGATGAGATACTACTAGGTATACATGTACCCAGTTCAGTCATTTAACACTGTATTCTGAGGATTTCTCCATATCAATTAAAGTGTCCTTGCAAATATTTTTAATGGTTGCCTAATACTCCATTTACCTTTATTTAGCCATTCCCCTACTGTTGCATACTTAGGTTAATATCCTTATTTTGAATTCCCATTTGAAGAGCAAACTAGCTCCACTAATTGGCAGGTTTCTTCTCTCCTTCCTTACCTATCCTCACCAGCATAACTTGGAACCTATTCTACAGCTTAAAAATGTGAGAGAAAATTTTCTTCCCATGGACTGCTGCCCCAGGAACTCCATCTTGTTGCCACTAACACCACCAAAATCACATTTAAACACTTATTTACATTAATAGTTCCAAATTTTTACCCTGGAATGATTACAGACTACACACATCAGGGCACAAGATGACCTAGCTATCTCTGGGTCATAGACAAGTGCTTAGAGTATTTAGCCAATGACATTAAATAGTATTTCCTGATGTTGCTCTTATAGGAGGGTTCCAGCAAATTCCTCCAGACCATATCCAGATCCACTCTTTCCATCCAGAGAGGTTTCACCACATCACAGCTTGTTCCCGGCCTACGAAACTATCAGTTCCTAAGGAGTGACTGAATAACCTACATTTCAGTAACTGCCATAAAACATGATTCTGTATGTACTCAGTGGTATCATCACACAAGTGCCCTTGATGCAGCGAGCAAGAATCAGCCTCTGCTTGTGACAATGCAATTATCAGAAGCAAGTATCCTTTCCTCAGACTGAAAAAAACTAAACAAGAATACAAATTTTTTCAGGACTTTTCCCTCCCTTAAACAGACAATACCGAATTTTA
Source organism: Cephalopachus bancanus (assembly GCA_027257055.1). Lineage (NCBI taxonomy): Eukaryota > Metazoa > Chordata > Mammalia > Primates > Tarsiidae > Cephalopachus > Cephalopachus bancanus. Next base: position 722,026 of record JAPVLO010000148.1, on the reverse strand, counting down.
TACATTTTACTTAAGAATAACTCACTTGTTAATAATGTACATTATTAATATACATCAGAGGATTTGAACTGCTGACTCAAGGTCAAGGTCCCTTGAAAACAGAAAGTACAGCACTATAGAAGTTAGTACTTCATACTCCCAACTTGCAAAATCTGAATGATCAAAGTACACAGGAAAAAGGACAGTATATTCACTGAGAAGTATAATTTTACCAGTAGCATTTTCTCTTCTGGGTGTGCTTCTTAATTCCAGGTACTTGACACCATCATCTGCAAATTCTTTAATGACATCTTTTGTGACCTGATAGCAAAGGTAATGTTCACAATATTGATAATGTTAGTATAAGGGTTCCAGTGAAAGTGCTGCAGCTTATTTCATTTAATAATTTGATTTGCAAGAATTGGGCTGGGCATGGTGGCTCACACCTGTAATCCCAGCACTTTGGGAGACCAAGGCAAGTGGATTGCTTGAGCCCAGGAATCCCAGACAAGCCTAGGCAACATAGTAAGACCTCGATACACACACACACACACACACACACACACACACAGAAAAATGTTGGAAGTTTCTCACATGGTAGATATTACCTGCTTTGTCACATCCCTGATGGAGACCATGACAGAGCAGCAACATTTCCAATAGCTCCCATCACCCCTCATTTTCACATTAAATCCAAATCTGCACATCAACCACACCTTTTGGTTTTTTTCCCCTTTTATTTTTATTTTTATTTTGTGTTTGTTTTTAGAGACAGTCTTGCTCCATCACCCAGTATGGAGTGCACCGGCACAATTGTAGCTCACTGTAACCTCGAACTCCTGGCCTCAAGTGATCCTCCCACCTTGGTCTTCTAAAGTGCTAGGATTACATATGTGAGCCACCACACCTGGCCTCTGTACCCCCTTTTGGCCATTTCTCTATTTCCTAGTGGTCATAATAGCAGACTGATAAAACAGAGAAATGAGACAAAACTAAAACCAGCTGGAATCATCTATGTGCATATATGTACTAGAAGATGTACATACAGAATAAACAGCTAAGATTATTAGACATTACTGATGTGCTATTTATTGTTTTTTTGTTTTGTTTTGTTTTCTGAGTTGGAAAACAACTCAGGTTGGAGTGCCCAGGCTGGAGTGCCGTGGCATACTCAACTACCCAAGGCCCCCTTTTTCTAGTTGGTTAGGTTATCTGTAAAACCAAATGAACAATAAGAAGGCTGCTAGCAAACACAGAATAAGAGCACAGGGAGGAAGATTTACCTATGATACAGTAAGGCTTGTGGGATCATCCCTAACCCATACCTAAGAACCCTTTCCTAGGGTCCACACCTGCATCTGCCAGATTTAGCCCTTTCCATGATGTGCATGCAGTAGGTGCCAAGGGCAATTCTTTGCTCTTTGGACTTCCTCTCCTATACTCTGGATTGAGACTATCTATTTAAATTCCTTTTGAGTTCAGTTCCTGCTTACTCAAAGGGCTGTAAGGCTGCATAGCATGAGCTCTGAAACCAGATAGTCACTTCTACCACTTAACTGTGTATGTGATCTTAAACAAATTACACTTAACCTCTTTAAGCCTGTTTTTTTCATCTGCAAAAAAGGAGCAATAAAAATACCTAATTCAGAAAGTAGTTCTGAGAATAATGTCTGGTACATATAATAGCAAATATCATTTTTTCAGCCACATTCCAATCCTGTCTCTTGGAGTATACCCATCTTGATTAGAGTTTTAAGTGATCGCCCGACACTCAGTTCCACATTTACGAACAATCTCTTGGTTACTCTCACAGATGTTTCATCTATAATATGGGGCACCTCACTGTCATCCTCTGAAGCACCTATAGGTACTCATCCATGTAGCCTTAAGTCAAATGTACAAAATCTTTATTTCTCACCACATTTACTAGAGCTTTTCAACTCTCATTTTGAAGTGAATGTAGTAATGAGTATAGCATTTTTATACCCCTGGAGTATTAAGTGCTCAGAATTTAAAATTTCATCATTTTGCTCCATTAACACTCAACAACGTGAGAGACCAGAGTCCCTGTGGTGGACATTCCTGACAGTGTTCAATGGTATCTGCTGAGTGGCTGATGAGAAGATAGAGAATATACCCTTCTGGATCCCTAAATCCTTATGCATGTCTCTAACACAGAGCTTAGTAAATTATATTGTATTGCTGTGCTTATGAGTCTGTCTCTCCAATTTAATTATAAATTCCTAAGGGGCAGGAACTGTATCTATCTCTTCTTCTATCTCCAAAACTTTAGCACAGTGCCTGGAACACACAGTAGGCACTCAGTCACCTTTAGTTGAACTAAACTATTAGGGATAACTTTCCTCTAAGAGGCGATTAATTTACTTACTACTTATCATGAGGATCAGTCTTGACCAAGGCAGAACATTTTTTTCTTGATCAGTCAAAAGTTACTTCTCCAGAAACACAAGTTATATTAACTTTGTATTTTTTTCTAATGGTTAAGAACACTGACAAGATTTTGCTTCTATTTACAAAGACGTTTTAAAATGTCATCCTAGTCAGATCAGTAATAAAGAGATCAGTCTTCCTTGTCAGACTCTAGCAGCATGGATAAAAGATAAAAGAACACAGTGGTATCCTTTGTGCCCCATAGAGAAGATGCAAATTCCCTAGGGATTAACCACTTAATCTCTAAACACTTCTTGATCTCCTTCATTCTCTATAATGTCTACCTTAGTAGTTAAAAGTCTCCTATTAATGTAGACAAAGCCTTATGAAGGACATCCCCATATGTAATCAAATATGTCACATATATTATATATACATGAAAAATAAGACCAAATTTTCTCCTCCATATTGTCCTCTATCCAATAGAAGATGCTCATCTTGGTTCTTTCCTCATATCTTTTACAACAAATGCAGTCTTTTTATATTAGCTCCTAGGCAAATGTGTTACATTTGGTTTTGAAAAGTTGTCATAAAAAAAAAAGAAAGCCTTTTTCATCAGACTCTTAATGAAAGCATAAATAAAAGGTCATGTGCAACAACACAGGGATATAAACTACTTCATAAGTTCTAACTATTCTAACAATTCCTTCATGTCTCACCATTAGAATATCTTCAGGGCTAGTAGTAAGCTGATGAATAGTTTGAAACATCTGGAAACATCTGCAACATGAATGAAAAGTTTTAACATAATCTAGTCATTAAAAACTTGGTGCTCAACAGAAACTAAGCTGAATTAGCCAATTTTAGCTAATAGTAAATACTATATATTTATATTTACAAATAACTACAGAATAGGTGTTTCAAAAATTCAAAATTCTTTCCAAATCAGAAAGATAATCGAATGACTGGAAATAAAACATGACTAATATTTTCAAGTAAAAAACAGTAGTTCCTCTTTTCCAACCCCACCGCTGATGCAGGGAGATATTCAATATGCCTATATTTTCAAGTTTAAAGACTATCCCAATACAATATAACTTCACAAACAACACAAATCACTAACAATACCGTCAACAGTCTGACAGTTTGAAAAATGCTGTATGTTAAGTTATATGCTCCAAGCCAGATGACTATCCTATTCCTTTTAGTTACTTTTTTTTTTTTTTTTGAGTTGGAGTCTCACTCTGTCGCCCAGACTGGAATGCACTGGCACGCTCCCCGCCATGGCAGCCTCGACTTGCTGGGATCCGGCGATCCTTCCGCCTCAGCCTTCCAAGTAGCTGGAACTATAGGCGCGCACTACCATACCCGGCAAATTTTTTTGATTATTGTAGAGATGAGGTCTTGCCAAGTTGCCCAGGTGGATCTCGAACCCGCGGGCTCAGGCAATTCACTCACCTCGGCCTCCCAAAGCATGGGAATACAGGCTGAGCCACCGAGCCCAGCCTATTACTTTTAACTCTGAATTCTTACATTTACTTATAATCTCAAAATACTGAGAAAAAAAGAAGTATGTCCACAACCTCCCCAAACTCACTCTTCTAAAGTTCTTTTCTTTCCCTTGTCAATCATAGTCATCTGATCATGGATTTTAAGATCTGGCTTCTTGGCTATTAGTTTCTTCATGGTATTAGAACTAATGGATCCATTCAAGTGGGCATGAAGTTCCTAAGACAAGAGAATACAATCAGTAAAACTTACCACGTAACTGATAGATTCATAGCATCATACAGTTTCTTTTCTGATTTGTACCAGGCAAATTACTTTATTAGATTTAGCTATATAACTTTTAAAGTTTACAAATTTAAGAAAGTTTAATTCTGTGAAAAGAAACAACATAAAAGTCATTATAATTAGCAACCACTCAAGAATTCTGTAGTTGAATTCTCACCACTTTTGGCAATTCTGAGTAAAAGTCTGTCTTCCATGGCTGTTGTTCTTCTTCTGCCTCCATACTGATTTTAGCAGGGAAAAATGGTCCTTCACCACTTTTATTCTTGGTATGAACAAGAACGATGTATTTCAGTCAGTAAATTCTGCAGTCCTGAATTTCCTTCAGATTGCTTTATTTCCACACATTTTAATAAGATTAGTTGTATAGGTAGCTCTGGATCCAGCTTCACCTATTTTAACAAATGTATTTTCAGATGTTGACATAAAAGCAATGCTAATTTATTCTTCACAAGGAAAAAGCCCTTCCAAGGCTAACTTAAGTGTGTCTGAAGAGGGAAAATGATTAGTAAACAATCTAAACTAGAAATAGGAAAAGTGCTCAAGCTTTTAAGAGGTACATTAAAGCCTGCAATTCAGTACATTATATTCCTTTCCTATTGGCAACTTCTATAAAACTACTTCAAAAATTAGAAATTTATAAGGTCTGTTTTGGATAAAAATAAAATTTACATTTTTCAATTGTTTAAAATATATAAACAGCAGAGGTGCTAGAGTCAAATGGACCCAGGTTCATCTTTTTACTAGTTCTGCAGGTTAGTAGCTGTGCAGCCTTAGTCACTTACCCTCATGGCTTTGGTTTATTTGTAAAACCGGGGAAAAAATGTGGAGTTAGCTGGGCGTGGTAGCACATGCCTGTAGTTCCAGTTACTTGGAAGGCTGAGGCAGAAGGATAGCCTGAGCCTAGCTGGTCGAGGCTGTGGTGGCCATGAGTGGGCCACTGCACTTCAGGCCAGGCGACAGAGTGAGACTCCAACTCAAAAAAAAAAAAAAAAAATGCAGAGTAGTAAAGAATAAAGTGGATTAATAAAGTGATGTAAATTCCCTCTTCTATGCTCCCTTATGTGTCAGTGACTCCCTTTAATTCAGCAACTAACTAATTACATGATTTACTTGTCTTTCTCCCTCTTAGATTATAACTCTCCTGAGGACAGGTCCTGTTGATTATGCTAGCACCCATCACAGTGCCTGGCACACTGTAGGTGATAAATCCTAATTTTCCTTCACCTCTGAAAGTGGCTTATAAATTAAGATAAAATTCCAAATGAAATTTAGTAATTTTCAAAGTAGCCACCTTGACCCTTTGGGTTCTCACATATTAATGACGGTGATATTGGTAAGAATAACAGTTCCCACAAAGGCTTAACATCCTGGATCTACAAGGAACTCAAGCGTGCAGAAAAGAAAAACACAAACAACCCCATTATTAAATGGGCAAAAGATCTGAACAGACACTTCACAAAGGAAAACATCCGAGCAGCCAACAAACACATGAAGAAATGTTCAACCTCACTAATCATCAGGGAGATGCAAATCAAAACCACACAGAGATACCACCTAACCCCAGTCAGAATGGCAATTATCAACAACTCAAAAAAAAACAGCTGCTGGAGAGGGTGTGGTGAAAAGGGAACACTTCTACACTGTTGGTGGGAGTGTAAACTAGTGCAACCTCTGTGGAAAGCAGTGTGGCGATTCTTAAAAGCTCTAAATACCAACCTCCCATATGACCCCGCAATCCCCCTACTGGGAATATATCCTGAAGAACACAAATCACTCTATAAAAAAGATACCTGCACACGCATGTTTATCGCAGCATTGTTCACAATAGCAAGAACCTGGAAACAGCCATGCTGCCCATCAAAAGAGGACTGGATTAAAAAAATGTGGTACATATACACGATGGAATACTACGCAGCCATAAAAAAGAACAAAATCATGAATTTCGCAGCAACCTGGATGGAACTAGAGTCTATAATACTGAGTGACCTCTCACAGAAACAAAGATCCGAGTATCACATGTTCTCACTCATATAATGGATCTTAAACATCCAATGCAATACTATACGAAAATGACTGACCGTACTGGGAAACTATGGTGGGGAGAGGGAGATGGGATTAACAGTAGCAAATATCTGTCTGGGTACGGGGAAACATCCCATATCAACAGGGTGCCTGAATGAAACGCAATTGTATACCTAACCCTTAACTGTACCCCACAACTTCACAATAAAAAATAAATAAATATAAAAAAAAGAATAACAGTTCCCATGTATTTAACTCTGACCAGAAATGTGACACTTTTAATAATATTATGTTTAATTCTCACAATATCCTTACAAAATATTATTACCACATTCAAATCAATAAATTGATACTGAGCAGGGTTAAATAAGTTACCAAGATATTAAAATGTGCAATAAAGAAAATAGTTTATACAGAGCCATAGAAACCCACAGAAAGGTCAACTCAGTATGAGATAAAAATGGGATTTCAATGTAATGCCATAGTAGATGTTTAATAGATAGTAACAAATGAAAAAGGCAGACTACACTATTTAATCAATGGCATTTAGTATCGCTACTGAAAAATATAAAAGACATCATTAACATGGAAATATACATTTATTCTTGCATAGTAGTCAGTTTATCATAAGTTGACTTATAAAGTAAGTGTTAATCAAAGTATTTCTAAAATTATTCCTTAAAAATTTGTTTTAAAGTTCATGTGGAAGACTTAACTTATAAAAAATATCCAACAAAAATTCTGAATCTCAGAAGAAAATACCCAATATTGGTAAAGGTATGAGTAAAAGCTCTGTTAGGAGAACTTGATATGACATTTTTAGAAAACAATTTGGCAATATCTATCAGTTTTTTGGGGGGGATTTTGAGTTGGAATCTCACTCTGTCGCACAGGCTGGAGTGTCATAGCACACTCACAGCCACCTCAGTGTCGACCTGCTGGACTCTGGCGATCCTTCCACCTCAGCCTTACAAGTAGCCAGAACTACAGGCGTGCGTTACCATGCCTGGCTAATTTTTGACTTATTGTAGAGATGAGGTCTCGCCAAGTTGCCCGGGTGGGTCTCGAACCCATGGGCTTAGGCAATCCACTCACCTTGGCCTCCCAAAGTGCTGGGATTACAGGCTGAGTCACCAAGTCCGGCCTTTCTTTTTTTTTTATTGTAGAGACAAGGTCTTGCCAAGTTGCCCAGGCTGGTCTCAAACCCGCGTGCTTAAGCAATCCACAAAGTGCTGGGATTACAGGCTGAGCCACCAAGCCCGGTCTCAATATTTTTTAAAAGCCATATATTTTTGATTCAACAATTCTACTTTTAGGAATTTATTCTATATCTTATAAGATACATACAAATATAGTTCTTATAAGATTGTTTATAACAGCAAAAACCTGGAAGTAACCTAAATGCTATCAGTAGAGTACTAATTATATATTCATCCAAGTGAATATCTATTACTGTATCAAAAGATGTATATAATAGTGTGAATTTCAAAAAGAAATATACTACTTAGAAAGATGGCATTCATGAACAAAACATATATATGTATGTATATATATACACACTCATATACATATATACACGTTTGCATATATTGTTATGCCTAAAACATGTAAGAAAGGATATATAGAAAACTGTTAACCACTAGAAAGTAGATTGAATGGGAAAGGTTAGAGGAGAGTATTTTACCTTATGTACTTTTGTGCAATTTGAAGTCTTTACAACAGCATGGACTATTTGATTATTGCTATAATGATTTTTAAAACAGTCTATTCAAAAACAGCTTTATGATTATGAACTGAAAGGGGTAAGTACTTTTATGTTTAGACAACAGAATGACAGCCTAAAAAGGCACTCAGGACCTTTTACATAACAGGCCTATAACAAATCTGGCAAGAGGCTAGTTTTTCATAGACATTTTCAATTGTACTCCAGGATCCTGATCTTATTTTGTGCCCCATTCAAACCATTGTCCAGACTGACCTTTAACTAGCTGTGAGTAAATTTATTAACCCACTTGACTACATTATGGAAATTTGAAAGTCACCAAAATACGCACAATCTTTACAAATTTTAAAAAAAATTGTTGTTCCTTGCCTAAGATGCTGCTACCAACAATACCACGCCCTGGCAAATCCAACCTTCCTGGGCCAGAAACTGGGGTAGGGGTGAGGGGCCAAAAAGCAACAAACACTAGGATAAGATCTTGATTTCATCAAGCGAGAACAGGACCAGACCAAGTCTCTTGTCTCCCAGGGAATTTTATGTATGCTCTCTCCCAATTTCCCCAAAAAGGAACTCAGAATAATATTTGTTATTATTTATTATGTACTTATTATGAGCCGGACACTATGCTAAGTGTGTCTTAGATGGTTATTTTATTTAAATCCTCGCAACAAGCCGGGTGCAATACCTCATGCCTATAATCCCAGCACCTTGCGAGGCAGAGGTAAGAGGGTTGCCTGAGCCCATGGTGGCCAGCCTGGGCAAAATGGTGAGACCTCATCTCTACAATGAAGCAAAAATTTAGCTGGGCATAGTGTCGCACGCCTGTGGTTCCAACTACTTGAAAGGCTGAGGCAGAAGGATCACCTGAGCCCAATAGGTCGAGGCTGCCGTGGCCATGAGTGTGCCACTGCACTCCAGCCTGGGCAACAGAGTGAGACTCTGACCAAAAAATAAAAAATCGTCACAACAACCCATGAGGTATTAGTATTCCCATTTTATATAAGAATAAACTGAGATTTATTTATTTGTCTATCTATTTATTTATTTTGAGTTGGAGTCGGACTCTGTCACCCAGACTGGAGTGTAGTGGCACGCTCCCAGGCGCCTCGACGTGCTGGGCTCCGGCGATCCTTCTGCCTCAGCCTTCCAAGTAACTGAAACTACAGGCATGCGCTACCACACCTGGCTAATTTTTTATTTATTGTAGAGACAAGGTTTCACCAAGTTGCCAGGATGGGTCTCGAACCCGCAGGCTCAGGCAATCCACTCGCCTCGGCCTCCCAAAGTACTGGGATTACAGGCTGAGCCACCGAGCCCGGCCATAAACTAAGATTTTAAAAAATATATTTTTAAGGCATCCAAATCATAAATTTTGTTCCATTATCTTTCCTTTGAATCACTTTACTTGATCTGCGCTTTAAAACTAACATCTACATTGTACTAACTTGTCATTAAATAAATTCATTTCACCAGCGTTACATTTTTTCCAAAGTCTTCTGACTCTTTTTATTCCTATTTGTCTCTCAATCAATCCTGAGATATCTCACAAAACAGCACTTAATCGCATTATAGAGATGAGGATCCAAAGACCTAACAAGCTTAGTTCTTTTCCTAGTTCTTTCAGAGCCAATTCCAAACTCCTCAAGTATTCCATCAGATACAATAGTCTTAACACTAAACTGACAACCCTGCTGCCAACTTTACAGAGAAAAAACATGCCATCAAGCACGAATTCCTTCTCTTTCTCTTTGCACAATCTCCCACCTAAGCATACCTTTATCCATATCCTTTTTTTCCTCATGAGTCAGAGAAAAGGAATTCATTCTCCTGTCCCCAGACTAATATGTGCCCAGGATCCCACTCTTCCACTCTATTCCAGGTCGTTTCTCTACCAGTGAGTTATCTTCTCATTTTTCTGTTTCTTCAACATCTCCCTCTCCACTGGCTAATTTCCCTCAGGGGACCAACATGCAGGTGCAGTATTTACTTCCACCTGAAAACAAAATAAAAAACTCTTTATCTCACATTCTTCTTTAGCTACTGTCCTGTCTCTCTTTTCCTTCTGAGCTAAGGTCCTTGAAAGTTACAACCAAAGTAAGTGACTGAGGCAGGTGTTTTAATCAATGCAGGTTTACTGAGCCACCTTGAGGGCACATAGCAAAAGGCAAGTCACATATGGATCTGTGGCTGTTTTTTCCAAAAAGTTTCTTGGAAGGCTTAGTATTTATACATTTCTCTTTAAAAAGGAGAGGGCAAGGGAGCAGCAGGTGGATGGTTACATACTTTCGAGATTTCAGTCCACATTTTCCATAAGACTAACACTTGAAGAAGAGGGAACATAGGAAGAGAACCATCAGATGTCTCAGGGAAGGGTGAAGGATCCATTAACCTCATTTTGTCTTTGTTCTGTAGCTGGCAAGATAAACTAGCAACCAATATTATCAGTGTGTAGTCTTTTGAAAGGGTTGGTTTCTCTTTTCGAACTCATGCCCTTAAGGAAGAAAGTCTAATGACAGTTATCGAGGGAGAGGATATAATGAGGTGTGTTCAACTTCCTATCCTGTTCATGGCCATCGAGAACTCAACTTCCAAGCTAAGAATTCTTGGCCTGGGATCCTTGGACAAGAAGGGGTTCGTTCAGTCAGTTGGGGGCTTATTATTTTATTTTTACTTCTCAAAAGTATTATTTAGACTATTAGATGCCTCCATCAACTCACCTCCTATTCACTGAAACATGGATTCTGCCCTCACTGCTCCATAGAAACTACTCTCCCTAAGGTCATTAATAAGCTTTTAAATACCAGATCTAAATGACATTTTTCAATTATCTGTTTCCTAATCCAAACATTTTCCAAATATATCCAAAATATATATATATATATTGTCTGTTTGTTTGTTTTAGTTACAGTCTCACTCTGTCTCTCAGGCCAGAGTGCAGTGGCATGCTCACAGCTCATCGCAGCCTCAAACTTCCTGGGCTCAGGTGATCCTTCTGCCTTAGCCTCCTGAGTAGCTGTAACTACAGGCATTTACTAACACACCTGGCTAATTTTTTTATTTTTTATTTTTTGTAGAGACATGTCTTGCTATGTTGCCTAGGATGGTCTCAAACTCCTGAGCTCAAGCGATCCTCTCGCTTCAGCCTCCCAAAGTGCTAGGACTACAGGTGTGAAACTCTGCGCCTGGCTTTCTTATTACTTTTTATTTCATTTTTTTTTCCACAAGAAAACATCAGCAAGGACCAAACTTTTTCTTGATTCCGGTATCCAAATCTGCTGGATTCCAAAATTCATGCTCTTAACAATTATGCAATATTACTTTAAGTTAACTATAAAGTCAACCTGGTTTCCTTCTCTATTTCAGCCTGTCACCAAATCCCAATTAATAAATTGTAAAGGCCGGGTGCGGTGGCTCAAGCCTACAATCCCAGCACTTTGGGAGGCCGAGGCGAGAGGATCACCCAGGCCCACGGGTTTGAGACCAGCCTGGGCGACATGGTGAGACCTCGTCTCTACAATACATCAAAAAATCAGCCGGGCATGGTAGCGCGCGCCTGTAGTTCCGACTACTTAGAAGGCTGAGGCGGAAGGATCTCCGGAGCCCAGCGGGTGGAGGCTGCGGCAGCCGGGAGCGGCCACTGCACTCCAGTCTGGGCGACAGAGTGAGACTCCAACTCAGATGCATACATACATACATACATACATACATACATACACACACACACAGTAAATTTCCTAAATGTCTCTGGAAGTGGTTTCTTATGAATTACTCTTATACACCCAATTTAGAAACCTTATGATTATTCTGAATTCCAACTTGGATTTACTCCTTAAAAACAAATCTTAAAACATATCAAAGAAAAAAAAAAACCATACCACAGGGAATAATTCTCTCTTCTGTGACTCCCTCTTCCGCGGACATATTCAACACTACTTCAGAATTTTCCAAGTTGGGGAAAGTGTCATTTTAAAGATGAGAAACAGAGACTGGGTGGTTTACTCACTGCCAGCATAACACAGGGCTGGGAATACAAGGGGATCGATGGTATCTGTATGTATCTGTGGAGAGATGTTTATTGAAAATACCTAGAAATTATTTGGAAAGGGCAGTTTCTTCACTTTGCACCTGGCCTCACAGACTTGTTTTCAGATTTAAATGGGTTCTGTTTTGCAACGACGAGAGCATTAAATAAGTCAGCATCCAAGGAAGCTAACTAATCCTTGCCCACTATTAGTTATCATCCAAGGAAGCTAACTAGCTAACTAATCCTTGCCCACTAAAGATCCATGGTGCTGACCCTTATTTGCCCATATCAGATCCTTCCTTCGTCGTATCCAAAGAAGTCAGGTCGTCAGTCCCCAGACTCACCTCTTAGAGATTCCTCAACTATGAGGACCTAGACAAGCTGTCTCTTCACACTGAAAGGCTTGTAGAAAAGTGACAACGCGCGCTCCCCTAATACACATGTCACAGCAGTAGCGGGCCGTGTTCCCGGGAAAACCTAATCCCAGGGAATCAAAGAAAGGTCAATCGCAGTCGAATTTAATACAAGCCACACCCTCCTCAATTTTGATTGGCTACGTACATTCTTCCGGAAGTGACGCAGCGACCGCGGAAGGGGAAGTCAAGGTGGAGGGATGACTTTTCCCTATTAAGATCCGTGAAGCGTACGCTGTACGAACGCAGGAGTGGCTCACAACGGTAACGTATTTACGTTTCTGAGTCTCTCTTGGCTATGGGCCCACGGAACCGCGAGCGCCGGGCGGAAGCTGTACAAAGCACCAACGACAGCAGCGCACTCAGCAAGAGTTCCCTAGCCGCGCGCGGGTACGTGCAGGACGCCTTTGCGGCGTTGCTGGTTCCGGGGGCCGCGCGCCGCGCGCCGCTCATTCACCGAGGCTACTACGTCCGCGCACGCGCCGTCAGGCACTGCGTGCGCGCTTTCCTGGGGTGGGCGTGCACTTCCCCAGGCGCATCTCGAGCGCAAATCTTGTCTCTTGGCGCCGGCTCGGATTCTCTGTATTTTCGCCTCAAAGCTGCGGGCAGCCTGGCCGGGGCTGCGGTTTGGGAGGTGGATTTTCCGGAGGTGGCGCGGCGCAAAGCAGCGAGGATTGCAGAGACGCCGGAACTGTGTGCGTTGACCGGGTCTTTCCAGAGGGTCAATCCCGCGTCAGCGCTGTACTTTGAGAGCATGGACTACCACATCCTGGGCCTGGACCTGCGGCAGCTCCAGCGATTGGACGAGGCCCTGGTCGCCGCGGGCCTTCAGGCGGCCTCACCCACTCTGCTCCTGGCTGAGGCCGTGCTGACCTACCTCGAGCCGGATAGTGCTGGGGCCCTCGTTGTTTGGGCAGCCCAGCGTTTTCCTAATGCCCTTTTCGTGGTCTACGAGCAGATGAGGCCTCAAGACGCCTTCGGCCAGTTCATGCTGCAGCATTTTCGGCAGCTAAATTCTCCCCTGCATGGCCTGGACCGCTTTCCTGACGTGGAGGCCCAGCGGTGTCGCTTCCTTCAAGCTGGCTGGACTGCCTGCAGTGCTGTGGACATGAATGAATTCTATCGCAGCTTTCTCCCCGAAGAAGAACGCCGGCGGATGGAAAATCTTGAACCCTTTGACGAGTTTGAGGAGTGGCATCTGAAATGCGCCCATTATTTCATTTTGGCAGCTTCTAGGGGAGACACCCTCTCCCAAGCCCTGGTGTTTTCTTCGTCAGAGGCATTTCCCCGTGTAAATCCTGCTTCCCCTTCAGGGGTCTTCCCTGTCAGCGTAATCACTAGTGACAGTCAGGGCCCAGCCCTGAAGCGATATGGCCATGCCTCTGTACTCTTGAGCCCGGACACTATCGTCAGTGCAGGAGGTTTTGGAGAGCAGGAGGGACAGCACTGCCGAGTTACCAAGTTTCACTTGCTGTCAAGAGATTGTGACTTTGAATGGAAAAGCAGCCAAATATACAGCAATAGGACTGGAGTTCAGTGGGATGGACGCCTTTATCACACCATGACAAGACTTTCAGATACTCAGGTTCTGGTTTTGGGAGGGAGACTGTCCCCAATGAGTTCAGCCTTGGAGGTTCTACAACTTCATTTTTGTAAGAGTAAGCATAATAGCACTGAGGACCTGAATGTGACAGTGACAAAGACTGATGCAAAAGAAGATTTCACGTTGTCATGTTGGAGGCATTCAACAACCGAAGTGTCCTATCAGAATCAGAAATATTTGTTTGTATACGGAGGTCGAAGTGTGATGGAACCTGTGCTAAGTGACTGGCATTTCCTACATGTAGGGTCAATGGCTTGGGTCAGGATACCAGTGGAGGGAAAAGCACCTGAAGCTCGGCATTCCCACAGTGCCTGCAGTTGGCAAGGGGGAGCCCTAATTGCTGGAGGTCTGGGGACTTCTGAGAAGCCATTGAACTGTGTACTCTTTCTGAGACCGGTCTCTTGTGGATTCTTCTGGGAGTCAATAGACATCCAGCCTACCATTACCCCAAGGTACTCCCACACAGCTCATGTGCTCAATGGAAAGCTTCTACTGGTTGGAGGGGTCTGGATTCATTCCTCCTCAGTTCCTGGAGTGACGGTTGTCAATTTGACTACTGGATTAAGCTCTGAGTATCAGATTGACACAACATGTGTGCCATGGCCATTAATGTTACACAATCATACTAGTACCCTTCTTCCTGAGGAGCAAAAGCTCCTGCTCCTTGGAGGTGGTGGGAACTGCTTTTCCTTTGGCACCTACTTCAACCCCCATACAGTGGCATTAGATCTTTCTTCCTTAAGTGTTGAGCAGAAATAACTGAACTCTTAATGTATTTAGGATCCACTAAAGTAGACAATAAAGGTTTCCACAAACAAAACTTGATCTAGTTACTCCCTTCTTTTCCCCCTTAGCACTATTCAGTACAGAAAGTGGAAAAGGTTGTTAAAATACATACAAACAAGCAGAGGTGGTACAAAATAAAACAGCTGCAGACAATGGCCATACAGACCTAGAGTAGGGGGCCTTTGGATTCATGTATCCAGGTTATGGGTCTTCCTCTAATTGTCTAATCTAAGTTTATCTATTTATTGAATTACAGTGGCCTTTAACCTAAATCAAATAAAAAATTTCCCAATCTAGGCCTTGTGATTTGAATTAGTACCTTGGACAAAGTTAAACATAGATTCTTGGTTGAATATAGTTGAAGGAACATGATATGGGCCTTGCTCTTTGTGTATGAAACCTGAAATGAGCACAGCTGTAGTTTGATAAAAGCATTGTGCTGTTTAGGACAACAGAGAACTCTGGTATAGCTTTAACAACAAGAATCATTTGTAGTACTTGATTTAAAGACATGCTCGTGATCAATTTTTTGCTGTTGATTCCATTTTTATTAAGATTTATTTACAAGTGCCAGTAAACCAAATGTTTGAGGCCTCGATTCATTTGTGCATGGTATAATAATGTTCTAGGTCTCTCCACCCTCACAATGTCTTTTCCCCAGAAAGCTGACCTTTATGAGCTGCTTCAATGAGCTCTCTTGTCCTTTAGTTTTTGGTTGAGTTCCATCAATCAGAGGCACCAGAGGGGAATGGGGGCAAGAAAAGTAAGGCAGGATATTTATTCCCAGCTCTTCACTTGTCAGTCTGCTGTTTGGCCGTGGCTGCGTTATTCTGTCAAAAGCTATATAGCTCCTCTTGTGTAGTCCTATGAAATTGAACTCAAATTCTGTGACACTCTAGGTTTCAGTGATTGTTTCTTTTCCTTACTTACCTCTTTAGGCCTAGGAGTTATAACAACTCTTTGCTAAACCTGAGCTGTACTGTCTACTATAGTAGCTAATGGCAACATATGGCTATTTAAATACATTAAGAATAAATAGTTCAGTGGCTTAGTCACATTAACCATAAATTAAATCCTCAGTAGCTATGTGTGTCTAATGGCTACTGTATTAGACAATGCAGATATAGGCCATTGATTGCAGAAAGATCTATTGGACACCACTGAGGTATTTTACAATCTTGGTGTTGTTTCCCTTAGTCCTGTTCACCCCCTTATAGTTGGTATCCATTAAACTCCTTTATTCCCTTCAAGTGGACGTGTTTCCTGGTTAACCTTGCAAGATCAATGAGATAGTTACTCATTCTTAAAAATTGAGTCTTGTCATCTAAAATATGCATACCTTGTGAAGTTCACATCTCAAAAGATAGTAGTAGCTTTGTGGTACTAAATGTACCACTTTAGTGTTTATCTTTGGTCCTCAGTTCTGAAAACCTTAGTAGTACCTTGAGATTCTATAATGATTATTTATTTTTATTTTTTATTTTTTTGAGTTGGAGTCTCACTCTGTCGCCCAGACTGGAGTGCAGTGGCCGTGCAGCCTCGACCTGCTGGGCTCCGGCGATCCTTCCACCTCAGCCTTCCGAGTAGCTGGAATTACAGGCACGCACTACCACGCCCGGCTAATTTTTTGATTTATTGTAGAGATGAGGTCTCACCTGCCCAGGCGGGTCTCGAACCCATGGGCTCAGGCAATCCACTCACCTCAGCCTCCCAAAGGCGCGGGATTACAGGCTAAGCCACTTGAGCCTGGCTTCTATAATGATTATAATGATTATTATTTCCTATGTTAACATCTTGATGCACTTAGTATTGCACAGAATCCTTTTTCTCTTTTTATTAGCTTTGTATATAAATGAACGTGAAAGGTGATTAATATAAACACTGAGTAGGAAATGCAACACTGAGTAGGATAATGTTGGCTCCATCAGTGAAGGCTCCCAGGAGAAGACAAACTGTATAAAAGACTGATGTCTACCTTCAGCTTTCCTGAGACTTTATAAGAGCCCTTTCTAGGGAAGTCATTGGTTATGGCTATGAGAGAATCCTGGGAAACAAGGGCTAGGCATGTATCTGGCAATACTATTAATGGGCCAAGTACTAGATACTGGCGGAAGTATCATCAGCAGGGGGGAAAGCTTGTTCTGTATTTCCTGTTTCTAAGTCCGCCATGGCCTATCTTCAACTTTAGGAACAGATCAAAGCAGAATACTATGATGAAATGAGTGTTCTCATTTCAGATAGTACTAAAATTCCAACCTGAAAGCCCATTATGCTACTGCTGAAATCTTGTCAACCATTATTAGCTCATTGCCTTTTGGGAAGAAAGAGGGGGAGAGGTCATTAAGAGAATGTGAATGTATACCAGACCTAAATTAATAGTGTAGTACTATTAGCACTGCCCAGGATGGTACATTATGAGTAAGTGGGCTTGTTCTCCCGGGAGAAATTACCCACATTTTCTGTAAGTAATTACCAGATTAAGCATGCCCTCCACCTCTAACCATGTGTATGCATCATGCTCAGTTAAGGAATTACTCATCTCTCAAGCTCTACTCATTAGAGCACTTAGAAGTTTTGTCAGCAACATTTGCTCTGTGCCTTTGGAGCAGTGCTCGGTATGGACTGGTGCTGGGTCACAGTTTAATTAACAGTAATCTACAGCAGTTGGAAATGTGGGCCAGATTGAGAACTAAAGTTGCACAATAATTTTTGCCTTTCCATTTCACCCTTGAACATTTTCACTCTAAAATTCTGGAATGGAGCTCTGGGAGTAGTTATGAGAATTAATGAATAGGTCTCTTTCTCTTAATGTATTTCTAGACTAGGTAAACTAGTTAAGGAAGGAAAGGAGTTTCTTACTTTGAATCTCTGCTCTGGGTCAGCGTCTCAAAAACAATGTATCGGCTGGGATCCGTGGCTCAGCCTGTAATTCGGACACTTTGGGAGGCCAAGGTGAGTGTATTGTCTGAGCTCATGGGTTCAAGACCAGCCCGGGCAGCTTGGCAAGACCTCATCTCTACAATAAATAAATTTTTTTAAAAATTAGCCAGGTGTAGTTCCTGTAGTTCCAGCTACTTGGAAGGCTGAGGCTGAAGGACCACCAGAGCCCAGTAGGTTGTGCCACTGCCTGGGCGATGGAGTGAGACTCCAACTCAAAAACAAAAACAGTGTATCATACTAGTGGTGATATGAAAACAAGTTTCTAGGATATGTTCTTCAAAGGCCAGTGCTGTCACTTCTTTGTGTACTTTCTGAATTTTACAACTGAATGTCCATTTTTCATCTTTCTGGGCCTTTAATCCTTAGTGATCTTAGGGAGGTGGCATGTCTGTGAAATATTCCAGGGCCCAGGCATTTCCTTGGTCTTCTCCTTAGGTGATCTCAGACCTTGAAGTCTTTGTTTATTCCATATGCATCTTTGATTCCAAACCCAACTGCAAGCAACCTGGGACTACTCTGGGATTCATCCCACATGGCATCTTCTGGAAAACAGCCCCGTATGGCAGCTCCCAGATGTAACCAACCATTCTTTGCCTGTGTGAGAGAAGCCTGTGCTCTGGAGAGTTTGGTGAATAAAAGAAGTAGTTAATACGGTGGCTTCTTAATCATAGGGACCATCCAATAATGTCTGGTTTGACATTAAGCCTAAACTAAGCTTTTTGACTTCAATAATGAAGAAGGGGACACAAAAAAAATTAGGGTGACAAGTTAGGTCATTAATTCTGGCTAATCACATTAGACTTGATGTTTATAGAGAGAAGGAGAATATGTAGAGCAGGAAATATGAAACTTAAAATGAGCTACAGTGTAGGCTGAGAGTTCCTTGGATGTCAATAATTATGTAGTAAACAAAAGAGTTCTGTTATTTCACAGTTTAGTTATAAGACTGCTCATTTATCTGTCTTGGACATTGATATAAAGCAGTTGGTTGGGAAGGGGCAGTTTCTTGACTGATGGAAGGAATAGTGTCTGTCTGGTTCACTTCTCTATTCCCAGCATAGTAGATATTTAATAAATACTTGGATTGAGGCCCACTCTGGCACTCAAATAAAGTATATTTCAATATTTCTATAGTGCTTACCATGCAGAAACAAATATCAATAATTCTTGTGATGACTTGTGTGAGTGTGAGTAAGCATTATTGTTTTATTTATTTATTTTATTTATTTATTTATTTATTTATTTATTTATTTTTTGAGTTGGAGTCTCACTCTGTCACCCAGACTGGAGTGCAGTGGCCGCTCACAGCCACTGCAACCTCGACCTGCTGGGCTCCGGCAGTCCTTCAGCCTCAGCCTTTCAAGTAGCTGGAACTACAGGTGCATGCTACTACGCCTGGTTAATTTTTTTTTTTTTATTTATTGTAGAGATGAGGTCTTGCCAAGTTGCCCAGGCGGGTCTCGAACCCGCAGGCTCAGGCAATCCACTCACCTCAGCCTCCCAAAGCGCTGGGATTACAGGCTGAGCCACCAAGCCCAGCCGCATTATTGTTTTAAAGACCCCTCTTTCCTGTTTGTCAACCGCCTTGACCTGGGTAAAGGTGGTAGACTTCCTTCTGTCATTCCTATCTTTATAGAATAGACATGAACCATCTCAATAGAAACATATTATTTGGAGATGAAATGAGTTAACTGCCAAAAGGCTAATCTGAGCAAGTAGGAACATGCAATTAAATGTACTTGTATGCACATACACATAGGATCTTCCTAGGATGTTGTGATACTTCACTGGGCATGACTTTCAAAGTAAGTTTAATAGAGGAAGAGGAAAGACCTTGCCCTAATTTTTATGTAAAAAGTCATTAGTCATCTAATTGGCAGACTAAGGTAAGGATATAAATTGTATTAAGAATGATTTTTAGGACATTACAGTCTTCAGGGGATCTAGGTTTGTTCAGTTTTTTAATAAAAGGACTTTACACAACATTTTGTTTTTCTCATTCCCTAGTCTTTATCCACATTTTTAGGCTTTCCATTAGAATCCCAACCTCTGATTCATATTTAGACTTATTACTTCACAAAGAGTTAGCAAGCCTGAACTTTCTTGTTCATGGACACTTCAGCAACTTGGTCAATATTTAAAGAAGATAAATTTTGCCATCGCTTTTTCTCCCCCCACAAAAAACCTCAACTAAAAAAGTAGAGTGAAGCCTGGCTCAGTGGCTCAGCCTGTAATCCCAGCACTTTGGGAGGCTGAGGTGAGTGGATTGCCTGAGTCCACGGGTTCGAGACCCGCCTGGGCAACTTGGCGAGACCTCATCTCTACAGTAAATCAAAAATTAACCAGGCGTGGTAGCACGCCCCTGTAGTTCCAGCTACTTGGAAGGCTGAGGCGGAAGGATTGCCGGAGCCCAGCAGGTCGAGGCTGCAGTGACCAGGAGCGGCCACTGCACTCCAGTCTGAGTGACAGTGAGACAACGACTCAAAAAAAAAAAAGTAGAGTGATAGAGGTAAGTAACCACAGAGACAGTGAGTTTTTGTATTGTTTTAATAGAAGACCAGTATACAGATCGCATTTTAACCACTAAGAAGATCCACCAGATTGTGACTTGAACCTGAAACTTAGTCCAGTGTCCTTTGATTTTTTTCAGTTTTGGTAAGACATTCCTATGGCCGCTTTTGATTTGAGCTGGCCACCTAGACTTGCACCCATATTAATTTAATGACATAGATTAAGCTAGAACACATAGCAACTCTAGGGTGCTGTATTGTGCTATGTGTTAGCTTACAGTTCATTTAAAAACACTTATTGTTGCTATTTATTGTTTAAGTCGTATATGCCCATTGTTGGAATATTAGAAAAAGCAAGATCTGCTATTTTTATACATTTTCCAGGACTTTTTTTTTTTTTTTTTTGAGTTGGAGTCTCAGTCGGGTTGCCCAGACTGGAGTGCAGTGACCGCTCCGCCACCGCAGCCTCGACCTGCTGGGCTCCGGCGATCCTTCCGCCTCAGCCTTCCAAGTAGCCGGAATTACAGGCATGCGCTACCACACCCGGCCGATTTTTTGATTTATTGTAGAGAGGAGGTCTCGCTGCCCAGGCGGGTCTCAAACCCACGGGCTCAGGCAATCTGCTCACCTCAGCCTCCCAAAGGCGCGGGATTACAGGCTGAGCCACTGAGCCCGGCTTTTTCAGGACTTTCTGACCATGTTGGGGTCACATTGTTTGCCTTTTTTCAAGTTCTGAATGACATTTTATTTCACAGCCACTAAGAAAGTCGACTTCAGAGGAACAGAAATAAGTGATTAATAGTTCTTGTGCTGGACTCTTTCTCAGCCAGTGTTTGCATGCCAATTCATTGGGTTGATTAATCCACATATGAGTGACTGCCTTCTCTTACCTATAAAAGACTAACAGCCTTAGGGACTAGTATTTGGGTACTAGTAAGGATATACGGTTATAAAGGAATACTAGTAAGTACACTAAGATTATGAAACTAAGATATATGGTATTCTGCATACCATTTTCTTTTCTTTCTTCCCTGTTTTTGTTTGCTTGAGACAAGTTCTCACTCTGTTGCCCAGGTTGGAGTACAGTGATGTAATCATAGCTCATTGCAGCCTTGAACTCCTGGGCTCGAGCATTCCTCCTGCCTCAGACTCCTGAGTAGTTGGGACTACTGGCATTCGCCACCACACCTGGCTAATTTAAAAAAAATTTTTTTTTGTAGAGATGGGGTTGTGCCATATTGCCCAGGCTGGCCTGAAACTCCTGACCTCAAACAATCCTCTCACCTCCGCCTCCCAAAGCACTGAGATTATAAGCATGAGCCACCTTCCCAGCCCATTTTCTTGTAAGATAAGAAATGGGGTCTCATCTTATAATCAGCTCTGGGAAGACCTGAGGAAAAAAATAGTGTTCAAATGAGGAATGAGAGCACTACTCCTTAGGGTAGAAGAGAAGTAAAATATAAATCTGAGAAGCACAGCCGATGCATAATCACTGGCAACCTAAACTAATGTTCACTTGTCCTGAAGAGCTAACAGAAAGAACTGTGAAAAACTTATACTGGACAACTGAACCAATGGCAGCTGTGCAAGTAGTAGTTTAAGTTCATGGGATTTGGAATTAGACAAACCTGGGTTTGAATCCTGGTTTTGCACCTTATGATTGTGTGACCTTGGGAAAGTTACCCAATCTCTCTCAACTTTTGTTCTCACATGTATAAAATGGGTGCAATAATGATACTCACATTATAAACTGATGAGAGAATTGTATAAGACAATGCAAATAGAGCATTTAGTACAATGTGCGACATACAGTAAGGGCACAATAAGTGTTAGTCCAGGACATGACAGAGGAAGGGAGGGATAGTTTGTCCTCAAGATTTAGCCAGTCAGTCCAATACCTCTTTGTCCTATGACCAGTTGACAAAGAAAATCCACTATTTAATGACTGTTTAACACTGTGCTAGGTCTCATGAGGGGAAACATGGTCTCTACCTCAAATAAGTTCACAATCTAAAAAAAAAATTAATGCACATGAAACAACCGTAGAAAACTGGTGATGGACAGTGTACTGTTTAGAGATTCATATAATGTCTCAGAGGTAGAAGAACCCAGATAAAGCTGTGTGAGAGGCTACACAGTTGTATAGATGATTCTTAAAAAATGGATTTCGACTGGAGTGAGGAGTAGTAGTCAAAGAATGCCTCAAGGATAATATGGGATGAGTGCCGTGTATGGAAATGAAGAGTAGAATATAGACGAAAAGAGACAAGAAGCAAGTACATCCCAGGCATAGCTGGAATAATGCCTTTGAAATGCTTCCACAGCATATTTTCTCTTCTATTTTTTTTTTGAGTTGGAGTCTCACTCTACCGCCCAGACTGCAGTGCAGTGGCACGCTCCTGGCCACCACAACCTTGACCTGCTGGACTCTGGTGATCCTTCTGCCTCAGCCTTCCAAGTAGCCGGAACTACAGGTGCACGCTACCACACCTGGCTAATTTTTTTTTTTTTGAGTTGGAGTCTCACTCTGTCACCCAGACTGGAGTGCAGTGGCAGCTCCTGGCCACCTAAGCCTCGACCTGCTGGGCTCTGGTGATCCTTCAGCCTCAGCCTTCCTAGTAGCTGGAACTACAGGCACGTGCTACCACGCCCAGCTAATATTTTTTAAAAATGTATTGTAAGCCGGGCTCGGTGGTTCAGCCTGTAATCCCGCGCCTTTGGGAGGCTGAGGTGAGTGGATTGCCTGAGCCTGCGGGTTCGAGACCCTCCTGGGCAGCGAGACCTCATCTCTACAATAAATCAAAAAATCAGCCGGGCATGGTAGCGCATGCCTGTAATTCCAGCTACTTGGAAGGCTGAGGCGGAAGGATTGCTGGAGCCCAGCAGGCGAGGCTGCGGTGGCCGGAAGTGGCCACTGCACTCCAGTCTGGGCAACCGAGTGAGACTCCAACTCAAAAAAAAAAAAAAAAAAAAAATTTATTGTAGAGATGAGGTCTCACCACGTTGCCCGGGTGGGTCTTGAACCCGCAGGCTCAGGCAATCCACTCGTCTCGACCTCCCAAAGTGCTGGGATTACAGGCTGAGCCCGGCCGAGCCTGGCCATATTTTCCCTTCTTGATGATTCTTATTTGGTTCCCTTAGGTGATTTATCCTTTAACACTAGGCCATGAGGCTAGAGTACAAAAGAAAGAAGATAAGACACAAAAGAAGGACCTTCAGGACAGGAAAGGAGGCTAAAAGCCCTACTTGTCCTGGAAGGAAAAGAGGGGAAAAAGAGAGTATAGCAAGAGTTGAAATATGGATGTTCTGGTTTCCTATCTCCATCTCTAAAACTGAACAGGAGTAGGCAGTGGTAAAACAAACAAGCGGTGGTAAAACAAACAAACAAAAAATCAAGATGGGTTTAGATAACTACCAATTCAGAGACTTTCTTCTCATTTCTCAGGGTAAAGCCTGGGGAAACTATAGATGCTCAGAGGTGCTCCATATTCATGATACCAGAACAATATGAGGCCACCCATGAGGTAGTTTAGAAATTGCTAAGGATATGAGGATTTGAAATAGCACCACGGTTTCTACAGCCTGTAGGTGGCATGTAATGGAGCCAGAAGATCTTTTATAACCAGCACAAACTATCTAGTGGACCAACAGAAGACTAAGGGAAGCCACAGGGGAGGGATGATGGACTACAGCAGAAGAAAGAAGGGTCTTAAGCATGAGTTTCGGAGAACAAGGTAGGACAACCTGAACCTTGCAGAGACCACACAGGACACGGCACAACCAAACCAGACCACAGGACATCCAAGACCAGAGAGGAGCCAGAGGTCTGTGCTCCCACCCCTGAGAGGATTTATAGCTTCCCCCTACATTCTGAAGCCATCTTAGGAAGAAAGAAGGGAGCAAGAGAATCTTGAGAGGAGAGAATCAGCCTGAATAGGGAGTTTAAAATTTGAAGGGATCAAAGGCACGGTTACCTAAGGTAACACAGTTAATAAATGGTGGAGCCTAGAGCCTATGCTCTCAATCAATATACTACACCTTACCAGACTCTGAACAGGTTAAATTCTCAAGGGCCTTAGAAGTTAACCAGAGGAGTGTATATTGGAGACTGAAGGTATTAGGGAGCCATTACAGATTCTGAACTGGAAACTTACATAGTGTTTAAGGGAGACTCGTCTGGCAAAGTCCTACAGGATGGGATGAAGAGAAGAGTGTCTGAACGCAACATAAAATTAAACAGCAGTATCTGTAACCCAGGCCAAAAATGATAAGATCTTTAAAAGCCTGTAGTTCCTGCTACTTGGAAGGCTGAGGCAGAAGGATCGCCGGAGTCCAACAGGTCGAGGCTGCGGTGGCTGGGAGCGTGCCACTGCACTCCAGTCTGGGTGACAGAGTGAGACTCCAACTCGAAAAAAAAAAAGTATTTGTAATCCAGGCCAAAGATGATAAGAGCTCATCTATTGAGCAGATGCGTCTGGGTGTGGTGGTGTGTGCCTGTAGTGCCTGCTATTCAAGAGGCTGAAATGATAGGGTCACTTGAGTCCAGGAGTTTGAGCCTGCAGTGAGCTACAATTGCACCACTGCATTATAGCCTGGGCAACAGAGCAAGACAGTCCCTGTCCCTTGAGTGGGGGGGGAAAAAACAGTTACAATGAAAATAGAGGATGGGACACATCTTAAACTATTTGTAATAATAATAAAATTAATAGCAAAGCTTTATAAGCATTTACTATGTGCCAGCAATGTGCTAAACATTATCTCATTTAATGATCACAGCAACAACTATTTTTAGTCTGTTATTTTACAGATGAGGGAATGAAAGCACAGGAAGGCTAAGTTATGGACCCAGTGCCACATGGCTGTAAATGGTATCACCAAGCATCAAATCCAGATGTGTAGTCCAGGACCTTAACCAGTCTGCTTGACCATGATGCAGCAGTAAAACCAAGCTCATATCAAGATTTCTGACTTTGGAGATTAGAAGATGGAAATACCATGACAGAAATGGGTAGTTGGAGGCCAGATATGGTGGCTCACTTCTGTAATCCTAGTACCTTGGGAGGCTAAGGCAAGAGAATTGTTTGAACTCAAGAGTTCAAGACCAGCCTAGGCAACATAGTGAGACCTCATCTCTACAAAAATATCAAAAAAATTAGCAGAGTGTGGTGCATGCCTATAGTCCCAGCTACTCGGGAGGCTGAGGTGAAAGGCTCACCTGAGCCCAGATGGTTGAGTCTGTGGTAAGCCGTGATTGTGCCATTGCCCTCCAGCCAAGGTGACAGAGTGAGACCTTGACTCAAAAAAAAAAAAAGGAAAAGAAAAGAAAGGGTTAGCTGGAAAGGTGAGGTAGTTTAAGAAATGGGGGATGGGAGTGGTGGCTCATGCCTGTAATCTCAGCACTTTGTGAGGCCAGGGCAAGAGGATTGCTTGAGGCCAGGGGTTTGAGACTAGCCTGGGTAACATAGTGAGAACCTGTCTCTACAAATAAATAAATAAGAAGAAATGAATTCATAGAAAATTAATTTAATTTGGGATATGCTGAATATCCTGAGGGCTAGGATGGTATTTAATGGGACAAAAATGAGTTGTTTAGGTCCAGTTTGTAAATTGAAGCCTTTAGTTAATGTGTAGGTGACAGTAGAGCCAATTTTCAAAATTTTATTTTTTTTAATTTTCAAAAATTTTTTTTGAGTTGGAGTCTCACTCTGTTGCCCAGGCTGGAGTGCAATGGCATGCCCGTGGCCACCCCAGTGTCAACCTGCTGGGCTCAGGCGATCGTTCTGCCTCAACCTTCCAAGTAGCCAGAATTACAGGCGCACACCACTACACCCAGCTAATTTTTTTTTATTTATTGTAGAGATGAGGTCTCACCAAGTTGACCAGGCTGTTCTCGAACCCATGGGCTCAGGTAGTCCCCTCACCTTGGCCTCACAAAGCGCTGGGATTACAGGCTTGAGCCACTGCACCTGGCCTCAATTTTCAAATTTAAAGACACATATTATTTTTATTAACTTGAATCTTCTCTATTGCATTTATATTATGAAAACTAAGAAAAAAAGTAATGTATTGTCTCCGATAACACCAGAGACATTCACTAAGTCATGTAACAGGTGAATTTAGAGCTCTAGAGCGAACGTAAATTATCATCATTGTTCTATGTTCATCAGAAAACTTTTGCAGTAACTTGAGTCCTTTGTGAGGCTCAGCGTTTTTTAGATACTGTACTCAGCCCGTGGTTACTCAACAAATACCTTCACCCTTCTTTATGTATCATATCAAGTAAGGTATCAACAAGCCATTGTCCTATCTTCTTCACTACCAAAAATACTGAGTTGAAGTAATAACCATAGGCGCTGCATTAGGACAGAAGGTAAACTATCCAGAAATGGAATGGGACAACAGATAATGAAGTAAGTGCGTTACCAACCAGACAACTTCTATTGTCCGAGACAGGAGCTCCTTCAGAAAAATAAGAAAAGCCAAGCAAGGAGTGGTATGATTTTTAAAGTCATAATCACTTCTATCTATTGAGAGCTGCCTGTGTGCCCTGAACTGAGCCAAGTGCTTTAATGTATTAGCTCCTGTAATCCTCACAATCCTGTAAAGACGTACTATTATCATGTCCCCTTTGAAGATGAAAAAACTGAGACTTTGAGAAGGGATGTAATTTGTTCATGGACACAGACTAATCAAGACAGGATTCAAATTCAGGATTGAGAATCCTGTAGTAATCCAGTATCAAGGTAGCTCTGAGATTTGGACTGAATTCAAACACACTACACTAATCTTCCTTGTAAGAACAGCTACTACTACATCTTACAGACCCAAACTGAAGGAGTCAAGCTGGCACTTGAGGGAAACACCTCTGAGAATGTGCTGCCGGTCAGACTGGCCATACAAGAAGCATTGACTCTGCACTTAAAAGGCCCAAGCTTCCTTTTCCGCATTGTCAACTCAGTAACCTGAAACCCATTTCTGTTGACTTTGAAAACTAAACCTTACATAACTCTTTGCTGCCTCTACTTCTTTTATAGGCCCATGATTTCATGCCATACTGAAATCAAATAACCAAGGCATTGGTTTCTGTCCCAGCAGTTAAACACAAACCATTAAGGAGGAACAATTGTCCTTTTGCCCAGAGCAACCAACCATGAAACTATTATGAAAATGTGTGGTAATTTTCATCATAGGGGCTGGGTCCACATCTCAACTTGAAAACTGACTGGGATGGGGGACTAGTGCTGGGGAATGAGTTAATCTGGAAGTCATTCTCTCATCTAGAAAATTTGTCACTGTTCTACCAAGTGACTTAGAAACTAGCTTCCTCTAAGCTCCTCATTTCCTGTCTACAACCTCTTTTGCTATAGGTCAAAAGTTAAGAGTGGGCACTAACTTTCAGATCCTGGCATAACCACACACATAGATGAAACGATGTCTGTCCTGATATTAGACCCCTCTGAGAGGCATCTTCTTTACCCCTTCTCAAGACCACAGGAAAGTGTCATTTACAGGGGGACTGAGGGAATCTTTGGCTTAGGGTTGAGTTTAAATAGCTCCTATTTTGAGCCAGAACTTTGCTTCGTGGTTACACTCAGCACCTCACCCACCTCAACCTTGAAGTGTTGCTGCAACTACAGGACACCTCGTCTCATTCTTAAACACTGTCCAGATGTTCTCTTTCAGGATGTTGTGTTTAAAAGGAATTGGGACTTCCCATCCCCCTCCCTCTGATGAAAATCTTGACTTTCTGCCTTCACAGGGGCTCTATTTAACTAATAACGTTTGAGGTTATGTATGGGGTCCTAAATTATGGGTCGGGAAGAAGATGGAGGCTCAAGAGAAGACCAAGATGTCAAAGTAGTGAAGATCTTCTCCGACCCAAAACTAACACCTATAAGGAGCCATCTCTCATTCAGGGCTTCAGGCAAAAGTGTCGAAATAATGACTTGGCCATGTAGCCATCCTTAAATTCCAGCCTGGTCCCTTGCCTAGGTTCTGGCTTTTGTCAGCCAGTGTCAGAGAACTGCCACACCTCACTTTAATGATTTTTGCCCAATGTCTGTCCCAACCAATGAGAATCTAAGCCAGAATAATTGTTAACAATACCACAGACTGACGCAGAATGATCTTAACCCACTTTCCTGTCAGATTCAGAATAAACTTTCCATCACCCACCCTGACTGCTCTTCCTCTGGTTTAAAACTTGTTCAGGGAGTTGCTCGAGTTCATTTCACATGTGAGCTGAACCTTCCCCAAGCAACAGGCAGGGAATTGTCAAGCACAAGTGGAGTCCTATGGCCTGGAACAGGGATTTAGGTGTCATGGAACCACGGGATGCAAATCAGGGAAGGGTACTCCCTATCCCTTTGCCAAGAGATCAGAAGGGACGTTGGGCTATGGCCAAACCTAGTCACAGAAGCTCCGTGTGGAATGTACTCAGTCAGAGGATGTCCAGCACCCAGAGAGGTCAGAGTACCAAACTCCTTGTGGAGAAATAGTACATGCCCCTCTCCCTTTTTTGAGCTAGAGTACAGTGGCATGTTCATGGCTGGAGCTGGAGTGCAGTGGCATGATCATGGCTCACTGTGGCCTCCAACTCCTGGGCTCTGGCAGCCCTCCCACTTCAGCCTCCTGAGTAGCTGAGACTGCAGGCACACACCACCACACCCAGCTAATTTTTCATTTTTTGTAGAAATGAGGTCTCACTATGTTGCCCAGGCTGGTCTCAAACTCCTGGGCTCAAACAATCCTCCCACCTTGGCCTTCCAGAGTACTGAGATTACAAGCGTAAGCCACCATGCCTGGCCTAATACATTTCCTTTTAACAGGAGTGGAAAAGATAAGACTCCGTGGTATTCACCTGGGGTATTGAAAGAGAGCCCATCTGAGAGGGTAGATCCACCATTGGGTGACCTGAGGGAAGTCACATAATTTCTCTGGGACATGGTTTTCTCACTTGTGAAATGAGTTTGATAATATTATTGCTGATTGCAAGATCTTCTACTCGTCACTTATGGCCAAAATAAACAAGCATGAGATTTAGTGTAAGAAAGGTGGCTTTAGTCCAAAAGCTGACAGATGGGGAAATGGCCAGGCTCAAGCATCAAAGAAACCATTTCAAAGTTTTAGGCTGAGGATAGGGAATTTTAAAGGGAAAGAATGGAATGAGAATTATCTGGGAGCAACATAAGGGGCAGATCTTGCTTCGATGATTATCTTGAATTGTTGTTCACCTGGAGAGCTGGCTGATGCCATCCTGATTGTGGCCTCAGACAACCTCTAAACAATGGAGAATTCCAGGTTCTCTGTGGTCTCCATACTCTGTTATTCCAAAGTCAGCCTCTGGAATAACCTCTGGAATTTCTTAAGCAAGTACACAATTAGATTAGAAAGGGGGGGAAAAACACTTTAAAGTGTAGGCTAAGAGAGAAAAAGGCTTAAAACCATTTCTCAAAAGCTGAGATAGAAACTCTTGGTTACAATATTACCTGCCTCACAAGGTGCTTGTGAGAGTCAAATGAGGCAAACATCTTGCATTGTGCTTGGCAAGTAGTTCATACTCAAAACAAATGCTGGCTTCCATCTTTTATTTTGCTTTTTTTGGAAATTGACATTAGTTCCAGATCATCTGGGAACTACCATCCTTAGACCCGGATGAATAAGGTCTCGCACCTCAGAGGACCTTGCACTTTGGAGTGCCTTTCTCATAGTTTTCTAAACCCCTCTCCAGGAGAGCTGGCAGTGCTGTCCAGCCTGGACCTGGTCCCACATGGGCCTCCACCTCTGGTTCACCTCGGAGCACTCTGATTCTCAACTCCCCACCCCTCACTCCCACATGAGGGGTTGACCAGGATGCCCTGAGAAGCTCCAGGACTTACATTTATGGGGTTGTCTCTGAGCACTATGGTCCATACTAGATTCTAGGAGGGCAGCCTGGTGAATAGATTACTTCCACTGGCCAACATGATATTTCTTTGAGGGTTCTTGCAAGATTGAGCACCAGAATGGTGATGACATGCTGACTTTGGGTGACTTAAATTTCTATTAAACAGAAGCGCCACAAAAAATATTTGCCCAAGGACACTGCAAACTCTAAAGGTAACTCTCCTTCTGGGTACTTGGAAACACCTGTCTCCACAGGTGGTTAGATTTATGTGGGTTTTAATAGTAATTATTACTAGAGTAACTATCAGAATTCTCAAATGTTTGGGCTTCAAAAATAGCAACAGTTTAAAACATTGTCTTTAAGCTAAAATTCCAGTATGGTTCCCCTTTCCCTCCCCTGTCCACCAGGCTCCTGCCTCTCTCACGCTGTCACTGAATGGAAACATACAATATGTATCCTTTTGTGTCTGTATTCTTTCACTCAGCACAATGTTTTCAGGCTCATTCATGTTGTAGCATGTGCTAGTATTCCATTCCTTTTTATGACTGAATAAAAACAGACGAATCTAGTTCCTTCTTTCTGTTAGCTGCCTTAATCCGGAACTTCAAGGGGCTTCTCTTTAGCTGGACTATTGCAGTGGCCTGCCACTCTGCTTCCAGATTCTTCCCCCACCATTCTATTTCCCACACTAACAGGGAAGGAGGAAAAACCAACATAAAAATGTGTTATTATTCACAGCAGCACTATTCACAATAGCCAAAAGATGACGACAATCCAAATGAATAGCTAAACAAATGAGGGAGAATGCTGAGGGTTGCCGCAGGAAAGCTTAAATGTTGAGTCAACTCAGCAGGAAGAGCCTAACTTTTCTGCTTTCTGATGCTCCTGTGGCCATCTTGAACCATGAGGTGACCTTGAGGATGGAAGCTACAAGCCAAGATGCTGAAACAAAAAGTAATGGTTTTGATCCCTGATGGAATCCTATACCAGTCTTGCCTCCATAATTCTTTTATGTGAAAGAGAAATAAACTTTGATCTTATTTAAGTTACTATTAGTTTGTTTTTGTCTTTTGGTATCAATCCTAGTAAATATAATCAATCTCAATCCTGGTAAATATAATCACCAACCTCAGCAGGGATTGAAATACTACCTAAGGCCAGGCTCGGTGGCTCAGCCTGTAATCCCAGTGCTTTGGGAAGCCGAGGAGAGTGGATTGCCTGAGCCTGCAGGTTCAAGACCCACCTGGGCAACTTGGCGAGACCTCATCTCTACAATAAATCAAAAAATCAGCCAGGCGTGGTAGTGCGTGCCTGTAATTACAGCTACTTGGAAGACTGAGGCAGAGGCCGCTCCTGGCCACCGCAGCCTCGACCTGCTGGGCTCCAGCGATCCTTTCCGCCTCAGCCTTCCAAGGCTGCAGTGGCCGGGAGCAGCCATTGCACTCCAGTCTGGGCGACAGAGTGAAACTCCAACTAAAAAAAAAAATTAAGATGAAGCCTGGCAAAGGAAAGAAAGTCAATCCTCAACTTTGCCTAAATTCACTGTCTCCATTTCCTCCTCTCCAACTTAGTCTCTCCAATATCCTTTCCCTCTCCTGCCGCCACTCCATCAAAATCTCTCTCACTGAGGTACCAGTAGTCTCCATACCTCAAGCTGATGAATGTTTTACAGACTTCATGAGGGGGACCCCCAAACCGGAATTTATTTATTAAAAAATTGTATATTTATTTTTACATGTTTAAACTTCAGTCATCTTCAAAGTACTCTCTGTTGGATAAAATATACCTATCAAGACATTTTTTCCTTTGCTCAGAACAGTTTTTGAATTCATCAGTTTTGATGCCTTTTAGTGCTTCTGCTGTTTTCTGTTTCACCTCTTCCACATCAACAAAATGTTCTCCTTTGAGGACTTTTTTTCATGGGGGGGAAACAAAAAAAAAGTGACTTGGGGCAAGATCAGGTAATGAGGAAGGTTGGAGAAACAGGGGTTATGATGTTTTTGGTCAAAAACTGCTGAACACTCACTGAGGTGTAGACAGGTGTGCTCATAAATCACCCATCATGAAATGGGCAAACGTGTTGAAAGAATCTCCAAAAAAATAGTCATGGGAGCTGAAGGCAGCCTCTTACAGGAATGCTAGCTGGTACACTGATGCCAATGGGCTCCTAAAACACTTACCTAGTGAGGGAAGCCTGTACAACAAGGGGCCCACCTCCAAAAAAAATAATTCCATTTTTTAGGAGGTCCCTCCTTGTATGTTACTGGTTGCTAGGCAATACCTCATACTGATAAACACTCCCTGCTTCTTGCAATACTGTCTTTCTTTGGCTTCTTGGGACAATCACCCCTGGTTTTCCTCCTACCTCACTGGCCACTCTTCAGCCTCCATTGCTTACTCATCCTCTTCTACCATTCTTTAAATGCTGGAATTCTTCAAGGATCTGTCCCAGACTCTTTTCTTTTCTTTTTTTTTTTTAGTTGAAGTCTCACTCTGTCGCCCAGACTGGAGTGCAGTGGCACGTCCCCGGCCACTGCAGCCTCGACCTGCTGGGCTCCGGCGATCCTTTCGCTCAGCCTTCCAAGTAGCTGGAACTACAGGCAAATGCCACCACGCCCAGCAAATTTTTTGAATTATTGTAGAGATGAGGTCTCACCAAGTTGCCCAAGTGGGTCTCGAACCCCTGGGCTCAGGCAATCCACTCACCTCGGCCTCCCAAAGCGTGGGATTACAGGCTGAGCCACCGAGCCTAGCCCCCAGGCTCTTTTCATCTTACTCTGTAGCATTCCCTCCCCAGCCCCGTGCCCTCACCCAAACGCTTGGCTCCAAGGACTGTCTATACCTATAACCTAGATCTTTCCTCCAAGCTCCAGATTCACCTGTTCAACAGCCTAATCAGTCTCTCTGTCATAGGTCTCATGAGCTTTTCAAACTCAACCACATATCGTGAACTTGACCCATGATCTGACTCCCCCATGCCCAAACTTGGTCCTCAACCAGTGCTTCCTATTTCAGAGAAAAGCATCATTCACAGCATGGAACTGGGAATCGTAGACTCATGACATCTTCTTCTCTGTCACTCCACATATCAAAGTAATCACCACAGCCTGTCCACTTTGCCTTCTAATACCACTAGAATCCTCCACTGAGAACCTCTCTAACGCCACTACCCTGGTCCGGGTCTCTCCACTGTTACTCACCTAAATTACTGCAGGAATCTCCCAGTGAGTCTCTTCCCACCCACCTTCTCTTCCTACCCCACTAAAGTCAGAATAATCATTTAAATGCAAATTGACATTTCACTATCCTACTTAAAGTTTTTTTTTTTTTTTTGAGTCGGAGTCTCACTCTGTCGCCCAGACTGGAGGGCAGTGGCCGCTCCCGGCCACCGCAGCCTCGACCTGCTGGGCTCCGGCGATCCTTCCGCCTCAGCCTTCTGAGTAGCCAGAACTACAGGCATGTGATACCACGCCCGGCTGATTTTTTATTTATTGTAAAGATGAGGTCTCGCCAAGTTGCCCAGGCGGGTCTCGAACCCGCGGGTTCAGGCAATCCACTCACCTCAGCCTCCCAAAGGGACGGGATTACAGGCTGAGCCACCGAGCCCGGCTCTACTTAAAGTCTTTAATGACTTCTCATTGCTCTTAGGGAAAACCCCAGAATGAAATCTCAGGCATGCCTTCATCTCATACTATGCTCCCCTTTGTTCAAGGTACTTCAGTCAACTGACCTCTCAGAAATGTTCAGGGAATCACACCTGCTTCTTTCCCCCTTGGAGTATTAGGACAGCTGTTCCTCTCACAATGAAAGCTCCTTGATGCTCAGCATCATCCCATTTGTAGACTTTCCAGTCATCTTTCAAAACAAAGTTAAAGATCATTCCCTACCCTCTGCGCTTCCCTAGACTAACCTGGTCCTCTTGATTTCAGAACAATCTGTACTTGCTCAACTGGAGCTTCATAATTAATTGTGAGATGCTTGTCTCCCTTGGTAGAATGTAAGTTCCATGAGTTTTGGAATCGTGTTTGTTATCTGCTGCTGCACCTATACCCTAGCTGATTGCTGCACTAATGGGAACACTCAGTAAAAATTCTTGTTGAATTTATAAGGGTATCCACACTTTACACTTCGATGACCACTTATGTACCTAACCCTGAATTGTGCCCCCATCTTTAAAATTAAAAAAAAAAATGCTGTTGAATGAATGTATGAAAGACTTTCTCTGTCTTTAAATTTCTAGAAGCTCACTTCAGAAAGTAGTTACTTTAGAATCCCCCTGCAGTTGCAGAATTATCCTCTGGGAAATAGTAGCAGCCCCCAGAGACTTGTTACTTGAGTCTCCAGTGGGTTTGAGAACGGCCATTCTTCACTAATAACAACGTGTCCTCCCTGGTTGTTTAGGGAACTCACTACCGTGGCTGAACATGCTTTAGAATGCATGGTCCTGTCCAGTTGAGAATTAGCAAGATCCCTCATCAGCACTTGTCATGAGTGTGGGGACCAATTTGCAGTTGCTGCTTTCTCAGGCCTACTGCACCTCATAAGATCCATCTCTTTCAGTCTGAGGTACCACAGCTGCTCCCTGTTCCTGCACCTCCACTCCTCCAGAGGACAACTATCTAACTATTTGAGATATTCTACAAGGGAGTTCCCCAAGATAGAATTCCATAAGGTAGGCTAAGGTCTACCGTATAAGCCACATTTCCCATGGTATTCTAAGCATACCTTTCTAATTTGATGAAAAACTGTTTAATTGTATCTGCAGAGCCTGGAACAGTGCCTGGCACATGACAGGTACTCAGTAAATCTTTGCGGAATGAATCAATGAAATGTGTGCAAACTATGGGGGTATTTATCAAGGAAGTCTTCTAGGAGAAAAGGACATTTAAACTAAAGTCCCGAAGAAAGAGGAGTCGTTAGCTAAGAGAACAGAAGAGAGGAGACATTCTCGGCAGAGGCATGTGAGAAGGATTTGGACAAGAAAAAGACAGGTATTCCCAAGGAACCAGAGGGAAATCCCAAACTCCTAACCACAGATTACAAAGCTGGGGGCATCTGGCCCTTCCCTTCTTCTCTGCTCCTCCTTCCCCTCATTCCCCACCCCACCCACATCAACCTCCTTTCACTTCTGCTACTGCCCTTTTCCTCTAAAAGATCAACTCTGCCCTTCCTGCCTCAGGGCCTTTGGACATACTGTTTCCTTTCCTCCATTTTCTTTCTTTCTTTCTTTTTTTTTTTTTTTTGGAGTTGGAGTTTCACTCTGTCGCCCAGACTGGAGTGCAGTGGCCGCTCCTGGCCACCGCAGCCTCGACCTGCTGGGCTCCGGCGATCCTTCCGCCTCAGCCTTTCAAGTAGCTGCAACTACAGGTGCGTGCTACCACACTCAGGTAATTTTTGATTTATTGTAGAGATGAGGTCTCGCTGCCCAGGCGGGTCTCGAACCCGAGGGCTCAGGCAATCCACTCACCTCAGCCTCCCAAAGGCGCGGTGAGCCACCAAGCCCGGCTACCTTTCCTCCACTTTCAAATGACTGTTTTTTTCTTGTCATCAGCCTCAGATCAAATATTATCTTCCCAGGGAGACCTTTCCTGACAACTCAGTCTGAAGTAGCATCTTGGTCCCCAAGTATTCGCTCATCTCTTTGTTTGCTTCTTCTTTTTTTTCTTTAGAGCAGTTATCCCCATCTGAGCATATCTAATTCATAGACTGTCTACCCCACTAAAATGTAAGTTCCATGAGGGCAGAGACCTCATCAGCCTGTTTACTGCTCTATCCTCTGCACCTGGAACTTATAGCTGCTTAGCAAATGTTCACTGAACGAATGACTGCGGCAGAGAGAGAATGAGGACCAGGAAAGCAGAGGCTAAATCACTCAGGACTTTGAGGGTCATACTGTATCTTTTGGATCTTATTCTAAAAGGGATCAGAAGACATGGAAGAGCTTAAGCAGGTAACTGATCTGACAATCTTTCCTTTTTTGAAAACTCATTCTAGCTGTTGTGCAGTGTATGAACTACATGGGGTCAAAATGCAGCAATGGGAGACCAACTCCCATTGATGGTGTCCTGGCCAGCTGAGGGGTGGGTGCAGATGGAAAGAAGTGGAAGAAGCTAGATTATTTGCAGCCTGAAGAACGAGTGAAGTTTAGTTATATCATAATTGATGGGTTTAACATATTTAAAGAAAAAGTGAAAATATTGTGGCCAGTCAAGCTCATGGGGTTGTTGGTAGCAGAATTAGACATTAACCTCTAGCCCATGTTTTAGGTAGAGAAGCTGAGCAAAATGCCTCCATTACTCTTTTGCCATTATTTTCAATGGTGGCAGAAGAGCATCCCAGGAAAAGAGGAATTGGAGGACCAACCATGACTAATCTTCTTTAATATGTAGTTACTAAAACAAGTTTGATGGTCTGGGGTGGTCAGACAAGCAGGCAAGTTCAAGATGGGTGTGACTTACTACCAGGAAAGAGCCTTCTGGATAGAAACCCAAGGTTCAACAGCAGGGGCACAGGAGTTGATCCTAGGCAGAGGGTGTAGCTGATCTCAAGCTCGCCTCCCCCATCCTCCTGGCTATATAACTCAAGGCTTCTGTAATCCTTCCAGGTTTTTGGAGTTGTTCAGGAACATCTAGCCTGGCAGAGTCAGTCAACTCATCCCTGAACAGTGCACCTGAGCTTTCTTTCTCCAATCAGGTACCAGCTGGTACGAAAGCAGGACTGATTTGTGGACAAAAGTAAGCAAACCTGGGGATTCTTTAGGATTTCTGGGGGAGGGGACCTTGAGAAATACTTAACTTCCAGCTAATTTCACTGAGGAAGGATTGGCACTGTTGTAATGCAAATATCCTAGAAAATCAGCTTTATTTTATAGATGGTTCAGTCTGTTCAAGTGGGATCACCTGAGTTAGACATAGAAGACAGGAAATCTAGAGGGATCATATTATACAACTGACTAGAGTCTGATGAGCATTGTGAAGGAGAATTGCAGTGTTCCAAGAGTAAAAATGGGGATCTCAGCTACCTAGGGAAAGCTTCTGTGAGGAAATGACATTTCATCTGAGTCTGAAGAAAGGGTGGAAAGAGTGGCCAGGAAAGGGAATGGCTTGGAGAAAGACTTTAATTTGGGAATTTGGTAATTGGGCAGACAAACAAAATATCAGAAAGCTAGAGAGAGGAAGAGTTGCAGATGATGGGGCTGGAGACGCAAAATAAGGTGGCAGAACCTGCGGACCTCGCTAAGATTTTAGATTCTGGAACAATGTACCCATTGGTGGGTTTTAAGTAAGATTATGACCTAATCAATTTAGGTCTTCATTCCCCTGAGAATAACAAGCCAGGAGCACTGACAAGAATGAATGAGAATGAGGCTGGACTCTATGACAAATCTCCATGGTTATGAATGTCTCCATGGGCAGCTTAGCAGCAAGTCTTGATGTAAATTCTTTCACTCAACATGAATCTCACATTCTGAAGGATCATAAATATTACCATTATTACCAATGAATGTAGCCAGTGTTTGTACAGCACGTTAAGGCTTCCATGTGCACCACAAAGACTGGTTGGTTCTCAAAGCATGAAGTAAGCATTGCCGTAGGCTCCATTTTATAGGGGAGGAAAGCTGGACTCAGCAGGGTCCTGACCCAGTTTCTCTAATTCAGAAACTACATGTGGTCCATTTGGCCACGTGACCTTCAAATAATAGGTTCTAAATCACTAATGAAGTTTTAAAAAATATATTTACGAGGATGAGAAAAAAGTAATATGAATGGTGGGTGGAGTTAATGAGTTCAATTTCAAAATGGGTTAAGTTTGAAGTGACTGTTGGATCTTCAAGTGGAGAACCCAGTAGACACATATAAGTAGGTGGAGCCAGGAGAGGATTATATTGAGTCTGTATTTATTTTAGAGTTAAACGTTCTCAGAGCATGTTGTCTTGTGGAACAAATCTAGTAGACTGATTAACTTAGCAGAGCTTGGTCTGTTATCAACATAGAGATGATTCTGTAGTAGAAGGCCCTTTTTGTTCTAGAAACTAAATTTGAAACTTGGCTGTCAAACATCTGTCTGGGGACGGGGAAATACCTCTTATCAACAGGGTGCCTGAACGAAACGTATTTGTATACCTAACCCTTAACTGTACCCCACACTATCATAATAAAAAATAAAAGTAAAAAAATTAAAAAAAAAAAACTTGACTGTATCAGACATTCTCTTTATAGAGAAAAGTTTATAGATCAATTTGAATATAATATAATCAATTAAATAACATGATTTGTGATGCCACAATGGGTATTGATTATACCAATTTAAAAATGAGTTGCCCAGTGGAGCTTATTGACTGGAATGCCAGGGAGAGATGACAATAATGTGTAAGGAGCCTATATGCAAGATAGTGATATGGAAAATAAAATGCTATCAGTAATAAAAAATCAATTTTATCCATGATGTTTAGTTTTCAAAACCAACGTCACGGCTGTAAAACTCTAATATCAAAAAGCAGTGCGGGAAAAATATCATTGATTTTGCAAGACTGAGAACTCTTAAGCCCCTGACTCTTTTTCCCTCTGTTGGAAACAATGGGTTATAAAGTGAGTTTGGGTTGCTGCAGACAGTCCTTTGTCAGTTTCAGAAGAAGCCCTAACGTGCCCACTTTCCCCACCTTGCTCATACGGAGTCTTTGGCCTGGCATGGCCTTTCTCATTCCATCTCGCTTCTCTATAGTCTTCTTCATCCTTCAGTGGCGCATCATAGTTAATAGTGCCTTTCTGGAACTCCTTGCTATAAATTCTCTGTCATTTTGAGCTGACCACTCAGGGCTGTTTCCTTTGTAGAGGATATTTGTGTATGCTTTATCTCTACCAATAGATTCTAAGCTCCTTGGTGTTAAAAATCAGCGTCCACTTTGTGTGCCTTTAAACTCTACATGGTGCCTTCAACATTGCAGTCATTTAAAACTTGTAAACTGATTGAAGGAAAGATGGCATGAACAAAGTAGTGGAAATTTGGACACTCAGGCTTATAATAGGGCCCTTAGAGGATTGACCAGATGGAATTTCTCCAGTTAACCTGGAAAATGATATTGTGGCTAGTTTTATTTTGTCATGGAGAAATCTCTGTTCCCATCTAAGCCCCAAATAAAAATTGAAGGATTGAAATAAAGTAAATAGATAACATTTGATATGTGAAAGCTTATTTTTACAAGGCAAAAGTCATTACATTATTAAAACTATATTTTCAAAGAGGATGGGATATTGTTTTATACAGAAATTCTCTTTTTAAAAAAATCCTATCTTTAAGATACAGTATGATTGCAGCTAGGGGGGGAAATCTGTGCATAGACAAAATAACAGGAAGAAAACTTACCAAAATTCATATTTTTCTCTACCATTAAGAAAATCTAGCTGGGCTCGGTGGCTCAACCTGTAATCCCGCGCCTTTGGGAGGCTGAGATGAGTGAATTGCCTGAGCCCGTGGGTTCGAGACCTGCCTGGGCAGCGAGACCTCATCTCTACAATAAATCAAAAAAAATCAGCCGGGCGTGGTAGTGCATGCCTGTAATTCCAGCTACTCGGAAGGCTGAGGCGGAAGGATCGCCGGAGCCCAGCAGGTCGAGGCTGCGGTGGCCAGGAGCAACCACTGCACTCCAGTCTAGGCAACAGAGTGAGACTCCAACTCAAAAAAAAAAAAAAGAAAGAAAATCTATGTTGAAATATATTTAATTTGCATTAGGACTTGCATTACAAAAAATTGATTTAAAAAATTCTGCCTTCCTCAAAAGAGCACATATTCCTACTATAAGAGATTCTTGGCATCTGTAACCAGTTATTTTTCTGAACCAAAGTACAGCAACTTTGACAAAATAAAGCTAAAATTTATTCAGTCAGCACTTGATAATGAGTGAGTTTAATGTGTCTGACTGCAGATCATTTCCCAAATATACTCAACACGTTAAAAAAGGCAGAGGATGTGACCGAAAGCTTTGGTTACAATAGCTGTAGGAAGTTGCGATTAATCACACAGATTAACCCAGGGAATTAGGCACCTCTTACATACCTTTGACAATGATCAGTAAACCTGTAAATAGTTTTAAAGTTTTCTCTGCAGCAATTATTCTTTGACCAAACTAAATCCCTCCTCCAGGAGTGTTGAATGGATACTTTGCTTCTCTCTTTAAGGTATGAATCTAGTAAATACATACACATGTGTCCAAATCTGCCAAGATCTTCCTATTCCTT
The DNA here is from genome assembly GCA_027257055.1 of Cephalopachus bancanus. NCBI lineage: Eukaryota > Metazoa > Chordata > Mammalia > Primates > Tarsiidae > Cephalopachus > Cephalopachus bancanus. Next base: position 681,720 of record JAPVLO010000148.1, on the reverse strand, counting down.
TTCTCATTTTCTCTTTAAAAAATGCTTTTTTCTTCCCTGATTAAAAACATCTTACACTCTCATTGTGTTCAGTAAAGTTCAGTAAAATGTAAGAAGGTAAATCAGTCACTCACAATCTCATTACTTTTAGACAACCAGTGTGTTGTATTTTCTTACGTCTTTTAAAATCGAATCGGGTACAGTGGCTCACACCTGTAATCCCAGCACTTTGGGAGACAGAAATGAGAGATTACCTGGGTTCAAGACCAATCTGGGCAACTTGGGGGGACCTTGTCTCTACAATAAATAAAAAAATTCTCTGGGTGTGGTGGCTCGCACCTGTAGTTCCAGCACTTGGAAGGCTGAAGCGGAATGACTGCCTAAGCACAGCAGGTCGAAGCTATATTGGCTGGGAGCATGCTACTACACTCCAGCCTGGGGAACAGAGCGAGAATCTGACTCAAAAAAAAAAAAAAAAAAAGGGTCTGTAAGTTTTTGTACTGTTGAGATAAACTGCACTGTTTTTTAAACATTTGTTTTGTTTTATTTTTAATTGACATGTAATAGTGTATATATATATTTATAGGCACAAAGTGATATTCTGATCATGTATACAACGTGTAATGATCAAATCAGGGTAACTAGCATGTGCATCCCCCTCAAACATTTATCATCTCTTTGTGTGGACAGATTCCATATCCTCTCTTCTAGCTATTTGAAAATATATAATAAATTGTTAGCTATAGTCACCCTACTGTGCTACAGAACATTAGAACTGATTCCCTCACTCTAGCTGTCATTTTGTATCCCTTAACCAACCTCTCCCTATCCTTCCTCCTGCCTACCCTTCCCAGCCTCCAGTGCCACAATTCCACACTCTACTTTTATGATCTCAACTTCTTTAGTTCCCACAGATAAGGGAGAACAGCTGTATTGCTTTTGTTTCCTAGTTCTTTCCTCCAGTTAACATCATGTCATGGATATTTCCCCTTGTCACTGTAAACTTTGTTAACTTTCATTTTTAATCAACAGCACTATCATTCAACCATTTCAACGTTGCCTTGTTTTTCTTCAAGAAGCAAAGCTTTCTGGGTACTGATGGGCTGTGCAAACCTTTTTTCATGACTATTTTTCTATGACCTTCCTCAGGACAGCTTTGCTCCTTGCCAGTCTTCATCTCACACTGACACTATGTGTGTGTGTGTTGGGGGGGAGCTGGTGGGGGGTGGCGGGGGAAGGGGATAGGCTAGGCCACAATGGCTTAGATTGAATCGAGTGCCAAACCTTGAAGTAAGGCGTGAAGGGACAGATTTAAAGCAAACTTTGGCTTCCACATCACTTGGGAGTTTTCTCAGCTTAAAAAGGAGGCCACAGACACAAATCCCTCAGCAAAATCTTCAAAGGCTTAAGCCAGAAGTTCTTTTCCTTAAGTTGCACCCAGAACAACGGGAAATTTAAGATGGGGGTGGGAGGAGGAGGAAGTGGCAGCCCCACCCAACTCAGGGATGGAAGGGAAGGTTCTAGTAGGATGACTGTAGATACTTAGAGAGGCAATTAAGTCTAGAATCTTAATGCTGACTAGTTGAAGGGCCTTGGTTGGCAGGAGAAGAAGGGAGATGGATCAGGGTGAGTACTGGGAATCTATTTAACCTTTCTTAGGTGCAAAGCCAAGAGAGGGGAGAAGTGTGGAAAGGGTAGAGGGTGAACAGAAGTGACTGGAGGTCCTAATTGATGGCTGATGGTTTTCTGTGTTGCCAGCTCCTTCCTCCCATTTCCTCACTTTTATCCGGACCTTGGGCACAGATAATACAGGCATTTATTTTATTTCCTGAAACAGTAAACAATATTTTCTTTAAAATCTAGGGCTGGAATGGCCTTGGGAAGTCTGAGGAAGTCCACAAGGAACTTGGCCCCTGCCACCACGTGTTCTTGGGTGCTTGGAAAGCCAGTTCTGTGGCTAATCCTGTGGGAGGACCCCCTCTTGGAGCCTAGGCCTCTCTCTTATCCAGCACCTTCTCTGGCCCTGAGCCTCCCTGCAACACCCCCACAACCACACTGAGAGCTGCTGCTCCTGCCCCTGAGCTCAGGCCCCCTTCTGGATGCCCTCAGAACTCTTGCCACTCCTTTGCTGGGAGTGGGAAAACAGGCCACCACAAGGCTGTGCATAGCCTGGCCGGCACATGGGGCCTGGCCAACACAGGGGAAAGGGTACTAAACATGATCATGTATTTCTTAAAATCACGTCCTAAATCCTATATCATAGAAACTCTTAGAAATTAGAGATGTAAGTGGTTTTCTAATACAAGTCAGAGTTTACTAGAGAAAGCTCAAGAAACTTGTTTGTGTGCTAGATTCCAGGGTATTTTAGTGCTAGATTCTAGGGTATCTTTTCCCCTCAGTTATTCCCAACTAGAGTAAGCCTAAAATGTTATATTATCTTTTAAAGTGAAATACTTTAAACAAGTCACAAATATGTGCTTGCTATAAAAAGTAAAATTTTATACATTAGATTTTTTTTTTTTTTGAGTGGGAGTCTCACTCCGTCACCCAGGCTGGAGTGCAGGGGAACACTCATGGCCACCCCAGTGTGGACCTGCTGGGCTCTGGCAATCCTTCCGCCTCAATATTCCAAGGAGCCAGAACTACAGGTGCGCTCTAAGATGCCCGGCTAATTTTTGATTTATTGTAGAGACGAGGTCTTGCCAAGTTGCCTGAGCTGGTCTCAAACCCATGGGCTCAGGCAATTCACTTACCTCGGCCTCCCAAATTTGTTGGGATTACCAGTCGAACCACCGAGTCTGACCTACATTAGAATTTTTATAAAAGTTTGCCTCCCTTGATGTACATATATACTCTCAATCCTGTATCATTGATAATTTGATCAACTCCTTCCAAATAATATTAGGCTATATAAAATTATTTCATACAAATGAGATTATATATATATGTATTATTTGATGACTTACTTAAAAAAAAACATAGCCATATATCTTAGAAATCTTTCCATGTCGGTGCATATTGGTCTATTAAACATTTGTAATGACTGTTGTAGTTTTCCATTCTGGGCATTTAAGGACAATTTATTTAATACATTTATTAATTTTTTGGTTTGTTACTTTCCTTTATTGATAAACATTTAAATTGTTTCTAATATTTTTCTCACATCACTTGGGAGTCTTCTCGGCTCTAATAAAAAATGCCACAATGGATATTGCTATAACTTTGCATACATGTACAAATATTATTTATGTGAATGATTTCTAAAAGATCTACTGTTGGATCAAAGGCAACATTTACTTTAAGTTTTTTCCAAAAAGTCTGCATGACCCATATATATCAGTATATGAGACAGTCCTTTTCCATATACGCTCAACAAAATAAGTAATTGTTATTCTTTAAATATTTTTGAATAGACCCAAAATGGATCTCATTATTGTTTTAGTTTGCAATTCTGTGATGATAGCAAGACTGTCTTCTCAATATTTATAGAAACTTTTATATATTATGAATATCAATCCTATGGTACATCTGAGGCAAAAAGCCTACGATTTAACCAGTGCAGCCAGCCCGGGGACACTTTCTCCTACAGAAGCAATTTGAATTACTGGGTACTGGGTGTAAATAATCAAACAATATAGTTAATCATGGTAGGTACCTTTAAATGAAAATAATGTTTCAAGGAAACAACATGGTAGTGAGCAATTAACTGAATAATAAGTGGTTCTGAGTCTAAGAAATTACAAAACAAGGAGACATCAGGTGAGTCCTAGAGTTGGTTCTGTCCTGACGTGCTGAGCTACTTTAGGGCTTGTACCCTCTTTGGCATCTTAGTATGGGGCGGTGGAGATGGAGTTGTGGTTTTCACTGCATTCTTTGCATCCTTAAGGCTCTACAGAGAAGTCCGGAGGTGGGTGGAAGAAGCTCCTCTTAGGTCGTTTATAATGTTTTCTTTCTTACTTTCTTTCCTTCTTTCTTTTTTTCTTTCCTTCCTTCCTTCCTTCCTTCCTTCCTTCCTTCCTTCTTTCTTTCTTTCTCTTTTTTTTTTGAGTTGGAGTCTCACTCTGTCGCCCAGACTGGAGTTTAGTGGCCGCTCCCAGCCACTGCAGCCTCGACCTGCTGGGCTCCGGCGATCCTTCTGCCTCAGCCTTCCGAGTAGCTGGAACTACAGGTGCACGCTACCACACCTGGCTAATTTTTTTTGTGATTCATTGTAGAGATGAGGTCTCATCAAGTTGCCCAGGCGGGTCTCGAGCCCGTGGGCTCAGGCAATCCACTCACCTCAGCCTCCCAAGGCGCGGGATTACAGGCTGAGCCACGAGCCCGGCTTCTTTCTTTCTTTTTCTTTTTTTTTGAGTTGGAGTCTCACTCTGTGGCCCAGGCTGGAGTGCAGTGGCACGGTCATAACCACCCCAATGTCGACCTGCTGGACTCCGTTGATCCTTCCGCCTCAGCCTTCCAAGAAGCTGGAACCACAGGCATGCACTACCATGCCCGACTAATTTTTTTATTTATTGTAGAGATGAGGTCTTGCCAAATTGCCCAGGCTGGTCTCGAACCTGCGGACTCAGGCAAACCACTCACCTCAGCCTCCCAAAGCGCTGGGTTTACAGTCTTGAGCCACCAAGCCTGGTCTTATGTTTTCACTTAAAGAAAGCACAATATTTACTTATTTGGCAAAGAAAAAGTTTGAAAACCTTCAGACCAGCATCACCAGCCAGTGGTTAAGAGCTCTGTTCTGGAGTTAAACTGTCGGGGTGTACATGCCAATTTTGCCACTAACTGAGTAGGTGATGCTGGGCAAGTTACTTAACCTCACTCTTCATCTTTCTACTCATTTGTAACATGGAGCTGACAGTACCTCATTGGGTAGTTGTAGGGATGGAAGGAGACAATGCATCTAAAACCCAAAGCTTAATGACACTTAGTAAATATTAGCTAGATATAAAATTATTGTTGCAAGTGCTAAAATACCCCCATACTCTGAAATGCTGGAGTTTGCTTGAAGAATGGGTACAATGGAGACAAAAAGAAATGAGGGAAAGGGCAGGGGCAGTCCAGAGGTGGAGCTGGGCGTAATGTATTTGGAGGCCACAATACAAGTGAGGCTTGTTTATGGGCTATTGGGAGATAATATCGAGGGATATGTTGGGACCACACTGTGGAGGGCTTGGCTAAGAAATTTGAACTTGAACTTTTAAGTGAGAACACATTTTTATTCTTGCACACTTAAAAGAGTCACAGAACACATCAGTAATCTCATATAGGAATTTCTTCATGGCCAGGTGCGGTTGCTCACGCCTATAATCCTGGCACTTTGGAAGGCTGAGGCAGGAAGATTGCTTGAGCCTAGGAGTTCAAGACCAGCCTGGGCAACATAGCAAGACCTTGTCTCTTAAAAAAAAAAAAAAGAAGAAGAAGAAAGAAAAGAAATATTTTCGTATGCTATCACACAGATTATACCCTTTCACATCTCTTAAAAGAGAAGAAATAAATAAGAATGAAGTGCCTGGGCAGGCGAGACCTCATCTCTACAATAAATCAAAAAATCAGCCGGGCGTGGTAGCGCACTCCTGTAGTTCTGGCTACTTGGAAGGCTGAAGCGGAAGGATCGCCGGAGCCCAGCAGGAAAAGGCTGCGGTGGCCGGGAGCGGCCACTGCACTCCAGTCTGGGCGACAGAGTGAGACTCCAACTCAAAAAAAAAAAGAATGAAGTGTTTGTCAAAGTCCCCAAACTCACAGTAATTATAAAAAGTTGAAAAAGAAGCTAGAATAAATGCAGGAATAAAGGCAAGAGAAGGGAAGGAGCTAAATCCACCTGGCATCTGGTGGCATGTGCCAATTATCTCTGCCAACTGCACTGGGTATAACTTACCCTTTCCTGTCTCTACCTGGAGCTTTCCAGGCCTTCACCACCAGCCTGAGTGCCTGGAACCTTGCTGGCAATAGATTCCTTTAACTGAACCCAGTCTTCGTCTACACTAGCTAGGGCCCTAGGAAGCCCTGAAAGTCAAGGTATTTCAACAAGTGCCCAGGGATGCCAGCTCCTTGCACACACAGGGTGGTCCTTTGTTTCCTCCTACCAACTCTTGTGTTGAGGTCCTCATAAGCCTTTGACCTAGATCATTGTGACAGAGCTCCCACTGCCCTTCCTACTCTTGTCTTTTCCTGGCTCTGGTCTGGACTAAATATCACAGCTGAATTAATCCTAAAGTACAGTTTTTTGCTGTTATTGTTGTTGTTGTTTGTTTTTTGAGCTGAAGTCTCACTCTGTCACCCAAGCTGGAGTGCAGTGGCATGATCATGGCTCATGACAGCCTCAACCTACTGAGTTCAGGTGATCCTTCTGCCTCAACTTCCCAAGTAGCTGGGACTCCAGGTGTGCACCAACACACCAGGTTATTTTTGGTTTATTTGTAGAGACGTGGTCTCACTATGTTTCTTAGGCTGGTCTCGAATTCCTGGGCTCAAGCAATCCTCATGCCTCAGCCTCCCAATGTGCTGGGATTACAGGCATGACTGCTGAATCAAGCAGCAGCATCTTGGCCTGGGGTCAATCCCCTCCTCATCCTGGCCCTGCTGTCCTCACAGGCTTTGCCCCCTTTCCTCCCCTACAGCCCACGGCCCTCCTGTTGGACTACCCTCCTTGGACCTCACACACACATGCATCTCTCCACTCAGCAAGCATCGCTGAGCACCCATCAGGAAAGGCAGAGATTGTGAAAGTAAAAGAGGCAGGTTCTGGAGCCACCCTGCGTGGGTTTGAATCCCAACCGTGCCCAGCACCTTCTTACATGTCAAGAACAATATTAACAGCCCATTTCAGAGTGATCATGAGAACATAAATGATTTCAGGCCTATAAAATGCTCCAAGCAGTGCCTGGCACATAGTAAGTATCCCATGAACTTTAGCCATAGTTATCTGCAGTTAGGTACATGTTCCGGGCTAGGCATGGGGGATCCACAATTGAAAAGATGGCTTTCACGGAACTAATTCTAGATACTAAGTGCTCTGCAGAAAATAAAGAGGGTGTTGCGATAGCAAGTGATTGGGAGGCAGGAAGTAGACCATTGTATTCAGTGGCCAAGAAAATCCCTTGTGTGGTGCTTATGGCTGAGCCAAGTCCCAAGTGGAGAAATGGAGCCGCACGTGAGCTCAGGGCTGTCTCAAGTTTTGGTCTTAGAGGACAGGAGCTTTGCATCTCAGAATTCATAGCAGGCAGATGGCTGTTTTAATGTCTCCTTTTTTGAAAAAGACCGATAATACATCGGTATATATTTTGATCCTTTTATATCCTTGCCTTTGTATTTGTCAAACAAATGCCAGGAGCCTTGTGGCCAGGGCGTACTCCTCCTCTTATTCATGCCATAAACTCCAATGGGACTGTGGCCAAGTCAAGGAGGCTTTGTGGGTGCCAACGTGCTTTTACTAATTGATTCTGCTTGACTTCCTGCCTTGCTGAACCTCTTCTTGATCCCCTTGCGTTTCTTTTCCTGTTCCTTTGAAAACCCTTCTTTTAGTTGTTTTAAGTCATTGTCTCCTTGATATGAAAAGCGCTTCAGTAAGCCAAAGGCATAATTATATTGAATGAATAAAAAAGAAAACCTGACTGTCCAATAGAGAATGAGTTTTCTCTATGCACTGCAACCTCGGGCATCTGGAGAGGAAGACATCGTCCTTCTTCCTCTTCCCCTTTCCTTCCCAGACTAAGGAAAGCCTGGGTAAGGGGAAAAACTGAATTGGCTGCCCTTAGGAAGTATGCTTTGAGCTGTGAACAGCAGCTAAGGAAAGGCTGCCCGAGTCCTGTTCCCTTCTGTTGAGACTCGTAAGGGTTCCTGTGTGCTCTTCACTGCCCTTGGAAAACAACAGCAACAGCAACAACAAAACTGTCCCATTCCACAGGGCTATGTGACTATTCTTGTACCAGTACCAGGCTGTTTTGGTAACTATAAGCTTGTAGTGAAGTTAAACATTTGGAAGTGTGATACCTCCCACTTTACTCCTTTTGTTGAGGATTGTTGGGCTATTTGTGCTCTTTTTTATTTCCATATGAAATTCTGAATTGTCGTTTGCACCAGGTTTAAGAAAAATTTTGTTGTTAGTTTGATAGGTATTGCATTGAATCTATAGATTGCCTTGGGTAGAATGGACATCTTGTCAATACTGATTCTTCTAAGTTGGAGACCATCATACTAAGTGACCTATCACAGAAACAAAGAACTGAATGCTGCATGTTCTCACACATAAGAGGGCACTGAGCATTAATCACATTAGCACAAGGGAGAGATCAGTAGTCTCTGGGCACTGCTAGGAGAGGGAGGGAAGAAAGAGGATGGAGTGCATATAACAACACAAAGCATACCTGATCCTATACCAGGGGGAGTAAGGGTCAATTAGAAGTCCAAACTTCACCTGCATTCAGCCTACTTATTTAGTTAGTCCTCACTTGTACCCCACATCTCTATAATAAAATAAAATGTAATAAAAAACTTTATGTATACGTATTTAGTTGAAATAGAATAGGCATAAACCAATAAAAAGAAACAGAGTAAAGTGACTGCCATTTTGTTTGCACGGAGGAGTCAGGAAATGGAACAAATTACCAGAAAAAAATATTCTAAGGCCATCCCAAATTAGCTAGGTTATATAATGTTAAATTTCAGATGTCAAAATTAAGTATTAGCCCACTTAGTCCATAAATTAAAAAAGGGGGGAGTCAAAAGTTTATCCTGTTTAGTATAATGATTTTTGCATTAAACATATAGTGATTCATTTCTCAGAAAGTAATACTGGCAACTTTTAGAAGAATTAAGTTTCCATTATGCATTGACTAGAACATCTCAAATGCAATGCAGCAGCTATGCTATAGCTCAGTAAGTACCACTGAACTGTTCTAGGCTCCTCACTGCCCTTTTGAGGCAGGAGGGCCACTAGGAGGTGTGCATGGGATGGGGAGACTTTTTGTGAAGCTCAGTGGTCCTGGTATGAAAATTGAAGGCCCCTCCGGAACCTATGAGATGCATGCAACCAGCTTCCAACAGTATCTCTAGGACAACTGCCTTCAAACTTTTAACTATCACCCACAATTTATGTCATGCCCCAGCTCCACATAAAATTATCCTTGTTCCTCCTGTATGTGATGCATTGTGCTATTTTCTATTCGATTTTATTTTTCTTAATCTCTCTCGAAATTGATTTAACTGACTACTAAGTGGGCTGGACCTGAAGATTAAAAAATGCTATTGAATAACTAAAAGACATCTGTCCTACATCTTTCTGTGAATTTCCTGATTTTGATAGCATATCTATTTAAGTACCCAAATTACGTCAAGAGTCTCAAAAACTTTGTACCATTTGATTCAGTAATTTACCTTTGATGAATCTACCTCAGGAAAGATTGTTACCAGGAGAGGAGTTAAGTGACAATTGTGCACATTCTGTTTTCAGCCAGACATTTGACAATTTAATAGGAAAGATTAAAATATGAAAGATCGGAATGATTTTTAGACTATGAAGGAAATTTTAAAACACCGAATTCATCTTTTTTTATCCAAAGATATAGTCACAGCTAGTTGAACAACTATACCTAAAGAGTATTTCTTAAGGGTTCAGTGATAACCTGGAGGAAAGCTCTGATGATACTCCACTGGCCTCTGACTCAAGTCCTAATGTGTGAAACCTTTTGACCACCAATGACTTGAATGAAGACATAGAAGACAGCTTAGCCAGTCTACAGATGACAAGATAAAGCATTTGGTTCAAATAATTAGGATTCAGACATAGGAAAGATGCAAAAACATAAAGAACCTCTGTGGAAGTTCATAATGCCAATGGTACAAAAACCTGCTGGGAGCAAACATGAGTTACTCTTCTAGGATGCTGTTTAGCAGCCTTCCTCCTTCCCCCTACCCTGGTCAAAAATATCTCCAGATATTACCAAATGTGCTCCAGGGTACAAAATGCCCAAATGTGCTCCAGGGTACAAAATGCCCCTTACATGTTGAGAACCACTGAGATAAACTGATGTACTACTAGGAGAAAGACCTCATAGATTTTTGTTGACTGTAAATGCAATATAAACTGTTAGGGTTAGGGTGCAGAGGGGCACAATACCCCTGGAGCCGGTGTGCTGGAGGTGTGTGCTGGTAATGAGAGATCCAAGTAATGCAAAGATTTGCAACACACAAAAAGATGAAGGAAGAAAAGATTTATTTAAGAAAAAAGATCACTTCCCATAGATAGGAAGAAAGCTAGACAGGAAGAGTGCCAGCACTCTAAGATGAGTGTGGCCCCTTAGTCCCCCAGCCCCTACCTAAATCCCTTCTCTGGAGATTTTGCAATCAGGTGGTCATGAATGCCGTGACTTCCTTGTTGACCACTTGCTGACGTCTTCGAGACCCTGGGGGAGGTGTGGTCCTGGTCATCAGGCATTGAGTTGCAGGGTCTCATCACTCTCAGGAGTTTGTTCTAAGATTACAGTGGGCCGATACTGGTCATGCTTGAGAGATCTGGGTTTCTAGAAAGACAAAGTCGGCAAGGTTAATCTTTACCTAGAGTATACGTTTCTCCAGGACACAGTTTCTATTTTCTCATCATTATGGTAAGATCTAGGAACAAAACAAAATGGCTTCCCGTTCTCAGTAGGTCCTTTCATAAACATCGCCAGCAAAAATGGCAAAGCAAATGCAATCTGAGACTGCATTATTACTCTTACTAAGAATAACCGTTCATTACAGAGTCCTTACTCTGCACCTGGATCAAAGCCAAGATCCTTACATGTGTATCCTCCTTAATGCCCACAGGAATGCTTTGAGGTAAGAATAACGCAGTTATCTCCATTTCTCGGACGTAGCCGGGCTCGGTGGCTCAGCCTGTAATCCCGCGCCTTTGGGAGGCTGAGGTGAGTGGATTGCCTGAGTCCACGGGTTCGAGACCCGCCTGGGCAGCGAGACCTCATCTCTACAATAAATCAAAAAATCAGCTGGGCGTGGTAGCACATGCCTGTAATTCCGGCTACTTGGAAGGCTGAGGCGGAAGGATCGCCGGAGCCCAGCAGGTTGAGGCGCGGTGGCCGGAAGCGGCCACTGCACTCCAGTTTGGGCGACCGAGTGAGACTCCATCTCAAAAAAAAAAAAAAAAAAAAACCAAACAAACATTTCTCAGACGTGGACAGGACAATGGTATATAGGGACATTAAGTAACTTGCTTGAGGTCTCACAGTCAAGGTGGGAGACCTAGGGCTGTGTCACTCCAGGGTCTGCACACTTGCCACTGTACTGTGAGAGTTTTATAACCTAACCACACACAGTAGCACCCCAGGATGCAGTCAATGCCCTCCTCATCGATCTGGAACCTGGGTGAGAAGCAGAAACAAGTGACAAGTAACCTAGACCACCCCCCGACTTCGTAAAGCAGGAACTTGCCCCGAAGCTGAGGTCCCAGCTTCCAGTCAGTTCATTTACTTAATTAATTCATACACAATTTTAATAAGTTTATTCCTATATCACCAGGGTAACAGAGTAGCTTTTATGTTTTCTTTCTTGTTCGTTTTTTGTTTTTGTGTTGGGATTTTATTCTGTCACCCAGGCTGGAGTACAGTGGCACAATCATCCTTGACCTCCTGGGCCCAAGTGATCCTTCCACCTCAGCCTCCCAAGTAGCTGGGACTATAGATGTGCATCACCATGTCCAGCTATTTTTTTGTTGTTTTTTTGGAGGGACAAGATCTCATTATGTTGCCCGGGTTTGTCTCAAACTCCTGAGCTCAAGTGGTCCTCTTGCCTCAGCCTCTCAACTGTTGAGATTACATGTATGAGCCACTTTGCCAGACCTAGAGTAACTTTTAGAAAGATTGTCAATAAAAGTGGCTAAGAGTATTGGTGGCACTTCAAGGGTTAAGTTTCCATTATCTGCAATTGTTTTGCTTTCTGGGACCTCAGCTCTTGGGCTCTGTGGCTCCAGGTCCAGGTGTGGAAATCACCAACATCAACCACCTACTCCCCAGCCAGGGTCTGCTGAAGTGCCCACTGAGACTGAGTCATAAAATTAGGGGGCAGGATGGCAGAAGGCCTAAAAACTAGCCAGGAATCTCATCTGAGTCAGAACCAGTGGCCACAGAAATGACTGAGAAGCATCAGGGGATGCCTGAGCCTGGGAAGTCACACCCGGGCGTGACTCGTTCTCTCCTCCCCCAGTGGCAGCCTTGGAACTGAAGTCCGTGGACCTGCAGAGTCCCAGGAACAACAAGGAGCACCACACGCAGGAGATGGGCCTCAAGCGGCTCATCTTGCGCCGCGGCCAGCTCTTCCACCTCCAGCTGAGCTTCAACCGACCCTTCCAGTCCCAGAGCGACAACGTCACCTTTGTGGCTGAGACCGGTGAGTTCGCCTTTGTGGCTGAGACCGGTGAGTTCGCCCTGCCCCAAGGCCCTGCGGATTCCCTCAAAATAGGGGTGTTAGCAAAGTTCACCTGCAGGGCTCCTGCCTCTCCTTTCTGAGCCGCCCTCTCCTCTCTTCTCCCAGGATCCTTTCGTGCTCAGTAGCTTATTAGGGCTGTTAAGGAAGGATTTGGCCTTAACTAAAGTTGTGGCAATAACAGCCAACCTTTAAATACACAACAAACACAGTGCTGAATCTTCACACACATTTTCTCATTTAATACCCATGACAAGACTTTTGGTTAGGTACTGTTATGATTTCCATTTTACAGATTACAAAACTGAAGCCAGCGTGCTGGCTCACGCCTGCAGTCCCAGCACTTTGGCAAGCTGAGGAGAGAGGATTGCCTGAGCCCAGGAGTTCGAGACCAGCCTGGGCAACTTGGCGAGACCTTGCCTCTACAATAAATAAAAAAATTAGCTGGGTATGGTGGTGTGTTCCAGCTACTTGGAAGGCTGAGGCAGAAAGATCACCTGAGTCCAGGAGGCTGAGGCTGCAGTGAGCCATGATCATGCCACTGCACTCCAGCCTGGGTGACAGAGTGAGACTCTGACTCAAAAACACACAAACAACAACAAAAACTGAGGTCCAGAGACCTTAGGTGGTTTGTTCAAGGACACCCAGCGGCAGTAAAGGCCAAAAGGATTAGCAAGTGGTGAGAGGCGGGGCTCCTTCCAGTACCCCTGGGATCTTATACTACATAGATTTCTGAGCCTCACTTTGGCATCATTCTCTCTTACTCAGGACCCGAACCCTCAGAGCTGCTGGGGACCCGAGGCACGTTCTTACTCACCAAGGTCCATCACGGCGATGTCTGGAGTGCTTCTGACTTCACCATTGACTCCAGCTCTCTCCAGGTCTCCCTTTTCACGCCAACCAATGCAGTTATCGGCCCTTACAGTCTGAAGCTAGAGATCTCTCAGGGCCAAAGTCACAGTGTGACTTACCCACTGGGGACTTTCATCCTGCTTTTTAACCCTTGGAACGCAGGTAGGGCTTGCTCACAGATTATAATTCTAACCTGATCCATTGGGAAGACTCTGTGATGTTCTTTGGAGAAAGCCTTGAAGATAAATTGCTGTATATCTATGCGATATATTACAATGTGCTCTCACCAAAAATCATCTGACAAAATTTATCTCTACAATAAACTTTTTACTTTTACAATCAGGAAAAGGTAATCATTTTTTTAAAGTATAGATTAAATTTTCTGGCTTCTAGTAAAGCACATAAACTTTTAAGGGGATCCAGGTTTTTTAAGTATATAAATAATATTATTGATATAAGGGGGTCCAGTTTTAGTTTCTGTTGTCATCAACCCACTGACTGTTTTCCAGACTCTTGTTTTCCAGAATGATACTGTTGTTACTGTTTTTTCTTTTCTTAACTTTTATTATTCTGTTTTTTGGCTTGGGATTTTGCCCTCTCCGCCACTCGTAACTGTTCAGAGGATGACGTCTACCTGCCAAGTGAAATACTACTGCAAGAGTATATAATGAGGGATTATGGCTTTGTTTACAAGGGTCATGAAAGATTCATCACCTCCTGGCCCTGGAACTATGGGCAGGTAACACTATCACCTGGTTGTGCCTGGATGTGGGCCTGGGGTGGGCTTGTTAAGGTTGGTCCTTGGACAACTCTGTTAGCTCATGAAGGGCTAACAGAGGCCAGGGTTTGAGGTCCTGGGCCAATTTCTCATTCAGTGGGAGGGGCAAGGAAAGGAGGGAGATGCCTTTCCTTTTTAGCATTTAATATTTTGTTGTAAAAAACTCAAAGCATAATCAAAATGGACAAGCTAATATGACAAATCTCCACAGTCCCATCTCTCACCTTCAACAGTGATCAATTTATGGCGAGTCTTATTTAACCTATACCAGGGATTTATAAACTATAGTCCGCAGGCCAAAAGTGTCCTACTGCCTGTTTTTGTAAGGTCTGCAAACTAAGGATTGTTTTCACATATTTAACTTGTTGCAAAAGAATTTTTAAAAGAATAATGTTTTCTGACATGTGAAAATTATATAAAGCTGACATTCAAGTGTCTATAAATAATATTTTATTGAAACGCAGCCATGATCATTTAGATATTGTCTGTGGCTTCTTTCATAGTACAACAGCAAAGCTGAGTTATTGAGACAGAGACCCTATGGCCTGCAAAGGCTAAAATATTTACTATCTGGTTCTTTTTTTTGTGTGTTAGAGTCTCACTCTGTCACCCAGACTGGAGTGCAGTGGCCGCTCCCAGCCACTGCAGCCTCAACCTGCTGGGCTCCGGCGATCCTTCCGCTTCAGCCTTCCGAGTAGCTGGAACTACAGGCACACGCTACCACGCCTGGCTAATTTTGGATTTCTTGTAGAAATGAGGTCTTGCAAGTTGCCCAGGCGGGTCTTGAACCCGCGGGCTCAGGCAATCCACTCACCTCCCAGAGCTCTGGGATTACAGGTTGAGCCACCGAGTCTGGCCTACTATCTGATTCTTTACAGAAAAAACTTACCCATCCCAGACTATACTCTTTCATCCCTGTCCCCACCCCCCACCTCACCCTTGGGTTTTTTTGGAAGCAAATTACAGACACCATATCATTTAATCCAGTAACACTTCAGAATATAGCTCTAAAATATGATGACTCTTTCTGAAAAACATAACCCCCAATATATTATCCTAACTGAAAAAAATGAACAGTAATTCTTTAAAAATATCAAATATCCAGTCAATGTACAGCGGGGGCTCTGGGCAACTTTTCTACTCTCAAGCACCAGCCTTAGTTGCTGTGGTTTCTCCCTTCCTCCCACTGCCACCTCAGTTCTGTTCTCAAACTCCAGGAGGGAAGGGTAGGGGGAAACAGTATCCTTGCTGGGGAAGATCACATTTCCTCCACTCTCCAACTGTGGCAACCTGTGACATTTTTGAAACTGAGGTGAATACCAGTGCATTTGGCAGCCAAAGGGTTGTGACACACAGTGTAACCATATGCATTGTGAGCCTACCCTGGTTTCTCAAGGGCCCACAGTGTTTGCTCTACATGATTTCAGGACTTGCCACTATCTTCTCCCTCTCCTCGAAGGCCTGGCCCCACACTTATCCCTACACTTACCTGATCTTTTCCTGCTCCCTCAAGTCCTCCAGATAGACAACTACCTAAGTCCTTCCAACATACTTAAAGACCTCAGGTGTCCTCTCTTCCTGCCTACTCCATCCTTCAAAGTCCATTGGCTCCCAGAGCCTTCTCTGATCCTTTCAACCAACAGCATCTCTCACTCTCTGAACTGTTTGCATTTTCCATCAGAGTCACACAGTTTAGTTTTTCAGGATTCAGAATCGAATACAGTCCCACTTTGATTTATAAACTCTTTGAAGCCAGGACCTTGTCTTGTATTTAGCAACCCCCACCCAGCTCCCCCATACACACTATCCCTAAAAGTCTGTTAGTGACTTAAAGTTTCAGAATTCTAGACATTTTGCTCTTTTCTTGTTTCTCCCTCGAAATCACTGGGAAGTTTGAAGAGGACATCATAGATATCTGCTTTGAGATTCTGAACAAGAGCCTGTACTACTTAAAGAACCCATCCAAGGACTATTCCCAGCGGAACAACGTGGTGTACGTGTGCAGGGTGGTGAGTGCCATGGTAAGGCTGAATGCTCCCTGCTGTATCTGAAGGTGGTCTGATCTCCCTCTGGATGCTGCAGAAACCCACCTGTCTGTGCTTTGTAGATCAACAGCAATGATGACAGCGGTGTGCTGCAGGGGAACTGGGGTGAAGACTACTCCAGGGGGATCAGTCCGCTGGAGTGGAACGGCAGTGTGGCCATCTTACGGCAGTGGTCGGCCAGGGGCGGGCAGCCTGTGAAGTATGGACAGTGCTGGGTCTTTGCATCTGTTATGTGCACCGGTGAGTGAGGAGTCACTTGAACTTCATAACCCTTTGAGACTGGGCTCTGATTATCTCTATTTTCAGATCGGTTAACTATGGCGCACAAAGGCTCAGTCGCTAGTCTGTTGGCCTACAGCTACTGGGCATCAGGGTGCTGGGCACCTGGGCTCTGAACCAGCACCCCAAATAGTCGAAGTTCGCCTGTTATTTTTATTTATTTATTTATTTTTTTGAGTCGGAGTCTCACTCTGTCGCCCAGACTGGAGTGCAGTGGCCACTCCCGGCCACCACAGCCTTGACCTGCTGGGCTCCGGCGATCCTTCCGCCTCAGCCTTCCGAGTAGCCGGAATTACAGGTATGCGCTACCAGGCCCGGCTGATTTTTTGATTTATTGTAGAGATGAGGTCTCGCTGCCAAGGCGGGTCTCAAACCTGTGGGCTCAGGCAATCCACTCACCTCAGCCTCCCAAAGGCACGGGATTACAGGCTGAGCCACCGAGCCCGGCCAGTTCGCCTGTTATAATGGTCACCTGGATAGAGGAGCTCAAGGTCCCAAACCAGAACTCAAGCTGCATCTTTCTGCCACCTGCTCAGGTCTCTCAGCTCAAAGTAAGCCTGGAATCAGGTACAGGTGGAAGCAGATGGCCTAAAATAGCCTGACTTCACCCTTAGGCAGAGCTGGTGGCTCCCAAATGATTCTCTGAGACTCTTGAAGAATTACAGTTAGAGCTTTGCTACTTTGCTAACTACCCTTAAAGAGCATCAATGTTTTAATGCATTCTCAGTTATTTACAATTCAGTGCAAAGTTGTTGATTATCTGTGAAGATGAGGAAAAGATGGAGAGAACTGAGCAGCCTGACTGTCTCCCCCTTGAAAGGCCAGGATGCCTTACACACAGTAGCCTTGTAACATTCAAGAGCTCAATAAACATTTTCTGACTCTGAACTGGAGAAGGGGAAGGACAGAGACAGGGGCCAAAGATCCAGACCTTCCTGAGAGGGGCAGTATAGCCTGGCAGTAATGTACAGGTGCTGCAGACAGAGAAGAGTTTTAAGTCTGAGTGTTTGAATCAAGTGACCTTACTTTGCTCATCTGTGAAGTGGGGCTACTTGGTATTCCCAATTTTCTCTTGGACTGGGACGTCTCCAGGCAGTGGCCAGGTTGATGGTAGGGAGGAGGCCTGGGATGAGTGGGAGAAGGACGAGATCCACAACCTTGCTCTACCTCTGAGCTTCTTCCCACTCCCAGGCTCTGGGGCCACTGACCCCAAGAGCTGCCCCTGCCGAGCTGTCTCTGGCCACATGCAGCCCAGGTCTGGCTCCCATACTTGCTAAAGATCTGTAACAAGCCCAGTAGCTGAGCTGTGAGTAGACAGGTGACATAGACAGGTGGCTCTCTTGGGGGCTCTTCTGTGAGTCCAAACAAAAGGATTGGTCACTCCCAATACTGCAGTCCTTTTAGCTTTCAAAATATTGTAATCCTTCTGGCAGCCTCAGTGGACACTGTCAGTTCCTCCTGGGAAGGAGAGGGGTGGCGTAAACTTCTCTCTCTGAGCTCCTCACCATGCCGGCAAAAGTAGAATCTATGTCCCCAGGGTCACACCTGGCTCTTGGCTTGGCTTGATTTCATCTGGCTCTGGGCAGCGGGTGTGTGTGTGTGTGTGTGTGTGTGTGTGTGTGTGTGTGTGTGTGTGTGTGTGTGTGTTGGGTAATGTCTGCTTTGTGTGACGAGATCTGTGAGATCTTTATTCAACTTTAAGCCTTTGTGGTAATACCCTGAGAAGCCACAAGAGGAAGCTGCTGCCTTATCAATGATGGTCATTGTATGTGATTTGTATCTCTAGAAGTCTGTCTTGTCCTTCTATCCATTCTGTAATTTCTTTTTTACCTCCCCCAACTCTTGTCTTTAAGTAGAATTATAGATCCAAAATTTCAGAACTGAAAACTATCTGTTCCAACGCCTCTTTTTGTTACAAACAAGGAGACTAAGGCCTAGAGAAGTTAATCCACTTACCTTAGGTCACACAGCTTCTCATTTGAAACTGGCCACAACATAGTGCTAAAATTTTTTTCTTTATAGTTATCAAATGTTTTAGGTCCTCTGTTTTTAACTTGGAAAGCTTCAGAGTGGAAAAAACCCAAAAATAATAAATTGAGTTGTTGTTAGCTGTTTCTTTAAGTGATTCTCAAATGATGTTTTTCTCCTTGTGGGATGGAGACCATTGACAGGGCAGGTGGGCTGCAGGGTCTGGGACTGGGTGCAGTCCTCTGGGAATGAAGAAGTTTCAGGTGTGGATCTGCAAGAATCTCAGCTTCTTTCTCTCCTCCAGTTTGAAAGTTAGAAATTATGCATGGAAAACCAATAATTTGACTTGGAATGAACTCAGTGATTTTCTTCTTCTTCTTCTTCTTCTTTTTTTTTTTTTTGCCTTTTTAGTAATGAGATGCTTAGGTGTTCCAACTCGTGTTGTTTCCAATTTCCGTTCTGCACACAACGTGGATAGAAACTTGACCATCGACACTTACTATGACCGAAATGCAGAGATGCTACCAACTCAGAAACGAGACAAAATATGGTGAGGGCACTGTCTTGAATAGACCTCTGCTCTCTCCCAGGTAGGGGAGGAAAACTGCCCTGGTTCTCTCTGAATCTTGAGGCAATATTGTCCTGAACATTGTGCTGTTGTTCAGAGAATTCCCCAACCCAGGAGTTCTTGCTAACTAGATAAAATCAAACCCATTTCAGAGATAGAAGACCATGGGATAGCATTCTGAAGACTCAGTCAAATAACTAGCTGTGCGTCTCCTGAATACTGACTTCAAAAAGTCTTTATTCATCTTCTTCTCTGAGCTTTCTGTTTCCACCATCCTGGTTCCCCTGTTGCAGTGGAGCCTGGACTTTCTACCTCTGTCATTCCCTCTAGTGGCTCTTGACTTCTTCTTCTCCTGCCTCACTCCCTCTCTTCATGCATGTGTGTATCTCTGTTCTCTTTCCCTGGTTCCGTTCACCTTTGCTCTACCTCAAATCTGGTTTTCCTCCTCCAGCCAGTTTCCAGATAAGACTCTGAATTATGTGAGAACTAGCTGCTGTGCTTGGAGCTCCCTCCTGCTCTGAGCTTCAACTTCTTGTCTGTAAAATGAAGATAGCCTTTACTCCACAGGGTTGTTAGGGCAAAATGAGATAAATGCAGGTAAGCAGGAGTTTTCAACCTAGAATTCACAGATATCCTCCCAGAAGACTGAATCATCTTTGATTCAAGAAGCAGTGGTATATCTGAGAAGGATGTGTCACTTAGGTAGAATTCTGTCTGAGAATGCTTAACCTGAATCTGATCATGAGGAAACATCAGACAAGCCCAAAGTGGGAGCCACTCTGGCAAAACTAAATAACTAATAATAATAAAGACTGTTTTCAAAGCCAATGTAAACAACAGAAAGGCTGAGGAGCTGTTCCAAGATCTAGACTGACTTCTGTGCCACATGGCAAAAGAATGCTCTAAAGGACATTATTAGCTCAACATTGATATATAGACAGTAGATTAGATAAGAGTATTATTATCAATATTAAAAGTGCTAAAGTTGATGAACTATATGAGGATTATATAAGAGAAGATCCCTATTCGTAGGAAATACACATTGAAGCATATGTGTGTGTGTGTATATATGTACAGAGGGTTTCAAAAATAAATGTATACACATTTTAAGAAAGAAAAAAACTGCATTAAAATTGCAATACTCAGGCCGGGCTCGGTGGCTCAGCCTGTAATCCCAGCACTTTGGGAGGCCGAGGTGAGCGGATTGCCTGAGCCCGCAGGTTCGAGACCTGCCTGGGCAACTTGGCGAGACCTCATCTCTACAATAAATCAAAAAATCAGCCGGGTGTGGTAGCGCATGCCTGTAATTCCAGCTACTCAGAAGGCTGAGGTGGAAGGATCGCCGGAACCCAGCAGGTCGAGGCTGCGGTGGCAGGGAGCGGCCACTGCACTCCAGTCTGGGTGACAGAGTGAGACTCCAACTAAAAAAAAAAAACCAAAAAGTAAAATAAATAAAATTGCAATACTCAATATATGCCAATAATAAAAGACGAATACAAGTAACAACTGACTTCTGCGATATAAGAGGGGCTCAAAGTCCAGACACTTCTGATTATGGCGAGCTACTGCAGGACTTGTGCTAGGCCTCCCGGATCTTCCCTTGTGAGTGTCACACACAGTACCATGCATCTCAAACTTATCATGAATGTGTGCAGTTGTTAGGCATGTTGGAGGTTCTGTTGCATACTCATGCCTCCATTGTCGTTGTATGTTCTCGTAGTTCAAATACCACTTCAAAATGGTCTTGCACTCCTTAAATGATAACTGTGCTTCCACTATTTTCTTTGTCCCGTCTGTTGCATGGTGAGGCTAGCATTCATTTGATTAATGCATCTTTTGAGCGAATGTCATACTACACATTGCTGTTGTTATTTATGTATCACTTTTCAAAGTTGAATTAAATTACATCTCTTAAAATGTGTGTGCCAGTACCCTTAAACATTTAAGGACTGGGCTTTTTTGTTTACATGATGTCCAGCTTTGTGTTGGCTAACCTTACTTTTTTTTTCCTGGAAGTATTAAAATTTAGTTAAAGAAAAAAATGTGTATGCATTTTTTTGGCACCCCCAGTATAATCATATCTATACTGAAAGAAGGCAAATGGGGTAAAATGTTAACGATAGATGACTTGGGTATATGAGATTCTTTGCACTATTCTCGTGACTCTTAGTTTGAAATTACTTCCTAATAAAAAGTTACAAACAGAAGAACCAGTGATAGAGATCATTCCTGTCTAGTGTCTAGTGCCTGGCAACATTTCAACTAATGTGGGTTTGTCTCCTGACTCCCTTCTGCAGGAACTTCCATGTCTGGAACGAGTGCTGGATGGTCCGGAAAGACCTCCCGCCAGGATACAATGGATGGCAGGTCCTGGACCCCACTCCCCAGCAGACCAGCAGTGGTGAGTGAGGACCACTGTGGCAGGGTCCAGGCTTTATAGGGAGGCCGATTAGGGTGACTGACCATGAGAGCAGGAGCTAGAAGGAGCAGCCTTTCCCCACTTCTCTCTCTTCCCCAAACCGGAGACCGCTTCGGGTCAGGAATCTAACGTCACTCTCGTCCCAAAGTCAGAGACTGCTTTGGATCAGAAATCTAGCTTCGCCACTGACAGTGGAATCACTGGATAAGTCAATGGGCCTCAGTTGTCTCCTTTCCTGTAAAGTGGGGAAGATGAGGCTGATAATTGCCTCTTCACAGAGTAGCTGTCAGGCTCAGGGAGAGTCAGATGAATCGATAGGAACAAAAGGACTTGGTGAACTGGAGAGCACCCCATGGGGGAGGGTCAGCAGTGCCATCGTGCTTTCCATCTCCCCACCTCCCATAGCCGCTCCTGACAAGTTGCTCCTGGCCCCCATTGTCAGCAGCCATGCTCCTCAGTTCCTGTTGCCTCCACAGGACTGTTCTGCTGTGGCCCTGCCTCGGTGAAGGCTATCAGGGAAGGGGAGATTCACCTGCCCTATGACACTCCTTTTGTGTATGCCGAAGTGAATGCTGATGAAGTCATTTGGCTCTTCGGGGATGGCCAGGCCCAAGAAATCCTGGCCCACAACACCAGTTCCATAGGGAAGGAGATCAGCACCAAGGTGGTAGGGTCAGACCAGCGCCAGAACATCACCAGCTCCTACAAGTATCCAGAAGGTGCCTGGGTCCCTGGGGGTTTGGGATGAGGGCTGGCGTATCTGCCTTTGTGCTGCTCTCCAGTTGGGATGTCTCCAGGTTAAAACCATCACCATCTAATCACCCCTTCCTCATGGTAAACTCCCAGGATTTTTCCTGGACATGTGGCCCTAGAGTAGGGTTGCCAGATTTAGCATATAAAAATACAGGGTGATCAGTTAAATTTGAATTCCAGAAAGATTCAGATAAACAAATATTTTCTTAATATAAGTATGTCCTGAATGTTGCATGAGACATACTAAAAAGTATTCACTGTTTATGTGAAATGCAAATTTAACTGGGTGTGATTTTTTTAATAGACACATGTGCTCCCAATATTGCATGCAACATACTATACTAAAAGTTATGTGTTTTTTATATGAAATTCTAATTTAGTTGAATGTCCTGCATTTCATCTGGTAACTCTATCCTGGGGTCACACCACTGTCTCCTATATACATGGTAGGAGGGGTGGTGGCAAGGGAAAAGGTGGACACTCAGGAGGAATGGGCTCCTGGGCTTGTGGAAGGGGGTGGACATAACCATGGAGTCAGGCTGCGTGAGTACTCGGTAAGGCTCTGCTGTGTTCTAGCTGTATAAGCCTGGACATAGCTTACCACCTCTGTGCCTCCATTTCCTCATCTGTTAAATGGGATGGCGGTATCTCAGAGGGCAGTCGTGGGGGTAAATGAGTTAATCCATAGAAAGCACCAGGAATAGTGCCTCTGGGAACCACTTTAGAGAAATCCACAGCTGGGGGTAAGTTTGGGTTAAGCCTTGATGTTGAGTAGTTCCCAGGGACAAGAGATGAAGCTCTTTTTAAGAGATTTGAACATATATTTTAGCAGCAATGACACTCAAGGAGGAAAGATGTCTCTGGCTTCGATGATGATGCCAGCGATGGTGGTGGCAACACTGATGACAAAGGATAGTGCTCTGTAGAGTGAAGTGCTTACATTCAGCGACTCACTTAACCCAGCTTTTTCTTTTCTTTTTTAGAGACAGGGACTCACTCTGCTGCCCAGGCTGGAGTGCAGTGATGCAGTGCTGTGATCCTGGCTCACTGCTGCCTCAGCCTCCTGGGCTCAAGCAATCCTCTCACCTCAGCCCCCAGAGTAGCTGGAACTACAGGCGTGCACCACCATGCCCAGCTAATTTTCGTATTTTTTGTAGAGGCAAGGTCTCACTGTGTTGTCCAGGTTGGTCTCGAACTTCTGGGCTCAAGCAGCTCTCCTGCCTTGGCCTCCCCAAATGCTGGGATTACAGGTGTGAGCCATGCCACCACACCTGGCCAACCCAACTTTTGTGGGGGAGACCTCTATGTGGAAAGCAGGTATCATCCCTGGGTTACAGATGACAGAACTGAGCACCCAGAGATTGAGGAACTGTGACAGAGCAAGGATTTGAACCCAGTCCCAAGCAGCACTAATCCCAGTGTTCTCAGCCTCTGCACTGCATTGCCTCTTGAAGCTGGTCTTCATGTGACTGGGTCCTGGAGAGCAGGCTGGGAGTTGCTGAGTGATTTGTTTACCCCTCAAGATCACTGGTCTTCTTCACCCCTCCCCACTGATGTTTTTCCTGTCTTTCTGCCAGGATCCATGGAGGAGCGATCTGTATTCATGAAGGCTTCCCGGAAAACGCTGGGCCCCAAAAGAGCCTCTTCCACTTTCCTGGATCTCCTAAGATCTGGAGGTGTTGGGGATCAACCAGTACGGCTGCAGCTTCATCTGACCAGGACGCCTGAGTGGGGTCAGGACCTGCTGCTGATGCTGCATATCCGGAGGGTGCCAGGCAGAACCCGTCCTCAGGGTTCCATTGGGCTGGTGGTGCGCTTCTGTGCACAGGCCCTGCTGCATGGAGGTGGCACCCGGGAGCCCCTCTGGAGGCACATGGTGCGATTGAATCTAGACTCTGGGAAGGGTGAGTATGAGGCAGGCCTGAGAAGGCACCTGTAGGGAGAGGAGCTTTGGGGCCATGAACATGGCTGGGCTGGACCAGCCAGATCACATAGATACCCCTTCCCTCAACACATGCACATTCTGGGCAGTGAAGCTGCCAGCTGCTGCACTTCTGATGCCACCCCACCAGATGAGATGTAACAGTGAGCAGTCTGTGCAGGGTAGGCACACTGTCTGTCTGTCTCTGTCTCTCTCTTTCTCTTACACACACACACACACACACACACACACACACACTTTCACATTCATTCTTGTATAGACTTACACATATTATTTCTCATGTGAAAACTAATTTTCCCTCTCTCACATGTTCTCTCTCTCTCTCTCTCTCTCTCTCTCTCTCTCTCTCTCTCGCTCTCTCTCTCGCTCTCTCTCTCGCTCTCCTGTTCCCTGGACTCAAAATGTGACTTGTTTGATTTTTTTTAAGATGGATTATTTTTTTTCTCTTTATTTCAATAGCTTTAGGATGTACAAATAGGTTTCGGTCTGGGCTTTAAGTGTACCTACCGCCCCCACCCATGCACACTGTACCCGAAAGTGGATTTTTCATCCCTCCATCCCTTCCCTCCTACCTCTTCCGAGTCTCCAGTGTCCATTCTCTAAATCTTGTGGATCCTTGGTTTAGCTCCCACTTATAAGCAAGAACATGTGGTGTTTGGTTTTCTGTTTCTGAGCTAGTTCACTTAGGATCAAGATGTTTTCCTTCTGTGCACAGAGACACAGTGGCCGCTCCTACTGCCCTATAGCAGTTACAGAAACAAGCTAACAGACGAAAAGCTGATCCGCGTATCTGGCATTGCTGAGGTTGAAGAGACAGGGAGGTGCATGCTGGTCCTAAAAGATATCTCTCTGGAGCCTCCCCACTTAACTATTGAGGTGGGTATCTGGACCCAAGTGGGGGCCCATCAAACCCAGGGGCCAGGGGTACTGAAGTGAACAAGACACTATCCCTGCCGATGATTACAGCACAGTATGGTGTGGTCTTCTGGGATCTTTACAAGTGCAGCGTGGAGCATGAAGTCTTCTCAGAGGAGGTGATATTTTGCCAAGGATGCACAGGAAGTCACTGAGTAGAGAAATGAGACAGATGTGAAAGCATTCTAAATAAGGAAATAGCTTTGCAGAGGCAAAGAAACATGAAAGGCAAGTGACTGGGAGATGGAGTAGAGGAGATAGATTGAAGAGAGACCACAAGGTCAAATTCAAAGAGTGCCTGCTGATAAGATGGGGTGACGAGGAAGAGAGAAACAGATGAAAAATGAGCCTCAGATTTTGAGTTCAGATGTGTGAGTGACTGGTGAGGCTGTTTCACAAGGAAGGAATTCCAGATGAAGGTAGGGTAAGTGGAAGATGGCAGGCGTGTTCTTCGTTTCCCATTACCAGGGTTTTCCTTCCCTGAAGCCTCATTGCCCAGCCTTCCTCTCCCACTCTGAAAGACTTGCTCGCTGCCTAATCCAGACCTGGCTCTGCAACTGGAGGCTTCTCCCACAGTATGCCCATCCTCACTGCAAATGAGAACTGGGTGGCTCCAAATTGTAAATCAGCTGGCCCACCCTTTGATTTTCACTTGGGTGCACTGTTGCATTGTCTGGCCGACTAATGCCGGGCAGCGTGGTGGGGCAAACAGAGGGCAGAATCATAGGTGCAGACACAAGCCTGGGGCTGAGGCTGGACCTCTGGTCCTTACCTGAGGCAGAGCCCTGGTTGCAACAGACCCCGAGGCAAACACAGCACATTTCAAGTAGGCTGTTAATTGGCCCCCACCAGCAAGGGACCTACGGATGATCTGTGCAACTAAACTGGCTCCTACAGTTATTTCATCCTGTTCTACTCTGACATCCTCATTAGGGTGCATGGGACTTGGTTTGAACTCCAGATAAGTTAGGGTGTGTTCTTCTTTTTCCTTGATTCTCTGGCCAACCCAGAACATGCCGCTAATATGATCTGGGTGGTCAGAGCTCATTTCAGTTCAACACACATTTACCAATCTAGGCACAGGGTCTCCAGAAGTGAGTAGGACAGGATCCCTGCCTCCCACTCACAGGCCACATCCCTGCTTTCCCCATGGCACAGACCTCGGAGAGATACACTGAGCACACCTGGAAAAAGCACACGTGTATCCTGCTAATGTACATGAAGACAGAGCAGTATCAGGGGAAGATTCTGAGCTGGGGTCTAAGACATCTAAGTCAGGTCCCCACTCTGCCATTAACCCCATCATGGGGCCTTGGCCTCATTGTTTCCTTGGTGATGAGCGAAAGGGTAGAATGACATCATTGATGGCACATGGGAGGCACACGTGACACCACTTTCTCATCCCACGCCTGTGTCACGCACTGCTAATTAATCATGACTCTCTCACTGCCTCTGGATTTGTCCTTGAGATCCTTTTTAACAGTCTTCCTATGTTCCACCACTCACTGACTGAAGCTGGCTCTTCCACTGAAATTGTGTGGGCATCTCAAACTAGATGTTGGGGAGCAAAACGGGTTTCAGCTTGGTGCTAATTCCTGATTGTGGTGGCTTCCTGGAGTACTGTGACCTAAGATAGCCCAGTGTATGTGTCAATCTCAAATACTCTCCATTTATACTCCTCTCTTCCAACTGTAGCATTTTAGCTCTAAGTAGCAGTTACTGGTGGTCCCCCAGGGGGTGGGGGAGGAAGGTAACTGAGGAGGGGTGCAGAAGTGAGGCCAGTTGCCCAAAGAATTTCTATTGTCTCTCCACACAGGTATCTGAGAGGGCTGAGGTAGGCAAGGCTCTGAGAGTCCACATCACCCTCACCAATACTTTGACGGTGGCTCTGAGCAGCTGCACGATGGTGCTGGAGGGAAGTGGCCTCATTGATGGGCAGATAGCAAATGAGTAAGTAATGCCACCCACCCACCTATCACATGCTGTGTTCGGATAAGTGGTGCCTCATGGGGTCATGAGACCTTCCTCCGCCTTTTACATGGTGCCTCCTTACCCACTTTTCCCATCCTCCTCAGAAAAGGTAGAACTCAGTGGTGTTGGGAAGGGGGAGGTACTTATGCCCAAGAGGAGAAACCAAATCACCCACCCAAGTAGTTCTTCCTCAAGGCTCTCACAGGCTCTTTCTGACTTTCAGCCTTGGGACGCTCATGTCTGGACACACCGTCCATATTAAGATGGAACTCTATCCCATCAAAGCTGGACCCCGCCAGCTACAAGTCCTCATCAGCTGCAACGAGGCCAAGGAGATCAAGGGCTACAAGGACATCCTCATCACTGCAGCTGGAGCCTCCTGATCCCTGCCTCGCCTTCCTCCTGCCTTCCCTAGCACCCCCAGCCCTGTCTTGCCCCTTTCTACTCCCAAATGTGTTGTCTTTCCTTCACCTCTGTCCTTTCCCCATTCTGCCTGGGAGTGAATGGAGCTTTGTTAGAACCACTGTGCGGTTTGGAAAGAGACAAAGATTTCTTTATTTCTCGTTCCTACACTAACAAGCCACTTATTGCCACTGGCTGGCCATTTTTTTTTTTTGAGTCAGAGTCTCACTGTTGCCCCAGGCTGGAGTGCAGAAGTGCAGTGGCATGCTCATGGCCACCACAGTCTTGACCTGCTGGGCTCAGGCGATTATTCTGCCTCGGCCTTCCAAGTAGCTGGAACTACAGGCATGCACTACCACGCCCAGCTAATTTTTTGATTTTTTGTAGAGACGAGGTCTTGCCAAGTTGCCCAGACTGGTCTCAAACGCCTGGGCTCAGGCAATCCTCTTGCCTCTGCCTCCCAAAGTGCTGAGATGACACGTGTGAGCACCACGCCTGGCCACTGGCTGGTCTTCTTGGCCTGGCTGCCAGCTGTGCGGCTGGACTCTTGCTGCTCCTCCTGTCCTCTCCCTCCTCCTGAGCCTCAACCATAAAATAAGCCCACCACCATCCCCTTTAATGCAACTTCTCTGGAATTAAGGATCCCAGTTCTCTTCATTTAAGTTGCCTTAGCAAGACTGCAGGCAGAGGCTGGAGAGAAGTCTGGGGAGGGTGATCAGGATGTGTTGTGAGGACAGCAACTGCCATGCCATGGTGACCAGCTGTCCAGAAACTGCCCAGAAGGACTGCTGTGCTCCCAGCCTAGAACATCCTAGTAGGACTGGGCAGCCACCTTTCCACACTCATCCATTCAACAAACTTTACCTGAGGGACTCTGAGCAGAACCCCAGGATGACTGGGAAGCACTTCATAGCTGGCTGCTGTCTTGCAACAGTCTCATTTTCCGGACCCCATCCCCTCCCTCTTTCTCTGTCACCCTAATCTTTTGACCTCTCCAGTTACCCTAACTCTCCTCAGCTTTTCTTCCTTTGCATTTTTTGTTATTGTTATTTTAAGGACAGAGGAAGCCACTCTTTTTTAGTTTCCCCCTGTGGTTACCAAAATCATTCCTGCTCATTCTATTATAGACGACTTGGTAAGGACCAAAAACAAAACGAAACACAACAAAACAAGAAAGGAAAAGAAACAACAACAGCAAATCACCACTAGCTCCCCTATTCCGGAGGAAATCTTACTAACATTTTACAGTAGATCATTCTGGTCTTCCCAACACCCCTCTTATGATGTTTTTTTTAATTACCAAAATTTTTATTTTAAATTTATTTGTTTGTTTATTGTGGAGACGAGGGACTCACTATATTGCCCAGGCTGGTTTTGAACTCCTGGCCTCAAGCAATCTTCCCACCTTGGCCTCCCAAAGTGCTAGGATTATAGATGTGAGCCACTATGCCTAGCCTATCATGCTTCTAAGTCATTATTACAAATGGATACATCTCCATCATAGATAATTTAGGAAACCCAGAAACAGAAAAGGAGAACATCCTCCTGCTGGTTTTCAGATGTGGGCCTTTTGCCCTCGTCCACTTCTTACCTGCTCTGTGGCTCTGCAGGTTAATTTGGCTCTTCTTGCCCTACTCCTTCTCTTCGTCCTCCTCTCCTCCTCCCCCTCTTCATCCTCCTCCCCTCCCCCTTTTCCTTCTCCTCCTCCTTCCTGTGTTTTTTATTAGTTTGCTTGCTTGCCCTTAATCCTCCTCATCCTCTCTTCTATTTTCTGTCTCTGGGTGACCCCCCTCCAGGCCTGCACCTGCTCCAGCCCTGCCTGCACACAGTTGCTTGGGGCAGGAAAGGTAGGAGCCTGCATGCCCTTACTCCACCTTGTGTGCCAGCTGTGCCTGTCCCCGTTTAGTGCCATTGAGCATTTCTGTGGTGCCCTGTCACTGCCTTGTCATGCTGTGTCCCTGATGGCTCCCCACCCCCATGAAGGGTCACCTGTACTGGCCCTTGCAGAGATATACAATCCTGCTTGTCTGCCAAGTGCTGGGTCCTCCTATGTTTAGTCACTGCCTCCTGTTCTGTCCCTGGGTGTGTCATTGGAGGGGGAACAGTGGGTAGGAATCCTCCCAGGGGATGTGGATGTTAGTCATTTCTGCCTTACCAGTTCACCTTTCAAGTTATTTTCCCTATCCCCATCTAAAAATTGGCTTTAAACATTATACTCTGTAGTGTTTTCTTTATTTTTTCTTTCTTTCTTTTGCTTTCTTTCTCTTTCTTTCTTTCCTTCCTTCCTTCCTTCCTTCCTTCCTTTCTTCCTTCTTCCTTCTTCCTTCCTTCCCTTTCTTTCTTTTACTTATGCAAAACTGTCTGGCTTTCTTCCCCCATCTCGGTTAGATAAACTAGATCATCTCAAAACTCCCTTCCAGCTGAACATTCCCAGGACCCAGAATGCTGGGGTTCACGCCCACTGCTGTATTTCCCCCTGAGATTAGAGCCTGAGCAACCCTTCCTTTGCCTCACAACAAACAACCCAGTGAGGATGACCACCCAGGCCAGGCAAACTGTGGCAAAAGCAGTGTTCGGCTGTGGAGTAAGGATGTGGCATAAGCCAGGCCAGCACCCACGATCCTGACACCTGGTCTTCCCGTGCCCCCCGCGGTGTGCACAAAAAAGTCATCCTCAGGTCTTTCACCTGGTGATTTTGGGGTTTGTGACACCCGGCATCTCTGTGTGATACAAAGCAAAGAGCTCTAGCCTCCTTCTTGGTGTCCTGGTTCCCTCATGGTGTGACCCTGGTTCCCCCAGGTATAAAATAACAGTAGCAGTGCCAGTCCTACCTCCTTTCATAGGGTTGCTGTGAGGATAAAATGAAGAAGTATATTCAAAAGTATTTTGTAAATTGTGAAGCACATTCACATGCAGAGGTCCTCTTTCTGTTTATTGGCTTCTCCTGGGGTGACAGTATCCATTTCTAGGGATGGGAAAATAAAGGGTGTGGAGCTACTTGTATCTACCCATTGTGGCTTCCCTTTGCAATCATCTGTGGGAAACCTCCTCACTCTCTCCTCAGACCTGGGCACCCAGGACCTCCTGGGCCCTGATTCTACAGATAAGGAAACTAACCTGCTCAAGGGCATATGGAAAATTCTTGGCAGGGCCAAAATTAGCAGCAAAGTCTCTGGATCTCAGAAAGGTCTGACTTCCTCTCTAAAATTGAAAAGAAAAAAAGGAAGGTCTGGAGGTTCCCCACCCCACCTTGCTAGAGCTGGCCTTTTCATGGGGGTGGCAGGTGTGTTCACATTTCTCTACTCCCCTGTGAGTCACTGAGTCACACACAAACCAGCTTCCGTCCAGACAGAAAGGGGTTCGATAGCTCTGCTCAGCTTCCCTGTCTCTTCCTGTCCCTTTACCTGGACCAAGGGATATGCTGCACTGATAGGAGCTGCCTCCCTCCCCCAGCACAGCCACCCACCCTGTGACTAATGGTTCTCAGAATTCGAATGAAAGGCTGAGCCTATGTCAGCTCATTAGGCCCAGAACCCAGGTCTTCTTCAGCCCCAGGGTCCTGGCAGAGGAGCCTGCCGGGGTTCTCCTGATCCCATGAAGGGTTTTGTGCCCCTGTGGTGCTTCCACCTCCTCTTTCCTGTCCAGTGGCTACCTCGGACAAGCCATCTCTATGTGGCCCCTGACTGTGTGAGGTCCTTTGGGGGAGGTCCAGGCCCTCCAAGGAGGGTGTGAGTTCCCTGCCCTTTCTTGGAAGATAGCTGGGGGAGGGGGAGCAGAGCTGCCCTGAGTTCAGCTATGCAAGCTGGCAAGCCTCAAGGATCTTTACACACAGTGGCACCTGATGGCTCCAAAATTATCTGGACTGTTCCCAGCTGGTCTAGGCTGGCCCCAGGGGCACCATGAAATAGGCTGTTGTCCCACTGGACTTTGGGTACCTTCCCCTTTGGCCACCATACCTCTCCAGACCCACCCACCCTAGCTGCACTCACCTTCCTGTCCCCCCTCACAATTATGCTGTCTCCTGCTCATGTCCCCTCCTCCGCAGCAAACCCATCTCAGCACGTGGCAGCGAGTCCAGGCACTTATCCATTTGTTCATGCAGGGGTCATCTTTTTAATTCATTCACGCCATCAAGCAAAAAATACAAACTGGAAACCCAACCATGTTTTAGACACCGTGTTATGCACCCAGGCTCTGGTGCCTGACTGCCTGCATTCAAAATCTAGTTCTACCAGTTCTTTGTGAATGATCTTGGTAAAACTATTTGATGTCTTTAAGTCCTGATTTCCTCATCTGTAGTATAGGAACAATAACAGTGCCTAACTATAGGGATGTGGTAAGATTAAGTGGAGTAGTGCACATAAAGAACTTAAAACAGGCCAGGCACAATGGCTCACTCCTGTAGTCCCAGCACTTTGGGAGGCCGAGGCAGGAGAATCACTTGAGCTCAGGAGTTCAAGACCAGCCTGGGCAACATAGTGAGACCTCGTCACTACAAAAAATGTATAAAAATTAGCTGGGCGTGGTGGCAAGTGCCTATAGTTCCAGCTACTTGGAGGCTGAGATGGGAGGATTGCTTGAGCCCAGGACGTCGAGGCTGTAGTGAGCTGGGATCATGCCATTGTTCTCCAGCCTGGGTGACAGAGTAAGATCCCAACTTGGAAGGAAGGTAGAAAGGAAGGAAGGAAGGAAGGAAATAGAAAAAGAAAGAAAGAAAGAAAGAAAGAAAAAGAAAGAGAAAGAAAGAAAGAAAGAAAGAAAAAGAAAGAAAGAAAGAAAGAAAGAAAGAAAGAAAAGGAGATAGGATCTGGTATCAAAAGCAATTACTAGTTAACCACTCTTGTTATTAAGCACTAGGAATACTACTAATGTCTTCATGGGGGACTGGGGGAAAGACAGGTAAGTATAATGTTGAGGTATGAGTTGACTAACAGAGAATGCAGAAGAGGAAGCCCCTAATTAGATTGAGAGGGAGGCTGTCAGGAAGACTTCCTGGAGGGGTGATGCCTGAGCCTGAGTACTGGACAAAGAAGACATGTGAGAGGAGAATGCTTCAGAAAGAGAGAGGCTAGCACATGTGAGAGAGCACAGAGGTGTAGGAGGGAGTCCCCAACAAACAACTGAAGGGGTTGGCCTGCCTGCAATCCAGGTGGGGAGGGAACGATTCTCAAGGGCTTTGAGGGTGGTATTGAGAAGTTTAGGCTTTATCCAATGTTGAATGTTAAGCAGAGAAGCAACCAGGTCACACCAGCACTTCAGAAAAATCACTGGTGACCCATCTAGAGAGGCTGGAGAGAGGATGGGTGGGAAACTGGCTAGGAGTTGTCCAGGCCAGTGTGGGCTTCTGTGAAGGCCAGTCAAGGGACAGAGAGGAAAGGCCAGTTTTAGGAGATAATCAGGAGTTGGGTTAGACTGCTGGGCTAAAGGGAGGGCAGGAAAATGGAAGAGTACTAGGTGGCACCCAGGTTTCTCCTAGCGTAATGGGTGGACAGTGTCCTCACTCACCAAGACCAGTGACGTAGGAGGAAGGGCAGGTATTTTGAGAGGAAGGGGAGAGGGGAGAAATTCCATTTTGGCCTGTCGGGTGTGAAGTGTCTGAGGTTTGCACAGTGGAGCTGTCCAGCAGGGGGTGCCTGCAGTACACAGCTATGAGGGTCCCGTGCGAGCAAGTGGAGTAAGAGAGAACACCCTGTGACCAATCCCTGGGGGGCACCAGCTCAGGGAGGAAGAGCCTGTGAAGGGGACTGAGGAGAAGAGGGCAGAGTGGATAGGAAGGTAGAGAACAAATGAGAGAGAGAAGTCACCTAAGCACAGAGCGAGTGGGCAGCAGAGTCAGGTCTGCAGGCGGCCCACGACAGAGCAGGAAAGGGTGCCTGGCGATCAGAAGACGGAGATGAGCTTGATGTCAGGGAAGTCATAGGGACAGAGGGCAAACTGCAGAGGGGTGAGGAGTGAGTGGGAGGCAAAGCAGTGGACAAGGATTTGGCTGACAGGTAGCTGAGAGAAAGGGCAGGAGCTGGAGGGGGACATAGGGTTGAGGGTTGAAGTTGGGAGCTGTGTGTTAAAACAGTGAACTGTGCATGGTCACATGTACCTGCAAGAACTGATTGAGGACAGAGCTGAAAATACAGGCAGCAGGACGATGGTGGTGAATAAGCTTCCCGAGAGAGAAGGACTCAGAAAGCAGGGGGATGCAGGGAGAAGTGCCCCAGTAGGGAAAGGCAGGGTGAGTATTGGTTTCTACCTACTTGCTATGCAGAGACCTTCCCCCTCACTCCCTCTCTTTTCCCACCTGCATTTTCCTCCCTAAAGTGCTCTCCAAGGACATGTGCTTTTCTTACTGGGATCAAAACCCTTGTTCACTGGCATTCCCACCCTCTCACCTATTACCAAAACTCCTTCATGAATCCTCCCAGTTGTTCTTCCGCTTTTGCTTTTATTTGAGATTCACCTAGACTTGGCAGGTCTCACCCAAGACAATGCAACTGCCAAATGTAAATACCATAAAATTATACCAAAGTTGAACCACACAAAGTGGGTTCTGTTTGCATTTAATGCCCAAGAAGTAACTCTTCAGGGTAAAAGAGAGGGCTTGAGTGCAGAGTTCTAGGTTCTCTGAGGCTCTTTAAGTTGTGAGCAGTGTTTTGGGACCCCGATACTCCTTCCTGTAGGGGCATAACCCCCTCCATCTCCAGAGGCCCCATCAGCTCACCTCTCCCCCCTGGCTCCCCCACCATAGTTCGGCACCTGCCAGGGAATGCCTTATTGCTCAAGAACTATCAAAGGCCCACATGGCACAAAGCTATGACAGTCCATCAACCTCCACACCTCCTCTCAGCTAAACAACATTGCCAAGAAAAACCTGAGGGCAAGTTAGAAAACCAGTTGTGATCTGCCCAGTAAGCAGGTGATGGTGCAGCAGTATAGCCCCGCCTTTGGTGTCTCCCAGAGTCTTGGGACAGAAAGGAAATCAGACACTCTGGCACCAATTTCCTGAAGCTCCAGTCCATCCAGCTGTTCTGTGGGGAGCATCCCAGGAGCGCCATGGCCCAAGGTAGGGAAGAAGGCCCATGGGGCTTCCGGAGTGCAGGGACAAGGAGGACAGAGGGAGGCTGTAGGGATTCAAGGGGAGGAGGGTGGATTTTGAGAAAGGAATAATTACTTAGAACTGAGGCAAGAACCCCCAAAACCTGAGAATTCATTGGTGGACTGGGAACCAAGGGGGAGACTGGCAGGTAAACACAACCGCACAGCTGCATGCCAATATGCCTGCTTCCATAGTCAGATGGGATCGGGCAGGTCCCGGGACTAGGAGTTCAGGGTTCCTGTCCTTCTCTGCCACTAGCTGTCGCTTTGACACTGGGCAAGTCACTTCTCCCTCTAGTGTCCAACCCCTGTGCCTGAAAAATGAGGGACTGGAGCAGACAGTCTTTAAACTGTCTTCCAGCTCTCAAGTTCTCTGATCTTCTTGTCTTCTCTTTTCCCCCCATTTCAGAGGGCCTATTGCTTTTAGCTAATCCTCCCACCACCAACCTTCTCTCTACATCATCTCCCTTTCTCTGGAATGAGCCGCTATGAAGAACACATGGCTAGGTGAAACCATTTAGAGGGATGAACTTTAGCTTGCTCTGTAAATGTAACAGCCTCACCTTCATTTACTACTTTTGGTATTTAAATGTAAATTTTAAGATTTTTATAATTTTTAATTACACAATAAATTTATTAATACATGACTGGAGTAAAGTAAATCATTCATTATAGATAAAGCAAGAGTTCCCTTACTACCACCCCCAACTGCAGCCTCATCTCCAGAGTAACCAGTTACCTGTCGTCTTTTTCCACACATTTACATTCATATATATATACTCAATATAATATTTAAGATTAACATGTATGGTCTTTTCTTTTGGTATATCCATGGTATTATCATATTGTATTTTCTACAACTTGATTTTTTTCACTCAGCAGTATGTCTTGGAGTTCTATCCATGCTAGTCAGTACCTATAAATCTACTTCAATATTTTCCATATATGAATGTTAGTAATTTATTTATCCAGGCCTCTACTGGTGGGTATTTAGATTGTTTTTAATTTTTCAGTTATATAAGCAATATTGCAAGGAACATCCATATTCCCTTATTCATGCTTCTTTGTGCTCCTGTGGGAGTGTCTTCCTAGGATAACTGTAAGATTGCTTACTTTAAAAGTTCCTTCTGGCAGGGTGTGGTGGCTCATGCCTATAATCTCAGTGCTTTGGGAAGACGATGCAGTAGGATTGCTTGAGCCCAGGAGTTTGAGAGTAGCCTGGGCAACATAGTGAGACCTCGTCTCTACTACAAAAAAAAAAAATTAGCTGGGCAAGGTGGCATGCACCTGGAATCCCAGCTACTCAGGAGGCCGACACAGAAGGAACACTTGAGTTCAGGAGGTAAAGCCTGCAGTGAGCTATGATCATGCCACTGCATTCCAGCCTGGATAACAGAGTGAGAGAACCTGATTTAAAAAAAAAAAGTTATTCCTACAATCTCCTACTTATTTCCACGATCATTTCATCACATTCTTCTCTCACAAATTTTACTAATTCCCATTAGTAAATTAACTTCCTATTTGAATAGCTGGTTTCTGGGATAAAAAATTATCCCTGTCATAAGCAGAGATTAGCATGGCCAATGCTGTCTCCAGAAGGTGCGATTCTGCCTCAGTGCTTGCTATCAGGCAGATGCTGCCACACGTGTTGGGTAGTCTGTAATCATGTGCCATTGGAACCAGAGCAAGTTAGTGCTCTCTATTTAGTCATTTGGCCTCCAAAAAGAGTGAGCTTCTTTTTCCATTATTAAGAAAAAACCAAGTGCTTTCCCTGCTGGCAGTGGGTCAGGATGTTCTTTCTGAGTATAAGTGAAAGCCAGTGATGGGTGGCAGCTGTTGGGTAATGGAAAGAGCACTAAGCTGGAATCGGGAATCCTAGTTTAACTTTGAGCAAGACATTGAATCCAGATGAACCATGAATTTCTCATCTCCAAGTGTGGATGACATGACATTTCATTCTTCCAAGGTTGTGGTGGTGATTAAATAATTGTCCTGGAGTGCCTAGCACAGTGTCTAACACATAATAGACAGGCTTCCAATAAAGTGTGGATTGAATACAAAATCTGAAATAAGTACATATTATTTTGCAAGAGATAAAAAACTCTGTTTAATCTAGCAAACATTTCTAGGTATCTATAATGTGCTGATCATTATGTTTATATTTCTTTTATTATAATACAGTAAGTTTCCAACATATAAGCGAGTTCTGAGAGTGCATTTTTAAGTCCAATTTGTTTTCAATCCAGCAAGGTTAACCTAGGTTAACCAACTAACACAATCAGCTAAATAGTACTGTAGGTATTTAACAGATTATACTGTCACCTGGTGGAGAGAAACAATGCATCATTGTTAAAGTTCATAACTTGAAAGTTTGTATGTAGGGCACTTACCATAATAATTTTAAAACTAGTCCTCAAAAAAGATGTGTGTTAATAGTGATCAGGGTAACCCCCTTTAGTCCCCTCCTACTGTGGAAGATATTCTGCCTTCTTAATAAATCCTACTTTCTCATACATACACACACAAAATAGTAATCAAAATAATTTTTAAAAGGTTTAAGAAAGCAAAGTTTAGTATTTATTAGGGTATTTTGATAAAATTGATTTGGTTCAAATTTGTTTATAACAGCTTTATTGAAATATAATTTATATACTACAAAGTTCACCCGTTTAAAGTATACAATTTAGTGGTTTTTTTTTTTTTTTTTTTTGAGTTGGAGTCTCACTCTGTCGCCCAGACTGGAGTACAGTGGCCACTCCTGGCCACCGCAGCCTCGACCTGTTGGGTTCCGGCGATCCTTCCGCCTCAGCCTTCCGAGTAGCTGGAATTACAGGCGTGCACTACCATGCCCAGCTGATTTTTTGATTTATTGTAGAGATGAGGTCTCGCCAAGTTGCCCAGGTGGATCTCGAACCCGCGGGCTCAGGCAATCCGCTTACCTTGGCCTCCCAAAGTGCTGGGATTACAGGCTGAGCCACCGAGCCCGGCAATTTAGTGGTTTTTAATATCTCACAAAGTTTTGCAATTATCACCACTATCTAGTTCAAAAGTTTCATCACCTGAAAAATAAACTCTTTTTTATTAAGGAGAATAAAAGAAAGAAGATGTAGTCTGAAGATGTAGGTTTCGGGAGTGGGGAGAGAGAGAAAGAGAGACCCTATACCCATCCCATCTTCTTTTAGTCACTAGCAAACCCTAATCTGCTTTCTATCTCTGTGGATTTGCCTATTCTGGGTGTTTTATATAAACAGAATCATATAACATGTATCCTTCTGTGTATGACTTTCACTTAACAAAAAGTTTTAAGATTCATCCATGTTGTAATATGTTCAGTATTCCTTCTTGGCTGAATGATATTTCATTGTATGAATATATAACATTTTGTTTATCCATCCATCAGTTGATGGACAATTGTGTTGTTTCACTTTTGGGATGTTATGAATAATGCTGCTATTAATATATAGATTTTGTATAAACATGTTTTCATTTCTTTTGGGTATATACCTAGGAAAGGGGTTGCTAGGTCATGTGGTAACTCTATATTTAACATTTTGAGGAACTTCCAGACTGTTTTCCAAAGTCCTAAGCCATTTCACAATCCCACCAGCAATATATAAGGGCTCCAGTTTCTCCACATCATCACTAGCACTTTATTATCTTTCATACTATAGTCATA
Source organism: Cephalopachus bancanus (assembly GCA_027257055.1). Taxonomy (NCBI): domain Eukaryota; kingdom Metazoa; phylum Chordata; class Mammalia; order Primates; family Tarsiidae; genus Cephalopachus; species Cephalopachus bancanus. The sequence goes on along the minus strand of JAPVLO010000148.1, from coordinate 643,676 downwards.
CTAGTGACTGTAAAATAGTATCTCATTTGTATTTCCCTACTGACTAATGGTGTTGAGCATCTTTTTAAGTGAGTGCTTATTGGCCTTTTGCATCTCTTCTTTGGAGAAATGCCTATTCATATCAGTTGCTCATTTTTTATTCATGTTATTTGCCTTTTTTATTATAGAGTTGTATGAGCTTTTAAAAAAATATCCTGGATACAAATCCTTTATTAGATATATGACGTGCAAATATTTTATCACATTCTGTGGGTTATCTTTTCACTTTCTTGATGGTGTTTTTGAGCCAAACAAGCTATTAATTTGATGAAGTCTAATTTATCTTGGTTTGTTTTTCTTTCACTGCTCATGCTTCTGCGTCATAGCTAAGAAACTGTTGCCTAGTCCAATATTATGAAGATTTACCGCTATGTTTTGTTCTATGACTTTCATAGTTTTAGTTCTTTTGTGTAGATCTTTGCCCATTTTGAATTAATTTTTATATATGGTGTGAGGTAGGCATTCAACCTCATTCTTTTGCAAGTGGATAATCAAATTGTTCCAACACCATTTTTTGAAGAGAACATTCTTTCCTTATTGAATTGATTGTCTTGACATTCTTCTCTAAAATCAATTGGCTATAAATATGAGTTTATTTCTAGACTCTCAGTTCTATTTCTATGATCTACATGTCTATCCATATGCCACTGCCACATTGCCTTGATTACTATAGCTTTACAGTGAATTTTTAAATGGGGTAGTGTGAGTTCTTGAATGTTTCTTTTTCTCAAGATTGTTTTGGCTGTTAGAGATCCCTTGTATTTCCATATGAATTGTAGGATCCATTTGTCAATTTCTGCCAAATGGCAGTTGGTATTTTGATAGGGATTGTGTTGAATTTTTAGGTCAATTTATCATTTTAATGACATTGCCTTCCAATCTATGAACATGAAATGTCTTTTTATTGATTTAGTTCTTCTTTAATTTACTTCAGTGATGTTTTGTGTTTTCTTGTGGAACAGGTTTTACAATTCTTTTGTCAAATACTTATTATAATACACTTAATATAATTAATATAATAATAAGCAATAACTACTTATTACTAATAACTACTTATTATTTAATTGTTTTATACTTTTGTAAATGAAATTGTCTTCTTAATTTTTCCAGATTATTCATTGCAAGCATATAGAAATATAATTTATTTTTGTATATTGATATTATATTTGAAAACTTGATGAATTCATTTGTTAATTCTATTTTTTTTGTGTGGATTCCTTGGAACTTTTTATATACAAAATCATATCATGTATAAGTAGAAACAATTTTGTTTCTTTCTGGTGTAGCTGTCTTTGATTCTTTTCTCTTTCTTTTTTTTTCTGACTGGAACTTCTAGTACACTGTTGAATAGGTGTGGCAAGAGTTGACATCCTTGTCTCATTCCTTACCTTAGCAAAAAGCATCCAGTCTCTCATTATTAAGTATGGTGTTAGCTGTGGGTTTTTCATAGATACCTACTATCAAGTTGAGGAAGTTTCCTTCTTGTCTTAGTTTGTTGAGTATCTTTTATCATAAAAGGATATGGTGGAAAGTCTATGGAAATTCTATCAAATACTTTGGTTCATTTTTTAAAATTCTAAATACAATCAAGAAAAAGTAGCTAGGTTTCCATACTCATTGGCTTACATCTAGTGGTAGAAGACAGACAAATTAAAAAGTAACTAAGAAAAAGATGTCAACATCTAATGCTGAGCCTAAAACAGTAGAGAAGTTTGTTGATATAAATAAACAAATGAGCATGACATGTAAATTAATGTGTCAATTTAAAAATTAGGATTCTTTATGAGCAATTCAGATAAGTGCCATAGATCAATGGGTGATAGGAAGAAGAGTGGGCCAATTGGAACAGGCTTAATGAAAGAGGTAGGTCTTGGGGAACAGGTAGAATTTGGTTAGATAGTGAGAGGCCATTCTGAATTGGGCTATAGCAAGAACAAAATACACAGTCAGGTAGGAGTACTATTTGCTTGCAGACAGATCATCTAGAGGAGAGTACATGTTGGGAGAGGTGAGACGTGAGAATGCAAAACTAAATTAAGAGTCATTTCCATCAGACTAAGTGCATCTTCTGTATGGCAGACTATAGGGCATCTCAGAACTTTTAAAGCAAAAAGATGGCACGATCAAATTGTCTTGAGGAAAGGCAATCTGATGATGTGTTAAGGGGTGGGTGGTGAGGAGAGAGGACACAGGAGACCTCATGGAGACTATGATGGTTACTAGGAATGAGGTGAAGAGGTTGGAATTATGTGAATGTAGAAAGCGATGGATAGACACCAGAGACATTTTTATGAAACAGTTAAGCGACTTGATGACATATGAGTGGATATAGGCTGAGAAGAAGACAGGAGAGCCCATTGTAATTTAAAGGCTGTGAGCCTACCAGGTAACTGGGGACCATGGCAGAACAACGTCAATCATAAAAAAGTCAGAGAGGAAGTCTTTCTGGGAGAAGCGCAATAGAAGAACAGTGAGGTCAACCTTTGCTTTAGCAGAAACTCCAGAAGGCTGGGAATAGCAATTTTGTTTTAAATCGCGATGTTTCCCAGACTGGTATTGAACTCCTTGGCTCAAGCCATCCTCCCAACTCAGTCTCCCAAAGTGTTGGAATATAGGCATGAGCCACCATGCCCACCTTGGAATGGAACTTTCTTTGAGTGTCATCAGCATCCAAGCTCATTTGGCACTGGGCACATGGCATTAATGGTGGTCAGAGAGCCAGCAAGTGCCTAAAAGAAGAGCAGTTAACCCAGGGGCAGCTAACCCTAGGACAGCAAACCAAAAGGCTTGCTCCCAGGTCTAGAGGCTGGTACTGGGGCAAGTGAGATTATTAATCTGGGTCCAAGAAAGTGGATGCTGAGGTGACTCTGAAGACATGCTAGGCTGAAGGGAGAAATCAAACTTAGCCAGGTCTACAAAAGGAGTCACATAGAGGCAGGAAACCATGTACCTCCAGAAGGGTGTAAGGGAGAAGGGACAGAGGGTAAGAGAGGTAGGGAGGAAGTGAGAAAGGAAGAAAGAGGAACTTGTATGCATGGAGCCTTATTTAGTCCTCAGACCAACCCTGACAGGCTGGTGTTATGAACTCTATTTTACCGATGTGGACACTGAGGTTCAGGTTGCATTACTTTCTAAAGTTTGCACAACTAGTAAGTGGTAGACAGGATTGGACCAGGCTCCACAACCCCACTCTTTTCTCTACCCCTGGGTGCTCCATCACAGGGTTAGAGGTGGCCCTCACAGACCTCCAGAGCTCCAGGAACAATGTCCAACACCACACAGAGGAGATCAGCGTTGACCGCCTCCTTGTTCGCCGGGGCCAGGCCTTCAGCCTCACCCTGTACTTCAGGAATCGGGGCTTCCAGCCAGGCCTGGACAACATAATCTTCGTGGTTGAGACTGGTGAGGACTCCAGCTGGCTCACAGGGGCTGTGGGTGCCTGGGAGAGGAGTTGGGGGGACTTGGAGTTCACCACAGAAGGCCTCAGCTCTGTTCCCCTCCCAGGACCACTGCCAGACCTGGCCAAGGGGACTCGGGCGGTGTTCAGCCTGGCAGGTCGTGGTGGCCCCAGCCTCTGGATTGCCTCGCTGGAGACCAATGGGGCCAACTCCCTAGAGGTGAGCTTGTGTGCTCCTCCCATGGCGGCTGTGGGTCGGTACCTCTTGAAAATCCACATCGACTCCTTCCAAGAGTCTGTCACAGCTTACCAGCTTGGGGAGTTCATCCTGCTCTTCAATCCTTGGTGCCCAGGTAAGGCAGGGTGTCCATATGGGGGCCCCTCACCTCTGTTTCTCTGTTTGTGCTGCCATGGTGATAGGCTCAAGGGTTTCTAGACCTGATTCTCTGGCCACCCTCAAACTTTCCTCATCCCATGCATAGCATCCATCCCCAACCTCCAATGACCAGGGCAGGGAAAACTTGCTACTTATTTTCTTATTTAGAATTTTCAAATTATAAACTCAATCATCTTTACCTAAACAGAAAACTACTACAATTAAACTTGACGACTGTTAACAGCTACCTTCATTATATATTTTGAAGTTAATTAGAGGTTTTTCATTATAAAAGTAACAAATTGTACTGCATTAAATATCTTTGGAATAAAGTAAAAGGTAAAGCAAAAAAAGAAGAAAAAAAAATAAGGCAAAAAGTAAAGCCCTCCAATCTCCAGGTTCTGTTCACTAGCAGAACCTTGTCACGTTTTCTTGTGTAGCCTTATAAAAGTGTCCTGTGCTTAATCAAGTTTGTGTGTTTGTGATTCTACTGTACATGTCTCAAGTAGGATTATATAATACATATCATTCTCCAACTTGCTTTTTCATTTAACAATTCAACTTTGGACATATTTCCCTATTAGAGCATTCTTCTTAGTAGCTATAATTATCCCACTGTTTGAATGCACCAAATGTTTTTTAACCAGTTCTCTATTTTGGGGGCATTTTGACTGCTTCCAGTTTTTTCTTCTATAAACAAAGCCACAGTGAATATCTCACACTTGCTGTCCTACACGCCTCAACCTCGTACTCTTATTGGGGACAGGGGTAGATACATAGACATAGAACAGGTATGGATGAAGTGAAGCACAAGCTAGGAGGAGAGAGCTGGAAGACAGGAGTCAGAAGTAGAGGATGGGTCTGGTGTGCATTTGGGTCAGACTCCCAAGTCTTGCTCTGACTTAGGGAATGATCCCCTTCCTGTCTTTCTTCTCTTTCTACCTTCTCCTCCAACCTTATCCAAGGGGTCTGCCAGTGGAATTAGGATCTAAAACTCTGGCTGGGTTCTAACAAAACCTCTTACCACCTCTCTGCCACTGAATGGCTCAGCATTCTCACTCACCAGTCAGGTGAAGAGGCCCTGTCATAGATCAAGGAGGGCCAATTGTTCATTTTCTTTCAGTTTCTGTTTCTTTCTCTTATATATGCACATACACCCCCTTCACACCACACCCTCTCTCTGCTCCTAGCCCCCAAGATTGAGGACTTCTAAGCTGTAGGGAGCACAGTGTTTACTGTGGTACCTTCTTTCCTGAGCTGGTGCCACACCCAGGTCCTAGGAAGACTCAACACGGGAGCTGGGGATTGGGAGGGACCGAAGTCAGGATGGCAGCTGCTCCATCACTGTGCCTTGGCTGAGAAGCTCCACCTGTAGCTCAGGCCCCAGCTATGAGGAGGCATGTGCATGGTCTCAACCTTGAACCTGCAGCTTCTCACCCCACTGACCCAAACCCTCAATAAAATGCATCTCAGCAGGAAGTCCTCCTGCTCCACATCCTGTCAGGCTGTGTCTGAGGCTGCCTCTGAGGAGGGGAGAAGGTCACCTTCCCCTCAGGGTCAGACAGAACTTCCAGACAGTTCCAGGACACTCCAAAGAGGACATCTGCTCCCATGGCCTTTTGGGATTTTTGATGTTGTTCTTAACTTTAAAAAGATAATTGTTTATATCATTAAAGCAACACATGTTCATTCCAGAAAAATCTAGGGAAACCAATAGGCAAAAAGAAAAAAAATACTATTTGAGGCAGGCATGATGGCGTGCCTGTATGTAGTTCCAGCTTCTTGGAAGGCTAAGGTAGAAGGATGACCTGAGCCCAGCTGGTTGAGAATGTGATAGTTGTGAGCATACCACTGGACTCCAGCCTGGGTGACAGAGTGAGACTTCAACTAAAAAAAAAAAATTACTATTAATATCTTTTGGACTAGACTTAAAATCCTCTGTTTATACATGTTTTTAAACAAAATCAATTCATGCCATACACATTATTTTGTAACCTATTTAAACATAATATATCATGTGTAGATTTCTATGTCTGTATTTACAATTTTGCCACCTTATATGGATATTGAATAGAATTTCATGGTAGAGCTGCACTGAAGCTATTTAACCACCCAAGAACAGGGCATTTGGGTTGTCCCCAGCTTCTCAGTATTACAAACAGCACTCAGATGAACAGCTTAGTATCTAAATCCTTGTGCACATCCTCAATACTTTCTTTTAGATTAAATTCCTACAGAAGGAATGATGAGGTCAATGTCAGCCCTGAAGTTCTGATTTGCTTTTTTCCAACCAGGATTGGTATAGCAGAAAAAGCACAGAACATGGAATCACATGGGCTGTGTTCAAATTCCAACTCTGTACTTATGCATGATTTGGGCAAATAACTTAATCACTCTGAGGCTGCTTTCTCAACCATAAATGGGGCTAGGGTGTTAGGGTGAAATTCCATCAGAGGCAAATGTTTGTAATTCCACCTCATACTGAGCCAGTAGCTGGTGTTGGAGGCATGAGCTCCCCAAGACCATCCCACTGTGCCCCACTTGGCATCGCCAGGGGCCTTCTCCAGAGCTCAGTTTCCTTGGGACTATGGGGCTGGGAATGGCGCAGGAAGGGAAGATGACTTTTCTGCTTTGTGCCCTGCCACTCTGATCCCTAGAGGACGCTGTCTACTTGGAGAGTGAGCCCCTGAGGCAGGAGTATGTTATGAATGATTACGGCTTCATCTATCAAGGGAACAAAAACTGGATCCGACCGTGTCCCTGGAACTATGGACAGGTGACTCTCAGTCCTCCTTGTGGCCCTTCCAGGCCCTGGGCCGATTGGGAGAGGGGAACAGGAGTTGGGTGCACTTGAGGTTCATCCAGAACTGCCTGACCAATGCTAACTAAATGCTTCCAGGAAGATGTGTGATGCAGGCCCAGCTTGCTAGAGGAGCAGCCATGGGAAGTGGGAGGGTCCACCCCTTTGTTGATTGTATCTGATTTGGACAACAGGATTTAAGGGGAAAGGCAGCTAAAGGCACCCCACTCAGGAATTCCACTGAGTACAAGAGTGAGGTTGAAAGGGACAGCAATGACCACAGAAGCGATGGTGTCTGGTATTTTCATTAAACTGTTTCCAGTGAGGTCCCTTTTTCCACGCTGTCACTTCATCCTCACAACCCCTGGTGACAGGCTCTAACATCCGATTATGTCACACTGAGGAAAATATGTCCTGCATTTGGGTTTGGGCATGGTCTCCCCAAGATCCACTCCCCTTGTCCCCCTCTTGGTGTCACCAGGGGTCATCTCCAGAGCTTGGTTTCCATGGGATTGTGGGGATGGGAATGGGGCAGGATGAGAAGGGGCTGACCATTTTAGCCAGAAGCAGGGCTGATGTCCAGCAATGCATCTCCCTCCCTTCAACTACTGCCTCTTTATTTATGTGTTTTTGATGCTATGTCTTTTTCATTATGAAAGTGAATACATGACTATTTTTTAAATGTTGCAAAGAAACATCACAAAAAGAAAAATTAAGGTCACCTGATCATGGTCACAGCTTAGTATAGGTTCTGCTACATTCTGTTTTCTACACATATTCTAAAAATTGACTTTGTATGTAAAAATAGATTTGCCATGCAGGGCACACACACCAGATGAGTTGTGACCCTGGAGCTTTGAAACCCCATGCCTGAATGGAGACAGTCATGGCTGTTCTGTTTGACACAGTTACCTTCCAAATGGTTTTGTAGTCCACAAATACACTCCATTGGAGAGTGGAGTGGGATGGGTTACATATTTTTTACATACTCCCACGTGCCAAGCATGGGTGCGTCCCCTCTCTGCATCTCCCCCTGCAGTTTGAAGAGAATATCATAAACATCTGTCTGGAGCTGCTCAGCAAGAGCCTGCACTTCCAGATTGACCCAGCCACAGACTGTGCCCTGAGGGGAAGCCCTGTCTACGTGAGCAGAGTGGTGTGTGCCATGGTGAGCTCCCCGGCATGCCTGGGGAGGGAGGAAGCCGTGCAGTGGTAGCCCTGCCTAAGCACTGTTGCCCCTTGCAATGGGGAATGAGTCGTCGAGAGGCAGGGCCCTCTGGCAAAGCAATTTTGGATGAGACTGACACCCGCATGTGGGTAACACATTTCCTCAACTGAGTTCTGAAATAGCTGGGTGTGGGCCATCACCTCTATTAATTCCAAATTGCATGTTTTGGGAAAGATTGACTCTAGCTCCAGTTTGGGAGATGATCTTGTTGTTCCCAAATTTCCTTTGCTCCGAAGTATTTTTAAAATTTCTCAGAGCCAGGTTCCAGCTTTGTAGGGAATGGGAGGACATGGGGTCAAGGGATAGGAACAGAATAATACATTAATTAACAGCGGAGCACAAGTTAGAATAACTGACCTCCACCATCATCCCTTTCCCAGCAGGTCTGGAAGCCCCAGTAAAATGAGGTCAAAAGTCCCCTCTGTGTCTCAGGCCCATGGGTCCCCCATGGCAACCCACACATCACAACTTGTTGAGGAAAGGAATGTTTCTAATGCTTCTGTGTATGGCTTATCTTCAGATCAACAGCAATGATGACAATGGGGTGCTCAATGGAAACTGGAGTGAGGATTATACAGATGGCACCAACCCTGCGGAGTGGACGGGCAGTGTAGCCATCCTGAAGAAGTGGCATGCCACAGGCTGCCAGCCTGTGCAATACGGGCAGTGCTGGGTCTTTGCTGCCGTCATGTGCACAGGTAGGAGGTGGACAGGAGCCTACAGAAAGACCAAAAGTATAGCAGCTCCAGCTCCTGTATGAGCCCTTTGAAGTATTGTTGTCCTAGTCTCACACAGTTCCCACCAGGGGACATTTGGAAGGAAGCCTTTTCCCTCTAAAACGTCTCCTTGCTGACCTCAGGCTTCACTTGCCTGAACTTATTTCAGACCATGGTTCTGAAGTGACACTCACACACTTCCCAGAACCTGGTGCCCTTTCCTTCTCTACTAAGGCAACCTAGCAGCATATTCCTAAGAGCCTGGATGGGAAAATGTCGAGGTTCAAGATAGAAATGAGATGAGAGCCAAGTAATTAGGAAACTTACAAACTGATCAGTGCCCTTTCTGGGCACAGAGAATGGGTTCTGCACATGGAAGCAAAATGTATATCTGGGCTGTAGTGTAGGCCATGGGGCTGGAGCAAGATAGCAGCCCAAGTAAAACGGTTTTGAATTTGGAGATATCCCAAGGTCAGGGAGCCTGGGAGCCTAACTCAGGCAAGGGAGTTAGGGGATGGGGGAAAATGGGAGGTCAGCTTTTCAGATAGGAGATAGATATTATATTAATAGAAGAAAAGCTAAAAAATACATATGGGCAAAATAAGGCGAATGGAAATTGGTTTGTGTGTGTGGTGAGAAGAGCAAGCAGGAGGAGATGGCGAAGAAATCTCAAGGGAAGTGATACCTGGAAATGAGTCACCACTGGAGAAGAAAGAAGGAGGCCAAGCTCTTGTTCCTGGTCCTCATCCTTGTCCTGCTCCCACGCCTAGGCCAGCTCTCAGCCTCTTGATGTACATACCCTAATTTGGGCCACAATTTGGAAGTGATCAGTTGTGTTAGCTGGGGAAAGGGGCCAATAAGGCTTTCACTCACAGGACTCTAGTTGAATCCAAGGAGGCCAGAGATCTGTCCATAACTTCATGTTTACTGTGTAGAAATTCCCTATGTGATAAAGCTTGATGTAGTCTGTGTGCATGTGTGGGCTGGGCCTCTCTCTGGGCTCCTACAGGAATGCGACAGCCCTGGAGGAAGCTCAGAGAGCCCCAGGCTGCCATGTAGACAGCACCAGGCCTCTGTTCCAGGGTACAGGGAGGTTTCTGTCAAGACCAACAGAGTGACTTCACACTAGTTTATGAGGATGATCAGTAAGTCCTGAGCTTACTTCTCTACAGCTGCTCAGCTCCATATTGAGTTGGATACTTTGAATGCCCAGGGATAAGAAGCAAGGAAATCGACAGTTTTGAAAGTCAAAATCATGGAGATTTGGATGAAGCTTGAGGTCTGAGTCATTCAGAAGACAGGCACAAGACTGACAGGCAGAGAATGGATCTTGTACAAGATAGAGAGGAAGCCTTCCAGTGTGTGGAATAACCTAGAGTCTAATGGGCCAGGTGTGTGTGTGTGTGTGAAGAAGGAATGAGCTGGATTTGGGTGTGGTTGTCTGGAACTGGGTGATGAGAGAAGTGGAGCCAGTGAATGGAGATTATGCAATGACAGTAGACCAATTAAAATGTTTATGAGAATTATGGCCCTTTAGTGACCTGGAAAACAAAGAGTCAGGGAAAGTGGGTCAGATGTGGCCCAATCCAGCTGCAGCTCAATGGGCACCAGCCTTTCCCAAAATGGCCACTGTGGTTACATATTAATAAATATAGCAGTCACTAATTCATCCAACAATACTTAATGAGTCTTTATTTTATACCAGGTCTCTGTCTCCCACCAAAGTTAAAGTCAAGGATTTTGTCAAACTCTTCAACCAAAAACAGCTCCCAGTGCACTTTTTAAAAAATTGTTATTGCCGGGCTCCGTGGCTCAGCCTGTAATCCCGCGCCTTTGGGAGGCTGAGGTGAGTGGATTGCCTGTGCCCGCGGGTTCGAGACCTGCCTGGGCAGTGAGACCTTATCTCTACAATAAATAAAAAAATCAGCCGGGCGTGGTAGCGCATGCCTGTAATTCCGGCTACTTGGAAGGCTGAGGAGGAAGGATCGCCGGAGCCCAGCAGGTCGAAGCTGCGGTGGCCGGGAGCGGCCACTGCACTCCAGTCTGGGCGACAGAGTGAGACTCCAACTCAAAAAAAAAAAAAAGATTATTATTTTATATCCACGATAGCTAATATTTATTGGGGACTTCTTCTGTGCCAAGCACTGTGCTAAAACCCTGACAGCCTAGAGTAGGGGTGAAGCACGTAGACTCTGGAGACAGACTGCTAAAATACCAGCACTACCATCAACTGGCTGAGTGACTTTGGGTGAGTCACTTAACGTGTGCCTCAGTTTCCTCAGATGTAAATGGGGAAAGTAATAAAATGTATCCCACAGGGTTATTGAAAGGATTGAGTGAGTTCACACCGGAGAGTGCTTAGAATAGTGCCTGGCTAGAGTGAGTGTTAAGTATGGTAAGTAGCAGTAAGTATTCATGTAAGTATCCGTAAGATTTAGCTAGGGTTATCTCGCTGGAACCCCAAAAGACCTGATGATGTAGGGTCTATCATCTCCACTTTACAGATGAGGGAACTGAGTGGCACAGTCAGTCTCACACCCAAGACTGACTGACTCTGCAAGCCAGGCTCTAACCATCAGGCAATACTGCCTCATGAATACCGTTAGCAGTTGCCATTTATCCAGCACCAAGTGCTTCAGAAACACACTGGGCACTTTCATTATTTCTAATTCTCACAACCATTTGCAAATGTGATATTATTACACTCATTTTACAGATGAGAAAACTAAGTCTTAACATGACCAAGTGACTCTTGATTGATTCTGAGGTGCACATGCCTCTCTGCAGTCCTACCTCTCAGTGTTGCCTTTCTAAATGTTGACGTATTGACTTCAACTTCCCATAGAAAAATCACAGAAGGAGGCTTTGTGTGCATCAAAGGTACAGTTATAAGTTTTTGATGGACTGTTTTCTTGGCATCCATTTAGTTGACGGTTCCTTGGGAATTTTAGAGAATTTCTGGCCTATCCTTCGTGTGCTCAGGGTCAGCTACCTCAGAGCCCTAGATCATCAAGCTCTTCCTGTTCTGGCTGTCTACTCCCTAACAAGGTTGTGACTCTCAGCCTTTGGCTGAGGTCTGGAAAGCAGCCGGGATGCCTTGCACTATAGCAAAGGAACACAGGGAACAGCAATATTCTGTTGCCAGAAACTCCTCAAAAGCCAGGTGTGAAAAAGCCACATCATGTATGATTCCATGTATATAAGATGCTCAGAGTAGGCAAATTCATAAAGACAGAAAGTAAACACTCAGGGATATGGGAAGAGATAATGGGGAGTGACTGCTCATGTTATGGGGTTTCTCTTTGAGGTGATGGACATGTTCTAGAATTAAATAGCGGGGATTGTTGCACAAACTGTGACATATTACAACATTGAACTGTACACTTTATAAGGGTGAATTTTACGGTATGTAAATAATATCTCAAGAAAGATGCTTAAGACAAAAACTAAGCATTTGGAGAATATGCCTAATCTGTTCTTGCCCATACTGCATAGAGTTAGGGGTTGAGTCAGGGGCAATGATGGCTTGGGCCGAGGGCTGGAAGATGCTCATGTGTGACTGTGAGCAGATCCATAGGTATCCTCTGTAAAATAAGTTCTCAGGTCCTTGGAGCTGCTGTGGGAAGGGTAGGTAGGAAACGTGGAGGGGATGGGAGGCTTCCTGATTGGGACTGGGCTCACCCCCTTTTAACCAAAAGCAACTCCATTTGTATGCCTTTTATATGTTGAATTCCCATGTATAATTGGCTTGCCTGTAGGGTACTCTGTTTAAACCTTTTTGAAAACCCCTGGGCTAGATGTTATCTAAGATTTTTTTTCTAACTCAGTTATGTAGTAGCTTCCATAAAGTACCTCATCTTCATACAATAACTCTTGTTCTTTTTGTTTTTACTGTGCCATTAGTCTCAAAGAAGGAACTTTGTTTCAAAACCAAGACCCTGTTGTGTTATTTTCACCAACCTTCCCTTAGATCCTAGTCCAAACTCTCTTTTGTGCTATGCTCTGACTTAATCACAAATCTACTAATATTTTCCATTGATTTATAGGACATCAAGATTGTATGGAATGTTTCCTTATAGGGTTGTTGGTTAATATGCAACACCTGGCACATAGTTTGTTTTACCTAAATGTTAGCTATTATAATTCATCTGATACTGTTTTAATTGCTGCCTCTTGGGCTCCAGAGGTTTGGCTGGGTCTTGTTGAAAAGTTTTTCTAGCCATCTCCCAAGCTTCGGTTTCTCATCCTCTGTACCACTGTTGTTCCTTTGAAGGAAGAATTCTTCCTTGCAATGTTTAGGACTAAATTAACCATATTTCTCACTTCATGGCCCTTGTCATAATTGGTCTGTTCAGGATCCTCTTTTTAAATAATTAACTAATTCCCCCCTTTTAAATCTCATAACCCACTTCCATTCACCTCCCCCTGTGATAGAGAAATCTTTTAATGTGTTTACTATGTGTCATAGTAGTTGAATATGTTCTCACAAAAAATATTATCTTTGTGCAATATTTTGTCCAGTATGTTTTTTGTTTTATATATTGCATTTCTCATCTTTAGATGTTCCATTGGGTCTTTTTTTTTCTACCTTCCATTTCTCTTCTCATTATGTTCATGTTTTCCTCTAACTCCTCTTGAGCACATTTACATTTAAAATGGCTCTTTTAGGGCAATCCCCTTGGGTCTCCTCCCACTGTGGGAGTTTTTCTGTCCTCTCAATAAATCCTGCTTTCTAAAAAAAAAAAAAAAATACTTCTTTTAGGCCACACACAGTGTCTCCCACCTATAATCCCAGCACTTTGGGAAGCCAAGGCAGGAGGATCGCTTGAGTCCAGGAGTTTGAGACCAGCCTAGGCAGCACAGTGAGACCTTGTCTCTACAAAAAATAGAAAAATAAGCCTGGCACGGTGGTGAGCACTTTTAGTCCCAGCTACCTGAGAGGCTAAGGTGGAAGGATTTCCTGAGCCCAGGAGGTCGTGGCTGCAGTGAGCTGTGATCATGCCACTGCCCTCCAGTCTGGGCAACAGAGTGAGACCCTGACTTAAAAAAAAAATAGCTCTTTTTGGTCCTTGTCTGCTAATCTTACCATCTCTGGCATTTCCGGATCTAATTCTATTGATTTTTAATATATATATATATAATTTTCTTTATTTTAATAGCTTTAGGGGGTACAAATGATTTTTAGTTACATGGCTGCTTTGTATAGTGGCGATTGATTTTTTTCCTGGTTATGGATCTTATTTTCCTGTTTCTTTGCTTGGTTATTCTTTATTGGATCCAGTTTATTTTACTATGTAGTTGAGAACTGGATTTTGTTTTATTCCTTTAAAAGACTTTGTTGTGGTATACCAGTAAATGTCTTGCAGATCAATTTGAGCCTTTGGAAGCTTGCTTTTAAGCTTTGTTAAGATAACTCCAGAGCAGTCTATACTCTAAGCTTAATTTAGCCCCACTAAATTAAGTCATGACTCTTCTGAAGACTTTATTAAATGCCCTATGCATTCTGAGGTCTCTCCATTCCATTACTTTACCTGGCCTCCTGGAATTTTATCCCCATGTTTGCACAGTTCATTAGTCAGCCAAAGACTTGAAGGGACGCCTCTGCAGATCTCTGGAATACTCTCTCTGTTCAGCTCTCTCTCCTCCATACTACTCTACCCTGCAAATTCCAGACACCTTAGCTTCCCTGAATTAAGATCTCATCTCCTCAGCTTGGTAAGATTGAACTCTGTTTGGGCTTCTCCTCCCTATGTTGTGGACTAGAAGCTGCTTCTAGGAAGTCTCTCGGTTGGGATCTGTCTGATATTCTTCTCATGTATGTGTTTTGGGAGGAAGACCACATAAGTAGAGTACTGTTCTCATTACATCATACCACGGGTAGATCAACATGGCTCTTTACTGCTGATATTGACCTTGATACCTGGCTGAGGTGGTTCAGCCTTTGCTGGCATGGAGCGGTGGGGGTAAGGCTACAGTTTTTGTCTGTTCAGTTGGTTTATCCAACCTGGAATCTAATTTGGAACCAAACATTGCATCTGGTTGCAATGCCCTTTGTGTCTTTTAATCTAGAGTAGATCCTTTATTCAATATGTGACTTTATTCAATATGAAGACACTGAGATAGTTGTCCTGCATAATTCTACCTTTTGGATTCATCTGAGGGCTTCATTGTATTGTTGGCCTTCTTGTGTCTTTCTGTTCCTTGTATTTTGTCATGGGAAGTCAGATATAAAAGACTGAAATATTCAGATTAAACACTTTGGCTAGAGGTTGTTCCTTTTAAAGCAGCTTTCTGATTGTCCATCCCCACATGTGCTTTGTCTTTTCTCCAGGTGACTGCCTTCTGTGAAAATGCAGGGAGTAGATTGTAGTGCTAATTATGAGGGAGACTCTTTTACCATGTCAGACCCCTCAGATAACACTTACCGATCTCCCACAGAGCCACAGAGTAACTATGGAAATTGTCCCAAACCATCTTCTGTTATGCCATTTTTGTCTAATAAATAATCCAGGTCCTACGCTCCGAGCTTAGCCCCCTAAAAGTTGATATCCTTGGTTCCATTTTCTATTTCTCCACAAACAGTGCTCATTTTTACTCCTTGAGTGACAGACTGAATTTAATGATCATGGTTTAGTTCTGAATTGCCCATCCCCTTATCAAAAAATAATTTTGGTAGAGCTTTCCCTAGTACAGGATAGAAGACCAGAGATTATCTTGGAAAATAGATGACATACCTTTGCATATTTAAGATACTGTGAAGGAAACAAGTAAGATTTCATTTCATTTCCATTGCAGATGAGAGAGAATAGTTCAAATATGACCTCATGATGGCATGCCTGAAAAATCAAGGCAATTTGACCCTCCGGTTATAAGGGGCACTCAAAGGCAAGGGAGGAGGAACAGGAAGTGATATTTTTATCATTTGAAGCTCAGCGGATCCAGGGAGAAATTAGATGATAAAAGTCATCATATTTACATGCAATGACTTTTACTCTATAAGCTGGAGCCTTTAATGTATCCTTCAGTATAAGCAATGGAAGCAAAGTTGACAATGTGAATTTCAGTAACTTGAACTCTAATTTTCCACTGATTTTTAAAATAAAATAAAATAAAATAAAAATGGAGCTACATTTTCACATGGCAGTTGGAAAAAGAATTGGTTAGTCGCAGTCAGTCCTGAAACATACTCAGTGTTTAATACACCATCAGGACAGTGCCCATCACCAGTTAGAAGTGAAGTTGTATTCCTTGAAGGAAGAAATCAATCTTTCTTTCTTCCTTCCCTTCTTTCTCTGTCTTTCTTTACCTCTCTCTCTCTCTCTCTCTCTCTCTCTCTCTCTCTCTCGATAGGGTCTTACTCTATTGCCAAGGCTGGAGTGTAGTGGTACAATCATAACTCACTGCAGCCTCAAACTCTTAAGCTCAAGCAGTCCTCCCATCTCTACCTCCCAGTTGCTGGGAATACAGGTGTGTGCCACCATGCCCAGCTAATTTTTTAGAAGATTTTTCATTGAGACGGGGTCTTGTTATATTGCCTAAGTTGAGACTTGCATCTTTTCTTATTCTCTGCGTCTAAACCACTGCCTCATCCATAGCAAGGACTTGACACTTCACCTAATGAAGTAATGTAATTATTAATGCCATGAATGTGGTGTAATATATCTTGAGAACTCTGTAGTCTTTTCTAACATTGAAATCTTGTCCACCTTCGCCCAAGTGTCACCATAAGAGTGTGTACGCATATATATACATGTATACAAACATACATGCCCCATATGGGTTTCTCTTTTATAAGGGACTCAGATCCCATAAAATTAACAATGACAGGTCACCTAAATCTCATGTCAAACTGTGAGTCATTAGGCCAATAGTCTGTAGAAACCTTGTTTGTAGATTAAAGATACCTTACTTCAGCAATAATTTAATGAGCATCTACACTGTACCCAGCACTGTACAAGAAATGAAGAAATGCAAGAAAAGTATCTAATATGAACCCAACTCTAGGGGGACTTATAATTTGATGAACAAGATAAGACAGGTATATTTAACTATAGAGGACTTAATGTGGTACAGGTAATTGAGATTACGTGAAGGCACGAGAAGGGACTAATATGGTGTGGAATATTTGGTAAACACGTCAGAGAGGAAGGAGCAGTGAGACTGAGGTGTGGGCTGGGATGTCCAGTGGTGTTGTAGTGGTGTGGCCTGTAGTCAAAAGCACAGGAGGCTTTGAGATCAGAGAAACATGGATTTGGATCCTGCTCTGGCTTTCCTCTTTCTGCCATGTAACATCACCTCTCTAAACTTCAGGTGTCTCATCTTTAAACTTGAGATAATCATCTTTAAAGTTGAAGAAGACTGAGATAATGTCTGTGTGGTGCTTGGCACCAGGCCTGGCACCTAAGGTGACGATGATGTCCTTGACTAGACAGGAGGACTGGAAAGACTGAAAGACAGCAAGGTCAGTTGGGAATGTGTTCAGTGAAAGCAAGGTCTCTAGAGAGGCCCAAGATTCAAATTCAGAAGTCCTGGACACAGGTGAGAGATAAAGTCATAGAATGGATGAGTTCTTTGTGGGAGGACAGAACAAGAAGGACAGAGAGAACAAGGCCCCTGGAAACACGTGTGTGGACAACTTTGGTTGCATAGATCTGAGCACCATTAATTCCCTTTGCATGATATTGAAGCTAATGCCTTGGCTTCACCCTCTGTGTAAGAAACCATTCCTAATCCTCTGTAGCTTCATTCTGTTCTACTATGACAGAATCCAAGTCTTCTCACAAGCCATGATGAGGAAAGAGTGAGAATGGATCAGTGCAAATCCATCACCCCTCAAAGCTTAGGCTCTACAGACCATCAAGCTTAGCACAAAGCATAGCACAGCCATTAGGACAGTGGGGTGTTGGAGTGAGAAATCACCAGAGTGGGCAAAAAGAGTCACAAGACATCATAAATTCATCCATCAGCAAAGATGCAGCAGGTATCTACAAAATGGGCCTTGCCCTGTATTGTTAAAGACTAAGTAATGACGAAGATGAATAACACACAACCCCTGCCCTCAGGAAGACAGACTCATAAACAAATCATTATAAGCCGTGTACTCTGGTCTAATAGAAAACTTCAAAGTGCTTCAGGACCACCTGTGTTAGGGTGGAAAAGTGACTATCAAAACATGCTTAGCAAAAATGGACACCACTACTGACACTTCAGGGAGCCATTCCTGAATTCCTCCGTCAAGGTGGAGAACTAGAGGAGGCTTGCTCTCTGCTGCCTCCCTGCCCACCCCTCCTTGGCACGTTCTCTTGTTACCGTGAGTGTCATGCCCCCTCCTGACTGCCCACGCAATGCTCCTCTCCTGCCTCACTCCCATCTCAGTTTCCTTCAGTGACAACTTTTCAACCTTTAGCCTCCCCTTTGAGGCTGTCCTGTGTCACCTCCACCTACAACCCACTTGTCAGCTCTGCCCACTGCCTGCCCTAGTTCTTTGACCTTGTTCAGACCTGCCACTCAAGGGAAAGCTCAAGGCTCCCCTTTGGGCCTCTCCTCCCCTTCCCGTGCCACATCAGAGGTCTGTCCCCACCCTAGCCTGGAGAGACTTTGTGCCAAAGTTCTGTCGAAGAAGGATCCTCAACTAAAATCTATAAGCATTTGCATGTTTGAACTAAAAATTCTAACACTTTTAAATGATAGTATTGTAGAGAATCCTTAGAAATATCTACGTTTTTTTTTTACTCAGTTGTTGTACCTCTTAGAATCTGTCCCAGGGAGGGAGGAAATATTGATATACAAAGATATTTGTCACAGCATTATTTACAACAGGGGAAAAACTGGAAACCAATTAAATATCTAAAAATATTCACCACTAAAAATCTTGCTTTTGGCAAATATTTAATATCATGGGAAAATGCTTGGGGTGTGTAATTAGATGAATATACTAGAATGTTGAACTGTATGTGCACTACTGAGAGGTAGACTCAATATAGAATGCAAGCTTAGCAGTGAAACCACGATTGTAATGATAGCTCTGCCCCTTACTAGCTGTGTGACCTTGGACAAGGGAGCAAACTTTTCTTAGCCTCTGATTCTTTGTCTTCATAATAGAAATAATAAGAGCAGCTACCATGCAGAGTTGTCTTGAGGATAATGCATGTGAAACCATTAGCACTATGCCTGGCTGGTAGACACTATTATTGCTTTTATTATTAAATTGGGTGGGCTGTCACTGTTGGACTTGAGGGGACAGGGATCCCCAGGGCATTTGATAGTGGGATGGGACTGGGAGTTATTCTTGTACTTATAAGAGCACAGAATGGGAGAAATATGGCAGAAGACAAAAAAAAAGAAGAAGAAGAAGAAGAAGAAGACGTTAGCTGGCAAAGGGAATATATGACCCTCAGGAATAAAGACAATACTCTACCTTCTTTCAAGCGCTTCTCACCAAGTAGATACTCTTATTTTTCTAAGATTTTGTTACATGATTTCCTTTCCTTCTTTGCTTGATCTATAAAGCTTTCCTTGAATGATTTCCAAGGTAATATACCCAGGGAAAAGGGAGAACACAAGCCACAAAGCTCTTTGCCTGAGAATATAATTATCTCTACCAATAATTCTAACCACAGGGAGGATAGAATTCCAGCTATTTGATTTGAAGATGGAGATGTATGGCCAGAAGAGAAATAAGACTGAGTTAGGCCTCTAAGTCTTGCCAGAAGAGAGACATTCCTATCCCACCCTGCTGGCATAACCATGAGAACCCATGACTTGCTAGACTTTCTGCTGGCTCTGACTGTTCTTGTCTGGGCAGCTAGCATCCCAGCCTTTGCCCGGAATCTCTCCCATGAGGCTCAGGAAGTGGGAAAGGAAGTTGGAGATGTCATCAACCTCGTGCCCCAGACAGCTCCTGCCTGGTCCTGCAGATACTAAATGAATGATTTCCCTAGGTCCAGGGCCCTAAGTCCTGGAATCCACAGAGTTCCTGAATCCACAGCCCACAGATGGTTTTTCTGCCCTTTCTGCAGTGATGAGGTGCCTCGGAATCCCCACCCGTGTGATCACCAACTTTGACTCCGGCCACGACACAGATGGAAACCTGGTCATAGATGAGTATTATGACAGCACGGGCAGGATACTGACGAATAGGAAGAGGGATACTATCTGGTGAGAAACAACCTCTCAGTCTCTTTCTAGGACCATAATTCAGAGCCAAATGCCTTGGCAGGAAGGAGGGCAGGACCGTGTGGCCATGAACCCCATTGTGTCCTCCACCCCACCCCACCCTTGTCAATCCCGCCTTCTCCTCTCTTGCCAATCTTCAACTGGGAAACAGCTGAACAAAGCTAATTTAGAATCATTACTTCATAAGAGCTCTCTGCCATGGGTTTTCCTCTTGGTCACCTCCTTCATATAATACTCAGTCTATGATTCTGCAGGGACCAAAAAAATATTTCCCTTCACCCTCTGAAGGTTTGTTGAAAAATCAACTCACAAAAGGCAGACTAGTTGGAGAAAAGGCATAGAAAATTTATTAACATGTACACGGGAGCCTTCAGAATAAAGACCCAAAGATACGGGGGAAATTGTCTATTTTTATGCATAGGTTTAATGAAGTATGGACAACTGTGTAGAAATATGATTGGACGAAAAGGGTATGATCTAATAATGCTAATAGACTGAGCAGGGAAACCCAGCAAGGTCTGACTGTCTAGAGTCTTCCTGGCTTCTCTGAGCAGCATTTCTTCCTTCTGGGTGTGGGGCAGGACTCTCTCTGGAATGGGGGGTCTTATGACCTACAGTCAAATGAAGTCAATCAAATAATTTCTTTATCCGTTTTTTACACAAAAAAGATGAAGAAGAGAAAGTTACAGTAATATTTTTAGGTTTTTATGATTGGCTTTGGGGGAAAAGGGGTTTCTGATTTCTATGAGTTGCTTAGGGGAAGAGAGGTTTTAGTTTCAATGGCTAGCCTTGGGGGTAAATGAGATTGAGAGACAGGAGGGCAGGAAAAGGCAAATAAAAAACAAAACAACAACAACAAAATGCTTTTGCTTCTAAGACCTTAATATTGTTTCCTGAATCCCAACAGTTCTGGTCATAGGACAACCATACCTCAGGACACAAAGACCATGATTGCCTCTGTGAGTCAGCAACACACACAGGAAAAGGACCATTTTGTGAGAGAGAGTGAAGGATTTGTAATTTCAATGAACTCTGGAAGCAGTCACTTTCTGTTTACAAACTGAGTCAGCAGAGGGAAGCTCTTTTCTAGAAGGCAAATATGGGCTCACAGGAGGAAGACTCATCACTATTCACCCACAGAGGTTTCAGCCCTGTGGTCGACTAAGTCTGTCTTTCTTTTTTTTTTTTTGAGTTGGAGTCTCACTCTGTCGCCCAGACTGGAGTGCAGTGGCCGCTCCCGGCCACCGCAGCCTCGACCTGCTGGGCTCCAGCGATCTTTCCAAGTAGCTGGAACTACAGGCGCGCGCTACCACGCCCGGCTCATTTTGATTTATTGTAGAGATGAGGTCTCGCCAAGTTGCCCAGGCAGGTCTCGAACCCATGGGCTCAGGCAATCCACTCACCTCAGCCTCCCAAAGGCACAGGATTACAGGCTGAGCCACCGAGCCCGGCTAGTCTGTCTTTCTAATAGTTCAGTCACTCATCCATCTTGCCTCACTCTAGAAAGAGCAAACATTACAACCTCTCCCTTAGCTCCATTTGACATTGACTCCTCTGGCTTCTCTCTCAGGAATTTCCATGTCTGGAATGAGTGCTGGATGGCCCGGAAGGACCTCCCTCCTGGATATGGAGGCTGGCAGGTGCTGGACGCCACACCTCAGGAGATGAGCAATGGTGAGCCCATCCAGAAGAAAGGCAGAACCCAGTCCCACGGAAAGTGCCCCTGCCCCTGCCCAGCCCTGTAACAAACGGCCCACCAAGGTTCTCCTCCTCTCCTTCAGGCCTCTACTGCTGTGGCCCTGCCTCCGTCAGAGCCATCAAAGAAGGAGAAGTAGACTTGAACTACGACACTCCCTTTGTGTTTTCTATGGTGAATGCTGACTGCATGTCCTGGCTTGTCGAAGGAGGAAAGGAGCAGAAACTTCACCAGGACACAAGGTCTGTTGGCAATCTTATCAGCACCAAGAGCATCTGGAGTGAGGAGCGGGATGACATCACAGAGAACTACAAGTACGAAGAAGGTATGACTAAGCCAGTCCTACTCAGAGTCCAAGTCCTTGGGTACCTTCCCCTACCCCAGGGAACAAGAGTGTGTCTGTGGAGTAGGACCCAGGTCCACTGTATCCTCAGACATTCAGTTTCGAGGCCCCAGTTCGGTTGTCCCAACTGACTCACGTCCTCACATCCACCATCATGCTGTAGCCCATAGGCCAGTGAGTTCCCTCCACAAGATGTTCACATGGATTGTAGAGCCATTCACAACAGAATATGAATTATTGCCCCTGCTTTCCCCCCAAAATCAGCCTCCCACTGAAGATGGCAGAGGATTTAGTAAATACTCTCCTAGTAATTAATTTCATTTATTCCATTTAACTTATTATTTAATTAACTGTGTTTCACTGAGTGTTTGGAAGACAGGCCAGACCACCAGCCAGCACCCAGGCAGATGTAAGGGCAAAATGTTCACTCCCACACACACGCCAGCTGGGGCCAGCAGGGCCAGAGGATGATCCTGAGGTGAGAATTCTGGCTCAGGGCCAAAGGAGAGGCTAAGTTGGTCCGGTATAGATGAGTTCCTGGACACCGAAATGGGCCAACCACTAGGTTGAACCACCAGGGAGCCAAGCAAAAATACCCAGACCATTAAGGCAGAAGCAGGATGAGAGGCTAGAGCTGAGATAGGGAGGGGGCGGAATCTGAGGAGAAGCAAGACAGGAGGGTGGAGGAAGGGGGAGATGGAGCGATTGCTGGGAGTACCGGGGAATGGGTGTCTGTGGTTTGTCTACATGGGCCCTGGAAGCAGACACAGGGAGGATCCAGAATTTCCTGCCTGGGAAGAAGGTATGTGGTAGGAGACAAGTACCAAACACAGCCAGCAGTGCCATCATCCCACCTCTCCCCATTGACCCTGGCCTTATCTTGGTTGGGTTGCCCCAGAAACAGATCCTGAGGCAAGGTTTCAGATGCAAATGGCTTATTTGTGAGGCAATCCAGGAAATACTGGTAGGAGAATGAGGAAGTGAGACAGGGAAGGGAAGAAAGCAAATGCAGAGGTGTTTTTGAACCTGTTTGCACCACGGACAGCTGGCCTTTACTTCTGCTGGGAGCTCTGGGAGGGTTGCCAAGGAAAATGCAGAATGGAGAATGCTTTAGTACAGCTATGGCCCAAATTACTTGTGGTTTATCTGAAATTTGAATAAAATGGCCCTGTGTTTTTATTTTGCTAAAGCTGGTAACCCTACAATTGATTCAGTGTAAAGTGTAGAACAAATCTGCAGATTTATCCCATCAGAGAGGCAGGGGAGCTAGGATATTTATCTACCAACTTCTGCCGGTCATGGATTAAGGGTTATTCCTGGGTGGTGAAAATTCCCTAGCACTTCTGGTCTGCCATATACATAGGCTGAATCTGCTCTGGTGGCAGAGAAAGTCTAGACAGAGTTTCAGGGGCTACGGTGTGAAAGTAGGGCTTGTGGGCACTGAAATGGCAAGCGCCATTTGGACAGGACATTGACAGCATTTGCTGACAAGGTCCACAGCTTTTCCTGAGAACTTGGGGTGGGAGAGTAGAATTACATTCTGGTGGGCCTGAGTATCTACTCTGTTTGTGGCTCCTTGGGCCAGCAGTATTCTGTCTCCTACCAGTCAGCCTGGCAGAGTCTGGTTATCAAGCAGACCACAAATGTGCTAAATCTGATTCTCATCTCTCTGGGACCCCTCTTACTAAAACAAATGTTTTAAGATCTTCTTCTACTTGGAAGTGGGGTTAAAACAACCTCCAGAGTAAAAGTGACCTCTGCCAAAGGAGGTGGCGGCAAATGCACTGAGTGGGTGGGGCTGGTCCCTGGGGATAGTAAGTACTCATAGAAGCAGCTTCTGAAATTATAAGGGACTCGTGGGAAAGTATTCTGCACATACTATGCATAGGGACCCTCTCCCCCACGAAACTGAGCAGGGAAGCCTGGGCCACTCTAGGAACTCTGCCTGAATATCCCTATCTCTATCTCTATCTCTATCTATATCTATATCTATATCTGTCATCTATCTGTCTGTCATCTATCTATTTCTTTTACCGTACTTCTCTTCCTCAATTTCCAGGAGTTAGTCTACACCTGACCAACAATCTGGTTCTGAAACAGGACATCACATCATGCCCTGCTATCTTTAAAAGGTTTATTCCTCATACTTGTGGGCCTTTGTTTCTCCTTTGAGGATGTCAGGATACAGTCAAGTGGTCATGAGCACAGGTTTTGGAACTGAGCAGATTTGGTTTCCACCTGGTCTCTGGTCCTTGCCAGTTGTGTGACTTGGGCAGGTGACATGATCTCTCTGAGTCTCCTTTTCCTCATCTATATATGGAATAATAATAATAATAACAGCAATAACAATACATCTCTCTCATGATTGAGATGAGGATGAAAAGTGTGAAGTGCTCAGCAGAGCCTGACTCAGAAAACATGTGAGGAATGGGAGGGACTGTTTGTTTCTGGAAATGAAGGTTTTAAGCTGTTGATAGAGATGTTGAGGGTGGGTGTTCAGGCAAGGCTAACCCCAGGTCAGCCTGGCTCACAGCTGGTGTTGTGCTCTATTCCCTCAGGTTCCCCGCAAGAGAGGCGGGTGTTTCTGAAGGCTCTACAGAAGCAGAAGACTGGAAGGTCCCAAGTTTTGCAACCTTATGGGCCCCCAACACTGAGCCGAGGCAGTCCTTGGAGCCTGGATACACGTTCCCCTCCACCCAGTGATGTCGTCCAGGTCTCCTTGAAATTCAAGCTGCTTGACCCACCCAACATGGGTCAGGACATACGTTTTGTCCTTCTGGCCCTCAACATGTCGTCCCAGTTCAAGGACCTCAAAGTGAACCTGAGTGCCCAGTCTCTGCTGCATGATGGCAACCCCCTGTCCCCATTCTGGCAGGACACAGCATTCATCACACTCTCTCCTGAAGAAGGTATGGGTTCTGGGTATGGACATGGGACAGACTGTGAACGGAGTTGGTTGTATCAATGCCAGTGGGGTCAAGTCAGCCAACAGGGTTCTGGGGACAGACCCCAGGACACCATTATTCCTTCTGTCCCCTCCAGCACTGATGTTGCCTTCTTCCTGCTCCTACCCTTTTTCTCCTCCCTTCCTTCCCTCTCTCTTTCTCCTGCACTTTCTCCTCTCACCCTCTTTTCTCTTCCTCCTTCTTCTCCCCCTCCCTTTCCTTTACTGCCCCAAGGAAAGTACTTAGTCTCTCTAGGGGGATAAACTTGAGTTTAGAGTCATCTTGACCTTGGTTGGAGCCTCAGCTCACCCATTCACTAGCAGATTGACCTCGAGCAGTCCATTTTGTTTCTCTTAACCTCATTTCCTTCATCTGAAAAGCCAGTACCTGCTTCACTGGGACTCAGTACATGTTGGCTCCCTCTACGCTATGGAAGAGGCCCCAGACCCAACCCAGACTCTGCTGATTTTCTCAGCTACCCTCACCTTATCCTTGTGTTCTCTCTCCAGCAAATACCTACTCCTGCAAAATCTCCTATGCCCAGTACAGCCAGTACCTGTCAACAGACAAGCTGATCCGCATCAGTGCCATAGCTGAAGAGAAAAACAGTCTCAAGAAAATCCTAGCAAACAAGATCATCACCTTGACCTACCCAAGCATCATGGTTAATGTAGGCAAGAGTCTTGCAAATGGCATGTGGGGCCCCTTGGAACCAGCTGGGAGGGAGCGAAGTCCTCTGAGAGGGCAGCCTGGACCAGCTCAGAAAGGCATCCCCTCCTTTCCTTTGCCTCTTCTGGTGCTCCAGGGAGGGGGTTTATCTGAGAGGTCTTTATTCTCTTGCACCATGAGAGACTCATGGCCGGACCCTTAAGCAGGTGCCGTGGACAGTAGGAGAGGTCCTCTCTTTTGCCACCTCCTGCTGTTGTCCTTCCCCGGGGTCAACGTAAAGAAATGTAAGCCCTGATGGGAGGGTGTCAGTTGGAGAGAAGATCCCTGCTGGAAGGTCAGCTCGGACTTGACTTGCCGTTTCCTGACTGTGCATCCTTGGACAAGCCCCTGGGCCTCTGCATCTTGAACTGTTGGAAGAGGGGATTAAACCAAATGGTCTCTGAGGACCCCTCCTGCTCTGGCACTCTGTGGGCTACTGAGTAGGAAGACAAGGGCTCACTTCCTTTCAGTGCTGTCTCCTCAAGACCACCCAGCCTCCTAGACCCTGCCAAGTGACCCCATGAAGCCCCCTGGTGGGGAAACTCAAAAGTTTTCTTAGAACTTGGGCTGATATAGCACCTTAGCAAAGAAGCAATATATATATATATATATATATATATATATATATATATATATTTTTAAAGATGTGTGGTACATTTCAGGGTTAGGTGTACAAATGTTCATTATGCAAGTACCCTTGTTGATGAGATGTGCCTCCCCCTTCCCCAGCAGATTCACACTACTGCCAATCCTGACCCCCGTCACCCCCCACCCACCCTCCACCCAGCAGTTTCCCACTACTGTCAAACCTTTTCTTATAGTATTACGATAATTGATCAAGGACTGCTTATGAGTGAGAACATGTGGTACTCAGTTCTTTGTTTCTGGTGATAGATCACTCAGTATTACAGACTATCTAAGTCTATCCAAGTTGCTGTGAACTTCATAATTTTGTGCTTCATTATGGCTGTATAATATTCCATCGTGTACATGTACCACTTTTTTTTAATCCAGTCCTCTTTCGGTTGGTTCTGTGGTTTTGCACAATACTGCAATAAACATATATGTGCAGGTATATTTTTCATAGAGTGATTTGAATATACCTCCAGGTTTATTCCCAGTAGGGGGATCTCAGGGTTATATGGAAGGTCAATTTTTAGATCTTTTAGGAATCGCTGAACTGTTTTCCACAGAGGTTGTACTAGTCTGCACTCCCACCAGCAGTGTAAAAGTGTTCCCTTTTCCCCACATCCTCTCCAGCAACTGCTGTTTTTGAGTTGATGATGGCCTTCCTGACTGGAGTTAGGTGGTATCTCAGTGTGGTTTTAATTTGTATTTCTTTGATGATTAGTGAGGCAAGCACTTTTTCATGTATCTGTTGACCAGAGCAATACATTTGAAAAGAAGTGACAAGAGAAAGGAAAAGGATCTTGAGTCTTTGGGGGCATCAAATTGTGGGAAGCTGGGTATATGGAAACTCATGATGGATAAAGGCAAGTTAGTAAAGTTTATTGTAAAGATTCCTCTGGTGCTGTCTCCAAGCTGATTAGGGTCTAAGGTTGTCTCGGTGTTTTTTGTTTTTTTGAGTTGGAGTCTCACTCTGTCGCCCAGACAGGAGTGCAGTGGCACACTACCGGCCACTGCAGCCTCGCCTTGCTGGGCTCCGGCGATCCTTCCTCCTCAGCCTTCCAAGTAGCCGGAACTACAGGCGCGTGCTACCACGCCCGGCGAATTTTTTATTTATTATAGAGATGAGGTCTCGCCAAGTTGCCCAGGCGGGTCTCAAACCCGCAGGCTCAGGCAATCCAGTTACCTGGGCCTCCCAAAGCGCTGGGATTACAGGCTGAGCCACCGAGCCCGGACGTCTCAGTGTTTAACTTTTCTTCTTCCTAATAGAGAGGGAGTGGGATCATCTTTGTAAATTTATGTCCGCTTTTAGGCAAATAGGAGAACAGAGAGCTTCTCTTATATCTGTTTCTTCTCAACAGTCTTCAGCTCAAAGTCATCCTTATGACAAAGTTGCGTATCTTGGGGTGGCATATCCTGCCACTCCAAAAGAACAGTGCTCTCCATAAATGTCCATGACTTGGAGAATGAGGACTAATTCTCTGTTTCTTCCCCTGCTCTGGCTCTCTGTTTAGGTTCTAGGAGCAGCCGTTGTGAACCAACCACTCTTCATACAGGTGATATTTTCCAACCCCCTCTCAGAGGAGGTTGAAAACTGTGTGCTGACCATGGAAGGAAGTGGCCTCTTCAAGAAACAGCAGAGAGTCCTGTAAGTATTGGGAGTGTTCAGTTTCTCCCATTTTTTTCCTGGGATTAACACTATCCTTCTTTCTGGACAGGGGCTTTAAGCCCAGGCTCAGAATACTGGGAAGGGAACACAGACACTCTCCCTTCCACTCAGCTTGGAAGCTGAGTGGAAAGGGGCTCTGGAGGTATCCTAATGTCTATGGTTTCCTGACATGCTCCATTCTCTGCTGCAGCATTGGAGTCCTCGCACCCCAATACAGAGACAGCATCACTCTGGAGACTGTCCCCTTCAAGAGTGGCCAAAGGCAGATCCAAGTTAATATGAGCAGCAACAAATTTAAGGACATCAAGGGTTATAGGAATATATACGTAGACTCTGGGTTATAAATTCTGGGACAATGAGCTGGACATGTGGGTTTTAACCTTCAGGAAAAGGAGCAAGTTCAAATGGAAACTCTGCCATTCCCCACCACAACAGTTTCCCAGGGCTCTGGTACAAGCAGTGGGGGGTGCCAGCGATGGATAGCTCCCTGTCACCTGCACAGCTCCTTGGGACTCTGTTCAGGGCCCGGGAATTCCATGGAGTCTCATTCAGAAGTGTGATTTGACACAGAGGTCAAGGATTATGGTTGAAATTAGCCATGACCTACTGCCCTCCACACATTCTGGAAAGAAGAGGATTGGCTGAGCAACTCGCTGCCATTTTGTTGTTTTAATAGCTAATTCCCTAGTACCAATAAACTTCATCACTTGCTCTTATCTCTTTTGCCCCATGTAATCATCACTTTCTCTACAGCAGCCCACCACCTGTTTTCTGGATTCTCGGAGTGTCCTATTGTTTTAATGCCTGAGCTCTTTCATTCATTCAAGAAACATGTATTCAGTGCCCAGTATATGCCAGGCACTGTTCTGAGTATACAGGGACAAGGCAATAAACAAAGTCCTCACCCTCATGGAGTTTACATTCCAGTGGGAGCAGGGGAAACAGACAGTCAACATGTCAATAAATAAGTGAGATACTTACAGATGGTATCTCAGTCATAATCCAACGAGGAACACAAAAACCCATGCAGGTGTTTTTTTACATACTACCTGCCATTTTTGTGTCTTGGGGAAAAAAAGTCTGGGAGATTTTTCACCTTGGCCTTCCTTTGAATCATCCTTTCCCATATCACATCTGAGAGGTCCCTCCATTCTAACAGTACCAGCCTCTTTCCTCTAAGTTCACCAGTGCACTGCAGTCCTCAATAACTTCGGGTTGGCTGGGGTTCAAGATGTAAAGCCAGCCAAATAATGAGATGAGGTAGATTTTTAGTGGGGAATGAAATACTCCCAGTTTTCTATTGGTTGCAGTTTGAGTTTATGGGTATTCAAACTCCACCCTTTCTTGGTCCTACTGATCACGAAACAGCTCCAATCATCCATTGTCTCCTCTTGGATGCACCTGCTTTCTCTGGCACTGCGCAAAGTTCTGCAGAAAGAAAGCCATGATGCACCTGCTCTCCAGGCAATGGCTATGTGGCTGAGATATTTGTCCTGTTAACTGCATGCACATTTAATAAAGAAGTGAAAGACTTCCATTGTTTATAAACAAAAGAGTAAGTGTAGTTAATCAGAGGGTGAGAAGGGGGTGTGGTAGCAATTGCGTAGTAGATAAATCGTCCTGTTAGAGAGTGGGCTCAGATCAGGAGCTGGTGGCAGGCACCTGGAAGTAACCTACAATTATTTCACCCTATAATTATTACCTGACAATCACGAGAAATAGTTTAAGGAGAATGTCACAGAGAGAAACATCTTATAGACCTCTGGAGCACTTGGAAGATTTCAGTTACTGTGCCTTCGGACTCTTTCATGGGTCTTGATTTAAACAGCCATTAATTCTTTCATCCAACAAATACTTACCAAGTTTCTGCTAGGGACCGGGCCCTGAGCCAGGTAGACCCTAAGGACGCAAGAAGGACCAGGGCTTGCACTCAAGAAGCTCAAGTCTAAGTATATGGAGAATGAGAAATAAATGGGAGGTTATGTATAACCAGTTATATAACCACTGGGATAAGCTCAGGGTGGGTGAAAGCACAAGGAGAGCCAACCAGTTCTGTCTTGGGATCATGGGTCAAGGAAGGTTACCTAGAGGAAGTGGCACTTAAGTTGAAAAAAGACCAGTAGTTGGTCAAAGACGAAGAGATGGAAGGAGAGGGGGTGGGGTAAAGCAGCCAGGCACTACAAGCTATTCAGATGACAAGAGGTCATAGTGGGAAAGAACAAGTAGCAGGGGGAGAAATGAAACAAGAGGCAAGTGATAAACAGAATCAGGCGGCAGTTTAAAGAGTTTGGGTCATGATCACCTTCAGGCATCTGTTTCCTCTGTCTTGGATCACAGTCACGTCCTGTAATGGCAGGGATCAGAGTTGATTCTACTTTGAGACCTAAGCAGACTTCATGTGATTTAAGAAGGACAAATAGTTCTCCACCCTTGTCTGCCATAGGAGCTTGCCATTCCCATCAGAGTCACTTTTTTGAGTCACAGCAGCCTTCCTCGAATGCAAAGCTTGTCTTCCACCCATTCATTTAACATTTTTTGAGTGCCTAAGTACCAAATGTTCTAGACATGGGGAATAGAGCAGTAGACAGAGCAAACAAGTTCTTTTCCAACCAATCCCCAGCTTATAAGGTCTTTTCCAACCAATCCCCAGTTTCCAACCTCACAATCCCCCCATTCCCCAACCCTAATGGAGTTCAGCATAATTGCCTTCTGACAATACTCAGTTCAGCTTCAGGCAAAAAGGAGCCTTGTAAATGGTTGTTGAGGGAATTTACTTTTCCTCTAGTGTGTACCCTTGGATCTGTAGCCAAGATGCCCTACCTTGCCATGACTAAGAGATGGGCATGTGACTTACACTGGACCAATCAGAGATACTTCTCCCAGGACTTTGCAGGGTAAAGTGAGACAGAGAAGGGGGAAACCTGTAGCCCATCTATTCCAGACAGCAGGGACCTAGAGCCACATCAGCCTTCTGTTCCTACTGCCCAGATCCCTGAGTTCCCCTTCTCCTAGTTTTGAGCCTGACTTTCCTTTTTCCTATCAGCCTAGGAGCTCCCTCTTACTCTTGCTTTTTTGTCCAAGTTGACCAAAATTGGTTTGCATTTGCAGTCAGAGGACTTTATCTGGTTTAGAGAAATTAGGCAACTTGTTTAAGATCACACAGCAAGGTCTGTCTGACTCTAAATTTCTACTACGCCATGCTGCCCAGTGCTCCTAGAGGTCTGCCCTTTGGTCCTAAAGGTGTCTTTGATAGTGCCAGAAGCTAGCCTAAAGCTCAAGGAAGTGGCAGAAGTGCTCCTCTATCCCAACCTTGTGAAAAACTAGAGAGGCTGGACTGGCTGTATAGAAAGGGAAGGCAGCAGCAAGAGCAAGACTTTGTTTCCCAGACCCTGGTCCTTCTTTGGTCTCTGGCCCTCCGGGGCCCATTGTTCAGCTTTTCTCCTTTATCATCTGCCCACTGACCAGCAGGCAAGTGTGCGCCTTGTACCACCACCTCTCTACCTGACTTTCCAGGATCCAGGGACCACCTGGTGCCAGCTTTGGGCCTTCTACTCTTTCAGTACAGACAAAAGGAATTTGATTGCAAAGTACTGATCTCAGACACATCCGGCTTTCTTCTAACCCCATAGGATGGAACTTGGCCTCAGACTACATGAGAGCTTCCTGAGACGGAGCAGGCCACATGTTGGGCATAGCAATGGTGTTTGGGGAATGTTTGAGCTGTGATAGTGAATGGGTCTATGGGAATGTGAGAAAGAGTTCTGTAATCATAGGTAATGTCAGGCTCTGGATGATGCTAATATCCTCCAGAGAATTTTCTTTCTGGCAGGTGGTCAGGATAGGGGCAGAGCACCATAATTAAGTCTGATTTAAAACCAGGTTTCGGCCTTTTATAAAAGTTGGCCTATTTCTAATTTACCTTGACTCCCAGGGGATAGCTCTTCTGGGATCCCAACCAAAAGCCTAGGGTGTTTATTGAGGCCCCTCATCCTTGGTGACCCTGGAACTTGAACTCCACAAGACTGTCAGAAGACTCACTCAGATGCTCAGACTCTCATTTGCCACTTAGGCATCAGCAAATGCCATAGATGGAAAAGTGGCCATCAGCATCAGGCTCATCTCTCTGTGCTCCTCTTCTCCCCAAGATTTTGGTCCCTCAAATTCTTGCTGCCTTGATGCCTTTGAGTAGATATTTTAAATATTTTATTCAGTTTTTCTATGGTAACAAGCTAGTCTGCTGTATATAAAGCAGAAATTCTTGACAGATTTTCAAAAGAAGTTTGAAAAGAGAGACCTTCTCAGTGGTGGTTTGGATTAAGGCTCATGTGAAATCAAACTTGTGAGATTTGAATAGGAAGACCTCAGTTTAAGGCTAAGCTTTACCATAGGCTGTGAGATATTCGGAAAGCTTCACTCCTGGAAAGTTTAGAGATATGTTCCCAGTGTGTGGACAGCACATGTGTAGGTAGGTTATAATGTGCATTTTAAGCCTCATCCTTTACTCTATTTGGGCTCCATCTTTATTATTTCAACGTGTGCATCATTTTAATATGCTCTTCTGCAATATCATGTTTCATTGTTAGTCTTCTTAATTACTTCTGGAATGAAGCAAAATATTAATTGATCTATTCAATAATTCATTCAGATCCCACTTCTGGGAATATACCCAGAGGAACATAAATCACTCTACCAAAAAGACACCTGCACACATATGTCCATTGCAGCACTACTCACAATAGCAAAAACATGGAACCAACCCAGATGCCCACCAAAAGTGGACCAGATAAAGAAAATGCGGTACATATACATGATGAAATACTACACAGTCATAAAAAAGAACAAAATCATGGTCTTTGCTGCAACATGGATGCAGCTGAACACCATCATTCTAAGTGAACTATCACAGAAACAAAAGACTGAATACTGCATGTTCTCACTTGTAAATGGGCCCTAAACATTGGATACTTGAGCACAAAGGCAGAACAATGGATACCAGTCACTACCAGCAGGAGGAGGATGGTTGGGGAAATAAAGGGCACACAACTACCCACCAGGTACTATATCTGCTACTAGGACGAGAAGGGCTCTCTAGAAGCCCAAACCTTACCTGCACGCAATTTACTTCCGTAGCAAATCCTCACACGTATCCCACAACTCTGAAATAAAAATAAAAATTTCAAAAATAATTATTCATTCAGTAAAATAAATGTCTACTCCCTGAATCTGTTTTCTCAGCAATAAAATTGGAATAATGATCCCTTATGTAGCTTAAAAGATTGAAGTTCAGATAATATGAAATAGTGTCTATGAAAGAGCTTTGTGAAGAAATGTGCCAGCATAACAAATTTATGTGGACCTGGGAGTTATGGTGAGTATCTTCCTTCTTTGTCTTCTATGTCTTGTCCATTAGCATGTCATCTCCATTTAGCCTTCTACGTTTCTATCAAACCCACCCATGACTATCTTTACCGACACCCCGACCAGGCCACCATCATCTTTCACCTAAGCCATGACAGTAGTCTCTTATTGATCATCTCTCTTCCCCCTTTGCCCACTCTAAATTGTTTTTCCTATTTTAGCCAGGATAGTGTTTCAAAAATGCAAACCTGATTGTTTTACTTCCTTGCTTAAACTACTGTTCAATGGCCACTCAATGCTCTGAAGATATCATCCAAAATTCTCAGCTCAACTCTGCAAGATTAAGCCTTTGCCCTGGCTTTCCCCATCACTCTCTGTGATGCATGCTCCCTGGCCTTCTTGCTTTTTTTTTCTTTTTCTTTTCTTTTCTTTTTTTTTTTTTGAATTGCAATCTCACTCTGTCGCCCAGGGTGTAGTGCAGTGGCACACTCACTCACAGCTACCCCAAAGTTGACCTGCTGGGCTCAGGCAATCCACTTGCCTCAGCCTCCCAAAGTGCTGGGATTACAGGCTGAGCCACGGAGCCCGGCCGGCCTTCTTTCAATTGCTCCCTGCCTTAGAACCTTTGCACATATTATTCTCTCTCCTCCCACTCCACTCCTTGCTATCTTACCTAGCTAACTCCTATTCATCCTCCCTATTTCTCAGCTTAAATATCACTTTCTCAGGGAAGACTACCCTGAAGTTCTGAGAGCTCAGAACCTCTCTTTTCTAGCATTTATCACAATGACAGGCAAATAACTAATGGTGTAAGCACTTAGTAATGTCTGTCTCCCTCTGCTGGAATATAAACTCCTTGGTGGCAGGGTCACTTCTATCTAATTAACTACTGTATTGCTAGTACCTGTTATAGTTCTTACTACTCAATAGGGCTCCAAAAGTATTTGTTTCACAAATGAATAAATGAACCCTTCTTGGGTAAACACCAGCTGAGGGTTTATTTTTCTGCCTAGGCTGGGGAGTTGAAAGGTATAGGTGCCATAGGAAGCAGAAGGATAGAACTTTCTGGTCACCCTGCCTCCATCCCCTCACATCTCTCAATCACCTCTCCCCAACTCAACCAAAACACAGCAGTATCTGTCTCATCATGGGCTCCCCAAAAAGCGCCCAGTGGAAATACTGCCAGAGACTAGATATCTGTGACGCTGTCATGGGAACTGTACCAGGAACGAGCAGATTCTCTTTGCTAGTACCAGAAGTAGAACAAATTCCCCTGAGGGAAACCAGCCCACAATCTCTCCCATTACCCTCCCAGGTAGGGGGCTTTCCATGGTAAAAACAACAGCAGCAACAACAGCAAAAAGCACAGTTCTTTCAGCCAGTCTTTTTTTCCCTTGAAAGTTTTTATTTTTTGAATATCAACACATTAATATATACTCATGAAACCAAGATACAAAAAGGTATACAAAAAACCCCTGCCCCTAGGTACTGAGTTTCTCTATCTAGAAGCAGTAACCTTCCAGAAATATTTTACATAAACACAAGCAAATTTGTATATACTCTCCCCCCGACACCCTTTACACAAAGGAAGCATACCATTCATGCTGTTCTCAAGCTTGC
Source organism: Cephalopachus bancanus (assembly GCA_027257055.1). NCBI lineage: Eukaryota > Metazoa > Chordata > Mammalia > Primates > Tarsiidae > Cephalopachus > Cephalopachus bancanus. Next base: position 608,979 of record JAPVLO010000148.1, on the reverse strand, counting down.
TTATGCCATTAACAACATAGCCTAGAGATTTTTTTCATATCAGTTATATAGAGCTCCTTCATTCTTTTTCACCTTTATGTGCTTTATATAATATTCTATTGAATGCACATCTCAAAATTTGTCTAATGCTTTATGGATGTTTAGATAGTTGCTAATCTTTTGTTATTTTAAATATCAACACATTGGATATACTTGTATACATTTTATTTTATACCTGTTCGATTGTTTGCATGATAAATTGTTGGGAACGGATGTGATGTGGAGAACAGACAAACACTGTCACTGTAACAGGCCTTGAGTAAAGGCCTAAGCAAAGACAAGATCTCACTCAATGGCCCCAGACTCATAGACAAGGTCTTGCTTAAAAACTCTACATCCTAGCCAAAGGCAGGCTGTAAGGGATACAACCTGCTACACAAACAGAGTCTCAGATGCGCACACATCCAGGTGCACATAACATAAATAAAGCCTTAGCCACAACAAGATAACTGTAAAACTGCTCGCCTTCTAGGTGACAACATAATTCCACTGTGGCTCCTACACAGATCTTAAATCCCTTCAGGTTTGTGCTTAATTATAAAATAAACATGCTGAGCTATTTCGGGGTCACTTCTCCTCCATCAGAGAAAAGTGTTCCACCTGGCCCCAGCTTCTCTCTATGTCTTTGTGTCTGTGTCTTAATCTCTCGCCGCTCTCTCTCGGGACCACTCGGGACCACATGGCAGCTGCGCAGGCCATGACATCTGGCACCTGAACAGGGACCCCAGCACGAGAAACTCCTAATCTCAGGCAAAGAAATGCTCTGAGAGAGGTGCGCACCTAAAAATAAGGGAAGATAAGGAGCAGATTCAGTTTCAGCTGGGTATAAAACATGGATAATTGTAACTCCCAAGAGAGGAGTCTGTATGTTCAAGTGTTAAAATCTGTACTTTGGGCAAGAGATTGCCCAGTTAAAGGGTCTCAGTTAGAGAAATGTTTAAGTTTTGTACAAAAAACATGCCCTTGGTTCCCTGCTCAAGGGACAGTTAATTTGGATACTTAAAACAAGGCTGATAAACAACTTAGGGGGCCAAGTTCCCCTCAAGCTTTGTTCATTGCCATGCTAGCCATCATCACTTATCAGGTTAGTAAAACAAAGAAAAATCCTTACTGGATTTATTTCCTAGACCCTCCCATTCTTCAACCCGCGCTGCTTGGGCTTTGCCAACAGTCCCCTTCCTAACCCTAAATATAAGTGATACATTGATGAAAATAGTTTTGTTATTAATGGAGAAAGGAAGGCTAGATATGCCATGACAACCAGTACCAAAATGATTAAAAATACACCTTTGCCTCCTGACACCTCAAGACAAAAGGTTAAACTTATTGTTTTGGTTAAAACTCTAAGGTTAAAAAAAAATTTTAAAAGTTGTTGATATAAGATATGTTTTTGGTAAAAAATGATTAAAAAATAATTTTACATAAAAAAGATTCTTATATGGTACGTTTTTGTTCTATAATAAAATGGCTGGTTATTTTAAAATGTATAAAACAAAAAGTTCAAACATGTCAAAAAATGGTTTAAATATGTCAAACATGATATGTAAAAGTTTATAAAAATATTTAAAAATTCTATAAACACTGAAAGCTACAAAAAGATTCTATTAATTTGCCATTAATATCAAATACACTAATACTAAGCCAAAATGGTACTCAAAGACCAAAACATGACCTTCTTAATTAACAATCTCCAAAAAAATTTTCTTCTCTAGACAACGGGGGGGGGGGGAAGAGACAAAATTCAATTAGCCCTCCCCCACTGCCTTTATTATAAAAAAATTTTTTCTTGTTAAAATATAACTACAGATAACTTACCAAAAAAATTTCAACTTACATTAATAAATTAAAGACTTTACTTTCACTTTTCCAACATTGTTTTTGAGACAATAGCCTTTTTCATCATCATTTACATAATAATTTTTGTGTATGTTCTCGCTCAATATTTTATTAAAACCAAATAATATTCAGTTAAGGTCCTGCCGTTTCCTGTTCACGCCCTTAAAAATAGATAGATAGAGACATCTCTACTGCCCATTTTAACAAAAAATTGGTACAAAAAATTAATCTTCACCCCACTTTCCAAAATCATAAAAATATTTCCAAGGCCAAAAATAAAAAATAAAACAGATAAAAAAATACATTTTTTCTCTTGTTCCTAAACCTTAATACAATCATAAAAAAATAAAAACCAAGCTTTAAAAAAATACATAGTTTAAATAAAAATTAAGTTTGCTAACTTTGTCTTTTCAAAAACAGATTTCCTGGTGCCAAATATGGGCAACTTGGCGAGACCTCATCTCTACAATAAATCAAAAAATTAGCCGGGCGTGGTAACGTGCGCCTGTAGTTCCAGCTACTAGGAAGTCTGAGGTGGAAGGATTGCCGGAGCCCAGCAGGTCGAGGCTACAATGGCCGGGAGTGGCCACTTCACTCCAGTCTGGGTGACAGAGTGAGACTCCAACTCAAAAAAAAAAAAATCTCATAACACAATCAAACTTGTCTAAAATAAAAAAAAATTCACAAGGCCTAAGACATCATACATTAAAACTTAGTTAAAAAACACCTCCAAGACAAAAAGAGCCACAATAACATCAACATAAACCTGCTCAAACTCCACCACAATATTCTAGACATCCAAAACAATAAAAATCCTATCTTACAACCTACTCAAATAACACAAAATCTTCTTAATGATCTCAAAAGATTCAATTCCTTTAATATGTTAAAACATTCCAGCAGGGCTCGGTGGCTCAACCTGTAATCCCGCGCCTTTGGGAGGCTGAGGTGAGTGGATTGCCTGAGCCCGCAGGTTCGAGACCCGCCTGGGCAACTTGACGAGACCTCATCTCTACAATAGATCAAAATGAGCTGGGCGTGGTAGTGCGCGCCTGTAGTTCCAGGTACTTGGAAGGCTGAGGTGGAAGGATTGCTGGAGCCCAGCAGTTTGAGGCTGCGGTGGCCGGGAGCGGCCACTGCACTCCAGTCTGGGTGACAGAGTGAGACTCCAACTCAAAACAAAACAAAACATTCTGCTTGATATATTCTAAATTTTTCATGTTTGCTCTAATCCTCCTTTATTTTTTGCCAGTTAGATGCAAAATCCTCCAATGCCAATTCACAGCCACCACAATAACTGTCCATCACCTACATTTAGAAAACAAAAAAGGGGTAGAGATGGGAGTAGATGTAACATGGGGAACAGACAAACACTGTCACTATAACAGGCCTTAAATAAAGGCCTAAGCAAAGACAAGGTCTGGTTCAATGGCCGCAAGCTCATGGGCAAGGTCTCGCTTAAAAGCTCTACATCTTAGCCAAAGACAGGCTGTAAGAGATACAGCCTACTACACAAAACAGTGTCTCAGATGCCCACACATCCAGATACACATAACATAAATAAAGCCTTAGCCACAACAAAATAACTATAAGACAACTCACCTTCTAGGTGACAACATAATTCCTCTGTGGTTCCCACACAGACCTTAAATCCCTTCCAACTTTCTTTGTGCTTAATTATAAAATAAACATGCTGAGCTAGTTCAGGGTGGCTTCTCCTCCATCAGAGAAAAGTGAGCCACCAGGCCGCAGTTTTTCTCTATGTCTTTGTGTCTGTGTCTTTCTTTCTTTTTTTTTTTTTTTTTAGTTGGAGTCTCACTCTGTTGCCCAGACTGGAGTGCAGTGGCTGCTCCTGGCCACCGCAGCCTTCACCTGCTGGGCTCCAGCTATCCTTCTGCCTCAGCCTTCCCTCTGTGTCTTTCTTAATCTCTCGCCCCTCTCTCTCAGGACCACTCAAGACAGCCGCGCAGGCCGCAACAATAAATATCTAGAAGTGGAATGACTAAATTAAAAACATAGACATTTAACTTTTGGTAGATACTAATTAATTTCCCCGTTATGGACTGAGTTTTGTCCTCCCTGCAAATTGAAGTCCCAACCCCCAATGTGACTAGATTTGGACATAAGGCCTATAAGGGGGTAATAAAGGTTAAAGGGGGTCATAAGAGTAGGACTTTAATCTGAGAGAAATGGTGTCCTTATAGGAAGAGGAAAAGACACTAAAGTTTAACTCTTTCTGCATGTACACAGTGAGAAGCCATGTGAGGACACAGTGAGAAGACGGCTGTCTGCAATCCGGAAAGACAGGCCTCACCAGACACCAAGCTGAAGTCAGCAACCTTGGACTTCAAGCCTCTAGAACTGTGAGAAGATAATTTTCTGTTGTCTGAGCCACCCGGTCTGGGTTATCTTGTTATGGTAGCCCAAGCTGACTAATATACCCTCCATAAAGGCTGCAGCATTTACACTCCCACCAGCATTATAAGACAGAAACCGTTTTCCCAAACCATAACTAACTCAGAATATTATCAACCTCTTTTATCTTTGCCAATCTGATAGGTGAAAAATAGGATATCTCAGAGTCTGTTTTATATTGCATTTTTATTAAGAGATAGGGCATTTTTCATGTATCTGAGAGATAATTTTATTTTCTTTTCTGTTAATTGTCTAACACGTCTTTCACCCATTTTTTCTATTCATTGTTATGCTTTTCTTATTGATTTATAGGCGTCTTTTATATTAAGAAAATTAACCCTCTGTGATATGAGTTCGAAACATTTTCCCAATTTGTTGCATATCTTTTAACCCTGTGAGCTTTTCATTTAAAAGAATTTAAGGAATCGGTCCATCCCTTTCCTTGCTTCCCTCCCTCCCTCCCCCCCCCCTCTTGCTTTTCCCTTCTGGCTTTGTCTCTTCCCCCTTCTCCTGGTCCTGTCCCTTGCTTCTTATCACTATCCCACCCTCTTTCTTGCTTTCCTACCTCTCCTCTGTCCCACAGAAAAGAACACTTTTTTTTAGGAATCAAATATCTCTATATTTTCCATATGAATCTGGGGTCTCACATAACATTTTAACAGAGTTTCCCAAACTGATTTTTTAAAATTGTCTTATATTTTCTTCTAATACTTTAAGGATTTAGTTTTTTACATCTAGAGTTTTCTCCACTTGGAACTTATTTTGGAGTGTTGAATAAGATAGGATGTCAACTGCATTTTGGCAAGCTAGTTGTCCCCAAACCACTTACTGATGAATCTTTATTCTCCCTGCTGATTCGAAGTGCCATATTTACCATATATTTAATGCATATGTTTTAAAATATGGACTTTTTAGATTACAGTAATGTCATATTAGGTTTTAACAGCTAGGAAGGCCGATCATACTTTATTACTGTCTTAGAAATTTCCTTTTGAGCCTTAGAATTTGTTTATCTAGTTTCAAATAGCATCTTTGTGGTATTTTTATTGGGAATGAATTAAATTTGAGATCAGTTTAGGCAGTAAGAACATTTTATGATGTTGTGTCATCCTATTCAAGACTGTGATCTGCCTTTTTATTTGCTCAAGGCTTACTTTGTGTCCCTTAATAACATTTAAAGATTTTTTTCCTGACAGCCTTACACATTTTTAATGTTTATTTTCTTTTTTAATTTTAATCCCAAAGACATCAAAACTATTTGTTATTATTGTTAACTGCTGTAAGTTGGGTCTTTAATTATATTTTCTTTAAAAAAAAATTTTTTTTTTTGAGTCAGAGTCTTACCCTGTCACTCAGGCAAGAGTGCGGTGACATGATCACAACTACCACAGCCTCATCTGCTGGGCTCAAGCAATCCTGCCTCAGCCTTCCAAGTAGCTGAAACTACAGGCATGCGCCACCATACCTGACCAATTTTTTGATGTATTGTAGAGACAAGGTCTCACCAAGTTGCTCAGGCTGGTCTCAATCCCCTGGGCTCAGGCAATCCTCTTGCCTTGGCCTCCCAAAGTGCTGGGATTATAGGTATGAGCCACTAAGTCCAGTCTAGTTATAGTTTCTAACTGGTTATTGGTTATAGGTAATGAAAACTATTGGTTTCTATAATTTTGGTGCTAGCCAGCTTACTAAATTATATTTTATAATCATTTTTTAGTAGATTTGTGTTTTCCGGGTAAAAATTATATCATCTTCAAATAAAAAAATTAACTTCATTTCTTATGAAGAGTATTTTTGGGGGAAGGTAGAAAGCAGCAGTTCTAGTTTTTTACATAATAAGATCTTTCAAATGGATAATAGTTCAAAATTTTAAAAGTATAAAAGGGATAGCCGGGCGTGGTAGCACGAGCCTGTAGTTCCAACTACTTGGAAGACTGAGGCGAAAAGACCGCTGGAGCCCAGCAGGTTACTGCTGGGGTGTGAATGTGCCACTGCCCTCCAGTCTGGGCAACAGAGTGAGACTCCAACTCAAAAAAAAAAGTATAAAAGGGTAAACAAACAAAAATATTATCTTTCTACCCCATTTTCCATATTCTCCCCTCTCCCCTCTCCCCATATGCAACCAATATGGTTTATATCCTTCTATAGACATCCCGTATATATGCAGGCAAGCACAGCTGCCCCGAGAGTGCTTTTGGTGACACAGTCTCAGAAGCCCAGGTTAAAACTTGGCTTTAGAAGGCCAAAGAAGGTCAAATATGAGTTCCTCTCCTGTGTCTTGCCTCCTCACTAACTGAACAAGAATAAATTGAAAAGACACAGGGCCTGAGTCCCAAGATAGTTCCACACCTTCTCTGGTAGAGTGTTCCAGACCAGGTAGGCTTGGAAGACTTGGGGCCCTGGTTTCTGTTTTTAGGACATTTATTTTTCATCAACAAATTCTACCTCCTTATCTGTTTCACACAGATGAATTCCAGACACACATGTTCTCTCTATTGTCAAAACAGCCCATGAACATCTAGCAACTTGCAGCCCGTGATATGTTTGTGGCCTGAGATTTGGAGTTGAATTTGGTTCTCCTGTTTGTGAAGTCATCTCTTCTAGAGTCTTCCATTTTTGTCCAAATAACATCTCTGAGGATTTCTTAAGGACACTGAAACAACAAAGTCTTCTCTAGTTAGTAGATCTTCCCCATCCCATCCCATCCTCCAGGTTTGCAAGTCATACCCCTGCCTGGGCCTCCTGGCACAAGAGATAAAATGAAAAGGGTTACTCCCAGCAGTTGGTCCAGGAGATACCAGCAGGGAGTTTGTAGGAGAGGAGAAACCTGTCAGGGTGCTCACCGGAGGAGTGGAGAAAAGTTTGGTTATTTACAGATTCTTAAACCAACAAAACTATCTCCGCCATTTTCTGTCTAGAAGACAGTCTAAGAGAGGGAGTCCAGAAGCAACAGTTCAAGACAGACATTTCCTGCAGTCAAGTGGATGAGAAGAGCAGCCTGCAGCCATGGGACAGGGTGAGCCAAGCTAGCTCTCCACATGTATTTTCATTAAAGGAATGGAATGGATGGTGGTGGAGGTGATAGAGGAATGCCATGGGGGCTGGCGATGGTGGTGTAGGTGCTGGTGAAGGTGGTGTGGCTGTGGAGAGGGGTGTGGTAAGTGGATGCTGAGGGAGATGGAGGTGAGGGTGGTGTGACCATGGTGTAACTATGGAGTGGTAATGAGGTAGGTCATTGGGGTAAGCTGGTGGTCATAGTTGTGATGATAATGGGTGAGATGGTGATGGTGGTTAACATGGATTTATATTCTTATCCCAGGATCATCATAACATGGCTGTTCACAGCTCACCGAGCTGTGGTACAAATGAGAGATACCTTGGGAAAGCATGAGGGTATCATAGCGTCAAGACCAAACAGGAGAGAAGGGAAGTGAGAGTCAGGCAATCCAACTAAATGGGTCACAGGCAGACATAAAGCAAAAAGCAGGTTGAGGTCATCAGAGTCAGGGCACTCTTGATAGGAATTAACTATTATCTCTTGGGGAAAGGAAATGAGCAGGCAAAGGGAAAAGATGGGGAATTATGGGGACAGTAGGAAGCAGCAGAAATTGCCTCACGTCCCAACCCTGGTCAGCCAGTCTGGTAGGTGGAAGGTAATTGAGATCAACACCTGAGAGGGAGGGGGGAAAAAAAAGAATTCTGGATGAATTCAGACTATCAACTCAATCATGCCTTGTGCAAATAGGGCAGACACACCAATAAGTCATCCTTTTTACTCTGTGGTGACCCAGACAAATAAAAAAGCTACTCAATCAGTGAGACAGATTTGAAGCTATCAGGAGATTGTCAAGTCCAGACCCAAACAAGAGGACACCTCAGATCACCAAATTATTTCGAGGTTGAAGGTGGCAGAGGGCCCAATAGCCACCAGACAAGATTCATCAAGTGTCAGCTCCATGGTCATGGTGTGCTGGAGCTGGCTTGTGCTGGCTTATACAGGCCTGCAAGAACCAACTGCTAAAATTTTAGGAATCTTGTGCACCAGTTCTTAAACAAGGGCATTATTAAAAATTAAATTGTATAAAATTATGAGTAAATTATATTAAAAAGACAGATAAGTATTCTAAATGTATCACTTTCTAACTATGCTACTGCTTCATATTCTTGAAGGAAGTATTGTTATCTGTATGGTAGAAAAACCATATAATGCTGTGCTATTCTGCATGTCTTCACAACTCTGCACTCAATGACAACACATTGATTACTTGAAGTTGGCCGTGGCGGGAGTATCTACACCACAGAAAATGGCAAATACTACAACTTAGTACTCCCTCTCTCTCCATCCCCCAAGCCACTTGTTAAACTTGAGGGACACAATGAGACAGCATTGGGGTATTGAAAAGCAGAGAAGAAGGAGGGCGGGATACTGGACACTGTGCCCATCAGTGAATCCCTTGAAGAGCATTCTACTTAATCTCTGCGTTAACATGACTTCTCATTGGACTGTGAATCAAATAGAAGAAGACCCTGGGAAAGCAAGAGGGTGTCATAACCTCAGGCCCAATGGGAGAGAAGGGGAGGTGAGACAGGGAATCCACCTAAAAGGGGCAGAGGCAGACATGAAACAAGAAGCCAAGCAGACTTAGAGAATGCAGAACACTCAGGAGCCTCTGCAAGGGCCCATCAGCAGAGGTGGAGGCTTGAGGCCCCTGCGGTGCATCCAAGAAACTAACCTGAAGGCCGTCTCAATGTTGTCGTCCATTCATTGGTAGAGCAAACGCTGACTGGGTATCTACAGTTTTATATGCACTGCTGGGGTAGAGGTTGTGATATGAAAACGACACTGTACCTTGGGAAGCTCACAGTGAAATGGGTTGTAGAGAGCTAGGCAGGTGATGGCTATAAAATGGGATAAGTGATGAAAAGAGTGGAGCAGAGTGTGGAAGCTCAGAGGACCAGCCTATATCAGGAGGAGTCAGTAAAGGCTTCAGAGGCAGGTGCCTTTGGGTTCTGGAAGATGAGCAGACACATGCCAGCTAGAGAAAAGATAGGTCAAGTCTTCTAGACAGAACCAGAGTCCAAACAAATTAATTCTAAATAGCGGCTTTTGCTGTACCACTTATGGTCATCACGTGGATTCACATACACCGAGGCTTAAATAATATGCCTTAGGACAGGACTGATTGCTCACCATGTCACCATTCAACCTAGCTCAACCAGTCTGCAGAGGCAGGACTCATCCTGGTGCCCAGCACCATCTTTGTGCTAAGCAGAGAGGAATCACTTCTGGTTTCTAAAAGCTGCTGGACTTCAACTTACAAACTCCAACCATGCCATGACTATTTTATGTAGAACTGTGGCCTGACCTAACCACTGATAGACAAGGGGGATACAAGGGTACAAGGGACATCCAGAAACATCAGGACCAGAGGTGCAGGGAGTTTCCTTCCCTCCTCTGCATGCTTGCACATTTCTTCATATTCAACAATGTCAGTTCTTTTCCTCTAATTTTATATGGTGGGCATCTTCTATCCTTTCCATCACAAATGAAAGAACAACTAGCGAAGGTAGGTTGTTTTCCTTTCTTTCTTCATCCTTCCCTTCTGCTCTTGAATTCTATGCCAGAAAGTTTGAGAACTGAAGGAAATCTGAAGTAGGTTTACCCTGAATTTGCCAAGACGTGACTTGGAGCCCAAAGGACTTTGTCATCAGGGTCAGATCACTTCCCTGAAGATTCCATATCTGAAAAAAAAGCCATATTTTCTCCTTCATAGCAGCTGAGCCAGTGTAAAAACTGCAGACTGCCTTTCAGACCAAAGAGATCGCCAATGGTCTCCTGCCATCGAAGAAATGGAAAGTCCATAATTCTTTTTCTGCAAGAGAAACTTTCCCCCCAGTATTGTGCCTTATCTTGGGCTTGCTGAGCAAATCTTTTGGCTCCCTGCTTTTTTTCCTTCCCTCTGTAAAATGAGAATTGACTGATAGACTGTCATGATACTCTTGGGCCATCTCCTTGAAGAGCTTTCCTGAGTTGAATGGTGCCATGAGTTTGGTGAGACTTCAAGTCAAAGAGCCACCACACGCAATCTTGGGTGAGTCAGTTCCATGCTCAGTCTCACTCTCCTCATCTATAAAACAACAGAATTGGACTCTGATCTCAAAACCAGTTCCAAAAATTATCTGATTGTACTCCAGGAAAAAATGAATAGGGATGACCAAGAATCTGGGTTGCATTCGTTGCTTATGGATTGAGACCAGAAAAGGAAGTCAACAATGAGAACAAGCATTGCTCTCATTAATAATAATAACGGTGCCATCTTTACTAGGTGTCTGATGCTATGCTAAGTGTATTATATACATTACCTTATTTAATTCTCACAACTCTTCAAGGAGGGATGGTTATTCTAAGGAAAAGGAAATCGAGGCTCAGGATGGTTACATTACTTGCCTTGGCTTTCATAGCTAATGAGTAAGTTGAGTTAAGGTCTCTCTGACTTTAGAATCTCTGCTTTTATTTGCCACATTTACCTAGACTCCACAATTACTCTCTTTTCCACAATAGCCCTGGGTATCAAGAGCTGTGACTTCCAGGCAGCAAGAAACAATGAGGAGCACCACACCAAGGCCATCAGCTCCCGGCGCCTCATTGTGAGGAGGGGGCAGCCCTTCACCATCATCCTGCATTTCCATGCTCCCATCCGTACATTTCTGCCTGCCCTGAAGAAGGTGGCCCTCATTGCGCAAACTGGTAAGGGAACAGACCTTGACCTCTTTGGCAGCATAACTGAGGGGTTTTCTCTCCAGCACCCTGTTAGGGAACTGAGGGGTAAATGGCCCACAGTGGCAGCTGGGCCTTAAGAAGTCCTGCCCACTTGGTAAGGTCATTGTGAGGATGCCACATGATAATGTGTATAATAAATACTGTGGTGATTCAAAGGTTGCTCCACAGCATTATCAATAAGGGGTTTTTGTTTGTTTGTTTGTGGTGTTTTTGGTTGCAAATAAAATATCAGCTTTATAGAAAACTCTTAATGGAATCTAACCCAGGCTAAACATAAACATAGCATTTAATTGCTACTATTTATTGAATCCATACTGCATGTCAGGTTTGGGCCGAGTATGTCACATGTAATGAGTCAGTTCTCACGTGAACCCTGTGAAGCAGGTACTCTTATGCCCGTTTCACAGACTGTGAATCTTTTCTAAATGGAGGTCCACGGGTGCCAGAGCTTGTGCTCTCCCATCCCCCTTTACTGATGGCCCTCATTACTAGATGGACCTCGTTCATTCTCCTCTAAAGTCAGTTTTCACCTGCTCCATCTTTGTAATACTCTGACTTTATTACCGTGAGTTGTGACCAAGAAGTCCAAATGACCAATTAATCACTGTGTGGCTCAGGAGAGCAGCCTTCCAAGACCGACAGGACCCAAGTCACGTTCCCGATTTCTAGTCTGGAGGACCGAAAGTGGTGGAGGGCAGAGGTGGAGGAGAGAGACGCCCAGTCCTGGACCATCTCGGTGACCCCACCCGCGGACGCTGTCATTGGCCACTACTCGCTCCTACTGCAGGTCTCAAGCAGGAAGCCACGCCTCCTGGGGCAGTTTACGCTGCTCTTTAACCCCTGGGGTAGAGGTAAGTTTGGACCTGAGCCAGCCTGGGCTGCGCAGGGGCTCAAGGCACTGGAGCTGGGGCGCAGCTCTGGCAGGAAGCATCTGCCCCAGACCCCTGCTGGCAGCCCCCTTTAAGGGCAGCACTAGCATTCAATTAGTTCCAGTGCCCTCTCCTTGGATGAATGGGTTCTCAGACCCAGGGTCCTGTCTTGTTGTCACCCCTGGCAGAAGCAGCCTGGGACTTCTCACTGGAAGTGAAAGTGTGTCTCACCAGCAGACCTGGTGCTGACTCGGGCTAGTTTGGTCACAGGAACGGATACTCATTGAGATGACCATAGGAAAGCTACCCTTTATTATTATTATTATTAATTTTTTGTTAGTTATCCTTTATTATAACAGTACAGAGGCAGGAACTGGAAAGGGCTTCAGAAATCGGGTAGCCTGAAAGATAGGCTTCTCCATCTTTCTCTCCTCTAGTCTGTCTCCGGAGTGCATTCAGGTTTTGTGGGGTTCATATCCCACAAAAAAAGCTTATGTAGTTTGAGGGATCTTCTTTAAGAAAAACAATATAAAATTTTGAATTGCTAACCACTTCTCCCAACCAGGGCCTAGAGGCTTGTGTTAGTGAGAGAACTCAAGCTTTGGCTTCAGCTTCACAGTAAATCTACCATTTTGTTATCTTTGTTCCTCTCCACATGCTTGTTCTGTTCTTACTCTTCATTGCTGGGCATTCTCCATATTGTGTGATTTTCAAAGTGACACTTAGTTGACTTCAGAGAGTACTCAGGATGGAAGGACAGTAGTTGAGGGCTCCTTGGGTCCCTTTAGGTTCTGTGATTTTAAGCCACAGATTTTTCAGGTCTTCTTGATTTCTAATTCCCTATACTTCTGTTGCCTTGAGTACCTTCATCCCAGTTGAATGCCTGGAGGGCCCTGGAGAGGTATGACCTAGCAGCCCGTCTGGATGGTTTGGAAATTCTTTTTTTTTTTAGCCCCCAGGAACTAGTCAAACCATCCCCCACTTCACCCCAGCCACCAGATCAGAGAGTTAGACACTTGGTGAGCAAGGCAGCACATCTGCTTCCCAGAATAGGTGATGCGCTTCTTAAAAGTCACCCACCCCCATGATACCCAGCCCAACCTTTGGATGAGAAAAGCAAGAAGGGCACTGGGAAGAAATCACTTCAAACTGAGGTGTTTGGCCCCAGGATCTGTAGGGCTCTGCGAAGTACCGTATAAGAACACAGATAGCACCACCCTCTTTTCCACTTGGGAGCAGCCCCTTTTATAAGGTTCCCAGCCTATGAATAGGGAGGGTTCTAACGATCATTATATGATGGAAAATTTCCTTTTGAGTTCAGGAGAGAGCCTCATCTCCAAGTATGCTGAGACTGAAATGGCAGAGAACCTCTGAAAATATCTTTATCACTTCCCAGATGAGCAGACTCCCACTTAGACTCCTCCAGAGTAGAAATCCAAGACTCTGACTTCTACTTCTCAGCTCCACTGTTCCTCCTAACCCTGTCTTGCCAAAGGCAGGACCCTGAACTCCTCTTCCCTCTGCTCATTCCTGTCAGCCTATGCTTAACTGTGTTCTTCTCTGAAACACCTTTTTCTGTTACAAATTGAACTTGTGAGAAAGACAAACAACCTATTGGGCAGCTCCGTGGCCTGTTGCCAGTTTCTCTGGGGCCAGTAGGGCTCTGGCTGCACATGTCTTCTGGGAACAATTCGATGTTTTAAGGTTGGCTTGTTCCTGTCTGCCTGGCTGATCATGAAAGCCACACCCCAATTGACCCAGGGACTCTGGGCCAGCTCTGAGGGGACAACTAGAAGAGAGACTTTCTCTTCAGTCCTCATTAGGCCCAGAACTGAAGGGGAAACCTGCAGTCAAACCTGGATGGGACAGGGATGGCAGAGGTCTGGGCGTGGAATGTGGGACTAGCATCCCATAGGCCCTCTTCTCTATCCGCTTCTCGCCAGAGGATGCTGTGTTCCTGGAGAATGAGGCTCAACGAAGGGAGTACTTGTTGAATCAGAATGGTCTCATCTACCTGGGCACAGCTGACTGCATCCAGGAAGAGTCCTGGGACTTTGGCCAGGTATTGGGCCCTCAGGGAAGGGGGGGGCAGTGACAGTTTCATAACCTTCAATGTTCAGGCCAGACAGAGCTGGCAGGCCCAAAAGCCCCCAGTCATGAGGCCATTTCTTTTGGCCATTTCAGGCCTGTGGTGCCTCCCTTTTCTCTGGGCCACATCAGACCATCCACCACAGCTATAAGAGTTATGGTCCTAAAAACTATGGCAAATCAAGCCTCAGTTAAATCCCCACCATCTGTAGGATAAAAACCAAACCCTTGGCTTTACATCCAAAGTCCTTCCAGTCAGATCTCTGCTCTTCTTTCCCCATGAGTCACCCTGTGCTCCTCACCATCCCTCAAGCATTCAGGCTGAATGTTTCCTCTGCCTGGAATAGCTTCCCTTCCTGGCAAACTCTTGTCATTTAAGACTTTCTAGACGTCTTTCCCATCTCCCAAAGACAGAGGGAGTCTCTCTACTGGCTCCTGCTCTGTTGGCATCTCTACAAGAGCCCTGGCCACATTGCTGTGACCTGTAATCTAAGGCAGGGGTCCCCAACTCCCAGACCATGAACTGGTACCAGTCCATGACCTGTTAGGAACTGGACCACACAGCAGGAGGTGAGCAGCAGGCAAGAGAACAAAACTCCATCTGTATTTACAGCTGCTCCCCATCGCTCACATTACTGCCAGAGCTCCATCTTGTGTCAGATGAGCAGCGGTATTAGATTCTCATAGAAGCGCGAACCCTATTGTGAACTACACATACGTGGGATCTAGGTTGCACACTCCTTATGAGAATCTAATGCCTGATGATCTGAGGTGGAGCTGAGGCAGTGATGTTGGCTCTGGGGAGTGGTTACAAATATAGCCAACATTAGCAGTGAGGTTTGACTGCACATCTCACTCCCCAGCCCCCATTGCAGTCCATGAAAAAATTGTCTTCCATGAAACCAGTCCTTGATGCCAAAAAGGTTGGGGACCACCGATCTAAGGGGCTGTATGTCCTTCTCCAGTTCTAAACTGTGGTCTCCTCAAAAGCAGGAGTTGCCTTGGTATCCTGCACACCCAGTTCAGGGCTAGTAGGAGCAGAAGTCCACTACATGCAATGCAATGCAATACACAATACTGGTCCTCAAGAGCTCATGCCCTGTTGGGAGAGTTAGACAAGAGAAGAGGCCAAGGACTGGAAGTTCAGGCAAAAGGACTGGGAGCACAGTGGGAGGGAGGGAAAAGCCAGAACTCCCATGGAGACAATGAGGCAAGGGAGGAAGGTTTAGAGCCTGAGTCCAGAAGGAGGATGAAATGATGCCTGACCTGGAGACCCTTCCTTATCACCCTGTGTGGTCCTTGTAGTTCGAGAGGGATGTCATCGACCTCAGCCTGGACTTGCTGAGCACGGACAAGCAGGTTGAGGAGTGGAGCCAGCCCGTGCACGTGGCACGTGTGTTGGGTGCCTTGGTGAGTGAGAGGTTGGAGAACCAGAGTGGGAAGGGATGAGACAAGAGCCTTCTGGCTGACCTTCTCTGCCTCTGTGGCCCTGGAAATCCCCAAATCACAAATGGTTCCCTCAACCTAGAGTGTGGAGACAGTTCCTAGAGCAGAGTCTGAGTGAGGAGGGGAAAACAGGCAATATCAACCACAGGGGTGAGAAAAGCAAAGAAAATCATCCCTCAGAACAAAAGCTAGCTGAGGACAGAAATGGTCCTGGATCTCCTTGGAGCACTCCTTTATCCCTGCCACTCCTCAGCCCCAGCCTGGAGTGGAAAGGTCTAAGGTCCATCTGGCCCAGCGCTTGATGCTGAAGTGATGAAAGGGATTGTTTTTATTTCTAAGTGATTCCTAAGAATATGCAGATCATGAAGGCAACTTGGTGCTTTCCCTTGTCCCTAAAGTAGTAATGTATTCCTCATTTCCTCTTATGCCTCTGAAGTCCCTCTGAAAAAGTAGTGAGCGTCAAGGCCAGCCTGTGAGTAGGAGGAAACTTGGGATAAGTGGCCCTCAGGTCCCAGGTGCAAACCACCTCAAAGTCAGTGCAGGGGACTAAGCACCAGTGAAACCACCTTCCAAGGAGAGGCAACTCTCACGCTCCTCTTTGTGGCTAGAGTTGGAGACTTGTTAGGAAGGAGGGGTCCTGGACCCCAGCCCTAGAGATGATAACCCAGTGGGTCGAGGATGGAGCCAGGAACATGCAGGTTTAACAAGTACCAGGTGACTCTGACGTAAGTGGTCTGTTTACTATGGTTGGAGAATGACGATGAACCCTCCTTACTCATCCCCCAGAAGCTGTCCTGCCTGAGGGACTCGCACTGACATCTACACATTTCCCCAAACAGCTGCATGCTCTCAAGGAGAAGAGTGTCCTGCCCACCCCGCTGACCCAGGCTGCCCAGGAAGGGGCCTTGCTGAACAAGCGTCGGGGCAGTGTGCCCATCCTGCGGCAGTGGCTTACCGGCCGAGGGCGACCTGTATATGAGGGTCAGGCCTGGGTGTTGGCCGCCGTCACTTGCACAGGTACAGAGTAGGCAATGCACAGGTCAGTCACCTTGACTTACTCTACAGTGCGCACTCCCTCTTGGGCTGTCCCTTGGCCTCCCATGTGGGAGGGACATCTCCAAAAGCTGGCACAGCCTCCACTCCACAGCATGTCCCCACCTTCATCACACCCACAAGTATTCGCTCCGGGTAGCTCCTCCCCACCAGCTGCTGTTTCATTTCCCCTCAACGAAATTGGGCTCGTTTGAAAACTGCTCCCAAACTCACTTGCTCCCTGAAACTTTCCCTAAGCCTGCCCCAACAGAGCAAGCCACCAGAGTTCTGTTATATATTCTGTCACCCTCTTCCCGGCTATATTTGACCCTGCATGCTGTATAACTTGTACCTTATTAATCAGACTTTATACATCCTGTTCTTGGGCATCAATTCTAGGTGCCTGTACCCTTTCTCCTTCCACGATGTCACCTGGTATTTAAGACAGAGCCTGCCCAGAGGAGACACTGAGCATCCTAGCCTTATACACTCTCCCAGCCCCGGTCTAACACCATAGCACTCTCCACCCTTCTCCACAGTGCTGCGATGCCTGGGAATCCCCGCGCGTGTCGTGACCACATTTGCCTCAGCCCAGGGCACTGGCGGGGCTCTGCTTGTAGATGAGTACTACAATGAGGAGGGGCTTCAGATCGGAGAAGGCCAGAGAGGAAGAATCTGGTGAGAAGCCCAAGAAAGATGAGATTCCAGATCAAGAAAGGCTCCAAACTTGCATGGCATATCCCCATGGGAACCCCCATGTCTGGTGACCCTGGCACTAAAAGGAGACTGTAAGATTTTTGGAGACAGGTGATGAGGGTCACTTATGGTATGCACGCCCCTTCCTGGGAGTGTGGCCACTACTTTTACAGTGTCCTCCCATCCCCATGTTAACAACTGCTCTGCCAGGCTGCATTTCTAGAACCTCTTCAGCACTCCTTTTTTTCCTCACTAGAATTTTTCCCTTTGTTACATTCAGGATCTTCCAGACATCCACGGAGTGCTGGATGAGCCAACCTGCTTTGCCCCAAGGTTATGACGGATGGCAGATTCTGCACTCAAGTGCTCCTAACGGAGGTGAAGGTAAAGCCTAGGGGTAGACCCGAAACCATCAGGGCTGCACAGAGCTGAAAAGTTGAAGGAGTCCCTCAGAGAGGAAACAGGAACAGCAGGTGGTCCAAAAGGGGCCTGTGTCCTCTAACACCAGAGAAGTGGAAGGCATGATCATGGCCAGCAGAAGGCTGACCTGATGCCAATGGGTTTGAGGGAATAAAAGTGTCAGCCATCTTGGCCACAAAGCTGTGGAGAGACAAGGCCCACCTAAGAGCAATGGGCCAGGGAGTTGAGTCTCAATGAAGGGCAGAAGGTCTTAGATGGCTAGGTGGAAAAAGTATCAAGATAGGCTCAAGCCCAGGGAAGGAAACTTTAGGAACCATATAAGATGGCTTTTCCTCATCCATGAACACAGACATCACAGAGCCTGGCACCTAATAAGTTCTCAGAAAAGGTGTCCTATTTGTGTCACATCAGTAGTAAATCTGACCTGGGAACTTCTTGCACTGTGTTCCTCTGAGGTTCTATCTCTCCAGTTCCTGAGAGGGCTCCTGCCGTAGGCTGTGACCAAAAAGTATTATCGCTAAGTAGTTGTAAGTTTCACCTCTGTGATACTCTCTCAGAAACCCTGCCTAATGCCCACCTCTGAGCTTGGTCCTCAGGAAGGGAAAATACAGTATAAAATGGGGACTGAGGTTATGCAGCTCCGAACTTAGCAAGATCTGGACATAGCTCTCTTGCTCATCAATCTTTCTCTTCCTCAGTCCTGGGGTCCTGTGATCTGGTCCCAGTTAAAGCAGTCAAGGAGGGGACACTGGGGCTGAGTCCTGCAGTGGCAGACCTTTTTGCCTCGGTGAACGCCTCATGTGTGGTCTGGAAGTGCCGTGAGGATGGGACACTGGAGCTGACTGACCCCAACACAAAGTATGTTGGCAACAACATCAGCACCAAGGGTGTGGGCAGTAACCGCTGCGAGGACATCACCCAGAACTACAAGTATCCTGAAGGTACTGGCCAGGGAAGGGCCCTAGGTTTCTCAGCACCCTCACACAGCAAACAAGGGGAAGGGATGGGCCAGACAAATGGGGTCAGAAAGAGTCCCAGTCCTTTTCCCATCATATGAAACAGGGTTTCTCAACCCTGGTTGACACTGCTGACATTTGGGGCCAGATTTGTCTTGAGGGGGCGGGGCTGTCCATTCCAGAACATTATAGTAGGATTCCTGGCCTGTGCACATGAGATGCCAGTATCCTCTAACACCTCCACCAGTTGTGACAACCAAAAATGTCTCCAGACACTTCTAAATGTTCCCTGGAGGGCAAAATTATCCCTTGATGAGAACTACTGCAATAAAACAATATACGTAATACCAAGCCCTGCTGCTGGAAGACTTGATGTTGCCCCTTTCCCATCTCTTCCCACACACTCCAACCTGTTCCTCCATATTAGTTAATGGCACCGCCATCCACCTACTTGTCCAAGCAAGAAGGCCTGTCACCCTGGAGTCTTCACCCTTCACAGCCCCACACTATTCTCTCATCTGTTTTTTGATCTCTTTCCTGTAGTTAACTTAAGACCTCATCATCTCTTGTCTACAGAATTGCAACAACCTCCTAACTAGACATCCTGCCTCCGGTCTCTCCATCATCATTGCCTTTCTAACTTTCAGTTTCCAGAATGAATTTTCTAAGGCTCAAATGTCATTATGTCACTCTCCTTCTACAGACTATTCCACAGTTCCCATTGTCTATTGAGTAAATCCAAATTCTTTCACTTAGGAAGATTAAATTTCCTGCAAAACTGTCCCCAGAGACAGCGTTGACTTGTCCCAAAGCTTGCTCTCTCCTTGTTCAAGAGGCAAATTCATAGTACTTGAAAAAGAACGTAGTCCTTGAGTAACTTGGAAGAGACACACTATATCTGTGGTGAAGCTTCCTAACAGAATTTTGGGGGCTAAATAGTGGCCCAAGAGGTTTGCAAAGGTCTTGTAACTTTGGCATTTGAGCAGAAATGGGTAAATGTAAAAATCATTTGTGCTTTTACTAGAAGGGTCTATACCTGCTAGGTAAGAGGCCTACTTTGTTTTCTCCATTCTCCAGGATCTCTTCAAGAAAAACAGGTGCTGGAGAGGGTCCAGAAAGGGAGAATGAAACACGAGAAAGACAATGGCATCTGTCCTCCCAGTCTCGAGATTGCCGATCCTCTGTACCTGTTCTTGGAAGCACCCAGCTCCCTACCCCTGAGAGGGGACGCCCAGCTCTCAGTGACCCTGGTTAACCCCAGTGACCAGGAGAAGGTGGTGCAGCTGGTGATTGGGGTCCAGGCTGTGTACTACAACGGCGTTCTTGCTGCTGAGCTCTGGAGGGAGAAGCTGCCCCTCTCACTCAGCGCCAACCTGGGTAACACTCTCTATGGCTCCACAGACACCCCACACACACCTGGCCCCCACCTTGGGCAGGGCAGGCAGCAGGCACAGGACACCCCTTGCGGGTCTCCAGAGATGGCTTTTAGTCCCTGGTGCTCACACTCGCACTCTGTCTCTGTCTTTCCCATTCAAGCATTCAACACATATTTATTGGCCCTGACACAGGGAGAAAAAAAAAAAACAAACACAAACACACACAATTCCAGCTGCAGCCAGAAAAGTAAACAAACCCTTCATAGCAGTGTAGGAAGTGTTCGCTGAGGTAAACAGAGTACAATGGCAGGAGAGTGTTTCACCCCGAGTGGAGCAGGCTGCCCCCAAGTAAACTGTACTGTACTAAGTCTGAAGGATGAGGAGAGTAACAGAAAGTGAGTCATAGCATTCCAGACAGAAGAAACATGTGCACAGGGGCCTCCTCCCCCTGAGATTCTTATTTAATTGGTCTGGGATGGAGTCCAGGCGTTGGTTTTTGTTTTTGTTTTTTAACTCCCTAGGTTATTCTCGGATTAAGATTCTCTAGGCTAAACCGGGCTCGGTGGCTCAGCCTGTAATCCCTCGCTTGGGGAGGCTGAGGTGAGTGAGTGGATTGTCTGAGCCCACGGGTTCGAGACCCGCCTGGGCAACTTGGCGAAACCTCATCTCTACAATAAATCAAAAATTAGCTGAGTGTGGTAGCACGCGCCTGTAGTTGCAGCTACTTGAAAGGCTGAGGCGGAAGGATCGCCGGAGCCCAGCAGGTCGAGGCTGCAGTGGCTGGGAGCGGCCACTGCACTCCAGTCTGGGCTACAGAGTAAGACTCCAACTCAAAAAAAAAAAAAGATTCTCTAG
Source organism: Cephalopachus bancanus (assembly GCA_027257055.1). Taxonomy (NCBI): domain Eukaryota; kingdom Metazoa; phylum Chordata; class Mammalia; order Primates; family Tarsiidae; genus Cephalopachus; species Cephalopachus bancanus. The sequence goes on along the minus strand of JAPVLO010000148.1, from coordinate 588,173 downwards.
GCTAGAGCAATTGCTCCTAAACTTTGTTGCACGTTAGAATTACCTGGGGAAGTTTGACGCTTAGCCTGCCTTCCAGACCTATTAAATTAGAAACTCCATGGAGGAACATGAACATGAGAATTTTTTTTAAAACTCCTCAGGTAATTCCAATGTGTAGGCAAGTTTGAGAATCAGCATGGACTAGAGCTTGTCTGATTAGGACAGCCTCCCAACTAGGCCTCCTGCTTCTAGTCTCTGCATCACTTCACTTTCCAAGCCTGAGAGAGACTGAGGAAGGGGAGTGATGTGAGGGCTGGACAGCTCAGATCATACAAGTCTTAGATCTCATGCTAAGAAGTTTGAGCTTTGTTTTCTGGGTAACAAAGAGCTGTTGAAAGGTTTTAAACGGGGGTGTCAATGTAATCCGAAATTCATTTTAAAAAGAAAGGAACTGGCTGAGCATGATGGCTCCCACCTGTAATCCCAGCACTTTGGGAGTGTGAGGCAGGAGGATCTCTTAAATCCAGTAGGTCGTTGCTGCAGTGACCTATCGTGGCGCCACTGCACTCAAGCCTAGGCAACAGAGCAAGACTCCATTTCAAAAAGAAAAAAGAAAGAAAGAACTTTTGACAGAATGGAAGAAGTCATATTCTAGTAGTGGTTTTTAATCTTGGCTATACATTGAATCACCTGGGAAACTTTAAAAATACTGATACCTGGGCCTCACCAACAGAATCTGATGTAACTGAGTTGGGGTGTGGCCTGACATTGGTACTGTTTTATAAAACTTCCCATTTGATTCTAAAATGCATCCAATGTTGAGAATCAGCAGATTGGAGATGAAAAGGTTGTGTAATAATTAAGTCAAGATATGAAATCCACACTAACCTAGCAGCACTTAGAGTTAAAATATATTAAGGAGGTGAGATGGATTTGATTTGTGAATGTATGTGTATGTGGGGGTAGTGCTTCTGGTTTTGGGTGAATCACTAGAATAGGAGAAATGGGGAAAAAGTAGGTTTAGGAAGAAAAATGATGAATTGGGTTGTGGCACGTTGTGTTTGAAAGTCCATGAAACAGCCAAGTAGAGATGACTGATAGGCAGCTGTAAACCTAAATCTGATGTTTAGCATAAAGTCCTGGGCTGGAGATCAGATATGGGAATTTTAGCACAGAGGGGGCAGCCAAGATCAGGGCATGGATGAGCTTAGGGGGTGGGGAGAGGACTTAGATGAGGGTGAAGAGGGAACCCAGCAGCACCAACATTTAGGGGGTGACTGGGGAAAGAGTAGAGAGACTCAGAAATCAAGGAGAGGAGGAGAGCACCCAGCAAAGTCATCAAAGAGGTCATGAGGTGTCAAGGCGTCCATTAAAAGAGTGGTCTTGCAGAGAAGCAATGGCAAAAGCCAGCTTCCTGGGCGTTAAACCAGTTGAGTTGGGGAGGTGAGACAAGCTGGACAGCTTTTCCTGGAAGAATGACAAGAGAAGGTGAGGCTGGGAGTTAGTCAGCCCGGGACACTGGATAGAGGGAGGGTGTTGCGGGGTTTTTTTTTTTAATTTGAGAGAGAATGGAATCTGCTTGCACACTGAGGAAAATAATCAGCATAGAGGGAAAGACAGAGGCCTCAGGAGAGATGTGTTATAACTGATGGTGCAAGCCCCAAGGAAATGAGAGACAGCTAGAGTAATTATAGCTCACATTTACTGAGCACTTACTATTTTCCCAACATGGTGTTAAGTGCTTTATATGCATCATCTCAGTAATCCTCACAATAACTTTGTGAGGCAAGAACCATTACTATCCCCACTGCACAGATGAGGTGAATGAAACATAGCAAGGTTAAATAATTTGCCCAAGTTTACACAGCTAGTCAGTGGCGAGATCAGGACAGGGCACAGGTTTAAAAAGCAGAGCACTCAACTTGGGCAGTGGGAAAACTTCATCCCCCGAGAGGGAGTGATAATGTCTATGTCTATAAGTTGGAAATAGAAAGCTGAGCTTGAAAGGATTCCTGCTTGATGCCTTCACCTTTTCTGCAGGAGGAAAGGAGAAGAAGCAGAGAATGGAAAGGAACTAAGTAAGCGCATATTCAGCAACTACTATGGGGCAGGTTCTGAGATAAGCACTTCATTTATAGTATCTCACTTAACACAAACCAGTCCACTAGGAAGGCACTATTATTAGACAAGGACAGAGGCCTGAAGAGCTCAACTTGTTCTTGTTCACAGGGACCTTTCCACAACCTCATTGAGGTGGTCTGCCAAGAGTGTTGGCAAAGGTGGTGATAGGGGCGGGGGATGGGGAATGGGGGTCTTAACCATATTAAAAGTTTACAATTGCTGTGGAGAATGAGGCATCTTTCTGGCCTCAGCTAGGCTCTGAGTCCTTAACGGTGTGTAACTATGGCTTGTTTCAATGGTATACAGACTCACCCCTTGGCACTGACACTGGCTGTCCTGTGTTTCAGTCAGGAGAATAACCACCAGCCTATCCTTCTCCTATTTTGAGCGAAACCCACCTGAGAACAGCTTCCTCAGACTCACCGCTGTGGCAACACACTCGGAGTCCAGCCTTAGCTGCTTTGCTCAGGAGGACATTGCCATTGGCAGGCCACATCTTGCCATTGAGGTAGGCACCGGTCCTGGCCTGAATTGCTCCCATCTGCTCCCACTCAGTTCCCCATTTCAGGAGAAATCTGAGCCTCTCAAACTTCAGAGCAGATGACCGTGCTGCAGAATTACCTGAAAATGCTAGGTTTGAGAGCTTCTCTTGAAAAAAGATGGTTTCTTGCATATGCTATTAAGGTTTAAGTCTTCCAACTTAGTTAAGTGAAGGTTTCTAAAGTTGGGGCCTTCCCAGCTGCTGCCTCCTACTTACAGGAATAATAATAGCCAGTGTTTATTTAGCACATTATAGATATGCCAGAGCTCACCTCTTATTTCTTTAAAAGTCCTGTGAGGCGGGGCTTGGTGGCTCAGTCTGTAATCCCAGCACTCTGGGAGGCCAAGGCGAGTGGATTGCCTGAGCCCACGGGTTTGAGACCAGTCGAGGCAAATTGGCAAGACTTCGTCTCTACAATAAATCAAAAATTAGCCGGTCATGGTAGCGCATACCTGTAGTTCCAGCTACTTGGAAGGATGAGGCGGAAGGATCGTTGGAGCCCAGCAGGTGGATCCTGGGGTGGCCATGAGTGTGCTGCTGTACTCCAGCCTGGGCAATGGAGTGAGACTCCAACTCAAAAAAAAAAAGAAAAAAATGTCCTGTGAGGTGGAACTGTTCCCATTATTCAGATGAGGAAACTGAATCCTAGAGAGTAACATGCCCACGATCTAGAGGCTCGTGGCTCTTGGCCCAACCTTATTTCCACATGTTTATTCTAGCCAAAAAGAATGAGGTCTGGTCCCTGCCCTCAGGAAGGTTATAGTTTGATGAGGGAAATACATTTGGCCTTCATGTACGTGTTATAAAAGAGACAAAGTTACTATGTGATAAGAGGAGCAAGGGGGATTCATTCCAGCTGGTATGTTTGGAGATGACTTTATAAAGGAGGTGACACTTATGCTGAGCCTTGAAAAATCGGTCTGCTGTCATTACAGAGGTAGCGGAAGACCCTACCTCCGAAGGCAGAAGAAAAGGAGAAAAGAGATACAAAGGAGGAGAGACTGAGGGTGTGCTGGGGGATGGAGAAGTCCTAGATGTGGCTGGGCTGTTGTTTAGTCAAGCAAACAACAGCCCAGGTTGGAGAGGTGGGTGAGGGGAGACCATGAAGGACCCTGAATGCAAATTCAGCAGAATTCCAAAGGGAAACCCTCCAAGGTTTCTAAGCAGAGGAGAGGCACCATCAGAGATGGTCAGTGAAGGACCAAGGGTGAGAGTAAATGCAAGGAGAGCAGCTAGAGTGGTAAAGAAGGCAACCGTAGAGTATGGGTCCAGTTGTAGAGATGAGACAATTGAAGAAGGCACAGGAGTGCACAAGAGGGGAAGGTATGACTGCAGCTCTGTGTCCTTGGCATTCACGCCAGGTGTTGCCTCTTCCTACAGATGCCAGAGAAAGCAGAGCAATATCAACCTCTCATGGCCTCAGTCAGCATCCATAACTCCCTGAATGCCCCCATGAAGGACTGTGTGATCTCCATCCTTGGCAGAGGGCTCATTCACAGAGAAAGGAGCTACAGGTAAGAGACTGCAAGCTTCTCATTCCACTGAAACGTCTCAACTGCTCAGGAAGGCATGGCCCCAAAATTAATGACTGTCTCTTCACTGTGTCTTACAGACAGAGCAAATACCCCCAGAAGTTGAACTAAAGTATTAGGGCTACCAAATGGCCTCTTATCCTGGGACCACCATGTCTACAGGGCCACAGGGGTGGGGGAGGCTGTGTGGGCCCCTTGAACACCCACTTGACCCCCTGGTTGCTGCCCTGGACTTGCAGGGTGAGCCTAGGGATTGCTGGCAAATGCAGGTGAGGGGATTAGGACCGGGTACTGGAGAGTACTGAAGGGAGGGTAGACACCCTCTTAGTGTAGACAGCATTCTACTAGTCACCACCACAAAATACCATTTTATTTATTTTCTTTCCTTTCCATTCCCACCATCATTCTTCACATCCTCGTCATTAGTATGTGTAAAATGTGTGCTGTTGCTGTATTTTTACTGATATAAATGTTACATCTAATTGTTTTTCTTGCTTTTCACTGAGAACTGCGTTCTTAAGTTTCCTGCTGTACAATATTCCACTGTGTACATCCACTGCTTCCTACCATTCTGCCCCACAGTGATGGACACCAGAGTGCTTCCAACTCTCTGACACCACAAATAATGTTTCAGTGAACATCCTCTCACAGTTCTCCTTATTACTTATCTGAAATTTTGGTGGAGTCAGGGGATATATATATCTAAGAAAGGAATTGCTGAGCCATAGGATGAGACCTAGTTTGACCAGGCACTGTCTGTTTTGTTTGCAGAAGTCTATACCCCCTTCAGCAGTGCCTGAGAGTTTCTATAATCCTACCTCTCCTTCACTTCTGGCAACACCCAGCTTTCTGTTTTCTTCCAGTCTAATAGAAATAAAGTAATGGCTTAGTATTTTTTAAATTTGAAACTCTTCATATGTTCGTTAGACTTTTCCATTTCCTCCTTTATAGATAGCTTGTCCTTATCTCTGCTCACTTTTCTTTTGGTGTTAATGCCCTTTTTTCTTGGAGATTTGTAGGAGTTCCCTGCATAGTCTAGGTGTTAATCGCTTGTTGGTTTTAGATGTTGCAAAATCTTTCATTATGTCTAGCGTATCCTTAGTTGAATAAACAGTATACAGTTTACTGTTTAAAGTTGAAGATACCTACTCATACCATCCCTGAGGTCCCTGGCAGGTTGTTGTGCCACTGCCTCAGCCTCATGAAACTCAATGAATCACTCTTGTAAGTCAAGAGGAGGGACTGTCAACATTTAACCAGACTTTTGTGGTCTCCCAGATCAATTGTGAGGCAAAGCTCCTCAAAGGAAATCTGCATCATTCCCTCAGTCACCAAAGGAAAGTCTACAGGCAGGCCAGGGGGTTGCTGATAGGACTCTAAACGCCATCTGCTGACATATTGACAATATGCCTGCTACATCCTCTGCGCCTCGCAATTAGAAGGGTCCCGAAACTATAGTCTATCCAAGTATACCCCAGCACTATTACCGAGACTGTAACGTGACTGAAGTCACAGATGAAAAATAGGAACAACCAACACACCTTGGAAGCCCTTAGGATGTGTCTCTTCTCGACCATGCAGTTGCTCAGCATAGGGAGGCTCCTCTCTTCTAGCCCCTCATAGCCATCTCTATTTTAACAACAAGGTATTTAGATGTTTATTTCTGCATGGTCCACCTGTCAAGCAAGGAAGGATCAAAGTCACCGGGACCACCAGAGCAATGAACCTGGGATAGAAATAGCACCTGTCTTTCCCTTTTTCAGATTAGGGTCAGTACGGCCAGGAAATGCAATGTGCACCCAGTTCCAGTTCACACCGACACATGTGGGGCTCCAGAGGCTCACTGTGGAAATGGACTGCAGCATGTTCCAGAACCTAACCAACTACAGAAGTGTCACTGTGGTAGCCCCTGAACGTTCAGCCTAAACTTCCAGCTCTGTTACCACTCTCCCCAAGCAACTCTTAAAACGACTGTAAAACCAAACATGTGCTAGGAAGAGAAAATCTGTGTCTCGGCCATTTGTGTTGCTATAAAGGAATACCTGTGGCTGGGTAGTTTATAAAGAGGTTTTTGTTTGTTTGTTTGTTTGTTTTTTGGCTCACGGTTCTACAGGTTATACAAAAAGCATGGTGCCAGCATGTACTTCTGGTGAGACACTCAGGCTGCATCAACTCATGGCAGAGGGCAAAAGGGAACCAGGGTGTGGAGAGATCCTGTGGCAAGAGAAGAAAGGAGAGCTGGGGAGTGGGGTGTCAGGCTTTTTAACTACCAGCTCTCAAGAGAATTCACTCATTACCCTGTATCAAGCCATTCAAGAGGGGTCTGCTCCCATGACCCAAACACCTCCCATTAGGCCCCACCTCCAACACTGGGGATCAACATGAGGTTTGGAAGGTCAAATATCTAAACTGTAGCACTGTGTTTATCAGACAAATGAGTCTCTATTCAGGTTGAGCAGAAGAGTGACCAATAACAAAACTAGACTCCCAGACATCAATAGATAAGACATTTATTTCTGTTACCCCAGTTTAAGGCAGCAATGAAAACTAGTTGTCTTGGAATAGAAACTAGTAGTGACAAAAGGAAGCCTTTGAAAAGATACCTTTTTCAAAGTATATTTAGATTTTTTGAAAAGGTGTTCAGGGCTGGGTGCAGTGGCTCACACCTGTAATCCCAGCACTTTGGGAGGTTGAGGAGAGAGGATTGCCTGAGCTCAGGCAACTTGGTGAGACTTTGTCTCAACAAAAAATCAAAAAATTAGGGCCAGGCTTGGTGGCTTAGCCTGTAATCCCAGCACTTTGGGAGGCTGAGGCAAGCTGATTACCTGAGCTTGCGGGTTCAAGACCAGCCTGGGCAACTTGGTGAGACCTCGTGTTTACAATAAATCAAAAATTAGCCTGGCATGGTAGCGCGCACATGTAGTTCTGGCTACTTGGAAGGCTGAAGTGAAAGGATCGCCTGAGCCCAGCAGGTAGAGGCTGTGGTGGCCATGAACATGCCACTGCACACCAGCCCGGGTGACAGAGTGTGACTCTGACACACACACACAAAAAAAAAGAAAAAAGAAAAGAAAAAGGTGTTCTGATGTTTTCAGAGTATAATTTAAATTTTGGGGGTTCAGGATTTTTCACAATCATTTTACGGTTCATTAACACATCCATTAACTTATAGTTATGGGAAAGGATCTAACATTTCAATCATTCTTATATTTTTTATTAAGTGGGACAATATTAGCCAAAAATGGAATTTTAAGGTAATCCTAAAATTACATTGATCTGTTCTATCCCTAGCTGTTATCACTAAAGATTCAACTATGACTAAACAAAGTTATAGTTGAGATCAGAACTATTTACCTATAGATAAATCTTTATTAGAGTTCTATATTCATTAAGTATCCCACCATTAAAGTCTGATGTTAATAACATGAATTTGGTCCAGTGGAGAAATAGAAATAAAATATCAAGTATATAAACATTGGCTCTATAAGAAAGGATAAATGAACTAGGCTCTTTCTGTACAAACTTATGATTTCTTGGTTTACTTATTTGTTACTTTGGCACCATATCAGTTTGATTTTAGTTCCTTCTCGTAATGACACTTGATAAAAGTACAGAATGGCACTTTTAAAAAGTGAAACTGACAGTCGCCCCGGCCGCCTCTGCCCCTGCCTCCTGGGGGCCCTTCTCCCTTTCTGCCGCCTCTACACGACCCGGGCCCTCTGTCCTGGAGAGACGACTGTATTCGGTCTCCCTTATGGGCCTGGGGCGCAGCCATGGCGGACGGCGGCGGCGGCGGGGGGACGGGCGCGGTGGGCGGCAGCGGGGCGGGCCAGGCCTCGGCCGGGGCGGCCCCGGGCGCAGCGGGGGCCGGCGGGAGCGGCGGCCCCATCAACCCGGCCTCGCTGCCTCCCGGCGACCCGCAGCTCATCGCACTCATCATCGTGGAGCAGCTCAAGAGCTGGGGGCTGTTTGACAGCTTCCGCCGGGACTGCCTGGCCGACGTGGACACCAAGCCAGCTTACCAAAATCTGAAGCAGAAAATGGATAATTCTGTGTCAACACATCTGGACAAGCAGGAATGGAATCCTACGATGAACAAAAACCAGTTGCGAAATGGTCTGAGGCAAAGTGTGGTTCAGTAAGTAAGCAGAATGTACAGCTTTTGAAAAGGCCATCAGCACAAGGTCAGGGATGTTGGAGGCGGGAGTTGACAGGATCATTTCTCAGGTGGTAGATCCAAAGCTCAACCACAGCTTCAAGCCACAAATAGAACGAGCAATTCATGAGTTCCTGGCGGCCCAGAAAAAAACAGCTGTGCCAGCACCGCCTCCAGAGCCCGAAGGCCAGGACCTTCCAGCTTCATCCCAGGATGCTTCCTAAGAATATGTCTGGCACCTTTTGAGAGCTCCATTTAATTAACGGTGAAGAAGAGGTTTGGTTACATAAGAGTACAGCTTCAGAATGAAGATAGGCCAAGGTCATCACTCATTTCAGGATTTTAGCCTGACTATGGGCAGTGTCTGGATCGAACAGAAACAAGTCTGGAGTGGGGAAAGTTGACGGTGGTACCTCCAGTATAGTGCTGCTGTTTGACCAGCCTATCCAAGGGTATGATACCCGTAAATACTACTGAGAGATAAAGAAACACTACAGCAACCTGGGCTTTTCCTAAAACAGACTCTTATACTTGAATATGAAGACTGTGTGTGGACTTCAGGATTTGTGCTATGGGACAAGCAACAGCTGCAGTGAAAGAATGTGATCTGTCCCAAAGATTATTTCAAAGAACTGTGGCAACAAAAGTTAGCTGGGAAGCAGGCATTTGGCAGAACTTATTTGAGATGCTGTTTCTCAGAGTTCCTACAATGTACAAGCCATCAGGATCAGCTGGTTTTAGGTGGTTGTGATCTTGGACATGCATCTTCTAGCCAGTTTCCTCTCCCTTGAAAGAGAAGCAAAACACGAAATCCTAGTGTGAAGAAGCCAGACTTGAGTGTGAGGAAGGACATTCGCAGGTTCCCTATCCAGGTTCTTCTTGTCCTGCAGGGCTAGTGAGTCTCCGTGTGTTTATTTTATGCCCATGTTGGTGTTTTCTAGAAAAGTGAATGGTCAACAGATGGCTGATGTTTTATAGTAAAATCATTCAATACTCTTAAAAAAAAAAGTGAAACTAATTTGGCTTGAGGAATTTCAACTCCAAGATGCACTAGTCACTCAAAAGAATGACTGCTGTTGCTAATTATACCTAATGAGATCAGAAAGGCAGATGTGGTGATCTGCACCTATAGCGAGAGGAGGACTGGCATTTGAAGTGGTGGCGACCTATAGTATACGCCTAAGGCCTAATTCAGGCTCAGTCTGCTTTTCAATATGTAATCTTCTAGACTGATGCAAAAGTCTAACTAAGTGGTGATGGTTAAACTGAAAAGGCCCTTAAAATTACATAAACTCTCTTATACATTAAAAAAAATTTTGATTCATAAAAATTTGGTTTTTACATTTGGGGACACACGTAAGAGAGAACAATACAGGTATGTATTAAAAAATTTTATTCAATAAGGTGGACAAACACATCAAATGAGCTCAATATCAATACGAATCTATTTTGGAGGCATGGAGTAACCTGAGATAATATTCAGAAGGACTTACTGATAAGAATACTAGTATATAATTGGTGACATACTAAGAGGGGCTTTGAAGTTATCTTTTATAAATAAATTAAAGTCAAATGTTTCTGTTTTAAATATACTTCTGATGAGAATCGGATCTTTAGACCTATAAACCCAAGTGAAAGTAATGTTCTTGTGTCAACTCACTGTATTTCTGGTAGGAAGAAACTCTGAAAGGGTACTCATTTACTCATTTAATCACTGGTAGGTTAGCATTTTATTGAGATCATCAGCATCTTTAACAATGAAAACAATATACTTTATTGCAAATAAGGAATAAGGCAGCTGCCCTAGGGATCTGAGAAGCAATTCAGGAAGATAAACTCATGCAGTTATTTTTTTATCTAGCACAGAAAAATATATATTATACTCACACATGGTTTATAAATAATTGCCAGTCTGGCCTAACGAACAATCTTTGGTAATATTATCTCGTTAAATACAGACATGAACCCCCTTTCAGTCCAGCAAGTGTTCTAGCTCCATTTTAAAAGTAGACATCAGAGCCTGGCTATGACAGTGAGAGAAGAAGAGAGGAGAGGACAAACAAGCCCAAAAACTCATAGTTCAAGTTCACTCTGAGTGAATTCCTTGATTCTGTTCATGCAGTGATCAATGGCATTAACAAGTAAAGGGATCCAACTATCTTCTGGCTGAGGGGTCACATGACTTGCTCTGTAAATGCAATAGGGAAAAAAGAAGTTAAATTTATTACAGTGTTAAGGGAAGATATCCTCAAGAGGGAGCACAGAGGAAACTATAGTAAAAAATGGCAAGCTTCTTTGCAGAAACTCAGCCACTTCATAACTGAAGTTGAAAGAAAATTCCTCACCTACCCTTTCTCACTCTTTGCAATGGGGGCTTGAGAGTTGAGAATGACTGGACAGGAATTCAGTTTTATTTTCAAAAAGGTATCTGAGAAGAAGTGCTCATACTTACTTTGTAATTTCAAGTGCCTTCTTTAAAACAGATACAAGTTTCGCAGACTAGAAAAGAAACATAGAAGTTATTCACCCTGAGCCCTACTGTGAAAAGGAAAGGAGAGCACTAATATTTTAAAAGGCCTAAATAATAAAAAAATCATTCAAGGCTAGGCATAGTGGCTCACGCCTGTAATCCCAGCACTTTGAGAGGCTGAGGTGGGAAGACTGCTCGAGTTCAGGAGTTCAAGACCAGCCTAGGCAAGGCAACATGGAGAGATCTCATCTCTACAAAAAAAGTAAAAAAAAAATAAGCTACAAGTGGTGGGGTGGTGGCATGGACCTATAGTCCCAGCTACTTGGAAGGCTGAGGGGAGAGATCCCTTGAGCCCTGGAAGTCAAGACTGAGGTGAACTGTGATTGTGCCACTACACTCCAGCCTGGGTGTTAGAATGAGACCTTGACTAAAAAAAAGGAAACTTGAAGGAACTATGCAATAACAAAAATGCTGATTAGGTTAGGGTAGCAGGATTATGGGTTATTTTCTATTTAGCAAAACCTTACTAATACCATTGCTATAACATTTTAATAAGTTTTAACATGGGATGTATAAATGCCATCTATATAAAATAAGACACGTACATAGCACACATTTTTCAACTGCTGCAGTAGATATTATGTAGCAGTTGACAAGGTATATCACTAAAGATATTTATTTCTTAGAAAGTCAATTTTTAAAAGGTAATGCCAAAATACAATGTTAATTCCCAAAAAGATTCTATTCTACTTCAAGGTGTTTGTACATCATGAAGATACATTTGATGAATCTCATTTCCACTATCTAATTTATCAATTATTATTAGAATTGACACAGATGTGTCAATGTGGCTGTAAAATATAAGCCATTTGGAAGTTTAACTGCTCTTTCTAATGACATTAGATTAAAACTTGATTTTATAAAAACAAGAAAACAGAACTCTCTCTAGTAAAGAGCACAGCACTTGAAAGAATATAATAAAATCAGATCTTTATAAAGAGCTTGACCCTTCATGGCTAAATCACACAATGTGTTTATATTAGAACAGAGTATGTTCTGGAATACTTATTTCTGCCTTAGACTAGAAATTAGAAACTTGTGACTTTAGGCTGAGAGGTTCCTAAAGCACTGTATAATCAAAACCTTGTTTTCCAAGCAGCATTTTCTATGGTCTTTAGGTGTTTTTAAATGATTACCAAAGTGGTTATGGAAGAGAGACGACCAAAGTTCATGGTTATTGTAATTCAACTTCAGCAAACATTTATCAAGCACAAGCACATGCAAGAACTGTGACATTACTGCTGTACTTGCATCCAAATATGACAAATAAATATGTACCCTATAGCTTAGAGGAAACAGTAAGTGAAGTTCTACTCATTAGGTCTGTAACTACTCCTCAAAGCCAATACTTACATTGATACGCACAGTCAGGTGGCACATGGGTGGATATATGCTCAGAGCCAAATCATCCACACTAAGAGCAGAAAGCAAAAAAAACTATTAATAAAAAAGGGGAACAAAGCTCAGCTAGCTTGTTGCTACTGTACAACTACATATGTAACTAGCTACAAACTGTTCCGGAAAAGTCTACCAGGTTTTGAAACTCAGCAACTGGGCAACCAATACAGAATGAATTCAACCAGTATTTACTGAAATGTACATATTCTATTTCAGTAGGAAGCTGGGGGGAATAATTCCCTTGGCTTATAGGATGTGGTATGATTAATTCAGTCAAAAATGTGATTATGTGAAACCATCAGTATGATAGCTGAAGAACATGGTTCATCAATGGAAGCTAAAACTGTTGGGTAAAATGTACCTTTACTAAAGTGGGCACCACTTTAACCAAGTGATCAAATTTAGTACCACCAATAATGGGACAAACCAACATCATGTGCCTCCCTAATATGATGTATTAAAAGTATAAAACATTCAACTACATGATATTCTTGCCAAAAATGACAAAACAATCACACGAATCCAGATTGTTGGAAAGATTACAAGACAACTGACCTAGTTAATTTTTAAAATGTTGATTAAAAAAAAAAACCTCAAAAGGACAGGAACTGTTCTAGATTTCAAGAGACTAAAGAGATGATAACTAAATACAAATGTGAGACCTTGTCAGAATCCTGGATTTATATAAAATATTTATTTTAGAGACAACTGGAAAAATTTGAATATTAGATAATATCATTGTATTTAATGTTACATTTCTTGGATGTGATAATAAGAATGTCTTTGTTCTTAGGAGATACATGCTGAACTACTTAGGGGTGCAGTGTCATTGATGTTCACAATTTACTCTCAGAAGGTTAAAGAATAAATGTGGAATATCTATCAATAGAGAAATAAGCCGATACATGAAAAAAATGTGAACAATGGTTGACTCTAAATCAAGAATGTAGGGGTGTTCACTGAAGTACTTTTTCAAATTTCCTGTAGGTTTGAAACATTTCAAAATATAAAAAGTTGGGGAAAAATCTTGGGGTGACAACAGAAGCTGAGATCAGAAAGCTGCTGCTGCTGCTCAGATGTTTAAAATGGGATCACACTCACCTGGGGCTAACTTCATCAGAAATATCCACAATATCATCCAGCTGGGCTACCTGATCCTTCTTTCCATTCTCTGCCACTAAGATCCGGATTTTCTTCAGACAGGCTTTGGATGCTCTCACCAGTGCAAGGCATGGGACTATGAGCTCTTGATCTTCCTCTGACCAGTATAAGTCCTGATTGCTTGGAAACCCCAACACATCATCCTCATCATTGTGGTTTTCAGGGTTGTCCTCACCAGTGTCATTCAATAGGCCACAGTAAGGGTCACATTCTTCCACAGCCTAAGACATAACAAGATATAGGTGAATGCAAAAAAAAAAAACCTATTATGCTTTTAGCAGCAGATCTAAGTTGCCCTAAAACCTCAGTCAGTCACTTCATTAACAGCTACACAGTTGAATCACTTTATAAACCCTGTTCTCAGGGAGATGGAATAAAGTGGACAGTAGTGACAATGGGGCTTAGTCAATAATCAATGCTAAGGATACCTCTTTTTTTTTTTTTTTTTTTTTTTTTTTGAGTTGGAGTCTCACTCGGTCGCCCAGACTGGAGTGCAGCGGCCGCTCCCGGCCACCGCAGCCTCGACCTGCTGGGCTCCGGCGATCCTTCCACCTCAGCCTTCCAAGTAGCCGGAATTACAGGCATACGCTACCACGCCCGGCTGATTTTTTGATTTATTGTAGAGATGAGGTCTCGCTGCCCAGGCGGGTCTCGAACCCGCGGGCTCAGGCAATCCACTCACCTCAGCCTCCCAAAGGCGCGGGATTACAGGCTGAGCCACCGAGCCCGGCTAGGATACCTCTTTTTATAATCAATTCTAATCTACTAGTCATGGAGTTGCATTCTGACGATCAGTAAAAACAGAAGTCCCCTCACCTGCTCCATTTCTTCATGTGCATCCTTCACAAAATCCACACTCTTCGTCAGCATTAAAAGAGCTGCAGCTTTATTATCTATGAGTGAAAAATCAGAAGCACTAGAATTAGTGCTTAACAATTCTCTTAAGACTGCAAAGGGTAACCACATTGTTCCTATTGATGGGAGTGCAAGGACAGCTGACAAGGTTTTATGTAAAATTCTTCTCACTATGTCCCCTAGTACCCAGTGAGTTAAAAACTTTTCTTTATTCACCGCAAGAAGAAATAAAATGGTCACATGATGTTTCTCCTTATGGCCCTCTTGGACAACCACTGTTTTGGACTACCTCACTGCTTCAGTATGCTCCACAATACTGCTCTCAGGGCAGGACTAGGAAAATAAACCATAGCTGTTCAACAGGAGACAGAGCCATAGCAAGAGGGGAGTTTGAAATTAGAAGTGTGAGAACTAGAGAACGACAAAGAGTATTAGTACCTATCTATTAATGTTGGTAATAAATATGCATGTTTCACTCAACTCTTTATATAAATTAAAATACATACATTAAAATACAAAGTTGGAAGCTTTGGTCAGAAAGACCCACTATCCACTCTCACCCACCTCTTGGTATCCGAGGCACCTGCTCGCACGCAACCCAGACACTGTTGCAGGAAATAAGGTCATTGTTCTCAGGGCTGGGGAAAGGAATCAGTAAGGATATATCAATAACCTTGCATTCTGTCTCCTAAAAAGCTCCTGCCTGCTGGTTAGTATTCTCAACTACCAATAAATTTGTTGTCAAAATGAGCTTTTCCCTCTTGAGACAAGGAACCTTAACAACTGATAACCCAGACTGTGGCATCACTACCTCTGAGCTGGAGTGCTGGAAAGTACTTCCACGAGCTGAGCCATGCCATCCACAATGTCCAGAGCGGCACCCCGTACCAGCTTTCTCAAGGTGATTCCTGTGGTTAAACCCAAAGAGTAAGCAGCCTGGTCTTCTTTTCAGTAGTCACCATTTGCTTTCCTGAGTCTGAGCACTACAGAAGTGTGAAGTGATGCATGCTTTCACTGAAGTGTCAACACAAAACTCAGGTCTCATTTATATCCTCATGTCATTTTCTTGCCCTTCCCACCATTCCTTAGTGCTATTCTCCAAAATAAAAGATCTGGAACACAATCTTTCTATGACAGTATTAAGGCAGTAATTCCTTGACAATTTTAAATGAAACACTTGAAGTTTAAACCATTTGAGTAACCTTGAAGATCCCTGACATGTATTCAGTTATAATTTTGGCATGCTTGTAATCAAGGCATGAATCTCCAGGTAGGGTTGGAGGCCACTTAACCTATGAAAGAGCTCAGAAACAGAGTATAATGCAATATGGGTAAAAAAGAGTAAAGACAGTCTGGTCCTGGCTATAGGGCTGAGACCAGGCCAGCATTTGTAGTGGTTAGAATGGGTTAGAGAGGGAAAAACCAGTGAATCAAAAACCTTCAGAGTCAGGCAAGGCAGGGGAGATGGAAAATCACAGGAACAAAGCACCTGTATCTTAGCATAATGGCTTGTTTATAGAGGCCACTTACATTATAAAATTATCCTTGACTGTGTTATATGGAAGAAAGTTACATGCTCAAGTTGGGAAAGGTAAAAGTCTCAGGTTATAACTCATATTACAAAGATCTACCCTGTAAACATAATACTTATGTGTATGTAGTGGCTTACCCTGATCCTTCGGAAGCGAATAGTATACTGCAGTAATTTCCTTGATGGCAGCATGGACCTGTTCACAGAACCTCTGGGATTCCTATGAGGTGATGGACCAATTTCAGAATGAAATAAGAAAATTGATTAGATCAACATGGTCAATCCATCTACTGTTGAAGACAGCAGAAGACACCCCTACAGCATCATCAAGCATTTTCTAGTTCTAGTATGAGTTAGGCCTTCTGCTATACTCATCACATAACAAACAGAAGACAGCTGTACATATGACATTGGGTTTACAACTCAATAAACCATTAAGAAACAGCAGGAAAATCTTATTCCTGATACTGTATATTCCAAGATATTAATAATCCGCCATGAAATATTCATCATATCTTAGACCAGGAGTTGGCAAACAGGTAACATCAGGCCCATTGCCAGTTTTTATAAATAAAGTGTTAACAGGCACACAGCCAAGTTCCCTGGTTTACATATTCTCTACAGTTGTGTTCGTACTACAAGGGACAAGAGTTGGGTAGTTGGGCCGGCAAAGTCTAAAATATTTACTATATGGCCCTTTACAGAAATGTTTGCCAGAGTCTGTATTACATCAAGCAGGTCTCTCTCTAACATAATCACAGTATGTAACTGAAGGTAATTAGTATGGACTCAACAATGCCCAATGTTGTCTATTTTCCTTCTAAGTGGTCACTGGTTTCTCATCTTCCTTATCCCCACTTCTCTGCTAAATTCTAAGCCAGTGCTATGCAAAAAGTGGTACAGGTTAGTGCCAGTCCACAAACTGTTAATACTCTAGGATAAGTACAGTGATAGAAAGCAAGTATTTAGAAACTTTTATAGCAATCAGACATTGCTTCAACATCCAAACCCATAATTTTGTAAAGTTATAAAATTGTTATCAGTCCATATAGATTGGAATTAAAAAACCCAAATCATCTTTCTGTAGAACTAAATTGCTCAGATCTTATGAAGGAAATTGTGATTCAAATATATATATAAATATATATTCAGATAAAATCTAATTCTAATTTTTCATCTGAGTGAAACTACTGTCCTGAGCATGTTCAGAAAATTAGCTCTATGCTGCCTCCTCATGGTGTCTTACTTGCTGTCAGTTTCAGCAGCAAGTCCTAAGTATATGTGGAAGGAGTCAGCAGAAAGGAGTCAGCAGATAAGAAAAATAAAGTAATATTACTAGCCTTTTTGAAATAAATAGACTTTTTTTCCAAGTATCTTTTAAAGTGTTCTTATACTGTTCATCTCTTGTTTCCTCATCACAAATCTCTAAGGTATGTAGAAGGAGAGTTTATCACTGTATGTTTATGCAGCAAAAGGAAATTTACATCATTTCCAAACATCTGGATATACAGATTGAGAAAGAGATTGAAACTACTATGAAAATCAAATAAGGCAATGAATATGCCTTATATTCATTATATACTATGCCGGGCGCAATGGCTCATACCTGTAACCCCAGAACTTTGGAAGGCAGAAGCGAAAGGATTGCCTGAGCCCAGGGGTTCAAGACCAGTCTAGGCAACTTGGCAAGAACCTGTCTCTACAATAAATCAAAATATTAATCAGGCATGGTAGCATGCGCATGCAGTTCCAGCTACTTGGAAGGCTGAGGCAGAAGGATAGCCTGAGTCCGGCTGGTCAAGGCTGTGGTAGCCCTGAGTGACAGTGAGACTCTGATTCAATCATCATCATCATCTTCCAAATTAAGGATACACAGCTCTGGAACAACTGAGCACAGAGCATGCTTGGTGACAGCCAACATTTTTACTTTATAATAAAGATTTTAAATGCACAAATTCTTGTTTTTAGCAATTTCACTTCTGGGAATTTTTTCTACTGATATGCATAGGAACACAAAGATTATATTAGACAATTCACCACAGCACTGTTTACAATAGTTACAAGTTGGAAACAGCTTAAATATCCACAAAGAGTATTGGTTAAATTATGTTTATATTCATTCTATTGAATTCCATGCAGTAATTACAAAGAAATGAGTATCTTTATATGTGTTGCTAAGAATTTCCAAGATATATTGTTAATTTTTTAAAAAGGAAAATCCACAAGTGTTTATGGTATCTTATCATTTGTGTAAAAAGAAGCAGACATGTACATATAAATGTACATTAATCAATATATGCATAAGATGTATATGGAATACAAAAGGAACTGGGGAGGACAAACGAAAATGAAGAACTGAGTGGAAAGATAAACTTTTTAGCACACAGCTTTGATATCTTTTGAATTTTATACTATCTACATATGTTACACATTACTGATTAAATATTTTTAAATAATTCAGTATTTTAAAATGTATTATGTAGTAGAAGAGGTGTAACTTAGACATCAGATAGACCTTAACTTGAATTCTAGTTCCACTGCTTTTTTTCTTAACCTGAGCCTCTGAGCCTGCCTGTTCATCTGTCAGACGGACATAGTATGTGAAAACAGCTACCAAGTAACAAGTGCTTAAAAAAAGTACGAGAAAGAAAATAACCAGGGTTAACTTCAGATTGAACCAATATTTATAAGATCTGCCTACTCCATGCCAGGAAGTGCACCTAGCAATTTGGTCTTCACAGCAATCCTGTGACATAAGAACTGCAATCTTATGTGACAGACAAGGAAAATAAATCTTCTGGCATGAGTGTAAAAGGTGGAAAGAAAATCAGAGTACTGTCGCTAAGGAATAACCAGGTAGCACAAGGATTCCAGGAAACTGAAGCCCACCTGTGCAGATGGCAGTGGAGGTCCAGAGAAGACTTTGGTCAGAGTCGTGGCTTCCCTCGACACTTTAACAGCTGCTTCATCTGGGAGGTGGCAGAGGAGGAGGCAGGTGCCAGTGTATTAATGCCAAAGGGTTAAGGATGTAGCTGAGGTACAAACTTTGAAGATAATGTTTCCCCTCTTCACCTTTACTAGGCAAGACGTCTCAAAACACCTCCGAATATTCATGTCTTATATTTCTTTCTTTTTTTTTTTTTTTTTTTGAGTTGGAGTCTCACTCTGTCGCCCAGGCTGGAGTACAGTGGCACGCTCACGGCCACCGCAGCCTCGACCTGCTGGGCTCAGGAGATCCTTCCGCCTCAGCCTTCCAAGTAGCTGGAACTACAAGCACGCGCCACCACGCCCGGCTAATTTTTGGTTTATTGTAGAAATGAGGGCTCGCCAAGTTGCACAGGCTGGTCTCGAACCCGTGGGCTCAGGCAATCCTCTCACCTCGGCCTCCCAAAGTGCTGGGATTACAGACGTGAGCCACCGCGCCCGGCCGTATGTTTTATATTTCAACCTCTCAAGTGCTGAGGACGGGTAAGGTGAGGTGTCCCCCACGGAGAGTGCAGAGGGGAAGGGCAGTCACCTCCCAAGGGAAGGCGGGAGAGCAAGGGGTCGGGACGCTGGAAGAGGTGAGGGCTGGGGATCCCCAACAGGAAAGGCACTCACTAAGTCTTCTCCAAAATATCTCCCGATTAAATTCCTCGGTGGTCTCCCGGGCTTCGCCGACTTCCGAGTGTGGCATGTGGAGGCCGAACGGCGGCGAAAGGAAAAGCTAAGGTTAGGCGAAGCCCCACTCCCGGCCGAGCCCGGGCCCCGCCGCCGCCCCAGCCTGGCCTCCCCACCTCCTGAGCCCGCCCCTGCCGCTGCGGGTCCCAGCTGGGTCAGCTCACCACGCACTCGGGGCAGGAGCAACCGCAGCTCCGCTGCCAAGAGCCGGAGTTGCTCCAAAGGCGAAGCCAGAGTGGGCACTGCGGCTGCAGATGTGGCTGCGCTCGCCATCTTAGCGCTTCGACGGAGCCCGCACACAAACGCCACCGCCTCCCGGGCCTAAGCCGCACTGCGACAGCCGCTCCAGCTCCGGGATCCACAGACGCTACTCGTTTCCGGAAACTAGCCGTCCTGTCCCGCCCCGCCCCAGAGTTCCGGCCACACCATCCAGTACCGGCAGCTGGCCACACCCCTCCCTCCCGACAGACGGGCCACGCCTCCTCCCGCCCCCAGAGGCCTGGCCACGCCCCATCTCTTCCCCAAGATCCAACAATATCCCTTCCATTTCAGAGCCTGGGCCACACAAAGTTCAGGCCCATGATATTTCTTATTCATCATTCATTCATTTATTTGATTATTTGAAACATCTCCGATTAAGGAAGCAGAGAGTTCATAATCCTGTAAGAAAACAGGCCTGGGAACTAATATCTCAGTGATAGTCAGGGTCAGGTTCGTCTGCACAGGTTCCCTGCCCCTAAAATTACACCCTTGACAGCTGCTGAGTACCAGACGTGGCGCTGTTACTTTACATGGGTGACCCTAAAAAATTCACTTGGCCTCAGATACTCCCATACCCCTGCCCTGTGGATCTCCTAGATTAGGAATTTCTCTCCACACAGGTAAAACAACCCTTTGCCTGCTTAGGGTAAAAAGGAATCAAGGCATTATTTAAAGACGTTTCTACAGTCCATTCTGCAGAAATCAGTAGTGGTTAACCCCTCCAACATCCAGGCATTTAAGAAATAGCGGCTCCCTGAAGCTCACCCACCAATATTGGCCTTTCACCTGCTACTTGGGCAGGAGCCTGGGCTACACGTGGAGGCTGGACTTCTGCCCAGTTGCCAGTAGTCAGACAAGGTCTTCAGGAGCTCAGGTGGCTTTTTAACTGCACCATGAAGGTTCCAAACTTGGCAGAGTTCAGTGTCCACACACAATGAATGAGGACAAGTGTCAGCAATGTCAACCAGGTCCGCAAAGGGGAGAATAAAAAAGCTAGGAAGCCATATGTTACATAAAGAAAGAAACAGGAATACACCTGCCAGATGTACAGCAGTATCATAAGTAGATAAACAGGTATAATTTTCAAGTATTTTCCTTGATGGAGATGAGATCTGAAGTTGTGACCAAAGCACCGCTGCAGCAAGCTCCAACACAGGTAAGCCATCAAGGGGATATTAAAAAACACCAGCTGGAAAAATGAAAACAGAATCATAGCTTACCATCAAGTTCTTGGAGGGGTCAGTCTCATTAACACATTATTGATGGTTCCTAAGAATGTTTTTGTTTCTGTCTTGAGGGTAGCTGTCTGATTCTTTATGCTTCAGTCATGCTTGTTTATTATAACACAACAGCTGACTTATAGTTAGTTGTGTATTTGCCCATATCCTTTTGTTCATCTTAAAGGCAGGTATCTTTTCATTTATGTTGAAGTCCCAACTTGTAGTACAGTATCATATACACATTAAATACCCAACAGTGTTTATGTTGGAATTGAATTGAGTGAATGTATACACACACACACACACACACACACACACACACACACACATTCACTCATTTTTTGGAGGAGTAAATGGGGGACCTGGCTATCATTTTTTTTCTTATCTCTATTTTTGTTTGGGTTAGCATAAGTGTTGAAATATAAGTTAGAAGATCTAAATTATAATCCAAGTTGAACTGCTGTATGATTCATTCAAAAAATATTGATTGAGCTCCCATTATGTGGCAGGCACTGTGCTAGGCTGTAAGTGACACACTGGTGAACAAGTCAGAAAAGATCATAGAGCTTACATTCTAACAGGGAGAAGAGAGACCAAAAAAAATAAAAATGATAACTACAGATCATGATTTATTTAAGGAAATAACTGGGTCGTGAGAGGGTGACCGGGAGATAGGCTCTCAAAGTCCAGAAGCACAGGAGCGAATCAACAGAGGGAAGTGCATTCCATGTAGAAGAAACAGAAGAAAAGGCCAGAGGTGGACTTGGTCTCTTTAAGACAATGCCAGTGAAGCATGATGAACCAGGTGGAAACTGGGACAGTCATCAGGACTCAGATCATATCACTGCTCTGCTTAAAGGGTTTCAAGCTGAGGAGTGAGATGATTAAAGTTTTAAAAAGACCACAGTGGTTGCTCTGTATTAAACTGATAGTAGGGAGGCAAGAATAACAGTGAAAATGCCCAGGAAAGAAATAATTATGGTGGTAACAGAGGCAGAGAGAAGTGGATGGATTCAAATATGTACTGGGGTCGGGCTCGGTGGCTCAGCCTGTAATCCCAGCACTTTGGGAGGCCAAGACAAGTGGATTGCCTGAGCTCAAGGGTTCGAGACCAGTCCAGGCAACTTGGTGAGACCTCGTCTCTACAATAAACCAAAAAAATTAGCCGGGCATAGTAGCGCACACCTGTAGTTCTGGCTACTTGGAAGGCTGAGGTGGAAGGATCGCCGGAGCCCAGCAGGTCAACGCTGGGGTGGCCGTGAGTGTGCCACTGCACTCCAGCCTGAGCAACAAAGTGAGATTCCAACTCGAAAAAATATATATATATACTGGAGATAGCTCAAACAAGGTACAGCTTGGTGATGAAATATATATAGGGTATAAGGGAAAGAGAAGAATTAAGGATAAAACTTAGAGAAATCAGGTGAATGGTGGAGTCATCCATGAAAATTGGAAAGAATCAACTGGGAGTGACTCATTTTGGGAGGCCAACGTGGAACTGCATGAGCCCAGGAGTTTGAGACCAGCCTAAGCAACATAGAGAGACCTTGTCTCTACAAAAAATTTAAAAATTAGCTATGTATGGTGATATGCCTCTGTAGTCCCTAGCTACCTGGGAGGCTGAGGCAGGAGGATCACTAGAGCCTGGGAGTTTGAGGCTGCAGTGAGCCATGATCGTGCCACTGCACTCCAGCCTGCGGAACAGAGTGAGACCACCGACCCCCTCCAAAAACTTGAAAAGAATTCGAGGAAGAACAGATTTGGGGATGGAAATAAAGTTCCCATTAGAGAGACATAATGTTAAGTTAAGATGCCTGTTAGACACTTATGGAAATTGGACTATATAGGCAATTGAAGTACAGAGAAGATGTCCAGATCAGATATATAGATTTGGGAGTCATGGGTCTGGATGATACATAAAATCCCTTATAAGTGTACTATTTATTAAAATATGAATGTAAACATTTACAAAGAAAAACCCTGCCTTTTGATAAGGCTTAGGTTTCACTTGGTATAAGAGTGCTTCTTAGAGATAGTCTTTCTACATAATAAGACTGAACTATACCCAGGATCTACTCATATACATACAAGGGGGAAATAAAAAAAAAAACCAACTAGGTAAGTGTTCTAGGAACCCATCAGCATCAGTGTACCAGCTAGTGTTGTTGTGAGAGGCTGCATTCAGCTTCAGTGATTTTTTTTTGGAGATTCTTTCAACGTGTTTGACCATTTCATAATGGGTGATTTACAAGCACAACTGCCCACACCACATTGAGTGTTCAGCAGTTTTTGACCAATAACAGCATGACCCCACCCATGCCCCACTCTCCCTATTCACCTGATCTCACCCCAGAAAACTTTTTTTTAGTCTTCCCAGATGAAAAAAGTCCTCAAAAGGAAACATTTTGCCAATGTTAAAGAGATGATGTTAAAGAGGTGAAACAAAAAAATGGCAGAAGCACTAAAAGGCATCAGAATTGATGAGTTCAAAAACTGTTCTGAGCAGCGGAAAAAGCATCTCAGCAGGTGAATTGCATCAAATGGAGCATACTTTGAAGGTGGCTGAAGTTTAAACATGTAAGAGTAAATACACAATTTTTTATAAAGAAATCCCAGGTTTTTTAGGGATCCCCCCCCTTAAAATGCTGCTATGCAGAGAATGTTCTGGACTTGGGTCGGTGTTTGCTAGGCAAAGGTATCCCCTACTTGGCTGTCTCTAATCCTACTGGATCATGTTTTACTGCCCCGTAAGGAAACCTTGGACTCATTTTGAACAATGTTTTTGAATCTCTTCCAAAACTTCAAATTATCACTGCAGGTTTTGGTCCACTTCCCCTATTAGGTGAGTAAAATAAAGAAATTATTGGATAAATACTTTTCAAATTTGTTTATGAAATCTTGCTATGGGTCAGGATTCTTTGTGTGTTTGTTTGCCTTAAAGGAATTAAATGTAAACATAATACATTTGTCATTCCTAAACAAGCATACTGCTAAGACATCACTGGAAAGCCTGGGTCTGGTTTTTGCCTGTTCAGTTTCCACTGAGTAACTGACCCACTTTTCTTATGTGTCTATTTGTTTCTTTTCCTCCCTCTGAAACATTTTCCTTCCTCATTATCATAATCAGTTTTGGTTTACTCAAAAATCTAAAATTTATTCTACCATAAGTCCCTTATTTTATTTTTGTCACTGAAAAAGAACAATAAAACAAACAACAACATTAAAACCTCTTTCACCTCTCATAAACCCTGCATGGCAAAAATGTATTTTCGATGTTTACACAAGTTGTGGAGGAAGTTGAAGAAGCACTTTAAAAGCAAATGAAATACAGTTATTAAAGATCGTCCTAGCCGGGCTCGGTGGCTCAGCCTGTAATCCCATGCCTTTGGGAGGCTGAGGTGAGTGGATTGCCAGAGCCCACGGGTTCGAGACCCGCCTGGGCAGCGATACCTCATCTCTACAATAAATCAAAAAATCAGCCGGGCGTGGTAGTGCATGCCTGTAATTCCGGCTACTCAGAAGGCTGAGGCAGAAGGATCGCTGGAGCCCAGCAGGCGAGACTGTGGTGGCTGGAAGCAGCCACTGCACTCCAGTCTGGGCGACCGAGTGAGACTCCAACTCAAAAAAAAAAAGATCGTCCTGCAAGTAAAGTAAAAAAGATGATCTATGGTACTTAACTTAGGACTTTGAATTTAATTTATAACTGTTATACAATGAGTCCAACACGGCTAAGATGTTCTTTTCTTTCTTTTTTTTTTTGGTGAGTTGGAGTCTCACTCTATCACCGAAGCTGGAGTGCAGTGGCACGTTCACAGCCACTGCAGCCTTGACCTGCTGGGCTCAGTGATCCTTTTGCCTCAGCCTTCCAAGTAGCTGAAACTACAGGCACGCGCCGCCACGCCCAACTAATTTTTTGACTTATTGTAGAGATGAGGTATTGCCAAGTTGCCTAGGCTTGTCTCGAGCCCATGGGCTCAGGCAATCCTCTCACCTCAGCCTCCCAAAGCGCTAAGATTATAGGCGTGAGCCACCGCGCTAGACCTAAGATGTTTTTAAATTACATTTCTGACTTCTTACCTGGAGAATTCCTATTATAAATGTTATGCTGCCTTGTAGGAAATGTCCATTAACAAACATCCCAAAGGAAAAGCACCAACCCAATTTGCCGTCAATAATTTCACCAAAAAACCATGGCCCTGAAAGAGGCAATGGACACAAAAAAAGAAAGATTAAATAACTGTGAATCTGACTATATACATCATGAAATGTGTTTATAGGAATAATAAAAAGATATGAGACTAGTCATCGATAAATCATCAATAGCTTTTCTTTGCTAGTTTCTATGTTGCACCTGATGTCCTATAATTCTCCATATTTCGCTGGATTATATAACTGTCTCAGTACATACTATGCCTAGAATAGGCATAAAGCTTATAGATTCTAAAAACAAATAAGAGCACACTCATATTTCTGAAGATTCTGTCACAATAACCTCAATATAAAGCACTAACATTTCCTACAGGAAGCAAAGAGGTTTCTACAGAAGTTAATTTTCCAGATGACTGAGGTTTACTCCTTGAAACAATAAAACTTCAACTACTTTTTGATAGAAATCTGTCTAAAATGTACTCCTGTATTCTTTCTTATTAACATAATAAATGTATTTTACCCTTTTCTTGATGACCCACAGTCATTACTTTGTTTTTTGTTGTTGTTGTTGTTGTTGTTTTGAGTTGGAGTCTTACTCTGTCACCCAGATGGAGTGCAGTGGCCGCTCCCGGCCACTGCAGCCTCAACCTGCTGGGCTCCGGCGATCCTTCCGCCTCAGCCTTCCAAGTAGCCGGAATTACAGGCATGCACTACCACGCCCCGCTAATTTTTTGATTTATTGTAGAGATGAGGTCTCGCTGCCCAGGCGGGTCTTGAACCCGCGGGCTCAGGCAATCTACTCACCTCAGTCTCCCAAAGGCGCGGGATTACAGGCTGAGCCACCAAGTCCGGCTACAGTCATTACTTTGTACATCAACTACATAATTATGGTTAACATATACACAGTTTAATTTGGCTTCTTTAATTTTTCATCTAGAATACCATGCTGACTTTTCTATTATTTTTTACTGCCCCTTTTCAGTGTGCAGTTTTCTGCAAGAGTGTCATATGTTTGTCAGAAATGTAAGAGACAATCAGACTTCCTTTCTCAAAATGCAAACACCATAATTTGCTGGCAAGAGTAGGATTTAGCTTTAAAAAGTCATAGGTAATTTTCTCAGATATACATTAAATAAACTATACATTATATAAACTATACATTATGTAAACATATTAAAGACATATTAGTCTAAAAAAGTGTTTTCCCTTCTTCAGGTTTCAACTTTTTGCATTGAGCAACTTCTATCTTTTAATGTTTTTATGTACAGCTAGGAGCCAAATCACTCGCTTTGCTTCCCACTATAAAACAAGTGTTGAGCCGGGCTCGGTGGCTTAGCCTGTAATCCCAGCACTTTGGGAGGCTGAGGTGAGTGGATTGCCTGAGCCCGCGGGTTCGAGACCCACCTGGGTAACTTGGCGAGACCTCATCTCTACAATAAATCAAAAAATTAGCCGGGCGTGGTAGCGCATGTCTGTAGTTCCAGCTACTTGGAAGGCTGAGGCGGAAGGATCGCCGGAGCCCAGCAGGTCGAGGCTGCGGTGGCCGGGAGCAGCAACTGCACTCTAGTCTGGGTGACAGAGTGAGATTCCAACTCAAAAAAAAAAAACAAGTGTTGAAAACAGCTTCAACCTAGTTTCCAACACAGTACTTACCTCCAAAGGGGATCTACCATAGTTTACACAGAATTGTAAAGTGTCACATTTTGATTTGTTCTCTGGGGGGAGTTACTAATGAGCAAAATGCAAAAGTGGAATAAAAGCGTAAGGCAGATTAAGACTAGGCAACAAGTAGGCTAAATCTACTAACTGACTCTTAGTCACTAAGGAATATAAGCAAAAAAAGCCAAAAAGAAACTTGCAGTGATTCTGCTTTCAAAAGTGGCAGAGTGACTTTTCAAGTACAGTTATGCATCACTTAACCACGAGGCTATGTTCTAAGAAATGTGTCGCTGTTAGGCGATTTTGTCCTTGTGCAAACACTGTAAAGTGTACTTACACAAACCTAGAGGTCTATAGCCTGCTACACACCTTTAGCTCCACTGGAATCTTATGGGACCACTGTTGTATATGTGGGTCCATCACTGACTAAAATGTCGTTATGCGACACGTTGTATTTATAATTATACAACAGAAAAGTTCAAATAAACCTGAATTTATTACTCATCTCAGTTCATCTCTTTCTGAGTTGAGTTTTTAAGAGTCACACTTTAGTAAATATTCAATTAACTACATACTAAGTATTGCATTTAGTGCTGGGCATAGAAGGAAACAAAACAGACAAAACGCCAAAGGACAAAGTGAACTTAAACTCCGGAGCACAAGCAATCCTCCCAACTTGCCTCCAATGCAGTTGGGACTACAGGCCCATGCCACCATGACCACCAATGGATATTTAATTTAATTTTATTATTTATGTGTTTGGTTTTTTTTGAGTCAACGTCTCACTCTGTTGCCCAGGCTGGACTGTAGTGGCACAATAATGACAATCACAGCTCACAGCAGCCTCAGTCTCCCAGGCTCAGATCCATCCCAAGTAGCTGGTATTACAGGCATGCACCACCAAGCCTGGCTATTTTTTATAGAGATAAGATTTCACTATGTTGCCTAGGCTGGTCTTGAAGTACTGGGCTCAAATAATCTGCCAACCTCAACCTCCCAAACTGCAAGGATTATAGGTGTGAGCCACCATGCCTGGCCTCAATGGACATTTTAATGAAGAAATAGATAATATACACAGAAGATAATCATAAACTCTGGTAAAGTAATGATGGAAAAAGTGATGAAATAGAGGACAGAACTTTAAAGTTGTCAAAGAAGTTTGCTCTAAGAAGGTGGCATTTAAGCTTTTGTTAGGTTTCTACACAAATACTAATTCTTTTTTGTTTTTGTTTTTTTAGAGATGAGGTCTTGCTATATCACCTAGGCTGGTCTCGAATTCCTGGTCTCCAGCAATCTTCCCATCTTGGTCTCCCAAAGTACTGGGATTACAGGCATGAGCCACCACGCCTGGTCCTATATACTAATTATTTAATGTTCTTCTCGACACCCTTAAGTTAGCTTGGTTTCAACTAAATGTCCTTTAAATGTGTTAGGAAAGAACTTTATTTCCCAAAACCATGTCCTAGGAAATGACCTATGAAGGATCCATGTGCCATTTGTTATGCCCTCAAGAGTCTAAATTATTCTTTTGTCAAAATTCTCAGTATATTCGTTGGCAGAATGCTCCACACTCTCAAGTTTACTAATTTACTTACCCAGCGCTGTATACAGGGTCAGCAACAACATAGAATAGTAGAAGATGTTTATTTTGCTCAAGACATGAAGGGAAAATGAGGTCAGATTTACAAATCCTGAAGGTTCTAAACAGAATAAATTTGAAAAATTCAGTGAGCACATATAAATTCAATTTCTTTACGACATTTTCTAGAAGACTTTCATGAGCTATCAACCATAATCAGTAAATCATATATACGGGGTACCAAAAAAATATATACACATTTAAAGTATGGCATTCACTCAAAAGATAGCATTAATCAAATGAATGCTAGCATCACCATGTGAAAGGCAGGATAGTCAAAGAAAATGGCTGAAGCACGGTTGAGAAAGCATCATACTACACATCGCTACTGTAATTTAATTTAACTTCAAAATGTAATACATAGATAACATCTCTTAAAATATGTGTATATATTTTTGGTACACCCTCCAGTGTACGTATATATATTATAAATGTCTAATAACTATACCATTGTGTAGTTGAGACATATATATAATTGTTATATATCACAGTATATTAAACTCACATATATATATAATGACTGAATACCTACCAGAGTACTATATACTATTTTATCTTTATTTAGGTTCAAAAAATAGTGTTTTATTCAAAGGATGACCAGGTCTCTGTTTTCTATGGGATTTAATATCCAAATATACAAACTTCCAACAAGCATATCAAAAGTAAATTTAAAAATATCAAAATATCTTTATTTTAATTTTAAATGAGTATCTGTCCAAACAGTCCTTTCTTGTACAAAATGCAGTTCCTAACTCACAGCTATCTTCTTACACCAACTGAAAGGCATTCCTAGGTCAGGCACGGTGGCTCAAGCCTGTAATCCTAATGCTTTAGGGGGCCATGGTGGGAAGATCACTTGAGCCCAGGAGTTCAAGACTAACCTGGACAACATGAGAAGACCCCATTTCCAAAAAAAAAAATTAGCCAAGCATGATGGTGCACACTTGTAGTACCAGGTACTAAGGAGGGAGGCAGGAGGATCCCTCAAGCCCAAGAGTTCGAGGCTGCAGTGAGCCGTGATTGCGCCACTGCACTCTAGCCTGGGCAACAAAGCGAGACCCCAACTCTGAAGAAAAAAAAAAGAAACAAAAGAAACAAAAAGAAAAGAAGAGAAAAAACGTATCCCTAAAGCTCTCCAAATGCTTTCCCAACACACTGACAAAAAGCCCAAGTATAAGAGAAGCTCCATTCCATGGTTATAGACTAACCTACCATAGAGCCTCAGCCCCAAGCTAGCCATTTCTCTCATGCATAAACCAGTCAGCAGAAGATTAAATAAGTTATGTCTTTGTCAATTGACCAGCAAATTTATGTTATACTTATAACATTGTTCAGCCTGCTGACAGTTAATTTTATACAAAGCTTAATAATGCATGACCTTTCTTACTTTGTGCACTACTCTCTCAGCTTTTTTGTTTTAGTCTGGTACTTCCCAAAGTATTAATCTACATATTCAGCTAGAATAACAAGTATTCATTCTTTTGTAAATTATTATTTCACCATAAAGACAACCATTCTTTAAAATTTAAACAATGATTCTCTACTTTGGCTGCATATTAGAATAACCTAAGGGAACTTATAGAAAATACCAGATCTCACCCTCCAGAGATTCTGATTTAAATCAGCCTGGGATAGAAGGGGAGCTTAGGCAGCAATCCAGTGATTCTATACAGTTATGATTGGATAAATATTGCTTTAGACAAAGCCTCATCTTATTGCCATGTAGCAGCAAAAATCTGAATTTTTTTTTTCAAGATGACAGTTGTGGAAAGAAATATTATAGCTTGAAGGATACACCTTACAGAACTCATATAGAGACAATTTATATTGCTATTTGTCACTTGGCAATAGTGAGGGTATTATGTGATACTTTAAAATTAAGTCTTGTGCGAATAAAATGAACCGTAACTAACCTCTAAGCTCTGGGTATCCTCGATATCTAAAAGTAATGAGAATGGTGAGCTGGATCAGCACAATCAGCACAAAAAAGACCCGGGCCTGCAGAGGAATAGATGTTAATGTGAAATAGATACAAGAGTACAGTTTCAGTTAAGATTTTTTAAATGGCTTCATCAACAAAAATGGAAATAGCATCTGTGATATTGTCATATAAGAAATATATATTTTGAGCCAGGCATGGTGGCTCATGCCTGTAATCCCAGCACTTGGGAGGTGCAGGAGAGAGGATTACTGGAGCCCAGGAGTTCAAGACCAGCCTAGGCAACATAGGAAGACCTCTATGAAAAGATTAAAAAATAGCCAGGCATGGTGGCGTGTGCCTGTAGTCTCAGCAACTCAGAATGCTGAGGTGAAAGGATGGCCAGAGCTCAGGAGGTCAAGACTGTGGTAAACCATGATTGTGCTGCTGTCCTCTAGCCTGCATGACAGAGTGAGACCCCAACTAAAAGCAAAAAGAAAAAGAAATATATATTTTGGCCTTCCTCCCCAGTTCCTGGTCAGGGCTCCCAAAATCCTCATAATGGTCTAAGTGATAATAATGATAGGAGCATCTTTTGTCATAATATTTCTTTTTTGTCCCTGGCTCCTAAAACCACTCAGGGATGATTAAGTTAAAGGAGAGGTTTTGTTATTCATAACAAGCCCCTTTCAAGCACACCATAGTTTATGTGAATGAGGCGACTTCTAGAAAACGCTTAAGAATGGGGGTTGGTTGCCAGGGGGACTAACCATCTGATCAGAGGGTGAGAAGTTTCCATCTCATATCAACCCCCTTCCTCTGTCGAGGTAGAGGAGCTGCAGATTGAATGAATCACCAAAGGCCAGTGATTTAATCAGTCATGTCGGTATAATGAAGCTTCCAAAAAACCTAACTGAAGATATTGAGAGAGCTTCCAGGCTGATGAACACATGGGAAAGTGGCATGAGCCTGAAGAGGGCATGGAAGTTCCATGCCCCAACCCCAACACTTTGCCCTATGCATCTCTTCCATTTGGTTGTTCCTGAGTTTTGTGTGTGTGTGTGTGTGTGTGTGTGTGTGTGTGTGTGTGTGTATGTGTTTTTTTTTTTTTTTGAGTTGGAGTCTCACTGTGTCGCCCAGACTGGAGTGCAGTGGCTGCTCCCGGCCACCATAGCCTCAACCTGCTGGGCTCTGGCGATCCTTCCGCCTCAGCCTTCCAAGTAGCTGGAATTACAGGCATGCGCTACCACGCCCGGCTGATTTTTTTGATTTATTGTAGAGATGAGGTCTCGCTGCCCAGGCGGGTCTCGAACCCGCAGGCTCAGGCAATCCACTCACCTCAGCCTCCCAAAGGCGCAGGATTACAGGCTGAGCCACCGAGCCCGGCTCTGAGTTGTATATTTTTATAATAAACCAGTAATCTAGTAGTAAACTGTTTTCCTGAGCTCTGTGAGCCATTCTAGCAAATTATTGAACCTTAAGAGGGGGTCTTGGGAACCTCTGGTTATAGCCCGTCAGAAGCACAGGTGACAACTTGGACTTACAATTGGCATCCGAAGAGGGGAGGGGAGGGGTGGAGTTGAGAAGGGCAACCTTGACTTTAACCAGAGCACTCTGTGCTCACTTCTGGCAGTTTAGTGTCAGAACTGAGTTAAGTTGTAAAACACCCAGTCAGTGTCCACTTAGAATTGAATTAATTGCTTGGTTTGGTAAAACCCACACATCTGGTGTTAGAAATGTTATATGGGTATAATGAGAAGCATAATTGTGGGTTTTTTTATTTTTAGTATCATTAACAAAAATATGACACTATAACAAAAATATATGGCCAAAAAAAATCAAACATCTGAGCCACCAACAAAGAAAATATAAATTACCTCAGCATTAATTACCTTACTGAATTTAGATACTAAGACTAATATTGAAGCTAAGTAGTTTTATATAGTTATATTAAGTGATAAAGTTAAAACAGTCCATTTTCATTGTACTAGGAGAAGAATAATTTCTTTTAAAGTTAGGCTGGGCATGGTGGCTCATACCTGTAATTGCAGTGCTTTGGCAAGCTGAGGCAGGAGGACTGTTTGAGGCAGGAGGACTGTTTGAGGCCAGGAGGTCAAGATCAGCCTGGGCAACATAGTGAGACCCTGACTCTACAAAAACAAACTTAAAAATTAGCCAGGTGCGGTGGTATGTACCTGTAGTCCCAGCTACTTCAGGAGGCTGAGGCAGCCTAGAAGTTTAAGGCTACAGTGACCTATGATTGTGCCACTGCACTCCAATCTGGGTGATAGAATGAGATCCTGTCTCTAAAATAATAAAACAAAATGGGTGCGATGGCTCACATCTGTAATTCCAGCGCTTAGGGAGGCAGAGGCAAGAGGATTGCCTGAGCTCACAGGTTCGAGACTAGCCTGGGCAACATGGCGAAACCTTGTCTCTACAATAAATAAAAAATTAGCCGGGTGTGGTGGTGCCTGCCTATAGTACCAGCTACTTGGAAGGCTGAGGCAGAAGGATTGCCTGAGCCCAGCAGATCAAGGCTGTGGTGGTCGTGAGTATGCCACTGCACTCTAGCCTAGGCAACAGAGACTCCAACTCAAAATAATAATAATAATAATAAAACAAAAATAAAGTTGTATAAGAGTAAAAAAAAAGAATACAGTGAAACTGCCTATTAATATGAGGTCATGGGATAAAAGCTGTAGAAGCGACATGAGTCCTACAAAGCTGCAGTTATGGTTAGAAATCAACAAATCAGGGCCAGGTGTGGTGGGTCATGCCTATAATCCCAGCACTTGGGAGGCCGAGGTGAGAGGATTGCCTGAGCCCATGGGTTTAAGACCAGCATGGGCAACTTGGCGAGACCTCACCTCTACAATAAATCAAAAAATTACCCAGGTGTGGTGGCGTGCACCTGTAGTTCCAACTACTTGGAAGGCTGAGGCAGAAGGATCACCTGAGCCCAGGAGATCTAGGCTGCATGTCTCTGCACGTGAGCCTGGGAGACAGAGTGAGCATGCCACTGCACTCTAGCCTGGGATACAGAGTGAGACTCTGACTCAAAAAAGAAAAAAGAAAGAAATCAACAAATCTATTGTTTCTAAATTTTCTCTCCTCCTTGCATGATTGTTTACACAGCCACTTTAATAGAGAGCAATTGATTATCTTTATGTCCTGACCCCTGAACATGAGGTTGAGAAGCATATTTTCTCTTAAACGATAAGCATATGGCTGTACAGATCTCCTTGACAGCATCCTGAAGAAACAAGGGACCCCACTTACCACATACCTTATTCTTAAACTATCTCTATAATGGCTTACTGTCCGGGGTCAGTAGCTGATGGTCAATGGTTGTAGGACTTGCTTTATGTAAGGGAGCAACAAACCTCACTCACCCCTCCCCACTCCTTCCCCCGCTTAAGCGACATCTAGTTTTCGCTGCCAACGCCTGTGTCCTTAAGGTTACATGACCACCAGCACCAGCCTGCCTCCTCAAGGCCACATCTCCAGGCTGCGTGATCACCAACACCAGCCTGCTTCCTCAAGGTTACATCTCAGGACTACATGACCACCAACACCTGCTTCCTCAGGACTATGTGTGCTATGTGACCACTAGATCCCAGCTAGGGGGCATAAGAGGGACCCGCCACAAAAAACAAGCTGTGGGATCTTCTCAAGGGCCAGTCTTCCTTTCCTTTCCCTGTAATGAATTTTCTTTCTTTTGCCTAGCCACTCGGCTCATTCTCTTTTTCTCCTCACTTGCCTTACGCTGTACAGACAGCAACTATTATAAAATGTAAGAATGTTGTGTGAGATGTTTTTTCCTTGCCTTCTGGTAGACCTGAGATCTCACCCTGCACCTGGGACACACACCAAGGAGCTGGCTTCTGTTAAGCTATAGAGCAACACACACTCAGTGACAACATGAGCATACCCTGGATATGGCCCCAAGCAGGGGGTTGGAGCCTGGGGAGGGATTCTGGCAGTGGCCAAAGCAGAATGTCTCCTTCCCCTCAGGCTCCATGCCTGGGCATGCAGGTCATGCTGAGGCCGTGGACAAAGTGTTCTCTGTGCCTGGTGACCACATCTTGCAGCTAGGCATACTGGATGTTCTCGTGCACCTTTCCTTGAGACAGTCAGCCCCTTGGGCTGATTCAGACCAGACTGGGCATGCCTGGATCAACGCCCATAATCTTTGGTTTTCTTTATTTCATTATAATACTAAAAATTCCACCCCTGGAGAAAATTCACTGCCATTTTGTGTACATGCCATGTATGTATAAGCATCTTCTCACACTACATCTATGCACTAGAGACACTTCCCTTTTCACACTTAACCCTGCACTCCACCCTTTGTAAGATGCTATATAACCTGTATGTCTTTTACAATTGGAAGGAGTTTTTTTCCTGTTCAGCAGGCCACTCCTGAACCATCTTCCCCATAAATAAACTCCCAGATTAACACCCATATCTTGTCTGTTTTCTCCTTGTCATTTCTTTTTTTTCTTTTTTGAGTTGGAGTCTAAACTCTGTCTCCTAGACTGGAGTGCAGTGGCATGCTCACGGCCACCGATGCTGCGACCTACTGGGCTCAGGCGATCCTTCTGCCTGAGCCTTCCAAGTAGCTGGAACTACAGGCATGCGCCACCATGCCCAGCTAATTTTTTTTTTTTTTTGAGTTGGAGTCTCACTCTATACCCAGGCTGGAGTGCAGTGACATGCTCACAGCCACCTCATTGTTGACCTGCTGGGCTCCAACAATCCTTCTGCCTCAGCCTTCCAAGTAGCCAGAACTACAGGCACGCACTATCACGACCCAGTTAATTTTGATTTATTATAGAAACCATCCTTGGAATCAACTTGAGCCTGTTAGGAATATAGACTCTCAGGCCCCTTCTTAGACTTACTAAATTAGAATCTGCATTTTAATAACATCCCCAGGTGGTTATATGTACATCAAAGTTTAGACAGGCTTGGTGGCTCAGCCTGTAATCCCAGTGCTTTGGGAGGCAGAGGTGAGTGGATTACCTGAGCCCATGAGTTCGAGACCCGCCTGGGCAACTTGGTGAGACCTCATCTCTACAATAAATCAAAATTTAGTCAGGCGAGGTAGCACGCGCCTGTAGTTCCAGCTATTTGGAAGGCTGAGGCGAAAGGATTGCCGAAGTCCAGCAGGTCGAGGCTGCAGTGGCCGGGAGTGGCCACTGTACTCCAGTCTGGGTGACAGAGTGAGACCTCAACTCAAAAAAAAAAAAAAAAAAAATCCAAAGTTCCTGGATGCTAATCTAGGTGACTATAAAAGTACACAAAAAGGCTGAGCATGATGGCTCACACCTATAATCCTAGGGTTTTGGGAGTACGAGGCAGGAGGACTCAAGTCCCAGGAGTGCAAGACCAGTCTGGGCAACATAGGGAAACCCTCCATACACACACACACACACACACACACACACACACACACACACACACACAAAAAAATATATATATTTTATTTTCTATATATATATATATATATATAGTAGAGGGAAAAATTGTAAACAACTTAAATGTCCAACAACAGGAAAGTAGTTAAATAAATTAAAGCATATCTATGACAATATAGTTATTATCATGTTTTATATATATATATATATAGAGAGAGAGAGAGAGAGAGAGAGAGAGCACGTGTGCGTGTGCCCTGGGTGCAGTAACATGCACCTGCAGTCCCAGTTATTTGAGAGGCTGAGGTGAGAAGATTGCTTAAGGTCAGGAGTTTGAGGCTGCAGTGAGCTATGATGGCACTATTTCACTCCAGCCTGGGCTACAGAGTAAGATCCTACCTTTAAAAAAAAAAAAAGAATACATGATTTAAAAGATTGTAGTAGTAAGACTCGAATGCCCATTAATCATGTTTAAAAAGCTCAGTCATACATATAATAAAAGTAAATTAAAATAATGAATTCACATTTTTAAGTCTGTGAGGACATACACTAAAGCTATCTGTGGGAGATTTAAATATTCTTCTCAAAACTTTAGTGTATATATTTTTTGTATTTTATGCTAATATCCAAGATAAATGAGACCTGAAGGAAACAGAATGTAAACTGTCATAACTTCTCTGAAAGACAATTTAATAGTGTATGCTAAAAACTAAAAAAAAAAAAAAAAAAAAAAATACCCATTTACTCATTTCGGAAGTATTTCTTGAGGGTCTACTATGTGCTAAGCATACCAAATAGACAAAAAATCCCTGCCCTCATGGGACTTATATTTTAATGAGGGAAGACTTGAAGGGAGAGAATGACAATAAATAATAAATAATTTGTGTAGTCATATAATAAAATAAGTAAAGTATATAAAATAGTGTGCCTACCCTTTGATCCAGCGATTCACTTCTAGAAATTTATCTCAAGAAACTATGTTGAGATATATATATATAAGCATTATTTATATAGTAGAGGGAAAAATTGTAAACAACTTAAATGTCCAACAACAGGAAAGTAGTTAAATAAATTAAAGCATATCTATGACGATATAATATAGTTATCATGTTATAAAATAATAAAAAATGATATGAGAAAATAGTCAAGACAAATTCCTTAGAGGGAATAAAATCAGGCAGCAAAAGAGAATAAGAGTATTTTATTTTATATTAAAAACTCATATACAAATGTATATGAGAGAGAAAAATAAACAAAGAGGCTCATGATAACAAATACAATGTTTATAATGAGTAGTGTGATAAAAGAATGATGTGAGCCATGCTCGGTGGCTCAGCCTGTAATCCCGCACTTTGGGAGGCTGAGGTGAGTGGATTGCCTGAGCCCGCGGGTTCGAGACCTGCCTGGGCAACTTGGTGAAACTTCATCTCTACAATAAATCAAAAAAAACTTAGCCAGGCTTGGTAGCTCGTGCCTGTAGTTCCAGCTACTTGGAAAGCTGAGGCGAAAGGATCGCCGGTGCCCAACAGGTTGAGGCTGCAGTGGCCGGGAGGGGCCACTGCACTCCAGTCTGGGCGACACAGTGAGACTCTAACTCAAAAAAAAAAAAAAAAAGAATGATGTGGAGTTGATTTCAGTTTATCTATTTCTAAAATGTTCAAATTTCTACAATGAGCATGTTTTATTGATGTAGGAAGAAATATTCTTTAAAAAGTTTTAATCCAAGTTAGCATAGTCTGTATAATTCCCTTAGTTATCTTAATTTTATAGGTTGGTAGAACAGGTCCCAAATAACCTGTCTGCTTCTTTCAGTTCAAATCAACTTAAAAGTATTTTATTAGCCAGGCACGGTGGCTCACACCTGTAATCGCAGCACTTTGGGAGGCAGAGGTAAGAGGATTGCCTGAGTCCAGGGGCTCGACACCAGCCTGGGTAACTTGGTGAGATCTTGTCTCTACAATAAATCAAGAAAGTAGCTGGGCATGGTGGCATGCGCCTGTGGTTCCAGCTACTTGGAAGGCTGAGGCGAAGGAATTGCTTGAGCCCAGCAGGCCGAGGCTGCAGTAGCCGTGAGTGTGCCACTGCACTCCAGCCTGGGCGACAGTGAGACTCTGACTCAAAAAAACAAGGGCTGAACACAGTGGCTCAAGGCTGTAATCCTAGCACTTTGGGAGGCCAAGGTGAGAGGACTGCCTGAGCCCAGGTGTTCAAGACCAGCCTGGGCAACTTGGTGAGACCTTGTCTCTACAATGAATAAATAAATAATTAGCTGAGTGTGATAGCACACGCATGTAGTTTCAGCTACTTGGAAGGCTGAGGCAGAAGGATCACCTGAGCCCAGCGCGTCGAGGATGTGGTGGCTGTGAACATGCCACTGTACTCCAGCCTGGGCTACAGAGTGAGACTCCAACTCAAAAAAAAAAAAGCATTTTATTCTTCTAAACAAATCACTAAACTTTTATAAGGTGCAGATTTTTTGTCATATGATTACAGTAGTCCTTATTCATGGGGGGCACATTCAAGACCCCCAGTGGATGCCTAAAGCCTCTGATAGATAGTACTGAGCCCTACACAGATTATGTTTTTTTCTATGCATATATATACATATGAAAAAGTTAAATTTATAAATTAGGTACAATGAGATCAATAATAACTAATAATAAAATAGGACAATTATAACAATACGCTGTAATAAAAGTTATGTAACTATAGTCTCTCTCTCTCTCTCTAGATATCTTATTGTATGTAATATTTTTGGACCATGGATGACCCAGGGTCATCATGGAAAGTGAAACTATGGGCCAGATGTGGTGGCTCACACCTGTAATCCTAGCACTTCGGGAGGCCAAGGTGGATTCCTTGAGTCCAGAGTTCAAGACCAGCCTAGACAACATAGTGAGATCTCATCTTTACAAAAAATCAGAAAATTAGCCAGGTTTGGTGGCACATGCCAACAGTCCCAGCTACTTGGGAGGCTGAAGTGGAAGAATTGTCTGAGACCAGGAGGTAGAGGCTGCAGTAAGCTGTGATTATGCCACTGCACTCCAGCCTGGGTGACAGAGTGAGACCCTGACTCAAAAAAAAAAAGTGATACTGTGGATAAGGGGAAACTACTCTATATTATTTAGGACTACGCATTTACCAAACCCAATGTTTAATTGAATTCACTTACCACAATGTAGTAGTCAGTACGGAGAATAAATGATGCCAAGGGATCAAAACTGAGATGAATATTCTCTTGAACAGAAAATGTGTGGTGAACACTCTTACTTCTTCCAGCAGAATCCTAGTAATAAACACAGAAGAGAAATAACTGTCATGTACATTAAATATGGATGATATTCTAAACTATGCATATTACTTACAAAAATAAGTTTCTAATAACTTTTGTTAGTTATCTATGACTAGCTACACTTTCTTCATTTACTTTTTTTTTTTTTTTTTGAGTTGGAGTCTCACTCTGTCGCCCAGACTGGAGTGCAGTGGCCGCTCCCAGCCACCACAGCCTCGACCTGCTGGGCTCCGGTGATCCTTCCACCTCAGCCTTCCGAGTAGCCGGAATTACAGGCATGGGCTACCACGCCCGGCTGATTTTTTTATTTATTGTAGAGATGAGGTCTTGCCTGCCCAGGTGGGTCTCGAACCCACGGACTCAGGCAATCCACTCACCTCAGCCTCCCAAAGGCGCGGGATTACAGGCTGAGCCACTGAGCCCAGCTTCATTTACTTTTGATTCTCCCTATAAGTGCTCTTAACAGCGTTTCTTTTAAACCGTGTGATTCTAAATTTGAACAGGAAATATCAGTATGCACTCACAATGTATTTTCTCTTTTTTAAAAAATCTGCATTTCCCTCTGTTCACACACACAAAAAACCTTGAATTAATAACAAATCCAATAGCATTTATCTAGGTAGGTCGGTGCCAGACTGTGGTCTCAAAATACCATTTCTCACTACAAGAAACCAGTGCTCTTTAGGGAAATGGCTGATTCCAGTTCTTGCGTAAGAAATGCACAAGAAGAGCTTAGAATAGCTTGTCAAACGAAAAAGTAAGAAAACTAACAAAGACAACTGGGATTGTGTCAAAGGACTTAGTGATCAACAGGAAGAGGATTCCCACTAGACACAGATGGAACAATTTAAGCATCGAAAACAATAAATGCAATGGATTGAAACACATCAAGTATATACATTTTTCAAAGCTTTGAATTCATAATAATACTAAAAATAAAAAGATTCATTGGTCACCTATGGCAGATGCTTAAGAAGCAACTCATTATTCTGAAAACTGTTTTAGTAAAGGGGTGATGGGGAATCAAGAATTTATCCTGCATTTCCTGTATGACCAAACAGATAAGGGAAGTTCTTTTCTTTTTATGACTTTCTAATTAATCCTCCTATAATAAGGAGAGAACATTTGAATATCACAATTGTATAACTAATGATAAACTGGATCTAGGCAAATATTATCAATAGCTACTAAAAAACCTTGAGTGAAAAGTTGATGAAAGGATGAGCCAGCAGTGTGCTGGAGCTTGCTTAACTGGCTCACAAGGTCTAATTTTTAAATTTTCAGCAATTTTGCAAGTCAGTTAACATGGTGTTGATAGCATAATACCAGCCATGGTAGAAACATTTATATTATAAGAATTGGTACAAATCAGGAAAGTACTACAAATCAGGCTCCTCCTCCACACCTACAACATGCCCCAAGTCGGTTGTTAAATATATACTAGCACATAGTGGATAAGGCTACCAACACCTGAATACACTGATCCATCTTAATATCACATAAAGAGAGACAACCAGATATATGGGCAGCCTGTTAAAAGGGTATAACATCAGATGAAGTAGTCTTGCCAAAAAACGAGCAGAGGCAGATCTGATCAAACCTCTAAATCTAAATACCAGTTATAGAAATAGGGGGAGAGGGACAGGGGAACATATTAAATGATACCATAAGCTGGGTGAGATGGCTTATGCCTATAATCCCAAGCACTTTGGGAGGCCCAAGTAGAAGGACTGCTTGAGCCCAAGAGTTCGAGACTAGCCTAGGCAACATTGCAAGACCCCCATCTCTACAAGAAATCAAAAATTTAGCCAGGTGGGATGGTGCATGCCTGTAGTCCCAGCTACTTGGGAGGCTCAGGTGGAAGGATAGGTTGAGCCCAGGAGTTTGAGGCTGTGGTGAGCTATGATGGTGCCACTGTACTCCAGCCTGGGTGACAGAGTGAGACCCTGATTAAATAGGGATATAAATAGCAAAAAGGATATAACAGGGATATAAATAGTAAAAAGACACCACAGGGATATAAATAGCAAAAATCTAGAATGCAGAGACCTCTATAAGACCAAGTTCCAGTTTCCAAAGCAAATAAATTAAGGGGAAAGAAAAAGTATGTGAGGCAGGGGAGGGAACCTATAGAGTAAAAGAGATGAAAGAGACAAGTCAGCTAAATGCAATGCATAAATCTTGTTTGGATTCTGATATGAATCAATGAAATGCAAATATCTACATATCACACACTGGAAAAACTGAATACTAGCTAGTCTGATGTTAAGAAATTGCTGTTAATTTTTCAGGTGTGATATGGCATTATGATTATGTTTTTAAAATAGTCCTTATCTGTTAGTGACACAGCTTGATATGTTTACAGATGAAATGACATCATGGTGCAAGGAGGAGAGATAGAGAGAAAGATGAAACAAGATTGGTTATAAATTAATAATGGTTGAGATTGGCTAGTGGATACATAAAAGTTCATACAGTATTAACTCCTTCACATAATTTTTAAATTTCTCATAAAAATTTTTAAAATAACAAAAAGAACTTATACTAGTGTTTATTAAATTTTTGTTGCTCAAAATGTGCTTATCTTAAATTATAGATTCTTGTTTTAAAGCAGAGATTTTCTTCAATTTTGAGACTAGAGATTCCTCAAGTCTACTCTTTAAGTTGGTTCTTAAATCTTAGTGCACATCAGAATCACCTCATGAGATTGTTAAGCTAGATTGCTGGGTCCTATCTCTAGAGTTTCTGATTCAGTGGGTTTAGGATGGGACCTGAGAATGAGAATTTCTAGCAAGTTCCTAGGTGATGTTTGATGCTGCTAGTCCAGGACCCACACTGAGAGTTGATCTAAAGGTCTAGTTTTTAGTAGGCTGCTAGGTACCTATAGATATTCAACAAATATAGTGAGTAGAAGCCGGGCTCGGTGGCTCAGCCTGTAATCCCGCGCCTTTGGGAGGCTGAGGTGAGTGGATTGCCTGAGCCCGCGGGTTCGAGACCCGCCTGAGGA
This sequence comes from Cephalopachus bancanus, assembly GCA_027257055.1. Taxonomy (NCBI): domain Eukaryota; kingdom Metazoa; phylum Chordata; class Mammalia; order Primates; family Tarsiidae; genus Cephalopachus; species Cephalopachus bancanus. Next base: position 546,144 of record JAPVLO010000148.1, on the reverse strand, counting down.
GCGAGACCTCATCTCTACAATAAACCAAAAAAAAAAAAAAAAATCAGCCGGGCGTGGTAGCACATGCCTGTAATTCCAGCTACTTGGAAGGCTGAGGCGGAAGGATCGCCGGAGCCCAGCAGGTCGAGGCTGCGGTGGCCGGGAGCGGCCACTGCACTCCAGTCTGGGCGACAGAGTGAGACTCCAACTCAAAAAAAAAAAAAGACAGGTACACTTATAGTGAGTAGATAAAATATTAGATGATAACTTTCACACAGATTTTGAGTTTCAAATCAGACTTATCTATAGTGTACTGTATTTAAAAGGACAGAACTTTCCCATTAATCAATGAGGGGACCAAGTTCCCTATTCAATATTCAGTAGATTAATTATTTAAAGTTAAACATATAAGACAGAAAACAGATCAGTGGTTGCCTGGGGTTGAGGATGGAATGAAGGCAGATTGCAAAAGGGTATAAGAAAACTATTGAGGGAAATGTACCATTCGATTGTAGTAACAGTTTCAAGAATGTAGATATGAGGGAGATCCAAAAAAACCAGAATAATTTTTTGGAGGGCAGGCCCTTTGTAGTACTGGCTTCCCCAACAAGGTAAGTTCTAGGAACCCATTGGCATCAGTATACCAGCTAGTGTTGTTGTGGGAGGCTGCATTCAGCTTCAGTGAAGTTTTTTTGGAGATTCAATGTGCTTGCCCATTTCACGATGGGTGATTTACAAGCACACCTGCCCACACTGTGCTGAGTGTTCAGCAGTTTTTGACCAAAAACAGCATGACCCCCATTCCCCACCCACCCTATTCATACAATCCTGCCCCAAGTGACTTTTTTGATTATTTCCCCAGGATGGAAAAACTGCTCAAAAGGAAGTGTTTTGCCTATGTGGAATACGTGAAACAAAAATAGCATAAGCACTAAAAGGCATCAAAATTGACTAGTTCAAAACTGTTTTGAGCAATGGAAAAAGTGTTTCCATAGGTGTATTGCACCAAACAGAGAGTATTTTGAAGATGACTGAAATTTAAACATGTAAAAACAATTACACAATTTTTCATAAATAAATTCCAGGGTTTTTTTAGTTCCCCCTCGAATATGTCAAAGCTCATCAAATATACACTTAAAATACATAGTTTGTTGTTTGCAAATTATACCTCAATAATGTAGTAAGAAATCTTATACATATGAAAAGTATATGATTTCCCATTTTTACTAAGGATTCAACTAAGCATCCAGAAATGCTGAAAGGAACATAAGCTATAGTTTTTCTTCATAGAACTAGAAACTGTATTTCTTATTGAGAAAATAATACACTGGGGTTCTGAGGCAAGCCAAGAATCTGGTGTTTCCCATTGCTCCTACTTCTTCTCATGATTGTAAAGATAGAGAATAATTTATTCTAGATGATGTACCTTCAAGTCTCTTTAAAATGATTCAACTTCTAACATGAAAGACATTTAGAGTTCATCCCTTGACATATCTCCTTCTACATTCTCCCTATAAGTTTCTGCTTCCTTCTATGCACAACACTTCAAAGATGGGTGACATAGCAATGTGACCTCTCTTGTGCAGACATACAAGTTTCCCCATTACAAACTGAAGATAAAATTACCCACTACATGGGATTTATCATATGGATTAAATAAAAAATTCTAAGTGCCTGACATCTCCTTAGAAGGAACTCAGGGCAGCTGCAGTCGTGTTCTCTTTGTTCCTGTCCTCCTGCCAGCGCCTCCCGGTTGGCTTCCCAAAACTGCGACCCAGCCACACCAGTGTCGTGGCCGCTGGTAAGAGCCGAGTCTAGTGGGGGCGCTGCCCTGGGCCCCGTGGACAAAAGGCTACAGCAGGAGCTGATAACCTTCATGGTGTCTGGTGACAAAGGAATTTCTGCTTTTCCTGAATGAGACAACCTTTTCAAATGGGTAGGGACCGTCCATGGAGCAGCTGAACAGTGTATGAAGACCCGAGGTATAAGCTCTCTGGAGTTCCCCAGAGGCTACCCTTACAATGTGCCCACAGTGAAGTTCCTTATGCTCTGCTACCACCCCAACGTGGACACCCAGGGTAACATCTGCCTGGACATCCTGAAGGACTAGTGGTCTGTCCTCTATGACATCCTGCTCTCCATCCAGAGCCTGCTAGGAGAACCCAACATCCATAGCCCTTTAAGCACACACGCTGCCCAGCTCTGGAAAAATCCCAGAGTTTTTAAGAAGTACCGGCAAGAAACCTACTCAAAGCAGGTCTCCAGCCAGGAGCCCTGACCCGGGCTGTCCAGCCTCTCTTGTGTCGTCTTTTATTTTATCTTTTCCTTAGATGATCTGTACTTTCCTTGATCTTGAGCTGTGGTATTATCTTTGTTTTGCTCGTTTTTTAAATTAAGTCTTTGGTAGAGTCCTTGTGATGTATACTAAATAAATATGTTTTAGTTGGAAAAAGAAAAAAGAAGGAACTCAGTAAATAATTCCTTCCTGCTCAGCCTATCTCTGTAGGAGGGAAAAAAGATAACGAAAATAATTACATGCGTTTTTCTGAAAACTTACTTGGGGTTTCAGAGACAATATTAGAAGATTAAATAGTTTTTAAAAACTGTAGAAATTGGCCAATTCTTTTTTTTTTGGAAACTAATTTCTGAGCACAGCTTATCCCTGAAAGAGTTTAAAGAAACTGCTCTATTTGGTAATGATAATCATTTTCTACTCTGGCAGGTGCTAATGAATTAAATGCCCCAAGCTGACTCGGAGTAAGGATAGGCAGACTGGTACGGCATATGCTAACAATGCATACTCCCCAAGCAAAAATGTTCCATGATGCCTTGAAAATTCTGTCCCCTAGAGCTTTCAAATAGTGACACAATTTTCCTACTCTTGAGCCAACAATCAAAAGCATGAATTATCATAATACTATAAGAAAGAGGCCGGGCTCGGTGGCTCAGCCTGTAATCCCAGCACTTTGGGAGGCCAAGGCGAGTGGATTGCCTGAGCCCGCGGGTTCGAGACCCGCCCCGGCAACTTGGTGAGACTTGTCTCTACAATAAATCAAAAAACCAGTCGGGCATAGTAGTACACGCCTGTAGTTCTAGCCACGTGGGAGGCTGAGGTAGAAGGATCGCAGAGCCCAGCAGGTCGAGACTGCGGTGTCTGGGAGCATGCCACTGCACTCCAGTCTGGGGGACAGAGTGAGACTCCAACTCAAAAAAAAAAAAAAAGAAAAGAAAAGAAAAGAAAGGGATTGGCAGCAGTGGAAAACTGCCAGGGGAAGGAGCGAGGGTGCACACTTTATCAATAAGGGTACCAGATCTCAAACCAGGTGATGTGGGGACCAAAGTGAGGCCCAAACTTTACCAGTACAATGACCATTTGTATACCTAACCCTGAATTGTAACCCACATCTTTAAAATAAAAATTAAAAAGGCATGGATACATAATACATGTTTTCTGACATATTCTATTATCTTTTGGTATACCGGGAAATTTGTCCCCATTATTAAAAGACCTTGTTCAAAGTTGGAAGAAAACAAGAGAATGGTTTCCTGGAGTTAAAAAGGGGGGGGACCATGGCCAGTTGTTGCACACTCCTCCTCTGCCTAGTTTTTAGTCTAATAGGAGAATTACTCCTGAGTGCCCACTTTTAGAATATATTAAACAGAGTATATTTAGAATGTTAAGTTAAACATAGTTTCTTTACCAATTGACTAAAAAATCCCAAATCAGAAATCATTGTGACTACAGCACAATGATTTTTACTGCATTTACAAGTAAATCCAAATTAGTAACTTACCTGGACAAGTACTTCTATGTTATGTGTCCCATTGCTATAGTTTCTAGGGTTCCACTTTAGTATGTAAATAGGGCCAGACAAATGAACAGCCTGTCCTAAATGAATTCCATCAATCTCAACTGTGACAGAAGTAATGGAGGATAAGGAAAAGGCCAAGACTCTAAAATGAGAGCACATATAAAACACAAGGATTTAGGTATTTTTCATTGTTTTATAAAGAAAAATAACTCTATTGTAACTTGAAAATATGTAAGTATAGGCAAAGTAATCACACTGTACAACTATTGGGACCACCATTCATATGATCTGGTTTCTTTATGAATGGTGACTTTTACAAGTTGTACAATTCAGTAAAAATGAATTGGTGAAAAATTAGGAACTATTCCTTTACTTTTTACTTTTCAGAAAGAAAAATCAACTCTCTTTTCTTTTTTAACATGACACTTTAGCATAAGAAAAATCAATTTTCTTTTAACAAAGGTAGATTTTTTTAAGGTAGATTTAAGGTAGATTCAAAGTTCTTTCTGAAGTCCTGTTTTCTCTTAGGAAAAGATCATAGGGTGGGCTTTTCATTTTGTTAATCTAATATCAAACATACCATGTTCTTATTTAGTTCCTGGTGTATCTGCCCAGAAGAAGCAAAGTCACAAGTAGGACTAGACTACCAGGCCCTTTCAAAGTATGACATCTAACCCTGATATCCAGGTCCCATCAAAAAACCCAAACAACAAACGTGTGCTCTGCTTCACTGGTGATGAAAATAGCAAATATAAACATCTTGGTACTATTTCTTTCTAATTAATTAGTAAATATTTTAAAAATTATAATATTCATTAACAATAAGAGAACTATTAATTTGATAATCATACTGTTTGGTAATATTATAAATTAGTATCTGGCCGGGCTCGGTGGCTCAGCCTGTAATCCCAGCGCTTTGGGAGGCTGAGGTGAGTGGATTGCCTCAGCCCACGGGTTCAAGACCCGCCTGGGCAACTTGGCGAGACCTCATCTCTACAATAAATCAAAAAATTATCCAGGCTTGGTAGCGCGCCTGTAGTTCCAGCTACTTGGAAGACTGAGGTGGAAGGATAGCCGGAGCCCAGCAGGTCGAGGCTGCGGTGGCCAGGAGCGGCCACTGCACTCCAGTCTGAGCGACAGAGTGAGACTCCAACTAAAAATAAATAAATAAATAAAAATTAGTATCTGTTTTTAAAGGTAATTGGATACCTGTTACACTGCTGGGGGGAGTGTAAAATGGTGCAACCACCATAGAAAACAGTATGGCAGCTCTGTAAAAAATTAAACATGGACTTACCTTTTGATTCAGCAATTCTACTTCTGGGTATATATCCAAAAGAAGTAAAAGCAGGAGCTTGAACAGATATTTGTATACCCATGTTCATAGAAGTATTATTTAATGTAGTCAAAAGGTAGAAACAACACAAGGGTTCACTGACAGATGAATGGATAAACAAAATGTAGTATATATATGAAATGGACTATTATTCAACCTTTTTTTCTTTTTTTTTTGAGTCAGGGTCTCATTCTGATGTCCAGGCTGGAATGCAGTGACACACTCACAGCCACCACAGCCTTGACCTGCTGGGCTCAGGTGATCTTGCCTCAGCCTCTCAAATAGCTAGAACCACAGGCATGCACCACCACATCCTGCTAATTTTTAAAATTTATTTATTGTAGTGATAAGGTCTCTCACAGTTGCCCAGACTGGTCTCAGACACCGGGTTCAGGCAATTCTCTCGCCTCCACCTCCCAAAGTGTTGGCATTACAGGCGTGAGCCACTGCACGCAGCCTCAACCTTTAAAAGGAAGGAAATTCTGACACATACTACAATATGGATGAACTTTGAGGACATCATGTTAAATGAAATGAGCCAGTCACAGAAGGACAAATACTGGATGATTCTACTTATATGAGTTAGCTAGAATAGTCAAATTCATAGAGAGACAGAAAGAAGAATAGTATTTGCCAGAGAATGGGAAAAGGGAAAAATGGGAAGTTATTTTTTAATAGATAAAGAATTTCCATTTCGGAAAATATCGATTTTCAGAAACAAGTCCTCGAAATGGATAGTGATAATGGTTACACAACAATGTAAACTTAATGCCATTGACCTGTACACTTAAATGGTTAAAATGGTACATTTTATGCTATGCATATTTCACCATGATTAAAAATAATAGTGACTTTAGTTCTACAAAGAAAAAATTGGGAAATCTTTATCAACAGTAAAAAAAAAAAATCAAACTCTTTCACCTACCATCCTCTTCTAGAACTCTACCTTAATTAGTCAGGTGAAGAAAGAATCTATATGTACCAGATGTACATCCCCAAATAAAAAAAAGCCGAAAAGTTTACCAATAAGATATGGAAGTAGTTCAATAAACTGTGAAACATTCTCTGTGTTGAAAAAAAAAATAGGAATTAGAATAGACTGTGCATTATAGCTATATAATCATAAAAGTGTATGCCTGAGAAGGAACATTCAGAAATGCTACTAGTAGTTGCATTAGAGGTGGAGGAAAAAAAATACACTTATAACCCTGTCACTCTTTTTTCCAAAGGTTGTTATGTTCTATTACTTTTCAAAAGAAAATTAAAAAAATAACATTTTATAACATTTCATAAAGTACCCTTACATTTGAAAAAAGTTATGTCTCTTTGTAAAAAGAATTTTCATGTTCCATTAGGATTCTATTAAATTACATCATCAAATTCACATGCCAGCTGAATTTCCAATTCCATAAGAATTATAGCTTTTGCTTACTTTTTTAGAAGGGTTATGTAGCTAAATGAAAAAAAATTTCTGCTATATAATGCAATTGTTAAAAAGTAAGTTATAAAGTAATATGTACATTATGCTGATAACAATGTAAAAACATGTAAACAAAAAAGTGGCATGAAATACACACAAATAATAAACAGGACGGTTTTTAAAAAAAATGTCATCAGCTTAAAAAATCAGATACTTTTTAACTGAATGGGAATGAAACACTAAGCAATCTATATAAAATGTTTAGGTTGTTGAGAAAACTAAGGTGGAGCAACTCATAGCTTTCACATGTCAATACAATCACAATGACTTAGTCTCTATTATTAACAAACTGAAAGAAAATTCTGAAAAACTGCTACATACCTGATGTGTGTTGAGTACAGGAGTCTTTCTAGTGGCTCATGTTTAGCACAGCTATAGAGGAGTGATTTAGGATTGGTGATAAGAACCACAGGCCACTTGTCAAAGATCAAGTCTGCAAAGCTAAAGAGGTCATGATCAAAAGCAAAGATGCGGTACCTGGAGACCAGAGGACAAAAGGAAAATTTAGTCACTTCATATTAGAAGAGGGCATGAAGGTAATATACAGAACAAATGTAAAAATACATAACTAGGACTATTTATCACCATGACTTTGTATACAGAAGAATATTGTTTCTCTTTCTTCCCTTGCCCCTATCATTTTATCCTTCACATTTGTCACATCAAATGGGCTCTGATAGAGGCAATGAATCCAACTGTGCCCTGGAACAATGCCTGGTACATAGCATGTACTCTTTAATTTTAATTTTTATTTATTTATTTATTTATTGAGTTGGAGTCTCACTCTGTCACCCAGACTGGAGTGCAGTGGCCGCTCCCGGCTATCGCAGCCTTGACCTGCTGGGCTCTGGCAATCCTTCCGCCTCAGCCTTCCAAGTAGCTGGAACTACAGGCGTGCGCTACCACACCCAGCTAGTTTTTTTATTTATTGTAGAGATGAGTTCTCGCCAAGTTGCCCAGGTGGGTCTCAGGTGTCTGCGGGCTCAGGCAATCCACTCACCTCAGCCGCCCAAGGCACAGGATTACAGGCTGAGCCACCAAGCCCGGCTAATTTTTAAATAAATACTTGTTGGAGTAATTCTTGTATTCCTATACTTTAAGACTATTTTGAATCTAACACATTCATCATAAGTCTAATACCTGACATTCTTCAACAATGCTATGTGAAAATATTAAAATGGGCCAGAGGCAGTGGCTCACACCTGTAATCCACAACACTTTGGGAGGCAGAAGTGAGAGGATTGCCTGAGCCTAGAGGTTCGAGACCAGCCTGGGCAACTTGGCGAGACTGCATCTCTATAATAAATTTTAAAAATTAGCTAGGCAAGGTGGTATATGCCTGTGGTTCCAGCTACTTGGAAGGCTGTGGCGGAAGGATCACCTGAGCCCAACAGGTCGAGCTGCAGTGAATGTGAGCATGCCACTGCACTGCAGTCTGGGCGTCAGAGTGAGACTCCCACTCAAAAATAAAAAATAATTAAAAAAATTATTCTACTACAACTAATGCAATTTATATGTTTACAAGGGCAGAAAAGGTTAGGTCCTTTCAGTAAACTCCAGATAAAATCCCAGGGTTGGAACAGAGGAAAGCTGGTGAGGAGAGAAAAAAAAAAAGGAAAGGGTTCAGCCACAGACTCACAGCCAGGAAGAGAAAGACCAACATAATCAAAATTTCTAGAGGTAGGGCTTGAAAATTTTTATTTTTCAAGTTGGGCATGGTGGTTCATGCCTGTAATCCCAATACTTTAGGAAGCTGAGGCGAGAGGATTGCCTGAGCCCAGGGGCTCGAGACCAGCCTGGGCAACTTGGCAAGACCTCATCTCTACAATAAATAAAAAAAATTAGCCGGGTGTGGTAGCACACACCTGTGGTTCCAGCTATTTAGAAGACTGAGGCAGAAGGATCGCCTGAGCCCATCAGGTCGAGGCTGCAGTGGCCATGAGCATACGACTGCACTCCAGCCAGGGCATCAGAGTGAGGGTCTGACTAAAAAAAAAAAAAAATTAAAAAATTAAAAATTTGTATTTGTCACAAGCTCCTCCATAATTCTTTTGCATATTAGAGTTTGAGACTATTTTGAAAATCCAATGTAACATAGTAATAGTAAACATCACTGTGACAAGGTTTTTGCAAAATTACAAAGATTGCCAAATATATACATTTCTTAAAGAAAGACACACACAAAAATAACGCAAGTTTTTCCTTAACTAGGATCACCCATGATATCAATAAGAAGACTAGCATTGCTTTAGCAAAACTTATGTATATAAGTTTTATTTTGTGGGGTAGTTTTCTTACCTTCTATTATCCTTCCAGTCTCCCACCTCAAGTTCCAAAGTGCCCTGGAAGTGACGAGTGTGCAAAACAGGCATCAGTCCACCAAGTGTATGGAGGTGCCCACACAAATAAGCTGTAGCCGAACTAACCAATGAAAAAATAAGTGAAATAAATGAACAAAGATAATGTGTAAGGCCAACCTAACAAAAATATCTCTTCAGGAAAGCAAGATAGGTACAGCAACATAAAGAACTAAAAAAAAATTCATTTTTATTTTGGAAGTTGTCTTACCTGATTATTGACCGGATTCCTGGTGATGGAGAAAGGATAGTGGATGTTGTAAAGTGTCCAAACCAAATCGTATGGTTGCTCTGACTACTTTCCTTGGCTAGTAATAAGAGCTCCTCCATTTGTTTCTGAAATGGGAGAAAAATGAAAGGATCTTAAATTAGGGCTCAGGCTGAAATCTAATGTCAACAGGTTAGAAGACGCTCCGAAGATTTACAATAATAATTATATTGTGTCTAGAGATAATAGTTAACGACCTGTATGGACTCTGCAAGTTTCAAACTGTTTTCACATACATTATAGCTCATTTGATCCTAGAAGTAACTCTGCAATAAATAGGGCAGGTGTTATCCTCCTTTGATAAACAAGGAAGCTGAGAAATAAATTACCACTCATCTCTTCAGCTTTATATACCACATTGCAATTAATAAAAAGGACACTGAAACTAAACTTCTAAACAGCACAGAAAGCCCTGTACCTAAATGTTCATAACAGATCTATTCATAATAGCCAAAAACTAGACACCATCAATAAATCACAGTACATCCATACAATGGAATACTCCTCAGCAATAAAAAGCAAAGAACTACTGATACACATAACCATATGGATGAATCTCAGAAACATTATACTGAGCAAAAGAAACTAGACCCAGGAGCTCATACTGTATGATTTCATTGATACAAAATTTTAGAGAAAACAAAACTAATCTTAACTGATAGAAGACTAATCAGTGATTCCCTAGGTGAAGATAGACTGTACAAGGAAATCTTCTAGGCTCATATAAATGTTCTGTGTCTTCATTGTGATGATGGTTATAACAGTATTATATACATTTGTCAAAACTCTTCAAACATTTTAAATGAGTATATTTTATTACATGGAAATCAAACCTCATAAAGTTGATTTCAAAAAATACTTGCACACATGTAAATATGCATTAATATTATCTGCAAAGTGCTTACAGCAATGAATTTCTGGGCCCTACCCCTCAGCATTTCTAATTTGGTAAGTCTGAGGTAAGGTCAGGGAATCTGCATTTTATAACACTCCAGTTGATTTTCATGCACATCAGCCTTGAATCCTACCTTAAAAAACACTATTCTAAGGAATAGGATTTACTATAAGTTAACCAACCCTAACTAAAGACACTTGGTAGATAGGAAACAAAATATAACCTAATTAAATAAAATGCCTAAAGTAATACAATGCATTTGACAAGTCTGCTCACTTTATTTCAAGCTCTTTTGAATTCTCATATAACTCTGAATCTCTTAGTTCTAACTTAGCAAATTCTGTTCCTTATTATAGTTATTTCTACACTAGTTTTATGCCCATCACTAGATTAAATACCCTAAGAGGCCAAAAACTTGATCTTATCATCTTTGTATTCTTTCATATGGGCACATATGTCTTGCTTAAGAGGTGTGCTCTCTAAATAATGAGTTGGCATTTGTTGTACTAAGAAATAATAAGAGGTTCTCAGATGTGACTTTCCAGACAGTTTTGTTTTTGTTTTTGTTTTGAGTTGGAGTCTCACTCCATCACCCAGACTGGAGTGCAGTGGCATACTCACAGCCAACCCGGTATTGACCTCTGGGCTCAGGCGATCCTTCCGCTTCAGCCTTCCAAGTAACCGGAATTACAGGTGCACACTACCACAACCAGCTAATTTTTTGATTTATTGTAGAGATGAGATCTCACAAAGTTGCCCAGGCTGGTCTCGAACCCATGGGCTCAGGCAATCCTCTCACCTCGGCCTTCCAAAGTGCTGGGATTACAGGCTTAAGCCACCGCGCCCGACCTCCAGACAGTTTTAATGCAGCAAAAGTTTCACCTTGCCTTGCCAAAAATACTTTAAAAGAAATTTATCTACTTTATCAGTTGTCCTTTTATTTAAAAAAATATATAGACCACTAATTAAAATTAACAATTGTGGGGACTTAGGAATAGACCATATAATACACAAGCCCGTATGCCCTGCACCTTGCAAAGTGCATCCTGCACACAGTACCTATTTAATAAATGTTTACTGAATAAATATAAAGTGTGAAGTACTTCTTCCCAAATTCTGGGAAAAGAATAAGGATAGCACTAATAGTGCTGAAGCAGCCAGTAACTTCTAGCCATACCTGTAACAAAGTAAAATTTTTCTAAAGCATTTCTAGATAACTTATTTACCTAGGATAACTTTAAGTGATTCACATGTATCTGAAAAAAAATAAGTAAGCTACACAGGGAAGTAAGATTTTTTACTGTACCTTATCTAAAATTCCAAAGAAATTATAGGGTCTCTTAGGCCCTGGATTCATGGTGGCATCCACACAGATGAAAGAATAGTTGCCAAAGGGAGTACTGTGGACATAATGGAAAGAGCCATCCCTACGTAAGGCAGAATATTTCCTAAAAATACAAGACAGGAAAGTTTTAATGCAATCATAAAAAGACAGAATGCATGTAAATTCCTTCCCTAATACCACACTAGATTTTGCCTCCCATTGAAAGGGAGGTTTACTGATCTAACAGAGAAATACATTAAGCTATTTCCACAATAAATAATCTGATTTAAATAAATTTCAGCGCAGGCACTGTGGCTCACATCTGTAATCCTACCACTCTGGGAGGTCATGGCAAGAGGATTGCTTGAAACCAGGAGTTTGAGACCAGCTTAGGCAATACAGCAAGACCTTGTCTCTACAAAACATCAAAAAATTAGCCAGGCGTGGTGGCATGTACCAGTAGTCCCAGTTATATGGGACGCTGAGGTGGAAAGATCACCTAAGCCCAGGAGGTCGAAGCTGCAAGTGAGCCGTGTTTGTGCCACTGCCCTCCAGCCTGGGTAACAGTGTGAGAATCCAAAAAAGAAATTTCAAAAATATTCTCCCATTGTCTCCAAAGACTCATGCAAACTAATTCATCAATAACCAAACATAAGTTCACTGAGTAAACCAGAGAAGAAAGCTATTTTGGGCAGTTCACTAAATATTCTTAAAAAAACCCCTACAAATCAGAATCCAGTGAAATGGTATTTATCAATCATTTAAAAATTTAGTGTAGTGAGGTACAAAAGGTGTTTATGTGGTGAAACAGGACTACAGAGGCTTAATTTTCAACAAAGACTTACAAAGATGAAGTTATCAAGCCAGGAGAGAAAATGTTAGTATATGTATGGATCAGTAAATCTTTACTGGCTCCTAAAAATATATTGATAATATATACAGAGTCCACATCCAGTAATAAAAGTCCTCACCACCTTAAGTGTCAAAAGTTTTCAGGTGTCCATAGAAAATTGTAGGGTGAAGAACAGGAAGAAAGGATGGATAACAGAATACAGAGCATTAAGTATTTATTGAATAAATGAGAAGCAAAGTATAGATTACGTTGGGGGCATGCCTATATTATTCAAATGTCACAACATTATAAGAAAAGTTTGTATCTTTTATCTATCTTACATGATGTTTTACTAAGAGCATATATTATAAAAACAAATGAGCCGGGCTTGGTGGCTCAGCCTGTAATACCGCGCCTTTGGGAGGCTGAGGTGAGTGGATTGCCTGAGCCCGCGGGTTCGAGACCCGCCTGGGCAGCGAGACCTCATCTCTACAATAAATCAAAAAATCAGCCGGGCATGGTAGCGCATGCCTGTAATTCCAGCTACTCGGAAGGCTGAGGCGGAAGGATCGCCGGAGCCCAGCAGGCGAGGCTGCGGTGGCCGGGAGCGGCCACTGCACTCCAGTCTGGGTGACAGAGTGAGACTCCAACTCAAAAAAACAAAACAAAACAAAACAAAACAAAAACAAATGAACTTCAAAAACTTGATGTGCTCACAGGAAGTTTATATTTAAGCTACAGTATCCATCAAACATGTATATCATAATCAAAGTAAATATATTATCATAGACATTACAAATAATACTTTAAAATTAGTCAAACCTGCCAGGCGCAGTGGCTCACGCCTGTAATCCCAGCACTTTGGGAGGTGGAGGCGAGAGGATTGCCTAAATCCAGGGGTTTGAGATCAGTCTGGGCAACTTGGTGAAAGATCTTGTCTCTACAATAAACCAAAAATTAGCCAGGCATGGTGGTGCACACCTGTATTTCAAGCTATTTGGAAGGCTAAGGCGGAAGGATAACCTGAGCACAATAGGTAAATGCTGAGGTGGCTGTGAGCACACCATTGCACTCCAGCCTGGGCGACAGAGTGGGACTCCAACTCAAAAATAAATAAATAAAACAAAATTAGTCAAACTTAATTTAAGCAAAGTCAATTAGTTCTATTGCCTCTCTTCTTGGTATTTTTAAATTTTTGTTTTTGTTTTTTAACTCACTCTTGCCTAGGCTGGAGTACAGTGGTGCAATCACAGCTTACTGCAGCCCAGCCTCAAACTCCCGGGCTTAAGCAATCTTTCTGCCTCAGTTTCCTGAGTAATTAGGACTACAGGCACATATCACCACACTCAGCTAATTTTTTAATTTTTGTAAAGATGAGTTCCCACTATGTTGCCCAGGATAGTCTTGACATTCTAGCGTCCTCCCACCTCAGCCTCTCAAAGTGCTGGGATGATAAGCATGAGTCACTGCACCTGGTCTAACATTTCTATTCCAGGGTTTTTTTTCCCAAATTAAATTTTGCACTTATATTTTTTCTTGTTTGTTTTGTTTTCAGTTATTCCTCAGGATCTTATTTTTAAAATTTTTTATTTTAAATATATGGGGTACAATTGAGTGTTAGGTATACAAATGATCATTATGCAGGTAACCTTGTCGTTGAGGAGTGCCCCCCTTCCCGGTAGTTTCCCACTACTGCCAATCCTTTTCTCATAGTATTATGATAATTGTTCAAGGTCCACTTATGAGTGAGAACATGTGATACTCAGTTCTTTGTTTCTGTGATACATCACTCAGTATTATAGAACCTAAGTCCATCCAAGTTGCTGTGAAGTTCATAATTTTGTCCTTTATGACTGTATAATATTCCATCGTGTACCTCAAGATCTTATAATCTCACATATGTTGTTTCCTTTCCTGCATTTTTGACATATTAAAATCCAACTATCTAAAAGCAGGAGGCAATGATTTTTTTTTTTTTAAGTTAAGGTCTCACTCTGTCACCCAGGTTGGAGTGCCATCGTTGGTTGACCATGGTTCATCGCAGCCTTGACCTCCTTGGCTCAGGCAATCCTTCTACCTGAGTAGCTGGGCCTATAGGTGCATGCCACCGTACCTGGCTAATTTTTAAAAATTTTTGTAGAGATGAGGTCTTGCTATGTTGCCTAGGCTGGTCTCGAACTCTTGGGTCCAAGCAATCCTCTGCCTCAGCCTCTCAAAATGCTGGGATTACAGGCATGAACCACCATGCCCAGTCAATAACATTTTTTGAATTTTGCCTTTTGGAATTCTCTGGGCACTTTTAAGATCAAATTTCACTTTAACTTTTTTTCTCCAGATTGATGTTTCTATATGTCGTATTTATATCTTTTGAATAATGTCATTTATTTAGATAAAGTTAGGTGGCTAAAAATATAAAGGTAAGAAACTTTAAAGTGACTAATTAATCACTTTACTTTCCCAATAACCACTCCACCCTTAAGTCCTATTACTTCTTCTCTGAAAATATCTCTTAACTCCATTTCCACAACACCAGCATAGATACAAACAGTAATAGAAGGTGAAAGATTTTCATCACTGTCTTTTTCCTTTCTCACATTAACAAAGAAGACAGGTACCATGTTCACTATTTGGGTGACAGGTTCAATAGAAGCCCAAACCTCACCATCACACAGTATGCCCATGTAACAAACATGCACATATATCCCTGAATTCAAAATAATAATTTTTTTTAAAAGAGGACAACTTCCTCTTCCAAGTTATGGTGATTCTAATTAAACAAATTGAGTTAGTTAACCAATTTTTTTTTTTTAAGTTGGTGTCTCACTCAACTTGTAACCTAGGTTGTAGATCTTCTGGGCTCAGGTGATCCTTCCACCTCAGCCTTCCAAGTAGCTGGGACTACAGGCGTGTGCCACCCCACCCAGCAAAATTTTTATTTATTGTAGAGAGGAGGTTTTGCCATGTTGCCCAGGCTGGTCTCGAACCCCTGGGCTCAGGCAATGCTCTAGCCTCCTTCTCCCAAAGTGCTAGGATTACAGGTGTGAGACGCTGCCCCTGGCCCAACCAAAGCTTTTTGACTCAGCATCCTCAAATTGAGGTCACTGTCACCATATCCAGGAACTTTGTTCAGAGAGGTATGTCTTCTATTCATTTCAGGCCCTTTTCATATCATGACTGGATTATTACAGGACCCTCTGATTTAGTTTACATAACTCTGGTCTCTCCCTCTTTTTTCATTTTTACCTCTATCTTTGCTATTTTTCATTGTGAGACTACCCTTTATAAAATACTATTTGCATTATGTTACATGTCTCCTTAAGAGCCTATGCTGGATTTCAATGCTTGTTACTTAAAATCTCCATAAATTGGCCCAAAGCTACCTATCCATTGTCATACTAGTCCTCAGTATGAACCTGTGTTCATACTGCCCCCTAAAAGCTCACTAGCTTTTTTTCCTTTTTAAATTAGAAATGGGACAGGTCTAGAACCCCTGGTCTCAAGTGATCCTCTGCCTCAGCCTCCCAAAGTGCTGGGATAATAGGTGTAAGCCACTACACCCGCCCTCATTCTTGTTGTTAAAGCTCTATTCATGCTTATCCTTTTGCCTAAAATATACTCCTTGGTATGTCTCACTTCTTCAAATGCTAGCCATCTTTTAAGACTGTCCACACTCTTCACTTCTTTTACAATGTCTTCTCTACGTCTGTTCTATACTGATCTCTGTTTTTTCTGATATCTCACAGTAGTTATCATGTGCACCAAATAATCTATCATTTCATCAGTCGTTCCTTCATGTTCTTTTCTAACGGAATTGTTTCCTAGACAATTCTGATCTCCCTTAACTAGACTATAAGCTCCTTGAAGGCAAATGCCAAATTTTTTAATATTAGCTCTTATATCTCTCATACTCTTTAACCAGTGATGGGCTCTCAATAAGTACTTGATTATTGACAATGCAGAACAAAGCTACTGCATACTATGAAATTGAAAATTAAATTGCAACCAAAAGAAGAATCTCAACATACTGAAACTAGAGAATTGATTTTCTAATTCAGAGATTCCCATCCTTTCTCACAATCATGTCATACTTCTAAAATCTAAATATTTAAATAACATGAAATGAAATAAAGCAGCCAGGGGTGACTACCACAGAGGCTAAAAAAATCAGTATGCCAGCATTCTGAAAATCTACTGAAATCAATATTCTGGCAGTCAAGTTCTGATCTGTATGACTTCTGCTATGCATCAGTGGTGAAACAAAAAGCCTATGTAAAATATTAAAAGTAACATTGGCCAACACAAAGCATTAAAGTACAGGCATATTTCAGAGATCTTGTGGTTCCAGACCACCACAATAAATATGGCAAAAAAGCAAGTCACATGAATATTTTGGCTTCCTAGTACATATAAAAGTTAGGTTTACAGTTGAATCTAGACCATGAAGTGCGCAATAGCATTATGTCTAAAATATCTATGTATATATCTTAAATAAAAAATACTTTACTAGGCTAGGTTGTCGGTGGTTCATGTCTGTAATCCCAGCACTTTGGGAGGCCAAGGCAGGAGGATTGCTTGAGCCCAGGAGTTCGAAACCAGCCCAGGCAATACCTTGTCTCTATAAAACAACTTTTTAAATTACCAGGCATGGCAGCACGCACTTATAATCGCAGCTACTCGTGAGGTTAAGGTGGGAATATTGCTTAAGTCTAGTAATTTGAGGCTGTGATTGTGCCACTGCACTTAGCCTAGGGGACAGTGAGATAAATACTGCTGCCGGGCTTGGTGGCTCAGCCTGTAATCCTGCGCTTTGGGAGGCTAACGTGAGTAGATTGCCTGAGCCCGCGGGTTCGAGACCGCCCGGGCAACTTGGAGAGACCTCATCTCTACAATAAATCAAAAATTTAGCCGGGCATAGCGGCACGCGCCTGTACTTCCAGCTACTTGGAAGGCTGAGGCAGAAGGATCGCCAGAGCCCAGCAGGTCGAGGCTGCGGTGGCCAGGAGCGGCCACTGCACTCCAGCCTGGGTGACAGAGTGAGACTCCAACTCAAAAAAAAAAAAAAAAAAATACTGCTAAAAATACTAATGATCACCTGAGACTTCAGCGAGTCATAATCTTTCTGCTGTAGGGTCTTGCCTTGATGTCGATGGCTGCTGACTGATCAGGGTGGTGGTTGAAGGTTGAGGGGGGTATGGCAATTTTTAAAAATAAGACAACCCAAAGTTTGTCACATTGATTGACTCTTCCCTTCATTAAAGATTCCCTTGTAGCATGTGATGGTGTTTGATAACATTTTACCCACAGAGGAACTTTCAAAACTGGAGTTAATCTCTCAAAGCCTGTCACTCTTTTACCAAGTAATTTATCAAATATTCTAAATCCTTTGTTGTTGCTTCAACGATGTTCATAGCATCTTCATTAGAATAGTAGGTTCCATCTCAAGAGATAACTTTCTCTACTCACTCATAGGAAGCAACTTCTCATCTTTTCAAGGTTTACCATGAGATTGTGGTAATTCAGTCACATCTGTAGTTACTCCCTCCACTGAAGTCTTGAACCCTCAAAGTCACCCATAAGGGTTGAAATTCACTTCTTCCAAACTCCTGTTCATGTTGGCACTTTGGCATCCTCCCATAAATCATGACTGCTCTTAATGGCATCTGGAACGGCGAATCTTTTTCAGAAGGTTGTCGATATACTTTGCCCAGATCCATTAGAGTAATCACGTCTATGGTAGCTAGCCTTACAAAACATATTTCTTTTTTTTTTTTTGAGTTGGAGTCTCACTCTGTCACCCAGACTGGAGTGCAGTGGCCGCTGCCGGCCACTGCAGCCTCAACCTGCTGGGTTCCGGCAATCCTTCCGCCTCAGCCTTCCGAGTAGCCGGAATTACAGGTGCGCACTACCGTGCCCGGCTGATTTTTTGATTTATTGTAGAGATGAGTTCTCGTCAAGTTGCCCAAGCGTGTCTCGAACCCACGGGCTCAGGCAATCCACTCACCTCTGCCTCTCAAGGCACGGGATTATAGGCTGAGCCACCGAGCCCAGCCACATATTTCTTAAATAGTAAGAATCAGGCCAAGTGTGGTGACTCACAACTGTAATCCCAGCACTTTGGGGGGCGGAGGCAAGAGGACTGCCTGAGCCCAGGCATTTGAGACCAGCCTGGGCAACCTGACAAGACCATGTCTCTACAAAAAATCAAAAAATTAGTCAGGCATGGTGATGCATGCCTGTAGTTCAAGTTACTTGGAAGGTTGAGGCAGAAGGATCACCTGAGTCCAGAAGGTCAAGACTGTGGTGGCCACGATATGTCACTACTCTCCAGCCTGGGGGACAAAATGAGACTCTGACTCACAAAAATAATAATAATAATAATAGTTGAAGGTCAAAATTACTTCTTGATCATGGGCTACAGAATGGATATTGTATTAGCAGACATACCATTCATCTTCTTGTACATCTTCATCAGAGCTCTTGAGTGTACCCTTGTCAATGAGCAGTAATATTTTCAAAGAAATCTTTTTTTCTAAGCAATAGTTCTCAACAGTAGGCTTAAAATAGTCAGTAAACCGTGCTGTCAACAGATGTGCTGTCATTCAGACTTTGTTGTTCCATTTCTAGGACACTGGAAGTATAGCATTAGCTCAATTCTTTTTTCTTTTCTTTTTTTTTTTTTTTGAGTCAGACTCTCACTCTTTCATCCAGGCTGGAGTGCAGGGGCATGTTCATGCCACCACAGCCTTGACCTGCTGGGTTCAGGCGAAACTTCTGCCTCAGGCTTCCAAGAAGCTGGAACTACAGATGTGCGCCACCATGCCCGGCTAATTTTATGATTTAATGTAGAGACAAGGTCCATGTTGCTCAGGCTGGTCTCGAACTCCGAGTTCAGGCAATCCTCTCGCCTCCACTTCCCAAAGTGCTAGGATCACAGGCATGAGCCACCGCCCCAGCAATTTAGCTCAATTCTTAAGGACGCTAGGATTTTCAGAATGGTAAATGAGCAATGGCTTTAGCTTAAAAGTAACCAAGTGCCTTAGCCCCTAACAAGAGAGTAGGCCTGTCATTTGAAGCCTGGCATTGATGTTTCCCCTCTAGTTATGAAAGTCCTAAACAGCATCTTCTCCCAATAGAAGGTTATGTCATTTACATGGAAAATCTGTTGTTTAGTGCAGTCAGCTTCATCAATGATCCTAGCTATTAATAGATCTTCTGGATAACTTGTTGCTTCACTCTACACTTTTATGCTATGGAGGCAGATTCTTTCCTTAAACCTCATGAACTAACCCTGCTAGCTTCCAACTTTATTTCTGCAGCTTCCTCACCTCTCTCAGCCTTCACAGAATTAAAGAGAGTCAGGGTCTTGCTCTGAATTAGGCTTTGACTTAAGGAAAGTTTGTGGCTGGTTTGATCTTCTATCTAGATCAGGCATGTCCAACCCACAGCCCATGGGCTGCATGTGGCCCAGGACGGCTAGTAATGCACACCTACAAAATCTTTAACACCATGTGTTTTTTGTGTTTATTTTCTTTGTGACCCCATGCATAGTTCCATTTTTGAGGTTCACAATCACGCCTTATTCATGACATCGTTTTTTGGCAGCACATACATTTGTGAGCAGCTGTTTTCAATTATAAAGCACATGAAGTGCAAAATTTGAACAAATATTTCTGATGAGCACCTTGAGAACTCACTAAGAATTGCAACTGCTTCTATCAAACTGGACATTAACAGATTAGTTTTACAAAAACAAGGCCAAATTTCTCCCTAGTTTATATTGTTCTTGTGCTTCCACACTTTATAATAAATATTTTTTAAAGTCTTATTATGTATAAACACTATCTATATTGTATCATTTATGTGCAGCCCAAGACAATTCCTCTTTACTTGATGTAGTCCAGGAAAGCCAAAAGGTTGGACACCCCTGATCTAGACCATTAGAACTTGCTCCATATCAGCAAGAAGGCTGTTTCACTTTCTTATCATTCATGTGTTCACTGGAGCAGCAATTTTTTTCTTTTAAGTTTTACTCTGTGGCAATTGGCACAATCACAGCTCACCACAACCTACAACTCCTGGGCTAAGCAATCCTGCCTCAGCCTCCCAGGTAGCTAGGATTACAGGTGTACACCACCACATTCAGCTATTTTTAAATTTTTTGTAGAGATGAGGTCTTCCTCTGTTGCCCAGACCAGTCTTGAACCCCTGTGCTCAAGCAATCCTCCATCCCTGGCCTCCCAAAGTGCTGGGATTACAGGCAACCGCACGTGGCCTGGAGTAGCACTCTTAATTTCCTTCAATAACTTTTTCTTTGCATTCATAGCTTGGCTAACTGCTTGGTGCAAGAGGCCTAGCTTTTGGCCTGTCTCAGCTTTTGACATATCAGTCTGCGGCAATCTACATGATCACAGTTCACCACAGCCTCCAACTCCTGAGCTCAAGCAATTCTGCTTCGGCTTCCCAAGCTCCATCAATTCTAGCTTTTGATTTAAAGTGTGAAATGTTCGCTTCTTCCTTTCACTTGACTACAAGGCCACTGTTGGGTTACTAAATGGCCTACTTTCTTTCTTTTTCTTATTCTTTTTTTTTTTTTTTTTTTGAGTTGGAGTATCATCACTCTGTCACCCAGGCTGGAGTGCAATGGCACACTTAGGGCCACCCCAGCGTCGACCCACTGGGCTCTGGCGATCCTTCCACCTCAGCCTTCCAAGTAGCTGGAACTATTAGTGCGTCCTAGTATCTGATTTATTGTAGAGATGAGGTCTTGCCAAGTTGCCCAGGCTGGTCTTGAACTCACGGGCTCAGGCAATCCACTCGCCTCAGTCTCCCAAAGTGGTGGGATTACAAGCTGAGCCACCGAGTCAGGCCAAAATGGCTTACTTTCAACATTGTTGTGTCTCCAAGAACAGGGAGGCCCAAAAGAGATGGGGGAGTGGTCTTTAGTAGAGCAGTGAGAACATGCAGGTTTATCAATTAAGTTCATCGTCTTATAAGGGTGTGGTTCATGGAGTCCCAAAACAATTCATTACAACAATAACATCAAAGGTCACTGATCACAGATTACCATAACAGATATAAGAATCAAAAAGTTTGAAATACTGCAAGAATTACCAAAATGTGACACAGAGACATGAAGTGAGCAAGCGCTGTTAGAAAAATGGTGCTGTAGATTTGAGGCAAAATCGATCAGAAACTTTCAATTTATAAAAAAACACAATATCTGCAAAGTGCAATAAAGCAAAGGACAATAAAATGAGGTATGCCTGTACATGAAACTAGAAGAATTAAAGAAAAGAAAAAGTCTGAACAAACAAAAAGAGCTGAATCTGTCACAGAAAAATATAAAGGCTCCTTTTCTAAATTACCAGAGGTTCTTTATATAAGAATTTTATTGTTAAAAAATGTTTTCGGCTGAGTGTGGTGGCAGGCACCTGTAGTCCCACCTACTCAGGAGGCTGAGATAGGAGGATTGCCTGAGTCCAGGAGATCAAGGACAGTCTGAGCAAAATAGTGAGAACCTCCCCCAACCATTGTTTCTTTAAAAAAAAAAGAAGTTTTCACTCATTTACTGAATTGACTGCACCCTCCTTGTCACACAGACTTTACATAGTCTTCTATTTATTACAGTACCTGTAATAATTCTTGACGCTGTCCAGACTTGGAATATTGTATGCATCTAATTTAAAAGAAAACAGAAAACATTCATCTACATTAAAAATAAGAATGCAAACATTAAATGACAATTCTTTCTACAATACTTTTTCTGCACCCTCAGGGTAAAGCCAGAATTCCATTTATTTATTTATTTATTTATTTAGTCTCACTTTTTGTCACCCAGGCTGGAGTGCCACCACAGCCTCGACCTGCTGGGCTCAGGTGATCCTTCCGCCTCAGCCTTCCAAGTAACTGGAACTACAGATGCACACCATCACGCCCAGCTAATTTTTGTGATTTGTAGAGACGAGGTCTCACCAAGTTGCCCAGGCTGGTCTCAAACCCCCGGGCTCAGGCAATCCTCTTGCCTTGGCCTCCTAAAGTACTGAGATTATGAGCTGAGCCACCGCACCCAGTTCCATTTATTATCCAGCAAACAGTAAGAAGACCAGGGGCCTAAGCTGGACAACCTTCTATTATTGCCATGGGTTCCAGGTTGCTTCCCCAACCTAGAGGGCATAGAGGTGCTTAGCCTAGTGAAAGGGTGGACCCAGCCCTTAGCCTTAGGATGGAGTAGAGTCCAGATGACCCTGGCCCTGGCATCAACTCATGAACCCCCACCTCAGGCCCATCTCCCTAGGGCACTGAGCCCCTGTTGGAGCTAGGCTGGCTAGACTCTGAGTTGCTGGGCCTACCTCCAAACTGGTTAGACTCTGAGCTCTGGACCCTAGGCTGGTTGAGTGTTGGGATCCTGATTCAAGATCCCGAGTGGGATAGACCTAGGTCCTAAGCTCCAAGCTAGGCCAAGGGCCTTCAGGGATGCATCAGGTAGCTGCCTTTATGGCTAGACTTCTGGGGCAGTGGTACCTTCTCAGCACAGGGGCCGGGGCTGGAGATGGAACCATATTTGGGGAGAGTTGAAGTTAGCAGAGCAAAAGTGGCAGGCTCAGCAGAAAATGACCCAGAGCAGCAGCAGCAAGAAACCTTAAAGGGGTCCATTGCAGATGATGGCAATGAGGGCTCCCTGGGAGATGGTGGCCCCATGATGGGCAACACTCTCAGACCGCACAGATAGTGGAGCTGCCTCAATGGTAAGACCCATGCCAAGGCGGGACTCCGATATGACTAACCTTCCAAGGAGGCTGTTCTGTCCACCCACTCGGTGATTCCTGGGCACTAGAGATGCCTGCGTGCAGTCCTGAGCCTGAATTGAGCCCAGTACATGCCTGAGGGAGGATGGGGCCATTGGGATACTCAGTGTTGACTGCGGCTTGGAAGCCTTCAGGCAGGGGGTAGCAAGAGGCAAGAGGCCAGCAGGTGTGACAATCACTCCTGCACCTTCCCCTGGTCCTCCCCCTCTGCCCTGTAGCCTCTGTCGGCTGCTAATGTTGACGCATATCCAAGGTGGTCTCTGCTATCTTTCTCTAACACATTAAATGATAGAATGCCAATCAATTAGATTGAGACTTTTTAAACTTGATAGTTTAACAGAATTCAGATTATCTGGAAACTTTTTAAGGTACCTAGTATATTGGGGAATAGCAGATACTTTGAATTATGTACTATTTAGAATAAACAAATTTGGGCTTGGTGCTGTGGTTCATGCCTGTAATCTCAGCACTTTGGGAGGCCAAGGCGGGAGGATTGCTTGAGCCCAGAAGTTCAAAACAAGCCTGGGCAACACAGTGAGACCTCGTCTCTACAAAAATTAGCCAAGCATGGTGGTGTAAGCCTGTAGTACCAGCTACTAGGGAGGCTGAGGCAGGAGGATCACCTGAGCCCAAGAGGTGAAGGCTGTGGTGAGTTGTGACTGTGTCACTGTATTCCAGCTTGAGTGACAGAGTGAGACCCCAGACTCAAAAAAAAAAAAAAAGAAAGAAATGCGGGGAAAAAAATAAACAAATCTGAAGTTATAAGATTGGACTATTGTTGCTATTTTAATTATGTGATTCTAGAAGCTAGCAAGAAGTGGCTTATTTGATCTGTGGATCAAATAGAGTAGACAAATGAAGTACTTAACTAATAAGAAAGTCATCCTTTACAAAATAAACAAATCTACTATCAGGATTCTTTTGGAGAACATTTTATTTCCTTAATAACATTACGATTATCTATTTCTCTGCCTATGTCTATGGAGACTTGTTTGCAATTTAAATTTTTTTTAACTTACATATAGTAAAATTCAGTCTTTAGGGTGTACAGGTTCATAGATTTTTGACAAATACATAGTCATGTATCTACCACCATAATCAAAATACAGAATAGGGCTGGGCGCAGTGACTCACACCAATAATCCCAGTACTTTGGGAAGCCGAGGAGAGAGGATTGCCTGAGCCCAGGAATTTAAGACCAGCCTGTGCAACATGGCAAGACCTCACCTCTATGATAAATCAAAAAATTAGCTGGGCATGGCAGTATGTGCCTATACTCCCAGCTACTTGGAAGGCTGATACAGAAGGATCACCTGAGCCCAGCAGGTCAAGGCTGTGGTAGCCAGGATCATGCCGCTGCACTCCAACCTGGGCAACAGAGTGATGCTCCAACTCAAAGAAAAGACAAAAAAAGAGAAAAAAACAGACAGTTCTATCACCTCCAAAAAATTATCTTATTATGCCTTTTTGTAGTCAATCTTTCCCCCAACCCCTACCCCTGGCAACTGCAAGCTGTTCTCTGCCTATCTATAGTTTTGCCTTTTCTGGATGTCACATAAATGGAATCATACAGTATGAAGACTTATGAGTTTGGTTTCTTTTACTTAGCAAAATGTAGACTTTAAAAAAATATATCTTCTGGGCCAGTACAATGACTTACACCTGTAATCTCAGCACTTTGGAAGGCTGAGGTGCAAGAATCACTTGAGCCCAGGAGTTCCAGATCAACCTGGGAAACATAGTAAGACTTCATCGCTACAGAAACTGAAAAAAAAAAAAAAATTAGTAGGGCATGGTGGTACATGCCTATGGTCCCAGCTATTCGGGAGGCTGAAGCAGGAGGATCACTGGAGCCCAGGAATTTGAGGCTGCAGTGAGCTATGATTGAGTCACAGTACTCTAGCCTGGGTGGACTGGAAGGAGACATTTTCTCTAAAAAAGAATAATAATAATTTTTAAAAACTGCTTGTATGAGCTTTGCTAGAACCTTTTCTTCTATGTAAAGAAAGGACCATATCAACTGTGATCTCAAAGGCTAACGATGACATTTGACGTTTTTATGTTTAATTTTTTTTTTAAATAGAGACAAGGTCTTGCTATGTTACCCATGCTGCCTCGAACTCCTATGCTCAAGTGATCGTCTCACCTCGATGTTCCAAAGTATTGGAATTACACTCAGTCGTCTGAAATTTTTAAATCACATTATACTGTATTTCAAAGTTGTGGCTTTTAGTGTATCTAAACCTATATTACAATGTCAACTTTATAATTTTACAATCTAAATTGGAAAACCTAGGTACCTGAAGGAAAAAAAAAATTGTCTTTATTATATCTTGGTCTTGATTTTTACCGTGATTTCCTTTGATATCCAGCCACTTGGTTTTTTCCATGACCCTTGTCTTCTTCAGAATACCCTGGTAAGTTTGCCATTCCACTTCATGCTGCCTGGATCCCAACTGTTCCTTTGTTTTGGCATCTGTCAGGTCTCCTATGAGTTTACATATGAATGGAATCACAACGCAAAATAAACTCCAGGGGGTTCAATTTTTTTAGATTCATACACTGAAGGAGCAAAAGTACTTGAAGTACTCAACATGCTAAGCACAATCTCTTATGAGTCACCTATGTCTAAAGTAAGCCATCTAACTAATAAGATTTTCTCAGCAAGGGCTTTATTTCTTATAGGTTAGCAAGTGCCTACGTAACCTCCTGTGATATTAGAAATGAGCTGTAAAAAAAATCTTTAAAGAAAGCAGTACAAAATACATCAATAGACTCTGATAAAATGAAAATCCTTTATAAGAAATTCCAATACTCTGAGCAAGACCTAATCTCTATGGCAACCATATTTTACAAACCTCAACTCAGGATATGTGATTTGACCAAGTACTATTTTTAGAGCAAGAAGCAATCTGGTAGTGTAACTTGGACAATGAAATACCAAAATGTATACCACTAAACAAAACACTTGAAATGGGGGACTACCCATTAAATGAGCACTGTTACCCCATCATATCATATCAGCAGAGGTGCTTCAGGAAGGAGAGGAATCCCTCAGCAAACAAGATAGATGCTCTTTTTGCTTCTTCCCACACAGTTTGGGAGTAAATAATCAAGGGTTTGAAGAGTCTAGGAAACCCAAGTCACAAAAGTATCAAGAAATCGAGAAAAAGGGCATTGAGCGCTGAGTCACTGTAGTGCTCCAAGCTTCAAACTGAAAACGTAACGTAAGATTAACTAATAATGTAAAGAAAATAGAGAAGTTCGCAAAAGAAGAGAGCTTTTGATTCGTGGCTGCAGGGCTTTCCCAAACTTCCTCTCAAATCCAACACAACAACAAACGGATACAAATTTAACAGACAACACATTGACATGAGAATGAAGAGCCTTGCTTCTACTGCCTTGACAAAACCTGGTTATGGCAAATCATTTAGTCTGGATCTTGACTCAGTTACCTACAGGCAAAGGGAATTATACTGTCCCATCTCCTCGACTTCACAGGGCTCACCTGGGGCTGGGGCTATAGTGTTCCTAATGTCCCCAAAGAGAAAAGCGGCAGTCCTGGCTAGCATTCTACCGTTCGGACCACAGAACACGACCACAGCACAGCAAGCCTCCCTACCTGTTGCTAGGACGAGAGCTGGCTGAATGATGTCAATAGTTTCAGAACAGAACTTCTCTAAGTCTACCGCTCTGCCTGGATCTCGAAACCTGCTCAGGTGAATGTCGGATATCTGCCGAAAGCAGGCATTGAACAGAGAGATGAGTCAGGAAGCAGCATGGGCAGGAGCGGCCCAGCGGCTTTCTCCGGCGGAAAGAAAAGACAGAGGTGCAGTGCCATTGACGAACCCCCAGGGAAGGATCGAGTTGGGTCCAGCACTACACAGACCCTCGAGTTACAAGTAGACGGAGGCCCGGCTCTGAAGCGTGGAGTCCAAACCGCCCAAACAGGGGCGGATCGCGCCCCAGCAGAAACCGCCCAGGGTCTCGCCGCACCGCGCCCGCCCCCCGCCGAGCTTCCCGCGGCATCACCTGCAGGCCCCAGAAGATGTTGCTGTCTCCGGGGCCTGGCGCGGGGTACGGCCTGCGGTGCGGCGCCGCGTGGGGCAGCGGCGAGGGCTGGCCAGCCAGGCCATAGTGCTCTAAGAGCACGGCCACCAGCGCAGCGGCCGTCAACCCCGCGATCACCCTCAGGGCCAGCGCTGCAGCCATCCCGCCCGCCCGCCAGCCGGGGCGCGGCCTTTGCTGGTCCCGGGCGGGACTGCGCAGAGCCCCCGGCAGCCGCTCTGCCTGCACTTCCGGACTCTATTGTCGCGGGGCCAGAGCCGGACGTCGGGCCCAGGGTGACGCTTGTCTGCTGTCGCCAGGCACCTGACTCTCTCTGGCCACCTGCGTCTCTGGGCTCCGTTCGCAAATGTAATGCTGCCAAAGAAAAGGAAACCGAGACCCTCAACGCCAATGACGGTCGCGGAGTGACGGAGGGGAAGGAACCCGGGACCTGCAGCCGGGAGGCGGGGGCCAGAGTCATTCATTCCTGACCTCAGTGGGTCGGTCTCTCTACCTGTAAAACGGAGTTAATAATAACCTTCCATGCGTACTCTGCAGGGTTGTTGTGAGAATCAAAGTGAGTATGTATGACGACGCCTTTTAAAACTGCCTTACAAGTGAGTCAGGTGGATTTCTCTGGCCCCTGATTATTAATGTGACTCCATCGGTTTTCTGCAGATGTAATTCCTATGCTTTATGAAAGTTATGTTTTCTTTAGCCTGATTTCATATGCACTTTATTACATAACATTGCCACACAGGTAATATCATTTATTTAATAAATATTAAAGACTTCCTATGGGCCATCCACAGGAAAAGAATTCGATTTGGGTCCTGGCCTTAATTTATCTAATCTCTCCATACTGTTGAATTTTTGCATTGTTTGTTATGTGTTGGTGTTCTGAATATACACTTTTATAGCGATTTTTTTTAAAAGTCCTTTGAGTTATTTCCTTGAGATGTATTGCCAGTATTGAATTTATGTCTATTTCAATTCATTATTTTTTGAGCACCTTTAGAATGTAAGACATTGATTTAAGCAGAAAATATAGAGAAACATAAAAGCAAGCAGATAGAGAGACATGGTTAATTATCTTAGGAGTGTGGGAGAGTGAAATACACAAGTAAGTTTTATATAAGAATACGCTATTTGCCATAAGAGATGACCAGATATAAAAAGCGGGGGGAAGGTTAAAACTGGGAGCAATCACATCTTTGGAAAGAATCAAGAAAAGTTTAACTATAGAGGTGGCATATAAAGGATGGGTAGTATTTCTAACTGGCAGAAATTAAGGTTGAGGTGAGTAGAGCATTTTCCACAAGACTTAATAGCATGAACCCAAACATTAAGAAAATGCAGGCATATTGCAGGGACAGTGAGTATTTCAGTTTGGCTGGGCTTGGGCTATGTCTAGAAGAATAGTGGTAATTAGACCAGATCCTTGACTTGAGCCGCATTCTAGTATGCATTTATAAATGCCAAGAGTGAAGACAACAAAGTTCTGCTTTGGCAATATGGATCTGGCAACCACATAGAGAACTGACTGTGGGTATGTGAGAGACTCCTGTAGGAAGGAGATTGTACCAGTAGTGGGAAATTACAAAGATCTGAAGAAGGGAAGTGGGAGGGTGTGACATTGAAGGAAGGATCAGATGTAAAAATAAGCATTGAAACAACAGAACTTACGGGGAGACACCCCTTATCAACAAGGGTGCCTGAACGAAGCATATTTGTATACCTAACCCTAAACTGTACCCCACAATATCAAAATAAAAAATATTGATAAAAAAAAGAAACAACAGAACTTGACCGTTGATTCAATGTTCAAAGAAAGAAAAAAAGAGAGTTAAAAGAGGGCTAAAATTTGGAACCCTAGTGACTGATGGAGCAGGGCTATAGTGTATGTATGGAGAGGATTGCCCACATCAATAAAATATAACTTATTTTAATAAAATAAAAATTATGGTTTTGTCTAATACTGTCCCACTAAAAAACATCTGGATGGATATTTTAAAACTGAGTTTAGAAGATATGATTGAGATTATTTGATTTAAAACACAGGCAATGTGGCATATGTCAAATGCATTTGAAAAGACCTCAGGAGAACCCCGAAGATATGGGAAATAATTATCCAGAAATGAGGTGCAACAAGAGTTACAGTCATACTGTTAAAGAATCATGGACAGAGAAACAAGGTTTAAAGTAAAAAAGCTAACAGTCTGAATTTCAGGCACTGAACTCCAACCAAGCCACTTCTCTCATGGTGTTCAAAATGGATAGGAAGGACTTTTATTTAATGATGGCTAATGATTCTCCAGTGAAATACTGGTTTGACCAGCTGATCACTACAATTCAGTATAAAAGGTGGCTCTCAGTTCCTGATAGTCAAAGCAGAAAAATAAATAGATTTCTTTTTATCTCATAAAGAAAGTAGGCAGCAATTCATCATGAAAACGA
This sequence comes from Cephalopachus bancanus, assembly GCA_027257055.1. Classification (NCBI taxonomy): domain Eukaryota; kingdom Metazoa; phylum Chordata; class Mammalia; order Primates; family Tarsiidae; genus Cephalopachus; species Cephalopachus bancanus. Next base: position 516,552 of record JAPVLO010000148.1, on the reverse strand, counting down.
ACTTGACCAGGTGCAGTGGCTCACAACTGTAATCTCAGCAATTTGGGCGGTTGAGGTGGGAGGACTGCTTGAGCCCATAAATTTGAGACTAATCTCGGTAACATAGTGAGAACCCCTCTCTATTAAAAAAAAGAGAGAGGGAAAAAAAGAGAAAGAGAGCAAATTTATTTGAACTAAAGTCAAGGAAGAATTATCACTTCAACATTTAACAAAACATCACTAGTGGCCATAAATTTAATTATGTGACTCTTATAAACATGAGATGTAGAAATTGTCTTCAAATCACTATCTCTTACACTGACCTTGTTAAAAATCCAAAAATACAGTACTAAATAATTGTATCATGAAGTTATTTCTTTTTTCTTTTTTTTTTTTTTTTTTTTTTGAGTTGGAGTCTCACTCTGTTGCCCAGACTGGAGTGCAGTTGCCGCTCCCGGCTACCGCAGCCTCGACCTGCTGGGCTCCGGTGATCCTTCCACCTCAGCCTTCCCAGTAGCCGGAATTACAGGTATGCGCTACCATGCCCGGCTGATTTTTTTATTTATTGTAGAGATGAGGTCTTGCTGCCCAGGCGGATCTCGAACCCGCGGGCTCAGGCAATCCACTCACCTCAGCCTCCCAAAGGCCCGGGATTACAGGCTGAGCCACCGACCCAGGCTCATGAAGTTATTTCTATAAAGAGCTAAAGTAATGTGATAAAAATAGAAAGTTTGTGTGTGTGTAAAGATTTTTTAATTGTTTTAAAAAATTGTGATAAACTACATATAAAATTTACCATCTTAGCACACCTCATCAGCAAGGGTACCTGCATAATGAATATTTGTATGCCTAACCCTGAATTGTACCCCACATCTTTTAAATTAAAAATTTAGCTTAGGCGGGGCTTGGTGACTCAACCTGTAATCCCAGCGCTTTGAGAGGCCGAGGTGAGTGGATTGCCTGAGCCCACGGGTTCGAGACCCGCCCAGGCTACTTGGTGAGCCCTCATCTCTACAATAAATCAAAAATTAGCGGGCGTGGTAGAGCGTGCCTGTAGTTCCAGCTACTTGGAAGGATGATGCAGAGGGCGGAAGGATCGCGGAGCCCAGCAGGTCGAGGCTGCGGTGGCCGGAAGCGTGCCACTGCACTCCAGTCTGGGCGACAGAGTGAGACTCCAACTCAAAAAAAAAAAAAAAGAATAAATTAGCAGGGCATGGTAGCGTGCGCCTGTAGTTCCAGCTATTTGGAAGACTGAAGCGGAAGGATCGCTGGAGCCCAGCAGGAAGACGCTGGAGTGGCCGTGAGTGTGCCACTGCACTCCAACCTGGGCGACAGAGTGAGACTCCAGCTAAAAAAAAAAAAAAATTTTAATGGGCACTTAAAATGTATACATATGCACTTAAAAGTGGTTTAAATGGTAAATTTTGTTGTGTATATTTTCTCACAATTTTTAAAAGAAATAAAAATAAAGAAGATTTGATCTTATGTCATTATTAGACATTTGTAAGTTTTGTTTTTTGTTTTTTGTTTTTTTTGAGTTGGAGTCTCACTCTGTCACCCAGACTGGAGTGCAGTGGCCGCTCCCGGACACCGCAGCCTCGACCTGCTGGGCTCCGGCGATCCTTCCGCCTCAGCCTTCCAACGCTACCACGCCCAGCTGATTTTTTGATTTATTGTAGAGATGAGGTCTCGCTGCCCAGGCGGGTCTCGAACCCGCGGGCTCAGGCAATCCACTCACCTCAGCCTCCCAAAGGCGCAGGATTACAGGCTGAGCCACCGAGCCCGGCTGTAAGTTATTTTATGGTTGAGTAAAAGAGAAAGTGATCACATAACCACTATGGAATGAGTATATCAAGACAAGTTTAAATAATATCAAATCCATTCTTAACATCTACTTTAAATGTATGAAACAGATGAAGGACAATTACAAAGGCTGTCAACTTTCACATTCCTGTGGTACAAATGCTACTGTGCCACTCCTGCAATGAGGTGTGAAACCGCAAGCCTAAAAAAAAAAAAAAAAATGCCAAGGACTAATGTTCACATCAAAAATTAGCAAAATCACTAAACTCAACAATTAAACTACAGACTATCAGAAGAGACTTTTGGGCTCATTAAAAAATATATACAGCCAGGCTTGGTGGCTCGGCCTGTAATCCCGCGCCTTTGGGAGGCTGAGGTGAGTGGATTGCCTGAGCCCGCGGGTTCGAGACCCGCCTGGGCAGTGAGACCTCATCTCTACAATAAATAAAAAAAATCAGCTGGGCATGGCAGCACATGCCTGTAATTCCAGCTACTTGGAAGGCTGAGGCGGAAGGATCGCCGGAGCCCAGCAGGTCGAGGCTGCAGTGGCCGGGAGCGGCCACTGCACTCCAGTCTGGGTGACAGAGTGAGACTCCAACTTAAAAAAATAAATAAAATCACGTTCAAGGGCTTCTTAATATCTACATTTCCAACAGATCAAAGATAATGCAAAAAGAAAAATACTTTAATGTTAAACAAGAAGGCAATATTCCTTGACAAGGGACATGCCAGGACCAATGGAGTTGGTCTAGGAACCCTCATTTGTGATCAAGTAAAATAAAACACTAAGAATTATCACCCATGGCCTGGTGCAGTGGCTCAAGTTTGTAATCCCAGCACTTTGGGAGGTCAAGGCAAGAGTATTTCTTGAGCCCAAGAGTCCAAGACCAGCCTGGCAACATAGCTAGCCTTTATCTCTGCAAAAAATAAAACAAATAGGCCAGGTGTCGTGTGCACACCTGTTTGAGATCAACACAGGCAACATAACAAGATCTGTCTCTACAAAAAAAAATCAGAAAATTAGCCAGACGTGGTGGCACCTGCCTACAGTTCCAGCTATTCAGGAGACTGAAGTGGAAGGATCGCCTGAACTCAGGAAGTCAAGGCTGCAGTGAGCTGTGATTGTACCACTACTCTCCAGACTGGGCGAGACCAGAAAAAAGAAATTATCACCTGTGCAAATGAAAGAATAACAGGAAGCTGGTGCATAATTTTACTGGAATTCTAAAAATAACTGACAACTTTTACAAATGCAAATCTTCAATTCTAAATGCTTAATATTATATATATTAGTTTTACCTTTATATTCATCCAAGTCTCATTTGCACATCATTTATTTTTTGTTTTCTCGACTTTCTGAAGTAGTCTTTAAATACACACATCACACTATATATATGTATATATGTGAGTATATATTACATATAGAGGGTTCCAAAAAAATGCATTCACATTTTAAGAAAGGGAAAACTGTTAAAATTGTAATAATATATACCAATAGCAAAAGAATATAGCCATGTTTAACTTCTGTAGTTACAAGAGGTGCTCAAAGTGGTTACCAACAACATCCAGACGCTTTTGATTACAATGAACTAAAAATAATACAGAAATAGCCGGCGCAGAGGCTCACTCCTGTAATCACAACACTTTGGTGCTAGAGACCAGCTCCAGCCGGGCTCAGGGTACCCCAAAGGTGGAGATGGCATCGGCGATTGGGGGGAAGAAGAGAGAAAGAGAGAGAGAAAGAAAGAGACTGGACTCCGGTCTAGTGCTGAAGCGATGTGTGTTTTTGGGAATTACAACGGGTCTTTTATACACAAAGTCAGATGTGGGAGGGGCGTCTCCCACCCACCAGAAACCTTAATCCATGAAAACTTAATCAATGATTGCCTTTAAACCCTTTTCATATGATAATCTTAAAATCCCATAACAAAGGATAACCTAATCTGTGACTGACATATTCTAAAAACCTTTTTCATCCTAAGCTGATTGATTTATGCCAAGTTAAACAATTCTATAGAAGCTTAAGTATTCACTTTAAAAACAAAAGTGGCCCATCCCAGAATGTTTGGAATGTGGCCCAGTCCAAAGTTCACAGTGGACTACCTGCAAGTAACCCAGCCGCATTCTTTCAACAAAATGGCTGTCTTCTAAAACTGTATTCTACAATTTACACCTTCAATAAATCCTAAGATCATGACGCAGAAGCCTGTGACCAATACTAAGGCTCTTAGATGTGACATGAGTTTGAATTATAAGTTGTGTGAAAGCCAAAACTGCAGTTTGTGGAAGAATGGGAGCAACGAGCTTCTAAAGTTAGCTCAGAGTCTCAGAGTTTTTATGTTTTGAGCTCACAGGAGCTTAATCTGGTTAGTGCTGAGTAGAAAGGGGGAGGAAATGGGGTCGATAGCTCCCGAACGCATCCTAGTGGTCTCGGGGTCAACAGCCCTTCCTGATCCCTAACGCTCAGTGGGCCTCCGTGGCTGGCTCCCAACACTTTGGGAGGCAGAAGCGAGAGGATTGCCTGAGCCCAGAGGTTCGAGACCAGCCTGGGCAACTTGGCGAGACCTCATCTCTACAATAAATCAAAAAATTAGCCAGGTGTGATGGTCCACGCCTGTGGTCCCAGCTGCTCAGAAGGCTGAGGCCAGCAGGTCGAGGCTGCGGTGGCCGTGAACGTGCCACTGCACTCCCTGGGCGTCAGAGTGAGAATCCTACTAAAAAAAAAAAAGATAATATCTCTTAAAATGTGTATACATTTTTTGGCACCCCCCGTATATATAATTTGTTCTCCCACAATGTAGGACAAATTCATCTTATCCAAGAACGTGGGACCTGGCATACTTGTCTTTTGGGACGGTCGGGTCCTGAGAGGTTACACTGTGGAGCCAGGTGATATCTCTCATTAAACATAGGAAGACATCGGGGTTTGGAGAGCATGACCTGCTACCAGTGGTCGGAGTCTGTGCCAGGTAAAGAACACGCAGCGGTGTTGTCCAATTTGTGCTGCTTCCTGGGCAACCACTTCTGGGGCAAAAGCCCCAGAACCTCTGTGACGTTCTGGGGTGTCCAAGAGTAGGCCCCGCCCCCTCCATCGTGGCCACGCCCCCCGACGTCCCGCCAGTTCAAGGTTGGTGCAGTTTCTATGGGGACGGTAGAAACGTGCTAAGGGCTCTATCACGCCCGTGATGTAATGATACCCCCTGGATTTGAGGAGCTGGCCCTGGTGAGCTGGAATTCAAGGAATCGGGTCCCAGGGTGACAACTGGAATGGCAGTGGTTCTGGGCGGCAAGGAAAGGGAGAGGCAGAGTCTTAAAGGGCTGCAAACAAAATACCCAGGGGGCCAAAACTGGAAGGATTTTGTGTTTGGACCTGAATGCTTAGGGAAGGGGTGGGAGGTGAGTGCTGCAGAGAGGCCAGAGCTAGGAACAGGGAGAAGACCAGGAAACTGGGCGGGACTGGACTTCAAACTGACTCTTTTCAGGTATGAATCAGGTGCTCTGGATAAGTAACAGCTCTCCTCACTCAACCAAGGCACTGGAGATATGTGAAGAGAGGCCTGAGCTTTCCTGTCAGGAACACTGTCAATGGGACTAGGGTATCCGCATTGGGAAATTAGTGAGTCTATTTTCTAATATTTTTATTTTACTCAAAACTATACATACACTCAGTTTAAGGGGCAAGTATTTCAACACCTTTGCTACTAAAAAAAAATGTTTACTGCCAAGAAACAATTTCTCAAGTGTTCCCCACTCACAACTTCCAAAGGAATCTTTCCAGTGCTGGCGCTCACTTTTTGTTATTGACCTTCATATCTCTTTTGATATGCCAGTTGTGATAGCTGTGGGCTTTCAGGATCAAATGTTCTCTGTTGACCCCTCACTAAGGAAGAGGGGGTCTTGCCCTCCTCCACAACCACAAGAAATACTGCAAGGACCAACTTCATACTTCCAGACTCCCATCCTCCCAAAGCAATTGTATCACAATTTTGGTTAAGTCAATATTCAGAGTTCACCTTAATGTGACCATAATTTCTATTCAGAATAGAGCTGAATTCTGCCCTGAGTTTTGATTATATAGCTAAATAATGATCATATTGTAGGAAAAAGGGTAAGTAAGCTTTTTTCTGTAAAGGGTCAGATAGTATGTATTTCAGGCTTTGTGGGCCATCTGCTCCCTCTTAGAAGTATTCAACTCTGCAGTTGCATTGGAGGAACAGCCAAACAGTATTCCAATAAAAACTTTATGGACACTGAAATTTGTATTTCAAAAAACTTTCTTGTTTCACAAATATTATTATTTTAATTTTTTGAACCACTAAAAATGTAAAAACTAGCTAGGTGCTGGGGCTCATGCCTGTAATCCCAACACTCTGGGGAGGCCAAGGCAAGAGGATTGCTTGAGTCCAGGAGTTCGAGACCAGCCTGGGTAACACAGTGAGATCACATCTCTACAAAAAAATAAAAAAGAATTAGCCAGGCATGGTAGTATGTGCTTGTAGTTCCAGCTACTCAAGAGTCTAAGGCAGAAAGATCACCTGAACTCAGGAGGTCAAGGCAGCAGTGAGTCATTATTGTGCTACTGCACTCCAGCCTGGGCAACAGCATGAGACCCTGACTTAAAAAAAGAAAAAAAAAGTGTAAAAACAGGGCAGTTCAAAAACAACCATAGCTGGACCAACCATAGTTTGTCAACATCTGGTATAAAGTACTAGCAGGTTATTTCCTAAAATCCCTTTATCTTATCAAATTACTATGAACAATTGTGGACAAAAGGGCATAGTTTATTACAAAGAGATCATTATTCAAAGATAAGTTATTTCATACTTCAAAACATAAAGCCCAAGCCGGGCTCAGTGGCTCAGCCTGTAATCTGGCGCCTTTGGGAGGCTGAGGTGAGTGGATTGCCTGAGCCCGCGGGTTTGCGACCCGCCTGGGCAGCGAGACCTCATCTCTACAATAAATCAAAAAATCAGCCAGGCGTGGTAGTGCATGCCTGTAATTCCAGCTACTTGGAAGGCTGAGGTGGAAGGATCGCCGGACCCCAGCAGGTTTGGTTGCGGTGGCCGGGAGCGGCCACTGCACTCCAGTCTGGGCAACAGAGTGAGACTCCAACTCAAAAAAGAAAAGAAAAGAAAAGAAAGAATTCGAGGGAAATCCAAGTATAAGGAGGAGGATCAACTTTTAATATATGTGGGTCCTGCAGGGCTGTCTAGGTAAAGGTAAAGTTTTGAACCTTGCTTTTTTTCAGCCTTTTCTTTTTAATCATTCCCATCTATGGTGGCAACTATGACGTGCCACACAAATCTCCCTTCAGGAAAGAAGGACTTACTCCCCCAGTTGCTAAGAGTGCTGCCAGCAAAAAGCCTCCAGGGATTGCCTCTTCAGAAAAGGGTTTCCTTGCTAAAGTTGCCTCCTCTTGCCAGGGCTGCTTACACCAAATGACTGACCAATGTAATGCTATAAAAACACACCCTCCTGGTCCTAACTAGGGCCAACTCTGAAAGATGGTTATTCAAGCTTCAAAATTCCCCAGAGTTGGTTGAGATTCAGATTACACTGCAGTTCAGTTTCTCCCTCAGCCTAATCATGTTTTCCTCTTTTTCCTTGCCTTCCACAGTCAATGATCCCAAGAACACTCCCTAAAATACTATTGCATGCTAATCTCCGTTTGAGATTTAACCTCTTGTGAAATCTGGCTCTGGCCCATTTATACACAATTCCAAAGAATTTGAATTTCAGGATCTGTTAAATTAATCCCTACTTAAACATAATCTTAGAAGTTATCCTCCCTAAACATACTTGCATTTTAATGAGGTCTTAGCTTGAAAACTCTAAGATCCCTAGAAATGAGCCTCTAATGATGAAATAAATATGACAAGTGCTAACATCTAATCTGGCTTTTTTTTTTTTTTTTTTTGAGTTGGAGTCTCACTCTGTTGGAGTCTCACTCCCAGACTGGAGTGCAGTGGCCGCTCCCGGCCACCGCAGCCTCGACCTGCTGGGCTCCGGTGATCCCTCCGCCTCAGCCTTCCAAGTAGCCGGAATTACAGGTATGCGCTACCACGCCCGGCTGATATTTTGATTTATTTATTTATTTATGTATTTATTTATTTATTTATTTATTTATTGAGTTGGAGTCTCACTCTGTTGCCCAGACTGGAGTGCAGTGGCCGCTCCCGGCCACCGCAGCCTCAACCTGCTGGGCTCCAGCAATCCTTCCTCCTCAGCCTTCCGAGTAGCCGGAATTACAGGCGCGCACTACCACGCCCGGCTAATTTTTTTGATTTTATTGTAGAGATGAAGTCTCACCTGCCCAGGCGGGTCTCGAACCCGCGGGCTTGGGCAATCCACTCACCTCAGCCTCCCAAGGGTACGGGATTACAGGCTGAGCCACCAAGCCCGGCTGATTTTTTTATTTATTGTAGAGATGAGGTCTCAGTGCCCAGGCGAGTCTCGAACCCGCAGGCTCAGGCAATCTGGCTTTTTTTTTTTTTTTTAGAAAGATGGTTTCAAAACCATTTATACCTTTAAATTACATTAATTTGTATATTTGTAATTTAGTATTTTCTGAGATGTTTTGTGTTTCCCACCCTGCCCAGAAATATTGGACATCCATGATATGGTAGGTAGCACTGTGTGGATACAAAGCTTAGACAGAATGCCTACTCTCAGAGAGCTTATAGTCTTGCAGGGTCAATAGACATCTAAATAATGAATTCTAATGTCACATAACAAGTGCTAGGGCAGAGCCATTTAAAGTGCAATGAAAGCAGAGAGGAAGCAATTTCACCAATTGGTGAATGGGAGAAATCAGAAAACTTCTCAGAGGGAACCACATATAAATGGAACCCAGTCGGGCGCAGTGGCTCAGCCTGTAATCCCAGCATTTTGGGAGGCCAAGGCGAGTGAATTGCCTGAGCCCATGGGTTCGAAACCCACCCAGGCAACTTGGCGAGACCTCATCTCTACAATAAATCAAAAATTAGTTGAGCATGGTAGCATGCGCCTGTAATTCCGGCTACTTGGAAGGCTGACGCGGAAGGATCGCCGGAGCCCAGCAGGTCCAGGTTGCGGTGGCCGGGACTGTACCACTGCATTTCAGTCTGGGCAACAGAGTGAAACTCCAACTTTAAAAAAAAAAGGAACCCTAAACAATAAGCAGGTATCTCTTTATAGAAAGAGGTGTTGTAGTGGGAAAGAGGAATACTCTAAACCAAGAAACTAATCTATTTAAGAATACAGAAATACCGGGGGTGCCATTAAAATGTGTACAAATTTAGAAAGATGTTAATCTATGTAAGAGTTTTCAAAGTTCAATTGAATTACGGTAGCAATGTGTAATATAACATTCGTTCAAAAGATGGTGTTAATCAAACAAATGCTAGCGTCACCGTGCGACAGGCATGACAGACAAAGAAAATGGTGGAAGCATAGTTGTTATTTGAGATCATTTTGAAGTGGTATTTGACATTCGAGAACGTGTGGAAATACAACAACAATGGAGGGGTGAGTATACAACAGAACCTTCAACACGCCTAAAAACTGCATGCATTCGTGATAAGTTTGAGATGCATGGTACTATGTGTGGTGTGCACAAGGGAAGATCCAGAAGGCCTCGAACAGCAACAAGTCCTGCATTAGTTCTCTATCATCAGAAGTGTCTGGACACTGATGGTAACCACTTTGAACACCTCTTGTAATTGCAGAAGTCTACATGACTTATATTCATCTTTCATTATTGGTATATATTTAGTATTACACTTTTTGTTTTTGAGTTGGAGTCTCACTCTGTCACCTAGACTGGAGTGCAGTGGCACGCTCCTGGCCACCTCAGCCTCAACCTGCTGGGCTCAGGTGATCCTTCTGCCTCAGCCTTCCAAATAGCTGGAACTACAGGTACCTGGCTAATTTTTAAATTTATTGTAGAGATGAGGTCTTACCAAGTTGCCCAGGCTGATTTCAAACCCCTGGGCTCAGGCAATTCTCTTGTCTTGGCCTCCCAGAGTGCTGGGATTACAGGCCTGAGTTAACAAGCCTGGCCCAAGTATTACAATTTTTTCCTTCTTAAAATGTGCATACTTTTTAAATTTTTTTTTTAATTTTTATTTATTTATTTTTTTGAGTTGGAGTCTCACTCTGTTGCCCAGACTGGAGTGCAGTGGCCGCTCCCGGCCACCGCAGCCTCACCTGCTGGGCTCCGGCGATCCTTCCGCCTCAGCCTTCCAAGTAGCCGGAATTACAGGCATGCGCTACCACACTCGGCTGATTTTTTGATTTATTGTAGAGATGAGGTCTTGCTGCCCAGGTGGGTCTCGAATCCGCGGGCTCAGGCAATCCACTCACCTCAGCCTCCCAAAGGCGCGGGATTACAGGCTGAGCCACCGAGCCCGGCTACTTTTTTTTTTTTTAGTTGGATTCTCATTCTGTTGCCCAGGCTGGAGTGCATGAATATGAACAAGAAAGTAGAAATAGGGAAATCAATAAGGAAGACTGCTCCTCTTCAATACAGATGAGAAATATCAAGGATTTGTATTAGGAGGAATACAGGTAGGCACTACTATCATCTCACACAAGAAAAAAACATCCCATAGAAAGGCATGTGAAATAGGATCACCCAGGGATTCTCAATTCTGATTGCTCAGTAGGATCACTTGAGACAGGCTTAAAAACAACAAAAACAATACTCAGACCCCACCCCTTTCAGATTAAATCAGTCAAGAGAGTGAGGCCTGGCTCTGGAATTTTTAAGAGATCGCAGGCAATCCTGATGTATAGCCAGGATTGAAAACCTCCATCACATTCCATAAATGAGAATTCTTTTTTTTTTTTGAGTTGGAGTCTCACTCTGTCACCCAGACTGGAGTGCAGTGGCCAGTTCCAGCCACCACAGCCTCGACCTGCTGGGCTCCGGCCATCCTACCGCCTCAGCCTTCCAAGTAGCTGGAACTACAGGCGCACGCTTACCATGCCTGGCTGGTTTTTGATTTATTGTAGAGATGAGGTCTCCCTGCCCAGGCGGGTCTCGAACCCGCGGGCTCAGGCAATCCACTCACCTCAGCCTCCCAAAGGCGCGGGATTACAGGCTGAGCCACCGAGCCCGGGTATATTCAATCTTTTATAATGTGTTTTTTTGGTTGAAGTTTATGAAGAAAATCTGGCCTCACACAGATACATAACTGGAAAAGGAAGGAGTATTTTAATAGCTTTTTCAGATAATTATGGAAACTCTTCTCTGATACTACATCAGAACTCAGCAAATAGTAGTTTCTTAAGGCTCAGTTCACTGTGGAATCTGAAACTATATCAATGAAATATTTGTATTCCATAACACTAAATTCTATTGGCCTATTTAGCATTTTGGATGAATCTTTTACCTAAGCCTGATTTTGTAACATTGACACATGTAATTTAGAAAATATTGGTTGATTGGGTTATACAAATCTTCCAAACGTTAATACATGACATCATATAATACCAAAAAAATCACGTGTTAATGTATGTTAATCTCACTAGGACTTTGTCAAGCTCACAGTGGCAGATACAAGTTTTCCACAACTTTAATTTTCATGTGAAAGCTCAAATTTTATCACACACAACAAAAACTGTCAGTTGTTTTTCTTAAAGAAAGTCTTAATTGTTCATATTCAAGAAAATGCCTGCTAAATACCTAAGTCTGAATAACCATAGTTTTATCTGTCAGTTGTTCTGTTAAGTAAAAATGGTGTGGCAAGATAAAACTGGTTTAGGTAGCAACCCAAAACAGAGTGCTTCTCATTTCATTATACAGAATATCTTAAAGGTTCACAGGCAGCTTTTGTGACTGGCTTCTTTTAGTTAGCATACCATCTTCAACAGCTTGAAGATGTTAGCATTTCCTTCCTTTTAAAGGCTGAATAAGACGGAGTCACGTGGCAGTCAAAGATGGCTGCGCCCTAGCGAGTTGAGCGAAGGTTTCAGAGAACTCCGTCAAGCGTGGCCGAGGAAGACCTGGAGAGGTAGCGGCTGCTGAGAGAAGCAGAGGCTCAAGATGGAAAATCATAAACCTGGTGATACCAACAAGAAAAACTTAACAATTTTTGATATCATAACAAGAAAAATTAACCAGCTTCCCGAAGCAGATAGGAATCTCCTTGAACATAGATCAACATGTGTTGGCCTTAATGCTGCTCTCTGTGGCCTAGTAGCAAACAGTGTTTTTCGATGCACCTTGAACGTGACACAAGCTCGTATAGGTGCTGGCTTACCAATGGCTGTGATCCGATTTTTAACATCAAATGTAGCTTACAAAAGTTTTGTAAGTTTTCCTTTGAATACAGGTGATTTGACTTGTGAAACCTGTACCATAACACGGGGTGGATTAGTTGGTCTTGTTTTTGGTGGTCTGTATCCTGTTTTCTTGGTTATACCTGTGAATGGTGGCCTAGCAGCCAGGTATGAATCAACTCTGCTACCAGAGAAAGGAAACATCTTAAATTACTGGATTAGGATTTCTGTGCCTGTCTTTAGAAAGATGTTATTTCCCATTTTGCTCCAGACTGCGTTTGCAGCATACCTTGGTCTAGACAATATAAACTACTTATTAAGGCCCTTCAATTACCCGAACCTGGCCTAGAAATTCACTGATTTTAAAACAATATGTCCGCAAAAATAAAATGGCAAAAAAAAAAAAAAAAAGGCTGAATAATATTCTATTGCATGTATATACGCCACATTTTGTTTATTTATCTGTTGATGGACATGGCTGCATCCACCTTTTGGCTATATAATGCTTCTATGAACATGGGTGTACGCATATATGTCCAAGTCCTTGCTTTCACTTCTTTTGGATATATGCCCAGAAGTGGAGTTGCTGGATCATATGATAATTCTGTATAATTTTTTGAGGAAACTCCATATAACTGCTTAGTCTTGTACTACTTAATAAACAGTGTATCGTTTCCTTCTAACTTGAAATGCTATATTTTTCATGCACAAAATACTTGAATTTGGTATAAATTCAAGAGTGAAATGGTTAAGAACAGAGCCTTGTGAATCATTTGAACTGGATTTTTTGTTGTTGTCGTTGAGGTCTGTCGCCCAGGCTACAGTGCAGTGGCACGATCACAGTTCACCACTGCTTCAACCTCCTGGGTTCAGATCTTTCTGCCTCAGCCTCCCCACTACCTGTGACTACAGTCGTGTGTCACTATGGCTGACTAATATATATATATATTTTTTTGAGTTGGAGTCTCACTCTGTCGCCCAGACTGGAGTGCAGTGGCTGCTCCCGGCCACCGCAGCCTCGACCTGCTGGGCTCCGGCGATCCTTCCGCCTCAGTCTTCCAGGTAGCTGGAATTACAGGCGCGCACTACCACACCCGGCTAATTTTTTGATTTATTGTAGAGATGAGGTCTCACAGTTTGCCCAGGTGGGTCTCAAACCCACGGGCTCAGGCAATCCACTCACCTCAGCCTCCCAAGGCGTGGGATTTTTTTGTAGAGATGAGGTCTCACTATGTTGCCCAGGTTGGTTTTGAACTCCTGGGCTCAGGCAATCTTCCCATCTCGGCCTTCCAAAGTGCTGGGATTACAGGCGTAAGCCACTCCACCTGGCCTGAACTGGATTTTAATATCTGCTTTGTCACTTGGAAGCTGCATGTCCCTAACCAAGTAATATAACTTCTCCAAACCTCAGTTTTCTGTTTCTCATAACAGTAAAACAGAAATAATACTATCTACCTTTAGGATGTTATGGAGATTAAAGTAGAACTATAGCATTTAGACCAGTGCCTTGATCATATTAAGATGTCAATAAATGGCTATTATTATTATTTCTAGACTTTCTATTTCATTTATCTAGGAATGAAAGAAAAGTAGAAGGGAGTAGGGTAGTACAAGAGAACTACAGAAACAAAAGCATAGAGACATGAAAGACAAAGTAACATTTAGGGCAGTTTTTTTTTTTTTTTTTTTTTTTTTTTTTTTGAGTCGGAGTCTCACTCTCTTGCCCAGACTGGAGTGCAGTGGCCGCTCCCGGCCACCGCAGCCTCGACCCACTGTGCTCCGGCGATCCTTCTGCCTCAGCCTTCCGAGTAGCCAGAATTACAGGTGCGCGCTACCAAACCCGGCTGATTTTTAGGGCAGTTTTTAAAAATCAAAGTATGGGACAATACCTATTGCGGATAATAAAACCAATTTAATGGCTATGATCAGTATTTTGTTTTAAATGCAATAAAATGTATTGCAATTGAATAGGAAATATATATTGTAAGTATTGTGTCAGAAAACTTTTATTTCAACATATATACTATACATACCTATATAATTTTATATATGTATATTGGGATGAGATGTAAAATGTATTTATTGCGGTAGGGCAAAAAAGCTGTCATAACACCCGGAAAGTAGTTCCTTTTAGCAGAGTCAGAGTCCAGGCAGGAAAGTTCTACAAATCAAGGTGGATCCCAGGTTGAGACAGCAGCATCTGGAAGGTCTTGAATAACAGACTTAGTGATTTCCCTCCCTCCCCCACATTTCATATTGTTAGGAGCTTTATTTTTTTTATTTCGTTAAAAAAATACACTTTAAAATTACTCGTTTTGTAAACAATTTAAAATACTACAGATAAAACGAAAGCAGCTCTTGACCACCTTCCTCTTCCAATCCTACTCCCGGTCCTCAGAGCTAACTATAACTAGTTTGCTCTCTCCTCTTTAATATTTATTCTTTTTTCTTTCTTTTTCTTTTTTTTGAAAGCAGGATTTATTGAAAGGACAGAAAAGCTCCCACAGTGGGAGGGGACCCGAGGGGGGGTGCCCCAGGTTTATTCTTTCGCATTTAAATGCACATATGTGCAAACACACTGTTCCTAGCAACTTGGTTTTTTTCCCACTTAATTTATCTTGATCTTTTCACAGATCATCATCTTTTAAAGAGCTGCATGGTATTTTATAACGCGGATGTACTATACTTTATTTTGTCTTCCCTCTACCGATGAATGACTAGTTTTCCAATTTTTCCTTATCCCCCAATACAGCTGGGTCTGAGCTTTTTTGTACGCATGTGCAAATGCCCACGGGTTAGTCCTAAAAATAGAAGACCTGTGAGTACTTTCTTTTTCATTTTGTAGGCTCTGAGGAACCGCTGCAGGTATGTCGGGGTACAAACACTCCCCAGGCCAACAGCTGGCCAGCCAGGACAGGCTCTTGCTTAGCCCCTGGCAGTTTTCTTCCTTTCATAATGGACGCTGGATTCGTTTTTTACCTCGTAGATGCAACAGTTCCCAGCGCCAAATCCAGACATGCAACCACTCAGCCACCAAGCACTACGCCTAACACAGCAGAGGATAAAAAAATCTCTAGCCTCCTCAGGCCGTGACGCCTGCTTCCGGGAAGCGAACCGGAAGCCGCTCCTCGATTCTGCGTCAAACCCGACTTCAGGGGCCGTCGTAAAAGTGTCGCCCCTTGTCTCTGACCGGCCACAGGTTTCCGCTTGCCTCCGGCCGGGGGTCGAGAACTGCAGGCTTCAGTTTCCCTCAAGATGGCGGACGAGGAGGTTGGGGGTGCGGAGAGGATGGAAGTCAGCACTGAGTTGCCTCAAACCCCTCAGCGACTGGCATCTGTAAGTCCCAGTAGGCAAGTCCTTTTGTCCTCCCCCCAGCTCCTCCCTAGCACTCAGGAGGATGCGTGGCTTCACCCCTTATGGCGGCTCTGGGGAGGGGAGTTCTCTAGATTGATCTGGAAGGAAGCCGCCGAATAAAAAGTTAGTCGTAACCCACATTTCTACTAGCTAAGTCTGCGGAATATAATGACTGTTATTTATTAGTGTTGACGAGCTCAAGCATGTATGTCCCTATCCTGAAGAAGAAAGAACTGGTGATGTTACTGGGTGGTTTGATGTGGGGGCTGAGGCGGGGTTGGAGGAAGAGCCATTTTCCGATAGACGCAGTGCTAACCTCGCTTGATAGGAATTCAGGACGCGGCACCTGGAACTGTATTGCATAGCTGGGAATGCTGTCAGTCAAGTCATGTCAAGATGTAAAGTGTAGGAATTGTCCTTCGATATAGCGTCTTGAGAACCCCAGCCCTAGTCCTCAATGGAAAAACCCCTCATCTGTCACTTTCTTAAAGGTGATGAAGGGATTCCTGAACATTTCAAGTCGCAGCAATGCCATATTAATTAATATTGGAACCTATACTTTGCTCTTATATTTGGATAGAACGGGAAGGCAGAGTTAGTGAGCAAATTTGAGTCAATAGTCTAGTCTAGCTACACGGAGAAAGCTGACTGAGGAAGATAGGTAGGGAGCAATGTTAGAGAATGTTCTGGATGCCCCTGGGCATCTAGTGGAGAGATATATAGAAAATATTCAAATATATATCACTGCATGATGTTTTACTAATTTGTTTTTCCAGCAGCATGTACAGAAGTAAGATATACACCTTTTTCTGAAGTTTCTTTGGTTTGTAGTTTAATAAAAACATTCTTGAAGTATTTTAACCTTGCATACGCTTGAGTATTGCTTTATAAGAGAACGGTGAGCTACAGAATGAGTCAACTTCAGGGACTAGAAAGACTGGCCAAGCGATAGAAAGGTAGGGAGGGAGTTGGAATAAGCGTTTGACCACTGACTATGTCAATGCTTGCAGTCTTCCTCCACCCCAAATAGCATTCCCGGTTCACTTCAACTACTGCAAGTGAAGGAGGAATCATCTAATTGAGATGATAAGGAATGAGGATGTGGGATAAGTTTAGAATCAACTGAAATATCTTGTCTTAATGATAGCCTGTGCGTTTTACATGTTAGAAGTGGAGAAATTGTGTGCTATGGTCAGAAGAGTTGTAGTTTTGTATCCGAAGAGGACTAATATTTATTTAAAGCTTTGATATAGGCATCCCCCTCTGGTTCTCTCCCGCTGTGGGAGCTTTTCTGTCCTCTCAATAAATCCTGCTTTCAACCAAAAAAAAAAAGAAGCTTGATATATATTAATTCCTTTCAGATGGTATTCTGAAACTTTGTCATTCTGACCCCACTAATTTGGAATTGGAGATAATGGTACAGGAATTGAACTAGAATTTATGTGACAATTCTTTACTCGTTTGATTTTTACATGTTACCCACTAGCAACTCTTTACCTGTTACTTCAGGAAATATTATTAGATTTCTTTGGGCAAGGCTTTGGGTTTTACTAAGTAGTAGGTATATTGTGTAATATAACCTCAGGGAACTTACACTCTAGTGACTCAGATAGTACAGTGCTCAAATAATTTAAGTTTAAGATAGAGGAATCTAAGTAGATGACTGGTAATCCTTATAACCACTTTTTTGGCTTGGACTTTATGTACTGAAGATCCTACCTTTCTTTTCTTTTCAAAGACATTATCTTCAGTTTTATACTGGCTGTGGAATAAGATACTGGTTTCCCAGTTTACTATTTATTTGCTGTTAAGCAATACAAGCTCTGTTTTTCCCCCACTTAAATGATTTGTTTTGTTTGTTTGTTTGTTTTGAGTTGGAGTCTCACTCCATTGCCCAGGCTGGAGTGCAGTGGGACACTTATGACCACCCCAGCGTCGACCTGCTGGGCTCTGGAGATCCTTCCACCTCAGCCTTCCAAGTAGCTGGAACTACAGGCACATGCTACCACACCCAGCTAATTTTTGATTTATTGTAGAACGAAGTCTCACGAAGTTGCCCGGGCTGGTCTCAAACCTGTGGGCTCAGTAAATCCATTCACCTTGGCCTCCCAAAGTGCTGGGATTACAGGCTGAGCCACCAAGCCTGGCCAATGATTTGTATTTTAAGTCGCCATTGGAGGCAGGGGAAAAACAAAGATAAATAATATAGAACATTTACAGAAGTTTAAGAAATCTTACTAGTTTCATTAGAGTCTTATTTCTGGTTATAGCTGATGTCCTTAAATCAAACTTCCTTCTTAGACTGCAGGTCATTTTTCTGTCATACTGCTGTCACAGGCACAAAACCTGTCATATTCCTAACATTATCTAACATGCAATTAGAGTGAAATAATAGGTATGAATTATTGGACATTTATAAAAAACCATTGCTTAAGAATCACCAGGGGAACTGATTCTGTAAATGTGGGTGAATTCCAAGAATCTGCATTTTCACAAACATGCCCTGCTGATTCTGAAATCCTGGTTTATGGATCACACTTTGAGTAACACTTAGCTAGATATTTGGAAGTTATCAGTATAAAATTGATAGTTGAGGTTGTGGAAATGGATAAAATCTTTGAGGAGGAGAGAGAGAGAGAAAGAGAGAGAGAGAGAGAGAGAGAGAGAGAGAGAGAGTGTGTGTGTGTGTGTGTGTGTGTGTGTGTGTGTGTGTATGCGCATGCGCACGCATGCAGATACAAAAAAGGGAGAGAAAGAAAAACAATAAGTTAGAGTAGAAATGACAGAATTTTAGGGTAGAAGATGGAAGAAGGAGAACTAGGTAAAGGACCTGGAAACAGGACAGACAAGCAGATAGGAGGTAAGAGTAGCATAGTGCATGGGGTAGAGTATTGAAGGGTGATTTATTGGGTCCATGATGATGAGAACTGAGAAAAATTGGGAATCCAGAGAGTATGTGGGGTGGTCTGCCAGAATTTCTGTCTTCTGTCTTCTTTGACTAGATTTTCTTCCTTAAGTCCATCTCAGAGGATATTTCTTGGCATGTTATTAAGCTCTTTTCTTTTGCCTGTCTATGTCCTCTGCCTAGGTGATTTCATTCAGTTCTGTGGCTTTAAATACCATCTGTGTGTGTTCATTTCCCAGATTTATATCTGTATGTCATCTCACTTCTCAACTCCAGAATCATAAATCCAACTGCCTACTTGACATCTCCACTTGGATGCCTGATTGGTGTTTCAAACAGGAGGAGCAGTTAGGAAATTACTGCTGTAACTACTACCCAGTAGTAGCTTGCACTACAGATATTTATCACTGGCAATAGAAATTAATGAATTTGAGACAGTATGGAAGAATCAGAAAGACTTGCTGATAGATAAAGCATGAGGGAAAAGAGAAGAAAGAGATGACATCTGGATCCCCAGTTTTTGACTTAAGCATTCGTGGCAGTGGTTGTGTCATATATTGGGAGAAAATAACAGATTTTAGGAGGGAGAAAGAGGAAGGCAGATCGAGTTTTGTTACCCCGTCTCAGTAGATGACAAACCAAAATAGCTCTTGAACACAAATAACTCTCTGTGTCTCTACTTCCCTTATGTAGTCTAAGCCGCCATCTATTGCCGGGGCAACTGCAGTGACTTTTTTTTTTGTTTTGAGTCAGGGTCTCACTCTCTCACCCAGGCTGGAGTGCGGTGGCATGATCATGGCTACCTATAGCTTAACCTCCTGGGCTCAGGTGATCCTTCATCTTAGCCTCCGGAGTAGCTGGGACTGCAGGTATGCTGTACCATGCCTGACTACTTTGTAAGTTTTTTTTGTAGAGACAAGGCCTCATTATGTTGCCTAGGCTGGTCTTAAACTCCTGGGCTCAAGCAATCCTCCCACCTCAGCCTCCTGAATTGCTGGGATTACAGGCATGAGCCATTCACTGCTCCTGGCCTGCGGTGACTTCTTACCTAGTCTCTTTGCTTCCACTTTTGCCCTCTTTCAGTCCGTTTTCCATGGAAAAATCAGAATAATCTTTTTTTAAGATACAGTCAGATCATGTTGGTCTCTACCTAAATCGTCAGTGGCTTTCCAGTTTAACTTTGTTATAAGCCCTTCAAGACTTTGCTTGAGCCGGGCTCGGTGGCTCAGTCTGTAATCCCAGCACTTTGGGAGGCTAAGGTGAGTGGATTGCCTGAGACCGCGGGTTCAAGACCCGCCTGGGCAACTTGGCAAGACCTCATCTCTACAATAAATTAAAAAATAGCTGGGTGTGGTAGTGCGCGCCTGTAGTTCCAGCTACTTGGAAGGCTGAGGTGGAAGGATCACCGGAACCCAGCAGGTCGAGGCTGTGGTGGCCGGGAGCGGCCACTGCACTCCAGTCTGGGCGACAGAGTGAGACTCCAACTCAAAAAAAAAAAAGAAAAAAAAAAAAGACTTTGCTTGGTCCAGCCCCTACATGTCCACCCCATTTCCTGTTACTTTCTCCTCACTCACTTTTTGCCAACCTGATCTGCTAGTTTTTAGAACAAGCCTAAGCTGTATCTTGCTTCAGGGCCTATGCCTCTTTGCTTGATGTCTACTTTTCCTAGAGATTTTTCGTCTGCTTTTCCTTGATACCTACCCTGTCTAAAAGATGAGTTCCTCTTATTTTTTATTTTTATTTTTTTGGAGTGAGGGTCTTGCTCTGTCACCCAGCCTGAATGGAGTGTAGTGGTGAGATCATGGCTTACTGAAGCCTTGACCTCCTAGGCTCAAGCAATTCTCCTGCCTCAGCCTCCCAAGTAGCTAGGACCACAGGTGCATGACACCATGCCCAGCTAATTTTTAAAAATTTTTTTGTAGAGTTGGTGTCTCACTGTGTTGGGAGGCTAGTCACACCTGGACTTAACATTTCTCCCACCTTGGCCTCCCGAAGTGCTAGGGAGCCACTGCGTTCAGCCCTCTTATTCTCTTTCAAAGCACCCTATTCATTTCTTCCAGTGCATCTATTGACATCTGTAATACAGCATTGTGTTTATTTCTTATGAAATGTCTGTCTCTTCCTCCAGAATGTAAGTTCCATGAAGGGAAGGATCATGTGTGACTAGTTCATTGGTGTATATTGGTATGTGCTTGATACAGAAGATACACGAATGAATGAATATTAAATTAATGAATAACTGAGAATTGGTGTCCTGAGGATTTATTTTAGCAAGATTGGTAGTGATTGGAGGATGGAAGTTGTGGATGGAGGAAGGAAGGAGAGAATGAAGAGGCATATTAGTGTAGTGGCTAACCTTGGAATCCAGGCTGAATAGGGAGGTAAGAAAAGCCAAAATAGGAACTTTGGGGAGAATTGGTGGGATTTGAGGCATTAAAGATCATGAGGCTGACATAGAAGGACTGAATGTTGTGATCAGAAAGGGGAATTTTAGAGTTTGAGAACAAGAGGTGGGGGGAATATCTGGTTTCTGTGATGGTAAAGCCAGATTAAATGTACCTCTTATGCATTTCTTTTTTTTTTTGAGTTGGAGTCTCACTCTGTCGCCCAGACTGGAGTGCAGTGGCTGCTTCCAGCCACTGCAGCCTCGACCTGCTGGGCTCCGGCGATCCTTCCTCCTCAGCCTTCCGAGTAGCCGGAATTATAGGCGCGCGCTACCGTGCCCGGCTAATTTTTTGATTTATTGTAGAGATGACGTCTCGCTGCCCAGGCGGGTCTCGAACCCGCGGGCTCAGGCAATCCACTCACCTCAGCCTCCCAAAGGCGCGGGATTACGGGCTGAGCCACTGAGCCCGGCTCCTCTTATGTATTTCTATAGTGCCCTTTCTATACTCCTGTTGTTTGTAGCATTTTCAGGTTATATACTACATTGTCTGTTTCATTGCTGTCTTTTCTTCTAGACAGGAAGGTCCTTGAGAGCACAACCTGTTTCTTTTTTACAGCTGTATTGTCAGTACCTACCACATTGCTTTAAAAGTTTCATAGATTGCATGTGTGAATGAATGAATGAGGAGACACTATGTGAGGTAGAATGGAGGTAATAGGAATTAAGAAGATTAAGAGATACGAACATTATTGAAGTATGATTTACATACAGTAAAAAGTACCCATGTAAAGCATTTGTTAGACACATTTTAACAAATATGTATATATACCTGTGTAACTACTACCAAATCAGGATGTAGAACATTTTAATTATTTCCCAAAGTTGTTTTGTGCCCAAATGGGGAATTTTTTTTTTTTTTTTTTTGAGTTGGAGTCTCACTCTGTCGCCCAGACTGGAGTGCAATGGCCGCTCCCAGCCACCGCAGCCTCGACCTGCTGGGCTCCAGTGATCCTTCCGCCTCAGCCTTCCAAGTAGCTGGAACTCCTCACTGCCCAGGTGGGTCTCGAACCCGCGGGCTCAGGCAATCCACTCACCTCAGCCTCCCAAAGGCGCGTGATTACAGGCTGAGCCACCAAACCCGGCTATGACCTAAGGTTTTAGAACTCACCTTCGTATAGTATCTAACACTAGAGAATTTGGTATTTCAGTAAAATCCAAATCAGAATTGTCCTAATTGCCCTCAACAGAAATTACAAGACGATGAAAAAACAACAGGCATCAGGACTTGCTAAGATCTGGTGACAAAGCATTTCAGTTAAGATTCAAAAGACCTAGATTTTCATTACAGTTTTCTCACTCAAAATATGTCCTTATTACAAAAAGCCGTGCTCTGGCCTAAGATGATATAGCTCCAAATTAATAAGAAAATCACCTCCAATGAAAATCACATATAACTTGTCATTTCTATTTTAAAGTCAACCATCAAAAGATTGTCTTCTTTTAAAAATCCCCTAAACATATGGATAATTTTCTCTTCTATTTCCATAATGATTATTGCATAAGAATAATAATATTAAACTTTTTTTTTAAATTCCCCATTTTAGCCAGGTTCGGTGGCTCAGCCTGTAATCCCACGCCTTGGGAGGCTGAGGTGAGTGGATTGCCTGAGCCCAAGGGTTCGAGACCCACCTGGGCAACTTGGTGAGACCTCATCTCAACAATAAATCAAAAAATTAGCCGGGTGTGGTAGCACGCACCTGTAGTTCTGGCTATTTGGAAGGCTGAGGCAGAAGGATCGCTGGACCCAGAAGTTCGATGCTGGGGTAGCCGTGAGTGTGTGTGCCACTGCACTCCAGCCTGGGCAAAGGATTGAGACTCTAACTCAAAAAAAAAGAGGCTAGGGAAAGAACAGTAACTTAGTGTAGGTGAGTTGGTGTTGGAAACTGACTTCTTATGTTTAGTAACAGGCGCTATGCTGCAAAAAAAGGTTTTTGTCCTTAATACTACGTAGAGAGTCTTGTCTGGATAGATGCATAAATCAGTGATGCAGGTGAGTCAGTGGAGTACAGACATGCCTGTTTTTATTTTGCTTCGCTTCATTGTAGTTTGTAGATATTTGTGGTTTTTACAAATTGAAGGTTTGTAGCAGCATCGCATTGAGCAAGTCTATTGGTGCCATTTTCTTTTTCTTTTTCTTTTTTCTCTTTTTGAGTCAGAGTCTCAGTTTGTTGCCCAGGCTGGAATGCAGTGGCATGTACACAGACACTGCAGCCTCGACCTGCAGGGCTCAGACAATCCTTCTGCCTCAGCCTTCCAAGTAGCTGCACCCACAGTCACATGCCACCACGCCTGGCTAGTTTTTTGATTTATTGTAGAGACAAGATCTTACTGGTCTCAAATCCCTGGGCTCAGGCAATCCTCTTGCCTCTGCCTCCCAAAGTGCTGGGACTACAAGCATGAACCACCACTCCCGGCTTGGTACCATTTTCTCAATAACATGTACTCACTTTTTGTCTTTGTGTTCCATTTTGGTCATTCACACAATATTTCAAACTTTTCCATTATTATATCTGTTATGGTGATCTCTGATCAATGATCTTTGATGATACAATTGTAATTGTTTTTGGGCTTCACAAACCACGTCCCAAAATAAGATGGCAAACACTCAGTACATGTTGTGTGTATCCTGACACCTCCACCAACTGGCCGTATCCTCATTTTTCTCCCTCTCATTGAGCATCCCTATTCCCTTAGTCATGACAATATTGAAATTAGGCCAATTAATAACCCTGCAGTGGCCTTTAAGTCTTCAAGTGAAAGGAAGGGTCAAAAGTCTCATTTTAAATCAAAAGCTAGAAATGATGGCACTTAATGGGGAAGGCACATCAAAAGCCGAGATAGGCCAAAAGCTAGGCCTTTTGTGCCAAGCAGTTAGCCATGCTGTGAATGCAAAGAAAAAGTTATTGAAGAAAATTAAGAGTGCCGCTCCAGTGAACACATGAATGCTAAGAAAGCAAAATGGCCTTGCTGATAAGAAGAAAGTTCTAATGGTCTGGATAGAAGATCAAACCACCCACAACAATCCCTTAAGTCAAAGCCTAATTCAGAGCCTGAGAGAGGTGAGGAAGCTGCAAGAGAAAAGTTGAAAACTACCACATGAGGTTTAAGGAAAGAAACCATCTCTATAAACATAAAAGTGCAGAGTGATGCAGCAGGTGCTGATGGAGAAGCTACAGCAGTTTATCCATAAGATCTAGCTAAGTCATTGATGAAGCTGGCTACACTAAACAGCAGATTTTTTATGTAAATAAAACAGCCTTCTGTTGGAAGAAGATGCCATCTAGGACTTTCATAGCTAGAGAAGAGAGTCAATGCCTGGCCTCAAAGTTCAGTTGACTCTTGCTTGGAATTAATGCAGCTGGTGACTTAAGTTGAAGCCATTGTTCATTTACCATTCTGAAAATTCTAGGGTCCTTAAGAATGATAATAAATCTACTCTTCCAGTGTTCTATACATGGAGCAACAGAGCCTAAATGACAGCATGTCTGTTTACAGCATGATTTATTGAATATTTTAAGTCGGCTTTTGAGAACTACTTAGAAAAAAAAAGATTCCTTTGAAAGTATTACTGCTTGGCCAGGCGGAGTGGCTCATGCTTGTAATCCCAGTGCTTTGGGAGGTAGAGAAGAGAGAATTGCCTGAGCCTAGGGATTCGAGACCAGCCTGGGCAATTTGGCAAGACCTTGTCTCTACAATAAATCAAAAAACTAGCTGGATGTGGTGGCATTTGCCTTTAGTTTCAGCTACTTGGAAGGCTGAGGTGGAAGGATCACCTGAGCCTAGGAGATTGAGGCTGCACTGGCCGTGAGCGTACTACTATACTCCAGCCTGGGCCACAGAGTGAGAGTCCGACTCAAGAAAAAGAAAATATTACTGCTCATTGACAATGCACCTGGTCACTCAAGAACTCTAATGGAGTTTTACAAGAGGATGAATGTTGTTTTCATGCCAGTGTATCAAGGAGTAATTTTAGCCTTCAACTCTTTTTTTTTTCCTTAATTTAATTTTATTTTTGTAGAGATGGAATCTCATTATGTTGCTCAGTCTGGTCTTGAACTCCTGGCCTCAAGGGATCCTCCCACCCAGCCTTCCAAAGTGCTGGGATTGCAGGCATGAACTACCATACCCACTTGGCCTTCAACTCTTATTATTTAACAAGTAAATATGCTTTGTAAGACTATGGCTGGCATAGATAGTGATTCCTCTGGTGGATCTGGGCAAAGTCAATTGAAAACCGTCTGGAAAGGATCTGCCATTTTAGATGCCATGAAAAGCATTTGTGAGGTCAAAGTATCAACATGAACAGGAGTTTGGAAGAAGTGAATGTCACCCTCATGGATCACTGAGAGTTCGAGACATCATTGGAGGCAGTAACTGCAGATATGGTGGAAATAGTAAAAGAACTAGAACTAGCCTGAAGATGTGACTTAATTGCTGCAATCTGATGATAAAACCTGAACAGATGAGGAGTTGCTTCCTGTGGATGAGTGGAGAAAGTAGTCTCTTGAGATGGAATCTGTTCCTGGTGAAGATGCTGCAAACATTGTTGAAATGAGAACAAAGAATTTTGAATATTCCTTAAACTTAGTTGATGAAGTGGAGCAGTGTTGGAGAGGATTGATTCCAATTTTTTTTTTTTTTTTTTTTGAGTTGGAGTCTCACTCGGTCGCCCAGACTGGAGTGCAGTGACCGCTCCCGGCCACCGCAGCCTCGCCTGCTGGGCTCCGGCGATCCTTCCGCCTCAGCCTTCCCAGTAGCAGGAATTACAGGCATGCGCTACCATGCCCGGCTGATTTTTTTGATTTATTGTAGAGATGAGGTCTCGCTGCCCGGGCGGGTCTCGAACCCGCGGGCTCAAGCAATCCACTCACCTCAGCCTCCCAAAGGCACGGGATTACAGGCTGAGCCACCGAGCCCGGCTTGATTCCAATTTTTAAAGAAGTTCTGCTGTGGGTAAAATGCTATCAAACAGTATCACATACTGCAGAGAAATTCTTTTGTGAAAGGAAGAGTCAATCAATATGGCAAACTTTGTGTTTGTGTTACTTTAAGAAATTGCCACAGCCTTTCCCCCCTAGACGGCAGCCACCACCCTGATCAGTCAGCATCCATCAACATAAAGGGAAGCCCCTGGTTCAGCAAAAAGACTGTATGACTTGCTGAAGGCTTATATGATTGCTAGCATTTTTTAGCAGTGAATGCTATTGCACACTTAGTGCACTACAGTATAGTGTAAACCTAACTTTTATATGCACTGGGAAACTAAAAAATTTGTATTACTCATTTTATTGCAATATTCATTCTATCTTGGTGGTCTTGAACTGAACTCACAATATCTCCGAAGTATGTTTATATCTTGCCCATTCTTTCCTTGTGTGCTGGCTTTGAGAGTTACCTCAGATTTCCCTTGCTATTACTTTATCCATTTATATAAAGGTGTTAATCATATGCTGTGCTCTGTGAAATAATTTTTCTTAAGCCTTTAACCCACTGCCTTAGGTGACCTAACAGAATATAAAAACCTCTTTAATCCTGGGTGATTTGCTATGACTGCTTATGTAATGCATGTCCAAGATACTCTGACTTAACATGCTTCCTATTGAAGAAATTTGAGTTATTTGGTTTTTTAAAGCATTTTGTATGGACTATTTTTTTTTTTTTACGTTATCACACTGCTGTAATAAGCTCAGTGGTTATGGAAATATGCTGTACTAAATAAACATTACTGATAAGACTCCAGAAGAGTTTTTGCAGTTCCCTAACTGCCTACTTGCTGCCTAGGAATGACTCAGACCCTGTCCAGAATGGAGTCTACTATTATTCATTTGAATATAATTCTCCTACTAATAGTTTACTTAATGCTACTCTCCAGAACAAAGTCCATTTGACTTGTTTAGAGAAATGGAACTGTAACCACTTAATGTGTCTTTATGGACTACCTTCTAAAATGTCTTTAAACTTTTTGGTAGGTATGGGTAAGCTAGAAATAACTGGCCACAGGAGGGAAAATATGTTAATTTATCCATTTTTAAAAAATATACACATGTTCTGGCTTGTAATCTAAGAGAAGATTTTAGTTGGTTTGCAAATATATGTTCTATTCAGTGGAAAGAGAATTTGAGATATATACCCCAGAGTTTAGGAAAGCAGATTTCATTCATCTAAATACTTCAAGGAGAGCCTAGAAAATTGGCATGACCTATGGTCAAAGATGAAAAAGGAAGAAAATAGCTTAGGAGAGACAGAATGTTTTCAGAAACCAAATTCTGACAACATGCTTATTCACTATCTCAACAGGAGAGAAAACAGAGGGACCTTGTTTGTCACATGGCTCTGTGTGTGACCCTGGCTTATTTTATCAATGCCATAAAGACATAGAAGACTTACTTAACTAATTTGCAGACAGCACAAGGCTGGCAGAGATAACAAATAGAGGATGAAAAAAGTATCTCTTCAGGCTGAATATTGTGTCAAAACTAAGAAGATGAAACTTAATTATGGTGAAAGTAAAGCTTTATACCGAGGTTCATTTGTGTATAGGACTTGGTCTCTTGTGTGCTTGATCTAAAGGTTTTCGTTGTCTGCACATTCACCAAGTCATAAGTGTGATGTGGCTGCCAAAGAGGAATGGGATCTTTTGAAGCAGTTTAGAGCCCTGGATAAGGAAGGTAATAAATAAATTAAAAGTTAAAAATTCTTAATTTTTAATTCTAAAAACAAAGAAAAAAATCAAACCTATTTTAGTTGACAAATATTTAGTTGACCTCTCTACAGAAGCATACTGTGTATGTTCCATGAAAGAGTGATAATCATGGATAGTGGTTTGTATATTGCGTTATTAGGGATGGCCAGATTTCATTTCCAGGGATGGACAAGTTTCTTTAGTCTCTTTGTTTCAGTTTAGCCCTGGAATGAAGAGACTAATGAGAGACACGATAGTTATCTTACTTTATTTGAAAGACTGTTTGATGAAAGGCCAGAGTGAATTGTACTGATAGCACAGGATAAACGTTACAGGAGGGTAGATTTTGGTTTTATTATGAGCTTTAGAATGGACCTTGACTGAGAAGAAATGTTCAGGTGGGCTTACGTAGCTAGCTATTCCATCTATAACATAGATGGAATTTCCTATGGGGTAAACAGTTGAACTAGAGTTTTTGTTGTTGTATGTTTGTTTTAAAACTTTATGAGTCATTTCTTAGTCATAGATAGCATATGAAAAAAAGAAAAAAATTAAAACTTTATGAGTCTGTCAAATAATATTACAAGAAAACGTTGTATAACCAAAGGTTTCTGAGTACCTAAAGATGCTCTAATTACTAATCCAGTACTGACAGTGAAAAATTCTAGAGCTTCTAGATTTTGTTTACCACTTTATTTTATTTTTTATTTTTGAGACAAGGTTTCACTCTGTTGCCCAGGCTGGAATGCAGTGGCATAGTCATGGTTTACCACAGCCTTGAACTCTTGAGTTCAAGTGATCCAGGGACTATAGGTGCAGGCTAATTTTTCTATTTTTTTGTAGAGACGGGTTCTTACTATGTTGCCCAGGCTGGTCTCAAATTCCTGGCCTCAAGCTATCTTCCTGCCTTGGCATCCCAAAGTGCTGGGATTACAGGCATGAGCCACTGCACTTACCCTGTTAGCACTTAAAAAAAAAAAAAGAATTTAAGAATTATAGGCTCTAGCCGGGCTCGGTGGCTCAGCCTGTAATCCCGCACCTTTGGGAGGCTGAGGTGAGTGGATTGCCTGAGCCCGCGGGTTCGAGACCCGCCTGGGCAGCGAGACCTCATCTCTGCAATAAATCAAAAAATCAGCCGGGCATGGTAGCACATGCCTATAATTCTGGCTACTTGGAAGGCTGAGGCGGAAGGATCGCCGGAGCCCAGCAGGTCGAGGCTGCGGTGGCCGGGAGCGGCCACTGCACTCCAGTCTGGGCGACAGAGTGAGACTCCAACTCAAAAAAAAAAAAGAATTATAGGCTCTGAAGGCTTTGTAGATGTCTAGCAGTTATCTAAGGAAGGTCAAATTGTGGTTTGAACAGAAAGAATCTACTCTGCTTAAGTCAGTTCCTTTTTCAGAATGATGTTCCCAAACAGACATCTAAGCCCATGGGTCAGAGTTGAGAACATGTCTTCTAGTCTCCATGGGGAGGAGGGAAATGTTTGGAATGTCTGAGAATTTAAATGTTGTGGGAACTTGTTTTTACAGAATGGTCAGTTAAGAAAGCCTTTCTTTAATTCCAAATGTTGAAAAATAAAATTTTTTGTTTTGTTTTTCTGTACATTAAAGTTAAAAATTCTTAATTTTTAATTTTTAATTCTAAAAACAAAGAAAAAAATCAAACCTATTTTAGTTGACAAAACTTTTCCACAGTTGTTGCAATCATGGAAAAATTTTTATGAAGAGCATAATTGTACTTTATCTCCCATAAGAATTCTATAAACAAAGTTATAGAAGGCATAATGTCAGAATTTGCTTTGTTCTCTCTAGCAAGAAGCATGTAGCAATTACAGATAACTTTTTTTTTTCGGAACAGGATCTCTCACTCTGTCACCCAGGCTAGAGTGCAATGGTATAATCATAGCTCACTACAGCCTCAAACTCCTGAGCTCAAGTTGTCCTTCCATCTCAGCCTCTACAGTAGCTAGGCCTACAAGCATTTTCCACCATTTCTGACTACTATTTTGTTTTTATCTTTGTAGAGACAGGGTCTCACTATGTTGCCCAGGCTGGTCTCAAACTCCTGAGCTCAAGCGATCCTCTCACCTTGACCTCTCACCTTGACTTTTAAGTGCTGAGATTACAGATATGAACCACCACGTCCAGCCTCTGAGAACTTTTGTTGGGTACTTGTGCTAGACCTGTAAGTCGCAGGGATTTGAAAGACAAAGTTCCTTTTCCCAAGGAGCTTACGTTCTTGTTGAAGAGGCTGCTTGTAGACATTTAAGGGTAACTAATAAGATCCAGCAATGGTTTAAGTAAAGAATGAGTACCCCCTTCAGTAGGTGTTGTATTGGAGTTAACAGAGGAGATGCACTTTCTTGGCTGATTAATGAAGGATTCACTAAGGTGGGCCTTGAGCTGGACCTTGAGGAATAGATGAGGTGGGTGGGAATGGAAGGATGGAGAACTGGCTAGTAGTAAAGTTGATGGAGAAGGCATTTAAGACATCAAAGCCCGACATTCCGCCCAGATCAACCAAGAGTATAAAGATAATGTTTTGAAATATACTTCATGATAAAGCATATAATGACAGAGATACATACTAGTTAGTATTCAGAAATGTTAGGCAGTTGTTAGCTAAGAGACTTCATTTGGAGGAACAGATTAAAATGAAGGCAAAACTTTGTTTTGTTTTACTATTTCTAGTTGATTGTCCCTTATGTGAAATGCTTGGGACCAGAAGTGTTTCACATTTCAGATTTCTTGGAATTTTCTAATATCTGTATTATACCCTTTGAGCATCTCAAATCTGAAAGTCTGAAATCCAAAATTTTACAATAAGCATCTCCTTTGAATGTCTTGCTGGCACTCAGAAAGTTTCAGATTTTGGAGTATTTCAGAGATCTCATTTGCTATGATATGAAATCAAGCAAATTAATAAAGGTGAATTAACCTTATGTTTAGTTTAGTAGAATGAGCATTGAACTCTAGGAGTTAGGATACCTAGTTCTGTTCCTGACGTTAATATTAACCGGTTATTCAGCGATCTTGGACAAGTCAGTTTACTTTCATATGACTCATGTTTTCTCATCTGTAAAATGAGGGTCTTATACTGAAAGATGCCTTGGTGACTCTCAAGTTTGTCCTATTCTTGAAAAGAGCTAGTTCCTTGACTTCAACAATTAGGTAAAACAGAAAGGTTTTTTGTTTGGTCTGTAGCATTGAATGTGCAAGACTTTTTTTTTTTTTCTTCATTTTTGAAGAAAAGAACCTTGGGTATAGCATAACAGTAGATATTATCTGTCTGCTAGTTGTAGTTGTTGCCATGTATGTGGAGAAAAGTTATTGGTCTATGAATGCCTAGATAAATTGGAATTGAAATGCTGGAATAATTTTTTTTTTGAAGGCAGCAGCAAGCTCTTTGTGTAATGAATATTGCAAAGCACACTTGATTTTTTTTTCCAAGTTAAATATAACAAGTAATGTCCCAGATCCTGTGGAATGGTTTTTTAATAGGTTTTAGTAAAATATTTTAAATTTTACAATTAGAAAATTACCCCTAAATATGAAATCACTGTAAGGGCATTACTTATACTAGATAAGCAGACAAACAAATTTCATGAAAATGTGTTAAAATTCCACCACTCTCCCTTGTTAACATTTTCTTCTGTATGCCCCATGATTTTTTCCTATGTAAATTTAATATTTAACCAAATTGAGATTATAGATCCTGCTTTGTAACCTATATTACTGAACTGTATATTATTAATGCCTTTACATATTAGTAAGTTAAACATCTTCAGCATCACTTTTTTAACTTTTAATTTTAACTCATTTTAGACTTACATAAAAGTTGCAAAAATTGTAGCACAGAGTTCTCTTACATCTTCTTCCTGTTTCCTGTAATGTTTACATCTTACATAACTGTGGTATAATTATCAAGGACAGGAAATTAATATTAATACTAACTAAATTATAGATCTTATTTGATTTTCAACAGTTTTTCCATGAATGTCCACTTTTTGTTCCAAGATCACACCCAGTATCCCACATTTCATTTAGTTACCTTTCTTGTTTCCTCCAGTCTCTAACAGTGTCTTGATCTCTTCTTGCTTTTCATGACTATGATACTTTAAGAGTACTGAACAGTTATTGGATGGAATGTTTCTCATTTTGGCTTTGAATTTTTTTTTTTTGAGTCAGAGTCTCATTCTGTTACCCAAACTGGAGTGCAGTAGCACGGTCACGGCTTCTGCAGCCTCGACCTGCTGGGCTCAGGCAATCCTTTTGCCTCAGCCTTCCAAGTAGCTGGAACCACAGTTGTGCACCATTACGTGCAGCTAATTTTTTTTATTTGTTATAGAAACCAGGTCTTGCCAAGTTGCCCAGGCTGGTCTCGAACCCTTGGACTCAGACAGTCCTCTCTCCTCTACCTCCCAAACTGCGGAAATGACAGGCATGAACCACCATGTTCAGCCTGAATATTTTTCTCATGATTGGAATGAGATTATACATTTTTGGCAAGAATAACATAAATCAGCTCAGTATGGTGATGTGCACCTGTAATTTCAGCTAGTCCCAGCTACTCAGGAGGCTGAGACGGGATGATCACTTGAGCCCAGGACTTAGATACCAATCTGAGAAACATAGTGAGACACCCATCGCTGTAAAAAAAATAAAAGAATAATTTAAAAAAATATTTTTAGTTTTTTCAGTGTATCATGCCAGGAGATTCTTGATATCAATGTTTCTTCTTATTGGTGATACTTATCTTAGTCATTTGGTTAAGTTGACATCTGCAGGGTTTCTCTAAAGTTAGTCTTTCTCTTTGTAGTTAATAAGTATCTTTAGGGAGATAATTTGAGACCCTTCCCATTACTTTTAAATGGATATAGTATCTCATGTTGATTTTTTTTTTTTAATTAAAATATTTTTTTTTTTGTAGAGTTGAGGTTTCACTGTGTTGCTCAGGGTAGTCTCGAACTCTTGGGCTCAAGCAATCCTCTTGCCTCGGTCTCCCAAAGTGGGATTAAAGGCGTGATCCACTGTGCCTGGCCTCATGTCAAATTTTTAAGTTGTTTTTCTTAATTGCAAAAGTATTGTCTAACAAAGTCAAACAGTGTCGCATTGTTGAAAGTGAAATGTGAAAATTCTTAGTCCCTCTCCTCAGTCCCTTTTCTCCAAGTAACCATTATTAATAGTTTGTTTTTTCTTCTTCTGGATCTGCAGTCTTTGTTTAGGAAAGCATACACGTAGATGTACATGCACATACTCATATGTTGAATCAGAAAACTCAAATGTGTAGAAAATTTTGAAATATATGCAATTTAAAAATTTTTATAAAAATGAAATTAGAAAACACTTTTCTTCCCCTCCACTTAACAGTATTTTGACATTCTGACTGCATAGTATGGTATGATTTGCCATAATGGATGTACCTTTATTAATTGATAGACGTTTAGGAGAACTTTTTCTCTTCAGTTACAAGTGTGTTATAGTGAGCATCTTAGTATATATATCTTTACACGCTTAAGTAATTTTGGCTAAGTGCTACATTTTATAATTTCTTAAACTATTCCTCTATTGATGGACATTCGAGTTTTTAGTTTTTGCTGTTAGGGATAACTTTGTTCATAGAATGTATAGGGTTGAAAAAGTTTTAAAATGATTTGTAATAGATAATACATATATAGTAAAAAATTAAAATAGTGAAAAAAGGATACACAGTGAAAACTAAGTCCTTCCCATGGCTCTTTGCACTGTCAACAATTTATTTTGACTCCTGTCAGAGATTTTTCTATTGAAATACAAGCACATACAGATTTATCTTCTCCTCCTCCTCTTCCCTTTCCTTCTTTCCCTTTTCCCTCTCTAAGTGATAGCATATTATACTCACTGTTTGGCATCCTTTGCTTTTTATTTAACAGTGTAACCTGAATGTTCCATGTCAGGACATAGAGATTAGCGTCCTCTTCCTTTATACTATGGCTGTGTTGAATTTAAAGCCCTTGATTTATTCAACTCTTGTTTTGGGTCATTTAGGTTGTTTCCAATCTTTTTTTTGAGTTGGAGTCTCACTCTGTCACCCAGACTGGAGTGCAGTGGCACGCTCCCGGCCACCGCAGCCTTGAACTGCTGGGCTCCAGTGATCCTTCCACCTCAGCCTTCCAAGTAGCTGGAACTACAGGCATGCACTACCATGCCCAGTTAATTTTTGATTTACTGTAGAGACGAGGTCTTGCCAAGTTGCTCGGGTGGGTCTCAAACCCGCGGGCTCAGGCAATCCACTCGCTTTGGCCTCGCAAAGTGCTGGAATTACAGGTTGAGCCACCAAACCCATCCACTTCCAGTCTTTTATTATTATAAATAATGCTACAAATAAAATACTTTCTTTATACATATTTGAGTTTATCTGAGCAATAAATTCCTGGAAGTTGGAATTTCTGGGTCATAGGATACATAAATTAAAACTTTTAATCACTGTCTTCAAATTGCCCTTCAAAGAAAATGGGCTGGTTTAATTCCCTGCAGTAACACCTAACTTTAACATATTTTCCATAAAATTTTATTGAATTGAATTTGTTTGTGATTGGATGAGGTTCATGGGAGCAAACTCAGAAAGTCCTATATATAAAATCAAATATCTCCTTAGTGACCTAGTATGGAACCTTACTTAACATCTTAATTCTAATTATATTGACAGCTTATAAAACTCCTTCAATAAGTTTGTGTATTTTTTTTTAAGAGATAAGGTCTCTCTATGTGTTGTCCAGGGTGGGATGTAGTAGCTATTCGTAAGTGCACACTACAGCCTTGAACTCCTGGGCTCAGGTGATCCTCCCACCTCAGCCTCCAAGTAGCTGAGACTATAGGTATGGCAGTGCTCTGGCCTAGTTAGCATTTGATATTGCCAGTTTTCTTTTTGTTTTGTTTTGCTTTGTTTTGAGACTGAGTCTTGTGCTTGTTACAGCCTGACTAGGTTCTTATGCCTGCTGCCCAGAAAAGCCAGCTGTTACAGTAGAAAGAGTTCAGTAATTACAAAGCAAGTCCGGGTGCAGTGGTTCACACCTGTAATCCCAGCACTTTGAGAGGCCAAGGTTGGAAGATTGCTCGAGCCCAGGAATTCGAGACCTGCCCAGGCAACATGATGAGACCTTGTCTCCACAAAAAAATTGAAAAAATTAGCTGGGCATGATGACACATACCTACTACTACCTACTACTCCTAGCTACTCGGGAGACTGAGGTAGAAGGATCACCTGAGCCCGGGAGGTTAAGGCTGCAGTGAACTGTGATTGTGTCACTGCATTCTGGGCGACAGAGGGAGATCTGGACTCAAAGAATAATCATCATCATCATCGTTACAAAGCAGCTTAGAGAGGAGAATGGGAGATATTTCTCAAATCTACTTCCCAGGAATTTTAGGCTAAGGTTTTAAAAGGATAATTTGGCAGACTGGAAGTTAGGGTATTGGCACTGCTGATTGGTTGGGGATGAAGCCATTGAAGCTATCTAGGTGCCCAGAGCCAGTTTCTGGAAAGGTGTCATGGGTCCAGTAGAGTCAGTATGTGTCCTTGGTATGTGTCCCGAGTCCAGGTGGGGTCATGGGTCCACTAGAGTGTAGTGGCAGCTTCACTCTTCTCCAGGGATTAGGGCACAAAGATAATCAGTTGCTCTCTATTGAAGTGACTATGGGCAGTCAGTCAGTCATTCAAGGAGAAAAGCAAATTTAGAAACAACAAATTTGTTAATTTCTAACCATAGCTGCAATTCTGTGGAGTTTGGGTTTCTTCCACAGCTTTTACCCTGTGGTCCTGTGTTAATTTTATATAGCTATTTCCACTCTGTTGCCCAGATTGGAGTACAGTGGCATGATCATAGCACAGCCCGAATCTCCTGGGCTCAAGCCATCCTCCTGTGTTGGCCTCCCAAAGTACTGGGATTACAAGTGTGAGTCACTGTGCGCAGCCTCATGCTGCCAGTTTTTTATTTTAGCCACTCTAATATGCTGAATAGAAGTATCTCATTGTCATTTTAGTTTGAGTTTCCCTTTTGACTGAAGATGTTGAACATGTTTTCACTTGCAAATAAGCCATCTGTAACAGGTTTTTTTTTTGAAGAGCAGAAGAGTTTACTTTTGACAAGGTCCAATTTATCTTTTTTTAAAAAAATTTTATGGTTAGTGCTTTTTGTGTTCGCAAAACTCTGGCTTGTGTTTGTTTTGATCTCTTATTAAACACTATGGTTCCCTAAAACAGAGTATGAGGGAATGCTTTGTCTGTACAACTTGTACCTGGTAATAGAATCCCCTTTACACAGTAAGAATTGGCCATTCCAGAAGGGAAGGGTAATTCTCATCTACTATACATACTCTTCTTTTTTCCCCCAGGCATCTGCGTTATGTGGACAATTACTTATTTCCAAGGTTAATTTTTTAATCACCCATTTTCCTTTTGTATTGGTGAAGGAAAGATCTATTGTAAATCACTTTGAAAGTACAGAATTATGCCATTACTTGTGCCCCTAGATCATTAAGACAAAGCTTGTAAGAAAGTCTAATTTTCATCTTGTTCTCTTTCAGTGGTGGGATCAGCAAGTTGACTTTTATACTGCTTTCTTGCATCATTTGGCACAATTGGTGCCAGAAATTTATTTTGCTGAAATGGACCCAGACTTAGAAAAGCAGGAGGAAAATGTACAAATGTCAATATTCATGCCACTGGAATGGTACTTATTTGGAGAAGATCCGGATATTTGCTTAGAGAAATTGAAGCACAGTGGAGCATTTCAGCTCTGTGGGAAGGTTTTCAAAAGTGGAGAGACAACATATTCTTGTAGGTAAGAATTAGAAATTTGCAGGGTTGGTTATAATTTACAGTCCTGGTATTTTGTACCTATTTTATAATGTACCTTTCATGTTTTATTACTGCTTATAATTAAACTACATTTAGTTCTGGTTAATTAACTTCTTTTTATTATATACTTACAGTCTGTTTTTGCTAGTATAGCCTGTTTTTGAATATATGACTTCTAGTTAAACAGTTCTCTCACTTTTTCTTTCTGTTCTATAAAAGTGTATAACTGATAGGTTTTTTTACCTTGTTTTTTTTTTGACTTGGAGTCTCACTCTGTCACGCCCGGCTAATTTTTTTTTTTTTTTTTTTTTTTTGAGTCGGAGTCTCACTCTGTCGCCCAGACTGGAGTGCAGTGGCCGCTCCCGGCCACCGCAGCCTCGACCTGCTGGGCTCCGGCGATCCTTCCGCCTCAGCCTTCCGAGTAGCTGGAATTACAGGCATGCGCTACCACGCCCAGCTGATTTTTTGATTTATTGTAGAGATGAGGTCTTGCTGCCCAGGCGGGTCTCGAACCCGCGGGCTCAGGCAATCCACTCACCTCAGCCTCCCAAAGGCTCAGGATTATAGGCTGAGCCACCTAGCCCGTTACCTTGTTTATAATGTAGTCAATATACTCTTATTGAAAACTCTTAGAGCCAGGTGTATTTCAGAATTCTAACTGCTTTCCCAGCAGAGTCAGAACAGGACCCTGTAATGAAACACAGCATTTCTGTAAGAAACCTATGAATATTCACAACACTTAGTATAATTAAAGTCTATAGTCTCGTGTCATGTGAGCTCATTTTTGTCACCAAGTGAGATTTGGTGCCACACCTACAAAAAAAACCCAAAAAAACAACTTCTAGTTTCAAGCCTTTTTGGATTTCAGAATTGCAGGTAAGGGATTTTGGACCTATAAGAACAGTTGAAATTTAGTTGAATAGGAGAGACCAGTGGTAGGGAAACTGGAAACAGCTTTTTAGGTTTTTTTGTTCTTTGTGAGGTCATTTGCCTTAAATATGGCAGCACAGAGAACTTTACTACTCCCTACCCCTGCCTGAAATGTTTTGACTTTTAAATCTTAGTAGTACTTTTAGTTTTTCTCCTTTATTAGAGGTAGTTTAGGTTCGGAGTATGAAATTTTAGACTTTATAAATACAGATAATTATTCTTGCTTCATTATAATTCTAGGCCTGACTGGTTTATGAATAGTTCACAGTTGTTTAAAACATACTCTCTTTTTCATGTTCTTTTCTCAGGAAAAAAATAAGTTTTTGCATTTTTTGTACTATTTTGCTATATAGCATTGTAAGGTTCATTTTTCTTATTATATATTTTTAGCTAAAGCTCAGTTTCAACTGAAGCATAGTAGACATTTGTAGATCTCATGTCTCCAAAAGTTTTGAGACATTTTTAGTTGTTACAACTGGGAATTTGTACTGGCATATAGTGGGTAGAGGCCAAGGTTCCTGCTAAACATCTTATAATGCACAGGACAGTCTAGTCTACCCCCAGCAAATAATTATCTGGTCCAAAATGTGAGTAGTTCTGAGGGTAAGAATTCCTGTTCCTAAATAGGTCAATAGATAATATTTTACGGAATATTATTAGGCAGTCTTTATTTCCTGTTAGCCTTTTCAAATTCATTTCAAAACTTTCCAATTTCATTTCTTCAACTCTTTTAAATAAAATATTGAAGAAAGTTAATCCTTCACTTTACACTAATTTATACTGTTTTTAATATTTCCCTGAAAGTGTTAAATAAAATCATACATTTTAAAAGTTGTCATTAGCAGGCCAACCATGGTGACTTATGCCTATAATCCCAGTACTTTGAGAGGTAAAGGCAGGAAGATTGCTTGAGAGCAGGAATTTGAGTTCAGCCTGGGCAATATAGCAAGACCTTATCTCTACTAAAAATAAAAATATTAAATGGGCATGGTGGTGCATGCTTATAGTCCCAGCTACTTGGTAAGTTGAGGCAGAAAGATAATCTGAGTCCAGGAGGTTGAGGCTATAGTTAGCTATGATCATGCCATTGCATTCCAGCCTAGATGACAGAGTGAGATGCCAACTCAAAAAAAAAAAAAAAAAAAGTTATTAGGGGAGGGATTAAGAAGAATTGAATTTTTAAAAACATTTATTCAATAAATATTGAGTACCCATTGTGCCAGGCACTGTTCTAGGTATTAGGGACATATCAATATACAAAATAAATTAAAATCTTTGCTCTTATGGTGCTTGCATTCTAATGAATTTTGTCTATTCCGTTTTTATTTAACAATGAGTAATCAATGTTTGTAAAATACATTTATTAGTGTAATAGAATGAGATGATAGTAGATAATGAAAAAAACTGATCCTTTTTCACACAACTAATTTTGAATTGTAATTTGACCATTTGAAGCCAGGTAGAAACTTAATTTTGAGGATTATTTAATAAATGAAACCAAATACTCATCCTAATTTACACACTCAAATATGACTAAAATGAGGCTGAAATTATACTAGCAGTATTATCTTTGTTCAAAACGTTTTTGGAATTCAGTTTTTGAAGCATTTTTATATTCAGTTTGTACACTCTGAAGGAAACTCAATCACATTATTTATACCTTAAGCATCAGTGAGAGTCATCTAAATTTTGGAATCTAATTTTTTATCTTTTTTCAGGGACTGTGCAATTGATCCAACATGTGTACTCTGTATGGACTGCTTCCAGAATAGTGTTCATAAAAATCACCGTTACAAGGTATGAAAATAGATCCATAAAAACTCTGAATTAGCAGGAATCTGATGGCCATCTAGTCCAAATTCTTGACCAGTACTTGAATTCCTCCTATAACAGCTCTGATAGGTTGACTTTTAGCCTCTAGTTAAACATATGATGTGATAGGACATCTACCTCAAGAGGTCTGTCCCTTAAATTTTTTTTGGTGAGATATATAATTTTTCTACAAAAGATTGTATGAAACATATGAACAGTTTAAAGAATCACTGTAAAGCAAAACACCTGTGTGGCTACTACCTCAGGTCAAGACATAAGACATTACCAGATCTTAGAATCTTCTCATTTGTCCCTTCTCGATCACAGTCTCCTTCCTTGAGAGAAACTGACCTCTGTGTTTTGTGATAGTGGTTTCCTTGTTTTGTGATAAATGTTATTTTCCCCATTTGACTTTTCACCCAAAGCATATTGAA
Source organism: Cephalopachus bancanus (assembly GCA_027257055.1). Classification (NCBI taxonomy): domain Eukaryota; kingdom Metazoa; phylum Chordata; class Mammalia; order Primates; family Tarsiidae; genus Cephalopachus; species Cephalopachus bancanus. The sequence continues at coordinate 477,106 of JAPVLO010000148.1, read as the reverse complement.
TAGTTCGATCTGTTTTTTGAACTGTATATAGATGTTATCATACTGTATATATGACCTTATGATGTTCAATAAGTGATATTGTTTATATATTCATTGTACTGTATATGAATATGTACATTGTTTCCAATTTTGGACTATTATGAACAATTCTGTTATGAACATTTTTGTTCATATATTTTGGTATACATATATGGAGGAGTTTCTCTAAGATATATCTGGAATAGAATTATGTGTTCTAGGGTATATGATCTTCAGTCACAGTTGATAATATCACGTAGTTTTCTTTCTTTTTTTTTTTTGAGTTGGAATCTTACTCTGTCACCCATGCTGGAGTGCAGTGGCATGCTCATGGTTACTGTAGCCTTGATTGGCTGGGTTCAGGCGATCCTTCTGCTTCAGCCTTCCAAGCAGTTGGAACTACAGGCATGCATCACCATGCCCAGCTAATTGTTTGATTTATTGTAGAGTTGAGGTCTTGCCATGTTGCCCAGGCTGTGTTTGATTTATTGTAGAGTTGAGGTCTTGCCATGTTGCCCAGGCTGGTCTCGAACCCATGGGCTCAGGCAATTCTTTTGCCTCCACCTCCCAAAGTGCTGGGGTTACAGGTGTGAGCCACTATGCCTGGCCAGACTGTTTTCTTAATTGATTATGCCAGTTTATAGTCTCTCCAGCTGTATATAAGAGTTCCCATGGCTCCACATTCTTGCAAGATTTGGTGTAGTCAAGTCTTTTTAATTTTAACCATTCTGGTGGGTCTATAATTAACACATTGTAGTCTTAGTTATGTTTTCCTAATTACTTTTCTAGGGATGGGAGGGCTGGAGTCTCTCTCTGTTACCCAAACTGGAGTGCAGTGGCACACTCAGAGCCACCGCAGCCTCAACCTGCCGGGCTCAAGTGATCCTATTTTCTCAGCCTTCCAAGTAGCTGGAACCACAGGCACACACCACCATGCCCTGCTAATTTTTTCGATTTATTGTAGAGACAGGGTCTCACCAAGTTGCCCAGCCTGGTTTCAAACCCCTGGGCTCAGGCAGTCCTCTTGCCTCTGCCTCCCAAAGTGCTGGGATTACAGGTGTAAACCACCATGCCCGGCCTATTTTAATTTCTTTTGTTACTTTTGTTCTGTTGAGTGCCTCACTATTAATAATTATATTTATAGAGTTCTGATACCCATTTTTGGTAACCTTTTATTATCTAATCTGTTCATTTTGTGGGGTTTTGTCTTGTTTTGATTTTTTTAGAGACAGGATCTCTGTTGTCCAGGGCAGAGTGTATGCCTGGCTTATTTATTTATTAAATACTTGTAAAGATGGGGTCTTGTTATGTTGTACAGTCTGAGCCGGGCTTGGTAGCTCAGCCTGTAATCCCAGCACTTTGGGAGGCTGAGGTGAGTGGATTGTCTGAGTCCACGGGTTCGAGACCCACCTGGGCAACTTGGCGAGACCTCATCTCTACAATAAATAAAAAAAAAAAAATTAGCTGGGCGTGGTAGCGCGTGCCTGTGGTTCCAGCTCCTTGGAAGGCTGAGGTGGAAGGATCGCCAGAGCCCAGCAGGTCAGGGTTGCAGTGGCCGGGAGCGGCCACTGCACTCCAGTCTGGGCGATGGAGTGAGACTCCAACTCAAAAAAAAAAAAATGTACAGTCTATTCTTGAACTCCTGGCCTCAAGCAATATTCCTGTCTCAGCCTCCCAAAGTGCTGAGATTTTATCTGGCTCACTATTTTATATGGTCTGAAAGCTGAGAATAGTTTTGTTTTCAGATAGTAGAAAAAAAAGATACTTTATGATACATGAAAATTATATGTAATTAAAATTCTAGTGCCTGTAAATAAAGTTTTATTGTAACATAGCCATGCCCTTTCATTTCTGTATTGTCTGTGACTGCTTCTGACTACAACAGTAGAATTGAGTGATATGAAGAGAATGTGTGACCTTTAAAACCTAGAATATTCATAGTTGAGTCCTTTATACAGAAAGTTTGCTCCTCCTTGCTTGGGTAGATATCCCAGGAAAGGCATATGTGTACAGTGTTCCCTAAGTTCTGACATGTTCAAAATTGTGTCTTTATAGCTTGACTGAAAATAATATCCTTAGTTTGCATTTTCTTTCCTTAAAAATGCTGTTCTACAGTTGTCTTGTTTTATGTGTTGTTATTGAGAAGTCTAATATCAGTCTAATTTTCTTGCCATTATGGTAGCTCATCCTTTGCCTGAAGACCCTCAGGACTTTTATCTTTAAAGTCTAATAGTTTTTCTAGGATATATTTTGGAGTTGATCACACTTGTGCATTTTTTTCTCTATTCTTCATGGACTCCTGGGCCCTTCCAGTTTGTAGATTCAAGTCTTTATTTCCAGGAAGTTTTTTTTTTTTTTAGCTTATAGTAGTATAGTTTATAGTTTATGGTTTATAGTAGTTCTATTCTATTGTTTTGATTTTCTTCTTCAGTTACTCCAGTTACACTTGTGTTAGCTTTCTTATGCCTATCCGCCATTTCAGCCACCTTTTCTCTGACCCTACATCTTTACTTCATCTCATTTTTATTCTCCTGTTTTCCGGTTTTGCTTCAATGTTATTTATTAACTTTTCATTTGAGTCTGTATCTTAGACACCTTGTAATTTAGAATTCATTTCTGGTAGGATTATCTCATTTTGTCTCGTTTATTACTGTTTTTTGCCCATTTCTTTCTTAATGTTTGTATTTCTGATTAAAGATGTTTTAATCTGATTATAATTTTATGTTCCCAAATGCTTGTTTAGGCTATGTAATTCAGTTTGGAGCATTTATTGCCATTTTCCTCAGCCTTGTGATTGGGTTTTGGTTCTTATTTGACTTTTTCCTTTTTAAAAAAAAAAAACAAACAGTGTATGAAGGTGGGCTGCTTTTTTCTATTCTTTTCATGGACAGGGTCATAAATGCTCTCTTCTGTCAGTTCTACCCTTTTTGGTATAATATCTTTTATAGATGATAATGGTGGTAGTGGTGGTAATGATGTGAGGTGATGTGAGGGTAGGGTTTGATGTGTCTTGTTTCTCTCTCATTTCTGTAACAGCCTTAATATTCCCTTCTTATTTCACTTTTTCCTTCATTGCTGCATTTTTAGGGATTACCACCTTTTTAAAACGTGTGTGATTTTCCTAAGCAGTGCTTCTTTGAGGTTGCTACATCGGGTTCTACTTACTTTCTTCGTGAATCAAATCCCAACCTGTGCTCACTTTTTATCCCTTAGCATCAGGCTTTCTCTTTTTGGGGGTGATTTTATTTGTGTTTTGTCTAAGCCTTCTGGAGTTCACCGCTCTTTTTCATGGAATAACTTAAGCTCCCCTCTCTTGCTGTCTGCACCCACAGGCTTTGAGTTCTCTTCGGAAGTTATATGAAGGTTATGATATTTATTTTTTGTCTCCTGGCAATGCTAAAAGTGTAGACCTTGTGTGATTTTAGTGCTCTCTTTATTTATTGTATGTTTTGGAGGAAGTTTTGGGGGAGATTCAAAATTAGGTTGTTGCCGTCATTCTCTACCCAAGTTACATATTTTATTTTATTTCTTTTTTTGAGTTAGAGGTTTAATCCATTGCCCAGGCTGGAGTGTATGACACACTCATGGCCACCCCAGCATCAACCTGCTGGGCTCTGGTGATCCTTCTGCCTCAGCCTTCCAAGTAGCCAGAACTATAGACGCGTTACCATGCCTGACTAATTTTTTTAAAAAATTTATTGTAGAGATGAGGTCTTGCCAAGTTGCCTGGGCTGGTCTCAAACCCACGGGCTCAGGCAGTCCACTTGCCTTGGCCTCCCAAAGTGCTGGAAGTACAGGCTGAGCCACTGAGCCTAGCTGAGTTATGTATTTTTTTTTTTTTTTTGAGTTGGAGTCCAGTCGCCCAGACTGGAGTGCAGTGGCTGCTCCCGGTCACCGCAGCCTCGACCTGCTGGACTTCGGCGATCCTTCCGCCTCAGCCTTCCAAGTAGCTGGAATTACAGACATGTGCTACCACGCCCGGCTGATTTTTTGATTTATTGTAGAGATGAGGTCTCGCTGCCCAGGCGGGTCGCGAACCCGCGGGCTCAGGCAATCCACTCACCTTGAGTTATGTATTTTAGATAATTTTTTAAAAGAACATTGAAGATAAAAAAGTTTTTAAATAAGTTTTAGTTGCTGTGAGACATCAGTGTAAATGAAAACTTTGTACATTTCTTAAGTACCATATAAGTGTCAATTTTTTTTGTTTGTTTAATAAAAACATCTCATTACTCTTTCTAGGTGTTGTAGAGTTTATTTTTTGCACACCTTGCAATCTATTCTTCTTCATTAGTTGAAAATTTAAACAACTGTTATTTATTTATTTATTTATATTTTTTTGAGTCAGAGTCTCACTCTGTTGCCCATACTGGAGTGCAGTAGCACGCTTATGGCCACCACAGTCTCAACCTGCTGGGCTCAGGTGATCCACCTCAGCTTTCCAAGCAGCTGGAATTACAGGCATGTGCTACCACGCCTGGCTTATTTTTTGATTTATTGTAGAGAAAAGGTCTCATCAAGTTGCCCAGGGCCGCTGATCTCAAACCTTGAGCTCAGGCAATCCTCTCACCTCCACCTCCCAAAGTGCTGGGATTGCAGGTTTGAGCCCCCGCTCCTGGCTGCAGCCATTATTTTAAAATTGGAGTTATATTTCAAGCGCTTATTAATTTTGAAGATTCATTTTTGTTATGAAGTATTTGGGATTTGGGTTTTTTTGTTTATTAATTTGTTTTTTAGGTAACTAATCAAATGGTTTTTGTTACATTCAGTTTCTATTGCATTAAAGACAATTAAGGTTGAAGTATTGGTGTGCCTTTATTATTTAAATCTTTACAGATTTTTCATGTTTTGTAATATGTTTTGAAATCAAGACAAACTCATTTTTCATTTATCAGATGCATACTTCTACTGGAGGAGGGTTTTGTGACTGTGGAGACACAGAGGCATGGAAAACTGGCCCTTTTTGTGTGAATCATGAACCTGGAAGGGCAGGTACTATAAAAGAGGTAAGAGTATTATTTTTTTAATTGCTAACTATTTCAAGTTTACTGAAGTTTGATAAGAATAAATGTTAGGTGTATGGATTAAACTGAGTTTCATTTATAACCCTGATATTTTTGTTCTCATATTTAAATGTAAGGAGATCTTTCCCATTCCAGAGAAGTTAGGATTTGTTAACTTCTCTAAAGAGGCTGGGTTCAGTGGCTCAGCCTGTAATCTCAGCACTTTGGGAGGCCAAGGCGAGTGGATTGCCTGAGCCCATGGGTTCGAGACCCGCCCGGGCAACTTGGTGAGACCTCGTCTCTACAATAAATCAAAAATTAGCCGGACGTGGTAGCGCACGCCTATAGTTTTGGCTACTTGGAAGGCTCAGGCGGAAGGATCACCAGAGCTCAGCAGGTCGAGGCTGCAGTGGCCGGGAGCATGACACTGAACTCTAGTGTGGGCGACAGAGTGAGACTCCAACTCAAAAAAAAATAAAAACAGCAATAACAAAAAACTTCTCTAAAGAGAGATGGAGTCACAATGAGAAGATGAATTCAGAATACTTTTTAAAAAGCAATCAACTTGATAAGTAAGAGTAAACAATATATGAGCCTAAAAGAACAAAAGGAAATAATTACATAAAGAGCAGAATGTAATGATTTGGAAAACTGTAGAATTGATACATAAATTCAACTGCTTTTCTTAAAAAAAATTCAATTAGATTAAATAGATACATTCTAATCAAGAGAAAAACAAAAAAAAAACAAACAAAAAACTTGAGCAAGCCCAGATATAGACAATTGGAAATGAGAATGGTGAAATAATCGTAGAAACTTGGGTCTAGAAGCAATTAAAAGGACTATAATGCTATTTGAATGACTTTGTGCAAATACATTTGAAAATGTGCTATTTTATCAAACAGTATATAGTGCCGTAATTTCTTCAAAAGTAGAGAGAAAACTTGGTCAGTAACATGGAAGAAATTCAGAAAATTGTCACAAAAAAATACTTCCCCCAAAATGCCATACTCAAATAGTTTCACAGATTAATTTTTTCAAAACTTTAATAAATAGTTTTTGTGTTCTATTGCAGTACCCCTGTTGCAGTGAATACCTTTAGGGCCCAGATGTTAATCTCTTAAGTACCATTACTCACTAAAAGAAATCAGTGTTGTTAAAATACCTGATTCCATGTCAGGGTCATGGAGTGTATAAGATAAGCTTGTACAGATAGATGTGTTTGTGTCAAAAGAATGTAGGGACTCAGCTTGAAAGGGTTCCCTCCCATTGACCTTAGTTGGACAATTGAAGCATCAATAATAAGAAGTAACTATTATAATTGATTAATCATACTGAGTATATAAAAATCCACGAGTTCCTAATGAAACTTAAATGAGAGCTAAATAAAATGAAACCTGTTTGTCACCATGACAAGAAGCTATAATAGCAGTAAGCATTTATTCTGCCTTTTTAGTAAGAATTGTATTTTGTGGTAACTAAGTATTTCTAGTTCATCAGGAAAAAGCTCTTTTTTCTACAGAAATGCTAGCTAATAAAGAAGGGATGATAGAATTTGAAAAATCAACATTTTGTAAACCCTTCGAGAATATTTGATTCAGACAAGGATCATTAACGGATGCTAAAACCGTTAAGACTTAGGCTGATGAGGTACAGTATTTACATACTTCTAAATTATTTGCCAGTTGGAGATTCTTTGGTAGTCATAAAGGGGGAAGAAAATGAAACTTTATGATGAAGGTATCCTACTATCACCACCTGTTTTGGTATTAACATTGTCACTAATAGTGAAGTGATATGGCATAATAAGCCTCTTCCTATGATATAAAATGTAGTACATCTTTTTTTTTTTTTAGTCTAAATCTCACTTTGTCACCCAGGTTAGGATGCAGTAGCAAAATTATGGCTCACTTCACCCTTGACCTCCTGGGCCCAGGGGATCCTTCCACCTCCACCTCAGCCTCCGAATAGCTGGGACTACAGGCATATAACATCACACCTGGCTAATTATTTTTTATTTTTTGTAGAGACAAAGTCTTTCTGTGTTACCTTGGCTGGTCTCAAATTCCTGGGCTCAAGCAGTTCTCTCACCTCGGCCTCCCAAAGTGCTAAGATTACAGATGTGAGCAACTGCACCTGGCCTGTGTAGTGCATAGTTTTAACATCTGAAAATCAGTGTAATACACCATATAAATAGAATAAAAAACAAAGCCACTTGATCATCTCAGTAGATGTAGCAAAAGTGTTTGACAAAATCCAGTACTCTCTTGTGATTAAAAAAAAAATTCAACACACCAAGAATAGAAGGGAACTTCCATAACTGATAAAGGGCATCTATGAAAAACTTATAGCTAATATCATAGAAGTTCGCTTTTGCTGCATCTATTCAATATTGTACTAGAGGTTGTGCCAAGGCATTTACGTTAAAAAGGTAGTAAAAGACATCCACATTGGAAAAGAAGAAGTAAAACTAGCTTTTTTTGCAAATCATATGATTTTGTATACAGAAAATCCTAAGGAATCTGTAAAAAATTATTCAAACTAATCAAGTTCTGCAGGATTGCAGGGTATAAGATAATTATATAAAAATTATTTTATTTCTATACATTAGCAATGAATAATCCAAACAATCCCATTTACATTATTGTCAAAGAGAGTTAAATATTTAGGAATAAATTTAACAAGATAAGTTCAAAACATACTCTGAAAACTATAAAGCACTGTTGAAATAAAGAAGATCTAAATAAGCAGAAAACATCCTGTGTTTCTGAATCAGAAGACTTAATATTGTTAAGATGGCAATACTCCCCAAATTGATCTATAGATTCAATGCAATTCCTATTAGAATCTCAGCTAGAAACTGACAAGCTGACTCTAAAATTCACATACAATTGCAAAAGACCACGAATAGTCAAAAACAGTCTTGAAAAAGAACAGAGTTGAAAGAGTCACACTTCCTATTTTAGAACTTAACTACAAAGCAACTGTAATCAAGGCAGTGTTGTAGTAGCATAATGATAGACACAGCTCATTAGAATAGAGTTGAGAGTCCAGAAAGAAACCTGTATGTCCGTGGTCAACTGATTTTAAGACCATTCAATGGGGAAAGAATAATTTTCACCAAATGATACTTGCTGGGACAACTGGATATCCACATGTCAAAGACTGAAGTTGGACCCCTAGCTCACACATGTATGTAAAAAATTTTTTTTTTGAGTCAAAGTCTCACTCTGCCACCCAGGCTGAAGGCATGCTCATGGCCACCACATTCTCAATATGCTCGGCTCAAGTGATCCTTCTGCCTCAGCCTTCCAGGTAGCTGGAACTACAGACATAGGCCACCATGCTTGGCTCATTTTTCAATTTATTGTAGAGATGAGGTCTTGCCAAGTTGCCCGGGCTGGTCTTGAATCCCTGGTCTCAGGCAGTCCTCTCCCCTGTGTCTCTCAAAGTGCTGGGATTACAGGCATGAGCCAGCACACCTGGCTATGTAGGTAATTTTTGATACATTAAAATTAACCCTAAATGCATCAGTGACCTAAATGTGTGAGCTAAAACTATAAAACTCTTAGAAGAAAACAGGGATATATCTTCAGGACTTCAGATTTGGCAATAAATTCATAGATAATAGCACCAAAAGCATGAGGTAAAAATAGATAAATTAGACTTAATCAAAATTGAAAACCTTCGTACTCCAAATGGCACTATTAAGAAAGTGAAAAGACAGCCTACAGAGTGGTTGCAGGTTATATAGCTAATAGGTGACTTTTATGTAGAACTAGTAGTGAAGAATTCTTTTTTTTTTTGAGTTGGAGTCTTACTCTGTCGCCCAGACTGGAGTGCAGTGGCCGCTCCTGGCTACCGCAGCCTCGATCTGCTGGGCTCCGGCGATCCTTCCGCCTCAGCCTTCCAGGTAGCTGGAACTACAGGCGCATGCTACCACGCCCGGCTCATTTTTGATTTATTGTAAAGATGAGGTCTCGCCAAGTTGCCCAGGCGGGTCTCGAACCCGCGGGGCAATCCACTCACCTCAGCCTCCCAAAGGCGTGGGATTACAGGCTGAGCCACCAAGCCAGGCTGTGAAGAATTCTTAAAACTCAATAATAAAATGCCAAATAACCCAATTTTAAAAATAAGCAAAGAATCTGAATAGACATTTTTTCAAAGAAGATAATATAAATAACCAATAAGCACATGAAAAGATGTTAAGCAGCATTAGTCATCAGAGAAGTTAAGATCCAAGCCACAATGAGATGCCTTTTTACACCCACTAAGATGGCTATCTTAAAAAAGGCAGATAATAACAAGCATTGACAAGGATGCAACCAAATTAGAATCCATATACACTGTGGTAGAAACATAAAATTTTGCAGTTACTTTGAAAAATAATCTGGCAATTTCTGAAATAGTTTATAGAACTGGGCGCGGTAGCTCATGCCTGTAATCCCAGCACATTGGGGGCCAAGGTGGTAGGATTGCTTGAGCTCAGCCTGGGCAGCATAGTGAGGCTCTGTCTCTACAAAAAATTAAAAACTTTGCTGATTGTGGTAGCATGTGCCTCTACTGGGGAGGCTGAGGCAGAAGGATCACCTGAGGTTGAGGCTGTGGTGAGCTGCGATCATGCCTCTGCACTCCAACCTGGGAACAGAGTGAGACACAAACTTGATAGATAGATAGATAGATAGATAGATAGATAGATAGATAGATAGATAGATAGATAGGACAACAGAGTGAGACCCCAACTCAAATAAATGTGTGGATGAATGGATGGATGGATGGATGGATGGATGGATGGATGGATGGATGGAGTGGGTGTATGAATGGATGGATTAGATAGATAGATAGACAGACAGACAGACAGGGTTACTATATGACCGTATGACTCAGCAATTCTACTCTACTCCTACATATATACTGAAAAGAATTGGAAGCAAGTGTTTAAATACTTGAAGATAATGGTCATAGCAGCATTATTTATATAGCCAAAATGTGATACAACCCAAATGTCCGTCAGTTGATGAATGGTTAACCAATATGTGGTATATTCATGCAATGGAATATTATTTGTCTAGAAAAGGAAATAAAGTATTGATACATGCTTCAACATGGAGGAACCCTAAAACATGCTAACTAAAAGAAGCCAGTTAGACCATGTATTACATGATTCCATTTATATGAAATGTCCAGCAAAGGCAAATAAACAGGGACAGAGAGTAGATTGGTAGTTGTTTAGGGCAATGAGGTATGGAAGTATTGGGGTGGAGGGGAAATGGCTAAAGAGTATGGGGTTTTCTGGGGTTTTTTGAGGTGATGAAATGTTCTAAAACTGTGGTGGTTACACAATGTCTATGAACATACTAAAAATCATTGAATTCTTTAATTTAAATGGGTAAATTCAATGGTATGTGAATTATATCAGAATAAAATTGTTTAAAAAATGTCAGCATATAGCCTCACTTATGAAATGTTCTTGTTTAAAATGTTTAACTGGAACTTCATAAAGTCTTTAGATATAACTTCTAGATAGGGGATAGATGAATGAAAAGAACAAAATAATACCACAAGGAAGATAAATCTAGAATATAATACATTTTAAAACAAACATAGAATGTAGGACTTTTTACAGGAAAACTGGTCTGGTCTCTATCCTGAAGTATAAAAGGGATGGGGTGGGAGATTAATTTAGATGTAAATGACTTAAGAGAGATAACCATCAAATATAGTGTGTGGTTATTGATCTCAACACATATAAATTTTGTTTTTTGAGTTGTAGTCTCACTGTGTCACCCAGGCTGGAGTGCAGTGACACACTCACTGCCACCCCAGCGTCGACCTGCTGGGCTCCGGTGATCCTTCTGCCTCAGCCTTCCAAGTAGCCAGAACCATGAGTGTGCACTACCAAACCCAGCCAATTCTTTATTTATTGTAGAGACACGGTCTTACCAAGTTGCCCAGGCTGGTTTCGAACCCGTGCACTCAGGCAGTCCACTCACCTCGGCCTCCCAAAGTGCTGAGATTACAGGCTGAGCCACCAAGCCTGACCTGATGTAAAATTTAGTAAAGCGCTGTAGGAATCAAAGTAATGTGACTCTTGGTACAAGAATAGATGGTAGATAATTGAATAGAAAAAAGAATCTAGACACAAAGTAGTGGTAAAGTTATCATTTCATATTGGTAGGGATAACTGACCACATTTTTGGGAAAAAATAATAATAAAGTTTAACATTAGGTAAATTCCACAAATTTTAAAGACTTAAAGGTTTTTTAGAAAAAATAGAAATTATAAATTTATTAGAAGAAAATATGAGTGAATTTTTTAAAATCTTGAGTTAGATTGGGCTTTTTCTATGTTTTTGAAAAATTCAGAAGTCATAAAAAGGAAAAAAATGATAAATTTGACTCCAGCAATTTTTTTAGCAAATACCTAAGGCATAGATTAGTGATCAACTGAGAAAAACATTGCAATATATATGACAAAGGTGTGTGGTTTAGCATTAAGAAACCTTGGTATTCTATATATATGAGCTATGAGACCACTCGCATGTGTAGTATACCCTATTTTACCAAAGCATTTGAAAAAAATACTGAATTTTGAAGTAATTTTAAATTTACAAAAAGTTACAAAAATAAAAATAGTACAAAGAATACTTACCTATATTCGCCTATAGGGTTATCATTTCACCCCATTTACTTTATCATTCAGCACTCTATTTTTAGGTTTGCCTCTTTTCTCTTATTTGTTTACTTGTCCTAATCCAAAATGATTATTCCTGCATTTTGGAAGCAATGACAAATATTTATCAAGTGCCTATTACTTGATTAAATATCATCAGATGTTCATTACCTGAAACATTTTATTCAGTTTAAACCTTTACAATACGTTCTCTGGTTTTTGTTTTGTTTTAAGAGCCCTTTTAATTCTGATTTTTTTCAATTTCCTCTTCTCAGATTTTTTAAAGGGTACTGGAATATTTTGGCATATAGTCAGAGAGTGCTTTGTAGCTTGATTTTTATATCCTTTTCATTCTAAAATTGGTCTTTCCAGAAGGCCATTTTGGACAAAAGTAGCTGAAGACTTCTTGGGAGTTAAGTTGCCTCTTTGAGTTTATGAAACCAGCCTCCCCTTATCCCTATGAGTCTGTTTGGGATTTTCCTGTTTCATAATACTTCAGAACATTGACTTCAACCCTAAACTAACCTGATCTTGGATTTCTTTGGGTTTATAATTAGATTCAGAAGGAGATTGGTCTTTCATTCAGACTTAGCCTGAGGGTACATCTGGATATACTGGAACTGATTCATGATCTGGAGGTGAAAGAAGGGCACCTTAAGCTTAGCACACAACTATCAAATCATGTGAAACAAACCGTCCTGTATACTTAGCATTTGTTTTATTATCTCCACTTTAGTGAATGAAAAATCCATACTTTGCCAGATGTATGACATTGTGCCAAGTATAATGGGATTTACCAGATGTTAATCAGAGCTGACTGATATAAACAGCCTATCATCTAGCATTTGGCAGTATCTTTTGAAGAGAGGCTCATCTCCATTATATGCAAAAGCAGTTTCTCTCTAGTTCTGCAGTACGTTTTTGGTTCATTATTACGGTTTGTTTTTTATTTCATTTAACTTATAACAGTTTTGTTCCCTCTAATTGACCTTATTTTCTAAGGTATAAATCCTTTTCTTGAAAAATTTCTTACACACTCACCAGACCTCTTCTAAAGAACTCAGCCTCTGGGCATGGTGGCTCAAGCCTGTAATCCTAGTACTTTGGGAGGCTGAGGCGAGAGGATTGCCTGAGCCCAGGGGTTCGAGATCAGCCTGGGTAACTTGGTGAGACCTATCTCTACAATAAACAACAACAACAAAATTAACCGGGTGTGGTAGCACTTGCCTGTATTTCCAGCTACTTGGAAGGCTGAAGGGGAAGGATTGCCTGAGCCCAGTAGGTCAAGGCGCGGCGGTGGCTGTGAGCATGCCACTACACTCCAGTCTGGGCAACAGAGTGAGACTCCAACTAAAAAAAAAAAAAAAAAAAATCTAAAAAAACAACTCAGCTTCTGATACAATATGGTAATGATGAGTAGTTTCTTTTTAACTCTTCACTCCAGACTACTTTTATTAAGAACTTAAAGGAAATGTTGAACTGAAAAAAGATAAGAAACAGTAATGTAGTAGACCAATATTGGGCTCAGCATCTTTGACACTCTTTTTATCTCTCCAACGAAGACTTTTGAGCAAAATCCTGAGTAAAAATGATATGTTGGGGAGAAGGTTAAAAATTAAAATCATAAAGCATTGGGGAATGAGATAGAATAGATGTTAAAGAGTAAATTGGTAGGTTTATGGTTTGGTGACCACAGAATAAAATGTAGCTCATTAGTACAATCTATAGAAGTTAGTTTAAAATTTAATATTGAAGCCGGACGCGGTGGCTCAGCCTGTAATCCCACGCCTTTGGGAGGCTGAGGTGAGTGGATTGCCTGAGCCCATGGGTTCGAGACCCACCTGGGCAGCAAGACCTCATCTCTACAATAAATCAAAAAATCAGCCGGGTGTGGTTCGCGCGCCTGTAATTCCAGCTACTTGGAAGGCTGAGGTGGAAGGATCGCCGGAGCCCAGCAGGTCGAGGCTGCGGTGGCCGGGAGTGGCCACTGCACTCCAGTCTGGGCGACAGAGTGAGACTCCAACTCAAAAAAAAAAAAAAAAAAATTTAATATTGAAAGCCCTATACTGAATTTCTACTGATTTTTCTTTTCTTTTTTTTTTTTTTTGAGTTGGAGTCTCACTCTTGTCTCCCAGTCTAGAGTACAGTGGCACATTCACGACCACTGCAGCCTCCACCTACTGGGCTTAGGCAATCCTTCCCCTCAGCCTTCTCAGTAGCTGGAACTACAGACTCATGCCACCACACCTGGCTATGATTTTTTTTTTCCTTCAAAAACTATTGTATACAGTTGAACCTTGAACAATGTGGAGTTTAGGTGTGCTAAACCTCAAGCAGTAGAAAATCTGCAGATAACTTTTGACGTTCCCAAAATTTAACTACTGATTAGCCTGCTCTTTTTTTTTTTTTTTTGAGTTGGAGTCTCATTCTGTCACCCAGACCGGAGTGCAGTGGCTGCTCTCGGCCACTGCAGCCTCAACCTACTGGGCTCCGGCGATCCTTCCGCCACAGCCTTCCAAGTAGCTGGAACTACAGGTGCGCACTACCATGCCTGGCTAATTTTTGACTTATTGTAGAGATGAGGTCTAGCCAAGTTGCCCAGGTGGGTCTCGAACCCGTGGGCTCAGGCAATCCACTCACCTCAGCCTCCCAAAGCACTGGGATTACAGGCTGAGCCACCGAGCCCGGCTGATTAGCCTACTCTTGACCAGGAGTTCTGATAACATAAAGTTGGTTAATACAAATGAGTTATGTTATATGCTGTATTCTTTCAATAAAGAAAGCTATAGGAAAGAAAATGATGCCGGACAAAGTGCCTCACACTGGTAAACCCAGCACTTTGGGAGGCTGAGGCAGGAGGATCACTTGAGCTAAGGTGTTTGAGACCAGCCTGGGCAACATATTGAGACCTCATCTCTACAAAAAGTAAAAAATTAGCCTGGTATGGTAGCACGTTTCTGTAGTCCCAGCTACTTGGGAGGGTAAAATGGGAAGATTGTCTGAGCCCAGGAGGTTGTGGCTGTGGTGAGCTGTGATCTTGCCTCTGCACTCCAACTTGGGCAGCAGAGTGAGACCCTTAGTCAAAAAAAAAGAAGAAAATTTATTTACTATTCATTAAGTGGAAGTGGATCATTATAAAGGTCTTCATCCTTGTCATCTTCATGTTGAGTTAGGCTATGGAGAAGGAGGAAGCTGAGAGGTTGGTCTTCCTATTTTGGGATGGCAAAGAAGGAAGAAATGGAAGGGGAAGTAGGAGAGGTAGGCACACTCAGTGTAACTTTATGAAAACACGTGATAATTTCTGGTTTTCTCATGTCTCTAAAAATGTTTCTATATGGTACCAGTCTTTCTTCCACCCTTTGCTTTTGTTTCAGTGCCTGCACTGTAGCAGGGTCCATGTTGTAAAAGAAGTCAAAAGCAGTCTTGAATAATTGGAACCCTTCTGCCAGATTGTCTAATGTCAGTTTGTTTCCTGGCAATGTTTTTTTAATGCCTTCTTTCTCATCATCTGACACTGGTTTGGAAGCACTCATCTCCATCAAGACATCTTCTGTTAATTCCTCTAGTGTAGTGTCTATTAGCTCTTTAATTTTTCTAAGATCCTGATCTCTCTCTCTCTCTCTCTCTCTCTCTTTTTTTTGTCAGAGTCTCACTCTGTTGCCCAGGCTGGAGTGCAGTGACACACTCATGGCCACCACAGCCTCTACCTGCTGGGCTCAAGCGATCCTTCACCTCAGTCTTCCAAGTAGCTGGAACCACAGGCTCATGCCACTACACCTGGCTAATTTTTTTATTTATTATAGAGATGAGGTCTCACTGTGTTGCCCGGGCCGGTCTCAAACCCCTGAGCTCAGACAATCCTCTTGCCTCCGCCTCTCAAAGTACGGGAATTACAGGCATGAGCCACCATGCCTGGCTGATCTTCATCTCAAAATTCTTCACCCCCCCCCTTTTTTTTTCCATATCCGCAGTCTCTTTCATGATTTCTTTGATTGGCTCTGTCATAAATCCTATAAAATCATGTACAACATCTGGATAGTTTTCTCAAACAGGAATTTATTGTTTCAGGCTTAATGGCTTTCACAACTTTTTCTGTAACAACAGTGGCATTTCAATGATGTAATCCTTCCAGACTTCATCATAATGTTTTTTCTCTTTAGGGTTCTCTTCCACCACATTGGCCATCCTTCCCATAGTGTCGTGTGTAATGAGCCTTAAAGGTCCTTATGACCCTTTGTTATAGGGCTGAATTAAAGATATGTTTGGGGCAAGTAGACTTCAGCGTCTTTGGTATTGAACTCACGGGGTTCTGAGTGGTATTGTCCAACATCAAAAGAACATGAAAAGGCAGTCTGTTACTGGAAAGGTACTTCCTGACTTCAGATACATAGCTTTGATGAAAACAATCCAGAAACGGAGTTCTTGTTGTCCAGACCTTCTTATTGTGCAACCAAAAGATGGGCAGCTGGTGGTTGTCTTTTCCCTTCAAGGCTTGGGGGTTTGGCAGCTGAATAGATAAGTGCAGGCCTGATCATAAACCCAGTCGCATTTGCACACAACAGTAGTGTTAGCCTATCCCTTCTTGTCTTAAATCCTGGTGCTAGCTTCTCTTCCTTACTTGTAAGTATCCTTTGTGGCAATATTTTTCCCCCAGAATAGGGCGCTTTTATCTGCGTTAAAAACCCATTTGGGCAGATATCCTTCCTCCTCAATGTTTTTCTTAGTGACATTGGGACTCATCTACTGCTTCATGGTCAGCAGAAGCTGCTTCTCCTATTGTCTTGACTTTTTTTTTTTTTTTTTTGATTTGGAGTCTCACTCTGTCGCCCAGGCTGGAGAGCAGTGGCATGCTCCCGGCCACCGCAGCCTCGACCTGCTGGGCTCCGGCGATCCTTCCGCCTCAGCCTTCCGAGTAGCTGGAACTACAGGCATGCACTACCATGCCTGGCTAATTTTTTGATTTATTGTAGAGATGAGGTATCGCCTGCCCAGGCGGGTCTCGAACCTGTGGGCTCAGACAATCCACTCACCTCAGCTTCCCAAAGGCTCGGGATTACAGGCTGAGCCACCGAGCCTGGCTTATGTCTTGACTTTTAAAAGCCAAAACTCTTTCTAAAATTATAAACTCTTCTTGGCTGGCTTTAAGTTCCCCAACTTTAGATTCTTCACCTTCCTTTTGCTTCAAGTTGTCATATAATGACTTCACTTTTTCTCAAATCATATTAGAGTCTATAGGTATGCCTTTCTTACAGCAATCCTACTGCCTTTTCAATACAATTTTTAATCTTGTATTGAAATGGCAGAATGTTCTTGCCCCCATGCTGCAACAAGGACTTCACAAATGTCCTTTTCTTTTTTTTTACAATGGTCCTTACACTGGATTTATTTATCTTGAAAGGGTGGGTAACTGCAGCTGCAGACCTCAATCTGCAATACATATCAAGCAATTAAACTTTTTCTTGTAATGTCATGACTTGTCTCTACTTCTTGGGGGCACTTCCAGCATCACTAGTGGCCTTTTATGTGGGTCCCTTAGTGTTATTCAAGGTTTATGGTATTGTACTAAATATCATGAAAAATACATGATCTCTGCAAGAGATCACTTTTTTTTTTTTTTTTTTTTTGAGACACAGTTTTCCTCTTGACCAGGCTGGAATGTAGTGACTCAATCATAGCTCAACGCAGCCTTGAGCTCTTTGGCTCAGGCAGTCCTCCTGCCTCAGCATCCTGAGTAGCTAAGAATACAGGTGTGCCCCACCCCACCCCACCCTCCGCCCCAGTGCCTGGCTAATTTTTTCTTTTTTTTGTAGAGATGAGGTCTTGCTATGTTGCCCAGGCTGGTCTCAAACTCCCAGCCTCAAGTAATTCTCCTGCTTTGGCCTCCCAAAGTGCTGGGATTACAAGTGTAAGCCACTATGCCTGGCCCACTTTTTATGGCAATATGCAATTTATTGGAAAAACAGACTGCTTACTGAGAGATGATTAACATCACACATCATTTAAAGTGATTACAACACTTGATTTCACCACAATAGCAACTGGAGGTGGCTATGAAATTATTAATCCTAGCTGGGTGTGGTGGCTCATGCTTGTAATCCCAGCACTTTGGGAGGGCAAGGGGGTGAGGATTGCCTGAACTCAGGAGTTCAAGACTAGCCTGGGCAACATGGTGAGACCTCATCTCTACAATAAAAAAAAAAAATTAGCTGAGCATGATGACACGCATCTGTAGTCGCAGCTACTCAGGAGGCTGTGGTGGAGTGATCACCTGATCCCAGCATGTCAAGGCTATAGTAGCCATAATTGTGCCACTGCACTCCATCCTGGGAGACAGAATGAGACTCTGACTCAAAAAAATAAATATTTGTATTTCACTGTACAATATGCAGCGACATTAGTTTTATACAGTTAATACTGCATTATTACATATGTTTATATTTCTCCAGATTGTGAATGGCACCATGAGTTTGTATGCATGTTTTGATAAATTTTAACTTTTTAAAAAAGATTTATATGTATCTTATGGTAGTAAATGATAAAATGAACTTGTGTCTTCATATATTTTATGAATTCATGACATACCTAAGTTTTTCTTTTTGTATTTCAAGGCTACACAGATTATCTGCAAGTTTTCTCAAATTATTGCAAATTTCTAAAAAATTTTCCAGTTAATTTATTTTTAAAAGTCTGCATATAATTGGATCCATGCAATTTAACTCATGTTGTTCAAGAGTCAACTGTTTGGGGTTTTTTCCCCTGTTTTCTTCCTTTTTAAAAAACAGCTTATTGAGATGTAATTTGCACACATAAAAAATTCACCATTAGCCGGGCTCAGTGGCTCAGCCTGTAATCCCGTGCCTTTGGGAGGCTGAGGTGAGTGATTGCCTGAGCCCGCGGGTTCAAGACCCGCCTGGGCAGCGAGACCTCATCTCTACAATAAATCAAAAAATCATCCGGGCATGGTAGCGCATGCCTGTAATTCCAGCTACTTGGAAGGCTGAGGTGGAAGGATCGCCGGAGCCCAGCAGGTCGAGGCTGCGGTGGCCGGGAGCGGCCACTGCACTCCAGTCTGGGTGACAGAGTGAGACTCCAACTCAAAAAAAAAAAAAAAAATTCACCATTGAAAACATACAATTCACCCGGGCTCGGTGGCTCAGCCTGTAATCCTGCGCCTTTGGGAGGCTGAGGTGAGTGGACTGCCTGAGCCTGCGGGTTCGAGACCCGCCTGGGCAGCGAGACCTCATCTCTACAATAAATCAAAAAATCAGCCGGGCTTGGTAGCACGCGCCTGTAATTCCGGCTACTTGGAAGGCTGAGGCGGAAGGATCGCCGCAGCCCAGCGGGTCGAGGCTGCGGTGGCCGGGAGCAGCCACTGCACTCCAGTCTGGGCGGCAGAGTGAGACTCCAACTCAAAAAAAAAAAAAAGAAAACATACAATTCAATAGTTTTTTTTAAGTTTATTCACAGTTTTGCAACCATTACCACAATCGACTATAGAACATTTTCATCATCACAAAAAAGAAACCCTGCATCCAGAAGTCACTCTTCATTTCTCCTGAATTCCTCAGCCTTAGGCAACCACTAATCTATTTTCTATCTGAATAAGTTTACCTATTATAGATGTTTTATAAAAAAAGGAATCACATAATATGTGGTCTTTTTTGATTGGCTTCTTTCACTTAACATAATGTTTTCAAGGTTTAGTCAGGCTGTGGCATGTACTTCATTTCTTTTTATGACCAAATAATATTCTGTTGTATTGATAGACCACATTTTGTTTATACATGTATCATTTGATGAACATTTGATTTGTTTTTACTTTTTGGCTATTGTGAATAATGCTGCTATGAACATTTGTGTATAAATTTTTGTGTGAACATGTTTTTATTCTTCTTGAGTATACACCTAGAAGTGAAATTACTGTTTCATATGGTAACTATGTTTAACATTTTAAGCAACTGCTAGAATATTTTCCAGAGTGGCTACACTGTTCTACATTTCTGCCATTTCTGTATAGGGGTTACAATTTTTTCACTTGCTGGCCAATACTTGTTATTATCTGTGTTTTTTATTAGAGCCACCCAAATGTTCAGTGATATTTCATTGTGGTTTTGGTTTGCATTCTCTAATTGCTTATGATACAGATTACTCAAATGCATTTTATAACCTACTGGTTTAAACAAGCTTTTTATTAATGTTTTATAATGAAAAGAACATTGTGTGTGTGTGTGTGTGTGTGTGAGAGAGAGAGAGAGAGAGAGAGAGAGAGAGAGAGAGAGAGAGAGAGAGAGAGAGAAGACCCAGATTTTCATCTTGCTTTTGCTACTTATAGTTTTTTGATCTTGAATGGGTTCCTTATCCTTTTGTGTGTGTGTTAAAGAATACCTAATATCAAATTTACCATCTTAACCATTTCATTTCATTTTTTTGAGTAGGAGGTCTCACTCTTTCACCCAGGCTGAAGTGCAGTAGCACACTCACAACTACTGCAACATTGAACTGCTGGACTCAGGCATGCGCAGTTCCACTCAGCCTTCCAAATAGCTGGAACTACAGGCATGCGCCACCACGCCCACCTAATTTTTTAATTTACTGTAGAGACAAGGTCTCACCATATTGCCCACTGATCTTGAACCTGTGGGCTCAGGCAATCCTCTCGCCTCAGTCTCCAAAGTGCTGGGATTACAGGCATGAACTATTGTGCCCAGCCATCTTAACCATTTTAAATAATACCGTTCAATAGTGTTTAGTGTATTCACATTGTTGTATAACAGATCTCGAACTTTTTCATCTTGTAACACTGAAACTTCTGTACCCACTAAACTAGCAGTCCCCAGCCATTTTGACATCAGGTACCAGTTTTGTGGAAGACAGTTTTTCCACAGACTGAGGTTGGGGTGGGATGGTTTCAGGACATTTAAGCACATTATATTTATTGTGTACTTTATTTCTATTATTATTACATTGTAATATATAATGAAATAATTATACAGCTCACCATAATGCAAAATCAATGGGAGCCCTGAGCTTGTTTTCCTGCAACTGGATGGTCCCCCAAAGTGTGTTGCTTATGTCCAGCCTACTTTGTAATCTCATTTGGTTGCTGTCACTACAAAGATAGGATGTTAGAAATGGAAGCAGGCTTTTCAATGCTGATCTGACAGGAGGCAGAGCTCAGGCTGTAATGCAAGCGATGGAACGTGGCTGTAAATAAAGATGAAGCTTTTTTGCTCCTGTGACCGCTTACCTCTTGCTGTGTGACCTGGTTCCTAAAAGGCCACAGATTGGTACTGGCCCATGGTCTGGGAGTTGGGGACCCCTGCACTAAACAATAATTTCCTCTCCTCCTAGCCCTTCCTTGGCAACCATCATTCTATCTTCTGTTTCTCTGGTTGTGAGTATTTTAGATACTTCAAATGATCAGAATCATACAGTATTTGTGCTTTTGTGACTGGCTGCGTTCCGTTTTGTTTACACCATTCTGCTTTCTTACAGCATAGTCATGAGGATCTATGGAAATAAATTATGAGAAAAGTTTTTGTAAGCTATAAGGGATAACCAATTGTTGTATGATATTATCATAATTAGGCTAGTCAGAAAGGCAGAGAAGAACCTTCATAAGGAAGAGTGTTGTTAATAGGGACTCCATGGTTCTGCCTCTTTTCCTTAATGTCATCTGTAGCACCAACTTGGCCACAAGGAGTTAAGCTAAACTGATGTGAATAGCAAACCTCTTGAGCTCAACTTGAATTCATTCCTGGAGAATGTTGTAATGGACTCATTAAAGTGATTATTTAATTTAATAACGTTACCATCCTCATCCATTTACTTGTATACAACCCTGGGTAGTATGTTTTTCTTTGCTTTTTTTTTTAAACAGAATTCACATTGTGCATTGAATGAAGAAGTAATTGCCCAAGCCAGGAAAATATTCCCTTCAGTGATAAAATACATTGTAGAAATGACTATATGGGAAGAGGAGAAAGAACTGCCTCCTGAACTTCAGATAAGGTGGGGAAAATTGTCAAAAAGGACAAGTTTTAGTGATGGTTATTTATATTGCAAAATAAGTGTTGGATAAGTGTTTTTGTTGTAGTTTACTGCTTAATTTATTATCATTATGAAAAAATGAGAATTTTTTAAAAGAGAATTTATCCCTTGAGATTATTTTTTAAATGTCCATTTATATGAGAGGTTTGCATTTTTAGGAGAAATTAATATATTAGAGATCTTAATTTAAGTGCTTTATGAGGAACTAATAGTCTCTTATCCTAATAGATAGGATATCCTAATAGATAGGATGCCCAGTTTGATCCTGACCTGGACCAACCTCCAGTTTCTCCAAGAGGTTTGTGAATAAAGTTAGGGACTTTGGAATGGTATAGCTCTCTTTAGCCCAGGTTTTTAGCTCTTTTCCTGACAAAGAAAAATTTGATGAGAATGAGGAAATAGCCTTTTTCCAGCGCTCTCGTATTCTAGGATTATTCAAATTGTAGAGAATTGTATTGAAATTAACATTTTTTTTTTTTTGAGTTGGAGTCTCACTCCATTGCCCAGACAGGAATGCAGGAGCGCGCTCCCGGCCACCGCAGCCCCAACCCACTGGGCTCTGGTGATCCTTCCACCTCAGCTTTCCGAGTAGCCTGACTGATTTTTTTTTTAATTTACTGTAGAGATGAGGTCTCGCCAAGTTGCCCGGGCGGGTCTCAAACCCACGGGCTCAGGCAATCCACTCACCTCGGCCTCCCAAAGTGCTGGGATTACAGGCTGAGTCACCAAGCCTAGCCTGAAATTAACATTTTTAAACTAATACCCAGAATTTTCTGATAGTCATAAGTCTTTTGGTGACAGTAAATTTGCTCTTAACTTACAAATGCAGAAAGGAAGTCTGAACCTGATATGAAGATACACTTTGTATCTTGTGGGAATTTTTCTACCTGGGTAATATTAGGATTTTCACAAACTTGTAACCTAAATCTAAATACAGTCATTCTTTGAGTTTGTTGTGTGCTTTTGTTTTGTTTTTAAAAGGAGAGAGAAGTAAGGAATTATAATTTATAGAGGTATTAAACATATTATTTGGACTCTCTTTGGACTGTAAACTGTTTGGGGAAACAAAGGTCATGAGAAATTGTTCCATAAATATTTTAATTTCAAATAGGTGATAATGTCAGTTAAACCCTTTAAGAAACGTTGTATTTGGTAAACATAATATGAGTCATCTGCCTGCCAAAAAAGGAGAGTTGCTTGAGTGTCATTGTGTATGTTGGTAGGACTGGTCTTCAGATTCACAGATCTGAGTTCTAGACCCTCTCAGTGCTTATTGGCATTGTGATCATGAATAAATTTTTTTTTTAGTCAGGGTCTCACTCTGTCTCCCAGGCTGGGGTATAGTGGCATGATCACAGGTCACCACAGCCTTGACCTCCTGGGCTCAGGCGATCCTTCTGCCTCAGCCTCTTGAGCCAGTTGGGACTACAGGTGCACACCACCATGCCTGGCTAATTTTATAATTTTTTTTTTTGTAGAGATGAGAAAATCTACCTCTTAGAGTTATGAGGATTGAGTGAATCATAAAAGCATATTATAAACTACTTAAAGCTGATAATATACATATAGGCCATGGCAACTGTTTTTACATATTTTATGAGATCCCCATCCCACTCTTAAATGTAGATGTTATGCTTTTTTAAAGGTGAAAGAGCATCTACGGCCATACCACCCTGAATGCGCCCAATCTTGTCTGATCTCGGAAGCTAAGCAGGGTCGACCCTGGTTAGTACTTGGATGGAAGACTGCCTGGGAATACTGGGTGCTGTAGGCTAAAAAATTTTTTAAAAATAAAGATGAAAGAGCACTGTCATCTCAGCAAAATTAAAAGATTAGGTGACCTGTCTGAGGTCCTACTGCCCATATGGGAGTGCTGGCACTTTAGGTTCGTGCTGTACCACTTTTTAAAAAATGTGTTGTAATACCAGTATCACTTAAAATAAATAGAAGGTAAAAACAAAAATAAATTCAATATGCAGTATCTGAATATGTATCCTTTTTTCTAAATGTTAATAAAATCTCTACCCCACTCTTTAAAATAAAAATTTTAAAAATCATAAGGATGAGAAAATATATTTACTATTAAGTCAAAGTAGATGATTAAAAATAAAAACAAATAAATAAAAATCTGATTATCTTTGCTTCCTTGGAATCTGATTCTCTTTGCTTCCTTTTGAGTGAGGCATTTCTTCCTCTGTGAATTAAAATTGTTACTAAAAACATACAACCTAGCCGGATTCGGTGGCTCAGCCTGTAATCCTGCGCCTTTGGGAGGCTGAGGTGAGTGGATTGCCTAAGCCCGTGGGTTCGAGACCCGCCTGGGCAGCGGGACATCATCTCTACAGTAAATAAAAAAATCAGCTGGGTGTGGTAGCGCATGCCTGTAATTCCAGCTACTCGGAAGGCTGAGGCCGAAGGATCACCGGAGCAGGTCGAGGCTGCGGTGGCCGGGAGCGGCCACTGCACTCCAGTCTGGGCGACAGAGTGAGACTCCAACTCAAAAAAAAAAAAAAACATAGAAAATAAAATAGTTTGAATTATCAGGGTTTTAAAAAATCCATGGCACTGCTGAGTGTGGTGGTTCACAAAACACCTGTAATTCCAACACTTTTGGGATGCCAAGGTGAGAGACTTGCTTGAAGCCAGGAGTTTGAGACCAGCCTGAACAACATAGCAAAATCCTGTTTCTGTAAAATAAAAAAAAAAGAAAAAAAAAGAAAACCAAAATCCACAGCATTATACCACTTAAAATCATATCCTGTATTAATATTACAGTATTACTTTCCCACATGTAGGAAACTTCACAGTGCTGCTTCAGTACAGATGTTGTATATTATTTTCGTTAATTTTTTTCATTTGTTTATTTGTTGCAATATCTGAATATTTATCTTTTTTTTTTCAAACAGGGAGAAAAATGAGAGATACTATTGTGTCCTTTTCAATGATGAACACCACTCATATGACCATGTCATATATAGCCTACAAAGAGCTCTTGACTGTGAGCTCGCAGAGGCCCAGTTGCATACCACTGCCATAGACAAAGAGGTTTGTGGTCTACTTTTGAACTGTGCTTCTGTCTTACATTAGCTTCCTGTCAATTAGGTGTTAACTGAGGCTTTGCCAAGTGCCTTAGGATTGTTAGGTACAACCATCCTCTATTTATTCCTTACATCCTAGGTATATTGGTCAGAACTTTGATTTTGTATGTGTGTGCGTATCATAGTTGTGCATAACTAGTTATAACTTTCCTCTTTTATTTTAACTAATTAGAAAGTAACTGAATTTATTTGGCAAAGCATAAGTAAGAATGCCAGTTTAGCTTCAGCCTGATCCTATAGAGGATTCATTGAATGAATGAATGCATGAACTATGATCATTTCTGAGATCTTAATATGATTTCTTTAAATTATTTTTAGAATGATATTAATTCTGTGGCTCAGCTTTTATTTGACATCCATCCAAAGCAAAATGGGTTCCTCAGATGATACAAATACATAAAAGGAACAGTAACCCAATGCCTGCCCTTGAGTTGAAGAAGCAGCATGACATGACATTAGTAACTTAAATTTTTTCCCCTTTTTAATGTATTTTTTAAAAACAGGTGGTTTAATATAAAATTAGAATAGGTGGTTAACTTTCTCTGTATTTCTTATGTATATCTTATGTGATTTCAGAACATTATTGAAAGAGCAAATGAAGTGGAAAAAAGGATATGAACAGCAAATAATATTAAGTGACTTTAACAAGTACTTACATATGTCAAGACATGGTGTACTTTACATGTAATATCTTATTTAATCGTTACATCTTTAAGTCAACCCTTTGAGATAGATACTGTTGTTATTCCTATTTCATAAACCTAAACTTAAGTATGGACAATTTAAAAGGGTCAATATCTTGATACACTGAGATAACCCATTCCAAGTACATGAAAATTCTGGTTAGCATGGTGCTTTCCAAACTTTAATTTTCACATGAATAGATCTTAGTAAAAATGCAGGTTCTGAATTATTATAGTAGGTTTGATGCGGGGTATGCTGTTCATTTCTAACAAGTTTGCAAGTGATTTTGATACTTTCAATGCATAGGCCACATTTTGAATAGCATGTATCTTCTCCAACATTTCTCTTCTATTAAATAATTTTCTCCTTGCTCAAAAGGAAAAGAGAGCTATATATAAACATGAGCTATGTCTTCTCTTAAGTTTTTGATGTATATAAACATGTCTTAAGTAGATGTATATAAACTTCTCTTAAGTTTTGGATGTCTTTGTAGGTTAGACATATAAGTGGAGGTTACTAGTTAAAGGTTACTAGTCTCAAGTTGACTGTATTTCCAGATTACTTTTAATTTAATACAAGTCTAAAGTATCAAAACAATTTTTTTCTACTCTGTGGTTGGTAGATCCATGAAATCAGATGCAAGGAGATAAAGCACATAAGAGATTGAATGGATTTGAGGAGGAATGGTTGAAAGCTATGTTTATTTACAGTTAAATATTGAGGAAAAGAGAGATAGGAAAGACAGTTCTGAAAAAACACAAGAAAGGTGAAGATTTAGCAAGTAAGAAAAGAAAGAGAACAAGAAAGGAGAAACAATCAGAGGAAGAAAGAGAGGGAAAAATAGAAATAGGAACGAAGATAGAGGAAAGAATAAAAAAAAAAAACAACAAAATGGGGTATTTAGCAAACATTACTTGGTTCTTCCAAATGATACCAGGTTAGGCCAGGTGTTAGTACCTGTGTTAGTATTGCAACACTATAGTTATAGGTTGCAGAAGGAACTTTAAAGGTCAATCAGGCTAATAGTTTTCAACTACTGTACTAGTTGTCTAACGTAAAGTCTCCTTGGGATGTTGAATTTTCACTTTTCAACATCAACATCAGCAAAGAAGGGCACACTTTTATCACTGGTCTGTGCATACCCCTTCCATTGTTTTTAACACATTTTTCTCCTTCATCCTTCTCCCCACTCTTAGTCCCTTCCCTCTCTAATGTGTCCCTGGAGTTTTTGGGGCAGATATTCCCAGGAATGGGCTGGTGTACCACAGAGTAAATATGTAGCTAGGCACAGTGACGCATGCCTATAATCCCAGCACTTTGGAAGGCCAAGGTGAGAAGATTGCCTGAGTCCAGGCATTTGAGACTAGCCTGGGCTCCATGGTGAGACCTCGTCTCTACAGTAAATAAAAAAATTGGCCAGGTGTAGTGGCACATACCTGTAGTCCCAGCTACTTGAAAGGCTGAGGCAGAAGGATCACCTGAGTCCAGGAAGTTGTGACTGTGGTAGCCATGATCGTGCTACTGTACTCCAACGGGGGCAACAGAGTGAGACTCTGACTCATTAATGAATGAATGAATGAATAAATGCATAAATATATAAATATATTTCCTATCTTACATCTTGATAGTCACTTTATATAAATAAATATATATTTATATATTTATACCCTGTCTCAGAAAACATTTGGTGGCCATAACTACAGAGACATTAACAGATAATCTTTAAATATGCCTCTTAGGGAAAAATGGATTCTTTTGTTTTTATTCTGGTAGGACTTTTGTGATAAAGTGACTATCAAGATATAAGATAGGAAATAGTGAAAAAGCACTGAAATGGGCCATCCTCACATTGAGAGCACAATATCCTTGGCTTGTGGTCCTCTTCCTTGTGCTTGAGTACTTGGAGAGTTTGATTCTCTAACTGCTTGTTGGACAACTCCCATTCTTAGAAAATTTTTGTCCTATGTTTAGCTAAAATCTGTCTCCATGTATTTTCAGACGAATTTCCTGTAAAAGCAACCCCCAAAAGATCTTATTTTGCCTTTAGATGGCAACCCATCAAATAGTTTAAGAAATCTGTAATTTCTTGTTTTCTTCTATTAAACAGTTTGTCCTGTGATGATAAGCTTGCACTGGTAAAGCTGTCTTTATAGAGACATTAAACGTATTGTTTTCTTCCCTCCAGATAAATACCAGTTTGTCAAAGACTGTATTAAAATGTGATACTGTAAATCAGTTTGCTAAACATTTACAAAGCACTTTGAGGAAGTACAAAGATGAGTCACATTGAATCTGTCTTCAAATAGTTATTCTCTGCCATTCTTATGAAAGAGACAGGCATTCAAAGAAACTTTAAAGATGTAATGGTGTTCTTACCCAGTTCACATTTTGCTGTTTTGTGTACAGAGTCAGTATTGCAAATTTTAAAATAAAATCTTGGTAAATATAAAGATATATTTTTCTTGTATTATTGTGAGCTACTATGATCTTAGGACTCTGAGGAAACACTTAACAGTATGATAAACTCTCCAGTAGAAGAACTGGCTTGAGAAAGTGTGGGACGAGGCTTTGTTGGATATGGAATAGAAAGATCTGGGTTTCCCAGTATCTTTGTCCTCTCTCTTCCTGGTCTTGATTCCCAAAAGGTAAAATAGGACATGACATAATGTTGTATACCATATTAAGGTAAAAAATGTACTCCTTGGCTAGATGAAACTGTGTTGCTGTTAGTCTGTTTTACAAACCAAAGATGTATACTTGTAGTTCTATTTTCAGCTATAGTATGAGGATCAAGGAAATCTATTACAAATCACTTGATAATTTTTTTTTCAAAGTACGCATGCCAGCCCTAATAAATCAGAATTGGAAGTATGGGAAAGAAATACTTATGTATTTTGAAAAACCTGCCTCCCTCTAATTGATCTAATGTCTTCCCACCCCCCCCCTTTGTCATTAAAACTTTTTTTAATGGTGGTAAAATCCACATAGCATGAAATGTAACATTTTAACCTTTTTTTGTGTGTATAGTACAGTAGTGTTAACTATACACACATTGTTGTGCAATAGACCTGTAGAACTTTTTCATCTTGCAAAACTGAAACTTCTATCCATTGAACAAATTCCCCCTTTCTCTCTCCCTCCAGCCCCTAGCAACTACCAGTTTTGCTTTCTAAGAGCTTGACTATTTTAGATATATAAGTGACATCATACAATATTAATCTTTTTGTGACAAATATTATATGGCTGGTTTACTTCACTTGGCATAATGTCCTTAAGTTCATCCATGTTAGCATATGATAGAATTTTCTTCTTTTTCAAGGCTGAATAGTGTGTGTGTGTGTGTGTGTGTGTGTGTGTGTGTGTGTGTGTGCGTGCGTGCACGCGCGCACACACCACATTTTGTTTACCTGTTCATCTGTCAGTGTACTCTTGGGTTGCTTCTACCTTTTGGCTATTGTGAATAATGCTCTTATGAACATGAGTGTACAAATATCTGAGTCCTTACTTTCAATTCTTTTGGATTCATACAAATGGAATTGCTGTATCATATGGGAATTCTGTGTCTCATTTTTTGAGGAACCAGCATTATTTCCATAGCAGCTGCACCATTTTATATTTCCTGCAGTTGGGAACAGTGGTTCTACTTTCTCCATGTCCTTGTCAATACTTATTATTTTTTTTTAATAGCAGCCATCCTAATGGATATGAGATGAGTCGCCTTTCCCCATTTATATTGAGGTCCACTGTTTTTGACTGATTGCCAGAATCTCATGTATACAAGCTCATTAAGGCTTGGGTATATGCTATTATTGTCTTATCTGTTTTTTTAAAAAATCTCTTATGACTCGGGCTTTTTTGTATTTTTTTCCCTCTGTAATGGCACTTTTACTGATATAATTAATAGTCTACATATATTTGGATAATTCTTATGCTTACATACTAAGGACCTAAAGAGGGTATACTACAGGACGGTTAGAAGTGCAGATTCTGGAAATGAACTGGTTGTCATGCATCCCTGAATCTACCACTTATTAACTTTCTGATTTGGGAATAAATGACTTGACTTTTGTATGTCTTGGTTTTTAAAATATGTAAAATGGGGATAATAGTTTCTTCATAGGGTCATTGTAAAGATTAAGTGAGAAAGACAGCACTTCTTGACATTTTTCATGTGACACACATAGAAAATGATTAATTTTGCATGTGGGTAAAAGAATGAGCTACAGGGAAGTTCTACATAGACCTTGCTTGGCTGCCTTCAGGGATCAAGGAAGCAGTAGCCCAGTTACACTTCCAACCCATTAATGGACTCAAGTATGTTAAAGAACACACATTGAGGAGCTCTTAATGAGAAGTATTTAACATTCATTCATGAAAAGTATTTAAGCCAGGCATAGTGGCTTACACCTGTAATCCCAGCACTTTGGAAGGTGGAGGTGAGAGGATTGTCTGAAGTCCAGGGGTTGGAGACCAGCCTGGGCAACTTGGCGAGACCTCATCTCTACAATAAATCAAACAATTAGCTGGTCATGGTGGCACTTGCCTGTAGTTCCAGCTATTTGGAAGGCTGAGGCGGAAGGATCACCTGAGCCCAGCAGGTCAAGGCTGCGGTATCCATGAGTTTGCCACTGCACTCCAGCCTGGGTGACAGAGTGAGACTCCTACTCAAAAAAAGAAAGAAAGTTAAATAAAACGTAGAGCAGGAGTTTAGGAAACTTGAGTCATTGTCTGATATAGAGAGTTCACTTATAATAAGTTAAGAACTAGCATTCTTGCCTGACAAGAAACTAGCATCCTGAATTATAGAACTTCTCTCCTAGAAATATTGAAAGGTCTGATACTTCATAAAGGTGTTAAACATTTATGTTTATCTTCTAAGTATTGTCCTGAAATCTTAAAACAGTCAACAGGTGATTAATAATTGAGACTTTATTAGGTCTTTGGGTTATATATTACTTAGTGATTAGAGTTATCATTCTACCACCTAATTCTCATTTTTATCTATAATTAGGGTCGTCGGGCTGTTAAAGCAGGTGCTTATGCTGCTTGCCAGGAAGCAAAGGAAGATATAAAGGTAACTTTCTGAATTAAGGACAAAAAGAGAATTTTCAGAGGAACGGTATATTACAAGAGCTCAAGTAGAACAATTAGAGTGATCACATTGTTGAAGTGGTTTGACACCTGTAGTAGTGATAGAATTGGGGCACTTAGATGCAGAGATTTGAAACTATAATAGCAGGGCTATTTGATTTCTTTTTTATTGAAGGATAGATAGCTTAGCTAAAAACAAAATTTAAACCTAGTTTTTTGTTTTTTTTTAAATGTTCCCTTCATTTGTAGAGTCATTCAGAAAATGTCTCTCAACATCCACTTCATGTAGAAGTATTACACTCTGAGGTTATGGCTCATCAGAAATTTGCTTTACGTCTTGGCTCCTGGATGAACAAAATTATGAGCTATTCAAGTAAGCATATAGCCTGTTTTTCTTATTTCTGATTAAATACTGTGTTTTCATAGCTACAAATTTTAAAACATAATTGAATAGGAAATAAGCTTTATTTTGAGGGGTTTATACATTGTGAATAATTTTCAGGATTGCAATTCAAATGAATAATGTTACAGGATATTGACGTCAAACCTATCTTTTATTGGCTTTTGGGTCTTTGATGTTGACAAAATTATTCTTAACATCAGTTTGGGATGATTACTTTTAGTCTTTTCACATATTATAAGAAATTTACTTTTAGGAGAAACATTATTATAAGAGTAAGAATTATGTGCCTTTTTTTGTTTGTAGGTGACTTTAGGCAGATCTTTTGCCAAGCATGCCTTAGAGAAGAACCCGGCACTGAGAATCCCTGTCTCATAAGCAGGTTAATGCTTTGGGATGCAAAACTTTATAAAGGTAAGCAGATCTTTGCTTATACAGCTTGCTGGGAAGCAAAGAGGGATTATTACTTTCAAGTGGAGCTGTAATCTCTTTTATTTATTAAATTAGTTATTAAGTCTGTGATCTTGACTGATGAGAATGTGAAAATAAAGCTTAACCAATCAATATGTATTCTATGTTAAAACCTAGGGATATTGCTTTTTAATTACAGTGTCTTTTCATTTAGTCAGGGCCGGTCCAAAAGAGTTTTATATGTATATTCATATAATAGTGCCATTATTAGGCAGGGCACAGTGGCTCAAGCCTGTAATCTCAGCACTTTGGGAGGCCGAGGCAAGATGATTGCCTGAGTGCAAGGGTTTGAGACCAGCCTGGGCAACTTGGTGAGACCTTGTCTCTACAATATATCAAAAAATTAGCCGAGCGTGGCAGCATGCACCTGTAGTTCTGGCTACTTGAAAGGCTGAGGCAGAAGACTCGTCTGAGCCCAACAGGTTGATGCTGGGGTGGCCATGAGCATGCCACTGCACTCCAGCTTGGGAGACAGTGAGACTCTGACTCAAAAAAAAAAAAAAATAGTGCCATGATTAAAGCTATGTTTTCATTTTAAAAATCTAAATAAAGAGCAAAAAGTAAAAATCAAGAGGAGGGCTAAAGGTATGGAGAAAGAAAAGTACAGAGTAAGAATAGTTTTGAGTGAAATAAAGTAAAAAAAGAATAAAAAGGTTGGGAGAGGATAAAATAAAGTGTAAGATAAAGTAGTGGGAGGGGTGCAAAATGAGAAAAAAGGTTTTATATATATATATATTAAATTCTAGCTATTAAATATTAATGCAGTAAATGCTATTCATATTTGAGTCCTTGAGGTCTCTTAGCATGTGAAATATTTTTATAATATGCCACTTCTAATAGCTGCTTTTGTTTTTTGCTTTGGTGATTTCCCTTCATTCCCCTCCACCTCAAAATAATGTATAGGTGCCCGTAAGGTCCTTCATGAATTGATCTTCAGCAGTTTTTTTATGGAGATGGAATACAAAAAACTCTTTTCTATGGAATTTGTGAAGGTAATTGCTCTATATGAATAGCTATCAGTAAGTAGAAATAGGAGACAGTTTTAATAAATTAAATAATAGAAACAGGGATAATTATGAATCAAAAGACTTGAATTTACTATTTATTTCTTTGTCAAAAGTTATCTTATGTTACCTAGCTATTTTCATAAATGGCATTTTGTAGTATGGAAATAGCAGTCTTGGAGAGGAGATAAGTGGAAAGTGACCTGTTTGCCCAGATAGAACAAAGGGAGGTTATCATGTTCACACGTGCTTTCATTCTTCCTAATCATTTATTTGCCTGTTAGTAGAATTATAGCAAGAATAATTGTCACTAATTGAAAGGAATAGCAGAAAAGAGGAAAAGATGCATGCTAAAGGGAGGCAGGAATTAGGTGACCAAGAGTTTCACTTAACTGTTGAGGGAAAACACAAGGGTAAAACTTACAGCTTTTAAAATGTTGTTTTATTAATCTATTATATATCCCTTACCTTGTTATGTCTTTTTGTCTATCTGTCAAATTAGAATCCAAAATTTTACAGAACAGGGACTTCTTTGAATCTTCTACTTTGCCTTTTATAAAAGTATCCAATAAGTACCTTTTTATTTCCTCTGATTGTGAGTTACAGGAAATTCTGTAAGACATAAGACAGATAAAGGACCCAGGATGGAATTGAAAGCAGAGAGAAATCATGATTGCTGTAGGCAAATGACACTGGGATAAGATACTCTGGATTTTATATGTAAATTGTTAAAAGTAACTAAGACATTTCTTGTATGTCTGATTCTTCAGAGGTGATAGGAATCAAGATATCAACTCTGTCCTAAAACTCTTTAGAGATAGAAAATTGTACCACATGTATGATTCAAAATGAAATTTTGTTTTCTTTTACAAAAGCTAATCTCCCTACTTAGAAGATTTTTTTTTTGTACATCATAATTACATCTTAAACTTTGAATAACTCTCTAAACTATAGAGTTCTCAGTGTGATACATACACTCAACTCTTTGCTTACCCATAACAGATACTTGCTACATGACTGGGTATATTATTTTTGTTCTCTCAATATATCAGAGTCAATTTTCAGCTTTTATGTACCAGTATGAATAAGAAGTTATTTGCAACCAGTGTCCATTCTGTTTAAGGCTGGATTCAATCTGTTCAGTTTTTCTGGGTCATGTCAGTTTTATTAAATAGGAGTAGAAACTGCTAAAGGCTTCATTCTTTTTTCCATTCCACCTTCTTTTTTGGAGAAAGGGTAAACCACACCATGTTTTTGTTTGTTTGTTTGTTTGTTTTTTTAAGTGAGAAAGATTTATTGAGAGGACAGAGAAGCGTCCACAGTGGGAGGGGGCCCAAAGTGATTGCCTGCCTCTGGAGTCAAAATCTGGTGCTTATATAGCCCTAAGTCCAAGCCGGTTGGCTAGCACTAGCTGTAAGCTGTAGCTGTTCTGATTGGTCAGTATTAAAGACCAATTGGCAAGAGGTAGGGTCCTAATGGTGAGCTGATTGGTTGCTTTTCCATCCCAGCAGTGAGTTCTTAAGCTCTAGCTTGAGCTGCTGGCAGAGAGCTTGTTTACCAATGCTGAGCTACGTTGTTACTAGAGAACCCACCTGTCTGTCTGCCTAGTCTTTCTCTAGCTATCTCCTGTCTCTTTCCCCCCTCTGGAGTAGAAACCCTACCTACTGTTAGGGAGTAAGGACAATGACCGGTCTGGCTACTTCCTGCTGATCTACTTCCTGCTGATCCTGGATGGGCATTGTATGGGGACAGCAGGTAGGGATCCTCTGGAGAGTGATCTAAAGGTCCTCATATAAAGAAGCTTCCATACAGTGGTCCATCTGCACCACCATTTGATGGCCTCTAGGTGCGAAGAAACAAACTTTACAAAAAGGTTAACTATATACATAAGCAAAACAAAAGGAACTATTAAGAGAAAGACCCATGTCCATATATTGGAAATGCCTAGAGAGGATAAAAAAGATTGTAACCAACTGGGTCCTGAAACTGCCTGTTCTTGTAAAGAGTCAATGATTTTATTTGTTTATAACCTGTAAAGTGTTTTCTACTTGGGAGAAAGTGTTAATACAGAAACAGCAAGTTTCATTTAATAATGTGCATGTTTCTCCACATTCCCCCATGAGCAATCCAATGTTTTAGTAATTACCTTGTTGAGTCATGTATGTAATAGAAGGTGTTTACAAGAAGCTAGGACTAATGCTACTAAAAACAGGAAGATAGAATAGGCATTTTGCTTGTTCCTGTGAGGGAGACTTCTAGGGAAGAAAACAATCCCATGGATGTTAAAGATTAAGGGGTCCTTGACAGAGACGTCTAATGGTACAAATCAAGATGAAAACAAAGGCATTAAGTATAGGTATAACTGTAAGGAGGAAATTTATAGGCAGTTAGTAGTGGCACTGATCTTTTACGATTTTAGTTCGATACTGTATGCTCTTCCGGGTCAGCTGAGGCAACTTCTTCTGGACTTTAGGCTTTCACTCTAGTGTGATGGATCCACAAGTCTATTCCAGTAACTTTTACCTTCCATCGAGCCTCACGTTCGGACACCAAAACTGATGTGGATTTTTCAGGTCAGCCTGGGCTTCAAGAGTGTCAGCTCAGTGGGTTGGCCAGCCAAGCCCCAGAGAGGGTCGTGAGGGGCTGGTAAGCCTGGCCCCAGTAGTGTCAGCTCTAATGGGCTGGGAAACCAAGCCCTGAGAATGTTGCGATTTGGTGGGTTGGCAAGCCTAGCCCCTGGAGTGTTGACTCTAATGGGCTGGTAAGCCAAGCCCTGAGAGTGTTGCTGGTTCGGTGGACTGGTAAGCCTAGCTCCCTGGATGTCTCAGCTTTGGAGTCTCACCTTCTTCTGGCAGCTCTCCTGGTTCAGCTGGGTCCATCAGCTGGCAAGCCAGCCTCTGGGGTGTACAGCTCTTCGGTTCCGACAATTTTCTGCAGCTCTTCAGGTTGCAGCTCTTCAGGGGCGAGGTTCTTTTCTAATGCCCAGGAAGTATGAGGGACATGAACAGCTGAAAAGTGAGAAAGATTTATTGAGAGGACAGAGAAACTCCCACAGTGGGAGGGGTTGCCCCCACACTATTATTTTTAAGAGTGTGTGTGTGTGTGTGTGTGTGTGTGTGTGTGTGTGTGTGTGTGTGTGTGTTTTAACAATTCTCATTTCTAACTCTGCAGGTTGAGTAACTACATTCATATTAGGTCTTTTGTTACTCTCTTTCTAAGATATTTTGTTGATCATGATATCTTGCCTTAACAAATAGAAGTTGTATTATTTGTCATAAATAGAAACAAACTTGCTGCAGCTATTAAAATTTGGGTTTTAAAAGTTTTTAGTAGTGATTTATAATTGATTCTTCACTTATATATTTCAGTATTATAAACAGCTGCAGAAGGAATATATCAGTGATGATCATGACAGAAGTATCTCTGTAACTGCACTCTCAGTTCAGATGTTTACTGTTCCTACTCTGGTATGTATCAGTTATTCCTTTTCAGTCTTTTTAAGTAAAATTTGTTTTGCTTTGTAAGAATTTTACTTAATGTTGAGTCAAATGAAAACAATGTTAGAGCCTCTAAGTTGGACTGTTTATTTGGAAAATTGAATAATACTTTGTGGTATCTGCATATGAGTAATATTTAATGGTATCCAAGGACTAGGTAACTTGGCTCTGCCTTTGTTCAAATGTCCTGATCTCTGTGAATGACACCCAGAGCTTGTTACATGGTCTAGAGTAACTTAGGAGCACTGTCTTTTCAATACCAAAACTTTTTTTTTAAACAAAATAATTTTTTAAATGAGAGGATATTTTGTTTTTTAGTTACTGTTTGGTGGGGAGATAAATAAAGTAAGATAAAACTTAAGAAGTGGGAGGGTGTGCCTGTCAGGATTTGTGTGAGATGGTGCTACATAGACCTGGGAAGAGAGTGGAAGATTCTGCTTCCTTTTGTACTACTCCTTTCCTTTCTCTTCTAGACAGTTTAATTAACTGTTACTACTTTCCCTTTTCAAAAGGCCAGACAAAAGGATGCAGAAGAGAAATTGGATTGTGTTGAGGGGGATATTCTAGAATAGGTAGTAATGTGATAGAAGTCATGCAATATATCTTTGTTTATTCTGCTTTGCTCACTATGTGATTTATGATAAACATTTGTCTAGATAACCTGTATAATGGGCTTGGGGTGTCCAAACATGCGTTTTCTAGTTAGGGAATTCTTACTTTCAGCAAGTAAGTTCTTAGTAGTTGCTATTCTGTGAGATTAATGGCTATATTTAATATTCACCAAACATTTATTTTAAATGACTTATAGACCAACCAAGTGAATGAATGAAATAAGTTCATACTGTAATGAGTTAATGCTAAAGACAATATTATTAAAATATTCCATAGGCTCGACATCTTATTGAAGAGCAGAATGTTATCTCTGTCATTACCGAAACTCTGCTAGAAGTTTTACCTGAGTACTTGGACAGGAACAATAAATTCAACTTCCAGGGTTATAGCCAGGATAAATTGGGAAGAGTGTATGCAGTAATATGTGACCTCAAGTAAGTTGTTCAAGTCAAAGGTGAGGGCACCTGTTAAACACAGTGTACTTATTTGTTTTGTCTTGTAAGCAAACCTTTGATCCTTTTGGTTATCTAGGATTATCTTTACAATGATGACAAGTATAAAGAACTGTTACTGCCTCTATTTAATAAATGTCTTCAGTGAAGGCTTCTCACTGAATTGTAAAACCAGCTTATTAAAGAATGTACTGAGGAATGACTTGTCACATTCACATTTTGCTGGTTGGTTTTTTTGTTTTATTTTTTGAGTTTGTTTTCTCACTCTGTCGCCCAGATTGGAGTGCAGTGGTGCACTCACAGCTACCACAGACTCAACCTGCTGGGCTTAGGCGATTCTCCTGCCTCAGCCTTCCAAGTAGCTGAAACTACGGACACACACCACCATGCCCAGCTAATTTTTTGGTTTATTGTAGAGATGAGGTTTTACCATGTTGTCCAGGCTGGTTTCTAACCTCTGGGCTCAGGCAGTCCTCTCCCCTCTGCCTCCCAAAGTGCTGGGATTATAGGCATGAACCGCCACACCCAGCCTGGTTGTATTTAAAATAAAGCATAATAATTAATTTTAACTCTGCCCAGAACTTTTAGCTATTGTAAGAAATTAGAATCCATAACTTTGATAAATCAGCACTGTCTGTAACCCTGAGAATCTTAAAATTGTCTCAGAATAGGGAAGTGAAATATTTCTTTCTTTCTTGAAATGACAGATATATCCTGATCAGCAAGCCCACAATATGGACAGAAAGATTAAGAATGCAATTTCTTGAAGGTTTTCGATCTTTTTTGAAGATTCTTACCTGTATGCAGGTATGATAATTTTTATGTACATCAGTAAGACATATTTATTTTTTAAAAATTAACCCCAGTCTTTTCTTCATCTTCTTTTTAAAGCAGATATAGTTTTAATGAGAAGGAATCTATCTAACAAAGTAGAAATAAGATTTAAGCATTGACTCACTGATCTCATTTAGTAGATCTTTCTATATACTCTAGCTTATTACTGCTATTACTATCAATGTTTATTGAATGCCACCATTTGATAAATGTATAGTAAGCACTTTATATGCATTATGTCTTTTAAGCCTTACAACAGTTTTATGAAGTGGTTACTATTATTATTATTATTATTATTATATTATTTTACATATTAGGGAATAGAATCTTAGAAATAATTTGCCCAGGGTCACACAGCTAGAAGTGCCAGACAGAGCTGGGATTTGCAGTCATAGGTTCTATCCCTGAGCTATAACCCCAAGAGCTAGGATTTGAATCCATGTATTTTGACCCAGTATGGGATTTTTTTTTTTTTTTTTTTGAGTTGGAGTCTCCCTCTGTCACCCAGTCTAGAGTACAGTGGCATGCTCCTGGCCACCGCAACGTCGACCTGCTAGGCTCCGGCGATCCTTCTGCCTAAGCCTTCCAAGGACCCAGAACTATAGGCACATACTACCACACCCAGCTAATTTTTGATTTATTGTGGAGACGAGGTCTCACCAAGTTGCCCGGGTGGGTCTCAAACCTGCAGGCTCAGGCAATCCACTCACCTCGGCCTCCCAAAGTGCTGGGATTACAGGCTGAGCCACCAAGCCCAGCTAGTATGAGATTTTAACCATGTTAAAATGTTCCTTATATAGGAATATGAATCCTGACAGTTTTATATTTTGCCAGCAGAGGAGCAAAGAAAGAGGGCCCATATAGGTATATGTTGGCCAATCTTTTCTTGCAGGGAATGGAAGAAATCAGAAGACAGGTTGGGCAACACATTGAAGTGGATCCTGACTGGGAAGCTGCCATTGCTATACAGATGCAATTGAAGAATATTTTGCTCATGTTCCAAGAGTGGTGTGCATGTGATGTAAGTAAAATTTGTTGGTAGGATCAGTGTCTTTTTACATTCTCTAGTAGTTATTAATGGTATAGTTTTATGTTGCAGCTTCTGTAATTTCAAATTTTATTAGTTATAGTAGTTTCTTATGTATTTGAATTTTTCTTATTAAATTTATGGAGGAAAATCAGTCTTTTACACTATTTTAGAAAAAGTGTCCCTTGGTAGTTTTTGCTTATTTTGAGGAATATCAGGGTTTAAACATACATATGTCTGTATATTTATATTCACAAACACATTTATTTCCTTGAAAATGAATATTACTAATATGATAATTAGTACCACATAGATTTGTACATATTCCAAGATTGGAGATAGGTAGATATTTATTCACTCAGAAGCTTTGTTATATGTGTAAAAACCATTAAGAAAATTAATTTTTAAATATAGAACTGCATAATGTATCTCCTTAGATACAATGTTAGACCATAACCCTCTTTAAACATACTCTTACCCCAGATTCCCTTGAAGAAAGATGGCCTCGTTTATTTATTTTCTGAGAAAATGGGCATTGTCTGAGTTTAATTCCTTCAACTTCACCAGTTTTTCTGTACCTGTTACCATCATCTATTCACCGACTAAGTTTTTTGTGTCTTCACTATTGGTTTTTTTCCTTTTTTGTCTCTTTCTTTCTAAAATGAATTCCTCTACCTAGGCTCTTGGTCTCAACTTTTTTCCTGGAGTTTACTTCCTGAATTGTCTCCACTTATGTTGCCTACACTTTTAATCATCTACCTATAAACATGCAGGATTCCCCATCCTTAAAAACAATAATGATACAAACTTTTTACTTGCCTTTGCTGCCTCTGTGAACTATGTTCTTTCTTTTTTTCCTCTTCCATTCTGCTTCACCACCAGCAGTTCGTCACGGGTTCAGATGGCAGTCATACTCATAGATGCAATAGACTTTAATCTGGGATAATAGCTTTGTAGTACAATAAGCACAGGAAACTGCCCAGCAAATACATCACATATTTTTTTGACTTTCCTCATGCTTATGAAGGGCATACAGAATTGTTGGGTGATGGGGTTTATGTTTTTCAATCTTAACATCTTCCAAACCTTCTGAAGTCTTCTAGATTTAATTTTTTTTTGAGTCAGTCTCACTTTGTCGCCCAGGATAGAGTGCAGTGGCATGCTTACGGCCTCCACAATCTTGACCTGCTGGTCTCAGATGATCTCTTCTACCTCAGCCTTCCAAGTAGCTGGAACTATAGGTGCATGCTACCACACCCAGCTGATTTTTTTTTTAATTTATTGTAGAGATGAGGTCTCGCTATGTTTCCCAGCCTGGTCTTGAACCTCTGGGCAAAGGCAGTCTCTCGCCTCTGCCTTCCAAAGTGCTGGGATTACAGGTGTGAGCCATTGCACCCAGCCTTCACTTTTTAGCTTCTAATACTTCTTTATAATTTGTCTTCTGCCCTTAACAATTGACAAGAACTGTCTTTAGAAAAAAATTTCAAAAGATCTATTTGGTAACCAAATTCAGAGGTCCTTTTTTAGTCCCTATTGTCCTAAAGTTGTTTATAGCGTTGTATTATTCTCTTGAGTATGTTAATAATCTTGAGACTTTCTTTCCCTCTGATTATCACAAACCCGCATTATCCTAATACTGTTATTATTGATTGTCCATTTCAGTTAATGATTGCCTTTTCCCCAGTGCCTTCTGCCTGCTAAATGAGATATTCCCCAATATTCTCTTCTCTTTCATATAGAAATATGCTTTCAAAATTTGTCTTATCAATTGTTTGTGATTCTTTTCTTTGCCTTTTTAGGGCTGTTAGTTTGTGCCATTTACATGGTATTCCCAATTTTTTACGTTGATGGTGTATATTTTACATTCTTTTCTCTTACCTTTTATTTCTTTGTTTTTTTGAGTCAGAGTCGTCACCCAGGCTCAACTGTAGTGGCATGATCACAGATCACCACAGATCACCCTGGGCTCAGGCCTTCCCAGTTGCTGGGACTACAGGCACGTGCTACCATTCCTGACTATTTTTTGACTTTTTGTACAGACAAGATCTCACTGTGTTATCCATGCTGGTTTCAAACTTCTAGGCTCAAGCAGTCCTCCTGCCTCAGCTTTCCAAGGTGTGAGCCACTGCACCTGGACTTCCTGTTATTTCTACCACTTAATTAAAACCTCATAGAGATGAGTCTCCTACAGTCCTTCTTCTTAGATCTAACACTTATATTTCAAACTCATAATATCCTTAATTGATTTGTCACTATATCCTTTCGCTTTCAACTTACACGTTTTCATCTTGGCATTGTTGTTCCATTAATGCAACTACCATTAATATATTCATCTGTATAGAAAATCTCAGAGTTATTGTATTCTGCGTGTTCAGTGTTAACAGAGGGGAAAAATATGTCACATAAGATTGAGAAATGTTAGGTTAAACAAAATCAAAGAGGATTATTTTTTTAAGCCACTGAATTTCTAAAATCCTTTGATTAATCAGTATGCTGACTTCTGAGAGGGATATTCCTCAAATCTATTTGACCATGGAGTTCCTTATTCAAGATAAAATCAGTGTGAGAAACACTGTCTTAAGAAAGTGACCTTGACTCTTCTCTCTTCCTGCCATACTCACCCAGATTTGGTTCTTCCTTATCTCAAATTTATTTTATAATTCTAACTTACTTTCTATGGGTTTATTCTTTTATGTTCTGACTGCCCCACCCAAGTTTAGATTCTTATCACCTTACACCTAGACTTTGCAGTAGTTTTCCCATTGTTTTCCTTATCTTCTATCTTGCCCTCTCCACTCTGTCATCTTCAGTGACACACTTAATTCTTCTTCTTGAAGCAGTGTGTTAACTACATTATTAAATTTCAGAAACCATCAGTGTATTCACATGCCAGTGCCAAGGTATATTTTAAATTCAAATTCTATCCAGAAATTATTTGATTTATCTAGTTTTTAATTCCTCTTCACTGCTTGAACAGGAGTTTTATTTTCCCTTATTATTGTCAATTTATTCTATATCTCTGCTTAAAATTCTAACTTCTCATCTTTCTTCATACTTAAATTCTGCATATTCTTTTTTTTTTTTTTTTTTTGAGTTGGAGTCTCACTCTGTCGCCCAGACTGGAGTGCAGTGGCCGCTCCCGGCCACCGCAGCCTCGACCTGCTGGGCTCCGGCGATCCTTCCGCCTCAGCCTTCCGAGTAGCCGGAATTACAGGCAGGCGCTACCATAGCCCAGCTGATTTTTTGATTTATTGTAGAGATGAGGTCTCGCTGTCCAGGCGGGTCTTGAACCCACGGGCTCAGGCAATCCACTCACCTCAGCCTCCCAAAGGCACGGGATTACAGGCTGAGCCACCGAGCCCGGCTCTGCATATTCTTTTAAGGCCTACTCAAAAGCTGCTTCAACAAATATGTCTTCCCAGTTGTTTGTGATTCTTTTTTGCCCTCCTAGAGCAATTAGTTTGTACCATTTACATGGTACTTAAAATTTCGTACTTAGATTATAAATGTATGTATTTGTATATTGTATATTTCCTACTGGTTTTCAGATTCTGTGGAGGTTGCCCTAGTAACATAGAACAATTTTGCACTCATATTTAGTAAATATTGTTGAATGATTAGTGGTGGACAACTAGTCAACTCATTTGCATTTTTATTTTTATTTTAGGAAGAACTCTTACTTGTGGCTTATAAAGAATGTCACAAAGCTGTGATGAGGTGCAGTACAAATTTCATATCTAGTAGCAAGGCCATAATACAATTGTGTGGTCATACTTTGGAAACTAAGTCCTACAGAGTATCTGAGGATCTTGTAAGCATACATCTGCCACTCTCCAGGACTCTTGCTGGTGAGTGTTTGTGTTTTACATGTATTTGTTAGCTTTGTTTTCTAGGTATTCAACATAGTAGATCATTTCTATTTTTGTTATGTGCTCAGTATATACAGATACACTCTGGTCAGATACTGCAGTTAAGTGCTGTCACTGTCAGTGTCCTTCATGGAGCTCTTACCAGAACATCTTTTTAAGGATGCTTGTTTACCTAGACCTTGTTTTATCTGGATTAACTAATGGACCCTTATAATATACATTTAAGGACTAACATGGTAACTCATCTCCCACCCAAACTTAAATATAATAAAATCTTGTTGCTGGTTTTTAAACCTTCTCTCTACCCCCAGTTTCACCAGTATATTGTCTGTATCATAGTTTCTTCACCTCAAAAAGTAGAAATAATGACCAGACGTGGTGGCTCAGAGCCTGTAATTCCAGCACTTTGGGAAGCTGAGGTGAGGGAATTGCCTAAGCCCACGGGTTTGAGACCAGCCTGGGCAGCATGGTGAGCCCCGTCTCTACAATAAATCAAAAAATTAGCCAGGCATGGTAGTACACACCTGTGGTTCCAGCTACTTGGAAGGCTGAGGAAGAAGGATTACCTGAGCCCAGCAGGTCAAGGCTGCAGTGGCAGTGAGCATGCCACTATACTCTAGCCTGGGTGACAGAGTAAAACTGTGGCTCCAAAAAAAAGGAAGAAGAAAAAGAAATAATACGTTTTCTTCAATCATTTACATTTCCATGTAGATTGGTCCTTCATCTGTCAAGTTTCCAAACTTGATGAATTAACTAGTCAACAAGTTTACTGGTTTAATTGCTTTCTTCTTTTTTTTTTAAACTTTAGGTCTTCATGTGCGTTTAAGCAGGTTGGGTGCTGTTTCAAGACTACATGAATTTGTGCCTTTTGTAAGTGATTCTACTAAGTGTTGATTTGTTTATGTTCTGTTTCCAAACATCTCTTGGTTGGTAGATGGGAAGAAAAATAATATTTTGAAATCCACTTGAATAATTCCCGTTTAATAGTTTTCTATCTGCATATAGTACATTGTAATATGACCATAGGGATTTAGAATTCATCTAGTTCAAGCCCTTCCATTTTACAGAAGAGAAAACTGAGGAATATGTAGTACCATAACTTTGAGACACATCAAAGCCCTATGAGAAGTAATGAAATTGACCTCATTGTATTTCAGGAGGACTTTCAAGTAGAGGTTCTAGTGGAATATCCTTTACGTTGTTTGGTATTGGTTGCCCAGGTTGTTGCTGAGATGTGGCGAAGAAATGGACTTTCTCTCATTAGTCAGGTATGGCATGGTCTATTATTCATATTTTTTAATGTGTTCATTTTCTGATTTTTTTTCTTTTTTATAATTTTACCCTATGTCCCTTCTAGACTTTGTTGAGTATTCGCTTCTATTCTCTTGTATAAACTCTTAGAAGTGAAAGTTCTAGGGATCATATAGACATTTCTCCTTTTATCCTATTTATTGTTTATTCCATCTGAATTATAAGAAACTACGGTGCTTGGGTAAATAAATTAGGTGAAAGCCAGTAGTACCACCATAAGCCCCTCTCCCATTAACATAGCTGTTTTCTGAAGATTATCTTACTTACAGGCCTTTAGTTCTCGTGCCATCTGTCTTAACTGAAGGCCATTTTATAATTTTTCCTTCAACTTTAGAGCAAATATGGAAAAATGCTTTTCCTAAAACATGGGGGAAATAAGGTTTGTAAAGTTACCACTTGGAAGGAAAAATGATGTTATGACCAAGTGAAGAAATTACCTTACTTTTTTTTTTTTTTGAGTAGGAGTCTCTGTCACCCAGGCTGGGGGGCAGTTGCATGCTCCTGGCCACCACAGCCTCAACCTGCTGGGCT
The DNA here is from genome assembly GCA_027257055.1 of Cephalopachus bancanus. Taxonomy (NCBI): domain Eukaryota; kingdom Metazoa; phylum Chordata; class Mammalia; order Primates; family Tarsiidae; genus Cephalopachus; species Cephalopachus bancanus. The sequence goes on along the minus strand of JAPVLO010000148.1, from coordinate 432,481 downwards.
CAGGCGATCCTTCCAAGTAGTTGGAACTACAGGCACGCGCCACCAAGCCCAGCTAATTTTTTGATTTATTGTAGAGTTGAGGTCTCGCCAAATTGCCCAAGCTGGTCTCTAACCCGCGGGCTTGGACAGTCCTCTCACCTTGGCCTCCCAAAGTGCTGGCATTATAGGCATGAGCCACTACGCCCAACTTTACCTTACTTTTATAGAAGTAGGTATTTTGAACTTAGGGGAAATAAATTCTTTTGTTACACATGTCAAAAGTAATAACTAATGTAGAATATTTTTAATTCTGAAGTATTCTCAGGTCATATTTCTTTGCTTCATCCTTACCAGGTCCCTAAAATGATTCATGTTTCACAGCTTTTTTGCCACCAAGGAGTTCTAGGAGTTTCTAGCTTAGAGAAAGTTTAAAGAATGGCTTTTGTTAAGAATTTTGCTTGAAACAAAATAATTCTTTTAGCATTTATTCTGCCTTCTATTTTATAGGTGTTTTATTATCAAGATGTTAAGTGCAGAGAAGAAATGTATGATAAAGATATCATTATGCTTCAGGTACATTTAAATTGCTTCTAATATTTATGTTTTTTGTTTTTTTGTTTTTTGTTTTTGAGAGACTCCATCGCCCAGACTGGAGTGCAGTGGCCACTCTTGGCCACTGCAGCCTCAACCTGCTGGGCTCTGGCAATCCTTCTGCCTCAGCCTTCCAAGTAGCAGGAACGACAGGCGCACGCTACCATGCCTGGCTCATTTTTTATTTTTATTGTAGAGATGAGGTCTCGCCAGGTTGCCCAGGTGGGTCTCGAACCCGCGGGCTCAGGCAGTTCACTCACCTCAGCCTCCCAAGGCGCAAGATTACAGGCTGAGCCACCGAGCCCAGCTATATTTATGTTTTAACATTGCTTTTTATATGCCTTGTAAGAAGAGAAGTTATTATAATTATTTTTAACTTTTCCCACTATTTAACTGAAGATGACATTACAGCAATGGAAGGGGCTACTACATTATCTTCCATACACTTTATAATTTTCTGACAGTTCTATAAGAGACAAAATGTTTCTCCATTTAATACACAAGAATTGTGATGCTGGATTTCTTTCAGATTGGTGCATCTTTAATGGATCCCAACAAGTTTTTGTTACTGATACTTCAGAGGTATGAACTTGCTGACGCTTTTAACAAGACCATATCTACAAAAGACCAGGTAAGCAACTGAAACTGATGATATGAATTAATTCCAAAGGAAATATTATTGTTACTATTTTAGTCATATTCTAAGTTTACTTCTTAATGTATACCTCCATATAGCATGCATATATACACACATAGAATCTTTTTACTGTAGAAAAATTAGAACATATAGATTAACCAAGAGAAAAAAAATCATGAAACACTACATCCTGGAAGTGATCACTTTTTAAAGCAAACATTGTATCCTTCTGTGTGTGCTGCTTTGTAATAACTGTATAGTATTGCACTATATGAATGCATTATACTTTTGTATTGCTGAAGAAGTTTTTCTAGTTTTTTGGTTATAAACATCTGAACTTCAATTTTATTTGTTTTTGTTTTTGTTTTTTTTTGAGTTGGAGTCTCACTCTGTCACCCAGACTGGAGTGCAGTGGCCGCTCCCGCCCACCGCAGCCTCGACCTGCTGGGCTCCGGCGATCCTTCCGCCTCAGCCTTCCGTGTAGCCGGAATTACAGGCATGCACTACCACGCCCGGCTGATTTTTTGATTTATTGTACAGATGAGGTCTCGCTGCCCAGGTGGGTCTCGAGCCCACGGGCTCAGGCAATCCACTCACCTTAGCCTCCCAAAGGCGCGGGATTACAGGCTGAGCCACCGAGCCCGGCTTGAACTTCAATTTTAAAATTTTTAAATACTTGTCTAATTACTTTGTTAAAATAAATTCTCAGAATTGAATTTACTGGGGGAAAAACAGCATATTCTTTCTTAAGGCTCTTTACATATTGTCACATTGCTCTCAGAAAAGTTATTTCTATTTACACTCTATCTTATGGTAAGTACATACATAATGGCACTAGTATTTTTCCTTTTCTCTCTCATAGGTGAAAGATGATATTGCATTTTAACTTGTAGTTCTTTAATTTTTGGTGAAGTTGACCATGTTTTCATTTTTATTGGCCCTTTTTTTTTCTCTTTTTGGCAGTAAATTATCTCATCTTGTCCTTTATCCTTTTTCTGTTTTTTATAAAATTCCTTATTTAGTAAGGATGTTAACTCTTCATTTATTATACTTGTTGCATTTTTCACAATTTGTAATTTGTTTCATGGTGTTTGTCACATTTTTATTATTTGAATATTTCAAGTACCAGTTTATAAAGGAGCTCTTAACTGCTTTGAATTTATGAAATCACATTATTTTAGTCTTTCAAATTAGAAGTCACTTGCAAAGGGCCAACGAATAGGATGTATAATGCAAAACTAATTTTTAGTTGTGCTTTATACTTTTTTTTTTAATCGGAGCCTCACTCTGTCGCCCAGGCTGGACTGTAGTGGCATGACTATGGCTCACCGCAACCTTGACCTCCTGGGCTCAGGCAATTCTTCGCCTCAACCTTCTAAGTAGTTGGGACTACAGGTGCAGAGACGATGTCTTGATATGTTGCCCAGGCTGGTCTTGAACTCCTAATCACAAGTAGCTCTCGCCTTGGCCTCCCAAAGTGCTAAGTTTATAATAGGTGTGAGCCACCATGCCTGGCCTGTTTTATACTTAGTGAAAGTAAATATCTGATTTAATATAGTGCTTAAATAAGGAGTATGTTAGAGAAGGAAACTGTCATCGTAACTGTTGAGTATCTGTTTGAAGCTACTTTCTCACCAACTTCAGGGAAGTAGGAAGCCATTAGCAGAAGAGTTAAAGATTAGACTGAGTTTGCTAACAAGACTATAGTGGCATAATGATAATGAAAACAATGACAGTGTTTACAGTTCTTGCAGTTGAGTTCTTATTATGTGACATACATTGTTGAATTTATTGTCAGAAAAGGAAACTGTTCACCTGTAACTATCTGTACTGTGCTCTAAAAGTAAATACTGGACTGGATGGACCTTGAGTCTGATCGAGAAATGCATGCTTTATGGAAGTTTTTGATTCTTCTATAGCTAATTTATTCTTTTTCAATTCTATAGGATTTGATTAAACAGTATAATACATTAATAGAAGAAATGCTTCAGGTCCTCATCTACATTGTGGGTAAGATTAAAACAAAATGTTTTGAAATGGAACATGGGTTACTTTTTAGAGTATACAAAAGAACTATAATTGATCATTTTACTCCTCTTTCAGTTACAACATTTTGAAACCCATCTTTGAAAAAGTACGGATCTTACATCTTTATTTTTCAATACCGATTTGTAAATGTTTAGACTTGTTTGGAGATCTGGGATATTGTTATCCCAGATAGAAATGTAGATGAAAAAACTCTATTCATTTAGTGTTAAAAATTTTATATATGTGTGAAATTTTAAACATAATATAGGTCTAAGTAAAGTATATTTTTATTGTCTCATTTTCTTAAATTACTTTGTGCAGATATTTGCCATACTTAGTTTTGTTAAGGTTACTTAGGAAAGGAAAAGGTGTTCTTTGCCAGAAATGATGTTTATCTGGTTATTATAACATTGACCCACAGAAATGTGTTAAATGAGTTCTTAATAAAGTTAATATAAATATTCCTTGCAGAAACACTATATTATAACCTACTGAAGACAAATAGGTGCCATACTTTAGTCTCTGTTGACTTTACCAGCTGGGCACATTCATTGCCATCACCTCTTTCTTGACTTCTCATTCTGGCTTTTGTTATTTACTGCACCAATTGCTGTTTTATTTTAATAGTTCTTTGGGGAATCTAGTCATTAACTAAGTCTGTAAACATGGGTTAATTTTACTTGTTCATCCAAGAGCTAGTTGCTAGACTAGCTGTTTGACTCAGCAGAAAGTGTAGTAAACCTTTATTGCTAAGTGAGACTTAAATCTTGCAGGCTGCTAACTCTATCTGTCCAGAAAGTACCAGTAAGAAACAGATGGAGAAAAATGGACAAATGAAAAATGTGTGAAATATTTGGGAGTCGATTGTATACTTTATCGAATTATAAAATCTCAAGGGAAATTTTTGTGTTTGTCCTTAGAATACTATGTGAAGAATTTCTAATATTGTAGTATGTTTTTGCTATTTTACCTTTACTACTTTATTATTGTAACTATTATTTTACTGTTATTTTGTTGTTCCAAGTTTATTGGGTTTTTTCTTCTTTGTAATTTGATTTTTAGTTAATACTTGATATATTCCTGAGAATAAGTTCAATACTTTCAGGAGTCAACTTTTTTTTTTATATCTCTGTGCCAGGCATGGTGGCTCACACCTATGATCCCAGCACATTGGGAGACTGAGATGAGAGGATTACTTGAGGCCAGGAGTTTGAGACCAGCCTGAGCAACATAGCAATACTTCATCTCTACAAAAAATTAAAAAGTTAACCAGGCATGGTGGTGCACACCTGTAGTCCCAGCTGAGGCAGGAGGATTGCTTGAGCACAGAAGTTTGAGGTTGCAATGAATTACAATCATGCCATTGTACTCTAGCATGAGTGACAGAGCAAAAGACCTTATCTCTTTTAAATAAGTAAACAAGACTGATTTTATGTTGGAAAAATTAATATGTAGGAAAATATTTGGATTCGGAATCAGAAGATCTGTCTTGGCTTTACTGTCAATTATTAACAGGGTGCATTTACATTCTTTGGACCTTAGAGTCCTGATTTGTAAAATGTAGAGGTAATCTACATGATCCCTATGATTTCTTCTAACACTGAAATTCTAGGGAATACTGTTTTTGGTGAAAAAAGTATGAAAATTGCAAAATGCTTTACAAATGTAAAGGGGAATGAGTCTGTTGGAAAAAAATTCACTGAAAAAAGTCATCCTTTGGCAAATGTGCAGAATTCATCAAATCTCTTAGGCAAGGGATTTCTTTATTCGTAGCTCGTTTGTAGGTGTCATAGGACTTCATATAATTATTGTGGTGTTGAAAATCAGTGGTGATATAAGGCTAGCCATTGTAAGCCTTCTTGAGGCAATGGGAATTAGATGCTGTTGACACCAGTGAAGTTCCCATAGTTAGTTTAGCTATTTTCTCACTCCATTTATCAGTTTATTGCAGTGAAAAATGAAAATCTGACTGTGGGCATTTTTTAAATACCAGTTATTCCTGATACATATTACTGTTTTGTCATTTAACCCATAAAGACATCTTTAAGTATTTTGTTTTTCAGTTTTCATTTTGTTCTTTCTTAAATAACAAGTAGAGACAAAATTGAGGAAGATCTTGAGAGAAAAGCTATTCAGTGATGGCCACTACTCATTCAGATGCCATCTGCTGTGTTGTCTGGATTAGAAACACATGCTAATTTAATTGAGGGGCCTTATTTATAATGTGTGAGTATGTGTATGTGTATGTATACATGTGTGTGTTTGTGTGTATATATGTATGTATACATAACTTAAGACCTGGATTCTCCTTCAGGTCACTTCAGTTTTCTTTCTGTCTTTCAACAAATAGATTCCTGTTTTCAGATTTGGGAGCACATCCTAATAACTTTTGGTCTTCCTCTCATAGGCTTAATGAAATGTTCTGAACATCTCTGGTAGGGAGAGATTTAAACAGAAAGCAATATTCTACTTTCTCTTTTTGATTATTTGTATTAGGAGAGCGTTATGTACCTGGAGTGGGAAATGTGACCAAAGAAGAGGTCACAATGAGAGAAATTATTCACTTGCTTTGCATTGAACCTATGCCACACAGTGCCATTGCCAAAAACTTACCTGAGAACGTAAGTCTAATTTTTTTTCTCCATTTACCTCAACAATTTTTTTTCCTTTTTCTTTAATTGGAGGTTACTTAAGAATTTTAAGAAAATTTATTTAGCAAAATGGCCTATATCAGTACTTTACAGATGTAAACCAGTCACCACTTATCCTTTAGTGGTATGAATTTTAATTCTGGGAGAAACTTCTCAACTTTATATTTATGTTAAAATAGGATTTATCCAGAGGAAAAAGGGTACTCCCTGAAATACTGAGACTGTTTGGGTGTTGTGTCATTATGAGTCTTGTGAGAAGCAGATCTCATCACAAAACATTAAGATTTTATTAAAGAAAGTGGTGAGAGCTCTAGGAAAGGTTAGGGAAACCATCAGATTATGATGCAAGTCTGACACACAGTAAAATAATGAGAGAAGAAAGATCAAATAGAAGCATCCCAGCCTCCTGGGTTTTGGTGCCTTCCCATTGGCGCCTTCCCACGTCTCCCAGAATAAGCTCGCATCAGTATATCTGTCTTGCTTATAATCTGGGAGCAGCCAGTGTGTGACCAGAGCACAGCAGCTGAGGCACATGGTCATTTATGCCCCTTGTAATTAGAGGTCTGCAAGATGCATTCTCATGGATGCCAGTCGTGTTATTTATATTTTTGTGCTGAAATAATAGTCCTACAGATTACGAGTCTCATATTTTTTCTGAGATTTGAATATGAATTAAAGAAATGATTATTATTATTTTTTTTTTTTTTGAGTTGGAGTCTCACTCTTGTCGCCCAGGCCGGAGTGCAGCGGCATGCTCATGGCTACCGCAGCCTCGACCTGCTGGGCTTAGGTGATCCTTCTGCCTCAGCCTTCCAAGTAGCTGGAACTACAGTCGCACACCACGACGCCCAGTTAGTTTTTTTTTTGTGTGTGTGATTTATTCTAGAGACTAGTTCTCACCAAGTTGGCGAGGCTGGTCTCGAACCCCTGGGCTCAGACGTTCCTCTCACCTTGACCTCCCAAAGTGCTGGAATTACGGGCTGAGCTACCGCGCCCAGCAAGAAATGATTCTTAAAAAATAGTTAACTTATCTGTGTTATCAATGCTTTTCAGAGAGGTAGAATAGGGATAAACTTTGACTACTAGTCATTCTTCCTGCCTCGAATTATTTGTATTTTTTTACAGTTTCTTTGTTAACTGATTCTCAAACTGCAATCATTGGCATATAACCTTCATAATTTTTGCATATTCATTTACCAATTTCGTGGACTGTAAATACATTTTTAATATCAACTCACATTTTCTTTAGCATCTTTCTTTTTTGTTGAGGAGGGGTGGGGACAGGGTCTTGCTCTGTTGCCCAGGCTGGAATACGGTGGCACAATCATGGTTCACTGCAGCTTTGACCTTCCTGGGCTCAAGAGATCCTCCTGCCTTAGCCTTGCATGTAACTGGCACTATGAGTACACACCACCATGCCCAGCTAATTTTTATTACTTTTTGTAGAGATGTGGTCTTGCTATGTTGCTCAGCCTGGTCTTGAACTTCTTGCCTCAAGCAGTCCTCCACACTCAGCCAACCTCCCAAAGCACTGGGATTACAGGCATGAGCCACTCACCCAGCCATCCTTAGCATTTTTCTAAGCAATAATGTGTGTGGAATAGTAGACTAGATCATTTTTTCCCAGTAAATATTAAAACAAGTTATTAGCTCTTCAAAAATTTTAAAATGTACAACTATGTGACAGTTAAATTAATTTCACTTATCACTAGTGATATGCATACTTTTTTGGAAAAAAAAATGCTTTTAGACACACAATTTTTACTGCTTACCCCAAGTATATTATTTTATTTTATTTATTTTTTGAGTTGGGATTTCACTCTGTCACCCATGCTGGAGTGCAGTGGTATCATCATAGGTCACCGCAGCCTCAACCTCCTGGGCTCAGGTGATCTTTCTGCCTCAGCCTACCAAGTAGGTTGGACTACAGGCATATACCACCACACCTACTAATTTTTGGAAGAGACAAGGTCTCACTCACTGCATTGCCTAGGCTGGTCTTGAACTCATAGGCCCAAGCAATCTTCTCACCTTGACTTCCTGAAGTGCTGAGATTACAGGCGTGAGCCACTGTGCCCCAAGTACATAATTTTCAAAAGGTTAAATTTTTTAATTTTTACAGGGCTGTAGGAGTATATGAGCTTAAGTTAGTGCTTGACTAGGTCCTTAACCGGATTTTAAATGACTTCATTAAAAAACGTCTTTCATCTTGAAGAAAAGTCCAGGCCAGTTAGAAAAAAAGCTATATAATTGTAGAAAGTAGAATACATTAAGACATCTAGACATGTATTTTACTATCAATTACTAGTTAGATCCCATTTATTTTGTTACTTTGGTTTTAGGGATTAATGTCACATGGACATTGCTTAAATGATGAGAATAATTAATAAACTACATTTAAAAAGCTGCTTTTCTTTAATGGTAATACTGTGTGTGTTTGTGTGCATGCCATATATATGTATGTATACATACACATGTGAACGCAAGCTTAGGTAACAGCTTTTTTAAACAGTTTATACATTCTATCACTTAGGAAATTGAACTTCGGAAACATAGCTAATTGGTTTTAGATCTAATTTTTTAATAATAGAAATTGATTATTTTTTAGTATTCACAAAGTATTTTAGAGATGCAGTTAAAAATGTATTTTAGTTCACAGAGAATAGAAGGTTATTATATGAAGGTAAAAATTGCAAAAATATTCTTTCAACAGGAAAATAATGAAACTGGCTTAGAGAATGTCATAAACAAAGTGGCCATATTTAAGTAAGTACTTAATATTTATGCTTATTCTTGATCTTTGTTCTTGTACTTTGGATACTTTGTAGCAGCTTTGAAGTTCTTGCCTGAACTCCCAAGAATAATAATGGAGTATAGGGCAACCCCTCAGGTACCCTCCCACTCTGGGAGCTTTTCTGTCCTCTCAATAAATCCTGCTTAAAAAAAAAAAAAAAGAAGGCTGGGCTAGGTGGCTCAGCCTGTAATCCCAGCGCTTTGGAAGGTCGAGGTGAGTGGATTGCCTGAGCTCATGGGTTTGAGACCAACCTGGGCAACTTGGCGAGACCATATTTCTACAATAAATCAAAAATTAGCTGGGCGTGGTAGCACATGCCGGAAGTTCCATCTACTTGGGAGGCTGAGGCGGAAGGATCACTGTAGCCCAGCAGGTCGAGGCTGCAGTGGCCGGGAGTGGCCACTGCACTCCAGTCTGGGTGACAGAGTGAGACTCCAACTCAAAAAAAAAAAAAGAATGGAGTATAGATTATAAGGGGTGAGAATGAGGCGCACATAGTAAGCACTTAGTACCTGCTAATTGAAGAAGTAAGTGTTTTTGGCTGGTGAATAAGAAATATATATTTATGATATTAGGTAATTTAGATAGTTAGTACACAATAAAGCTTTCTGATAGTCCCTTTTCCATTAATTTGAAGACATGGCTTCATATACTCTATAAAATTTTATTTTATGCTAATTTGAGCTTTTTCTCTAGTAGAGTTAAACAGTATTTAACAATTCTTTCATTCCTTGAGGTATATAAAATGAAAATACAATTTTAATTGTATTCTTAAAATTTGAACAATGATACTGAATTTTTACTTGTTATAGTATTGTCTTTATAGATAAATTATTACTTTCAAATAACTTAAAATATGTAGTTTTTCTTATGCTCTTATAATATTTAGTGAAAAATATTTGACTTTAAGAATTGAATAGAAACCAAAAGCTATTTCTTGTTCAGAATAAATATGGTATACTCGCCTTGATGATTTTCCTTATATTATTATATAGAGGATTCACCACCATATTTTCATTTGCAACTTGCTAAGGCTATGATGTCTTCCTACCATTTGACCTTAAACATTGCCGTGTACTTTAGCTGAACAGGCAACCTTTAGGCTTCATGGACTACAAAAGAAGCCTTAGGGATTTAAGTAGGGCATGGAATCAGGGCTAGATAATAAACTATCCTAAATTTATTTGAGTTTTATCATTATAAAACAATTTAGCTGTTACCAAGATTTTGTGTTCAGAATATAACTTTTAAGCTTTACTATTAGGATGAAATTTGTCATTCAGTTTAAGAAAGCTAAATTAGATACAACTGCGGGGGTTTTTTTGGTCTATTTTGACTTAATTTTTAGGTTTTCATTTTGTCTATATTCTGTATTTCAAAAACACTGATATTTATCTTGTATTTTCCATCTATTTAGGAAACCAGGTGTATCAGGCCATGGAGTTTATGAATTGAGAGATGAATCATTGAAAGATTTTAATATGTACTTTTATCATTACTCCAAAACACAGCATAGCAAGGTAGAAAAAAGTATCCTTTTCAGTAAATGAACCTAATGTGCCTTATGTTTTCTAACTCCACAGAAAATTTCTTTTTCTGTAGTTTCGTGCTGGTTCTCATTAATAAAGGTCATTATCTTACCCAAGAAATGAAAATTGGATCAATACTGTTATTTAGTATATAGGCAATATTCAGGTTTTCGTGATTATACCAAAAATGTTCTTTATAGCTGTCTTAGAGGGTAGGGAGAGGAGTCTATAAAGCATTATGTATTCGTGACCCGCCTGGGCAACTTGGCAAGACCTCATCTCTACAATAAATCAAAAAATTAGCCAGGCGTGGTAGTGTGCGCCTGTAGTTCCAGCTACTTGGAAGGCTGAGGTGGAAGGATCACCGGAGCCCAGCAGGTCGAGGCTGCGGTGGCCGGGAGCGGCCACTGCACTCCAGTCTGGGCGACAGAGTGAGACTCCAACTCAAAAAAAAAAAAAAAAAAAAAGACATTATGTATTTCATGATCACACACTTCATTTAATTGCCATGTTTCTACAGTCTCCTTTAGTTCAGAGAATAATACTTTTGCCTTTTTTGTCTTTCATAACTGACTGTAGAGTTCAGGCTAGTTCTCTTTTAGAATATTCTGCTTTCTGTATTTGGATGCATTCTCATAATTAGATTCAAGTGAAACATTTTTTGGCAAGAACACTGTATAAGTGATATATTGTATTACACCGGTAGGTACACAATGTCTTTTTGTCCCATGAAGAATGTTGTTAGTTAAGGTGATTTCTGGCTTTGTCCTTAAAAAGTGAACATTTTGTAGCCCATAACATAGTACCCTATACATAATAGGCACTAGGTAAATGTTTTTGACTGAAAAGAATGGGGACTAAGTTCTTGATGAGGAATATTCCTCATCTATTTTGCAGTGGCTTTCCCTAGGGCAGTCCATTTCTTTCTAGAACAAGGTAGCATTTTGAATACTTGTTTCAGAATGTAAAGTATTTTAATAGATGGTTGAGTCTTTCTTGCCTGCTCTAAAGTAATCCATATGTCTCGTACTTTCAAAGCAGTGTATTTAATGATAGATTTTTTTTTTATAGGCCGAACATATGCAGAAGAAAAGGAGAAAGCAAGAAAACAAAGATGAAGGTAAAAAGTGAGATTCTGAATTGACTCATTTTTACTATTTTTTTGTGATTTTTTAATCAGCAGAGCATATAGTGTTTTTGTTTTTGTTGGTTTTAGAGTGTGGGGCAACTAAAAGAAATGCAAAGAGCCTTTTGCTTCTTGGTAATATTAGATGTGGTCTACAGCGGTGGTGAGAGAATCTTAAATTAATAGTAAATATAGTTTATTTTGGGTACTTACATTACACTTGACATTGATATTTTCAGTACTTTAAAGGTAGCAAAAACATCACTCGTTTTGTATGTAATCTATTATTATTTGACATTTGCAATTTAGTATGTAGGATAAACCAAATAAAAATGTATCTGTTTTTGTTCTTTCTCTGTACATCCCCCATAGCATTGCCACCACCATCACCTCCTGAATTCTGCCCTGCTTTCAGTAAAGTGATTAACCTTCTCAACTGTGATATCATGATATACATTCTCAGGACCATATTTGAGCGGGCAACAGACACAGATTCTAACTTGTGGACCGAAGGGATGCTCCAAATGGTATGTTTACCTGAAGTATTACTGTACGTCAAATCCTAGAGTTCGAAAATTTCTGGTTTAACTTCAGTTGGAACCACATCTAGAGCACCTGAGACCTAGAGGTCATTAAAAATAGCTTACATGTGGCATGAAGCTTCTTACTGATACATTCTCATGTTTTTAGCATCCTTAGTCTCAGGAACATTTTTTTTTTTTTTTTAGTTGGCATCTCTGTCACACAGGCTGGAGAGCAGTGGCACGATCACGGCCACCGCAGCCTCGACCTGCTGGGCTCAGGCAGTCCTTCTGCCTCACCCTCCAGAGTAGCTGAGACTAGAGGTGTGTGCCACCATGCCCACACCTCTTGGTTTATTGTAGAGACTAGGTCTCATCATATTGCCCAGGCTGGTCTCGAACTTCTGGGCTCAAGCAGTCCTCTTGCCTCCATCTCCCAAAGTGCTGGGATTACAGGCATGAGCCATCATGCCTGGCCAAGAGTAGTTTTTGTTTAATAAAACCCACGAAAACAAACAAAAAAAGATTTACTCATGCTAATATGCTGGTGTGCCATTATTGCATCATGACTTTTTTTTTTTTGAGTCAGGGTCTCACTCTGGCATCCAGGCTGGAGTGCATTAATGTGATCATGGTACAGTGCAGCCTCTACTTTCTGGGCTCAGACTATCTTCCCATCTCAGAATATTCTGCCTCAGCCACCCAGGTAACTACGACAGGCATGTACCACTATGCCTGACTAATTTTTGAATTTTTGTAGAGAAGAGGTCTCGCTATGTTGCCTAGACTCGTCTCGAACTCCTGGGCTTAAGCAAAATCCTCTTGCCTCAGCAAAATCCTCTTGCCTCAGCTTCCCAAGTGTTAGGATTATAGGCGTGAACCACCATGCCCAATTTTTTATATTTTAACTTTTACTTGCGTTATAAGAGGACATATAATAAAGATTTGAAGACAGTTCTAGGCTTAAGTCTTGGGTTTTCCATTTTCTTTCTTTTTTTTTTTTTTTGAATTGGAGTCTCACTCAGTCCTCCAGACTGGAGTGCAGTAGTCGCTCCCGGCCACTGCAGCCTCGACCTACTGGGCTCTGGCAATCCTTCCGCCTCAGCTTTCCAAGTAGCTGGAACTACAGGCGCGCAATACCACGCCGGCTATTTTTTTTGTTTTATTGTAGAGATGAGGTCTCGCCAAGTTGCCCAGGCAATTCACTCACCTCAGCTTCCCAAAGCACAGGATTACAGGCTGAGCCACCGAGCCCGGCCATTTTCTGTTTAGAAGCAAATAATTTCCTCATTAATAAAATGGGTATCATTATACATAGAGTTTTTAGGAGAATTAATTCCAGTGGAAGCAACTATCTTTTCTTTTTCTTTCTTTTTTTTTTTTTGAGTCGGAGTCTCACTCTGTCACCCAAACGAGTGCAGTGGCTGCTCCTGGCCACCGCAGCCTCCACCTGCTGGGCTCCGGCGATCCTTCCACCTCAGCCTTCCAAGTAGCTGGAATTACAGGCATGCGCTACCACGCCCGGCTGATTTTTTGATTTATTGTAGAGATGAGGTCTCGCTGCCCAGGCGGGTCTTGAACCCGCAGGCTCAGGCGGTCCACTCACCTCAGCCTCCCAAAGGCGCGGGATTACAGGCTGAGCCACCGAGCCCGGCTGCTATCTTTTCTTGATACTCTTACAGATAAATTACTTAATCATGCAACCTTGTGGTGGCTGTAACTGGATATTTACTTAGACCTGCCTAACTAAATTTTCTTTTTTCCTTGGGTATTGTTGATCTGCAGGTTAGGCTCTAAATGCTGTCATACTGTATGTATATCTCAATTTTGTTATAATACTGGGAAATACATATAGTATTAAATTTTAAATCATAGAGCTATATTTGAAGTCAAGTTAAAATTTTTCTTCCTCTATCTCAGTGTGCTACATAGGACATAAATGCTGTTAAAGTTTCATATATTTTAGAAATCATTCCATATTAGTGCACATAGATCTACCTCATTCTTTTTGTGTTTTGGAGGGGTTTTTTGAGTATCATTGGCTCATTTATTCTACTAAAGAAAAATTAGAAAATGTTAAGTGTTAAATTTTAAACATTTTATGTTGAAAAAAGTATAAGCCTATTGAAGTTCAAACAATATAAAACAAATAGCCATGTATTTTTACCTTAGATTCATAATTATTAACATTGGCACATTTTCAAACATCATGACCTTTTGCCCCTAAATATTGTATATATCTTATAGGTACAATGGTATTGTTTTATATAACTACAAAACAATGATTAAACTAAAACATTGATATTAATACAGTATAATTAACACACAGTTTATAGTCAAACTTTTCTAATTATTTCAATACTTTTTTTAACATTTGACAGCTTCCAATGTATGATCACATATTGCATTTAATTTACACATCTCTTTGATCTTTTAAAATCTGAAAGTTATTCAGATTTTCTTTTTCATTCACAATATTGAGATTTTTGAAAAATACAGGGGGGTGCAATTGGCATTTGAGGGAAACTGCTGGGGGAGGGAGGGGTACCTGCATAATCAACGTTTGTATACCTAACCCTGAATTGTACCCCACATCTTTAAAATAAAATTTTAAAAAAGCAGAAGAAAAAGAAGCCAGGCACGGTGACTTTTTATTGCATTTTCTTTTGTTTTTTTACCTGGCATGTTGCTTATTTTTATATCTCTAGTTAAAATATATTTACCTCAAGAATCACAGTTTTAAAGATCTTTTATTTTCTTCCTTCAGGCATTTCATATTCTGGCATTGGGTTTACTAGAAGAGAAGCAACAACTTCAAAAAGCTCCTGAAGAAGAAGTAACATTTGACTTTTACCATAAGGCTTCAAGTATGTTTGAGTATCACTTTTCAACACAATTCTAGCCAAGTGCCAATTTGTAATTGAAAGCTTAGATCTTAAAAAGTTTAAATTTGTCAGTACTGAAAGTTTAGATTTTACAGAATTTTAATCTGTTAGTCCTTAAAACATAGAAAACCCTGAATGGTCATCCTATTTTTCACCTATTAAAGTGGCAAAAATTTTAGTAAGATATGGATCTGGCAAAGGTATTGGGAAACAGGCACTTTTGACCACACTTGTGATGTAAAAGCAAATTGGTATAACATTTTTGGAGGTCAATATGAAAGTATCTATCAAAAATGTAAAGGTACAGATATAATACTAGGAATTAGTATGACCAATAATACTCCTCTAAGTATGCAAAAATATTTGCACAAGGATGTTCTCTTTAGTGTTCTTTGTTATAGCAAAGGCCTAAAATCAATATGAACATCAATTAATAGACTAGTTAAAACATTATAGTATATCTGTACAATGGAATAAAGCAGCTATCAAGAATGAGGTAGATTCAAGCCCAAATTGGGGTTATTCTATAAAACGCTGACTTTTATTTTTCTTTCTTTTTCTGAGTTGGAGTGTCACCCAGGCTGGAGTGCAGTAGCATGCTGACGGCTACCGCAGCCTCGACCTACTGGGCTCAGGCAATCCTTCCACCTCAGTCTTCCAAGTATCTGGAACTACAGACATGCGCCACCAAACCTGGCTTATTTTTGATTTATTGTAGAGATGAGGTCTCACCAAGTTGCCTGGGCTAGTCTTAAACCCTCAGGCTCAAGCACCCCTCTCACCTTGACCTCCCAAAGTGCTGGGATTGCAGACGAGTCACCACACCCGACCTGTTAATGTATTTTTTAGTTCCCTTCTGTAATTTTTTTACTACATGACTCCTCCCCACTTTTTTTGTGGAGTTGCATGCATTGGTGGCTTCTTACTTATATTCCTTATCTCAGTACTACCAAATATTTGCTGCTACATCAACCATAGCTCTCACATGACCCATCTGTGAAAAATGATCTTTCTGAATTGAAAATGATTATCGACATTTGAGTATTACCATGTTCATTTTGCATTGTTTTCAACTTGGAAGAAAAGGATAGGTTTAAATTAAATTTCTATTAAATACTACCTAGTTAAGATAATTTTTCAAATCACATTCCAGGTATATTAATTATAAAACCAATAGCTGGGAGAAAAGCATCCTATTTTCTATTTATATACTGTATTTTTTAGATCCATGAAGATATCATAAATCTAGTTTATAACATATCCCATTTCAATATTTTTAGCAGTTTTATTTCTCATTAAGCACTTTTGCTTAGATTTTGAGCTAAATATGAGAAAGGCCAGGGACAGATCATTAAGGGTAGCTTTTGCTGGGTAGTGCCAGTAAAAGATTACTTAAAGTAATTTTTTTCACATATCATTTTTTAATTTAGTTCTTAGTGCTTCCTATAATTGTAACTCAGTACTAGATGTAATTGCAGATTCTTCCATTGAAAAGTTAATGTAGTTAAGGGATTGAGTAGCAAACCTTGTTTATCAATGTGAATAACATTAACTAAAAATTGTAATAGTTATGAAGATACAGTTGGCCCTCTTGTGGGTTCTATGTCTGGGGATTCAGCCAACCTTGGAATGAAAATATTTGGGGAAAATAAAGAAGATGGATGGTTGCATCTGTACTGAACATGTACAGACTTTTTTTCTTATCATTATTCCCTAAACAATACTGTGTAGCAACTATTTACATAGCATTTACATTGTATTAGATGTTCCAAGTAATCTAGAGATTACTTAAAGTATACAGACGGATATACATAGATTATATGCAAATACTATACCATTTTGTATATAGGACTTGAACAGCCATGGATTTTGGTGTGTACAGGGGTCCTGGAACCAATCCCCCTGAGGATACTGAAGGATGACTGTATATATTTATTTATGATGTGTAACTTTGTATTTTAAAAAAGGATTGGGAAGTTCAGCCATGAATGCTCAGAATATACAAATGCTTTTGGAAAAACTCAAAGGAATTCCCCAGTTAGAAGGCCAGAAGGACATGATAACATGGATACTTCAGGTAAACTAAAAAAGGAAAATCACATATCCTGGTTTAAATATTTAAGATTTGGCAAGGCTCAGTGGCTCAGCCTGTAATCCCAGCACTTTGGGAGGCCGAGGCAAGTGGATTGCCTGAGCCCGTGGGCTTGAGATCAACCTGGGCAACTCGGCGAGACCTCATCTCTACAATAAGTAAAAAAAAAAAAATTAGCTGGGCATGGTAGCGTGTGCCTGTAGTTCTGGTTACTTGGAAGACTGAGGCAGAAGGATGCCAGAGCCCAGCAGGTAGACACTGGTGGCTGCAAGTGTGCCACTGCACTCCAGCCTGGGCAACAGAGTGAGACTCCAACTCAAAAATAAATAAATAAATAAATATTTGAGAATCATCTAGCTGGGCTCGGTGGCTCAGCCTATAATCCTGTGCCTTGGGAGGCTGAGGTGAGTGAATTGCCTGATTCCGCGGGTTCGAGACCCGCCTGGGCAACTTGGCGAGACCTCATCTCTACAATAAATCAAAAAATTAACCGGGCGTGGTAGCATGCGCCTGTCGTTCCAGCTACTTGAAAGGCTGAGGCAGAAGGATCGCTGGAGCCCAGCAGGTCGAGGTTGTGGTGGCCGGTAGCGGCCACTGCACTCCAGTCTGGGCAACAGAGTGAGATTCCAACTCAAAAAAAAAGAAAAATGAATGATCTGCTTGTTTCTAAAATTAAACCACTATATTCTTCTATTTTCAAGTGATTTACTACTGATTTTTATGATTACTCATTTTTCGTATTAGTTACTTTTCCTATGTTTTTGTGGAGTTTTAAAAAAATAAGATTTACTCGTGTCATTATTTAGTCAACATGGACTGAATACCTACTGTGTGCCAAGTTCATTTCTAAACTCTAAACGAGACAGACAAGATTCTTGCTATCATGGAGTATGTACTCTAGTTGAGGTACAGGCATTAAGTAAACAAGAAAGTATCAGAGCAATTCATTAGATGAGTAGAGGGTTACTTTGGGTAGTTTCAGAAGGCCTTCCTCAGAAGATGACAGTGGAACTAAGACCTGAATAACATGGAGTCAGTCTTACAAGAACCTGGAAGAGCACTCCAGGAAGAGGGAACAGCAGTGCAAGTTCTCTATGAGAACCAAAATGAAGGCCAGTATTACTGGAACATAATGGGAGTGGGAGTGAGAAGGAAAAATGGTAGGCAGTGAAGTCAGACGTGTAGCTGGGGGCCAGATCCTATAGTACCTTACAGGCTAGAATAAAGTGATAGATTTTGGTGGTGGTTTGGCCTGTAATCCCAGCACTTTGGGAGATTGAGACAAGAGTATTGCCTGAGCTCACGGCTTTGAGGCCAGCCTGGGCAACATGGAGAGACCACGTTGCTACAATAAATAAAAAAATTAGCTGAGCATGGTGGAACGTGCTTGTAGGTTCAGGCTGGGGTGGAAGGATCGCCTGAGCCCAGCAAGTCAAGGCTGCAGTGGCCATGAGCATGCCACTACACTCCAGCCTGGGTGACTGGAGTGAGACTCCCGAATCAAAAAGAAAAAGAGAAAAAGTGGTAGATTTTATTTTAATTAATTAATTGATTCATTTATTTATTTTTAGTTGATCTCACTCTGTTACCCAGGCTGGAGGGCAAGTGATACGATTACAGCTCACCACAGCTTTGACCTCCTGGGCTCAGGTCATCTCAGCCTCCTGAGTAGCTGGGACTACAGGCAAATGTCATCACACCTGGCTTATTTTAATTTTTTTGTGGAGATGAGATTTCACTGTGTTTTCCAAGCTGGTCTCAAACGCCTGGCTTAAGCAGCTCCTCCCACCATAGCCTCCCAAAGTGCTGGGATTACAGGCATGAGCTATCACGTCTGGCCCTAAGTGTTATTTTTAAGGATTGAAGGATTTTACATAACATAATCTAATCTATATTTGTACAAGATCAGTTTGGCTACTGAGGAGTAAGTGGATTGCGGGAGGCAGGCATCAAAGCAGGGAAACTGTTGGACACTAGTACAGTAATCTTGGTGAGAAATAAGTATGCCCTACCTAAGATACAGATGGTGAGAAGCTGGACTGATTAAGGCGTATGTTGAAGGTAGAATCTATAATACTTGCTGATAGCTTTGATGGAAGGAATGAGGAAAATCAAGGAGTCAAACATGCTCCTGGATTTGGTGCTTGAGCTGCTGGGTAGATGGCAGTGCTTTCAGGTAGGAGTGAATAAATAAGGCAGCAAGAGAGAGGCCAGGAATGTTACTTTAATGGAAAACCCACTACATGGAAACATGAAGCCAGGGCTATAGAACTTCTGCTCTCATTGTATTCATTAAAATATTCTGATATTTTCAGCTAGATATTGTTTTGATAATTAGAATGAGTAGAGTGGTTGTTTTTTACACTTATCTGTTGGAAATCTTTGTGCTTAATTGTATTTCAAGAGGTCAGCCCTTTTTACTACTTAATTAGAAACACTCCTTAAGTGAGCTTAATGCGATAGGGTATTGTAACTATAAGATAATTATGTTAATTAAGATTTTTCTTGAAGTAGATTACATGAATATTTAGTATGTGTGTTACATTAACCAATGTAATTATTTTAGTAGTATATATTGGGTTGATGCATGAGTATGTAGTGTTTTTCACTTGCCGATGGAATGCAAATGTTGTGCAGTGGTTGACTGGTCACAGTTCATCACATTTGTCAGTTCTCGGGTTGACTGATGGGGATCATCTCAGATTAAAGCATTTAGGTCTTCATCAAAGCCCAATAATCTTCCTAAACAGGGAGCATCACTCAGGTCAAAGTGGCCCTCTTTGAAACGATGAAACCATTTTCTTTCCATTTTTTTCCCCAATGGCATTCTCCTCATACATAGCACAAATGTTTCAAGCTGCCTCTGCTGCCTTTACTCCTCTGTTAAACTCAGAAGAATTTATCAGAAGTGTTTGTTTTTTTCCACTTGACACTCCATCTTCTTTAGCCCATAAATGGCACTAACTTTTCAAATCTGCTAAATGCAAGGCATAATCACAAGCACAGCATTGTCATTCCAAGAGACAAATGATAAACTCCCAACACTGCAGTGTCGCTGTGCCAAAAACAAATGCTACGAACTTATACATCAACCTAATAAAATTAAAACAAACAAAAGAGGTAGATAACTGTTACAAAAGTAACTTGAACTGTCATTTAGTCCTTGATTTTTTAATTTTTTGTTTAAAGAGAAGAACTCTTTCTCTTGCCCAAGTTGAAGTGCAGTGGTATGATCATAGCTTCTTGTAACCTCAGACTCTTGGGCTCAGATGATCCTCCTGCCTCAGCCTCTAGAGTAGCTGGGACTACGGGAACATGCCACCATGCCTAGCTAATTTTTTTTTTTTTTTTTTTTTTTGCAGAAACAGAGTCTTATTATGTTGTCCAGGCTGATCTCTAACTCCTGGCCTCAAGCTGTCCTCCTGCCAAGGTCTCCCAAAGTGTTGGGATTATATTCTGAGCCAGTACACCCAGTCTAGTCCTTTATTAAGAAAGTAAATAGAGCTGTGATTTAGTCCATTCACATCCTATAGTGCTATAAATTAGAGACCTATTCCTGAAAATGTATTTTCTGTTAGTATACCAAAGTTTATTACCAAAATACAGGAAAAGCACAAGCATGTGGTCTTACAGAATAAAGCCATGTTATAAGTGTTCCTTGCGAAAGGCTTTTTCTCATAAGACCAAGACTCCTTCAAAATGTAAATAAGTTTTATGAATGTATTGCTGAAATACTGACATGTATTAATAAGAATGAAGTATATCGATAAACTGTTGTGGAAATGTCTCTAAACATAAATGATTACGTGAAAAAAAGAGGTATGAAACAGTATACATAGTAGAATCTCTTCTTATGAAATTAGTTGTAAATAGTAAATGTATATACTTTGATAATTTTTTCCTAAAGAAAGTATGGGTAATCTTTGTTTTAGTTGTTGCTTTTGGAAAGAGGGATTGCAATCAGGGAATGGATGATTTCACTTTTTATTTTGTATCTTTGTCATTATGTGTACATGCACTAAAAATATTATTGTAAATTAAAAAAAATTCTTCCTGGCAACTCTCTAAAGGCATACAGTGGCATGCTCACAACTAATGTACTACTGGTGGACCACTCCTCAGCTGAATTCCTCATGGACCAGGGGAGGTGTTTGTCACAGTCAGGGTCACACTTTAAAAGATGACATATTGAAATAATTTAAGTCAAAAGCTAATGAAGAAATTAGATTAGTGATTTTTTGTGTGTGTTCCTGGTTAGTCTAATCAAATCTTTTAACATTTTATCTGTTTTTTTCCTCAGATGTTTGACACAGTGAAGCGATTGAGAGAAAAATCTTGTTTAATTGTAGCAACCACATCAGGATCAGAGTCTATTAAGAATGATGAGGTAATAAAAGTATAATAATGGTGACATTCTTCTCTGTCTTTGAACTTTACTGGGAGGTAAAGCTGCTTCTTTTTATTAGGTAGAACCTGCTTATTGTAAAGTATATGAGATCTGTCCATTTTTCATTCATTATACTTTTATATTGCAGGGATTAATGGTGCTTGACAATTATTTAGTACAGTATGTGTATTTTACAAAAGCAGAGTACATTAGCCTATAGTGGAGCTCTACTAGAAATACCATATTAAAATTTTTTTTTTTTTTTTTTGAGTTGGAATCTCACTCTGTTGCCCAGGCTGGAGTGCAGTGGCACAGTCATGGCTACCAGCAGCCTTGACCTGCTGGGCTCAGGTGATCTTTCCACCTCAGCCGTCCAAGTAGCTGGGACTGCAGGCATGCTCCACCATGCCTGGCTAATTTTTTTATTTATTGTAGAGACAAGGTCTCACCAAGTTGGCCAGGCTGGTCTTGAACCCCTAGGCTCAGGCAGTCCTCTCGCCTCCACCTCCCAAAGTGCTGGGATTACAGGCATGAGCTACCACACCTGGCATTAGTTTTTAAAATATTGTAAATGTCCAAAATTGGGATATGTCTCACAATCAATGCCTCCTCATAATTTAATCACCAGCATCTTTTTTTGTTTGTTTGTTTGCTTTGTCTTTTTGAGTCAGATTCTCACATTATGGCCTAGGCTGGAGTGCAGCCTTGACCCCCTAGGCTGAGGCTATCCTTCTGCTTCAACTTCCCAAGTAGCTGGTACTACAGGAGTGCACCACCATGCCCAACTAATTTTTTTATTTTTTTGTAGAGATAAGTTCTCACTATGTTGCCTAAGCTGACCTTAAACTCCTGAGCTCAAGCAATTCTCTCACCTTGACCTCCCAAAATACTGGGTATGCAGGCATGAGTCACTCTGCCCAACCAGCAACATTCTTTAATTAGAGAAATGTAAGATAATGATGCATTATACAGTAATATTTAGGTTATGAATTTTCATAGTTTGATTTGGTTAATAGTTAATTTGGTTTTGATGATCCTAATATTTAAATTATTAGAATATTATTTCTGGTTATTATCTGTACTTCCTAAAAGACTAACATATTGTACTTAAGTAGGAATAGAAAATTAAGAAGGCACCAGATACCTCTCAGCAATTTTGTTCAAGTTCTCAGTCTTAGCAGTACAATTAAGAATAGTTATCAGACATCATCAAATTGGTTTAAATTGATTAAATGTCAGTGACTGACTGATAAGTGATTTTAAAATTTCATTTTATCTAATTTTATTTCTTAATGTACCTTTTTTGAGTATACAAGGCAATTTATTGGATATTTAAGGTACTTGACTTTTCACATTAAATTATTGAAATAACCAAAGAAGCAATTAGTTATATTATGTAACGTAGCCTGTAATGCTAATTTCAAAACATTAAATTGAATCTAGGCTTTAATGGATAATCAAGTTTTTCAAAATCTTATTCTAAGCAGTTTTGCCAACTGAACAGTGTGTGTAAATTTTTAATAGTGGATTTTTCCCTAATTTTGTGGTTTCTTAATACCCAGATTGCTCATGATAAAGAAAAAGCAGAGCGCAAAAGAAAAGCTGAAGCTGCTAGACTACATCGCCAGAAGATCATGGCTCAGATGTCTGCCTTGCAGAAAAACTTCATTGAAACTCATAAACTCATGTATGACAATACATCAGAAATGCCTGGGAAAGAAGACTCCATTATGGAGGAAGAGAGGTAAAACAAAGCAGAACCAAAAATTAGCAGTTTTTGGTTTTTCAGTTTGAGGAGGAAAAACTAAATATTCACTTTAAACTGTGCATTTCTAAAATGTATTTTATGGTAAGAAGAATTCAACTATTTTTAAGCTGGGAAGGTCACTGTGAAGGCTCTAAAATATTTATTGAATAGACGTTTATATTGATAAATGATTCAAGGGTGCAATAAAGTTAAGAAGCTTTATGCACAAAAAGATGAAAGTGAAAGAACAAAAAGTAGAAATCAACTGCTGTTATTTTTATGTATAAGTACTTTTAGATACAAATTTATACATCAGTTCACATGTTCCACATTACTTTTATTCTGATAAACATAACTGCAGTTACTGCATATTGGAAACAAATTTTCCTTTTTTTCTTAAAGAGAGAGAAGACAATGCCTATAGCTACAGGCATGAATAGCATACTGGAATAGAAGTTAAGAAATCCGGTCTTCTGTGTTCTGACTGTAGTATGCTCTTAGAGAAGTCGGTTAGCCTTCTGAGCCATGCTTTGTGGCCTGTCACATAGATACAATGGGAGAGGAAGGAGGCAAAATAATGGTGCTTTGAAAGCCATTCCAAGAAATTAAAAATACTGAAAATATCCTCTTACACCCATTTTTAAAAACAAGCTTTCACTACTATTTAAGACAGTGTGTTGTAAGTACAACATGTATTGTAAAACTGTGCTTTTGCAATAATAGTAAGCATATTATAACCTATGTGATATGTCCATAATCCTAAAGCTGAGTATGCCAACAAGGACCATAAAAAGTAATGACTATATTGAAGATTAAATATAAAAAGGATGTGAAAACAAGCTTTCCTTGGCCAACTATAGTGTAATAAAATTAGAAACAAATAAAAATTTAAAAAACAAATGGAAGTCCCACCTCTAGATAGCATGTATTAACAATATACTATTTAAAAAGTAGTTAGAAACTACTGACAATAAAAGTAGAAAATATAAGCAAAACTGATTTCATTATTTATTTGTATTGCCTCATTGATCGATCATGTAATTTATGAATGTGTTCTCATTGAAAACAATTCAGGCCAGGCTCGGTGGGTCAGCATGTAATCCCAGCACTTTGAGAGGCCAAGGTGAGTGGATTGCCTGAGCCCGTGGGTTCAAGACCCGCCTGGGCAACTTGGCGAGACCTCATCTCTACAATAAATCAAAAAATGAGCTGGGCGTGGTAGCGTGTGCCTGTAGTTCCAGCTACTTGGAAGGCTGAGGCGGAAGGATCGCCGGAGCCCAGCAGGTTGAGGCTGCGGTGGCCGGGAGCGGCCACTGCACTCCAGTCTGGGCGACAGAGTGACACTCCAACTCAAAAAAAAAAAGAAAACAATTCAAATAAGGCAGTATGTCCCCTTTGACCGTCCTCTATATGCCTGCTCTTTCTTCACATATAACCATGATTATAAATTATTATTGTTCTAGACTTCTTTCTACACATCTATAAACATGTGTACGTGAAGACATAATGAAGTTCATTTCATGTTTTTAGTGTTTTACCATATATTTTGTTCTTCAACTTGCTTTCTCAATATCTTATAAATCTTTTCATGTTAGTACATATAGCTCTATACTATAGATTCTACATCATTTATGACTTCTGCATGGTCTTACATGGTATGAATATAAAATATTTATTTGATTTTGGACATTTAGGTAATTTCTAATTTTCCCTTATTGCAATTTGTTTGAATCTTTTTGGATGTTCCTCCTTGTGCAACTGTGTAAGAATTTTTCAAGGATAGAATACAATAAGTGAAAAGGCAGGGTCACAGTTTTAATAGACATGGTCACATTGCCCTCCAAAATGGTTTCATTAATTTCCAATCCTGACAGTGCCTAAGAGTGCCTATTTACTCATAGAAACAAAGAACTGAGTACCACATGTTCTCACTCATAAATGGACTTTGAACAATTATCATAATATTATAAGAAAGGGATTGGCAGTAGGAAACTGCTGGGGAGGGGCTGAATTGGCAGAAGTGGGAAACTGTCAGGGGAGGTGGGGCACACCTCATCAACAAGGGATCTGCACAATGAACATTTGTATACCCAGCCCTGAGTTGTATCCCACATTTTTAAAATTTAAAATTAAAAAATAAAAAAAAACAGCAACAACAAATAAAAGGAGTGCCTATTTACTTTATTCTTACCAATACTTAGCTATTGGCCAGGTGTGGTGGCTTACACCTATAATCCCAGCACTTTGGGAGGCTGAGGTGAGAGGATTGCCTGAGCCTACAGGTTCGAGACCAGCCTGGGCCACTTGGTGAGACCTCATCTCTACAATTAAAAAGAGAGAGAAAAAAAATACTTAGCTATTATCAGTACTTATTTTATCTTATCAGAATTACAAATTTGTACCAATCTGACTAAATTCCCGGACAACTAGTTAGTACTAGTTTGTGCTACCCCTCCCTCCAGCAGTGTCCAGCGACTGATGATCCCTCCCTTGTGCTAATGTGATTAATGTTCAGGTTCGCTTATGAGTGAGAACATGTGGTATTCAGTTCTTTGTTTCTGTGATAGATAACGAAGTATGATGGTCTCCAGCTCCATGCAATTTGATGTGAAGTTCATTTTTTTTTCTTCTTTATGGCTGCATAATACTCTATCGTGTATATGTACCATATTTTTCTTATCTAGTCTACTTTCAATGGACAGTAGGGTTGGTTTTTGTTATTGTGAATAGTGAGGCTATAAACATGCGTTTGTCTTTTTTGTAGATTGACATATGTTCCTCCAGTTATATTCCCAGGAGAGGGATTGCTGAATCTTATAGAAGGTCAATTTCTAGTTCTTTTAGGAATCGCCATACTGCTTTCCATAGAGGTTGAACTGGCTTGCACTCCCAACAACAGTGTAGAAACATTCCCTTTTCTTCGCACCCATGCCAGTATCTATTGTTTTTTAATTTATTAATGATGGCCTCCTTACTGGAGTTAGGTGGTATCTCATTGCAGTTTTGATTTACATTTCTCTGATTAGCGAGGCTGAGCATTTTTTAATGTATCTGTTGACTGCTTATAGATCTTTTTTGAAAAGTGTCTATTGGTGTTCTTTGCCCACTTTTTAATAGGCTTGTTTTTTTTTCCTTTCAGCTTGTTTGATTTCCTTATAGATCCTGGATGTTGGGCCTTTGTCAGATACATAATTAGCAAATATTTTTTCCCATTTTATGGGTTATCTCCCCACTCTCTTGATGGTTTTTTGCTGTGCAAAAGCTTTTCAGTTTGATGAGGCCCCACTTGTCTTAGTTTTTAATGGCTTTCGCTTTTGGGGATTTGGTCAAGAATTGGTTGTCTACTCTGATGTCTATAAGAATGTTTCCTACATTTTCTTCTAGGGTTCTTATAGTTTGAGGTTTTATGTTCAGGTCTTTGATTCATTTAGCATTGATTTTTGTATATGGTGATGGGTAGGGGTCCAGTTTCATTCTTCTGCATGTGGTCAGCCAGTTTTCCTAGCACCATTTGCTAAATATGGTCTCCTTTCCCCAGTTGTTGTTATTGGTGGCTTTGTCAAAGATGAGTTGGTTTAGCAATCAAGTTTTTGCTTCTGGAATCTCTGTCCTGTTCCATTGGTTTGTATGCCTATTCTTGTACCAACACCAGGCTGTTTTGGCTACTGTATCATTGTAGTAAAGTTTGAAGTCTGGAAATGTGATATGTCCCACTTTGTTCTTTTGCTGAGGATTGTTTTGGCTATTCGTTATCTTTTTCGTTTCCATATGATTTTTTGTTTTGTTTCCAGGTCTGAGAAAAATTATGTTGGTAAGTTGATGGGTAATGCATTGAATCTCTAGATTGCCTTGGGTAGAATGGACATTTTGACAATATTGATTCTTTCAATCCATGAGCATGGAATATTTTTCCATTTGTGTCATCCTTGATTTCTTTGAGCAGCGTTTTATAGTTCTCATTGTAAAGATCTTTCACTTGTTCAAGAAAGCTTTCTCTATCCCAAAATCTCAAATATATTCTGTTTTGTTTTGTTTTGTTCAAGAGACAGGATCTCACTCTGTAACCTTGACTGAAGTACAATGGCATGATCATATCTCACTTCAGACTCCAACTTCTGGGCTCAAGAGTTCCTCCTACCTCTGCCTTCCAAGTATCTGGGATTACAGGCACACACCACCTTAGCTGTCTAATTTTTTTATTTTTTTGTAGAGACAGAGTCTTGCTATGTTGTTGGAGTACAGTGGCTATTCACAGGCATGAGTATAGTGCACTATAGCCTTGAACTCCTACACTCAAACAATCCTCCTGTTTCAGCCTCCTGAGTAGTTAGGACAACAGGCATATGCCACCATTCCTAGCCAAAATTGTAATTACATAGTTATATTAATATGTTTTCCTTTTAAAAATTGAATGTTAGAGATAAAGCTAAAGTTCCATTTGAGCATCAACCCAAATCCTGGACTTCTTTCTGCTCTTTCTCAGAGGTTCTCTGGTTGTAAGTTTTATGGATATCTTGCCAGAATTTTTACATACAAATGCATATAACCACAGAAATTTTATAGTGTCCAACTGGGCACAGTGGCTCATACCTGAAATCCCAGCACTTTGGGAAGCTGAGGCAAGAGGATCACTTGAGCCTAGGGGTTTGAAACCAGCCTAGGCAACATACTAAGACCTGTACAAAAGTTGAAACATTAACCAGGTGTGGTGGTACATGCTTGTAGTCCCAGCTACTCAGGAGGCTTAGGCAGAAGGATGGACCGAGCCCAGGAGATCAAGAATGTGGTAAGCCATGATCTTGTTACTGCATTCCAGCCTGGGCAACAGAGTGAGACCTCAACTCACACAAAAAAAAGAAAATGTATAGTGTCATTCAGACTTTCAACCTTTTCTTTTTATTTGTATTAATGGTATTATGTGTATATCATTCCATAACTTCCCATTTTTTACTTAATAGTATGTCTTGAAAAATCTATATATGTTCTTACATATAAAATGAGTTCAGTGTTTCTCAATCTTGACATTTGGGCAGCAATTCTGTTTCTGAAAGACTGTTCCATGAATTGTGAGATATTTAGCATCTCATGCCCATGAGTACCTTATGATAATCAAAAAGTAAGCCTCTTACATATATTTATTACTAGATGCCTCCTAGAGGTGGTACCACACCTACTTGAGACCCACCTTTTAAAAACTACATAACGAAGCCTGGTGCAGTGGCTTACACCTGCAATCCCAGTACTTTGGGAGGTGGAGGCTAAAGGGTTGCCTGAACCTATGGGTTTGAGACCAGCTTGGGCAACATGGCAAGACCTCATCTCTACAAAAAATAAAAAAAATTAACTGGGCATGATGGCGCACACCTGTAGTTCCAGCTATTTGGAAGGCTGAAGTGGAAGGATCTCCTGAGCCCAGCAGGTCATGAGCATGCCACTGCTCAGCAGCCTGAGCAACAGAGTGAGGCTACAACTCAATAAATAAATAAATACATAAATAAATGAATACATGAATAAATAAATATTAAAACTACATAATGTTTATATTATATAAGTTCCTTTACATGATTGGTGTACATTTATTTCCAGTTGGTTGAATGGTGTACCATATTTCAGGGAGCTTCTTGCACAGAGGCAATCTTGCAGAGTAGTTCAGAGCATGGTCTGTGAGGCCAGATTCCCTGGGTTAAATCCTGGCTCTGCTACTTACTAGTGATGAGTCATTAGTTAAGTCTGTAGTTTCAGTTTATCTGAAAAATCCTACCTTGTAGGATTATTCTAAGGATTAAGTAAGTAAACATGTAAAATATTTGAGATAGTGCATGACTTCACAATCAGCACATTGTAAATTTTTGCTATTGTGTATATATTAATATTGCACACATCAGTAGATCCTAAGAATTTCTGAATATTTAACGTGTAAGTTTTTTAGTTTCAATAGCTACCATAATAGAAGAGAAACCTCAATACCTAATGACAGAAAATGGATAACACTATTATGGCACATATAGTAAGAATACTGTGCAGCCATCTAAAAATGTTTCTGAAGAAATTTTAATGGCATCAGAATATAACAAAGAAGCAAGTGAATAAAGCAGGATGTAAATCTGGGTATATAATGTGATGCTATTTATATAAAGAAGTATATTATCAGTATATAACAAAGACATAAGTAAATAAAGCAGGATACAAATCTGTATATAATATGATGTCATTTATGTGAAGAAGTATAAGTAGCAGACTATAAGGAAATATGCAAGATTACTAATGGTCATCTCTAGGTTGTGGGAATATGATGCTTTTTATTTTCTTTATACTTTTCTTGATTTTCCTAAATTTCTTCAGGAAGCATGTATTACATTTATAGTGAGAAAAGCCTAATAACCCAGTAAATTAAGTAAAATTGTTGGTATAGTGTATTAAATATAATTGTAGTATGTATTCTATTTTTTTATCTTTTTACACTTAGCAGCACCTGTGTATTCTAATAAACAAATAATTGATAAAAGCCAGAAAAGTCAGAGGGAAAACTTTTAAGTTAATATTACTAAATACCATTTTTAAAAAAATTATTTTTGTACTTAATGATCTTGCTTATAGTTACTTAAAATCTACCAAAATATAAAGACAAGTGACCAAAACATGTGTCCTCATTTCTGGTCATTTCTTTTGATAGCACCCCAGCAGTCAGTGACTACTCTAGAATTGCTTTGGGTCCTAAACGGGGTCCGTCTGTTACTGAAAAGGAGGTGCTGACATGCATCCTCTGCCAAGAAGAGCAAGAGGTGAAAATAGAAAATAATGCCATGGTATTATCAGCTTGTGTCCAGAAATCCACCGCCTTAACCCAACACAGGGGAAAACCTATAGAACTCTCAGGGGGTATGTATTGTTTAACAAATTATATCCTTTTGAGAATTTCATTTCATGCCTATGTTAATTGAAAAAATACTATATGGAAGTTTGGGAGTGAGGCTATATTTAGTGTTATTTGATCAGATCACAATTGACCCATATGTAAAATAGTCTAAATTTTTACATGTCATATGGCTGCTTTGTTTTATTGTTTTGTTTTTAATTTTTGTTAGAGCTTGGCCACATTGTTCATTCTATCACTCTGTCTGTCTTTTTCCCTGTTTCTTTTAGCTGAACCACTTGAAAGTAGGTTGCAGGCATCATAAAGTTTCTTCCCTAAATATTTCTACATGCATTTTCTAAAATTGAGGACTATCTGTTGTATATCTTCCATACTCTTATCATATTTAAGAATGTTAGTAATTTAGTATAAAATCCATATTTTCCCAACTGTTCTCAAAGTATCTTCAATAGCTAGACTTTCTTTTTCCACTCATAGTCCAAACATGTTTCATGTGTTGCTTTGATTGTCTTCTTTCATCGATTTTAATCTAGAATAGTCCCTTCTCTCTTTGTGTCTATCTGTCTGTCTCTCTCTCTCATTTTTAAAGATGTGGGGCAAAAAAATTAAAAATTAAAAAATAAGATGTGGGGTACAATTCAGGGTTAGATATACAAATGGTCATTGTACAGGTAAAATTCGGGCCTCACTTTGGTCCCCATCTCACTCTGTCACCCAGTGGCATGAGCATAGCCCACCACAGCCTTGACCTCCTGGGCTCAAGCAGTCCTCCCACCTCACCCCCTCAACCTCCTGTCTCTCTCTTTTTTAATTATGATAACTTTTTTGAAGAATTCAAACCAATTGTTTTGTATAATGTTTCACATGGTGAATTTGTCTGATTGTTGCCTCATTATTAGATTCATGTTAAACATTTTCTTGGGTAGAATTCTAATTCGGTAATACATTGCATTTCTTACATCACATTAGGAATTAGATGCTTTATTTTTTAAATACCCTGGGAAGAATAATAATGATAATAAAGGCCAACATTTATTGAATACTTAACATGTGCTAGGAATTTTTAAAATATTTTAATGTGTATTCACTTACTTAATCCTCACAACAACCCTGTGAGCTAGGTATCAATATTGACTCCATTTCACAGATATGTGAACTCTGAGGCATAGAAAAGCAAGTAACTTGCCCAAGACCATGAGTTATAAGTGATGAAACCAGAATTTGAAATCCCTAATCTGTGCTTTTTTTCTACTAGGTTATAGTTCCCCTGAATATTCCTTAAAACAGTGGTCCTCATCTCCTGGGCCACAGAGCTGTAGTAATATGTGGCCTTGTAGAAACTGGGCTGCACAGCAGGAGGGGAACAGCGGTCTGTATTTACAGCTGCTCTCCATTCCCCTTGCTTATATTACTGCCTGAGCTCCATTTCCTGTCAGAGCAGCAGCAGCCTTAGATTCTCATAGGAGCACGAACCCTATTGTGAACTGTGTATGTGAGATATCAAGATTGCACACCCCTCATGAGAATCTAATGCCTAAGGAGCTGAGGTGGAGCTGAGGTGGTGATGCTAGCCCTGGGAAGTGGCTGCAAACACAGATTAACATTAAAGGTGAATTTTGACTGCCTGGTGACCTTAATAAACCATTGCTTGCAGACTTAAATCAAAACTCTATCTATGAGTGGCGAGTACTTGAATTGTACAACTGCATCTGGTGGCAGGCTTTAAGTCAGAATCTGACACTTATTTTAGTATGCACATGGCCCACCCATTATTTTATTTCCCACTTCTGTTCATGCCTCTTTTTTTTGATGGTGAGTTGTGTAATTATTTCATTGTATATTACAATAATAATAGAAATAAAGCACACAATAAATGTTATGCACTTGGATCATACTGAAACCACTACGCTTACTCCCCTTCACCCCAGGTCCATGGAAAAATTGTCTTCTACGAAACTGGTCCCTGATGCCACCAGATGGGTGGGGACTGCTGCCTTAAAATAATTATCCAGTCAGGTTACTCTTAAAATTAGAAAAGTAAATTATGCTTGAATCATAGAAAATCACTTCAACACGGCCAGGTATGGTAGCTCATACCTTTAAACCCAGTGCATTGGGAGGTCAAGGTAGGAGAATCACTTGAAGCCAGGAGTTGAGACCAGCCTGGACAATATAAGGAGACCCTATCTCTTTAAAAAATAGTAAAATTCACTGGTATGATATTGTGCTCCTGTACTACTAAGTATTTGGGAGGGTGAGGTTGGAGGATCACTTGAGCCCAGGAGTTTGAGATTATAATGTGCTGTGATTGTACCACTACACTCCAGCCTGGGCAACAGAGTGAGGAAAAAAAAAAGGAAAGAAAGAAAAGTAAATCACTTCAGCAACAAAGATAATGCAGTTTAACCTAGTGTTCAAAATTAAAATGTAAATCAAAGATAGAATTATCATTAGTCTATACTCACTTTAGAGTCATATAAACAGTCTATTTTATGCATTTCTCTTTTTTATTTCTATTAAGAATATATATCCTCTGTCATGATACTGTAGCACTTTGCTTGGACATTCCTAAGAAAGTTTGTGAATAGACTTTGGACCTGATAACCCCTCTTTCTCTCCCACCACCCTTCCATATAACTTTGGAAGAGATGCATACATCTTATTTTTGTCTTCTTGTACCAGAAACCCTGGACCCACTTTTTATGGATCAAGACTTGGCATATGGAACTTACACAGGAAGCTGTGGTCATGTAATGCATGCAGTGTGCTGGCAGAAGTAAGTTGTTCTTCTGACATGTTCTTGAAAGAGACTAGGAACATTGAAGTTCACTCAAGGCCACAAAAAGGCATGTTTTCTCATGTCTTCTTTTCTTTCTTTTTTGAATAGTTGAAGCAGTTTTAGTTTCTAATTGTTTGCATGATACTAATTGTTACCAGCCTTGGAAAGTAGTGTATAAAGTTATCAACTTTGGATTTTTTCTATTCTTTTGTGCTTGCCCTCCACTAATCAGTTGCTCTTCATTAGTATTCATGTTTTAAAAAAATTTTAAATTTCATTCCCCTCAAAGCACATTGCAGTGAAAAGTACCTTTGAAATAGAAAATAGGGCCAGGATCGGTGGCTCGGTCTATAATCCCAGCACTTTGGGAGGCCAAGGCGAGTGGATTGCCTGAGCCCATGGGTTCAAGACCAGCCCAGGCAACTTGGCGAGACGTCATCACTACAATAAATAAAAATTCAGCTGGGCATGGTAGTGCACGCCTGTAGTTTTGGCTACTTGAAAGGCTGAGGCAGACGGATCGCTGGAGCCCAGCAGGTTGACGTTGGGGTGACTGTGAGTGTGCCACTGCACCCCAGCCTGGGCGACAGAGTGAGGCTCCAACTCAAAAAAAAAAAAAAGAAAATAGAACAAAAGCTCTAGTTTTGTCTCTGGAAAAGATAAAATTCAGCAATGTAATTCTAAGAAATGTTTTGTGCAGAGTTTACCCATTTGGTGTTAGATTAAAGTACACGATTTTCCTATGATAGCCCTCACTAGTTGGTCATTGGAAACTGAGGGAAGTAGTATCTGCAAGTATCTCCATGCTGTTGAGGCAGGAGACAAGTCATGATTCAGTTAACTTATTTTTAAATTTGTATCTGCCCTGATGTATTTTCCAGTCTGCTCCCAAAAGAAAAGGCAGCCTGTTTCTTCCATAATTATACCTTCTGTATTTTTGCATGTAGTTTCTATAGATGCTTATTGGGGTAGTTATTCCAGGGTTTATTCTTGGATTCGAGCAAAGATACATGTGTAGTTCTAAATGGGCCTGTGTTTTTGGAATTTTACAGGTATTTTGAAGCTGTACAGCTGAGTTCCCAGCAGCGTATTCATGTTGACCTTTTTGACTTGGAAAGTGGAGAGTATCTTTGCCCTCTTTGCAAGTCTCTGTGCAATACTGTGATCCCCATTATTCCTTTGCAACCTCAGAAAATAAACAGGTATATTTTAATTTATGTTTTGGTTAATTTTTTGAAAGCTGTCTTTAGTTCTTTTATTTGTACCTGATTTGTTAGATTACTAGTTTACACTTTAAAAGAGTTAATACTTTTCTATTTTGTAATTTGTATCATACTTTAAAAATGTGATTAAAAGCTTAATTTTTGGACTTGAATATTTATCTACTGAAATCTATGTGTTGTGCAACAGCCATTATAGCAATAGAACTCCAATCTCTGTCTTAACATTCACATGAGCAAAGATGTAAAAAAAACGTATTAGCCAGGTTCGGTGGCTCAGCCTGTAATCCTACGCTTGGGAGGCTGAGGTGAGTGGATTGCCTGAGCCCACGGGTTTGAGACCCGCCTGGGCAACTTGGTGAGACCTCATCTCTACAATAAATCAAAAAATTAGCCGGGCATGGTAGTGCACGCCTGTAATTCCGGCTACTCGGAAGGCTGAGGCGGAAGGATCACCGGAGCCCAGCAGGTCGAGGCTGCGGTGACCAGGAACGGCCACTGCACTCTAGTCTGGGCGACAGAGTGAGACTCCAACTCAAAAAAAAAAAAAAAAAGGTAATCCTTCCTTGGCTCTTTGCCATCATCAGAGTTGCTATTTGGTGTTTGGTAGCTCTGATGTTCTTTGTATTTCTTTTTTTATTCTGTTTTTCTAACGGTCCAAATGCTATAGCTTTAGACACATGAACAAAACGTTAACTATTAAGATAAATAAAACACTATATTCATCACATTTATCTTTGGAAAGTGTTGAATCACTTGGTGTTTCTAAATTTTTATATTTTGATTATATATAAGTGGAATTTAACAGTAAATTCATTTGTTTTTATGATAATTTGGACACTTAATGATATATTTCTGTATTCTCACTCTTCTACATGATGATAACAGTACTATTTATATTGTTGCTATTTCAGTTGCTTTAAAACTCCTTGAATTTGTAATGATAAGCCTAAGTTCTGCTAAAGAAAATGGGTTTTTTGTTTTTTTGTTTGTTTGTTTGTTTGTTTTGAGTTGGAGTCTCACTCGGTCGCCTAGACTGGAGTGCAATGGCCGCTCCTGGCCACCGCAGCCTCGCCTGCTGGGCTCCGGCGATCCTTCTGCCTCAGCCTTCTGAGTGGCCAGAATTACAGGCACGCGCTACCATGCCCGGCTGATTTTTTTGATTTATTGTAGAGATGAGGTCTCACCAAGTTGCCCAGACGGGTCTTGAACCTGCGGGCTCAGGCAGTCCACTCACCTCAGCCTCCCAAAGGCGCGGGATTACAGGCTGAGCCACCGAGCCCAGCTAGAAAATGGTTTTATTGATAAAAATTCCTTCAATATGTCCCCATAACATAAGAGTTCAGAGATGTTAGGTTTGGCAAGCAGTACTGATAAATAGTTGCTCTAGCTCTACTATTCTGTGTCATTGAAAAGCCTAATTTGGAAATTGTCTTCCTCAGCATATTGGGACATAGAATGTCATCTTTCAGGAAGAAGGTAGAGTCAGAAAGAGTTATCCTTCCCTTACTGAGTAATGTGTTCTAGGAACTCTAATAAGCACATGGTGCACTATCTTATTTAATTCTCACAATAACCTAATGAAGTAGATACTTTTATTTCCATTTAAAGATAAGGAATTGGAGACTATGGGTAGTTTTTACTTATCCCAAGACAGATCCAGAATTTGAACCCAGACCTGACTCCAAAGCCTTACTTAACTGTAGACCAGAAGACAAAGATAAAATAAATCATAATAAAATAAAGTGACTTTCCAACTTCTTGTTAGCCTATATAAGCCATTTTTACACAATGGCTCCCCAAAATAAGGATTATTATTTATTCTTATTAAGGAATATGCAGCTACTGCTTTCCTTGATGTCTTTAAGAATAGGATGCTTCAGGGTAATCCTTATTATCAAGTCTCTTAGAACCCTGGAACACTATTTTTTTTTGAGTTGGAGTCTCTGTCGCATAGGCTAGAGTGCAATGACACGCTTATAGCCACTGCAGCCTCAACCTGCTGGGCTCATGCGATTCTTCTGCCTTAGCCTTCCAAGTAGCTGGAACTATAGGCATGCGCCACCATGCCCAGCTAGTTTTTTTATTTACTATAGAAACGAGGTCTCTCCATGTTGCTCAGGCTGGTCTTGAACTCGTGGGCTCAAGCAATCCTCTCACCTCCACCTTCCAAAGTGCTGGGATTGTAGACATGAGCCACTGCACCCAGCTAACACTTTTAATCTATAGTAATAGTTTTGTTACCCTGGATCTGAAATATGTAATTTTATATAACCTTTTTATTAGGCATTTGCACTTACCTGTATAGTTGAATATATTTGCCTTTTTGTACTTAAGAAAATTAGTACAAGTATAATCTAAGATGTTACAAATAACAGCATATAAAAATTATTTTGATTAAAGATTTATCACAAATTTATAATATAAATTTATCAAAAATATAAAACCAATGAGTACATATTTCTAAAGATACTGATCATAGTCAGTCTATAGCACACTTTCAATTTTGAGAAGCAAAAAAGTTTCTTGGGTCAACTTTGTGCCCAAATGTCTGAATTTTGACACAGTTCATTATATATTTTAACTTCACTCAAGACTATTGTTTCAGTAAACAGATTTCTACTTTATAGTCTTTTTTAATAACACTGTTTCTGGTTCCTCCCCTTTTTAATAACCCTGGTCTTTTTTTTTTTTTTTGAGTTGGAGTCTCACTTCTTCGCCCAGGCTGGAGTACAGTGGCGTGCACACTCACGGCCACCCCAGCATCGACCTCCTGGGCTCCAGCGATCCTTCTGCCTCAGCCTTCCAAGTAGCTGGAACTACAAGGCGCACGCTAACACGCCCGGCTAATTTTTGATTTATTGTAGAGATGAGGTCTCGCCAAGTTGCCCAGGCGGGTCATGAACCCGCGGGCTCAGGCAATCCACTCACCTCAGCCTCCCAAAGTGCTGGGATTACAGGCTGAGCCACCGAGCCCGGCTACCCTCTTCTTGATAGCAGTCTAGACTGGGCGCAGTGTCTCAACCTGTAATCCCAGCACTTTGGGAGGCTGAAGCAAGAGGATTACCTGAGCCCAGGGGTTCAAGACCAGCCTGGGCGACTTGGTGAGACCTCGTCTGTACAATAAATAAAAAAATAAGCCAGGCATGGTAGTGTGCACTTGTAGTTCCAGCTACTTGGAAGGCAGAGGCAGAAGGATCACCTCAGCCCAGCAGGTCAAGGCTGTGGTGGCCATGAGTGTGCACTGCCCTACAGCTGGATGACAGAGTGAGACTCCAACTCAATAATAATAATAACAGTCTGGATCAAGTCCCTGCTCTTACGAAATTTACATTTCAGGAAGGAAAGTCTGGCAGTAACACAAAAAAGACAAGGTGTTGAGTAGTGAGAAATACCATGAAAAAAACTAACGCGTCAGGGTAAAGGGCTAGAGACAAATTGGAGCATGAGGCTAATTATAGTTATCAGGGAGCTCCTTTCTGAGATGGTGACATGTGAATAGAGACCTCAGTGAAGTGAGAGATAAGTAGCGCTACTCTGGAAGAAAATTCTAAGCAGAGGTCCCAAATTAGGAACCCAGTTGTCATGTTTGGGGCACAGCAAGAAGGCATTGTGCCCAGAATGGAGCAAAGACGAGATCATAAGAGGGCTTATCAACTAGAAGTTAGAGTTTTTATATTTGATGAGAAACCACTGGAGTATTTTGAACAGGGGAGTGATAATGATTCAATTTACATTTTTAGGAGATCCCTCTAGCTGCTGTATGATGAATTCACAATTAATAATGAAACACAGGAATAGAAGCAGGAAGAACAGTTAGGAGTCTATTGAAGTAATCCAGGTGAGGGCTTATGTGACTTGCAGTAGGGTAGTAGTAGTAGAGCTAGAAGGAAGTAACCAACTTGGGACATATTTAGAATGTCAAACCTGCAAGACTAGTTAACAGATTTGAATGTGGAGTATGAGAGAATCAGAGGAATCAGTGACAACACCCAGTTTTTGACTTGAGCAACCAGAATGGTGATTACATTTCCTGACATTGCTTCTGGGTGATGGGCATATGGGTCGTATCTTATTTCTTGCACATTAAAAATTCCCCTCCCCTCCCCAAAAGCTACTATTTTCAGTCACATTTCTATGACCTAGAAAATTAACCTGGAAGAATTTAACTTTTTTATATAGCCATTTATCCAAGGAAAGACTAAGTTCAGCTTTTCAGTTTGACTTTGTACCAATGGCTTTAATGATTTTTAAATATCATTTTTCAGTGAGAATGCAGAAGCACTTGCTCAACTTTTGACCCTGGCACGATGGATACAGACTGTTCTGGCCAGAATATCAGGTTATAATATAAAACATGCTAAAGGTTTGCTTAAAATTACTTATATTAGCTGTGTGAAAACTATGTCAGAATCTTTATTTTTTTAAAGAAATTATTACGCTAAATATGACTCACAGGTACACTTTTGTTGAATATCAGGAAATAGATGTTTTTGAAGCTAAGACTAAGTTTGGCTTAAATCACTCTACTCAATTTAATCGTTTTTTATACTGGGAGACAATAAAGACTGTTTAAATTGTCTATTCAGTCTATCTGATTATTCCAATCAACCAGACTACTTGAAATCTTAAATCTTAAATCTTAGATTCAAGATTCATCTGAATAACTAAGATCTGCCAGGTGTGGTGGCTCGTACCTATAACCCTAGCTCTTTGGAAGGCTGGGGTGGGAGGATTGCTTAAGGTCAGGCGTTTGGGACTAGCCTGGCCAACATAGCATGATCCCATCACTACAAAAATTTAAAACATAAAAAAGTTTTAAAATAAATAAATCCCTAAAATCCAGTTACTGGCTATGTGATCTCGATACAAGTTACTTGAGCTCTGTGTGCCTCAACTTCTTATTTGCAAATCAAGGATAGCAATAGTACCTATTTCATTGGTTGAAGGTTTCAGTTATTATATGTAAAGTACAATAGTTCGTGGTTCATAGTAAGTGCTAATAAGTGTTAGCAGTTACCATACTAGTATTGTTAATATGTTGTCAGGAATAGTAATAACAAAAACAATATTTTTAAACTGTTGTCTTATTTACCTATTCTTCACAACTGAGGTACAAGTATCACTATTAATGGGGATGTGCTTAAAAATATAGAAAGGGCATTTAAAAAATTCAGCAAAGAAAATTTGTCTTTCTTTTTTAGGCTATGAATCAATAGGATGAAGAAGGCAGAGTCCAGTATTTTAGAAATTGTCTTCTTATTCCTTCATTGGATCTAAAATTGATGAGAAATATTCCTAGAAAATATTCCAGAATATTTCTAGCTGTTTGCTCAAACTATTTGTTTTATTTCTGCCATCCATACCTTATTGTATTTATCTAAATTTTTCCTGATTATTTCAACCTCTATTATGCTTAATTAATTATGTCTTTTCAGTTATATACTTTTAGGGTAAATGAGGGATATATACAAAAGCTGTAAGAAAATTACAGATGGTGATTTTATTTCTTTCACCATAGTAAATCTAAGTTATATTTATGATATTTAATTGTACTCTCAGCACTGTACAGAGCATTATGTTCCCTGACTTGTGGATCTCACATGTGTGCATGTTATTCAGTTAAGAGAATGGTACAAAAAGAAGTGACATTAATAACTAGATTTTATAGCCGGGCTCGGTGGCTCAGCCTATAATCCCGCGCCTTTGGGAGGCTGAGGTGAGTGGATTGCCTGAGCCCGCGAGTTCGAGACCCGCCTGGGCAGCGAGACCTCATCTCTACAATAAATCAAAAAATCAGCCGGGCGTGGTAGCGCATGCCTGTAATTCCGGCTACTTGGAAGGCTGAGGCGGAAGGATCGCCGAAGCCTAGCAGGTTGAGGCTGCGGTGGCTGGGAGCGGCCACTGCACTCCAGTCTGGGCGACAGAGTGAGACCCGAACTCAAAAAAAACGCCTAGAATTTATAATACAAAACAATAGAACTTACAGGATTGTTAAGAAGGAATTGGTCAGTAGAAGCTGAAGTAGTTGGGGAAAGTGTCATGGAGAAAACAGGATTTGATTTTATTTGACTTTGGACCAATTCTAGGTGTGTGGTAGGGATAAGGAAAGCATTCAGGTAAAGAAAAAAGAAAACATTTGTAGGGCAGTGTGAGCATGACATTTTCAGAGATGATGAAAAAAATCTGGCCTTTATAAGTTCAGAGCTAATGAATTCTTCATGTACTGGAAAGTGAAAGTGCTTAATGTTGATCAAAGAAATTTCAAATTACAGTCAACTGGGTGAGGATAAGAATTTTTATTGTCCAAGCACCCTTAGAGAACAAAAGACAAAGCAATAATATTCAGCACTTCAAGGCTCTAATGCAGAGAAGCCAGAAGTTTTTGTGATCGTTGGCATTTAAGACACCAAAAAAGAAAAATACTCCCATGAATTTTTTTCTCTTTCTTTTGAGAAAATACAATGATTTAAATTCTATAGTATCTTCTGATTTATGGAAACCTGCAAAACGGAAATTTTTAGCTTCAAGTATAACTTTTAGAAATAGAAAATCAGGGTGCAACCTTGGTCTGTGTTCTCCAAATATTCAAACTTTAAAGAATTATTCAATTCTTTGAGGGGCAGTTATGGTCTCTCATTTATTAATTCCTTGCTTTGGCATCAGGTGACTCACACCCTTTCAGAAGAATGCAAGCCTTCGGCCTGATCCTAGAAGGAATCACTGATATAAGCAGCATCCTGGAACTGAATCCAGTTTGAAAAAAGGATAATTTGAGAAAATGCTTTCCTGCATCTAGAATTTTGCATTTCTTCCAAATTGATTAAGACATTTATTTTCTATATGTACATTAAGGGAGGTTGTGTTTTAGATTGTTATGGGACAGAGCCATTCTGTATTCCAGTTGGTTTTCTTAGAAGGAATAATTAGAAGATTTTTTTTTTTTTTTAGAAAGATCTTGAGTTTTTTCTCTCTCACTGTTTTTAAAGCACTGGTGATATTTTCCTATTTTGTTATAAGAAAAATGTTAATACTACACTTTACAAATGGACCCTTCCTTCTAACATGTAATTTTATTTTAAAACCAGTATATGTATATAGCTAGAGAAGGAAAGGAAAATTAAAAACAACAACAGCAAAAAAAGAAAATATAGCGTTGCTGATGTGAAAAGACATTCATAATCCATTGTAATTAGATAATGAAATGAAAAAGTAAGGTGCAGAACAGTACTATTTGATGATGTCCTTTAAAAAAATGTAGATGTGTAACATTCATATTAGAGAACAGAAGAGTATCACTCAAATGTTATCTGATTATCTGGATGGAGAAATCTCAGTTGATTGTCCATTGGTTATTAGCATATTTTATATTTTCTAAAATGATTATACATAATTTTTAAAAGCTGGAAAAGTATATGTCAGATGAAACCTATCCATGATTTTTCTTTTTTCTTTTAATTTATAAGGAGAAAATCCAGCAATTCCTTTCTTATTTAATCAAGGAAGGGGAGATTCTACTTTTGAGTTCCATTCTATTCTGAGTTTTGGAGTTCAGTCTTCGTAAGTATTTAAGTATTAAAGAGAAGTTTGTAAATGGTTGAAAATAAGGGTGGGAAAACAGCCCTTCCTTTCAAATCTTTTCTTCCTTCCTCCTTTGTTAAATTGTTTCTTTCTCTTGTCGTTTTTTAAATTTATATTAGTAAAATTAAGTGGTTTGAGATAATAAAGTGAACCATGCCTCTGAGTAACCATTTTTAATCAGCGGAAATGCTGATTCTATATGGTCCAACTACAAGAGGACACAATTTAAAAGACTTTGTTTAAAATCACATCTGTCTTGCTCTGTGACTTTCTGAAAATTCTCAGGTCACTCCACCCCATACCACCAGTTCATTTTTTCTGTATATAAAATTGAGGCAGT
This sequence comes from Cephalopachus bancanus, assembly GCA_027257055.1. NCBI lineage: Eukaryota > Metazoa > Chordata > Mammalia > Primates > Tarsiidae > Cephalopachus > Cephalopachus bancanus. The sequence goes on along the minus strand of JAPVLO010000148.1, from coordinate 390,720 downwards.
GGTCTTCTAATCTACTTCATTAGGTTATTAGAGAGAGAGAGACACTTATTTGAAGACATCTAGGGTACTTCTTCTTTTTTTTTTTTTTTTAATCAGAGTCTCACTCTGTTGCCCAGGCTGGAATGCAGTAGCATGATCATGACTCACCACAGCCTCAACCTCCAGGACTCAGGCAATCCTTCTGCCTCAGCCTCCTGAGCAGCTGAGACTACAGGCACGCAACACCACATCTGGCTGACTTTTTATTTTTGTAGAGACGAGGTCTCATATTGTTTCCCAGGCTGGTCTCAAACCACTCCTGGGCTCAAGCAATCCTTCTGCAAGGTGCTGGGATTATAGGCATGAGCCACTGTGCCCAGCCAGGGTACCTTTTGCTAGATGTGATCCTTGTTTATGTTATCTGTCCTGTTGCTACTGAAAATACTTGTTGCAAGGTAGAAGTTCAAAAAACCAAAAGTTATTGCTCCAAGGACATGGTATTATCACACATACAATTCAAACGTATACACACATCTATCAACACAAAAGTGCTTCTTGGTCCCTTTTGCAAACACCAAAACTTATTAGGTCAGATGTATTTCTTGTGAATTTTTTTTGGTGTGTGGTGTTGTTTAGTCTGTCCTTTAATTTGGACCTGAGTTCTTCTAGCTGTGATCATTTATTGCATCTTTTATAGAAAATGTAGTAATATGGGTCTTACACCATTTTGAGAGAGCTGTTTTTCTACATTTAGGAAATACACTTCTACTTTTTCCATTTTTTCTTATTAAATAAATCCTTAGAGGCTCTAATCTCTAATTTCACAAAGAGCGGTTTACTTATGTCAAAAGGAATTATTGTTTTGTTGCTGTAGTATCTAATTGCACTGCTCAGTAAGTAGCTCCTTTCACTAAACTAATGTGTAAATTTTTCTTGTTCTATTTTCAGAATTAAATATTCTAATAGCATCAAGGAAATGGTCATTCTCTTTGCCACCACAATTTATAGAATTGGACTGAAAGTGCCTCCTCATGAAACCGATCCTCGAATCCCCATGATGACCTGGAGCACGTGTGCTTTCACTATCCAGGCAATTGGTAAAGCCTATGAGAAAACTGACTTGGAGGGTTCAGTGAAATAGAATGAACAATGACTGTTAATTTAAAAATTATTTATTTTTCTTCCTGATGGTCCATAATAATGACTTGTTTACAGACTGTTAGTATTTCAGTGTATTATTGTTGCCTGAAGCCATTTGGTCTGAGAATTTTTTTTTTAATCTCTTTTTAACTACAATCAAGGCCATATGCAACACAAATTTAAAATATTTTGAAAAGGTAGCATGAATTAAGTTATAGCCAAATGTAAGCTATAGTCAAAACGTGGTACTAGCCGGGCTCGGTGGCTCAACCTGTAATCCCGCACCTTTGGGAGGCTGAGGTGAGTGGATTGCCTGAGCCCACGGGTTCGAGACCCACCTGGGCAGTGAGACCTCATCTGTACAATAAATCAAAAAATCAGCCGGGCGTGGTAGCGCATGCCTGTAATTCCGGCTACTCAGAAGGCTGAGGCGGAAGGATCGCCAGAGCCCAGCAGGTCGAGGCTGTGGTGGCCGGGAGCGGCCACTCCACTCCAGTCTGGGCGACAGAGTGAGACTCCAACTAAAAAAAAAACCCAAAACTTGGTACTAGAAGATTAAAGAAAAAAGACAAATAAAGAAGAAACATCCCAGAAATGTTCAGTAATTTTTGTTTCTTTTATACTTTGAGAGAAAAAGCAAGGGAAACTAAAGTCACCTAAAAAATTACCAAAAAGGAGAAAGGAAGACTGAGGTAGTTAAGAGAGATTAGCAGGCAGAAACTAACCAGATCTGAAGGGATGCCTGCTGTCAAATTCTCTGCCATATTGAATGCTTTCTGTAGAAAATGTAGCAGCAAAAAATCACTTGCATTTTTTTAAATGAGCACATTTGCTCATTACAGTCTCAAGATACATACTCTGTGGAAAATATTAAGATAAAGAACTTTCATGTCATCTTTGTTCAAGCCAATTTTGAGTCCCCTTTCCATGATATATTTTTGGTAATTGTTTTTAATGGAGTCTACTATATTTTCTTCATTTAAATATGTTTTTGTAGGTCCGGGCTCAGTGACTTAGCCTGTAATCCCAGCCCTTTGGGAGGCTGAGGTGAGTGGATTGCCTGAGCCCGCGGGTTTGAGATCAGCCTGGGCAACTTGATGAGACCTCGTCTTTACAATAAATAAAAAATTAGCTGGGCATGGTAGTACGTGCCAGTAGTTCCAGCTACTTGGAAGACTGAGGCGGAAGGATCGCCAGAGCCGAGCAGGTCAATGCTGGGGTGGCCTTGCGTGTGCCACGGCACTCCAGCCTGGGCTACAGAGTGACACACCAACTCAAAAATACATATATGTATGTATGTATTTTTTTTTTTGGTAACAAGACTTTATTTCATCATTTGAATTAAGAAGCATGAAGCCACTTCTTTCCCTGAGTCTTCCTATATACCATCATCAATTTGTGAACAGACTTTAGGAGTCACTTCCAAGCCTGTTAGACTTAAATTATAGGTATAGGGTAATATTTACTCTGATTAAATCAAATGAGAAATAGGAAAAATGTGAGGTTTATATATAGCTGGTAAGAACAAATTGGTAAGAAATGTAAAGCATTCTATTGGAGTCATGATCTGGTAAGTCTTTTCAGATTTTCAATGAAGTCATTTCACACTTTACTGTATTTGGGAATATAAGCGTTAGGAATCAGAAATTTATATTTAGACCTTTAACCTAAAAAAAGGTGACAGTTTGTCATAAAGGAGATGGAAAATTCCTTGTAGATGGCACTGAATATATTCATAGTGGTTCCGTAATCTAGTAGTTGGATTCTATTTGATTAATACATTATGTTCACCATAGTGCTTTTTCCAGTGAGCGCACATAATGCTCTTTTTCCTTCTTAGTATGTAAGCTGCTAACTTATCTCACTCTCTAAGGGGATCGAGAGGCGTGTACAGGAGGGTGTGTTGGCATAAGAATAAAAATAAAGAGTCCTCATTACTTCATTACTCTTCATTCAAAGATAGAAAAAAAAAAGAAATAAAACAAGCCTTCCATATTCATATATTCATAGATATATCTGCTGAAAAGGATCCATGAAAATAAGAGTAATAAATATCCTGAACAACAAAGCACAGTGTATTTCTGAATTCATGGTTTTGGTATTTTTATTTTCTTTTTTTCCTGTAAGTCTTTTCTAATTCTTTTAAACTTCTACCTAAAAGAGCAATAGTCATTAGGCTGGGTTCAGTGGCTCACACCTGTAATCCCAGCACTTTGGGAGGCCAAGGCGGAAATATTGCTTGGACCCAGGAGTTTGAGACTAGACTGGGCTAGCAAAACTTTATCTCCACAAAAAATTAAAATATTAGCTGGGTATAGCAATGCACATCTGTGTAGTCCTAGCTACTCAGGAGGCTGAGTCGCAAGGATCACCTGAGCCCAGGAAGTCAAGGCTGCAGTGAGCCATGATCGTGCCACTATACTCCAGCCTGGGTGACAGAGTGAGACCCCAACTCAAAAAAAAAAGGCAATAAAGTTACTTGTATCTGCCTTACATATTAGTTTTAAGCAAAATCAGTTATGATTGTATATAAAAAGTATTTGTTTTCATTATTTTTTGCATAAAAGAGATGCTAAAATAAGGAAAAACAAACCAAGCTGCTTTATTTTTCCCAAAATATTATTTGTAGATTACCTTGGGGATTTTATTTTTTATACTAGTAATTTGTAAACGATCTACATTTGCTTCTGTAGTATTTCACTGAAAAATGGGAAAATTTTGGTGTAGACATAAAATGAGGTTTTGAAGGGGAAAAGGGCAAATTATCTGGTCAAAAATATAATTAAAAAACCTCTGATAAACAGAAAGTACAGTATGCAACTATAGCAATATTCAGGATTTTTTAAATGTTTTTCTTATTCTTTGAGAAAACCTATTGGGGGATGAAGGAAAACCTCTGTTTGGAGCACTTCAAAATAGGCAGGTATGTATATTCCAGCAAGGTACAGGTAATTCATGGTATGTTTTTTATATTTTAGAGATTCTACAGTTAATTTACCAATGACTTAGGTCTGTCATCTTTCCTTACCTTTTTATCTTGCCCTCTCTTACAATCTAGCATAATGGTCTGAAAGCATTAATGCAGTTTGCAGTTGCACAGAGAATTACCTGTCCTCAGGTCCTGATACAGAAACATCTGGTTCGTCTCCTATCAGGTAGAGTCCTCTCTAAACTGTTATTATTTATATGTCTTTTTCTACTGCATTTCTGACAGTGTATTTATCAGGAAACAACACATATTACACTAATTTTGAGTACTGGCTAATGAAATATGTTCCTTGCCATTATAATACTTATGATTGAATTAAAGAAGCAGAACCTGTATAAAACACACATTGTAAAATAGCCAAATGCCAGACGTGTACTTCAAAATGCATGCTTCAGAAACTGAAAAGGGAGATAACTGTGGAACTCAACTGTTACCTTCTCTAAGGGGATAGAATATGAATTGAGCCTTGAAGGGAGTGTGCGTAATAGGTAAGTTGAGAGGAATAAAGACTGCAGTCCAAGCTCAGGGCACATCTGAATAAAGATGGAAGAGGTGGGAAAAAATGTATGTGATATGTTCAAATAGACAAGTTTGATAGCAGCAGTGGAATCTATAGATAAAGAAGCATGAAGTTTTGATTTAAAAAAAAATAGAGAATCTTAAATGCCCTAGCGGTAAGTTTGAACTTTATTCTTTAGGGAATTTTTTTAAAGTTTCAGGTAATTATATTCTGGGGTGAATTTGATATTGAATAGGTTGGATGGAAGGATGGAACTATTAGAGGTAACATGTTTGGATGTAGTAGGGAAAGAATTGGACTGTTTAGGGGCAAAAATTTAAACTAAAATGTATAATAGAAAGATTGAGATAATTAAATACATCCAGAATAAAGGGCTTTGTTTTATGCAAAGTGATGAATATTGTTTTTGTTTTTGAGTCAGGATCTCACTCTGTCACCCAGGCTGGAGTGCAGTGACATGATGACAGCTCACCAGTCTCAGCTTCCTGGGCTCAGGTGACCCTTCTGCCTCAGCCCCCACTCCATTTTCATAGCTGGGGCTCCGGGCACATGCCACCATGCCCAGCTAATTTTTAAAATTTTTTTACAGAGACGAGATTTTGCTATGTTGCCCAGGCTGTTCTCGAACTCCTAGGCTTATGCAATTCTCCCATCTCAGCCTTCCAAAGTCCTGGGATTACAGGTGTGAACCACAGCGCCCAGCTGAATATTATTTTGATATGTTGATTCTGCCGTAGCAATAGGACATACAATATTCACTGCTAACTGTATGCTGGACACTGTACTAGAATCTTATTATATAATTTCATTTCTTCTGGTTACAGTCATTCAAGGAAATTATCATAATCCCCATTTATGAAGAGAAAACAGAGGCACGGGGAAATTACATAACTTGCCAATAATAATAAAACCAATATTCCAGTAATATTTCTGATATATCAGAAGAGGCAGAACTAATATTTGAACCTAGGCCTGACCATAAAACCCATGTTTTTTCACTACGTCACATAAACTTTGCTGAGCTGTTTAATTTAGTCTAAAGGGATGTTTTAACCAACAGATAAAATAAAAACATGCGTGCCAAAATTGGTTTTTAATTTAAAGAGGATTTCAAAATAAATATTTTCAGTAGCTAAGAAAAAAATAATTTCAGAACTGCACTTAAGAAAAATTTGATCACAGAAAGAGTATGCTTCTGACTGAAAAGATTATGAAAATCAGGGCAAGGGATTAGGAGTTACTTAAATATCCTGAGAGTACAGCAAATTGTAGCACTGAGAAGAAAATAAGATCGGTCATGTCATAAGTATATCAACTGACAAATGAGAGATATTACTGAGATATTTTAATAGGAAATAAGACCTAGAAACAGCAAGTGACTTGTCAAGGTCACATAACTAGTTTATGTCAGAGCCCTGTAATCATTTTAGTTTGTTTTATATAGCCAATATTAATAACATTTGTTGAGTGATTACTATATGCCAAGCTTGAACAAGTGCTCTAAGTTCATGTTACTGACCTTCCCAACAAACTTGTATGTACTATAGTCTTAGGAAAGTTAAGTCGCTTTATCACTTGAACAGGGTCTCACTCTGTCACCCAGGCTAGAGTGCAGTGATGTGATCATGGCTCACTGCAGCCTTGATCCTCCTGCCTCACACTCCCAAGCAGTTGAAACAACAGGCACATGTCACCGTACCCAGGTAACTTTTTAATTTTTCGTAGAGATGGGGTCTCACTATGTTGCCCAGATGATCTGAAACTGCTGGGCTCAAGCGATCTTCCCGCTTCAGTCTCCCAAAGTGCTGGAATTACAGGCGTGAGCCCTTGTATCTAGCTGTCTTCTTGGTTTTACATCCTAGCCACCCTTTTTCCCTGACTTCTAGATTTATTGCTTTTCCTTAGAGACAGAACAAATTAGAAAGACAAGAGCTTTCGAGTCATCTGCATTTCTACCATATCATGTCTACATAAACCATTACCTAATTTTGTTCAGGGGGATCTTCTCTATCCTCATTTCTCCTACCCTGCTTTACATGCTATCCCTGCTCCCTACCTCATATATATTCATATATCATGTATCACAGAACATTTGGAAATGTACAGTTAGGGGGGAAAAGTGATAGAGAGAACACTGTATAAAAGTAACTCTTAGACCGGGTGCAGTGGCTCACGCCAATAATCCAAGCTTTTTGGGAGGCTGAGGTGAGAGGATTGCTTGAGCCCATGAGTTCAAGACCAGCCTAGGCAACTTGATGAGACCTCGTCTCTACAATAAAAAAATTAGCCTGGCATGGTAGCACTTGCCTCTCAGCTACTTGGAAGCCTGAGGTGGGAGGATCACTTGAGTCCAGCAGGTCAAGGCTGCTGTGGCCGTGAGCATGCCACTGCACTCCAGCCTGGGTGACAAAGTGAGACTCCAACTCAAAAATGAAAAAATAAAAACAATAAAAGTAACTCCTTTCATTCATTCAGCAAATATTTCTTAATTTCTGTTTTTATTGTCCTAGTTTATTTACATGTTCCCCCTAAATCTTTTTTTGTTTGTTTTCTTTTTGACTCAGGATTTTACTGTCACCCAGGCTGGAGTGCAGTGGCACAATCACGGCTCACGGCGCCCTTGACCTCCTGGGCTAAGGCAATCCTCTCACCTCAGCCTCCTGAGTAGCTGAGACTATAGGCCCACGCCACCATGCCTGGCTAATTTTTTTTTTGTTGTTGTTTATTTATTTATTTTTTTGAGTTGGAGTCTCACTCCATCGCCCAAACTGGAGTGCAGTGGCACGCTCCCGGCCACTGCAGCCTTGACCTGCTGGACTCCGCGATCCTTCCGCCTCAGCATTCCAAGTAGCCGGAACTGCAGGCATGTGCTACCATGCCTGGCTAATTTTTTATTTATTGTAGAGATGAGGTCTCACCAGGTTGCCCGGGTGGGTCTCAAACCTGCAGGCTGAGGCAATCCACTCACCTCAGCCTCCCAAAGCACTGGGATTACAGGCTGAGCTACAGAGCCTGGCCTTATTTTTTTATAAAGACAGGATCTTGCTATGTTGCCTAGGCTGGCTGGTCTTGAATTCCTGGACTCAAGCAGTACTTCCATCTTGGCTTCTCAAAGTGCTGGGATTGCCGATGTGAGCCACTGCACCCAGCTATCCTGCTAGATCTTATGTTTCCATTCTTAAATTTTATCAAAGCTTTCTCGGAGCCTTATTCTCGGTTCATTTTATCTTTCTTTTTTTTTTTTGAGTTGGAGTCTCACTCTGTCGCCCAGACTGGAGTGCAGTGGCCGCTCCCGGCCACCGCAGCCTCGACCTGCTGGGCTCCGGTGATCCTTCCGCCTCAGCCTTCCAAGTAACCGGAATTACAGGCATGCACTACCACGCCCGGCTGATTTTTTGATTTATTGTAGAGATGAGGTCTCGCTGCCTAGGCGGGTCTCGAACCTGCGGGCTGAGGCAGTCCACTCACCTCAACCTCCCAAAGGCGTGGGATTACAGGCTGAGCCACTGAGCCCGGCTCATTTTATCTTTCTTTATGGTTTCCGTGTCTCAACGGCATGATATTAGTTTCTATATTTTATAACCCTGTTAATATACTTTTTTTAGATATTTTTAGCTTGCATTTTTTTTTAGCTGTGTTGCTATTGCTGTCTTACTGACTGAATTATGTTAATTTTTGTTTGTTTTAGTTGTTCTTCCTAACCTAAAATCAGAAGATACACCATGCCTTCTATCTATAGATCTGTTCCATGTTTTGGTAAGTGTTCAGTAATTTTTTTTGTCACTTATGTTTATAATTTCATGTGTTTTCCTTATTCAAATTCATGGTCTTTGTTTGCGATTATGAATTACCAGTGTTTAACCTATAAAGCTGGGTCTCTTCTGACCAGTCTGTTTTCAAATACGTACAGATTTGATGGAGATCATCAAAATCACTTTAAGGCCGGGCTTGGTGGCTCAGCCTGTAATCCCAGCACTTTGGGAGGCCGAGGTGAGTAGATTGCCTGAGCCCACAGGTTCGAGACCAGCCCAGGCAACTTGGCGAGACCTCATCTCTACAATAAATTAAAAATTAGCCAGGCTTGGTAGCACGTGCCTGTAGTTCCAGCTACTTGGAAGCCTGAGGTAGAAAGATCATCTGAGCCCAGCAGGTCGAGGCTGTGGTGACCATGAGTGTGCCACTGTACTCCAGCCTGGGCAACGGAGTGAAACTCCAAATTTAAAAAAAAAAAAAATCACTTTAAAAATGAAAACACAGCCGGGCTTGGTGGCTCAGCCTGTAATCCCGCGCCTTTGGGAGGCTGAGGTGAGTGGATTGCCTGAGCCTGCGGGTTCGAGACCCGCCTGGGCAGGGCGACCTCATCTCAACAATAAAATCACAAAAAAATCAGCCGGGCGTGGTAGCGCATGCCTGTAATTCTGGCTACTTGGAAGGCTGAGGCGGAAGGATCGCCGGAGCCCAGCAGGTCGAGGCTGCAGTGGCCAGGAGCGGCCACTGCACTCCAGTCTGGGCGACAGACTGAGACTCCAACTCAAAAAAAAAAATAAAATAAAAAAAATAAAAATGAAAACACATTTACGTTTTACTTCATAATAGGTCTACTCCTAGTTGATATCTGTACAACCAAACTTTTTTGATTTATATTGAACTTCTTCACTTCCTACCCCCAACGTTTTTCTTATTTACATTATATGCAGTGAATGATAGTGTGAACTCTTAAAATTATTAATTATTTGAGAATGGGACCCAGGCCATGAATGCATCTAGGTTTCCCAAAAATACCTATGGATGGGTGGCAACTATTTTTATGAGTTTTTTTCAGAGCTTTTCCATCCCTGTGATGATCTCATTTCTTCAAACCAAGTTCTATAGAGAAAGCATTGGTGGAGTTAGGGACATGGAGTTTATGGATGCAAGGTTAGCCAGCATCCCTAGCCCTCATTATCCAGGGCTCTACCCAGTGGTTGTTAATCCTGACTATCTTCTGGGGTCTCCTAGGGAACTTCGAGAATGCTGGTAATTAGCCCTAACCCCAGAGGTTCTGATTTGGTTGGCCTGGGGTAGGGCCTGTGTGTCAGTATTATTTTAAGAACTCCCCAGGTGATTGTAATGTTGAATCTTCTGAACAGTTGAGAACGTCTACCTAGTCCTAGAGTAAGTGGATGCAGCAAAGGGATAACCTATTTATTAATAACCTTTGTCCTCTTTTTATGGTACATCATATTCTAAATTATTCTGTTTAATAACTCGGAAAATTAATGGTGTTGACTAAAAAAACACAATTATAGCTGGGTGTGGTGGCTCACATCTGTAATTCCAGCACTTTGGGAGGTAGAGGTGAGAAAATTGCCTGTACCCATGGGATCAAGACTAGCCTGGGCAACTTGGCAAGACCTCATCTCTACAATAAATTTAAAAATTAGCTGGGCATGGTGTGCACCTGTAGTTCCAGCTACTTGGTAGGCTGAGGTGGAAGGATCACCTGAGCCCAGCAGGTCAACGCTGGGGTGGCCGTAAGCATGCCACTATACTCCAGATTGGGTGACAGAGTGAGACTCTGACTCAAAAAACTAAAAATAAAAAAACACAACTACAGTGCAGCATCTGGTACCCTTCTCATTTAGTTATGAAATTAATTTGTCTTGGTCTTTTGTTGTTACCCATCTTGATGTTCATTTTTCTCTCATAGGTAGGTGCTGTGTTAGCATTCCCATCCTTGTATTGGGATGACACTGTTGATCTGCAGCCTTCATCAGATAGTTCTTCCTATAACCACCTTTATCTCTTCCATTTGATCACCATGGCACACATGCTTCAGATACTTCTTACAATAGACACAGGTAAAGCTTCTATCTGGGCGTTTGCACATTCTTTATTAGTAAAATTAATTATGCTTGTGATCAATGATACTATGTATTTCTAAGTTCTGTGTTATATCTTTTGTTGAATAATTATTTGTTTCATTATGTATTCTATTTAAAGAGGGAAAGGACTGGGTGCAGTTGCTCATACCTGTAATCCCAGCACTTTGGGAGGCTAAGGCGAGAGGATTGCCTTAGCCCAGGATTAACACCAGCCTGAGCAGCATGGCAAGACCTCAGCTCTACAGTAAATAAAAAAATTAACCAGGTGTGGTGGCCTGCACTTGTAGTCCCAGCTACGTTGGAAGACTGAGGTTGAAGGATTGCCTGAGCTCAGCAAGTTGAGGCTTTGGTGAGCCGTGATCATGCCATTACACTGGGCTACAGAGTGAGACTCTGAATCTAAATTAAGTGAATGAATGAATGAATGAATGAGTGAACGAACAAACAAGGAAAGGTCAGATAAACTGTAAAATGGATGATTAGCTGAAACTACCTGATTCTTTAATTTGCAGTTGCTCTGCAGATATGCAGGGAGGCCATTTGGACCTGTTCTCCCCCCCCCACTTTTTTTTTCTTTTTCAAATTCCCCATTCTCAAGTCCTCCAAAGTTTGTCCCTACATGAGTACTTTCAACCTTTTGGTGAGGCTGTCCCTGAGACCATTCTTAATTCCTTCAGCTGAAATGATAGTTCTTTGTTCACCTTGTAGCATTTACCATTAGTATCTTATTTTATATTGTATTAATATTAGTATTATATGGTATTAGTATCGTGTTTTATATGGCTATATCTTATTATTGTTTCACTTCTCTTCTTGTTTCTCCTTTCTCTCTGCTCCTTCATCCCCAGTGTAAGCTTCATGATGAACAATTAAATTTCAAAATCTTCCCTCTTTTTTTCTTTTTTTGAGTTGAAATTTCACTGTCACCCAGACTGGAGTGCAGTGGCACGCTTACGGCCTCCACGGCCTTGACTTGCTGGGCTCAGGTGATCCTTCCACCTCAGCCTTCCAAGTAGCTACAGGCACGTGCCACCACGCCTAGCTAATTATTTCGATTTATTGTAGAGATGAGGTCTTGCCGAGTTGCCCAGTCTGGTCTCGAACCCCTGGGCTCAGGCAGTCCTCTCACCTCTGCCTCCCAAAGTACTGGATTACAGATGTGAGCTGACACACCCAGCTTAGATTTTTAGTCTAAGAGGAAAGAGACACAAGCGTAAAAATCAAAAAAGTTAAGTAAAACCCCAGTAATCTCCCAGTCAGAATCCCAGCAAGTTATTTGTGGGGTATGTGGATATCGACAAACTGATTCTAAAGTTTATGTGTAAGGCAAAAGACCTAGAATAGCTAGCTCAGTATTGGAGGAAAAGAACAAAGTCAGAGGGCTGACACTACCCGACCTTAAGACTTAATATAAAGCTACATAAATGAGTCAATTTCTGTAGTTAACTGATCTTTGACAGTTGAGCAAAGGCAATAAATGGAGCAAAAATAGTCTGTTCATACATAATACTGGAACAACATCCACATGCAACAGGATGAATCTAGACACAGGCCTTATACCACTTGCAAAAATAAGCCCAAAATTGATATAGAGCATAAAATGTAAAACTATAAAACTCCTTCAAGATAACATAAGAAAAAACCTGGATGACTATGGGTAGAGAGATGACTTTTAAAATATAAAATCAGCCGGGCTCGGTGGCTCAGCCTGTAATCCCGCGCCTTTGGGGGGCTGAGGTGAGTGGATTGCCTGAGCCCGCGAGTTCAAGACCCGCCTGGGCAGCGAGACCTCATCTCTACAATAAATCAAAAAATCAGCCGGGCGTGGTAGCGCATGCCTGTAATTCCAGCTACTCGGAAGGCTGAGGCGGAAGGATTGCCGGAGCCCAGCAGGTCGAGGCTATGGTGGCCAGGAGCGGCCACTGCACTCCAGTCTGGGCGACAGAGTGAGACTCCAACTCAAAAAAAAGAAAAAATAAAAATTTAAAAATTAAAAAATATATATATTTATATATAAAACCAAAGATATAATCCATGAGAGAAATAACTGATAGGTTAGACTTCACTAAAATTAAAAATAAACCGGGCTCGGTGGCTCAGCCTGTACCCGCGCCTTTGGGAGGCTGAGGTGAGTGGATTGCCTGAGCCCGCGGGTTCGAGACCCGCCTGGGCAACTTGGCAAGACCTCATCTCTACAATAAATTAAAAATCAGCCGGGCATGGTAGTGCGTGCCTGTAATTCCAGCTACTCGGAAGGCTGAGGCAGAAGGATCGCCGGAGCCCAGTGGGTCAAGGCTGCGGTGGCCGGGAGCGGCCACTGCACTCCAGTCTGGGCGATGGAGTGAAACTCCAACTCAAATAAATAACTAAATAAGTTGCTTAAAAAAAAAATTTTAAATATCTGATTTGCAAAAGACAGTGTCAAGAAAATGAGAACACAAGCCACAAATTTGGAGAAAGTATTTGCAAAAGATACCTCTCATAAAGGACTGTTATCCAAAATATACAAACTACTCTTAACTCTCAACAATAAGAAAACAAACAGCCCAATTTAAAAATGGAAACTGGGGTCTTAGACTGCGGTTAACATGCCAGCGTGCTCCAGCCTGATTGTCAGAGTAAAACTCTGACTCAAAAAAAAAAAAAAAAAAAATGGTGGTTTGTGCCCCATAATTCCAACACTCTGGGAGGCTGAGGCTGGAGGATTTGCTTGAGACCAGAAGTTTGAAACCAGCCTGAGCAACAGATGAGCCCTGCTTCTGTTTATTTTAAAAAGAAAAAAAAATGGGCACATGGTAAGTGAGCACATTTCAAATTAAAACATCTATTAGAGTGGCCAAAATCTAAAACACAACAACAAATGCTGACAAGAATGTGGAGCAACAGGAACTAATTTGTTGTTCATGGGAGTGTAAAATGGTAGAGTCACTTTGGAATAGTCTTGTAGTTTCTTAACTGTGTTTACTTATTCAAATGTGCTATAATCATCCCTCACAGAAACCTGCAAGGTAGGCATTTTAATCCAGTTATACTGAAGTTCAGAGAACTTAAGTGGCTTAGTCAGATCCTTAATGTAAGTGGTAGAGTTTGCTGTTGCTGGAAAGGCTTACGATGATTCTACTTAAGGATAGGTCAGTGGAGGAAAATGACTTCACAAAGCACATTTTATGAAACTGTTTGCTTGAGTATGAAGATAGAAAAACCAACTGCTTCCTTTTCTAGAGTTTGAAATTCTACCTGCTGGCTAAGCTTCCTAGGAACTCAGAACAGGTAGATAACCACTAATTTATTTCCTGGGTCATATTATAAGGAAGTAAATATTTACATGTTTAGCAAGTACGTATTAAACATCCATGTTTAGTGATTCTGTCTATTTGTTTCTCCAGGTAATATACAAGTAAAGTTTACCTAACAATTTTAATATTCAGAATCAACTACTTAAATTAATAACAGAGGAAAAAACCTCAGTTGAATCTACATTGTTGATTATCTTGGAACCATGAAATTGAGGGGAAATTTGTAAAATGAATAGCAAATACATAAATTCATCTTGCAGAATTTCTTTTTCAGACCTCCGCCTTGCTCAGGTTCAAGAAGACAGTGAAGAGACTCGTTCTGCATCTTCTTTCTTTGCAGAAATTTCTCAATATACAAGTGGGTGAGTAGCAGTCCATTAGTCCAGTCTGTGTCACTATTGTTTTAATAATTTCATGTCTTGTTCATTACTTTTGAACCATTTTAATTCCAATTTTTAAAAATTATTTAAGGATTCCTGGCATGGTGGCTTATAATCCCAGCACTTTGAGAAGCTATGGCAGGGGAATTGCTTGAGCCCAGGAGCTTAAGGCCAACCTAGGCAACATAGTAAGACCCTATCTCTACAAAAAAATCAAAAAATTAGTTGGGCATGGTGGCATACACCTGTAGTCCCAGTTACTCCGGAAGCTGAGGTGGATGAATTTCCTGAGTCCAAGAGGTCGAGGCTGTGGTGAGCCGTGTTCATGCCACTGGGAGACAGAGTGAGACCCTAACTCAAAAAAAAAATTCATTTAAGGGCTTTCAGCGTGACTTTGTTTGCTAAAGGGGCTTACAGTGAAGAAAACTTATTTTGATGATTTTACCTTGAATTAAAAGGTGGTAGATTGGTATAATAGCTACCCACCTATTTGTTTCTGAGGCTGAAACAAGTTTAGCACATCTCTTTTACTTTTGTAAACTGTTCTGAGAGCATAGGCGAAAGATGGTAGAATTTTAACAAATGGCAGCATTTAGAATTTAAGTAAATGTAGAAAATAGAAAGCAGGTTGTCATTTTATGGTGATCCATATAGTTAATGCACTCCGTACACTAAACTAATGATGATTTATTTAAGGCCATTATGAGTAATATAGAAAATATATTGGCATTTTAATTTAATTTAATTTAATTTGTTAGTTATTTATTTGGGTCAGAGTCTCGCTCTGTCTCCCAGGCTGGAGTGCAGTTGCACAATCATGACTACCGCAGCCTCAACTTTCTAGGCTTAGGCGATCCTTCTACCTCAGCCTTCCAAGTAGCTGGAACTACAGGCATGTACCACCACGCCTGGCCAATTTTATAATTTATTGTAGAGACAAGATCTTGCCAAGTTGCCCAGACTGGTCTCAAACCTGTGGGCTCAGGCAGTCCTCTTGCTTTGGCCTCCCAAAGTGCTGGGATTACAGGCGTGAGCCATCACACCCAGCCAGACTTTGTTTTTTTTAAAGCCATTTTAGGTTTACAGAAAAATTGAACAGAAAGTATGAAGAGTTTACATTGGCTCTTTCCCTCCACTAGTTTTCTGTATTATTAATATCTTGTGTTATGGTGGAATGTTTGTTGCAATTGATGAATCAATGTTGATACTTTAGTTAATGTTAGTTAACAATAATGTATCGATCCTGAAGTTTACGTTAGTATTCACTCTTTGTGTTGTATCATTACAGTATACAGAATAGTTTTACTGCCCTATAAATACAGTCAGTTTTAATATGGAAATTAGGAAAGTATTAATTTTGTTTTTATTTTATTTTTTTAGCTAACTCAGTTGCTTTGGTTAGTTATTGAGATATTTTTTTTCTCCACATTTCATTTCAAAGACTTTTTGTTTGTTTGTTTTTTTGTTGGTATCTCACTCTGTCACTCAGGCTGGAGTGCTGTGGCACAGTCACAGCTCACCGCAGTGTCAACCTCCTGGGCTCAAACAGTCCTTCTACCTCAGCCTCCTGAGTAACTGGGACTACAGGTGTGTGCCACCATGTCCAACTAATGTTTTGATTTTTTTTTTTTTTTTTTTTTTTTTTTTAGAGATTATGTCTCACTATATTGCCTAGGCTGGTCTAAAACTTGAACTCCTGGGCTCCTGAGTTAGACTCCAACTCAAAAAAAAAAAAAGAAAAATGCTTGGCCAGAGATTTTTAATCTGGAAAAACCAAAGGAAAACTTTAGCAAACTTTAAGTTTTATGTTGAAGTGTATTCCTTTTTTTTAAGAATCAGGTTCTGTTGAGTAGATTTTTGGTTGTCAAACATTTTTGTTTTTGTTTTGCTTTTTTTTTTTTTTGAGTTGGAGAGCAGTGGTATGCTCATGGCCACTACAGCTTTGACCTGCTGGATTCAGGTGATCCTTCCACCTCAGCCTTCCAAGTAGCTGGAACTACAGGCACATGCCACCACGCCTGGCTAATTTTTTGATTTATTGTAGAGAAGAGGTCTCACCATGTTGTCCAGGCTGGTCTCAAACCCATGGGCTCAAGCAGTCCTCTCACCTCAGCCTCCCAAAATGCTGGGATTATAGGTGTGAGCCACCACATCCGGACTGTTTTGCTTTTTTTTTTTTTTGGTCGCTCAGGCTGGAGTGCAGTACCACCCTCATGGGCACTGCTGGGCTCAGGGCTCAGGCGATTCTTCTGCCTCAGCCTCCCAAGTATAGCTGGGACTATAGGCACATGCTACCATGCCCAGTTAATTTTTCTTTTTTTATTTATTGTAGAGATAGAGTCTTGCCAAGTTGCCCAGTCTGATCTCCAACCCCTGGACTTCAGGCAGTCCTCTGGCCTCTACCTCCCAAAGTGCTGGGATTACAGGCATGAGCCACCATGCCTAGCTGCTTTTTTTTTCCTTCCTAGGAAAAAGAAGAATGTAGTTCTTTGCCTTAAAAAGAAACCCATGTGGTTGTTCTCACTCAAAAGCGGACCTTGAACAGTTAATCATAATACTATAAGAAAAGAATTGGCAGTAGCGGGAAACTGCTGGGGGGGGGGTGGCAGTGCACAGGAGGCAGCATTGGCAGTAGTGGGAATCTGCTGGGGGAGGGGGACATGCCTCATCAACCTGAGTACCTGCATAATGAGCATTTGTATACCTAACCCTGAATTATACCCCACATCTTTAAAATAAAAAAATTCAAAGAGAAAAAAAAATCCATGTGGTAAAAGAGGCAAGATTTTTAATTTTCTTTAGAAAATTATTTAGAGATTTAAACATTGAAGCCATTAACTAGCTAGTATTTTGTTTTAAATGTTTAAAAATTATATCAGTATTAAATTATTTAAATGCTTAACTTTGTTTTTGAAAGGGGACATATTTAAATCTAGGATTTTAGTCTGATAAGTATTCTGTTTTATTCTGGAATTTTGTCTCAGCTGCATTGAGTGTAATATTCCTGGCTGGTATCTGTGGGTCTCATTGAAGAATGGCATCACCCCTTACCTTCGCTGTGCTGCACTATTTTTCCACTATTTACTTGGGGTAACTCCACCTGAAGAACTGCTTACCAGTAAGTAGGAAAATGAAATCACAGAGTGGAAAATGGGAGGTTTTTCTTTTCTCTTACCGTCAAACTCAAGAATACAAGATTAGAGCTGGCCAAACCACTTCTCTATTCCCCACCTCTTTCACCTGTGTTCACTTCAAATATGTGTGCCTCTGCCCTAGTGTAGGTTAAAGGTGAGACCAAAAACCAGATTAGCCTTATAATCTGCAAGACTTATTCTTGGCTCCTATCTATGTATAGTTTATGTACTTGAGCTTATAAAATGCCTGCATGTAGACTATAAATGATAGGATATACAAGAAACTAAAAACATTGGTTACCTTTAGACAGCCAGTGAGAACTACTTAGCTAAATAGGTGGGAGACTTTGCTGTATACTTGATTATTTAAATTTTTAGCATATGACTGTATTATTTATCTGCCTCTACATCTAGACCAAAGTAGCGAAGTCTTCCTTGTGGTTTTGTATGGATAAAAATCAGAACATTTTTGCGATTTTGGAAGAGTCACCAAAGTTGCTTAGAGATTCTTCCTTTTGTTCTTTGAGACTAAACTGACCAGGTTACCTTTACTTGCTACCAGCTTCTTTATCTTGAACTCAGTTCAGTAGGGCTTGTCTAGTAAAGGTTTGTCATGATTCTGTGTAAAATAGGATGCCACTTTAAGTAGTTGCCAGTCCAAATATGTTGTTTGTACATGAGCAAAAATTATGTATTTATTTATTTAGAAGGTGCTACGTACAGCAACAAATAAAATAAAGTTCTTCTTATTGTGAGAAGTCCAAATATAAACAGGTAAATACATATAATATAATGTCAAATGATGATAAATACTTCAAAGAAAAATAAAACAGCTCATGAGGTTAGAGTGCCAGAGCCAGATAGGAAACTCTTTGAGATAGGTAGTCATGGAAGGCTTCTTTATGAGGAGACATTGAACAAAGAACTGCACAGATGGGATTGAGTTGAACAGATAGTTGAACAACAAGAGTATTGTTAAGCAGAAGGAAGAATAAATGCAAAGTCTTTGCTTGACAGTCAACAGCAAGACCGGGCATGGTGTCTCCTGCCTGTAACCCTTTGTAGCATTTTGGAGGCTGAAGCAAGAGCGTTGTTTGAGCACAGGAGTTCGAGACCAGCCTAAGCAACATAATGAGACCCCATTTCTGCAAAAAATCAGCAAGGCATGGTGGCATGCACCTGTACTGTATGTAGTCCCAGCTACTTGGGAGGCTGATGCGGCAGGGTGGCCTAAGCCCAGGAGGTCAAGGGCTACAGTGAACTGTAATCATGTCATTGCACTCCAGCCTGGGTGACAGAGTGGGACTCTAACTCAAAACATAGAACAGCAGTGGGATGAGTAGTCTGAAGCCTAATGAACTGGGGAGGGTAGCAGGAAATGAGATCTAAGAGCTACCAGAGGCAAGTCACACAGGGCCTTCAGGTGGGCGATGATAAGTCTTTGTATATTATACTAAAAGTGGTGGTTAGACATTGGAGCTATCTGATCAGCAGAGTGACTTAATCAGATTTATGTTTTAAAAGAATCATTGTGGCCGGGCTCGGTGGCTCAGCCTGTAATCCCGTGCCTTGGGAGGCTGAGGTGAGTGGATTGCCTAAGCCCACGGGATCAAGACCCGCCCGGGCAACTTGGTGAGACCTCATCTCTACAATAAATCAAAAATCAGCTGGGCGTGGTAGCGCATGCCTGTAATTCCAGCTATTCGGAAGGCTGAGGCGGAAGGATCGCCGGAGCCTAGCAGGTCGAGGCTGCAGTGGCCGGGAGCGGCCACTGCACTCCAGTCTGGGCAACGGAGTGAGACTCCAACTCAAAAAAAATAAAAAAATAAAAGAATCATTGTGGCTTATTTCCCACTCATGACTTTATAGGATACTGAATATACATATAGAGATTATAGAAATGAGTATAAACAATAAAAACAAAACTCTACTAACAGATTGACCAGGTAAGAATAAAGTCCTTATGAAACGTATTTTTATTCTCTTGCAGATTCTGCAGAAGGAGAGTACAGTGCACTCTGTAGCTACCTATCTTTACCTACAAATTTGTTTCTGCTATTCCAGGAATATTGGGATACCATAAGGCCCTTGCTCCAGAGGTACTATGAGGGCAAAATGTCATTGTTGGGTTATTAAACAGTGTGTGAAAATGTTTAAATACAAATTAAATGTTTAATTACAATTGTTTGCTAAAGCTTTTAAATTAATTTTCACTGAATAAAGGGATGACAAAATACAGGCAAGTCCTAATTTACGCACTAAGAAGTAGGGAAAAGCTGGGCTCGGTAGCTCAGCCTGTAATCCCATGCTTTGGGAGGCCAAAGAGTGAATTGCCTGAGTCCGCGGGTTCAAGACCCACCTGGGCAACTTGGTGAGACCTCATCTCTACAATAAATCAAAAATTAACCGGGCATGGTAGTATGCACCTGTAGTTCCAGCTACTTGGAAGGCTGAGGCGGAAGGATCGCTGGAACCCCGCAGGTCGAGGCTGCAGTGGCCGGGAGCATGCCACTGCACTCCAGTCTGGGCAACAGAGTGAGACTCTAACTCAAAAAGAAAAAAAAGAAGAAGTAGGGATAAGATGAGCAGCCGTAGGCAGTTGGGATTCCTGCTTGCTCCACTGTGACTACATTCATTTTACTTATTTTCCCCATAGCTGGTACCCTGTCTTAGTTTTACTTGGGTGGCAGTGGTGGCAGATGTTCTAGTAGGCATGAAGTCACAAGTATCAAAAGGACCTAAATTGGAGCTATATCCAGAGTAGGAGCACGTCTCACATGGTAACACACATCTCAGGAGGATGACTGAGAAAGAAGGAAAGGAATTTTGTAGATCAAAGATGAATCGATTAAACTTCCTAGAGAGAAACATGTCTCTTTCAGAAAAACTTCCTACCCCATTAGTCACTGGCCCTGTCCACTGCCAACCATCCTGACTGCCAGTCTCCTTACTCTATCTCTGCCTACACCACTTTCCATCATTTTTATAATCTGTTTTCAGTGTATTGCTCTTACTTTATTTCTCTCATGATTTCCTTTAGGCTCCTTGCCTTCTACCTTTTTCTTTAACCGTTATTACTTTCCCTTAACACCCAGGTCAGGGTTCGTGTAGATGTTGGCCTCTGTCTCCTGCCACCCTTCTTGTGCATTAGGTGCTGTTAGGTTCTTTTTTTTGCTTCCTCATGTCTCATAAGCTATTGTGATCTCTAGTAGGAGCTAAATTAATTGTTTAAATAAATCAGTAACATGCTTTGTGTTGAGTACAACCACAGTAGGATGCATTAATTTTACGTTTATATTCTTGGAGTAGATAAATTTTGAATTTACTACTCTAGCTTAGTTAAGTATTAAAAATTCATCCTAGCCGGGCTCAGTGGCTCAGCCTGTAATCCCACGCCTTTGGGAGGCTGAGGTGCGTGGATTGCCTGAGCCCACGGGTTCGAGACCCGCCTGGGCAGCGAGACCTCATCTCTACAATAAATCAAAAAATCAGCCGGGCGTGGTAGCGCATGCCTGTAATTCCGGCTACCTGGATGGCTGAGGCGGAAGGATCGCCGGAGCCCAGCAGTTTGAGGCTGCGGTGGCCGGGAGCGGCCACTGTACTCCAGTCTGGGTGACAGAGTGAGACTCCAACTCAAAAAAAAAAAAAAAAAAAAAAAAAAATTCATCCTTTGAATGAGTTCTTGCTCTTTGTATCATTCCTGGTCCTTCTTGCCTCAAAGTCTTTCCTCATCTTCTGCTCTATATTGCAGGAAAATGACCTTTGCAGGCCTTATTTCCCAGTCCCCCTTGTCAATTGGCTTCTGCCTGGGTACAGCCAGTAGAAGGCACTGACAGGATTTTGGAGACCAGGAAGAAGAGAGAAGCCCCAGTGTTCAGACTACCTCTCTACCTCATGGGGCACCTGCAGCTGTGCCGCAGCTCTTCTATGGCTCTAGTTCCCACCAGCATCTACTGGTGACCCTAAACCCCGCTTCAATAATATCACTGTTTCCTTTCATTTCCTCAGCCTTGGGGAGTGGTAATCTTCAGGTTGCCTTGCCTTTTGTCTGATGGCTCCATCATTTTATTACCACTTTCTGGTAAATTCCCTCTTGTTTAGATCCTTAGAATGATCTCTGGTTTTCTAGTAAGACCTTGGTTGATATGCCCTTTAAAAAGAAATTGACAGGGAAAAAGTAAGTAGATAGAGGAAAAAAAGGGGTACAATTAGGATCAGTAGAGAAGGGGGTACAGAAAGAATTGAAAAATGACTCATTGACCAATATTACACCGAAGCTGTGATACTATATTTGCTTTTTCTCTTGGCTCCACATACAGGTGGTGTGCAGATCCTGCCTTACTAAACTGTTTGAAGCAAAAAAGCACTGTGGTCAGGTTGGTTTTACTACTGAATCCTTTTCCCCCATATACAAGTTGTGTTTCCTAAAGTAGTTTGTTGAGCATGCTTTCTAGTCTGCCTTTTTCATATTAACTCAGTATATCATTTCCTGCACTTCTGTTAGGTCTTTGCCACAAATCAGATTCTTCCTCCAATTGTTTTTTTCTTGGAGTGGCTGCCCTTTTTCTCTTAAATAGTTAGATGCTACCAGCTCCTCTTGAGAGCATCTTCCTTAAGCTGGCACATGCCTATTGAAAGGCACAGGGGAGGAGGTGGCGTCCTGGAGCTACTGGCAGAGGGTAGTGGTTTACAATATAGTATGTCCTCTACATTCAAACCTTCAAGTTGAGAGCTTTACTGATACATACCTGCATTTTTTAATGTATTATTTCTCTCCACCAGCTGTCAGTATAGCCCATTAAATACAGTACTACATAGCTGATTGTGTTGGGTACCAAGGCTAACTTTGTTGGACTTAAAACAAATTGGGCTTACAAATGCACTCTCAGAACCAAACTCATTCATATGTTGGGGACTTCCTAAATTTCTGTAAACCACTTTTTTTTTTAAGAATTAAGCAACATATAGAAGTATTTCTCACCTTCCTTTCCCTTTCTATCTGTAGGCTTAGAAACTACCCCAAAAACTTTTACAGCCCACCCATCTCCTTTAAGTTATGGCTCTATCAAAATCTACCTGTTCCTTGTGTACCAATTTAAAAGCCACCTCCTTCATTATTATGTCCTCTCTCATATGTGTGCACATGTTTGCATGTATGCCTGCCACCACCCTACATCACTAAACAGTGAAGCCAAAGGGTAAGAACTGCATGCTTATCTTCTTTGTATTGTCCTAGGGCCTGACTTGTACACAGTGTCTAATTTTTATTCAAATTGAATCACATCAATTAACAAGTATATTGTCCCAGCTTTAAATAACAACACTAGTAGCATTTTTCTGTGGGTAAAGCAAACATCGTGAGACAATGTGCATTTGCCTTCTTTTCTTATCTTCTCTTGCCCCTTGAACTCCTCTCACTCCTCCATTGTAAATGTATATATGCTGCTTTCCCTTATAACGCAACTTTAGTAATTTAGTAGTAATAGATTCAGCCCCTGTGCTCAGATGTTACAATATCTGTATCACCAAGAAAAGAAGAATCTTACAGTAGAGAGAAAATAAAAGTTTAAGATATGAATACATATTTGTAGACTGTTAATCTCACATAACTTTTTCTTTATTTCAAGTCACTGTGTATGTACCTTTTATACATCTACTACTTTCCCCGCTTGGTACTGAAATACTCTGGGAGATTTGAAAGAAGTAACACATACAGCTTTTGGTCATGAGTAGTTTACAATCTAATTATGAATGGGAAACTCAAGATTTTATAACATGAAGTATAGTAATGTGTGGACTATACCATTAATCCTATAGAAATTTAAAGAGGAAACTATTCTTAATGGGGCAAATTTAGTCTTAAGAGGAGATAATTTTTAGCTGAATATAGAAAAAATTATAAAACTTAAGCCAGGTGTGGTGGCACGTGCCTGTAGTCCCAGCTACTTTGCAGGCTGTGAAGTGGGAAGATTGCTTGGGCCTAGGAGTTTGAGCCCAGCCTGGGGTACAAAACAAATCCCATCTCTAAAAAAACAAGTTTTTAAGAAGTGTCTGGGTTTGCTCAATAAATTATATGATTGCTCTAAATGTAGACAACTAGATTAAAGATGAAGAAAATAATTATAGCACTTCAACTGACTAAGGTTTTAGAAAAGAATTTTATGTTATTCAGGTGACCTTCCTCAATGCATGTAAGCAAGACTTTTATCTAGCATGGTGGGATCAAATAGCATTTGCAAACATTATTGAGTACTAAGTATATTGTGTTTCACCTCAATATCTCATTTAGTTCTCAGCAGCTCTATGAGTTTTATTGATGCTAACATTAATATTTAACATTTCTTAAATCAGTGTGAGTGTTTCAATTCACTTAATGTAATATTTCTCTTTTTTTCTCTAAGAACCTGTTGTTAAATTGATGGTGTGCCCATGATTGGAATTTGATATATTTATCCCTAGTTTACAGAAGAGGCAATATAGTCTTAGGCTGTGAGACTTGTCAAGTGTTTGAGTGTTCAGGATTTGTAACTAGGTCTATCTGATGTCAAAGGCTATAAACTACTGATTTATGTTACCTTCCTAGACAGTATAGAAATAGTAGGAGTTTAGTTAACTAGTTAGTTACTTAGAGAAGGAAGCTAGCTGATGAAAGATTTGGAATTCTAGACTGAGAAGTTTGGATTTAACCTAGTTAACAGTGGGAATTTGGGTTGCAAGTATGGATCCTTTTGCTATTTTTAAGACATTCTTCTATCATTTTGGTAGTTTTTGATCTGGACTTGTTTACTAAAAAATAAAATTGCCTTTTAAATTACTTTTCTAGGTACCCTAGAAAAAGAAATAGTTTGATAGAGCTTCCTGATGACTATAGCTGCCTTCTAAATCAAGCTTCTCATTTTAGGTAAGAAATGAGAGAGAGAATGTGTGTGTGTGGATTGTAAATGTGTGTACTTTTAAATATTTTTATGACTAGACTCGGTGACTCAACCTGTAATTCCAGCACTTTGGAAGGCTAAGGCAAAGTGGGTTGCCTGAGCCCGGGGGTTCAAGACTAGCCCAGGCAACTTGGCGAAACCTCGTCTCTACCATAAGTTAAAAAAATCAACAGGGGGCAGTAGCAGGCATCTGTAATTCCAGTTACTTGGAAGGCTGAGGCGGAAGAATCGCCAGAGCCCTGCAGGTTGACGCTGGAGTGGCTGTGAGTGTGCCACGGCACTCCAGCCTGGGCGACAGAGTGAGACTCCAATTCAAAAAATAAATAAATAAGTAAATATTTTTCTGAGCTTGCAATTGGTAAACACCACCACTACAAACTTATTTTTTTAAAATGACTACTGAGCATCCTCCATAACAGTGATTGTCAATCTTCTTTTAAAAATTGGCATGAAATTCATATAACATATAATTAACCGTGATAAAGTGTACAATTCTCTGGCATTTAGTATATTCACAATGTTGTGCAACCATCACCTCTTTCATTTCAAAACTTTTTCATCACATCAGTGAAATACCTTATACCTACCTATCACTTGCCATTCTGCTCACCCCATAGCCCCTGATAACCTATAATCTACTTTCTGTCTCTATAGCTTTGCCTAGTCTGAATATATCATATTGAAGGAATCATACAATATGTGGCCTTTTGTGTCTGGCTTCTCTCACTTTGCATGTTTTTTCAGGTTCATTGTAGCAGGTATCAATACTTTGTTCCTTTTTTGGCTAAATAATATCCTATTGTATGTATATGCAACAGTTTACTCCTTCATCCATTGATGGGCATATAGGTTGTTTTCCTATTTTGACTATTGTGAATAATAATACTAAAAACATTCATGTCCAAGTTTCTATGTGTACATGTTTTCATCTCTTTTGCATATATACCCAAGAGTGGAATTGCTGGGTCATATATCCTATGTTTAACTTTTTGAGGAATGGTTGAAGTGTTTTCCACAGTGGTTTTATGTTCCTACCAGTAATATATTATATGAGGGCTCCTATTTCATCATATCCTTGCCAGCCCTTCAGTGAACCACCAGACAGATCTAAACACAGATCCCCAGTTTTTGGAGAACAAGGTCTCTATAGCACACCTGGCACAAGCAAGTCACACCAGAAAAATTAGCCACCACTCCTATGGCTACTTGTTGTGGCGCTAGGGCATAGAGATGGTAGCAACTATGCTTACTGTCAGAATTCACCAAAGTTTACCAAGCTCCTCCTTTATCAAGCACTTCTCTGGGTACTGCACGTATTTGGACTCCAGACTTCCAGAATAGTTGGTTCAGACAGTTCTTGCCAGCTCAATAGTTATTTCATTAGAGTGACTGATTCTTAGAGCTCCCTATCCTGCTGTCTTCTGTGACATCATTCCCCAATCTTTTTTTTTTTTTTTTAAGCCACAATAACTCTTTTTTCAAACAAAATCTTATTTGGAGGTCCATTGAAACAGCAAACCTGATAATAGCATTGTGACTTAGGTTCAAGCTTAGATCCTGGAGAGTGGAGTATACCTCCTTAGGCTTTCTTGGCACCATGCTCCTCTCACACCTCAATCAAAACCATTCTATAGGACAGCCCTGGTGGCTCAGCCTGTAATCCCAGCGCTTTGAGAGGTTGAGGCGAGTGGATTGCCTGAGCCTGCAGGTTTGAGACTAACCCCGGCAACTTGGCAAGACCTCGTCTCTGCAGTAAATCAAACAAATTACCCAGGCATGGTAGCACATACCTGTAGTTCTGGCTACTTGGAAGACTGAGGTGGAAGGATTGCCGGAGCCCAGCGGGTCGAGGCTATGGTGGCCGTGAGCGTGCCACTGCACTCCAGCCTGGGCGACAGAGTGAGACTCCAACTCAAAAAAAAAAAAAAAAAAAACACTCTATAACAGTGGGTCTCAAACTTTGTTTTTATCTTCTTCATCCCTTTGCCTGATCATTTTGGAAAAAGAGTTGGATGATCTCTATGACTAGTAAGAAGCAAAATAAGTTACAACATACAGTATCGTTACTATAACTATTTGTGAATTACCTGTTAGTTACTTTTCTAAGAGAAGAGCATAAGCTTAAACATGTTTTTATATAATAAAGCAATGTCCTAAAACATTAAGAAGAATTTTGTATTTTATTACACTTACCTTGCTATAATATAAGTTATTTGACTAGCATAAATACTTGACTCGCACACCACCAATGAGATGTCACTGAATGGAGGAATTATATTCACATCTCCTTTAGCCATTGGGCTGTGAATACTTCATATTTGGATCACAATGCATCATGTCTTGAAAATAGTAAGCCAGAACTTCTATTGATGCAAATATGTATCCTAGACACTGAGTCGGTGTCGTGTCACCTCCAATAGCAAATAACGTTGGTAATGATGACACAAAACTGTAGTAACTGATAATTAAAAGAAATAATCTCAGCAGCTTGAAAAATCAAAGCCGATTTAAAACTTTATTGATATTTTACTGCTAACAAAGCATCCTTTTTCCAAATTCCAGGAATCCCAAAGCTCAGTTAGGGGTTTTGTAATGTTACTAAGCATTCCTTAGCAGCCAGACTTCTTTGAAGTACTTAATTAGAGATCTCAGTAAACACAAGTAACTCTTACATTTTGTTTTAAGGGTACCAATTAGTAACCCTGATTAACTGCCTTGGTGTAGTAGTCCTTAGTGTTGTATGTTACATAACTTGCTATCATTTGAAGGAACCAAAGAAAAGGATTTTAGTTTCAAATCATGTTGAGGTCTTGAAAGAGACCCTCTTTGGCTCACTCTGAGAGTCCCTGCTCTGCAGCATGACTAAGGAAATTCTCATATTTAGTTGGAATCATTGCTTTAAGCCATGAAGCTAGAGGGTTTAACTAAGGCCAGGCACGGTGGCTCACCCCTATAATCCCAGCACTTTGGGAGGCGGAGATGAGAGGATTGCCTGAGCCCTGCAACAGATCACCCCTAAAGATCTTGATATTTCAAAGAAATGGTGTGTGAGGGAGGGATGTATTTGGTCCATTACTATAAAATGTAATTTTTTTCTTTTAAACAGTTGCACATTTGCAAGGTCATATTCCTTCAACATTGAGGACACAAGCTTAATTAAGCCAATGTAGGGGAGGCAGTTAACTATAAATTGGGCATATCAGATGAAGACTTGATTCTATAAATGAATCTCAAGGCACAGTTAATCACTATACTTTATGAGAATTATCAGGATATCATATATTTAATAATAGATTTTCTTACTATGGATTAATAGAAGATTTTTTTTCATTAAGTCTTTTTGGGGCAGTGTTAAAGAGGAGGAATTATCTAATTAAATGCTGTCTTGTGTTTTAACAGCTTTCTTTGCCAGAACGGAGCCAGTGAGGAAAGCATACTTCATTTGTAACTGGATATATGGTGCTTTTTTTATTTTTCCACCATACTGAATGTTTCCTTTCTTTTTGAGGTGCCCCCGGTCTGCAGATGATGAGCGAAAGCATCCTGTCCTCTGTCTTTTCTGTGGGACCATACTGTGCTCTCAGAACATTTGCTGCCAAGAAATTGTCAATGGGGAAGAGGTTGGCGCTTGCATTTTTCATGCACTTCACTGTGGAGCAGGAGTCTGCATTTTCCTAAAGTGAGTAGTGTGTGTTCTGGAAGCTTCATAATGAACTTGGGGAATCTGGATCCAATCTGGAAGCCATTATGGTGGGACAGTGTGTTGATAGCAAATGATCCTTCAGAAGGTAAAGTATAAACCTGTTATTTACATGAAATTACATTTGAGTAGATATTACAGAATAAATAGTGAAGAAACAGTAAGATTCTGTTCATATTTCCATTATTTGTGGAAAATATTAAGTAGATAGGCTTTGTATTAGTTACTCTGGTATTGTGTAATACTCACATATAATGAAAGAACTTAAGAGTCCTAAAACTTATTTATTTATTTATTTTGAGTCAGAGTCTCACTTTGTAGCCCAGCCTGGAGTGCAGTGGCACGCTGCTCACGGCTATAGCAGCCTTGACCTGCTGGATTCAGGTGATCTTTCTGCCTCAGCCTTTCAAATAACTGGAGCTACAGGCATGTGCTACCACGCCAGCTGATTTTTTGATTTATTGTAGAGATAAGGTCTCGCCAAGTTGCCCAGGCTGGGCTCAAACCTGTGAGCTCAGGCAGTCCTCTTACCTCAGCCTCCCAAAGTGCTAGGATTATAGGTGTGAGCCACTGTGCCCAGCCTAAAACTTATTTTTAAAAGAACATGAAGGCCAGACATAGTGGCTCACGCCTATAATCCCAGCACTTTGGGAGGGCAAAGTGAGAGAATTGCCTGAGCCCGTGGGTTCGAGACCAGCCTGGGCAACTTGGCAAGACCTCATCACTACAATAAGTCAAAAAATCAGCCGGGGGTGGTGGCATGTGCCTGTGGTTCCAGCCACTTGGAAGGCTGAGGTGGAAGGATTGCCTGAGCCCAACAGGTCGAGGCTTCAGTGGCTGTGAGCGTGCCACTGCACTCTAGCCTGGTAGTCAGAGTGAGACTCTGACTCAAAAAAAAAAAAAGTACCTGTAAATTGTTACTTTAGAGTTATCCTTTGAATATCTTCATTTCTTCTGTTAGCCCACCATTTCTTCTGGTCTTTCATCAAAAGATTGAGAGTACAAAAATAGTACTTATATTTATGAAAGAAGCGTATACGTATTGGCTCAGAGAGAGAAATACATTGAAAGTGTCTGCTTTTTCTTTCCTTTCTCCCTGTGTAATGCAATTTCTGATACATAAACCCAGAGATATCTTACTATCTGTGGGAATATAATCATTACTCTTGGCATCTTTTGAGCCAAGGGGAAAGAATGGATGAGAGGCAAACCCAAACACCTATTTTTAGGGAACCCACAGCAAATAAACACACCGTCTGTCCCACCTGTTTATTTCAAAATTTCTCTCCATAGTATTTATACCCCTGTACACATGTACACAAAGCCTTTTTTATGTCTCTGTTTCTCTGCTCCAAGAATCCTAAGTGCCTTCAAGTTAGCAGTGCCTCTTGCTAATCTATGCTGTTGGAGGCTGGCTCTAGCCTTTACACTTCCCTAGTTCTGTCTGACTTTAGGTTATCAGATTAGACAGTAGAGTTCTGTTCTTCTGTTAGGTTCCCTCCTCTCTCCAGGTTGTGAGTCAGGAAATAGGATAGAAACAACCCAGGCACCATTTTCCAGGATGTCTGTGGCTTAAGTAGGACAGCCTCCACCCTCCAACATATTCACTCAGTATCACTGATCTTATTTCCCTAAATGTACTGGTCCTTTCCTATAGCTTCAGTGAAAATAGCAATGTTTAGCCAGGTGTGATGGCTCACCCCTGTAATCCCAGCACTTTGGAAGACTGAGGTGAGAGGATTGCCTGAGCCCACAAGTTCAAGACCAGCCTGGGCAACTTGGCGAGACCTCATCTCTACAATAAATAATTTTTTAAAAATTAGCCAAGCATAAGCCAGGCTCGGTGGCTCAGCCTGTAATCCCTCCCCTTGGAAGGCTGAGGTGAGTGGATTGCCTGAGCCCATGGGTTCGAGACCCACCTGGGCAACTTGGCGAGACCTCATCTCTATAAATCAAAAAATTAGCCGGGTGTGGTAGCGCGCGCCTGTAGTTCCAGCTACTTGGAAGGCTGAAGCGGAAGGATCGCCGGAGCCCAGCAGGTCGAGGCTGCGGTGGCCAAGAGCGGCCATTGCACTCCAGTCTGGGCGACAGTGAGACACCAACTCAAAAAAAAAAAAAAAAAAAATTAGCCAGGCATAGTGGCTGCACCTCTAGTTCTAGCTACTTGGAAGGCTGAAGTAGAAGCATCATCTGAGTCCAGCAGGTCAAGGCTGTGGTGACTATAAACATGCCACTGCACTCCAGCCTGGGTGACAGAGTGAGACTCCAACTCAAAAAAAAAAATGTTTATTCTTTTTTATTGAGAAAAACACAATTTAGTCTGTTTGTCTGTTTATATTTTCTTTGCACTGAATTTCTAACAGATGCTGACCGTGTCTTTTCTCTAGATTAACTTTGATGCAGTGCCTATCATTTGTACACATGCACTTAATCCTATTTCCTGTTGGCTCTATCTTTCAGAATCAGAGAATGCAGAGTGGTCTTGGTTGAAGGGAAAGCCAGAGGCTGTGCCTATCCAGCTCCTTACTTGGATGAATATGGAGAAACAGACCCTGGCCTAAAGTAAGATTTTCTTTTAGTAGGAAAGTTTCAATTGGTTCTCTTATAGTTTTCTTTTTTATTTTGGTCACATTATTGTATATGAGTGGTAAACACAAAAGCTAATGCTAAATATTGAGAGCTATTTTTAAATAGCTTTAAATTTAAAATATTATATGAGCCATCCTAAATGTAATACATAGTTTTCAACAATGGTATGCTTCTCCAAAATTTGAAGGTAATGTTTCTCCAAAATTTGTGAAGATACCAACTATCCTAATATTTGAATGTTTTAGCATTTATGCTCAGCATTTCTTCAGAAAAAGGTTTGGCATTGATAACAGAAAGAAATTTGTAGTGTCCAGTGATGGAGTTTGGATTAGAGTAGATGTTCATTTTTTCCACTGTAATACTCGAAACTTTTTATTAGTAAATTATATCAGCCTTCTTTGCCTCTGGGCATTAGCAGAATTAATTAGAATCCTGAACTTTTTTGTTTTCTTCCCTGGTGGTAGGAACCAGGATGCTGCTGGCTTATGAGAATGAGGAAACCAGTTTAACAATGATCCCAGAAGTATTTACAGATAAGATTAGATCTCCTTACAGTAAACTGTTTTTGTTTAACTGGAATTCTGTTCTTTTAAAATATCGCTCACAATTTATATGCTCACTAGATGGGACTTGGAACCTCTTTGATCATGTAGAGGTTCATTTTTATTGTGACAGCATTTGACCTGTTTTTAGGTTTAGGGAGAAAAAGCTCAGTGGTGAAAGTAGTTAATGACTGAGAATAATCTGAGTTGGTATAAAGAAGCAGAATTTTAAAATTAACTCTTTGTACTTGGAAACATCTCGCAGATCACTTACCAGCAACTCAGCCACACTTTTTTATGAAATGGTAGAAACAAATCACTTCATATTAAACAGTATATCATTGGAACCAATTATTTTTATCCAGAACCAATTATTTTATTGTAATGGTATTTGGCTTATAATGGAATGTTAGACTTGAGGAACTTATTTATTACAAAAAATTCAAAATTTTATATCTTATATTTTTCTAACGTGTGGTAAAATGTGAAATAGTCACCGACATGCATTGCAGGTTCATTGATACATGCTGTGCAATAGAAATTTGTTTGACGTCTTCTACCTGGTGTTTTTCTATTCAAGCAGACAGTGCAGTCTCATTTTCTTCCTCCCACGTTAATAATATATAATTTATTGTCCTGTCTATGTTCGAAGAAGATGTGGGAGGACACACTCATAATTCCTGAAAACTGCTTCTCAACTGATCGATCATAGCTCAGTATATATTTCATCTCTTTGTTTGCTTTTTCATGCAATTTGAATGGAAAACTTCAAGGAAGCATACATTTTTTGAAAAATTTGTGCTGGCATAAGTTTTTCCTGTATAATCACCAGCAATCTCTTTATGCCCTCTGAGAGGGGACATCTGAGTGGTTTGCTAGATTTACAATGTCTCCTCAGAGGGGACATCCAAGTGCAAAGGGTTAATTAGGCAGTTTGAAAATTCCCAACCAGCTGAAGCACTTAAATGCTTCAAGGAATGAGGATCTCACAGTTCTCTATTATTGGTAACAGCCAAACCTAGGCATTTTGAATTAGCTGTTAACACAGTGTTGAAAGCTGTGCAACTCTAGAATTGAAGTATAGTTATTTAACTTAAATATTTGTTAATCACCAGCAAGTTTGTTGTGTCATAAGAACAATTATAACCAAATATTTCTAAGTAGCAAAATGTAATTTTAGGCTTAGTGCTATGTCCCAGACCTAACCTCTGATCATAAATTGAAGTTGGATAAGCTATCTGAAGCCAAAGAGCCATTAGATCGCCTTTAAGGCTAACCACCCAAAAAAAAAATAGTGCTGCTTCAAGTTATAAACCTCACTGGCCATTTAAATGAGGCCCCAAAATGCAATGGTATATTTGGCACATTTTATGAATAGTCAAGGAGTACATTTCTACTTTATAAGCTAAGTAATCTGTTAAGTTCTTAGTGATCAATGATGGAGGGAGAATATCCCTTATTAAAAACTGTCCCGGCCGGGCTCGGTGGCTCAGCCTGTAATCCCGTGCCTTTGGGAGGCTGAGGTGAGTGGATTGCCTGAGCCCGCGGGTTCGAGACCCATCTGGGCAAACGAGATCTCATCTCTACAATAAATAAAAATAAAAATTAGCCAGGCGTGGTAGCGCGTGCCTGTAATTCTGGCTACTCGGAAGGCTGAGGCGGAAGGATCGCCGGAGCCCAGCAGGCGAGGCTGCGGTGGCTGGGAGCGGCCACTGCACTCCAGTCTGGGTGACGGAGTGAGACGCCAACTCAAAAAAAAAAAAAAAAATACCTGTTCTGGCGATTCCTCCTAGCTCCAAGAACAACTTAAGAGTGCATACTAATTTAGACAATAAAAATGTGGCAGTTATTCAATTCATACTTATATGTTGTTTTGTTTTGTTTTGTTTTTCTTGAAGGAGGGGCAACCCCCTTCATTTATCTCGTGAAAGGTATCGGAAGCTTCATTTGATCTGGCAGCAACACTGCATTATAGAAGAGATTGCTAGGAGCCAGGAAACTAATCAGATGTTGTTTGGATTCAACTGGCAGTTACTGTGAGATCCAGCTCTGCCTCAAGACAATCACAAATGATGAAAGTAAAAAAGACCGAATCAAAATTATGGAGAACTTTCTGAGGACTGGGGAAATTGGAGGAACTTTTGCTCCATGTCCAAATTCACATATATCAATAAAATATTCCTTAATGGAGTATTGCTTTCAGTTAGCAAACATATGCTTCAAGGGAAAAAAGGATATAAATTAATCTCTTTTATGTTCTAGAACACTGAAGAAATGCTTGTTCACCCCAAGTGTCTGATTCTGCTAATATGTCCAGGAAACTCATTCTCCTTCATAATTTGTACCATTTCATTTCATCCACCTGGTAAATGAAGTCACAGCAAACAGTTGTGGACATTTTTATATGTTGGTTAACTCTTCTGCAACTTTATATTTGGTGATTTCCCCCCATTTTAGTTTGGCTAACACTGGATCACTGACAAGATTCTAATAATCTGTGATGGTCTTCTTTGCAGCTAAAGAACTTTAGACACCATGCGTTGTGCTTCAATTGGGAAAGATTCCAAAAAAGTATTTTTTTATTTCTCTTTTAAGGAAATACTCCTAATGTGCCACCTGCTGTATAACCACAATTTAAGCCAAATCTTTATATTGGTAGAGTGAGATTTCTGCCAGTGTGGAAAAACTTTTTCACATTATAAACTTCAAGAAGTTTCAGAAAAATGTGTTCATCATTCATTAGCCTGTAGTCCTTACCTCTGACTACAAATAGCTTTGTTGAGATTTCAAATTATACTTTACATTTTCCAAAGGCAAGGTTCTACAATGAGATCACTTTTTTTAAAAATTGTGGCACCATCCTATTTGATTCTCAGAAACCTGTTGTATTTCTGATGTTACCTATTTAAAGAACAAGGCTAAAAAAAATTCCCCCAGTGAATGGAGTATGACAACTGTAAGTTAGAACAGTCAGATCTAAACCAATTCTTCAATCTTCTGTGTCTTTGTGAAAGACAAATCCTTGATGTTGTCTGTGTGCAACCTTTTCGTAACCTCTGGTTTCATGACTTGCACAAACCCCCAAAAAGCCAGGTGATCAGTAGTCTGTGTTCTGTTACAACATATTGTGGTCGAGCCATGTTGTTTATAAAGAATGGAGCTCTCCCTAACCTGTGCATAGACTTCTTGGTTCTTGACTTTAGTTTTTTATATCAAGAACTTGTGATATAAAACAGACACAAGATGAGTTGAAACCTTCTATTTTAACTTCTCTTGTCTCTGGGGTAATGTTAGGAGTTTGAAAGCTGCATTCACAAACTATCTCATTTTGTCCTTGGCTGCTGTCTTGTGTGTGTGTGTGTGTGTGTGTGTGTGTGTGTGTGTGTAAATGTTTTCCTACCTTCATTTTGGTCAGCAAAGGAAAGCAAGTAAAAATTTATTTGCTAAGTGATTAATGATGCACATTTGGGCTACTTTTTTTTTTGGTATCCTTATATAAAATAAAGTGGATTTTGCAGTAAGGGATTGGCCTGAGCTAGCATCAGAATCAAAATCATGATTTTCTACTTGAATAATTCCTATTCAGAAGATATCAAGAAATAGATACAATTCTAGTGAATAATGTGTAACAATTAACAAGGTAAGAATCAGAAAATTCAGTATTCAGCTTGTCAGAGTTGCCAGTATGATTAAATGATTTGAACATTTCCCTTTATTTCTTATATAATTGTATTGGATGGATTGTTTGGGAAGTTTGGGCTAGAATAGGAAGCAAAATGCTGACTTCCACCCTAATTGGCCCTAATTTAGCAAAGATAAACTGACTTTATTTCTAGACTTCTTGTTCTCACGTCATGAATCCTGGAGTTAAGCTCTTAAGCTGCTAGAGGGACTATCTGGTTATGGCCAGCGAGACCTTTACTGCCAAAGAACCCATTTTATATTGAGTTCTGCTTATTGAGATTGATTTGGATTTCAGCACTGCAGATGAATATATGTCTCAGTGCTGCCCCCAGCCCAAGGAACTTCTAATTATATTCATATACCCTAATGGTTTGCCTTCATCATTGTAAACAATTATGCTTCTAAGGTTTACTTCCAAAGAAGCAATTAAGTCACTTTATTTTCTTTAGTGTAGTATGTGAAGGCACTGGTTCAACAGTATGGC
The DNA here is from genome assembly GCA_027257055.1 of Cephalopachus bancanus. NCBI lineage: Eukaryota > Metazoa > Chordata > Mammalia > Primates > Tarsiidae > Cephalopachus > Cephalopachus bancanus. The sequence continues at coordinate 355,484 of JAPVLO010000148.1, read as the reverse complement.
TCCAAAACTGTGTTTTCTAATGTTTGGTGAGAGGCTGGCAAGAATTTTAATGATACAGTGAAGAAAAATATATCTGTATAATTAATTTATTATGTTGGTATATGGGCTGTGAGTTCACCCTTTAGTGGTCATTTGTCATTTCATAACAACTATGCATTTTGGTTCACTGTGATGATGATCTATATTTAGTGACTGCAACATGTTTATACCACTGATTCAAATTCCATCCATGATGAAGTTATACAAAGAATGCATATATTGATATCTTTTATTGCAAAAATGTAAATTTAAAACTTGTATAATGTTCTTGTGCTTTTTGAAATAAAATATCTTATATGTGTATATTTAAAAAAGAAAAAAGGGACTTCCCATGTTTGGGGATTTGGGTTTGAAGCATAAGAATCTGTACCTAGAAAGGAGTTCTAGTTAAAAGTAATTCTTGTCAGCCCAGCAAATGTTTTAAAAGCCATAGGCATGCCGGGCTCGGTGGCTCAGCCTGTAATCCCGCGCCTTTGGGAGGCTGAGGTGAGTGGATTGCCTGAGCCCGCGGGTTCGAGACCCGTCTGGGCAGCGAGACCTCATCTCTACAATAAATCAAAAAATCAGCCGGGTGTGGTAGCGCACGCCTGTAATTCCGGGTACTCGGAAGGCTGAGGAGGAAGGATCACCGGAGCCCAGCAGGTCAAGGCTGCGGTGGCCGGGAGCGGCCACTGCACTCCAGTCTGGGTGACAGAGTGAGACTCCAACTCAAACAAAAAATAAAAAATAAAAAAAATAAAAGCCATAGGCATTTAGTATGAATTACAGAACAGAATTAAAGAACACAACAGAAATTGCCAACAAATAACCTCCAAATGGAGAGGACCCCAGTCAAGGAAATCTGTTCGATCAGATCTGAGAATTACCAGCAAAGCTAAGGAAAGTTATCACATGCATTAAATAGGGAATGGACAAAAAAAGCTGCAATCTTTGAGAGAGCCAAATAGGATGGTGGCAGTGTAAGCATTCTTGTAATCATTAAATACTAATTTCATTAAGGAAAGAGCCTCAACCAGTGGAAAACTGCTAGAAACAGAAATCAGATTGAGAACGGCAAGAATACTGTGGATAATAAAGTTTGGATTGTGTGCATATATAAAGTAATATATTTGCAAAATGCAGCACTTAACAGATGTAAGTCCAAGAGATTACTGTGAGTGCTTGACATTAACAACAGAAGAGGGAGGCCAAGAACTGTGAAAAGCTTTCTTGTCCCACCCCTGCCCATTTGACAGGCACCTTTTCCTAATGGCTCAGAAAACCCATCTTATTTAAATGCGGAAAACAAAAAACGAAATGGGACCTAACCTGAAAGCCATTAGTATAAGAAAAAGAAAAGCAAAAGTGAACTGAATAAGTTGCTACAACAGATGAAAATAGAGTAGAAAATTGTGGCCTCAAGGCAGACAAAACCTATAAGCTAATATTACAAAATTTTTTTTAAATGAGGAAAATGATCAAAGCTTTGACAGAAGAACACAACTCAGAAGTGTGATAGAAGATCTCTAAAATGATATAGCAAGAAAACAGGAGGATGCGGAACTCAAGTAAAATTGGGGGGAAATTTAGAAATGAGAACTAAGAAGGAACATAAAAGTGAAAAGTCAATTGTATAAAGCACAGTAAAAAAATAAAAATTGGAAAGGAGAAAAAAAAAGGATTTGAGATAAAGTGAAAGATATGCAAGATAAGCAAAGAAGATTTGATATATATTAGTTGGAGTCCCTGAAGAAAACCAAAATAGTAGAACAGAACACAAACCGAAAACTATGATTTGATAAAACTTTCTTGGGAAAAGAAAAACTTGAATACATATTAAAAGGGAACATTGTAAAAATCAACCCAGAAGAATCATCAAGACAAATCCTAGTAAAGCTATTGGATTTTTAAAATAAGAAAGACAAAGTCACTTAGACATCTAAGCAGAAAATCCAAGTCACTTATAAAGATCGTCATTAGACTTATTGGGAGAAGCATTTTTAAGATAAAAGGATTTTTATATCCAGGCAAACTGTCCAAGTGTAAAGTCCACACAGATGGTTAAGAGCATGCTGATACTTGGAATATTTTTTCCCATAAGCCTTTTCAGAGAAATTTACCAGCAAGCAGGCATCAGACAGTCACATAATGATTATAGAAGCCTTAGTTTAAGGTCTAGGGGTGAGTGTTGCGTATGTTTAATTGTAAAGATGTGAGGATGAGGGAGACAAAATTGGATGCTCTGATCATATAAAGTTATTACAACTAACAAAAAATGGGAGAGGGCCAGGCACGGTGGCTCAAACCTGTAATCCCAGCACTTTAGGAGGCCGAGGCGAGAGGATTACCTGAGCCTAGGAGTTCAAGATAAACCTGGGCAACTTGGCAAGACCTCATCTCTACAATAAATCCAAAAATAGGCCAGACTTGGAAGTGCATGCCGTAGTTCCAGCTACTTGGAAGACTGAAGCAGAAGGCTCACATAAGTCCAGCAGGTCGAAGCAGCAGTGGCCATGAGTGTGCCACTACACTCCAACCTGGGCAACAGAATGAGACTCCGACTCCAAAGAATGTAGCCATCAATAAAACAAACAAAAACAGATGCTGGCAAGGATATGGAGAAAAAGGAACACTTCTACACTGTTGGTGGGTATGCAAACTTGTACAACCTCTCTGGGAAACAGTCTGGAGATTTCTGAAAGAACTAGAAATTGACCTTCCATATGACCCAGCAGTTCCCCTATTGGGAATATACCCAGAGGAACTCAAATTATTCTACAAAGAAGATACCTGCACACGTATGTTTGTTGCAGCTCTATTCACAATAGCAAAAACATGGAATCAACCGTGTTGCCCATTGAAGCTGAACTGGATTAAAAAAAATGTATGTATACACAATGGAATATTATGCAACCATAAAGAATGACAAATATATGGACTTTGCAGCAACCTGGATGGATTTGGAGTCGGTCATACTCAGTGATCTATCACAGAAACAAAGAACAGAGTTCAATATGTTCTCACACATAAGCGGACCTTGAAAATTATAATGCTACAAGAAAGCAACTGGCAGTAGTGAAAAACTGTTGGTGGGAGGGTGGGATTGGCATTAACAGGGGTACTTGCATGATCAATGTTTGCATACCTAACCCTGAATTGTACCCCATATCTTTATAATAAAATTTTTTTTTAAAGGGAGAAAAGGGGTAACCAGGTAGAAAATCAAACAAGGTTACTAATTACATCAATGGTGAAAAAATATCTGATGAAGCTGACAAATCAAGAAATAAAGTACACAAATTGACACTACCACAGGGCACAGTGGCTCACACCTACAATCCCAGTGCTTTGGGAGGCCAAGGTGAGAGGATTGCCTGAGCCCACAGGTCCAAGACCAGCCTGGGCAGCTTTGCAAGACCTTACAAGTAGCTGGAACTACAGGTGCATGTCACCACAACCGGCTAATTTTTTTTTTTTTAATTGTAGAGACAGGCGTGCGCTGCCACGCCCGGCTGATTTTTTGATTTATTGTAGAGATGAGGTCTCGCTGCCCAGGCGGGTCTCGAATGGAGATGAATGGATTGCCTGAGCCGGCGGGTTCGAGACCCGCCTGGGCAGCGAGACCTCATCTCTACAATAAATCAAAAAATCAGCCGGGCGTGGCAGCGCACACCTTGTCTCTACAATTAAAAAAAAAAAAAATTAGCCAATTGTGGTGACATGCACCTGTAGTTCCAGCTACTTGTAAGGTTGAGGTGGAAGGATCGCCTGAGCCCAGCAGGTCGAGGCTGTGGTGGCCATGAGCATGCCACTGCACTCCAGCCTAGGCGACAGAGTGAGACTGACTCAAAAAAAAAAAAAAACAAAACCAGTTGACACTAGGATAAATTTAGTGGCTAGACAGTGAGAGAAGAATCAGGGTGTGAACCAGTTTCAAAATTGTTTGTATGCTATTTAGGAACTAGCAGTATTTAAGGAAAGAGAATATTACATGAACATAGTACTATGATGTTTACCACTAGAACTACAACACCAAAGGGGAGGGAAAGGCAAATAGTGAAACTATAACAAAATTAAGACCAAACACCAGTTTTATCAATAAACATAAGTGGACTTAACTCAATTTCTTTTTTTTTTTTGAGTTGGAGTCTCACTCTGTCGCCCAGACGAGTGCAGTGGCCGCTCCCAGCCACCGCAGCCTCCACCTGCTGGGCTCCGGCGATCCTTCCGCCTCAGCCTTCCGAGTAGCTGGAACTACAGGCATGCACTACCACGCCCGGCTAATTTTTGATTTATTGTAGAGATGAGGTCTCGCCAAGTTGCCCAGGTGGGTCTCGAACCCGTGGGCTCAGACAATCCACTCACCTCAGCCTCCCAAAGGTGCGGGATTACAGGCTGAGCCACCGAGCCCGAGCCCAGCTTTAACTCTTTTTTTTTTTTTATTTTTTTATTTTTTTATTTTTGAGTTGGAGTCTCACTCTGTCGCCCAGACTGGAGTGCAGTGGCACACTCCCAGCCACCGCAGCCTCGACTTACTGGGCTCCGGCGATCCTTCCGCCTCAGCCTTCCAAGTAACTGGAATTACTGGCATGCGCTACCACACCCAGCTCATTTTTTTTTTTATATTGTAGAGAGATGAGGTCTCACCAAGTTGCCCAGATGGGTCTCGAACCCTCGGGCTCAGGCAATCCACTCACCTCAGCCTCCCAAAGGCGCGGGATTACAGGCTGAGCCACCGAGCCCGGCTTTAACTCATTTTCTTAAAGATCAAATGAGCTGTCTGACAGATGCAAGTTAAAAATGGATGGCCGGGCTCGGTGGCTTAGCCTGTAATCCCGCGCCTTTGGGAGGCTGAGATGAATGGATTGCCTGAGCCGGCGGGTTCGAGACCTGCCTGGGCAGCGAGACCTCATCTCTACAATAAATCAAAAAATTAGCCGGGCGTGGCAGCGCACGCCTGTAGTTCCAGCTACTTGGAAGGCTGAGGCGGAAGGATCGCCGGAGCCCAGCAGGTCGAGGCTGCGGTGGCCGGGAGCGGCCACTGCACTCCAGTCTGGGCGACAGAGTGAGACTCCAACTCAAAAAAAAAAAAAAACAAAGCAAAACAAAAATGAATGGATGAACCCAATTTAAAAATGGACAGAAGATTTGAAAAGATAGGTCTACAAAGATGTACAAATGACCAATAAGCACATGAAAAGATGCTTAACATCAGCAGTTATTAGGGAAATGCAAATCAGAATCGCAATGAGATATAGCAAGTCCTAAAATAGCATTATTTCATTCAAAGTGGTTTTATTATTATTATAACTATGTGAAAAAAAATTGGTTCCCAACTGGGACTGCTGTGTGGAGTTTACACAGTTAACTCATGTCTGCTGGGTTTCTCCAGGTCCTCCAGTTTCTTTCCACATCCCAAATATGTGCCTGTTCGTTGAATTGGCATCTCTAAATTGTCCCCCTGTGAGTGGGTGGGAGTGGGTTTGTGAGTGCACCCTGCCATGGAATGGCGTTCTGGCCATGGCTGGTTCCTGCCTTGCGTCCCAATCTGTCTGAATAGGCTCCTGCCAGCCATGACCCTGAACTGGAATAAGCAAGTAAGTACTTATCTTACTTTTTAAAATTAATCTTTATGTGTGGCTGACATTTGTTTCAATGTTTTAACATCCAAACTGTTTCAGGTCTTTATTTAGAAGTTTGTGATGTTTGTATGACAAGATACATGTCATAGGAACCTAACTCTTGTTTATATCAATTAGGCTGTGGTAAAATTGGTCTCATTTTACATCGTTTTGCTTAAAGTCTGACTTTCCACAGACTTATCATCAACATTGATGATAACAACATGAGAACTTACTGTACCACTTCACACCTACCAGAATGACTAGAATAAAAAAAAGATTGGCAATACTGTGTTGGCAAGGATGTGGAGAGATTGGCACCCTCTTATATTACTGATGAAAATGTAAAATGGTACAACTACTTTGGGAAACAGATTGGCAGTTCCTGATAAGATTAAACATAGAGTTACCATATGACCCAGCGATTCCCTTCCAGGTATATGCCCAAGAGAATTTAAAACATATTTATACCCCAAAAAAGCTTAGGCACAAATGTTTATAGCAGCATTATTCATAATGGCCAAAAACTGGAAACTACCCTATTGTCCATCAAAAAATGTATAACCTAGGTCGAGTGCGGTGGCTCACACCTATAATCCCAGCACTTTGGGAGACCGAGGTTTGCCTGAGCCCAGGGTTCAAGACCAGCCTGGGCAACTTGGCAAGCCCTCATCTCTACAATAAATCGCAAAAATTAGCCGGCCATGGTGTTGCATGCCTGTAATTCTAGCTACTTGGAATGTTGAGGCGGAAGGATTACCTAGCCCAGCAGATCAAGGCTGCAGTGACTGTGAGCGTGCCACTGCACTCCAGCGTGGGTGAGACTCCAATTCAGAAAAAGAAAAAAAAAAGTCACAAAAGACCATATATTGTATGATTCCATTTATATCCAATATCCAGAATTAGACAAATCCATAGAGACAAAAAGATTAGTGGTTGTCAGGGGCTGAGAAGAAGGGGTCATGGGAAGTGACTGCTGATTAGTATGGTTTCTTATTGGATTAATGAAAATATTCTGGATTAGACAGATTGATGGCACAGCCTTGTGGAGATCCTAAAAAACCACTGAATCTTACACTTTTAAAAGTCTATCCAGCCGGGCTCGGTGGCTCAGCCTGTAATCCCGCGCCTTTGGGAGGCTGAGGTGAGTGGATTGCCTGAGCCCGCGGGTTCGAGACCCGCCCAGGCAGCGAGACCTCACCTCTACAATAAATCAAAAAATCAGCCGGGTGTGGTAGCGCATGCCTGTAATTCCGGCTACTCGGAAGGCTGAGGCGGAAGGATCGCCGGAGCCCAGCAGGTCGAGGCTGCGGTGGCCGGGAGCGGCCACTGCACTCCAGTCTGGGTGACAGAGTGAGACTCCAATTCAAAAAAAAAAGTCTATCCATACAATGGAGTATTATTCACCCATAAAGAGGAATGAAATTCTAATTCATACTACAACATACTACAACAAAATTTACCCTTTAAAGGGTTACTTTTACGGTAAAGGTTGAATATCCCTTATTAGAAGTGCTTGAGATCAGAAATGTGGATTTTAGATTTTTTTTGCATTTTGGAATATTTGTGTATTATTGTACATAAGGAGATAGCTTGGAGATCAGACCCAAGTCTAAACATGAAACTTATTTGTGCTTTACATACACCTTATATACATAGCCTGAGATAGCTTTATACAATATTTTATTTTTTTGTGTCAGAGTCTCACTCTGTCGCCCAGACTGGAGTGCAATGGCACACTCGTGGCCACCGCAACCTCAACCTGCTGGGTTCAGTAAATCCTTCCACTTCAGCTGGAACTACAGGCGTGCACCACCATGCCCAGCTACTTTTTTTATTTATTGTAGAGATGAGATCTCACCATGTTGCCCAGGCTGGTCTCGAACCCATGGGCTCAGGCAGTCCTCTTATCTCCGCCTCCTAAAGTGCTAGGATTGCAGGCGTGAGCCACTGCGCCTGCTATACAATATTTAAAAATTTTTTTTTTTTTCAGCTGGAGTCTCACTCTGTCACCCAGACTGGAGTGCAGTGGCTGTTCCCGGCCACCGCAGCCTCGACCTGCTAGACTCAGGCGATCCTTCCGCCTCAGCCTTCCGAGTAGCCGGAATTACAGGCATGCGCTACCACGCCTGGCTGATTTTTTGATTTACTGTAGCAATGAGGTCTCACTACCCAGGCGGGTCTCGAACCCGCGGGCTCAGGCAATCCACTCACCTCAACCTCCCAAGGCACAGGATTACAGGCTGAGCCACCGTTAAATAATTTTATACATAAAGTTTTGAGTGTGTTTTGAATGTGACCCAGAATATGAGGTCAGGTATGGAATTTTTCACTGTGGCATTATATCAGTGCTCAAAAATATGCAGATTTGGATTATTTTGAGTTTTGGATTTTCAGAGTAGAGATGCACAACTGTGTATATGAATTATGTTTAATTTTTTTTTTTCTTTTTTTTTAGTTGGAGTCTCAGTCTGTCACCCAGACTGGAGTGCAGTGGCCGCTCCCGGCCACCGCAGCCTCGACCTGCTGGCCTCCGGCGATCCTTCCGCCTCAGCCTTCCAAGTAGCTGGAACTACAGGGACGTGCTGCCACGCCAGGCTGATTTTTTTTTTTTTAATTTATTGTAGAGATGAGGTCTCGCCAAGTTGCCCTGGTGGGTGTCGAACCCGCGGGTTCAGGCAATCCACTCACCTCAACCTCCCAAAGCGCTGGGATTACAGGCTGAGCCACGGAGCCCGGCTTGTTTGAATTTTTTAAAAAGCACTTTTAATAAAGGGAGGACAAACTACCCAAACGTCCTTCAAAGAGTGTTTAAAACTATGGTGCATTCCTACCATAAAACACTACTCATCAGTAAATAGGAATGAATTATTAATGTATGCAGCAACTTGGATGAATCTCAAAAGTTATGCTGAGTGAAAAAAGTTTAAAGGATACATAATGCATAGTTCCATTTATGGAACAACCATGAAATAAATCATTATATAATTAGTGAATAGATTAGTGGTTTCCAGGTAGTTGAAATAGAGGAGAGGGGATGAGTGAGGCTACAAGGGGGTAGAAAGAGGAGTCGTGTGATGGTATAGTTGAATATCTTAATTGTGTTGATGGTTATACAAAGATACACATGTGACAAAATTGCAGTTACACAGACACAAATGAGTGTGGGGATAATCACATTAGCTTCCTAGAGCTACTGTAACAAATTAGTCAAAACAAGGTGGCTTACAACATTTATTCTCTCACAGTTCTGGACACCAGAGTCTGAATCAAGGTGTGAGTAGTGAGGCTGAATCAAGGTGTGACATCAGAGGCTGAATCAAGGTCGAGGCTGCAGTGGCCGGGAGCGGGCACTGCACTCCAGTCTGGGTGACAGAGTGAGACTCCAACTCAAAAAAAAAAAAATATATATATATATATATACACTCCATATAACTTATGGAGTGTCTTATTAATATATATATGTGTGTGTATATATATGTATATATATATTTACTATATATATATATAGTAAATGTGCTTGAAATTTTATCGATTGATTGATTTTGAGTCAGAGTTTCATTCTATCGCCCAGGCTGGAGTGCAGTGGCACACTCATGGCCACTGCAGCCTCAACCTGCTGGGCTCAGGTGATCCTTCTGCCTCAGCCTTCCTAGTAGCCGGAACTACAGGCACATGCCACCACACCCAGCTAATTTTTTAATTTATTGTAGAAATGAAGTTTTGACAAGTTGTCTAGGCTGAATCTCAAGCCCGTGGGCTCAGGCATTTCTCTCACTTCGGCCTCCAAAGTGCTGGGATGGGATTATAGGCATGAGCCACCATGCCAGGCCTTGAAAATTTTTTTTATAAGAAAGTTTTATGCTTGAAAAAATTATAATAAAGAGCCAAAGCTAGAGCAGGTAAATGCAAATTAAATGAAAGCGGAAGTTGTGTTCTTGATGTCAAAATAGAGTTCAGGTCAAAAAAGCATTCAGTGGCTAAAAAATGACACTTTTAAGTGCTAAAGGTGATATTCGCAATGACAATCAAACATTACTGTCTATGCTCCAGATACAGGCAGCCCTCCCCTTGTTTGGTAGTTTGGTACTGCAGGTATGGCCATGCAAGCCAAAACTGTGCAAAGCAGTCTTAATGGAAAAGATCACGATTGTTTCATGACCTTTAAATTTGGGGGTTAAAACAAATACCGTTGGTTATAAATGCGTAGGGAAATGAAAACTCATAATACTAATATTTATATAGTACATTGTAATTTAAGACATTAGAGCTGGGTGCGGTGGCTCAAGCCTGTAATCACAGCACTTTGGGAGGCCAAAGCGAGTGGATTGCCTGAAACCACAGGTTTGAGACCCGCCTGGGCAACTTGGCGAGACCTCGTCTCCACAATAAATAAAAAATTAGCTGGTCATGGTAGCACAGTCTGTAGTTCCGGCTACTTGGAAGGCTGAGGCAGAAGGATCGCCTGAGCCCCACAAGTTGAGGCTGTAGTCGTGCCACTGCAATCCCGCTTGGATGATGGAGCGAGACTCCAACTAAAAAAGACATTAGAAACATGGAGAATTTTAATTTTTAAAAAATTATCAAGAAAAAAACGTATCAAGCATGCTTGCCTTTCTCTTTGTATAACTTATGGAGTGTCTTATTAATGCCTTAGCAAACTTTCATACTCTTTTCTAAGTTTGGAGCAACTTCCAACTTGTATCCTTTGTATTTTCAAAATTGTGAAATACTGTAGAGTTCCTTTAATGTGAAGCTTTTTGCCAGTTTCATTTCTTCTTGCATGTTTGTCATAATCACTTTTTTTATCAATAAGTTTGCCTTTAGTAAATTCCTCTGCATCTCTAGAGTCTCTCAAATGGTAGCAGGGTCAACAATTCCATGGTTAACGATTTCTTCTGTAACTCCATTTACATTTGATCCAAACTTCACTTGCAGCATTATAACTTTCCAATACTTTGCTATACTTTTCTTTGTTGACCATTTTCCTCCTTTTAAAATTCCAATTTATTCCAGCCGGGCATGGTGGTATGCCTCTGTAGTTGCTACTACTTGGAAAGCTGAGGCGGAAGGCTCGCCTAAGCCCAGCAGATCGAGGCTGTGCTACACTGCACTCCAGCCTGGGCAACAAGTGTGAGACTCCAACTCAAAAAAAAAAAAAGAAAATCCAAATTTATAAAAATGTCACATCGTTTCATCACTGGAAGACAAGGAGACAACACAACTGTATGCTCTCCTCTCTGTCCTTTGTCCTTTAACTGAATAACATAAGCAATGTCCAATCACTGACAGACTTCGGAAGAAGTGACATAATTGGTTACTATTCATGACATGCATCTGTTACTTAGTGATTTGAGGACTGAGGAACTAATGGCATAGTTTGCACTTAATGTGATTACTCACAGTATATCAATGAAATTTGAACTGTGTTGTTAAGAGACAAATATTTAATTTCATTAAACCATGCTAACTGAAAATCTTGCATGGAGTAACTATGCAAACTGAAGATTTCTTGTAGTAGAGCAGCATAAAGCAAAACTGCAGGATATAAACGACACATTAATAAAGACTTGGACAAACATCTCCCAAACCAGACAAAGTGGACAAAAAATGAGTAGGAATATAAAAGACCTAAGCAACATAATCAGTGTGTTGGTTGGGTCCCACAGTAAGCAGATACTGAGACAAATTTGGGAACACAAAAGGTTTAAGTTGCTGCATCAATTCATTCAGTCACAACTGGGCAAGGGAGACCTAGAGGTGCCCAAGTAATTCATCTGTTCCGCACTGGTTCTTCCCTTCTTTCTTTAATCTTACAGCAGCTCTACCTTCTCCTGCTGATCTGGTTGAATTACCCCTGCCAAGATGGTGGCTCTTTGCTTGCTATGCCCTAGTTACATGTAGTAACCAGGGCCCAGACTGCCACTGTAGTTTGTAGTCCAGGAGAACTGTTGCTGTGACCCCTGGCAAGAGTAGCGAGGTATTTATTCTTAGAATGAATCACGAACTCTTATAGGATAGAAACATCCAAGTGTAGTCGGCTTGCCACCAAGTTGCTGGTTGGTGTCCTTGAAAAACAGTGTCATATGTAATGCCAGAGTCTGAGGCAGAAGAATTGCTTGAGATTAGGAATTCAAGACCATCCTGAGCATCATGGTGAGACCCCCATCTCTACAAAAAAATAGAAGATTAGCCGGGCATGGTGTCTGAATCAGGGAGGCTGAATCAGGATTGCTTGAGCCTAGGAGGTCAAGGTTACAATGAGCTGTGATTGGATTACCACACTCCAGCCTGGGTGACAGAGACTCTGGATGGATAGATATATAGATAGAGAGGGAAGGTGAGAGAGACAGAAGCTGTGCCATATCAATAGAGCATTGGTCTCTGTTGCTAACAAGTTGGACAATAAAAGTGGCAGAATCTCTATGGGTCTTGGTGACAGTTTATGCTATTGGGCCCATGGGTAACCTCCGTGACTCCATTTGTGTGCCTGTTGAGGCAGCTACTGAAGAGTGCTCCAACATTAGTCTAAGTTATTTTGACTACTTGACTGTTTAGCACCTCTTCTGTAATGAAACTTATGGGCGTCAACATGCCCCACAGGAGGTGGCTCATGCCTGTAATCTGAGCACTTTGGGAGGTAGAGGTGAGAGGATTGCCCTGAGCCCAAGGGTTCAAGACCAGCCTGGGCAACATGGTGAGACTTTGTCTCTACAAATAAATAAAAGAACATTAGCTGGGCATGCTGGCACATGCCTGTAGTTCCAACTACTTGGAAGGCTGAGGTGGAAGAATCGCTTGAGCCCAGCAGATCGAGGCTGTGGTGGCCGTGAGCAGTGTGCCATTGCTGATCCAGCCTGGGTGACAAAGTGAGACTCCAACTAAAAAAAAAACAAAACCTCATACTTCATGCACACACCTATATGCCCATCTATAGTATCATACAGTATATACTTTTTGTGTTCAACTTTTGCACCTTTGATGGCTTCAGCCTCCCAAGTAGCTAAAGTTCTGACCTGGCAGCTGAAGCAGAGATCTGGTGATATCTCTGATACATTGCCTCCCCAGTAGCTCCCCTTGGGCTCGGAGGGGTCTGGGCCTAAAGGAATGTCCAGGGCTGTGGGTCTTTGATGTAGATTGTAGACACATGACTCTTAGATCTTAATGTTGCCAGACCTCAGCATCTCATGCCCTTGGGTGGTGGGCTAAATGGAAGGAGACAAGGGGAGGGGTTTTTCCTGCAAGAGACCTGTCAGACATTTTCAGTCCACAAGCTCCTTAGCAAAAACGTTGTCTTAATATCATTTTTATGTCTTTGATCCCCTAAAGGTGATCTTTGACCTTTGACAAGGAACCTCAAAGTTTCTTAGAGATTATTATGCTAAACCATGAATTGAAAGGTTGAGCTGTCCTTGACTGGCATTTGATGGAGATTTGCCGAGCTGGTGGGGTAGGCTGCCAACTTGGTCTGCAGTAAAATGTCTGAATGCTTCCTAAAACCTGCCTGTTAGAAATTTATCTATCTATGTCTAACCTGTGCTAGATTCAAAGTGTGTCAGTCTAAGCAAAAATGGCTATGCTGAGGCAAAATGTGACTAAGTTTACTCTATGTTTCTTGGGGTCCCTCCTTTCAACAAGTAGATGTAATGTGGCCCCCTGAATGGGATCCTGGGCCAGAAAGAGGACATTAGCTCAAAACATAGTAAGACTGTAGTTAATAATCGTGTATCCATACTATTTTATGAATTGTAAAAAATGTATTATGCAAATGTAAGATGTTAATAATAGAAGAATTTTAGATGAAGTATTGGGAACTCTCTGTACTACCATCTCAATTTTTCTGTAAATCTAAAAGTATCCCATAAAATAAAGTCTATTTTTTAAAAAGTCTTATTTCCAATGGAATGTTTTTTTGTTTTGTTTTGTTTTGTTTTGTTTTTTGAGTTGGAGTCTCACTCTGTCGCCCAGACTGGAGTGCAGTGGCCACTCCTGGCCACCGCAGCCTCGACCTGCTGGGCTCCGGAGATCCTTCCGCCTCAGCCTCCCAAGTAGCCGGAATTACAGGCGCGCACTACCACACCCGGGTAATTTTTTGATTTATTGTAGAGATGAGGTCTCGCCAGCCCAGGCGGGTCTCAAACCCACAGGCTCAGGCAATCCACTCACCTCAGCCTCCCAAAGGCACGGGATTACAGGCTGAACCACCGAGCCCAGCTCCAGTGGAATGTTATACAACCATTAATAAGAATAAGGGCCAGGCTCGGTGGCTCAACCGGTAATCCCAGCACTTTGGGAGGCCGAGGCAAGTGGATTGCCTGAGCCTGCAGGTTCGAGACCCACCCAGGCAACTTGGCGAGACCTTGTCTCTACAATAAATTTTTTAAAAATTAGCTGGGCGTGGTAGCGTGAGCCTGTAGTTCCGGCCACTTGGAAGGATGAACCAGAAGGATCACCTGAGCCCAGCAGGTCGAGGCTGCGGTGGCCAGGACCATGCCACTGCACTCCAGTCTGGGCGACAGACTGAGATTCCAACCCAAAAAATAATAATAATAATGAGGCATATCTTCATATATCAATAATGAATAAGAAATTGTTAATATTTCTTAAGAAAGCACCAATGAAAAAAATCAAGTTGGCTAAGAGTGAAGAAAGTGCTGCTTGCTCTGCATGTAAAGAAAAAGGATCTATAGCTGTAGTTGCTTGCATATATGTAAGATAACTCTGGGAAGATACTGAAGGAGTGAAGGACATGCCATCTTCACATATGCCAGATTGGTATATTGATTATTTTGAGTTGAAGATGTTGGAGAGGTAGTTTCAGAAAGGGCGGGCTGACAGAGTAAGACTCAAGTCAAAATAAATAAATAAATAAAGGGGAATCCCTATATTTGCTATGTTTTAATTTAATTTAATTTAGTTTTAGTTGAGGTCTCCCTCTGATAGCCCAGGTTGGGGTACAGTGACATGATTGCAACCGCTGCAGCCTCGACCTGCTGGGCTCAGGTGATACTTCCAGCTCAACCTCCTGACTAGCTGGGACAACAGGTGCTTGCCACCATGCCCAGCTACATTTTGGGTTTTTTTTTTTGTAGATATGAGGTCTCACTATGTTGCCCAGGCTGGTGTCTAACTCCTAGACTCAAACAATCCTCCTGCCTCAGTCTCCCAAAGTGCTGGGATTACAGGCCTGGGCCACCATGCCCAACCTATATTTGTATTTTATTTCTTTCTTTATTTTTGAGTCAGAGTCTCACTGTGTCGCCCAGGCTGGAGTGCCACTGTGTGCTCACGGTGACCGCAGTCTCAACCTGCTGGGCTCAGGCAATCCTTTCACCTCAGCCTTCCAAGTGACTAGAACTACAGGTGTGCGCCACCACCCCCGGCTAATTTTTTGATTTATTGTAGAGACGAGTTCTTGCCATATTGCCCAGGTTGGTCTTGATCCCATGGGCTCAGGCAGTCCTCTCCCCTCCACCTCCCAAAGTGCAGGGATTACAGTCATGAGCTACCGCGCCTGGACTGCTTTTTATTTAATCTTCCTTTTTATTTTCTCCTCATGAATGTGCGTGAATCTGAGCTAAGCGCTATGTAAAAGTTAATCAGTTTACTCCTGCTGAGATTCCTAATTTAAAAAAGACCAACACAGTTGTTGTCCAGTATATAAAATGACACAAGTACAAACCAATAATTGAAGAAACATCAAAACAAACCTAACTTGATTTTTTATTTTTACATTTTTAATTTTCACATTTTTAATAATTCTTAGCAAAGATGACACAAACCTTAGGAAATTTATAGTCATTTCTTGACAGATTCTCCAAGATTTAGTATAGAATTAAATGATGCAGAAATAACAAAAACAAGAATATATAACTAAATAATATTATGAATGCAAATTAAAATTTACAAGAATTTAAGAGTGAAATTAATGTTACTTTGTTTTGTTTTGTTTTTGAGTCAGAGTCTTACTCTGTTGCCCAGGTTGGAGTACAGTGGCATGCTCACAACCACCACAGCCTCGACCTTCTGGGCTCAGGTGATCCTTCCATCTCAGCCTTCCAAGTAGCTGGAACTACAAGCATGTGCCACCATGCCCAGCTAATTTTTTGATTTATTGTAGAGACAAGGTCTCGCCATGCTTCTCAGGCTAGTCCCAAACCCCTGAGCTCAGGCAGTCCTCTTGCCTCCGCCTCCCAAAATGCTGGGGTTACAGGCTTGAGCCACCACACCCAGCTAAGTGTTACTTTTTTAGGAAGTTTTTGTTGTTGTTGATTTGTTTTGTCTTGTATTGGAGTTTGGGCCTTACTCTGTTGCCCAGACTAGAATGCAGTGGCATAGTCATAGCTCATTGCAGCCTTGAACTTCTGGGTTCAAATGATCCTATTACCTCAGCCTCTGAGTAGCTAGGTAGCTGGGACTACAGGGACACACAACTGTGTCCAGCTTTCTTTTTTTTCTTTTTTTTTTTGTAGAGATGAGATCTCACTTTGCTGCTCAAGCTGATCTCAAACTTTTAAACTCAAGTGATCCTCCCACCTCAGACTCCCAGAGTGCTGGGATTACAGGCATGTGTCATTGTGTCTGGCTGGATGCTTTTTGTTTGTTTGTTTTGTTTGCTTAACTCTTCCTTTGAGAGGCAAAATAATGTCCCTTTCCTCCAGAAGCTGTTCATGTTCCATCCTGGAACCTAAGAACATGTTTACCTTACACAGCAAAACAAACTTTGTAGATGTGACTAAGTGTGCAGATCTTGAGATGGAGAGATTATTCTGGATTATCCAAGTGGACCCAAATTAATCACGTGAATCATTAAAAGTAGAAAGGGGAGGCAGAAGACTGGGTCAGATAGATGTGCCACAAGGGCTTGGCCCACTGTCGCTGCTGACTCTGTAGAAGAAAGAAGGGGGGCCATACAACAAGGAATTTGAGCAGCCTCTAGAAGCTGAAAAATGCAAGGGATCAGTTTACCTCCTTGTGCCTCTGAAGGGAAGGCAGCTCTACTGACACCTTAATTTTAGCCCAGTGAGACCCATGTTGGGCTTCTGACCTACAGAACTCTTTTTTTGTTGTTGAGTTGGAGTCTCACTCTGTCACCCAGGCTGGAGTGCAGTGGCATGCTCATGGCCACCACAGCCTCGACCTGCTGGGCTCAGGTGATCCTTCTGCCTCAGCCTTCCAAGTAGCTGGAACTACAGGCACATGCCACCATGCCTGGCTAGTTTTTTTTAATTTACTGTAGTGATGAGGTTTCACCAAGTTGCCCAGGCTCATCTTGAACCTGTGGGCTTAAGCAATCCTCCCCCTCACCCTCCCCAAAGTACCAGGGTTATAGGCGTGAGCCACCGTGCCTGGCCCCAGAGCTCTTAAGATAATAAATTTGTGTTGTTTCAAGCCACTACGTTTGTATTAGTTTATTACATCAGCACAGAAAACTAGTATACTGCCCTCAGTCCTGGATAGGATTGAATACTCAGTACATTGTTTTTTTGAGTCAGGGTCTCATTCTGTCACCCAGGCTGGAGTGCAGGGCACAATCACTACACCACAGCCTTGACCTCCTGGCTCAGGTAATCCTTCCACCTAAGCTTTCCCAAGAAGCTGGGACTATAAACGCATAACCACACCTAGCTTTTTTTCTTTGAGATGAGGGCTCACTGTGTTGCCCAGTCTGATCTTGAACTCCTAGACTCAAGCAATTCTCCAACCTCAGCCTCCCAAAGTGCTGGGATTATAGGCATGAACCACCACACCCAGCCAACATTCAGTGTATTTGCACCACATTGGATCCTATGCAAATGTCTATCAGAGGACCCACTGGCTCACTAACATGGTTGTGAAAACTTTTTTCCTAATATTTTATTTTGAATATTGTCAAACATACAGCAAAACTGAAAGAACTTTACAGTGATCATTCACATACTGCCACCAAGATTCTACCAAAAATAATTTACTGTATGTGAGAAACAAACTCACCCATCCAAAATCAAAGGATGGACACAGAGACACAGAGTACAGCAGTCTTGCAAGATCAGGTGTCTGGTAGGCAGGCACGCCAGGTGGTGGCTATGGCAAGCAATGTATTCCCTAGTGCCCAAATTCTTCCCTTGGTTCCCCATTGACTGAATACTACAAGGTGTACAATCTTCACAGACATCACCTAAGTTCCATTTTTTTTCCCCTTATAAGGTTATCCCTGATTCCCTTTCCTGGTTAAGTCTCTATTTTCTTAAGAATAGCGTGTTGTTTTCTCATTGGCCCGTTTCCATCTCCCGATTGCTTAGGAGCCCGTCAAGAGCTGGAGGCTGAAGATTGCTACATCCACCAGCCTGCTTAAACAAGCCCTGAAAATGAACCATCAGAATGTTTCTTACAAATTTCCTCCTCTATTTCTTTATGAATTTCTGGTTCCTTTTTCATCTTAGATTATTTTCAAATTGGCTTAACAAATACTGACTTTCCTCTTCATAATCTCCTATAGTTTCTGTGAGCATTAGATTGTTTTACGGGTACATCGTGGGCATCTGTTTGTTAATTGCACTTTCTATGAGTCTCTGTGTTAAGCCCTAGACACAGGGAATAACATAATATCCCATTAAGATTCCTGCCACATAGCCGGGCTCGGTGGCTCAGCCTGTAATCCCGCACTTTGGGAGGCTGAGGTGAGTGGATTGCCTGAGCCTGCGGGTTCAAGACCCGCCTAGGCAACTTGGCCAGACCTCATCTCTACAATAAATTTTTAAAAAATTAGCCGGGCGTGGTAGTGCATGCCTGTAGTTCCAGCTACTTGGAAGGCTGAGGCAGAAGGATCGCCGGAGCCCAGCAGGTCAAGGCTGCGATGGCCGGGAGCAGCCACTGCACTCCAGTCTGGGCGACAGAGTGAGACTTCAACTCAAAAAAACCAAAAAGATTCCTGCCACAGTTATAAGAGAGGTTAGAACTGAGGTTACCATTCCCTTCTATTTCCCAAACCATCCTTCTAACCAGTTTGTGAATAGATCGTCAATATCTTCATTTTCTGCTAATTTGTTAGCTAGGGTTGTTAGTCCCTGCAAGGCTTTGGTGATGGTTCCGTCAGGGGTGGTGTTATTTGGGATGAAAGTACAGCATTTCCCTCCTAACACGACACATAAACCCCTCCTTTCTCTGTCAGGATCATGTCTAATGCAATTCGATTTTCCCAAGCCATCTGGCTGGTGGCATCCAGCTGACTAGCTACCCCTATGGAGAGCATTCCTGATGTAGTTAATATGCCTTTGCTGATTGAAACATATATGATTGATCCAATCCAAATTCTTATTAATGGTGGACCACCAGAAGAGTAATGATTCAAATCAGGCAGCTATCTTATTTCTGGCCTTAAATTCATTGGAGACTCCGCTCAGGACTCTTTTTGAATCTAGCATACATTGGAGTCAAAAGATATGTCTAGAGACCTTCGGTTTCGGTGATAGGCACTATTATCCTCAGGGTTTGATGGAATGCCAAGGTGAATGGGATGGCCTATTGGACTAGTACATAAGTCCCAGTCCAGATGGACAGGAGCAGGTTGGGCGGGTCCCTCTTTTCACAGTACCACCCCACCAAACATCCACTCACAGGATGTGCAGGTTTTAGTAATTGTGACTCAACTCACCAGTGACATTTAGGATATGGGTACAGATCAATAGGTCTTTTATGGGCTTACTGAACTCTTACCCCCACCTTGAGAGGCAAGAGGAATAAGAGTAACGCATCGCCCCTGCAGAGAAGGAGGAGATCACCCTCAGATCTGACCTCTGCAATGCAGGAAAGAGCAATGACAAATTTTTGCAGGTTTCATTTCTCCATGCATTTTTGTCTTGATAGAGAGCCATCATGCAACTCATCCCTGCAACTACCTGTACCTGTGGCCGCCCTGCAGCTCAAGTATAGCAATTGCTTTTCTTGAGCACAGGCACAGAGAATTTACCCCATCCTACCCAGGCACTGACATCACCATATCACATCTCAGTTTCAAGTGTCTGTCTTAAATCCTTGACTTCAATTATAGTTACCTTCTTGGGATCATTATTAGGAGGATTGTCATGTCCTCCAGGACTTGGGGTTGATTTAGGCATATCTGATGTGTTGTTATTAACAAACCCAAGGACCATTCGTCCTAGGGGATCTTTTCCTGTGATATCTGCCCCTAATCCATATACCCGAGATGCCACCCTTGGCTCTTGATCTAGAACAATTGGGTTGTTAATAGTTAAAAGTATGGGGTTGCATTCTAAATTCTGACATGCTTCTGGTGGAGTGCCCTTAGAAAGATGTATTTTATCTTTTTAAGGTCTCCAATTTAGGGTGACCCACCCCACGGTTACTTTCCATTGGGTATTCCACCAGACATCATCCCACCTGGAGCTGGGACTGGCATTACTGTAGCCAGTGCTTGGTTCTGGGAAAAGGTATTTTTCCATTTGTGACAGTTGTCTCTGATTTTCTAAATCCCCACAGGGTAGAACTGGACATGCTTCAAACTGAATTGTTTGGGGTGTTAGAGTTTTGTTATATTTATCACCAACTTGATTGGGTATCCATGTGTTCCCATTACCTTCCACCCCCGTTCATGATCATATATCCCATCCATGTTAAAAACCAAATTCGAACCTGGTTCATGTTTCTTATGGAAATTTCATTAGCGTAACCCTTAAGGATTCTCCAAGGGATCTAGATACTTCCCATCCATCTTCGGCCTCTTCTTGAGTTATTGGTCCCTTAACTTGGGTATAGTTAGTCCACCCTTTCTCAGCCATTTGCACAGCAGTCTCAGTAGTCAGGAGTACTTGATAGGGACCTCCCCAACTCTACTGGAGTTTGTCTTCCTTCCAAGTCTTTATGAGGATGAAATCATCAGAGTGGAAGGGATGAACAGCAAACTCAAGAGGTGGGGTCTGGGCAAGAAGTCCTTTTAACCTAAGGGATGATAAAGTGGAAGATATAGCCAGTGTATAGGTTTTTAGAAATTGGTCCTTAGTTTCCACAGTGGGAAGGTCTGTAGTTCTGCCCAGGTATGAGAGTCCATATAGTAATTCATAAGACAAGCCCACATCTTTTTGGGGGACTGTACTGATTCTGAGAAGTGAAATTGGAAGACTTCACCTAGGGTCATTTAGTTTCCATAATTAATTCAGAAATATGCTTTTTGAGGATCTGATTCATCCTTTCAACTTTCCCTGAGGAAGGAGGGTGCTGGGAGTGTGGTAATCCCATTGAATCTGTAAACTTTCCATGACCCCCTTAAATACCCGTGATGTAAAATGACTTCTGTTATCCAAGTCTACATTTTCCACTAGTCCAAACTGAGGAATAATTTGTTCTAGAATTATTTTGATTACAGATCCTGTAGTGGCAGTTGTGAGGGAAAAGGTCCACTCAACCTGAGAGATGATCCATTACCACTAATAAGTATCTTAATTTCCCTATTTTTGGCATTTCTTTTTTTTTTTTTTTTTTGAGTTGGAGTCTCACTCTGTCACCCAGACTGGAGTGCAGTGGCCACTCCTGGCCATCGCAGCCTCGACCTGCTGGGTTCTGGTGATCCTTCTACCTCAGCCTTCCAAGTAGCTGGAACTATAGGTGTGCGCTACCACGCCCAGCTAGTTTTTGATTTATTGTGGAGATGAGGTCTTGCCAAGTTGCCCAGGCGGGTCTCGAACCCGCGGGCTCAGGCAATCCACTCACCTTGGTCTCCCAAAGTGCGGGATTACAGGCCGAGCCACTGAGCCCGGCTTATTTTTGGCATTTCTATGAAATCTACTTGGATGCTTTGGAATGGTCTCAGTCCTGGAGACCTTCCTCCCACAGCTTGCTTTTGAATTACCTTTTTGTTTATTCCTTCACAGGTTATACAGCCTTTACATACGTGCTTGGCAATGGTATGAATGCCCACATATCCATAAGTTTTTAATACAGTGTCACACAAGGCCTGAGGATCCCAGTTACTCCCCTTGTGTAGCATAGTCATTAATTCTGTCATTATTGGCTTGCTAATCATTTCCCTCCCATTCAAGAGGAACCATTGTCTGTCCCCATTCCAAATAGCTCCCAACCTGTTTAGTTCCCCTTCTTCCTTTTTAGTGAATTGAGTCTTTGGTATTACTTTGGGGATGCTAGGAATGAGATTCAAGAGTTTAACCTCTTCTTCTAGAGCAGCATGTTTTGCGACCTTGTCTGCCAGCCCATTTCCTACGGCCTCCGAGGTGCTCCCCTTTGGGTGACCATTCACATGTAGTACTGCTGTTTCAGTTGGGAACAGGAGGCTTTTCAGGGACCTCTTTGTTTAGTTCCCCATGTACTAATTCCTTTCCTTTGCTGTCAATGAGATCTCGTTCTGTCCAAATCTTCCCAAAGGCATGTACTACCCCCAAATTCATAATTGGAGTCAGTATAAATGGCACCCTCCTGTTCTGCAAGGAGACTTAAGACTTGATTGAAGGCATACAATTTACAGGTTTGTGCAGACCAATTGTTAGACAGTTGGCCCTTCTCACATATAGACTGTTGATTCCTGTCAACAATTGTGTATCCATTGTGTCTCTTTCCCTCTATTATTCGGGAGGACCCACCTATAAACAGTCTTGCCCCCCTCATGTAATGGAATCTCTTGTAGGTCTGATCTAACTTTGGCTTGATATTCATTTATATCCACGCAGTTATGATCTCCAGATTCTCATCACCATTCCATAAGGATTTGGGAATTAGCCATCTCTCTGCTTTTTGGTTGAGTAGGATTCTGACCTGGTGAGGAGTACTGACTATTAAGGCTCCTTCAAAGGTCAGCGTCCTACTTTCTTCTACTAACGGGGTAGTGGCTGCCACTGCCTGGACGCATTCCAGCCATCCTTGAGAGACAGGGTTGAGGAGTTTATAAACAAAAGCAACAGGTTGCTTCTTCCCACCCCCCCCATCCCTGGTTTGGGATAGTGCCCCTAGGGCCACGTCTTGATCTATCGTGGTAAACAAGTGAAATGGCTTGTCTAGGTTTGGAAGAACCAGAACGGGCTGTAATGAGAGCCCACTTTAAATCCTCTATAGTTTGTTTTTCTTCCTGAAACCACTGTAAGGGGTCAGGTTCCTTCTCTAACAGTTTCAGATACAAAATTCTTGTTCTTTGTGCAATAGCCAGTTCATCCTAAAAGCTTTCTGAATTGTCTCTTCATTTTGGGCAGAGACAGGCTTACTATGCTGGCTATTCTCTCTGGGTTTATTTGTCGTCTCCCTTCACGGATGAGATGTCCTAAGTATTTAACATCCTTTTCTACAAATTGTAACTTATTTCTTGAAACTTGCAGCCCTTTTTGTCCTAGAAAGTTGAGCAAACTAATAGTAGTCTCTGATACTTCCTTCCTTTTCTTTCCAGAGATTAGTAAGTCATCTACATACTGCAACAGCTGGGTCCTTGTTTTGGGCTGAAATTCCTCCAGGACAGTTTCTAAAATCAGGCCAAATAAATTTGGGGCTTTGATGAAGCTCTGTGTTAGTACTATCCAGCGATACTGTTGCTTCCTTTCAGCCATAGGATTTTCCCATTCAAAAGCAAAGAGGTCCCTGCTGTCAGGGTCTAGGGGACATGCTCAGAAGACATCCTTTAGGTCTGTCACTCTGAACCAGGTATGTTCATAGGGGATCTTGCTAAGGAGAGTGTAGGGGTTGGGGAACATGGGATGTTGGGCCTGAATGATCTGATTAATGGCCCTCAGGTGTTGCACTAGCTGGTGTATCAGATTTTTTGACTGGAAGAATAGGGGTGCTATACAGTGACATGCAGGGTTCCAGCAATCCATCTTTAGTGAGGTCCTCAATTACGATTGTGGGCCCCTCCTATTTGTTTTCTACAAACTATTTCCCCTGGCTATTTTAACTTAATTTTTATTGGGGCAACATTTAGCCTTCCTTTGTTTCCTTTTTTGACTCAAACCAGGGGGTTGATTTGGTTCTCTTCCTCCTCTGTGAAGAGGGCCATTACCAGCTTATTTATCCCTCCTTTACTTCTAGTCCCAGGCTAAGTCTTGTTATTGGATCTCAGCCTAGGAGATTTATCCCAGCCTCTGGGACAAATAAGAAAGGCCACTCAGTATTCTCAGATTCTAACCTAACTTTCATGCACTTGAATATTGGGACCTGAAATCCTTCCCTTTTTGCCCCTGACACAAGCAATTTTTCTTTAGAGAGTTTAGTCCCTTGAGGCTGATATGCTAGTGAGGAGCAAGCTGCTCTGGTGTCAATTTAAAATGTCACCTCTTCTTCTTTAGAGTTCACCCTCAAATTTATCAAGGGTTCCTGGTGGGACCTCATTAAAGGGGACCCCTGACCCCCTAGTCGTCATCAAAAGGCATAAGAGGGATCACTTTTTCTTCCTTTTTCCATTCAGGGCATACTCTCTTGAAGTGGCCAGGTTTTCCACATTTGTAACATCCACTTGTAACCAGGGCAGCCCACACCCTGAGGGCTCCTTTTGTCTTTTGACTGAGACCTAAATCTTCCCCCCTTGTGGTGGAGAGGATTTTGATCTAGCTTTTTCTCCATTACTCTCTCCACAGTAGACACCATGATTTTTGCCTTTTGTTTTTGTCTTCCTTTCTCCTCACAAAAACCTTTTGAACCTCTCTTAATAACTCTTCAACTGGTTTTTCATTTCACCTGTCAAGCTTTTGCAATTTCTTCATCATGTCAGGCCAGCTTTTAGTTACAAAATTGACCTTCAAGAGGCCCTGCCCCACTGGATCAAGCCCAGAATACTTTCTCATCTAATTCCTCAGCCTCTGCAAAAAGGTGGAAGGAGTTTCTTTTTTCTCCTGTTGACTTTCAAAAGCCCTAGAAACATTCTGAGATCTCAGGGTGGGTGCTTTGATTCCTCTAGTTGTTGTTATTATTATTATTATTATTATTATTATTATTTGAGTTGGAGTCTCACTCTGTCACCCATGCTGGAGTGCAGTGGCACATTCACGGCCACCCCAGTGTCAACCTGCTGGGCTCCGGCAATCCTTCCACATCAGCCCTCTAATTAGCCAGAACTACAGACATGCACTACCACACCCAGCTACTTTTTTGATTTATTGTAGAGATGAGGTCTCGCCAGGTTACCTGGGCTGGTCTTGAACTCACAGGTTTAAGCAATCCACTCCCAAAGTGCTGGGATTACAGGCTGAGCCATCAAGCCTGGCTGATTTCTCTAATTTTTAACTCCCTGAGATCCTGCATCTGAGCCTGATCTCTAAGGTTATTATTGTCCCAGTTGGGTTCTAAATTTGGGGACTTTTGTTTCACGGGCAAGAGCCCTTATCCTGGAGGATGTTACCTTTCCCAGACAGACATTGTGGCCCTTCTAATCATCCCCCTTTCTTCCCTGTAAACAGGATGTTCATTATGGACATCATCTCAGCCCAAGTGTAAAAGCTGGGCCCTAAGAAATGATTGAGTTGGTCTGCCAGCCCAAGGGGGTCTTTCTAGTAACAACTTAATTTCCTTCTTGAAATTTCTGACCTCAGTGCTCGTTGAGGAGCATTTATGAATCCAATCTCTCCCTGTCCTATAGGTACTTCCCTAAGGGGAAGCATTTGAGAAACCTCCACAGGGACCTTGGAAGGGAGAGGAAAATTTTCTAAGTCTTTTTTGCATTGAATATGCATATCTTCCTTAGGTTTGTGTAGAGGCTTGTAGGGGCAGCAGGCCCAGAAATTGTTTGGATCCTCAAGCTCCCTGCCTCAGACCCCTCAGAGGACCTGGATCCCCTGACTGCCTCCAATTTCCCTGTTCCACATAAGAGAGAGGGAGGCTGGAAAGATGGTCCCAGGACTTCTTCTTGGGGCCCATTGCCTCGGCCTTGAGGGGGAACATAGAAACTGCTCCTGGCAACCAGCAAAGAGCCTAATCTCTTTCCTCCTGCAAGGATGAGGCCTTATCATTCACATGGAAAACTAGAGTCTGGCACACCTAGTCCTCCTCTGAGCCAAACTGTGGTCAGAAAACTGCAGGTTTATGAATTGACTTCTAGTCCAGAGAAAACAACGGTATTTCATTATCTTTTGTTTCTCCTTGTCTTTAGTCTGGGAACTGCTTCCCCATCATCTCAACATTTCCCCCAACAGATTATCTGGAGGAATGTCCCTGGAGGGGGCCTCTTTTCTTCTTTCCCCTTCTCCATTTACTTGGCCTTCCTTTGTTCTCCTAGGCCTAGAATTTTTATGCTCCATTTTTGGTTATGTTATAACCCTTGTGCCTGAGTTTCCCTATGTACTCAACACCCCTTATAGGAGTTTCTTACACATGCTGGGACCTGCTTCGTCTGTCTCTGACCATAGAGTCCAATTTTCCCACCTTGGCTCATGCATGAGGTTGCCTGGTTGCCATGGTGACTGAGAGCTCTTTCCCTGTGTTGCCTCCACTGTAGATATGCAGAACTGTCTCAGGCACATCTACAGTCTTGCAGGGAGCCAAGACACTCTTGCAGAGTAGGCCACCCAAAAATTGGGTGGGCCTCACCTCCCCCTCTGCTGGGGTCTCCCATGGATGTGAATAATCCCGGACGAGCCCCAAAATTGTGAGAAACATACTCACCCATCCAAAAAGGATGGTCATGGAGTCACAGAGTATGGCAAAAGTGAGACTTTAATGGCAGTCTTACAAGATTGGGTGTCTGGTAGGCAGACATACCCAGGGCAGTTACAACAAGCAGTTTATTCCCTAGAGCACAAATTCTTCCCCTGGTTCTTCACTGATTGAATACTATGGGATGTACAATCTTCCTGGATGTTGTCTAAGTTCGATTTTTTCCCCTTATAAGGTTATCCCTAGTTAAGTCTCTATTTTCTTTTTCCTTTTTTTTTTCAGTTGGAATCTCACTCTGTTGCCCAGGCTGGAGTGCAGTGGCATGCTCACAGCCACTGCAGCTTCGACCTGCTGGGCTCAGGTGATGTTTTCACCTCAGCCTTCCAAATAGCTGGAACTACAGGCATACACCACCATGTCCAGCTAATTTTTTTTATTTATTTATTGTGGAGATGAGGTCTCACCAAGTTGCCCAGGCTGGTCTCAAATCCATGGGCTCAGGCAATCCTCTCACCTCAGCCTTCTAAAGTACTGGGATTATAGGCATGAGTCACTGTGCCTGGCCAAGTCTCTATTTTCTTAAGAATAGTGTTATTTTCTCGATGGCCAGTTTCAATCTCCTGATTGTTTATGAGCCCGCCAAGAGCTGGTGACTGAAGATTACTACATCCACCAGCCTGCTTAGACAAGCCTTGAAAATGAACCATCAGAATGTTTCTTATACTATATTTGCTTTATCATATAAAAATCATCAATCTCTCTTTTTTGATGAGTTTCAAAGTAATTTGCAGTCATCAGTGTATATCCCCAGTACTTTTTCTTTCAAGATGGCTGACCAAGGCCATTGCATGCCAGTTTCCCTCAGAAGGAAGAAGGATGTTGCTGATGAATGCCCAAGTTTTGAGTGGAAAACAAAAAAAGAAAGTGGAATCAGAAGGGTACCAATGTGAGAAGGCTGGAATACACCAAGAAAAGGAAAGCAGCAAGAGTCTGGAGATTGACCCTGAAGGACCTCAGAACCACCTGGGAAGGGTAAGTGGGAGAACGTCCTTGCCCCCTCACCTCCTGACAATTGCTGACAGCTAAAGAGTTGGGAAGTCCCTCTGTGTCCAGGACCCAGGGCAACACTGTCAGTGGTGGTTGGAGATCCTCCTGGGAATGAAGAGCTAAGTGGCCAGCTGCACAGCTGTGCCAGCCCCCATGCCTGCTAGTCCTAGGCTGAGATGGTGGGTGCCTTATTGGTTGCCCACCTGAGGGGCCACTGCCCTCCCTGGTGGTCATCTGCTTATGAACCACTTCCCCACCAGACCACCTGCAGACTTTCCCAACAACCCACTCTGATGCTGGCAAGCACAGGGGTCTGGCAGGCCCCTGGGGAGTAACAGGTTCCCTAGAGACCTAACCCTCAGCACAGACCACCGCTAAGGATGGGGAAAACTCAGCTTGCTGAAGCTTCCCTTTGGACAAAGAAAATGCACAGTTGAGAACACAGTGGTGGCTTCTTCCTGTTGGAGTGTGGGAAGTTGTGCAAAAAGAAGCTGGTTCTCACCACTTTTCCAGCAGCTCCACCCACTCCAAAGGCAAGGCAGGGAAGGAAGGGGTCTACCTGCCAACTCTTACTCTTAAGTGCCATCTACTTGACCGCAACCTGAATGACACTGCCAAACAAATACATCAGTACAATAAGCAGTGTCTGAGAAAGTCATCACACATCCTATCTGCAACCAAGGAATTATACAGAGCTATGACCCTCTGAAAGCAATCAGCCATACACAACATACACAACAGATATATCCACAAGGAGAGAAAAATAAAAATAAAAAAGCCCCATCCAAAAGACAGCAAATTAAAAAATAGAAGCATCAATTCCCACAGATGAGGAGGAACCAACACAAGAACTCTGGCAATGCGAAAAGCCAGAGTGTTTCATTACCTCTGAAGAATCACATCAGCTCTGTAGCCATGGATCCTAACCAGAATGCAATATCTGAAATGACAGATATAGAATTCAGAATATAGATGACAAAGAAACTCAACAAGATCCAAGAAAAAAGTTAAAATTCAATACAAAGAAGCCAAGAAAATGATCCAAGATTTGGAAGACAACATGGCCATATTAAGAAAATCAAACTGAACTTCTGGAATTGAAGAACTCATTACAGGAATCTCAAAATACAGTTGGAAGCCTTAACAACAGACTAGACCAAGCAGAAGAATTTCAGAGTTCAGGGACTGGTCCTTCAAATCAACCCAGTCAGACAAAAATAAAAAATAGTTTTAAAAATGAACAGAGCCTTTGAGAAATATGGGATTGTGTAAAGCAGCCAAAAACTATTACTGGCATTCCTAAGAGAAAAAAAGAAAAAAGGAAGCAACTTGGAAAACATATTTGAGAACATAATTCAAGAAAATCTCCCCAATCTTACCAGAGAGGTCAACATGGAAATACAAGAAATTGAGATAACTCCCTTGAGATACTATACAAGGTGTTCATCCTCAAGGAACATGGTCATCAAGCTATCACAGGTCAATATGAAAGAAAAAAATCTTAAAGGCAGTGACACAAAGGGGCTATATCACTGATATAGGGAGATCCATCAGACTAACAGATCTCTTAGTAGAAACCTTACAAGCTAGAAGAGATTGGGGACCTGTTTTTAGCATTCTTAAAGACAAGAAATGACAGCCAAGAATTTCTTACCCCACTAAACTAAACTTCACAAGTAAAGGAGAAATAAAGTTTTTCCCAGACAAGCAATCACTAAGGGAAGTTGTCACCACAGACCGGCCCTGCAAGAGATGGTTAAGGGAATTCTAAACATGGAAAACATGGCACATAGCCCACAGACCCTATAAAGCAACTATACAAACAGGAGTACAAAACAACTGCTAACAACACTATGACAGAAACAAAACCTCACATATCAATATTAACCTTGAATGTTATCAATGACCTAAATGCCTCACTTAAAAAATATGGAGTGGCAAATTAGATTTAAAAAACAAAAAAAAAACAAGATCCATTCTTCTGCAGTCTTTAAGAGATCCATCTTATATCTACCAGCAACAATAGGCTGTTAAAGGGATGGAGAAAGATCTATTATACAAATGGAAAACAAAAGTGGAGGAGTCACTATTCTTGTATCAAAAAAAGAGTTTAAATCAACAACAGTAAAAAAAGGACAATGAGGGGCATGACATAATGTTAGCATTCAATTCAACAAGAAGATTTAACTATTCTAAATATATATGCACCCAAGATCAGAGCACTCAGATTTCTAAAACAATTACTACTAGACCTAAGAGAAGGCTTAGATAGCCACACAATAATAGTGGGGGACTTCAACATCACACTGACAGCATTAGACAGACCATCGGGGCAGAAAACTAGCAAAGAAGTTCTGGATTTAAATCTGATGCTTGACTATTTGGACCTAATAGATATCTACAAAATATTCCACCCAACAACCATTCTTATCATCTACACATGAGACCTATTCTAAGATCTATCAAATGCTTAGTCATAAAGGAAGTCTCAATAAATTCAAAAAAATCAAACTTATACCAACCATCTTCTCAGACCACAGCAGAATAAACACAATTTTTTAAAAAAAAGTCAACAAAAATAAACAATGGGCAAAGGACACCTTATTTAAAAAACAGTGCTGGGAAAATTGGCTAACTGGGTGCAGAATCAAACTGGACAACTACCTCTCACCATACAGAGACATTAGCTCAAGGTGGATTAATGACTTAAATGTAGGGGCCAGACTCAGTGGCTCATGCCTGTAATCCCAGCACTTTGGGTGGCTAAGGCGGGAGGATTACTTGAGCCCAGGAGCTCAAGACCAACCTAGGCAACATAGCAAGACCTCCTCTCTACAAAAAAAAATAAAATAAAATAAATTAGCTGGGTGTGGTGGCACATACCTGTAGTCCCAGCTACTCAGAAGGCTTAGGTGGGAGAATTGCCTGAGCCAAGGATGTCAAGGTTGCAATGAGCCATGATCATGCCACTGCACTCCAGCCTAAATGACAGAGTGAAACCTTGACCAAAAAAAAAAAAAAAAAAAAAGCTGGGCTCGGTGGCTCAGCCTGTAATCCTGTGCCTTTGGGAGGCTGAGATGAGTGGATTGCCTGAACCCGCGGGTTCGAGACCTGCCCGGGCAGCGAGACCTCATCTCTACAATAAAAAAAACAAAAAACAAAAAAAAAAACCAGCCAGGCGTGGTAGCGCATGCCTGTAATTCCGGCTACTTGGAAGGCTGAGGCAGAAGGATCACCGGAGCCCAGCAAGTCAAGGCTGCGGTGGCCGGGAGCGGCCACTGCACTCCAGTCTGGGGGACGGAGTGAGACTCCAACTCAAAAAAAAAAAAAAAAAAAAAAAAGACTTAAATCTTGAAAGAAAACCTAGGAAATACTCTTCTGTATTTGGCTTAGATAAAGTATCTATGACTAAGTCCTCAAAAGCAAATGCAGCAAAATACAAAAATTGACATGTAGGACCTAATTAAACTAAAGAACATCTGCACAGAAAAATAAAACAATCAACAAAGTAAATAGAGAACACAGAATGCTGGAAATATTTGCAAACTATGCATCTGATAAAGCACCAATACCCAGAAACCTAACGAAATCAAACAAAAAAAAAACCCCATTAAAAAATAGGCAAAGGACATTAACAGACAATTCTCAAAAGAAGACATACAAGCAGCCAACAAACATGAAAAAATGGTCAACATCATTAATCATCAGAGAAATGCAAATAAAAACCACACTGAGATGTCATCTCACCAGTTATAACAACATCTTAAAAAGTAAAAAAATGGCTGGGCACGGTGGTCCATGCCTATAATGCCAGCACTCTGGGAGGCCGAGGTGAGAGGATTGCCTGAGCACGGGTTTGAAACCAGCCTGGGCAACTTGGAGAGACCTCATCTCTACAGTAAATCAAAAAAATTAGCTGGGCATGGTGGCACATGCCTGCAATTCCAACTACTTGGAAGGCTGAAGTGGAAGGATTGCCTGAACACAGCAGGTCGAAGCAGCAGTGGCCATGAGCACACCACTGCACTCCAACCTAGGAGACAGAGTGAAACTCCAACTAAAAAAAAAAACAAAACAAAACAAAGTCAAAAAACAACAGATGTTGGTGAGATTGCAGAGAAAAGGTATACTCATACACTTCTGGTGGGAATGTAAACTAATTTAGCCCCTGGGGGAAGCAGTTCAGAGATTTCTCAACTAAAAATAGAATTACCATTTGATCCAATAATCCCATTACTGGGTCTATACCCAAAGGAGTATAAGTCATTCTCCTGAAGATACCTGCACTCATATGTTTATCATATTACTGTTTACAATAACAAAGACATGGATCCAACCTAAGTGACCATCAACAATGGAATGGATAAAGAAAATGTGGTTCATATTCACCATGGAATACTACGCAGCCATAAAAAGAGAACAAAATCATGTCCTTTCCTGCAACATAGATGTAACTGGAAGCCATTATTCTAAGTGAAATAATGCAGAAACATAAAATCAAATATTACATGTTCTCACTTAAAAGTGGGAGTTAAACACTGGGAACACACAGACATAAAGATGGGAACAGGCCAGGCATGGTGGCTTACACCTGCAATTCTAGCACTTCGGGGGCCTGAGGCAAGAGGATCGCTTGAGCCCAGGATTTTGAGAACAGCCTAGGCAAAATAGCAAGACCTCATCTCAATAACAACAGCAAAAAATTAGCCAGGCATGGTGGTGTATATCTGTAGTCCCAACTACTTGGGAGGCTGAGACGGAAGGATTGCTTGAGCCCAGAAGGTCAAAGTTGCTGTGATCAGTGAACTGTAATCGTGCCGCTGCACTCCAACCTGGGCAACAGTAAGACTCCAATTCAAAAAAAAAGAGAGAGGAAAAAAATGGATACAGCAGAAACTAGGGACTCCTAAAATGGGGAAGGAAGGAGAGGGACAAAGTTTGAAAAACTACCTATTGAATACCATGTTGATACCACTTGAGTGACGGATGGGTTCAATAGAGGCTCAAACTTCACCATCCCATAATGTATGCTTGTAACAAACCTATAGATGTACTCTTGAATTTAAAATTGTTTTTAAAGTACATTCAGGGACTAGGTGTTGTATACAGCATTGAGAAAAAGATACATATCCCCCTATATACTTTAGCATGCAGATAATTAGAGTTCAATATTTGTGTCTAAGTTTTTTATTTTTATGTAAAATTTACATACAATGAAATGCACAAATCTTAAGTGTATATTCACTGAGTTTTGACAAATGTATGCACCAAACCCCTAGTAAGATATCATCACTCTTCATACCTTTACTAATCCCAGCTCCCATTCCTCAGAGGCAAGCACTATTCTAATTTTTTCCAACATATATTAGTGTGTCTTGTTCTAGAGCTTTATAAAACTGGAATAATTCTATTCTCCTGTTGGGAGAATCTCTAGGTCCAGCTGAAGAGGACCTCTAGCTTATCCTCTTGCAGAAGGACACCATCATTATTCCTCTTTTCTTGGCAAATTGAAATTCCTTTTTCTTGCTCACACAGATATTCAAGAAGTCCATTTTGGGGGGAAAATAAAAACAACTGGAAAAATTAAAATGAAAAACCTTCAATTCTATTGAATGGGTTGTTTGCTATTTCAGATATTATAAATAAAACTGCTCTGAACATTTCTTGAGTTAGTCTTTTTGTGAACATATGCTTTCACTTATCTTGGGTAAGTACCTAAAAATCAAATTCCTAAATTATAGGATAGCTATATGCTTAGTTTAAAAGAAACTTTCAGACCTTTTTCAACATTGATGTACCATTTACATTCCTACCAACAATGTATGAGAATTCTGATTGCTCTACATACTCACAAATATTTGATGCTGTCAGTCTTTTTAATTTTAGTTATCTGACTGGGCACGGTGGCTCATGCCTATAATCCCAGCACTTTGGGAGGCTGAAGTGAGAGGATTGCCTGAGCCCTCCGGTTCGAGACCCGCCTGGGCAGCTTGGCGAGACCTCATCTCTACAATAAATTTTTTAAAAATTAGCCAGGCATGGTGGTGCGTGCCTGTAGTTCCAGCTACTTGGAAGGCTGAGGCAGAAGGATCGCCTGAGCCCAGCAGGTCAAGGCTGAGGTGGCCAGGAGCATGCTACTGTACTTCAGCCTGGGTGACAGAATGAGACTCCAACTCAAAAAAAAAAAAAAAAATTTAGTCATTTGGTAAGTGCGTTATAGTTTCTGCCCATTTTTCTATTGGGGTTTTTCCCCTTGATTTTTAAGTTTTTAATGTGGCTGGACGCGGTGGCTCAGCTGTAATCCCAGCACTTTGGGAAGCCGAGGTGAGAGGATTGCCTGAGCCCACGGGTTGGAGACCAGCCTGGACAACTTGGTAAGACCTCGTCTCTACAATAAATCAAAAAATTAGCTGGGTGTGGTGGTGCGTACCTGTAGTTCCAGCTACTTGGAAGGCTGAGGCAGAAGGATCTCTGGAGCCCATCAGGTGTCAGGAAGCGTGCCCCTGCCCTCCAGCCTGTGCAACAGAGTGAGACTCCGATACAAAAAAAAAGTGGGGTGGGGGATTTAATGTATTTAAAATATGAGCTCGGCTGGGCTTGGTGGCTCAGCCTGTAATCCCAGCAATCTGGGAGGCTGAGGCGAGTGGATTGCCTGAGTCTGCGGGTTCAAGACCAACCCCGGGCAACTTGGCGAGACCTCGTCTCTACAATAAATAAAAAAAATAAGCCGAGTGTGGTGGCGCACATCTGTAGTTACAGCTACTTGGAAGGCTGAGGCAGAAGGATTGCTGGAGCCCATCAGGTTGACACTGGGGTGCCTGTGAGTGTGCCACTGCACTCCAGCCTGGCCAATGGAGTGAGACTCCAACTCAAAAAAAAAAAAAATTAGCTCTAGGCCAAGCTCAGTGGCTCACACTGAGAGAACCATAATAGAATATACCATAAACTTAGGTTAAGAGCATGCTATAACCCAATAAATATGTAATCAGCTTGTGGACAATAGCACAGCCATTGTTCTGCTTTAAAACATAACCTGTAGCTGTTTAAAGTTTCAGTTATGGGAAAAACTGCAAAGCTCCAGTTCAAGCTTCAACCCCTTCCCTTGACCCACTTTCCCCTTAGCAACAACCAATCAGGTGCCAGGGGAAAATCACCCAAAGTTTCCAAATGTCTGCAACTTCCCCAGCTAGTGGGCCAAGGTCAGCCCGAGTCAAGCTAGCCAATCCTCCACGATTGGGCTGACCACCAGAGGTTACTACCCAATTAAATGGTAACAAGACTGGAAAGTCCCCCCAAACTCCTCCTTCCTTTGTGTAAAAGCATAAAAGGCATCTGCTTAAGGAAGTCAGGGCCTCTGGGTGTACTCCGCTGTGTCGGTTGTCAACAGAGGGCCAGGCTCGAGCTTGCAAATAAAGACCCTCTTGAACTTTCATCGGAATTGGCTCTTGGTGGTCTCTCGGATTGAACTTTCGGCCACTACAACACCTATAATCCCAGCACTTTGGGAGGTTGAGGCAAGAGGAATGCCTGAGCCAGTGGGTTCGAGAACAGTTGGGGCCACTTGACGAGACCTCATCTCTACAATAAATCAAAAAATTAGCCAGGTGTGGTGGCGTGCACCTGTAGTTGCAGCTACTTGGAAGGCTGAGATGGAAGGATTGTCTGAGTTCAGCAGGTCAAGGCTGTGGTGGCCGGGAGCATGCCACTGCCCTCCATCCTGGGTGACAGAGCAAGACTCCAACTCAAAAAAAAAATTAGTTCTTTACTGTGAAATACATTCTAAATATTTTACCTCACTCGCTTTGACTTCATATTGTTTTATCCCATAAAAAACTTTAAAAATGTTTTTGCAGTTAAATTTTTTAATTTTTAAAAAATTTCATCTGAATTGTGTGTCATAATTAAAAAG
Source organism: Cephalopachus bancanus (assembly GCA_027257055.1). Taxonomy (NCBI): domain Eukaryota; kingdom Metazoa; phylum Chordata; class Mammalia; order Primates; family Tarsiidae; genus Cephalopachus; species Cephalopachus bancanus. The sequence continues at coordinate 320,315 of JAPVLO010000148.1, read as the reverse complement.
CTGCTTCTCACACCCAGGTTTAAAGGAATTGATCTATGTTTTCTTCTAGTACTTGTATAATTTCATTTTTCATATTTAGATCTCTGATCTATTTGGAGTTATTCCTGTCTGTGGTTCAATTTCATTATTATTTTTTAATGTTTATCTGGATCTTTGAACTCTATTTTTAGAAAGGCCCATTTTGTCCCAACTGAGACGTTGCCTTTATCATATGTGAAATGTATTTGGTCTATTTCCAAACTTTCATTCAATTAGAACTGAATGTTTTTAATTTTAATTTTTCCAGTTTTTATTTTCCCAAAAGTAGATTCCTTGAAAATCTGTGTGAGGAAGAAAAATGAAGTTTTAATTTACTAAGAAAAGAGGAATAAGAATAGTGTCTTTCTGCAAGAGGATAGGCTAGAGCTCATCTCCAACTGGATCTAAATATTCCTCTGTATACTTGCAACTCTGACATCCTGAGCAAGCTTAACACGTGAATACACAATGAGATGTAGTGCTAAGAATAGGCAGGGACTCTATTTGAATGCTGTGTATCAGATAGACTAACCCAGGAACCTAGAAATCCCATTTTTTGGTTCTATACTGTTGTTACCACTTCCAAGATAAATTTACTAGGATTGTTCTCTCTTCTCTTTCTTCTGAGGACTGCACACTTGGGGATTTTTCTTTCTTTTTTTCTATCACCCTTGTTATGTTTGTGGGCAAAAATTAAATAAAATAAAAAGCATCATAATACAGAAGATGCTGAAAAAGGCAAACCCAGAGGTATGATAGCTTTTGTTTGGAAGTTATACAATGTTTGACAGTACTTGCATTTTTGTACTTGCTAGTATTTAACTTTTTGCATTAATTTATTGAAAAATACTTATTTTGGGCCATGTGCTGTGGCTCACACATGTAATCCCAGTGCTTTGGGAGGCTGAGATGGGAGGACTGCTTGAGGCCAGGAGTTTGGGGTTACAGTGAGATATGATCGTGCCCATGCTGCTGACTCTTTCTCTAGCAAAAGTAAATACACAAATAGGCTGGGTGCAGTGGCTCAGCCTGGAATCCCAGCACTTTGGGAAGCCAAGGCGAGAGGATTGCCTGAGCGTGGGGGTTCGAAACCAGCCTGGACAACTTGATGAGACCTGGTCTCTACAATAAATCACACACACACACACACACACACAAAGCCGGGTGTGGTGGCATGCATCTGTATTTCCAGATATTCGGAAGGCTCAGGTGGAAGGATCGCCTAAACCCAGCAGGTCGAGGCTGCAGTGGCTGTGAGCGTGCCACTGCACTCCAGCCTGGGCGAACGAGTGAGACTCCAACTAAAAAAAAAAAAAAAAAAAGTAAATACGTAAATAAAATTGTAAAAGTAAAAAAGATACTTGCTGAGTTACTTAATGTTTGGGGACACTTGCTGAGTTACTTAACGTTAGAAAGTATGGGGAAAATACAGTATAAAAAATGATCCCCCTTCATCTTATAACAAGAAATAAGACATGAACAGCAAAACCATAATTCAAAACAGCATATATAGGAACAATGTCTTGTATCTTTTAATCCTCCATAGGATGTCATATAGTAAACTTGATATAGGCACTCAATGCATTTTTGGAAATTTTATCTGCCAGCTACAAATATATTTTATTTTGTAGAACATAGAATGTCTAAATAACACTCCCAGAAAATTTTTTTTTTTTTTTTTTTTGAGTTGGAGTCTCACTCTGTCGCCCAGACTGGAGTGCAGTGGCCGCTCCCGGCCACCGCAGCCTCGACCTGCTGGGCTCCGGCGATCCTTCCGCCTCAGCCTTCCAAGTAGCTGGAATTACAGGCATGCGCTACCACGCCTGGCTGATTTTGTGATTTTATTGTTGAGATGAGGTCTCGCTGCCCAGGCGGGTCTCGAACCCGCAGGCTCAGGCAATCCACTCACCTGAGCCTCCCAAAGGCGCGGGATTACAGGCTGAGCCACCAAGCCCGGCTGAAAAATTTGTTTTGAGTTGGAGTCTCATTCTGTCACCCAGGCTGGATTGCAGTGTCACGCTTATGGCCACCGCAGCCTCGACCTGCTGTTCTCAGGTGATCCTTCCGCCTCAGCCTTCCAAGTAGCTGGAACTACAGTCTAGCGCCACCACGCCCAGCTAATTTTTTGAGCTATTGTAGAGATGAAGTCTCTCCAATTTGCCCAGGCTGATCTCCAACCCATGGGCTCAGGCAATCCTCTCACCTCGGCCTCCCAAAGTGCTGGGATTACAGGCATGAGCCACGACACCCGGCCAGAGGAATATTTTTTTTTTTTTTTTTTTTTTTTTGAGTTGGAGTCTCACTCTGTCGCCCAGACTGGAGTGCAGTGGCCGCTCCCGGCCACCGCAGCCTCGACCTGCTGGGCTCCGGCGATCCTTCCGCCTCAGCCTTCCGAGTAGCCGGAATTACAGGCATGCGCTACCACGCCCGGCTGATTTTTTGACTTATTGTGGAGATGAGGTCTCGCTGCCCAGGCGGGTCTCGAACCCGCGGGCTCAGGCAATCCACTCGCCTCAGCCTCCCAAGGCACGGGATTACAGGCTGAGCCACCGAGCCCGGCTCAGAGGAATATTTTTAAGATCATCTTTGCCATCCTCATAATCAGGTCTTTTATACTTATAAAAATCCCTAGCCATTGGATAGTCTGCTTTGATTAATAAGTAAAAAAAAAATAAGATCGGTTTTGTTTCAATAAACTTGCAGTGGAATACTATGAACACTAGGGTGCGCTTTTAGCATTGCCAGTCCGTTAGTGATCCTGCCGGTAGAGCCTGGGATTAGGACACTGTTCAGTGCTTGGAGTATCTAATTACTGAACTGACTGAAAGTGACTGACATTTTTCCAGACTGTCACAGGCACACATCAGGAATCATACATTTCCTCACCACTTTCTCATTTTAAAACTGCGAGTATACAGCAATACTATATTAATGAGTGAACTTGCAACAAATAGGAAACCTAAAAAACTAAGCAAATATGTTTAGAACTCACTCTTCTAAATAAAACGTGCAAAAAGTTAACTGTTCGGCTGGATGCGATGGCTCACGCTGTAATCTCAGCACTTTGGGAGGCCGAGGTGAGAGGACTGCCTGAGCCCTCCCCTTGGCCTCCCAAAGTGCTGAGATTACAGGCTTGAGCCACCACGCCTGGCCTATGGTCTGTTTTAATCATCATCACCGAACACAAATTGATATTCAATAGGTTAAGAGGCAATAATCTCATATCACCAAATTAAGGCTATTTTTTTTTTTTTTGCCTTGCCCTTCCACCTCCGAATATAATTTTCTCTTACCTAATTATTTTTGCTTGGAATTTCTTTAATTAGAAATAAAGCCTTTCACTAAAAATTAAAGAATAACATTTCAAAAGCACAAATACTGGAGATATATTTGGTGTGAGTGCATTTCTGTCAAAATCAGAATGCACTTGAAACTGGCTTAAAGAGATTGAGACCACAGAGTACCCAAAACATTTTGCCTGCAGACTATAGTTTACTGAGCTTGCCCTAGAAAATCTATGTATGCTGTATACCTCTATTATAGCAGTTATCACAATGTATTATAATAGGATTTGCATGTTTGCTAATCATTACATTGTGAAACTCTTAATGACAGAATTAACTGTATTCGTGTTTATTTTTCCATTGCCTAGCGGAGTGGTTGGCATTAGTAGGCCCTATAAAAATTTGTTTATAGGGATTTTGTTTGTGCATTAATAATGCTCAAATATAAATTGGTCTGATGAAAAATGTAAAAACAAGTCTGGGCTGTTCTTCCTATAGATTAGCCTAGGCTGCTCTGCCTGTGGAGTAGCCTTCTCTCTGTTACTTCAATTAACTTGTTTTAAAATAAAAAATGGGCTGAGCATGGTGGCTTACGCCTGTAATTCCAGCACTTTGGAAGGCCGAGGCGAGAGGATTGCCTGAAACCATGGGTTCAGACCAGGCTGGGCAACGTGGTAAGAACTTTTCTCAACAATAAGTCAAAAAATTAGCTGGGTGTGGTGGTACACGCCTGTAGTTCCAGCTACTTAGAAGGCTGGGGCGGAAGGATCACCTAAGTCCAGCAGGTTGAGGCTGTGGAGGCCGTGAGCATGCCATTGCACTCCAACCTGGGTGACAGAGTGAGACTCTGACTCAAAAAAAAAAAAATAGTAAAAACAAGTCTACTGATTTGCAGAAGCACTTGAGCCCCAGTTCACTATTGAGTTTCATGTTTTAAAACACTGTGTACTCTTTTTTAAAATGACTTTATTAAGATATAATTTATATACCATACAATTCACCCATTTCATGTACACACTTCTGAGGTGTATTTTAATTTATTTTTTGTGACAGGGTCTTGCTCTGTCACCCAGACTGGAGTGCAGTGACACAATCATAGCTCACTGCAGCTTTGAACTCCTGAGCTTAAGAGAACTTCCTACCTCAGTCTCCCAAGTAGCTGGTACTATAGGTGCCTGCCACCATGCCTGGCTAATTTTCTATTTTTGTTGTTGTTTGAGAGAGAAACGAAATCTTGGTATGTTGCCCAGATGTTGCCCAGTTCAGCATTGCCTGAGCCCATAGGTCAGGCCAATTCAGTATGGTCTCAAACTCCTGGTCTTGAGCAATGCTCCTACCTCAGCCTTCCAACATTCTGGGATTACAGTACTGAAATTTGTTTTTATTTTATTTTATTTTTTGAGTTGGAGTCTCACTCTGTCGCCCAGACTGGAGTGCAGTGGCCACTCCTGGCCACTGCAGTCTCGACCTCCTGGGCTCCGGCGATCCTTCCGCCTCAGCCTTCCAAGTAACTGGAACTACAGGTGCACGCTACCATGCCCGGCTAACTTTTGATTTATTGTAGAGATAAGCTCTTGCCGAGTTGCCCAGGTAGGTCTCGACCCGTGGGCTCAGGCAATCCACTCACCTCAGCCTCCCAAAGCACGGGATTACAGGCTGAGCTACCGAACCTGGCTTGTGAAATTTGTTTTTAAACAGGGAAAGAGAAAAGGGCAAGGGTCTCTTTTCTTTGAGTTGCATACTAATGCAAACTGTGGTGTTGTCCTGTTAACAATGTGATATAAATGACCAATCTAGATGCTTTCCTGTTTGAATTATGGGAAGAAGGTTACAAAGTGGTGCCTAAAGATGGGTAGAGGAGGACACAAATAGAAGAAAATAAAAAACGAAGAGATTCTTTGGTATGCTATTTATTTCATACTAACAGAAAAGAAGCTATGTTGAAAGGGGGTTTATGTCCTGCATGGAAACTTCTCAGTGTAAATCTGAACTTTGCTCACTATTCTTGAATATGCTGTAAGACTAATCCTAGAATCAGAGTCTCCTTCCTTCAGACAGCTATCCATAGCACATGTCCCTAGATTTGGGTTATTCCTCTCTCCCTTACTTTCCCACATCTTACTACTACTAGTTCTCGTTCTAGTCTGCATTAGTTCTCTTTTGCTGCATAACCAGTTATGCCAAAACTTAATGCTTAGAGCAGTAGTAAGCATTCATTATATCACATAGTTTCTGTGGGTCTGGATTTTGGGAGTGGCTTAACTGGGTAGTTCTGGCTTGAGGTATCTCACAAGATGGTGATCAAGATGCCACCTGGGCCATCAGTCATTTGAAGGCTTGACTGGGGCTAGAGGATCTATTTTCTTTTTCTTTTTTTTTTCTTTTTGAGTTGGAGTCTCACTCTTGTAGCCCAGGCTGTAGTGCAGTGGCACACTCATGGTCACCACTGCCTCAACCTGCTGGACTTAGGTGATCCTTCCGCCTCAGCCTTCTAAGTAACTGGAACTACAGACGCACACCACCACGCCCGGCTAAGAGGATCTATTTTCAAGAATGGCTCACTAATATGGATGGAAAACATGCTGAGTATTGGCGTGACGCCTCAGTTTCTTGACAGGAGGTCATTCCATGGGGCTGCTAGAGCATCTTCATGATATGACAACTGGCTTCCCTCTAGGTAAGTGATCTAAGAGAGCATAAGGCAAACATTTCAAAGTCTTTTATGACCTAGTGTTGATATTCACACACCATAATATCTGGAAAATCCTACTGGTTACATAGGTCAGCCCAATTCAGCATGGAAAGACTACATATAGGTGGGAATATTCAGAGGTAAGGATCATTGGGGCCATCCTGAAGGTTGTTTACCACATTTATTTCTTTAAAAATATATACATTACATATAATATATATGAGATCTATATATATCTTGAGATCTAAATCTAACTCAAAGAGGATTCCTGAATTCTGGTACTAGCTCTTGAATAATATATTACCTTGCCATTCATTCTAACTGAAAAAGTATCTCTGAAGACAGGCCAATAATTCTTAAATTGAAAAGACTAGAGAAAAGGGAAGGATTTTATTGTTAGGAATAATTTCAACGAATCTAGACTTTTTCTTCTCTATAAACTTCTTTAATTTTAAATAAAAATATTTACAGGAGCCCTAATCTTTTCCTATTCAAATTACATGATTGGCCAATACTCTGAAGTGATCTATATTTCTATTAGACTAAGTAATGGAAAAGGTAACTTGTGGTTTTAATCAGTAGAAAGAAAATAATTTGGCAACTGCTTTATGTTTGAATAGAACAAGATAAGCTGTATCATCACTTGTCTTTAATGTACATTTTGTCCTGCTTTTTATCCAAGGATCTGGACATGACAGACAGTAGAGGCGCCTGCTGTCTTTTAAAGACTGTCTAGAGGCTGTGGTATTTCCTGAACAAGAATAAACAGATCCTGTAACAATAGTTTAGAGATTGAATATAGGATTTATATTTAACCTTCCTATATTCTTCGTCAGCTTTAATGATAATGTCACTTGAATGAAGAAAAGGATTTAATATACAAATGAAGCTCATAATTTGTTGCATTCTTTCTGTCCGTGGCAAACTTCTGGGAGTCATTGTGATTATTAAGTAGAAAGAGCATTAAACATGGGGAGGTAAAAGAGACCTGAGTTTTGGTTTTGCCAGTAGTTTTATAGACTTAGGAAAGTTGTTTTTTTTTTGTTTGTTTGTTTGTTTTTGTTTTTTTTTGTTTTTTTGAGTTGGAGTCTCACTCGGTCGCCCAGACTGGAGTGCAGTGGCCGCTTCCGGCCACTGCAGCCTCGGCCTGCTGGGCTCCGGCGATCCTTCCTCCTCAGCCTTCCGAGTAGCCGGAATTACAGTCATGCGCCACCACGCCCGGTTGATTTTTTGATTTATTGTAGAGATGAGGTCTCGCTGCCCAGGCGGGTCTCGAACCCGCGGGCTCAGGCAATTCACTCACCTCAGCCTCCCAAAGGCGCGGGATTACAGGCTGAGCCACCGAGCCCGGCAGGAAAGTTGTTTTTTTAATCGAGTTTTCTCTGCTGTAAATTGGTGGGTAAAGATGAGAGAGGGGTTTTTCTGAAGGCTTTCCTTCACCAAAGAGGCCGACATATTCAACCCTAATTCCAAATTTATCCCCACACAGCCAGCCATCCTCAATGCTTTGCAGGTCTTTGAGCGACTCTGGCATATGCTTGTTGCAAAATCCCATACTGGTACGCATCGGGGCTGCTCATTGAACCTTTAGCTGGTGGTATTTCAAAAACAGAATGAAATCTTCGTGGGTTGTGAAACCGTAAGAAAACTCCCGTCTCCGGGCTGACATTCCTTCATGGAAACTCCCGTGAGGAAAACCTCACACCTTTAGGTCCTTCCCTGGTCCTCCAAGATGATTAGCTCATGGTAGGGGGTTTAGAGGACAGCGCATCTTGCGAGATCCTGACAGCTCCGGTTGGGCCTCACGACTTGGGCCCCTCATCGCGACTGCCTCAGTGTGTCATTTCGTTTCACGAGAAAACACTTCCAATTTCATCCCGAAAAGCCCAGTCCTGGGGTCACAACCATGTCTCTATAACTAATTGAACTGCTGGGCTAAAAGAACACCTATTTGCGCCAACCGCTCGTCTCAGTAGCCCTACTTCTCTCCTCGGGACAAGACCGGCAGTTGCGGCTACGGCTGGAACTACGAGGCCCAGAATTCCCGTGCGCATGCGCACTGCCATTGTGATGCTCCTTTCCCGGTAACTAGTTCTCTCAGGCAAACCTGAAGATAGCGGCAATTCTCCGATGGGGGGCGGAGACGCTTCCAGCCTAACTCTCCGCCCCCTTCATGATAGGCAATGGAATTAGCCAACCTACGATGCGAATTTGGAACACACTCTCCAATCAGCAACTGCGGTGGAGAAGTGGGCGTGAGCACTGGCAGGGCAGGTGGGCTAGGCTGTGCCGGGTTGCGAGGGGGGAGAATAACGTCGGGTCGGGTCAGCGGGCGCTGCAGTAGTCGCCGCAGCGGCGATGGGAGCAGTGGGGACGAGGTGGCGGCGGCGGCGGCAGGAGGGGGAGCAGGGGCTGGGACAAGAACAGCAGCTGGGGGAAGCCAGCAGCAGCAACAGCAGCAGTCGCCGCCGCCGCCGCCAGTAAACGCGGACGGTGCCTGAGGGGGTTCCCTAGGCGCTGGCCCTAGGAGCAGCGCTCGGGTCCCGCCGCACTCGGCGGCGGGGGATGGGCAGGCGGTGGCGGTCCCGCCTGCTGAGGGTTGACCCCCGCCGGTCACAGCCCTGAGCTGGACCTGAGCCGTCCGCCCGAAATCCCTGCGTCCGCCACGGCCCAGGTAGGACACACCCCCCGAGCCCCCAAGGCGCCTCCCTCCCCCAATCCTGATCCCCTCCTCTTGCCGCACCCCTCGCCGAGTGACTGACGCTGGTGAGGAGAGGAGGGGTACCGGAGACGCTCAGGCTGCTGCCCACGCCCTGGGCTCGAGCCAGAGCCAGAGCCAGTTCTCTTCACCTCGGAGACTGTTCTGGTGCTGCCCCATTTCCCGGAAGGCTGCTGCCCCGTTTCCCCCGAGGCTTTGGGTGTCTTCACTGAACTTGGAGGGCACGAAGCTTCATTCTGTTTCTCTCTCTGTGGGTGACCCACATATCACTTGTGCTCATGCCGCTTCTGGTACCAGGACCGAACACAGAGGATTCTTGGGAAATACAAGCGTTTCTTTCCCACCCCGCCTCCCCTGCTATAAGCGAAGGGGACATGGGACTGTTGAACGTATTTGCTGAGTTGCATCGACAATGCAGGCCAAGACTTTCTTGTACTTAAGGTGCTGGAGTAATGCTCTGAGGGATTTGCTCGTCATTTGCTTTGACAAAGATGATGTTGACACTTTGGGATGCTGTGGGAGGGACAAAAAGATTCCACATATAAGTACTGTCAAATCGGAAAAGTAAATAATCCGTTGTGATGCCGGGGTACCTTATCTTACGTTTTATTTCAGTCGGTGCTGCACTAGAGGTAAAAATGACATTGAGTTGTGCTTTGCTTAGAATTAAAGTTGATAGGTGGCAGCAATCCTGGCATTAACTCTTCCCTAGCTTTAGAAATTGTTCTTTCTTTTAACATTAACGAGGACAATTTTATTACAACCAGTGTATGATGTAAAGGTATTTTTGTTATTCACAGAAATTGAGTTTGTGTGTGTGTAGGCAGGTCCGTGTTATGAATGGGCACATGTACACACGAACACACGGAGCATCCATTCAATGTGTTTTGTTACAATGTTTGGTCTGAGCCATTAATAACAGCTGCATTGGTTTCTAAACATTAACTTTGCTATGATAGACCACAAAGATGTGTCTTCTGTTTACTTTTGACTAAATGGAAAGGAAAAAAATTCATTTGGGGATAAAGGGGGAGGAATGATTTTAAAGTATTGAGGAAATTGAATGCTATGTGTTGCTTTCTTTAAAAAGCAGCAACGATGACAGATATAGCTTAATATGACTAATCTTGAAGAGTTTGTCTTCAATATAAAAAATTTTCAAATAAGTGTGTGGATTTGGATGGCATATTGCGATCTATTCAAATTGAAAGCATATTGAAAGGAATCTTTGATTTAGAAGCTTATCTTTTTCTGTATGATACATTTTTATCAAGACTAAAAGAAATGTTTGAAGCATGATTATAAAGAAAAGTTTCCCTAACATTTTTCCTTTATGATGGAATGTTAGGAAATGCTTTTCCTTCTTCCAGTTTTAGACACAGAAATTAAAGTCCAAAAATTAAAGTTAATTTAACATATAATATCAAATTGAAACCAGTTTGATCACTGATGGGGGGTATGTACTACAGTCAATACATTATTTAGTGAATTCTCTGTTGTATTATATATGACTTCAAATTTTTTTTTTTTTTTTTTTTTGAGTTGGAGTCTCACTCTGTCGCCCAGACTGGAGTGCAGTGGCCGCTCCCGGCCACCGCAGCCTCGACCTGCTGGGCTCCGGTGATCCTTCCACCTCAGCCTTCCGAGTAGCCGGAATTACAGGCGTGCGCTACCACGCCCGGCTGAGACTTCAAATTTTTGTGTCTTCTTTTGGTTTTCATTTAACTACTGAGTATTTTAATACCTCAGGAAATCTCCATGAAGTTAAAACTCATTTGCTTTAGGAACTTGAACTCAATTATGTAGGGCATCGAATACTTTTAAATATAATGTTAGAAGTGAAATTTGTGTAATTTAGACAATTTTTTTTTTTTGGAGTTGGAGTCTCACTTTGCCGTCCAGGCTGGAGTGCAGTGGCACGCACATGGCCACCACAGTCTCAACCTGCTGGGCTCTGGCGATCCTTCCACCTCAGCCTTCCAAGTAGCTGAAACTACAGGCACAGACTACCACGCCCAGCTTATTTTTTAATTTATTGTAGAGAGGAGGTCTCACCAAGTTGCCTAGGCTGGTCTTGAACCCCCAGGGTCAGACAATCCTCTCTCCTGGGCCTCCCAAAGTACTGGGATTACAGGCTGAGCCACCGCGCCCAGCCAATTAGACAATTTTTGAGGATACTTTACACCTAAAAAAGTACACTAACAATTTGACAGTGATAGGTTTTACAAAGCAGATGATATTACAGAACTGAGTTAGCTGTGGTCATGGAATTTTAATTTTGCTTTGGTAGGGGAATGAGCCAGTTCTTTATAAACTTTATATATAAAAATTAATATGTATGTACAGATGACAACTTGATTGCAGTTCAGGATGAGACCCTGAGCTGAAACCACAGAGCTAAGACACTTTCAGATTCTAATCCTCAGAAAGTGTGAGATAATGAATGTTTGTTTAAAAAAAAAAAAAAAAAAAACTATAACAAGGAAAAGTGTTTATTGATCATTGTTACTATTATTAATTTATTTATTTGAGTTGGAGTCTTACTCTGTGTTGTTCAGGCTGGAGTGCAGTGGAACAGTCATGGCTCTGCAGCTTCTACCTCAGGCAGTCCTTCGGTCTCAGCCTCCCAAGTAGCTAGGCACACACCCCCATGCCTAGCTATTAAAAAAAATTTTTTTTTTGGTAGAGATGAGGTCTCGCTATGTTGCCCAGGCTGGTCTTGAACTCTGGGGCTCAAATAGTCCTCTAGCCTCAGCCTCCCAAAGTGCTGAGATTATAGGTGTGAACCACCATGCCCAGCCTAATGATCATTATTAAACTAGTAGTGGCTGTATTGGCCAGCAAAATTAAATAGCTTATGATAATTAACGGAAAATATAATTTATTGCTTTGTTGAGTTAAAAAAAAAAAGACCTGTAAGAAAAATTCTTTTTATAGATATGTGACAAAAAAATCTTTTCATTTTAAAGGCATGTTACTCAAAATGACTCTAGTTATATAGTCTTTTTTTAATCTTTTTGAGAAACATTCAAAATATAGCTAGATCTGTTTGTTTATTAGATTAATGATATTGCAGAATATCTTCAATATTTATAGATTTTTGAAGTTAAACACATTTTATGTAGCTTCATTTCCTTGTCATTTTGTTGTTGTTATGCAACATGCTGTAAACAAAAGTGATGTAGTAAGAGCTTTTCCTCCAGGCTTCAGTGGATAGAGCCTTTTGCACTGAAAATACTGAGTGCTTTCAGGTTAAATATCATACTTTTATTTGATAAAAGAGCCTTTAAGTTTATATGAAAAAGTTGAGTTTTTGAGAGCAAAATTTTGAGCATAGGTATAACACACATTACTACTCAAAACATTAAAATCTGGTGATCCTTGATTGTAGGTTTAAAATACACTTGAAATTGTATTATTTATATGAATGCCAATTTTGCCAGAAAGTTTCATCTTTAAGCAGGTGATTTTTTTTTTCTTTCGGAGACATGGTCTCACTTTGTCACCCAGGCTAGAGTGCAGGGCATAATCACAGCTCACTGCAGACTTGAACTCCTGAGCTGAAGTCATCCTCCCACCTCAGCCTCCCAAGTAGCTAGGACTACGGGCATGAGCCACTATACCTGGCAAATTTTTTGATTTTTGTGTGTGTGTGTGTGTGTGTGTGGAAATGGGGTCTTGCTGTATCGTCCAGGCTGGTTGTGAACTCCTGGCCTCAAGCGATCCTCCCACCTAAGCCTCCCAAAGTACTGGGATTACAGGTATGAGCCACTATGCCCAGCCAAAGCAGGTGATTTTTAAGCCGTCTTTTTGGTATATTTTCATTTATGGTATATGCTCTAAAGCTAAATAATGATTCTCTTTTTGGGTTATTATTTTATATATTCTTGATACTTAATTGAACATGTAGTACTTACAAACATTTGTGAACATTTTGGATTTTTTTCTCGTGATATTTTTGGGGTGTTGATAACTGTTTCTTTATTAAGAAATTTGGTTTCACTTCAAACAGGGTAAATCTTCCCAAAGTAAAAAATTAAGTGTTCTTTGAAAATAATCTGGACCGGGCTCAGTGACTCAAGCCTGTAACCCCAGCACTTTGGGAGGTGGAGGTGAGAGGGTTGCCTGAGCCCAGGAGTTCAAGTCCAGTTTGAGCAACATGGCGAGACCTCATCTCTACAATAAAAAAATTAGCTGGGCCTGGTGGCACATACCTGTTGTTCCAGCTACTTAGAAGGCTGAGGCAGAAGGATCGCCTGAACCCAGTAGGTTGAGGCTGTTGGTGGCCATGAGCATGCCATTGCACTCCAACCTGGGCAACAGAGTGAGACTCTGACTCGGGGGGAAAAAAAAAAAAGAATCTGGGATTGTCATAGTGTCTCCTGTAGCGTAGAAGTTAGTAATTTCTTGGCTCCCTTTGGTAAGCTATCAAGATTTAAGCTAACCATATTTTAAGAATCTTTTATTTTTTTTGAGTTGGGAGTCTCACTCTGTTACCCAGGTTGGAGTACAGTGGCCTGATCATAGCTCACCCTTGACCTTCTGGACTCAGGCGATCATTCTGCCTCAGCCTTACAAGTAGCTGGGACTACAGGTGCATGCCACCATGCCTAGCTAATTTTTTTTTTTTAAATTGGAGTCTCACTCTGTTGCCCAGGCTGGAGGGCAGTGGCAGGATCAGGGATCACTGCAGTCTTGAACTCCTAGATTCAGGCACTCCTTCCGCCTCTGCCTCCCCAGTAGCTGGGACTACAGGCCCACACCACCATGCCCAGCCAATTTTTAGAGACAAGGTCTTGCTATGCTGCCCAGACTGATCTCTAATTCCTGGGCTCAAGCAATCCTCTTGATTTGGCCTCCCAAAGTGCTGGGATTACAGGCCTGAGCCACCACACCCAGCCGTGTTTTGTTAATATTTGTTCAACACTAAGTTTTCCACATGTACTTATATTATGGAATAAGTTTGTTGAGTGTCTTTTTCTTGATCTACCAAGTCCCTCCATTTTCAACATATCAACATTTTTCAATGACCAGTAAGGCAAAGATGAGGGGATGAAAATAGGAAAAAATAAATAACCAAAAGGAAAGATGTGAGCCTTGCCTCTCATGAAACTTGATTTTTAAAAATCACCTGGAGGCTAAGTTATGTAGTAAATGGTAAATTAGATTAGGACTTCATTTCTGCTGGACTCCTCTAACACAAAAAATTCAACATCTGCAAGACAAAAGCCAGTCCTTTTTTTAATCCTGAATCTTATAATGAAGGCATAATCATTCAGTCACCCAAGGTGAAAAAAACTCAGGTCAGGTTTTTTTGTTTGTTTGTTTCCTTTTTTTCCTAGTTCTACCTGCACAAAACCTCTGCTTTCTATTGCCACGGCTGGTACCTCATTTTTGATTTAAAAAATAAGATTGGTGTAACTACTACCTCTTTTTTTTTTTTTTTTTTTTGAGTTGGAGTCTCACTCTGTCGCCCAGACTGGAGTGCAGTGGCCGCTCCCGGCCACCGCAGCCTCAACCTGCTGGGCTCTGGCGATCCTTCCGCCTCAGCCTTCCAAGTAGCCGGAATTACAGGCATGCGCTACCACGCCCAGCTGATTTTTTGATTTATTGTAGAGATGAGGTCTCGCTGCCCAGGCGGGTCTCGAACCCGCGGGCTCAGGCAATCCACTCACCTCAGCCTCCCAAAGGCGCGGGATTACAGGCTGAGCCACCGAGCCCGGCTAACTACTACCTCTTAAATTAATAAACTCTTACTAAACAAATGAATATAAACTGTTAATTGTGCATCAAGATGAAATTTGAATCTGTTCTCATCTCTACTATGACAGATCATTGAACCTTAGATTACTGAACCTCTCTTTGTCTCAGCTTTGCTCTTTTTTGAAAAAGGGAAGTTTATATGCCTAAAATCTTATTACAGTGAAGATCATTACAGAGAAGGCTCTGTATTGATTTTTTTCTTTTTCTCAGTGGTGCAATCATAGACATAATGCTTTGCTTAGTTGATTTGGTTGTAGTAGGTTTAACCCAAGAAATGATTTTGTTTAGTGTTCTTATAAACTGGTCACTTAAGTTACATTGTACTTTCTGTAAGGGAAGAATTTGCTTATGTGTTGTTAATATGGTAGTCAGGGAGAGGAGAGCTAGGTTGTTTACAGTTTTTTCTGTTGTCAGTAATTGTAACTATACTGATCTGTGAAGTTTCTCTTTCCCTTTTTTTTTTTTTTTTTTTCTTTTTTAGAGATAGGGTCACACTCTGTCACCCAGGCTGTAGTGCAGTGGCATGATCGTAATTTACTGCAGCCTCTACCTCCTGGGCTCAGGTGATTCTTCCACCTTAACCTCTCAAGTAGCTGGGACTACAAGCACATACCACCATGTCTAGCTAGTTAAAAACATTTTTTAGGGTAGCAGTGAAGTCTTTCTATGTTGATCTCAAAACTCCTGGTCTCAAGCAATGCTCCCAATTTAGCACTTCCAAAGTATTGGGATTATACATGTGAGCCATGGTGCCTTGCCTCTCTTTACTTCTAGTAAGCATTTTACTTTCTTAGATTTATTGAGCTCAGAGAGGTTCTGTGCTACCAGAAGTATAATCTACCTCTTTTCAAAGTTTATAAGGAACAGTTAAAGGGTAAGTAGTAACTAAACTTACTTTCTCTTCTTTTGCTATCAGCAAGTAGGATTATTCACAATAATTCATCTCTTTTTACTAACTCTTGAGAGGGGCTTTTGCTAAGATGCGTGAGGTAAAAGCAATATCTCATTGGGTTTATCCTGTCCTTGAGCCTTATTTCTGTTGCTTACATTATTATATTAGATGCTTTGAAAAATTTAGTTCATGTATAGTCTTTGTAAACTGGTATCTACACATTATTTTGTTTTATTTTTGAGGCATAGCAATTTAGATGATTTTTTGAGTTGGGGTCTCATTGTATCACCCAGGCTGGAGTGTAGTGGCACAATCATGGGTTACTGCAGCCTCAAGCTCCTAGGCTAGGTGATCCTCTTGCTTCAGGTTCCTGAGTATCTGGGACTATAGGTGTGTGCCACCACGCCTAGCTAGTTTTTTGATTTTTTGTGGAGACAGGGTCTCACTGTGTTGTTCAGGCTAGTCTCAAACTTTTGGACTCAAGTAATCCTTCTGTGCCTTCGCCTCCCAAAGTGCTGGGATTACAGGCATGGGCCACCATACTGGCTAGATAATTTTTTATAATAGGAAAAATGTATTATGTTGCCATTTGAGGTTTGCAGTAGCCACTGTGTGGTTCACTACATTTTAATTTACTTTTGAAATATAGATTACCTGATTCTAAAAACTATGTATTTATTTATTTATTTATTTTTTGAGTTGGAGTCTCACTCTGTCACCTAGACTGGAGTGCAGTAGCCGCTCCTGGCCACCGCAGCCTCGACCTGCTTTGGCTCCGGCGATCCTTCAACCTCAGCCTTCCAAGTAGCTGGAACTACAGGCATGCGCTACCATGCCCGGCTAATTTTTTGATTTATTGTAGAGATGAGGTTTCACCAAGTTGCCCAGGCAGGTCTCGAACCCGTAGGCTCAGGCAATCCACTCACCTCGGCCTCCCAAAGCGCTGGGATTACAGGCTGAGCCACAGAGCCCGGCCTTCTAAAAACTATTTAAATAATCATTATTACTTTTAAAGCATCTGCCCTTTTACTTTAATAATTGGAGATGTTTGGTATATTCCTAAATTTTCATCCGTTTTGGGAAAATCTCAGACATTTCTCCTTCTTTACTTAGCATGAAATATCCCTGGGCCCAATAAATGTATCCAGAAAATAAAATGTCTTTTAAGAGTGGAGAGAGGCCACGCGCAGTAGTTCAGCCAGTAATCTAGCACTTTGGGAGGTTGAAGCGAGAGGATTGCCTGAGCTCGGGGGTTTGAGTCCAGCCTGGGCAACTTGGCGAGACCTCGTCTCTATAATAAGTCAAAAAATTATAGCCGGGCTCGGTGGCTCAGCCTGTAATCCTGCGCCTTGGGAGGCTGAGGTGAGTGGATTGCCTGAGCCCACAGGTTCGAGACCCGCCTGGGCAACTTGGCAATACCTCATCTCTACAATAAATCAAATAATTAGCTGGGTGTGGTAGCATGCCTGTAGTTCCAGCTACTCGAAAGGCAGAGGCAGAAGGATTGCTGGAACCCAGCAAGTTGAGGCTGCAGTGGCCAGGAGCAGCCACTGCACTCCAGTCTGGGCGACAGAGTGAGATTCCAACTCAAAAAAAAAAAATTAGCTGGACGTGGTGCTGCCACCCAGGTCGAAGCGCAGTGGCACACTCATAACCACCACAGCCTCCACCTGCTGGGCTCAGGCAATCCTTCCACCTCAGCCTTCCAAGTAGCTGGAACTATGGGTATGTGCCACCATGCCCAGCTAATTTTTTGATTTATTGTTGAAATAAGGTCTCCCCGTGTTGCCAAGGCTGGTCTCAAACCCGTGGGCTCAGGCAGTCCTCTTGCCTCTGCTTCCCAAAGTGCTGCGATTACAGGTATAAGCCACTGTGTCTGGCTCTTTCTCTCTCTTTTGAATTGGATTTTCACTCTGTTACTCAGGTTGGAGTACAGTGTCATGATCGTGGCTACTGCAGCCTCAACTGCTGTACTCAGGTGATCTTACCACCTTAGCCTTCCTAGTTGCTGGGACTACAGGCGTACACCACTACTCCTGGTTATTATTTCTTTCTTATTGTAGACAGAGGCCATATTGCCCACGCTGGTCTCAAACTTCTGGACTCTGGTAGTCCTCTCTCCTTGGCCTCCCAAAGTGCTGGGATTACAAATTTGAACCACTGTGCCTGGCCTGTCTAATTTTTGTATTCTTTATTTGTAGAGACAAGGTTTCATTTTGTTGCCCAGGCTAGTCTTGAACTCCTGGCCTCAATCAGTCCTCCCATTTCAACGTGCTGGGATTACAGGTGTGAGCCACCACACCTGACCTTGAATAGGTTTTTTTCCCCCCATATCTTCAAGTTCACTGATTTTTTATTTTGCATTGGCTAATCTGCTGTTAATCTTATCCAGTATATATTTTTTTAATGTATTTTTTTCAATGTACTTTTCATGTCTAGAAGTTCATTTTTTTGTGTCTTTCATTTTTCCTCCTCATGCTTATGCCTTTCTGTACTTAAAAAAAATATATTGAAGCCGGGCTCGGTGGCTCAACCTGTAATCCCACGCCTTTGGGAGGCTGAGGTGAGTGGATTGCCTGAGCCCGCCTGGGCAACTTGGCGAGACCTCATCTCTACAATAAATCAAAAAATTATTAGCCGGGTGTGGTAGCGCGCCTGTAGTTCCAGCTACTTGGAAGGCTGAGGCGGAAGGATCGCCGGAACCCAGCAGGTTGAGGCTGCGGTGGCCGGGAGCGGCCACTGCACTCCAGTCTGGGCGACAGAGTGAGACTCCAACTCAAAAAAAAAAAAAAAAAAAAAAAAATATATATATATATATATATATATATAGAGAGAGAGAGAGAGAGAGAGAGAGAGGAGAGAATATATTATGACAGCTGTTTTAAGGCCATTGTCTACCAGGTTTTGTTTTGAGTTAGAGTCTTACTCTGTCACTCATGGTGTTGTGCAGTGGCATGCTCACAGCCACTGCAGCCTCAACCTGCTGGGCTTAGGTGATCCTTCTACCTCAGCCTTCTTCTAAGTAGCTGGAACTAAAGGTGCGTGGTATCACACCCGGCTTGTTTGATTTATTGTAGAGACGCGATCTTGCCAAGTTGCCTGGGCTGGTCTTGAACTTGTGGACTCAGGCAATCCACTTGCCTCGTGCTGGGATTACAGGCTGAGCCACTGAGCCTGGCTCATTGTCTACCAGTTTTATCATCTGTACTTTTTCTGGATTTGATTGGTATTTTTTCTTGTTTGCATTCCTAGTAATTTTTGATTTGTTACCAGACATAATGGTTTTATATTGTTATGAACTGATTTTTTAAAATCCTTTAAATATTTTTGGCATTTGTTCTGATATATAGCTAAGTTTTTTGAAAATAGTTTGATGCCTTCAAGGATCTGGATGTTTGAAGGTCTTTTCATTTTGGCTGGTGAGTATAAAGCTCTTCATAGCCCTGTGAACATCAAGGAGTGTTTCTTCTTTCCAGTGATTCTTTCCCAGGTCTTGATTACTTCCTCACATACATGCCCTGATAAGTACTCAGCCAGAGTCTCAAGGGGAACAGTTCCTCTGTAGATCTCCAGAGCTTGCCCTCTATGCAGTTCTCTCCTTTACAGTGTCCTGCTCTGCAAACTTCAGCCTCCTTGTCCCTCCACAAAACTCTGGGCTCTTGTCTCCTCAACTCATTGAAACCTCTGGGCTCTGTTTTGTTTCCCCATTCCTGTGCTGCAGCCTGGAAACTCTCCAGGCAGTGTGCTGGGGCAATCTTAGAGCTTACTTCATTTATTTCCCTTCTCTCATGAACCCTGTCCTGTGCTGCCTATTGTCATTTGTCTGAAATCCATTGTTTCATTTACTTTGTCTGTTTTTCTAGTTGTTTAAGGTGGAAGGGTAAATCTGGTTCCAGTTACTCTATCGTGGCTAGGAGCTGAAGTTATCTGGTGGGTGTTTTTAAATCTCAAAGAGGAGTCATGTTTCACACGTATGCTGTCACCAGAAATATATGTATTATATCTGTGCACAAATGTAGCTTCAAATATATTTTTCTCACCTTTAGATATGTCATAAGCTCTTCTCATGATTAATTCATAGCATTGTAATCGTTGAGATTAAAATCAGAGGTGAAAATAGTTTTTCTTATATTTTTCTGTTAAAGAGCAGAATCATTTAAACTATATATGACACTTATAAAACCATGCTATTTAGTGAATTATCTAGTTTCCACCTCAAATGTAGAATAAGCTTATTACCTTATTTCTTGATAATAGTAATAGTCTTCTTTCTTTTTTTTGAGTTGGAGTCTCACTCTTGCCCAGGCTGGAGTGCAGTGGCATGCTCACGGCCACCATATCCTCGACCTGCTGTGCTCATGCCATCTTTCTGCCTCAGCCTTCCAAGTAGCTGGAACTACAGGCATGCGTCACCATGCCTAGCTGATTTTTTGATTTATTGTAGAGATGAGGTCTTGCCAAGTTTCCCAGGCTGGTCTTGAACGCTTGGGTTCAGGCAGTCCTCTCACCTTGACCTCCCAAAGTGCTGGGATTAGAGTCGTGAGCCACGCGTCCAGCCTGAGCCCCCTTTTCATATTGTATCATCTTCCTGCTCTGAAGTCCTTTAAAGGCTTCCCCTTGCCTACTGAAACAGAATGAAATTCATCCTTTTCCTAGCCTGGTTTTTAGAGTCTGAACTCAGTCTGTACCTTTCAGGCATATGTATTTTTTTCCCCCAATAAGTACTCTTCATTTAGAGTTCTCTAATCATTCATTTTTCCACGTACTTGTGTATTGTGCACATTTCCTCTTCTGTGCCTTTGCTCAGCTCCTCAGGCAGTTAGCTTTTGCCTTGAAACAAACCACTCCAAAATTTAGAAGCTAAAATAATAATCATTTTGTAGTTAACTATTAACTATTCTGTTTGGCAGTTTGGACTAAGCTGAATGGTTCTTTTGGCCTTATCTGTGCTCACTTACGTGAGGCAGTCAGCTAGCTTGAGTTCCTTCTCCATGAGTCTTGGTTCACAAACCATCAAAAGAGAGCAAGTCTAGGATATAAGTGCTTTTCAAGCTTCTAGGTCATGTTTTTCTAATGTCCCACTGGCCAAAAGCAAATGGGATGGAAAGAAAGAAACAATCACTTTGTGTGTGTGTGTGTCTTGCTGTGTTGTCCAGGCTGGGTTCAAACTTCCGAGCTTACAGATGTGTGCCACTATGCCTGGCTAATTTTTAAAAATTTTTGTAGAGACAAGGTCTTGCTATATTGCCCAGGCTGGTCTCAAACTCCTGGGCTCAAGCAGTACTTCTGCCTTGGCCTCCCAAAGTGTTGGAATGCTGGAATGACAGGTGTGAGCCACTGTCATCCAGGCTGAAGTACAGCATGCTCACAGCCACTGTAGCCTCGACCTGCTGGGCTCAGGCAATCCTTTCACCTCAGCCTTCCAACAAGCTGGAACTACAGGTGTGCGCCACTACGCCCGGCTAATTTTGTTGTTGTTGTTATTGTAGAGACAGGGTCTTGCCAAGTTGCCCAGACTGGTTTCAAACCCCTGGGCTCAGGCAGTCCTCTCCCTCTGCCTTCCGAAGTGCTGGGATTATAGGCATGAGCCACTGTGCCCAGATGTTTTTGTTTTTTGAGATGGGCTCTTGCCCAGGCTGGTCTCAAATTCCTGGCATCAAGGGATCCTCCCTCTTTGGCCTCCAGAGTAGCTGGGATTACAGGCATCTGCTACTGTGCCTAGCTTTCACCTGCCTTCTTTACCCCAAAGTTATCTATTTTTGTGTTAATAATGTTTTTGCTTTTTTTGGGGGGGGTTGGAGTCCCAGCCACTGCAGCCTCAACCTGCTGGACTCCGGCAATCCTTCCACCTCAGTCTTCCAAGTAGTTGGAACTACAGGCGCACGCTACCACGCCCGGCTAATTTTTTTATTATTATTTATTGTAGAGATGAGGTCTCGCCAAGTTGCCCAGGCAGGTCTCGAACCCGCGGGCTCAGTCAATTCACTCACCTCGGCCTCCCAAAGCGTGGGATTACAGGCTGAGCCATCAAGCCCAGCAATGTTTTTGCTTTTTTGTCTTTCTTTTCTTTTCTCCTCCATAGTGGCAGTACTAATTTACATTCCCATCAACAGTGTATGAAGTATGAAGGTTTATCTTTTTCCATATTCTTGCCAGCATCTGTTATTTTTGTCTTTTTGATATTAGCCACTTTAACTGGGATGAGATGATTTCATGGTGTGGTTAGGATTTACATTTCTCTGATGATTAGTGATGTTGAGCATTTTTTTCATATACCTGTTGGCCATTTGTATGTCTACTTTTGAGAAATGTTTGTTCGGATCTTTTGCCCATTTTAAAACAGATTATTTTTTTTTCTGCTGAGTTGTTTGAGCTCTTTATTATATATTCTATGTGTTAATTGCTCTGTCAGATGGATAGTTTGCAGATATTTTCTCCCATTCTATGGGTTGTCTATTTACTTTGTTGATTGTTTCATTTGCTGTGCAGAAGCTTTTTGGCTTGATGTAATCCAAGTTGCCCATTTTTGTTTTGGTTGCCTGTGCTTTTTTTTTTTTTTTTTTTTGAGTTGGAGTCTCACTCTGTCGCTCAGACCGGAGTGCAGTGGCCGCTCCCGGCCACCGCAGCCTCGACCTTCTGGGCTCCGGCGATCCTTCCGCCTCAGTCTTCCGAGTAGCTGGAACTACAGGCGCGCACTACCACGCCCGGCTGATTTTTTGATTTATTGTAGAGATGAGGTCTCGCTGCCCAGGCGGGTCTCAAACCTGCGGGCTCAGGCAATCCACTCACCTCAGCCTCCCAAAGGCGCGGGATTGCAGGCTGAGCCACCGAGCCTGGCTGGTTGCCTGTGCTTTTGAGGTCTTATACAAGAAATCTTTACCCAGACTAGTATTCTGGAGCATTTCCCCAATGTTTTCTTCTAATAGTTTCATGGTTTCAGGTCTTCAGTCTTTGATTCATTTTGATTTGATTTTTGTGTATGATGAGATAAATGGGTTTGTCTATTAACTTTTAAAAACAAAATAATAACAATGTAAATACTGTAATTTAATTTGTAATCATATCTATAGAGTAATTATTTTCTCTTGCTTACCAAAATATATATTTTTTGAGTTAAGAAAGGTGGATTTACTAAAGAGAAGATATTGTGAAGGGCACAATGGACAGGACAGCAGCAAGAGTGTCTGCTGTCTGCTGCCCCAAAATATTTTTATATGAATTTGGTAAGTAGTATTCGTACAATAGGTTTCAATTATAGGCCTCCATGCAAATATGTTAATTTACTTTCAATAGTCAAGCAGTACAAGAACTGTTCGGACAGTATTATGTCTGTGAATGTGACTATTTCTTCTTCTGTTTGTTAAGAAGCATGCAAATTGACATAAGTAATGACTATCATTTATTGAGTGCAACTAAGTATCCTAGACACTGTAATAAGTAAACACTTTCGTGCATTATATATTAGCATTTTTAATTCTTAGCTGCAGTTGTTACCCTTTTTTTAATGGATGAGGAAATTGAGACACTGAAAAGTTAAGTATTGACCCAACAGCTAGGATTTGAATCTAGGTACAAAATCTGGTCTTAATCCATTTTGTGAGGAGTCCTTGGAGTTAGAAGATAAACTTACTGTAGTGTTAATTTCTCAGATAATACTCTTATAGGAAATTCTCTTCATTAAGAGAATTCTCTTCTGGTTTATATTTTTTGAAGTTCTTATATAATTTTAAAAATATTTCCCTTTGTGCCTCTTATCATTCTCCCATTATCTTTTTTCTTTGTTATTTTTGTGTAATCTGTATGATGAATCATATCCAGTTTGATGTCTCATTTTGAGGGAGTTAATTAACTTCACCAAATATCTATTGATTAACTGCAAAGTTCAATACTGGTTATGGCAGAGGATATAGTGATTATGATGTGATCATCTTCAAGGAGTTTGTAATCTAGGGGATTGTCAATGTTTACTTATTAATTTGTAGGCTATTAATCTTTTTCTGGCTAGCAAATGTTTCAAATGATTTCTTTGTCACATATTATTTTTCATTTACAAATTGAATCTCCATTTAGTATGTTCTGTTCATATTTTGATCTTTTTGGCAACACTTTCAGATTTAGCATCATTGTCAGACTTCATTAGCGGGCTATTTAGTTCCTATTTTAGGTCATTAAGGATATTACCAAGGAGGAATTTATTTAATTTCTCTGTTGCAGTATCTAGGTTTTTTGCACCAAGACAGTTTATTTTTAAGTTATTAGTCTTACTGAAAAAATCTAAAATAATTATCGATGTCTGGGCACGGTGGCTCATGCCTATAATCCCAGGACTTTGCGAGGCTGAGATGAGAGGATTAGGCAATCAGGAGCTCGAGACAAGCCTCTGCAACATGGCGAGCCTGTATGTCTGTAATTAAAAATATATAAAATAAAGTAATTAGCTGGGCGTAGTGGTACACATACCTGTAGTCCGAGGTACTTGGGAGGCTGAGGGGGAAAGATTGCCTAAGCCCAGCGGGTCTAGGCTACAGTAGTCATATTTGTCCCATAGCACTCACTCCAGCTTGGTCGACAGAATGAGATCCTAATTTAAAAAAAAAAAATTGTTGGCAATGTTGGTACAGTGCCAAGTTACATTAATTTTTCAGATATAATATTATCTATTACTGCATAATAACGTAAAACTCAAGAGTTTTAAGACATTTGTTATCTCACAATATCTGCAGGTCAGGATTTTGAGTATGACTCAGGTGGGCACGCTGAGTCACAGGCTGTAATCAAGGTATGCAGCAACCATCACAAATCTCAAATGGGGAAGAATCTGTTTTCAAGCTCTTCTGGTGGTTGGCAGAATTCAGTTCCCTATGTTTTGCTCAAGTGATGGCCTCAGTTCCTTTCTTGCTGTTGATACCTGTTATTAGTAGAATTATATACTATTCTAGCAGAAGTTGCCTCAGTTCTTTGCCATGTAGTCCTTTCTATGGGGTCTATGACAGCTTACGTCACAGAGCAAGTAAGTGGACAAAACCAGAGAGAAAGAATGTGAGCAAGATAGATGTCACAGTCTTTTGTAACCTACCTGGGAAGTGACTTTTTTTTTTTGAATCGGAGTCTCACTCTCACCCAGGCTGGAGTGCAGTGGCATGCTCATGGCCACCGCAGCTTTGACCTGCTGGGCTTAGGCGATCCTCCTGCCTCAGCCTTCCAAATAGCTGGAACTACAGGCGCGGGCTACCACGCCTGGCTAATTTTTTGATTTGTTGTAGAGATGAGGTCTCACCAAGTTGCCCAGACTGGTCTCGAACCCATGGGCTCAGGCAATCAATCCTCTCACCTCGGCCTCCTGAAATGCTGGGATTATAGGTGTGAGCCACTGAGCCTGGCCTGGAAGTAACATTTTAACACTTTTGCTGTATTCTGTTCATTGTGACAAGTCACTGGATTCAGCCCGCATTCAAGGGGAAAGGATTTATAACAGTAAAAGGGCATCATTGGTAGCCATTTTAGAAGCAGTCTGCTAGACTTGGGTATCTACTAGGATTCTAAGCCCTTTCCCCTAGTGTTCAGTTTCTAATTGGGACAAGTCTATTCTTAGATTTATTTCAGTGTACTGAGGACTCCACTCAAGATACTATTTTGTTCCATGATCTTTCTGCTGGTAATTTAGAGTGAGATAATGAAAATTACTTGGCTTCTATACTTACAGCTGAGGGGTACCTAGTAGTCTTATTTATAATTTTTTTTTTTTGAGTTGGAGTCTCACTCTGTCACCCAGACCGGAATGAAGTGGCACGCTCCTGGCCACTGCAGCCTCAACCTCCTGGGCTCTGGCGATCCTTCCGCCTCAGCTAATTTTTGATTTATCGTGGAGATGAGGTCTCGTCAAGTTGCCCAGGCGGGTCTTGAACCCGCGGGCTCAGGCAATCCACTCACCTTGGCCTCCCAAAGCGCAGGATAACAGGCTGAGCCACCGAGCCCGGCCTTTATTTATAATTTAAAGTTTCTTTTTATTGTGGAGAAATATGCATAACCTAAGATTTATATATATATTTTTGGAGTTGGAGCCTCACTCCGTCGCCCAGGTGACGTGCAGTGGCACACTCACAGCTACCCCAGCATCAACCTGCTGGGTTCCCCCAGCATCAACCTGCTGGGCTCTGGCGATCCTTTTTTTTTTTGGAGTCGGAGTCTCACTCTGTCGCCCAGACTGAAGTGCAGTTGCTATTCCGGGCCACCGCTGCCTCGACCTGCTGGGCTCCGGCGATCCTTCCGCCTCAGCCTTCCAAGTAGCTGGAACTACAGTCGTGCGCTACCATGCCCGGCTAATTTTTTTTTTATTTATTGTAGAGAAGAGGTCTTGCCAAGTTGCCCAGGCGGGTCTCAAACCCGCGGACTCAGGCAATTCACTCACCTTGGCCTCCCAAAGCGTGGGATTACAGGCTGAGTCACTGAGCCCGGCCTCTGGCGATCCTTCTACCTCAGCCTTCCAAGTAGCTGGAACTGCAGGTGCGCGCTACCAGCCTGGCTAATTTTTTGATTTATGATAGAGATGTCTCGCCAAGTTTCCTGTGCTGGTCTCGAACCCGCGGGCTCAGGCCATCCACTCACCTCAGCCTTCCAGAGTGCTGGGATTACAGGCTGACCCACCAAGCCCAGCCAGATTTATAATTTTAAGTATATATTTTAGGTGTTCAGTGTCATTAAGGTACATTTACATTGTTGTAAAACCATTGTCACCATCCATCTCCAGAATTTTTTCACCTTCCAAAATGGAAACTCCAAATCTTTTTTTTTTTTTTTTTTTTTTTGAGTCAGAGTCTCACTCTGTCACCTAAGCTGGAGTGCAGTGGTACACTCCCAGCCTCCTCAGCCTTGACCTGCTGGGCTCAGGTGATCCATCCAACTCAACCTTCCAAGTAGCTGGAACTTCAGGCATGTGCTACCATGCCCAGCTACTTTTTTGATTTATTGTAGAGACGAGGTCTTTCTGTGTTGCCCAGGCTGATCTCAAACCCATGGGCTTAGGCAGTGCTCTTGCCTCTGCCTCCCAAAGTGCTGGGATTACAGACGTGAGCCACCATACCCGCCCTGAAAACTCTATATCTATTAAGCACTAATTCCCCATTACCCCTTTCATGTAACCTTTGTCAACCAGCATTCTACTTTCTCTCTCTGAATTTGACTACTCTGTTACTTATTATAATGGAATCATATTTGTCCTTTTAGTGCTGGCTTATTTCACTTAGTGTAATATCTTCAAGGTTTATCCAAGTTGTAGTAAGTGTGAGAATGTCCTTCCTTTTTGTTATTCAGTGAGCTGGTGCCATGGGAAAGATACAAAGAATTGCACAAAGAATAGGTCAGAAAAAATTTATTTAGAAAATAGACCAGAAAAAAAGGGTGGATCCACCTTTCCAAGACTAGAGAGGGGACAGACACTTAAGGAATGTTTGGCAGGGAAGGCTTGAGGTTGAAAACTTTTAAAGTTTATTTCGGGGGGTGGGGTGCAGGTAAGCCCAGGAGCTATTGCCATGGTGATGGAGTGGTAGTCCGTGACATGTTGGTCATGAAGGGCTGATCACAAGAGATTAGATCATCTTGGCCCTTTATGGCAGGAAGACAAATACTTTGGATAAAAGGGTAATTATTACAATTACCCTTGTAATAACTGCCCCCCATGCTTAGGGGGATTGCAAGACAATTATAAGTAACTACCTCCAGGAAACCAGTTTTGTTTCTTGTTTAATGATTATAAGGTAGGTTGAAGTAAGATGCTGAAAAATAATGTCAGCTAAGCAATGTTAAAATGGCTGTCACTCTGAAAATTACACCATTTTGGCTTTTCACCCTTTCACTTTTTAAGATTGAATAGTATTCCATTGCATGTATATACCACATTTTATTTATTCTGCTCACTCCTGTCTTTTTTTTTTTTAGTCAAAGTCTTACTCTGTTGCCCAGGCTGAAGTGTAGTGGCACAATTACAGCTCACCACAGTATAGACCTCCAGGGCTCAGGTAGTCCTCCTATCTCAAACTCCCAAATAGCTGGGACTATAGGCACATGCCACCAAGCCCAGCTAATTTTTTGATTTTATATAGAGACAAGGTCTTGCTATGTTGCCCCGGCTTTTCTCCAGCTCCTGGGCTCAAGCACTCATCCCTCCTCAGTCTCTCAAAGTGTTGGGATTATAGGAGTGAGCCACTGTGCCCAGCTTATTCATCTCTAGATGGACATTTGGTTTGCTTCTACTTTTGTGGAATTATGTTGCTATGAACATGGGTGTACAAATATCTATTAGAGTCATTGCTTGGGAGAGTATACACAGAAGTGGAATTACTGGATTTGATGGTAATTTTATGTTTATTTGAAGAACTGCTATACTGTTTTTTAAAACCGCTCCCCATTTTACATTCCCACTAGCAATGCAAAATGGTTCTAATTTTTTCCACATTCTAACCAACACCTGTTTTTTTTGGTAAGACTGTCTTAATGTGTGTGAAGTGGTATCTCATTGTGGTTTTGATTTGCATTTCCCTAATAATTAGTGATGTTGAGCATCTTTTTATGTGCTTATTGACCATTTGAATATCTTCTTTGGAAAAATGTCTATTCTCAAGTCCTTTGTCCATTTTTTATTCAGGTTGTTAGTTTGTTGTCAAGTTTTAGGAGTTTTTTTTTTTTTTGAGTTGGAGTCTCTCTCTGTCGCCCAGACTGGAGTGCAGTGGCCGCTCCCGGCCACCCGAACCCGCAGGCTCAGGCAATCCACTCACCTCAGCCTCCCAAAGACGTGGGATTACAGGCTGAGCCACCGAGCCCGGCTTAGGAGTTCTCTTATATTCTGGATTTTAACCCCTTATCACATGTATGATTTGCAGATGTTATCTCCCTTTCTTTCGGTTGCCTTTTCACTCCATTGATGGTGTTCTTTAATACACAACTTAAGGTGCCAGGCTGCCCTGGAGATCAAATCCTTTTGCCATCCATGTCCTGAAGGATAGGGACCATGAATTATTCATCTTACTATTTCCCGTAACTATTGGTGAGGGTTCATCAAGTGTTTTGTTTATTGAAAGAATGATGGGTAAAAGTTCAGATAGTAGCCAGGCTCAGTGGCTCAGCCTATAATCCCGCGCCTTTGGGAGGCTGAGGTGAGTGGATTGCCTGAGCCCGTAGGTTCGAGACCCACCCGGGCAGGCGAGACCTCGTCTCTACAATAAATAAAAAAAAAATTAGCTGGGCGTGGTAGCACGCGCCTGTAATTCCGGCTACTCGGAAGGCTGAGGCAGAAGGATCGCCGGAACCCAGCAGGTCGAGGATGCGGTGGCCAGGAGTGGCCACTACTCTCCAGTCTGGGCGACAGAGTGAGCCTCCAACTCAAAAAAAAAAAAAAAAGTTCAGATAGTAGAATTTTTAAAAGTTTGCTCATTCAAATATATAGCATAAATCAATTATATTGATAGTAAAATAATTGATTAAAATACAGTTTTCTATTATATAATCTAGCTGTTATCAACTCTTTTGGTCTTAAGACCTCTGACCTGTCTTAAATACCCTAAAGACTTTTTTTTCTTTAACATGGGTTAATATCTATTGATAGTTACTTATTAAAAACTAAAACTGAAAATTTTTAAATTTATTTATTTTACAATAACAATGAACCTATATTGGCATGTTAAGTATTTTCTAAAACAGAAAAGAAAATTAGTGAGATGAGTGGCATTGTTTTATTTCTTTTTTTCCAAATGTCTGCCATGATAGAAGGCAGCTGGATTCTCATTCTTTGAATTAAGTCTGTTGCAATATGTTAGTTTGACTGGTGTATGTGAAGAAAGCATGGTCTCAGTCAGGTATGCAGCTGGAAAAGGGAGAAATATTTTACTAGCCTTTTCATATAAATGCAAATTTTTGAAATACATTTTTAGAAATTAATACATAGCAAATTGACTTTTTTGGGTATATAATTCAATGAATTCTAACACATTCATAGATTAACTCTCACTACAATCACTATTCATTATAATTTATATGTATTCATAGTAAGTCTTCATAATAGCTCCAGCGCCTATCCCTTTTTTTTTTTTTTTGAGTTGGAGTCTCACTCTGTCACCCAGACTGGAGTGCAGTGGCCGCTCCCAGCCACCGCAGCCTCGACCTGCTGGGCTCCGGCGATCCTTCCTCCTCAGCCTTCCGAGTAGCCAGAATTACAGGCGCGCGCTACCACGCCCAGCTAATTTTTTGATTTATTGTAGAGATGAGGTCTCGCCTGCCCAGGCGGGTCTCGAACCCGCGGGCTCAGGCAATCCACTCACCTCAGCCTCCCAAGGCGCGGAATTACAGGCTGAGCCACCGAGCCCGGCTGCGCCCTATCCCTTTTATACTCCTACCCTCACTCCATTTCTTTCTTTCTTTTTTTTTTTTTTTGAGTTAGAGTCTCTCACTCTGTCGCCCAGACTAGAGTGCGGTGGCCACTCCTGGCCACCGCAGCCTCGAGCTGCTGGGCTCCGGTGATCCTTCTGCCTCAGCCTTCCGAGTAACTGAAACTACAGGCGTGCACTATCACACCTGGCTAATTTTTTAAGTTTATGTATTGTAGAGAAGAGGTCTCATCAAGTTGCCCAGGCGGGTCTCGAACCCGCGAGCTCAGGCAATCCACTCACCTCAGCCTCCCAAAGGCGCGGGATTGCAGGCTGAGCCACCGAGCCCGGCTCTCACTCCATTTCTAACCCTTCACAATCACTGATCTGTTTCTTTGTCACTATAGTTTTGTCTTTTTGAGAATGTCATATAAGTGCAATCATACAGCAAATAACTTTTTGAGATTGTATAGTGATGTCCAACATCTTTTCGTGTATTTATTTGCAAGCAATATATCTTTTTGATTATGTGTCTGTTTTACTTTTCCCAGTTTAAAATTGCATTATTTGTTTTCATACTGTTGAACTTTTTTTTTTTTTTTTGAGTCAAGGTCTCACTTTGTTTCCCATGCTGGAGTGGAGTGGGATGATCACGGCTCACCATAGCCTCAAGCAGTCCTCCTGCTTCAGTCTCCCAAGTAGCTGGGACTACAGGTATGCACCACCATGCCCGGCCAATTTTTTTAGTTTTGATGGAGATGAAGTCTCACTATGTTGCCTTGGCTGGTCTTTGAGCTTCTGGGCTCAAGCAGTCCTCCTGCCTCAGCCTCCCAAAGTGCTGGGATTAAAGGCCTGATCCACTGTGCCTGACTTCTTACTGTTGAAAAGTGTTCTCTTTATGTTCAGGATGCAAGCTTGGTTGGTTATGTGATTTGCAGACATTTTCTCTCAGACTGTATCTTGTCTTTTTATTGTCTTAACAGTGTCTTTCACAGAATAAAAGTTTTGAATTTAGGTGAAATTCAGTTTATCAATTTTTTTTTTTTTTGAGTCAGAGTCTCACTCTGTCGCCCAGAAAGGAGCGCAGTGGCACACTCATGGCTACTGCAGTCTTGACTTGCTGGGCTCAGGTGATCCTTCCAATCTCAGTCTTCCAAGTAGGTGGAACTGCAGGCTTGTGCCATCACACCTGGCTATTTTTAAAATTTATTTATTGTAGAGACGGGTCTTGCCAAGTGCCCAGGCTTGTCTTGAATCCCTGGACTCAGGCAATCCTCTCGCCTCTACCTCCCAAAGTGCTAGGATTACAGGCATGGGCCATTGTGCCTGGTAGTTTATCAATTTTTTAAATGAATTGTGCTTTTGGTGTCATGTTCAATAACTTTTTTTCACACTTATTTGAAAGTTGACATATAAAATTGTATGTGTTTATTGTGAAGAAGTCTTTACATAACTGTAAGTCAAAAAAATGTTCTTGCTGGATGTGATGGCTCACACTAGTAGTCTTAACTATTGAGGAAGCTGAGGCAGAAGAATCCCTTGGGTCCAGGAGTTTGAGGCTGCGGTGAGCTGTGAATATGCCATTGCACTCCAGCCTGAGTGACAGAGCAAGACCCTGTCTCTAAAAAATAAAAATATTAACCGGGCTCGGTGGCTCAGCCTGTAATCCCGAGTCTTTGGGAGGCTGTTGTGAGTGGATTGCCTGAGCCCGCGGGTTCGAGACCCACCTGGGCAGCAAGACCTCATCTCTACAATAAATCAAAAAATCAGCCGGGCGTGGTAGCGCGCGCCTGTAATTCCCGCTACTTGGAAGGCTGAGGCGGAAGAATCGCCAGAGTCCAGCAGGTCGAGGCTGCGGTGGCCGGGAGCGGCCACTGCACTCCAGTCTGGGCGACAGAGTGAGGCTCTAGCTCAAAAAAATAAATAAATAAATAAAAATATTTTCTCATAAGTTTATTTCTAAAAGTTGTGTGTTTTACATTTAGATCTATAATAGTTTGTGAGTTAAGCTTTATATAATGTGAAATTTAGGTGGAGGTTCAGGTTGGAGTCTCACTCTGTCACTCATGGTGGGGTGTAGTGGCACAATCATGGCCACCACAGCCTCAACCTGCTGGACTCAGGTGATCCTTCAGCCTCAGCCTTTCAAGTAGCTGGACTTACTATTGGTACAAGCCACCACACCTAGCTAATTTTATAATTTTAATTTTTATTGTAGAGACAAGGTCTCACCATGTTGCTTAGGCTGTGAGGTTCAGTTTTTTTACGAATGTTTATACAATTGTTCCAATACCATATGTTGGAAGGACTGTCTTTTCTATATTTCACTTCTTTCACACCTTTGTTAAATATCAGTTGGCGCAGAATAGCCAAATCTATAAAGACAGAAAGATTTTGGGCAACCCCCTTGGGTTCCCTCCCACTATGGGAACATTTCCATCTTCTCAATAAATCCTACTTTAAAAAAAATAAAAAAGTAAGATTTTATAATTGCCAGGGACTGGGAGAAGGAGGGAATAGGGAGTGACTGCTAATGGCTATGGAGTTTCTTCTTGGGATGGTGAAAATGTTCTGGGATTAGATAGTGGTGATGGTTATACAACCTTGTAAACATACTATAAACAACTGAATTGTAATTTTTTAAATGGTGAATTTTGTGATATGTGCATTTTATGCATATTTTAAAAGCTTAAAAACTAATTGGCCATGTTTGGGTCTGTTTCTGAACTCTATTCTATTTCATGTGTCTATACTTATATTTCTTTGCTAATAGCTCACTGTTTTGATACTGTAGGTTTATATAGTTAAGTCTTAAAAATCATGTAGTGTTTCCTCCAACATTATCGTTTTTCATAAATATTTTGGGTATTTTTTTGACTAGTCACATACATTTTATCTATATAAAACATTCTGCTTGGGTTTCTATTGGAATTGTGTTAAAAATATCAATCACTTTGTGGGAGTTTTTTTTTTTTTTTTTAGACGCCCTTTATCAGGTTGAGAGAGTTTTTTCTATTCCTAGTTTGCTGAGAGTTTATATCATGAATGAATATTGAATTTTGTCATATGCTTCTCCTGCATCAAATAATAGATCATGTGGTTTTCTTTTTTGTACTGTTAATCTGATGCACTACATGAATTGACTTTTGAATATTGAATCAGCTTTGATATCCCTAGGATAAATCATACTGTGTGGTAGTGTATTCCTCTTTTTGTTTTTTTGTTTGTTTTGAGTTGAAGTCTCACTGTGTTGCCCAGTCTGGAGTGTAGTGGCATGGTCATGGCCACCACAGCCTCGACCTACTGGGCTCAGTTGATCCTTCTGCTTCAATCTTCCAAGTACCTGGAACTATAGACACGTGCCACAACACCTGGCTAATTTTTTTTTTTTTTTAATTGAAAAGACGAGGTCTTGCCAAGTTGCCCAGGTTGGTCTCACACCTGTGTGCTCAAGCAGTCCTCTCACCTCGGCTTCCCAAAGTGCTGGGATTACAGCCGTGAGCCACTGCGCCGCCAGGCCTTGTTCTTCTTATGTATTGCTAGATTCAGTTTGCTAATATTTGTTGAAGAATTTTCATGTCTATTTTTATGAGGGCTATGGGGCTGTTATTTTATTTTCCAGTATTGTCTTTGACAAGTTGTATTATCAGGTTAATGCTCAATTCATAAATTGGGAAGTGTTTCCTTCTTTTCTATTTCTGAAGAGATTGTGTAAATTTGTTTCATTTTTTTCTTTAAATGTTACTAGAAATTGCCATTGGAAAAAAATCTAGACTCAGAGTTTTTTTGTGGAAAAGTCTTAAATCATGGCTTCAATGTCTTTATTAGAACTATTAAGGATATTATTTTAATCTTGGATGAATTGTGGTAGTTTGTGGTTTTTGAGGATTTGGTCCATTGTTGTCTACTTTCTGTATATAGTGCTGTTCATAATATCATCATACATTTAATATCTTTGGAGACTATAGTGATAACCCTGTTTCAGGCCTAATGTTGAAAATTTGTATATTCTTTTTTCTTTTCCCAATTTTTCTAAATGCTTATTAGTTTTATTGATCTTTACAAAGAGCCAGCTTTTGGTTTCATTGTTTTTTCTCTATTGTTTTTCTGGTATTAATCATCATTATTGCTCTTTATTGTTTCCATCTGCTTGATTTGGTTTTAGTGTTTTTTCTTTTTAAAAGTAGAAGCTTAGGTATTTAATTTGAAATGTTATCATTTTTAATATAAGCTTTTAATGTTATAGTTTCTTCTCTAACCACTGCTTTAAATGTATTCCACAAATTTTTATATTTTGTATTTTAGTTTTTGTTCAATTTAAAATATTTTCTAGTTTGCCGGAGACTTTCTCTTTCAGCATGGATTATTTAAAACAGGTATTAGCCGGGCCCAGTGGCTCAGCCTGTAATTCCGCGCTTTGGCAGGTCGAGGTGAGTGAATTGCCTGAGCCCGCGGGTTCGAGACCCACCTGGGCAACTTGATGAGACCTTATCTCCACGATAAATAAAAAATTAGCCGGGTGTGGTAGCGTTCGCCTGTAGTTCTAGCTACTTGGAAGGCTGAAGCGGAAGGATCGCCAGAGCCCAGCAGGTTGAGGCTGCGGTGGCGACGGAGTGAGACTCCAACTCAAAAAAGAAAATAAATAAACTAAAATAAAATAAAAGAGGCATTGACAAGCTTTCTTTTTTTTTTTTTTTGAATTGTAGTCTCACTCTGTCTCTGAGGCTGGTGTGCCGTGGCCCACTCACGGCCACTCCATCGTTGACTGCCTGGGCTCCGGCGATCCTTCCGCTTCAGCTTTCCAAGTAGCCGGAACTGTAGGTGCACGCTACCACGGCTGGCTAATTTTTTATTTTACTGTAGAGATGAGGTCTCACCAAGTTGCCCAGGCTATTCTCAAACTCACGGGTTCAGGCAGTCCATTCGCCTCGGCCTCCCAAAGTGCTGGGATTAAAGGCTGAGCCACTGAGTCTGGCCGACATACTTTCTTAAAGTACCACCTAGTAAATATGTTAGGCCTGAGTGCCATACATTCGCTTTTGCAATTACTTAACTCTTTCCTAGTAGTGTAAAAGCAACCATAGACATATAAATGAATCAGCATGCCTTTGTTCTAATAAAATGTCTTTTATAAAAGCAGGCACCTGGCTCTGTTGTTTTGTTTAATTTCCAAGTATTTATAGAGTTTCTTATTATCTTTCTATTACTGATTTCTACCATAATACCATTATTATCAGAGAAGATACTATGTATGACTTTAGCTCTTTTATTTTTATTTTTGAGACAGAGTCTCACTCTGTTGCCCTGGCTGGAGTGCAGTGATATGATCATAGCTCACTGTAACCTCGAACTCCTAGGTTCAATGGATCTTTCCACCTCAGCCTCCCAAGTAGCATGATAGGCATACCACACCATGCTTGGCTCATTTTTTTGGTAACCGTTGGGTAAATTGTAATTTTTTTTTTTTTTTTTTTTTTTAGTTGGAGCCTCACTCTGTCACCCAGACTGGAGTGCAGTGGCTGCTCCCGGCCACTGCAGCCTCGCCTGCTGGGCTCCGGCGATCCTTCCGCCTCAGCCTTCCAAGTAGCCGGAATTACAGGCACGCGCTACCACGCCCGGCTGATTTTTTGATTTATTGTAAAGATGAGGTCTTGCTGCCCAGGCGGATCTTGAACCCGCGAGCTCAGGCAATCCACTCACTTCAGCCTCCCAAAGGCGCGGGATTACAGGCTGAGCCACCGAGCCCGGCTGTGTAATTTTTTAATTGGAAAACAAATATACAACTTGGAATGGATTTGAGGCAAATTGTGCCATAAGCAGATTTTCTTTAAGTGGCTAAACAAAGTTTAAAAAGCAAATAACAATAAAAGAAAATGTTTCTGGTACAGGACCAGCAGTACAAAAAAGTAGTGTATGAGTACCTGGCTAATACACCCAATAGTGCAACTTTTAAGTACATAGTGTTGACTGTCCATAGTCCACGCAGAGTTACAACTCCACACTTCAACAACAACATGCTGACAGTTCCTAAAGAAAACTACTTTAAAAAAAGGCATAACCCAAATGTTCCTTCATTTGACCAACTCCATCTAAGTTTAGATGTGCAGAAGGGCTTAGATATATCCAAAGTAAGCCACATGCAACATGTTACTTGATCAATTTTCTAAAATAAGGTTTCAGGACAATGACAGTAAGATAAGGGAGAAAACATGGAGGAATGAAGTCCTAGTTACTATACATGCATATTTTTTTGACAGTAGGGAGAAACCTTTTACAGATAAGTTACAAAAAAAGGCAAATAAACAATTTTGTACAATAAATTTAACACATTTTGTACAATGTCTTCACTTTGCTGTCATCATTTGTACAAACTCTTCATAGTTTACTTGACCATCACCATCGATATCTGCTTCCCTGATCATTTCATCAACCTCTTCATCTGTTAACTTCTCTCCAAGGTTTGTCATCACATGGCGAAGCTCTGCTGCACTAATATAGCCATTGCCATCCTTATCAAACACATGGAATGCTTCTCTAATTTCTTCTTCACTCTCTGTATCTTTCATTTTTCTTGCCATCATTGTCAGAAATTCAGGGAAGTCAATTGTGCCGTTACCATCAGCATCTACTTCATTAATCATGTCCTGTAACTCTACTTCTGTGGGATTTTGCTCAAGAGACCTCATTACAGTTCCCAATTCCTTTGTTGTTATAGTTCTATCACCATCCTTGTCAAATAGTGAAAAAACTTCTTTGAATTCTGCCATCTGCTCTTCAGGCAGTTGGTCAGCCATGCTGTAAGAGCTACTTCCGAGACACGAACACACAACCGCTTGGCTTGCTCGCTCTGCTTGGACTGGCTAATTTGTTTTTTTAGAGATGAAGTCTCTCTGTGTTGCCCAGGCTTATCTCAAACTCCTGGCTTCAAGCTACTTCCTGCCTTGGCATCCCAAAGCTTTGGGTGGAATTGCAGGCTTGGGCCACTGTGCCTGACTGATTTCAGTTGTTTTAAATTTATTAAGATTTGTTTTGTGCATTGGGATATTATATGGCCTCTTGGTGTGTGTTCCATGTGAACTTGAATGTATATTCTATTTTTGTTAATGGAGTGTTCTGTACATGTTAGTTCCAGTTGTTTGATGGTTGTTTTCTGATTCAATTCTCTGACATCATCTGGGTGTCCTATAATTCAGTTCACTTCTGACACTAACTGCTTAGAGTTAGTGCACACTCCACAGGTTACAGGGCTCAGTCTCACAAGGCTGCTCCCATTTTAGCCACAAGTCCTGGGTGTCTCCAAGCCACCATCCAAATTTTCCCTGGTTGGCTCCAAATAGGGGGCTTCCCACAATACTCTTAGATTCAATAATTTGCTAGATGACTCACAGAACTCATGAGAATGATATACTTAACAATTACCCTTTTATTATAAAGGATATGAATGAACAGTTAGATGAAGAGGAATATTAGGCAGGTCTGTAAAAATATCAAACACAGAAGCTTCTATCCTTTTGGTACTTCAGTATGTTCACCAACTAGGAAGTTCTCTGAGCCTTGTTCAGAGTTTTTAATATCAACAGTTCATTGCATAGGCATAGTTGATTAAATCATTGACCACACAATTGAACTTAAATCTCTAGCCTCTCTCTTTCTGGAGTCAGGAGGTGGAGATAAAATTCTACCCCTATAATTATCTACTTTCAAGTGACAGCCGCATCCTGAAGCTTGGAGCCACATCATCAACATAACAAAGGCAACATATCACTTAGGAAACTCTAAGCTCTGCCAGGAACTGGAGATAAATACCAATTCTCTGACACCAAATGTAGGATAGGAAAACAGAAACTCTTTCTTTTTTTTTTTTTGGAATTGGAGTCTCACTCTCACCCAGGCTGGAGTGCTGTGGCATGCTCATGGCCACCGCAGCTTTGACCTGCTGGGCTTAGGTGATCCTTTTGCCTCAGCCTTCCAAGTAGTTGGAACTACAGGCGTGGGCTACCACGCCTGGCTATTTTTTGATTTATTGTAGAGAGTAGGTCTCGCCATATTGCCCAGGCTGGTCTCGAACCCCTGGGCTCAGGCAATCCTTTCGCCTCAGCTTCCCAAATTGTTGGGATTACAGACATGAGCCTCCGTGCCTGACCAGAAACTGTTTCTTCTTACTTCTCTACTCAATACTTCTAGAAAATGACAGAGAATTGGGATTTGCTAGAATGGCTCACAGAATTCAGAGAAACACTTTACTTATGCTTACTGGTTTATTATATAATAAAGGATATGATAAAGGATGCAGATAAACAGCAAGATTTAGAAGGTTCCTCAGAGCAGTAGTTCCTGTTCCCATAGAGTTGGGGTATGCTACTCTCCCAGTACATGGATATGTTTACCAGTCTTCAAAAGAAAAAATTTCATTGGGGTGGAAGTCCTGGAAGGTGCCTTGTAAGTGGAAAACGGCACGCTGGTCCGGCCAGTCGTCGAGTGGACACGGGAAAGGGAGGAGCCAGCTGTCATGAAAAAGGTGGTCAAGAAATGCTGAGAATCTGAGTGGTAGGTGGTGGGGGGTAAACTTTGAGGCGAGCATGTCTGAAATGAGAAGACAAGGTTAGAGGTTTGTAGGGTTGGGACAGTCGAGACCTGGATCTTCGGTGGGCAGGAGGTCATATAATTCTGTAGGAGAAGCTGGTTAATGCTTTGATTAGAGATTTTTAAAAGTTGTGACTGGAGAAACTTGATGATACATGGGAGAAAGGAGCACAGACCGAAAATGAGAATGACAGGTATGACGATAGGCAAAAACCAGGTGAGTAGGGAGTTTTGTAATAGGCTGCCGATTTGTGAAGGCTTTGCCCCTTGGAGTTGTGAGGAGAGGTGTTGTAATTTATTAATGTTTTGTTCAATGACTCCTGACTCATTAATGTAATAACAGCACTCCACTTGGAGGAAAAGATAAGTGTCTCCCTTTTCAGCTGTTAGGAGATCTAGAGCCCGACGATTTTGGAGGGCTACTTGTGCTATGCTCGTTATTTATCTTTGTAATGATTGGAGAGACTCGGAGGAGGTGTCTAAAGCTAGTTGGATTTTGTTTTGTAAGTCTTCCATGGCCCATAGTGAGTAGTCGAGAGCCCCTCCTGATAGACCTATGGAGGTGACTGTGGAAACTAGGGACAATCCTACCATGACTGGAAGGAAGACAGCCCTCTTGTGTCGGTGTTTGGGAGTTAAGAGGGCCTGGAGGTCGGCAGTGGAGTAAAGAGAGAGCTGTGGGATCAGCGTAACAACTATACGGGAGAAGTGAGATTGGAAGTTTGGGAGAGGAGAGTGCCATTGCACCTTAAGAAGAGGCTGGGTGGGAAGAAGTGCCCATTTGTAGAGTTTATGGCGGTTGAACAGAGAGGGTTATTTGAATAGAGAGTGGGGACGCTGGGCAGACCAATACAGAGGAGTTGGATGCCACTTCCCAAAGTGGAACGTGAGGTTTGGTGATGATCTCTCCGGTGGAAGACAGGTTGAGGGTACTATTACTGTGGGGTGAGGCAGGAAGCGGAACGGCAGCCAGCAAAGGTCGTTGTAATGAGGCACAAAGAAAACACTGCAAAGAAGGAAGAGAAGGGGGTAAGGATTGGTTTAAGAAGCGGAGGGTGTGGCCTATTATGGTAAACCATGAAGGGAAATGTTGGGAGGGTTGTAAGGAGAGGTGGTCTTCTGAGGAAGGGGGCAATGGATCTACCCCTGCCAGGAGCTGTTGTTTTTGGGTTTTTATGTGCTCCACCACTGATACCATGACAAAAGGGGTAAAGGTGGAGCGAGAGATGGATAGGCGCCCGGTGGGACGGGCATACCATTCCTTTGGGTAGACAGCTACATATATGAGGTCTTTCCAGAGGTTAGCGGTCGGGTTAGGGATGTCAAAAGAGAAGTAGGAGAAGTGGCCTCCGCGCCCCGAAGTTCCTATGTAGTGACGGACAAGGAAGCTTGCCCCCCCCCATTTTGCTCTGCTGATGGATCCGTCAGCATAGTGAATTCTGCATGACCAATAGGGACAGCCACCGTACTGTTCAGGCCACCATTTACAGTAGTCCTGGGTTTGGTCTTCTAGTAAGCATAGAAAGGGGTGATTAGCGTCTTGCAAGCTTATTGAGGGCTTTAAGTTGAGGGAAATAGGTTTTGAGCAATTGTTTATGGGGCACGTTTTTGTGTCTAAGTCCTTGACTGTTTCTATCCCGCTGACCATGTAAAGTTCGCGGATGGTGAACCGATAATGGAGGACAGACAGGGTAGTAGGCTTGATTTGAAAAACGATGGCAAGGAGGAAGGCGATGATCATGTTGGGTCTTATTGATAGTGAGCAGAGGAGGGGATTGAGCAACCCGCGCCAAGGAGCAGCACTATGTACAGCATTGTGAAAGTAGGAGGAAAAGAAGAAGTAGGAAGAAAGGCAGTACTATTAGTAAGGAAAGAACGAAATTGACGACCATTTGGCGGAGGGTAGTTTTTGAGTGCAGGTGGCAACCTTTGCGTCTAGTGATTATGTGGGATTTTCCTGGATGACGGACAGGGAGGGTTGAGCGAGCGACACGGGATACTCGAAGTTTGAGAGGCTAGTCTGGAATTGTGGAGCAAGAATAGGTTGGCGGCTCTGTGGAGGAAGGGGTAGAGGGAGGCAGTTTAGCTGGTTTGAGGCGAGAAGCATGAATCCAGGGACTGAGCTGTCCTTTGGTTATGAGCAGCCTGGCTGCCGTGGGGGTGGAGAGGACTATTTGGAAGGGTCCTTGCCATTTCGGTTGTAAGCGAGTTCTGGTTTCTGGGTCCGAGAAGACCCATTGTCCCGGGGTGAGAGGCTTTGGATTATGTGTTTCTGTGGGAGCGAGCAAAAGGAGATCTTGATATTGTCAGATATAGGAACGGATAAAGGACAGGAGGGGGTAGGTTATATGAAGGGGGATGTGAGGTGGAGAGGTTGGAATACCAGGAGGAAGTGCAGGTCTGCCATGTAGGACCTCAAGGGGTGAAAGCTGAGTGGGCTTTTTAGGGAGGACGTGAATGTGAAAGAGAGCTAGGGGAAGGAGGGAGACCTAGTCCTGATGGAGTTCAAGAGAGAGTTTGGTGAGGATATCTTTTAGTGTGCGGTTAGTTCGTTCAACCTTTCCTGATGATTGTGGGTGATAGGGGATGTGAAAGTGCCATTTGATGTTGAGGGCCGTCATTAAAAACTGAACTACTTGTGAGGTGAATTCAGGCCCGTTATCTGACTGAAGGGAGAAGGGGATCCCGAATCAAGGGATGATGTGGTTGGCTAAGATAGATCCCACTGTAGCAGTCCACTTATTTGAGGTGGGATAAGCCACGACCCACCTGGAGAAGGTGTCAACCAGGACCAGAAGGTATTTGGTGTTACAGACAGAGGGCATGATGGTGAAGTCCACTTGCCAGTCTGACCCAGGGAGCTCTTCCCTAGCCTGGTGAGTGGGGAACGTTCCGGGCTTTAAGGGGGTATTAGGATTTGTTCGGTGGCAAGTAGAGCATTGAGAGGAAAGGGTGTGTATGAGTTTTGTATGTTCAGGAGTAAGGTGGAAGAAAGTTTTAAGAAATGAAGTGAGAGCCGCTGGGTTTGGGTTGAAAATTGAGTGTAGGTAGGGAATGAGATTGGACAATTGTGGAACTTCACCTGTATGTTCAGCTGGTGGGGAGGAGGTGTTGACGAGTATGGTAGGAAGGGCTTTTAGAGCCGCTTGGCAAGCCGCCCTGTCAGCCCGCGAGTTTCCTTGGGTGATAAAAGATGAATCGACCTGGTGAGTTTTACAGTGTGAGATGCCTATGGCCCTGGGAAGCAAGGAGGTTTGAAGGAGGTCGGAAATGAGCTTAGCATTTATGATGGCCGACCCTTTGGTGGTTAACAACCCTCGTTCTTGCCAGATGGCTGAGTGTGAAACCAAAATGTGAAAGACATTTGGAGTTGGTGTAAAGTGATAGGGAGTGTCCTGCCACCAGTTGGAATGCTTGAGTGACTGCTATGAGTTCTGCTTGTTGGTTAGTGGTGTTGGGCGGGAGGGGATTAGCCTCGATGACGTCACTGGCAGAGGTGATGGCATATCCTGCCACCCTGAATAAAGGTCCTTCCTGAATGTGTACTGGACAAGGGAGTAGGGACTTGAGGACTTCGACGCACTCGTATTGGGGTGTCAACAGGAGAGGAAGGGAGTAATGTGGCTGGGTAAAGGGGTGCGCAAGTTTGGAAGGAGACAGAGGGGTCTTGGACAAAGAAAACCAGAAGGAGTAGGACCCGACCGGGAGGGAGTGTTTTGAGGCCCTTATTTCCTAGGAGGTGATGTAGATGGTGGGGGGAAGTAACGGTGATAGGTGCTCCAAACATGAGTTTTTTGGATTTGCACACGAGCAAGTGGGCAGCCGATAGGACCCGCAGGCATGGGGCCTATCCCTGAACCGTGTGGTCAAGCTGTTTTGAGAGATAGGCTACAGGAGCAAATGTTTGTCCACTGAATTGGCCTAGAACTCCTAGGGCTGCACCCTTGTTTTTGTGGACGTATAAGGTGAAAGGTCGGTGAACATCGGGTAGTCGTAGGGCGGGGGCCTGGAGGAAAGCCTGGAGGCATGGGGCCTGGAGGGCGATGAAAGGCTGCCTAACGACTGAGAGGGAGAGTAATGGTTCCTTAGGGTCACCTTTAGCCAGGTCATAGAGTGGCTTGGCGAGAAGGGTGAAATTGGGAATCCAGGCTCAGAAGTAGCCTGCCAACCCCAGGAATGACTGGATTTCTTCCTTTGTTTTGGGTACTGGGAGAGACTGAATAACAGACTTGTGGCTGGTTGTTATGGCCCTTTGTTGGTGTGAAACGGCTACACCAAGGTAGGTGACTTGTGTTTTGGATAGCTGAGCTTTGTGGGGGGAAACTTGGTATCCCCTTTGTGCTAGAAAGTTGAGAAGCAGGACAGTGTCTGTGTGAGAGTCAGTTATGGAGGGGCTGCATAAGAGAAGGTCATCTACATACTGGAGGAGAGTGCTACACCCAGAGTCGTAAGAGGACAGGTCCTCGGCCAACGCCTGGCCGAAAAGGTGGGAACTATTACGGAGTTCCTGAGGCAGGACCATCCAGGTTAATTGTTGGGTCCTGTGGGTGTCTGGATTTTCCCAAGTAAAGGCAAAGAGTGGCTGGGAGTTTGGATGTAGGGGGATGGTGAAGAAGGCATTTTTAAGGTCCAGAACTGTGAAATGAGTGGTAGTGGGGGGTATCTGAGATAGGAGAGTATATGGGTTAGGGACCACTGGATGTAGCGGTATTATGGCAGAGTTGATTATTTACAGATCCTGCACCAGTCAATAAGTATCAGATGGCTTTTTATTGGGAGGATGTGAGTATTATAAGGGAAGTTGGTAGGAACCAGAAGACCCTGGAGGAGCAGCCGGTTAACAATGGGCTGGAGGCTCTGTGATAGGCATGTGAGATAGGAAATTGAGGCCTGGAAGGGAAGCAAGAGGGATTTTTAAGGCGAATGAGAACTGGGGTGTGGTGATTGGTTACCACAGGAGTGGAAGTGTCCCAGACTACTGGATTAACTTTTTGGGGGGAAATGGGGAAATCGGATGAAGGTTCTGGGGGGAAGACAGCACAGGTGAGGGTCAGGAGAGGAGTTGGGGGAACTTGGTGTGAAGTGAGGCAGATAGGTGCCCCGAGCTTATACAGAAGGTCTTGTCCCAGCAAAGGGGCTGGGCAGGATGGGATAACTAAGAAAGAATGGGTGGAGGGACAGCCCTTCAAAAGGCAGGACACCGGACCCGTCTCCAGCGGCTTGGAGGGCACACCCGAGACGCCCACAACCGAGACCTGAGAAGGATGTAAAGGCCTATGGAAGGAGAGTAAAACAGAATAGGTAGCCCCGTGTCCGCCAAAAGGGAGATGGACTTACCTGCTACCCATAGTGTGGCCCTGGGCTCGACAAGGGTGATTGGGGTGTTCGAGTCCAGATGGCTTTAGTCATCCAGGGGGTCCAGGAGCTTTGGTGAGGGGCCCGCTGGGGGAGCTGGTCCCCTGCAAAAC
This sequence comes from Cephalopachus bancanus, assembly GCA_027257055.1. NCBI lineage: Eukaryota > Metazoa > Chordata > Mammalia > Primates > Tarsiidae > Cephalopachus > Cephalopachus bancanus. The sequence goes on along the minus strand of JAPVLO010000148.1, from coordinate 276,542 downwards.
TCTGTTGCCGGGGGATGGTTTTCCCCCAGGTGGCACTCAAACTTCCAATGTCCCTTTTGTCTGCACACTGGGCAAGGTTGAGTCGGTGGTCTGGGGTTGGGCATTGTTTTGCCCAGTGGCCTTCCTGGCCACTCCTGAAGCAGGCTCCTGCTGGAGTCCAGCTCTAGGAGAGAGTCAGGGCTTGAGATGGGAGAATCAGGAAGCGGCGAAAAAGAAAAGACGAAAATGACAGGAATCCTCTTCCTGGGGAGACCTCAAGACTCTGCCAATTTTTATTTATTTTTCACAAGCTTATATAGGTTTTCCACTCAGTCCTGTACCCACAAATGTATCTTATGTTGCTAACCAAACGCTCACGTACATCCTTTTTGCACTCACAATAAGGTTGACCTTTAACAATTTCAACCACAGATGGTGTTTTTCTTAGGTCAAACATTTATGAACGTCCTGGTTTTCTTCCTAGCTTTCTCATAACTATTTACTATTATAGGCCTATAATATCCTTACCCTATAAAGCTAAACCTTAACCCTAAGTCTTACTTAACTTACTTACTACTATATATTTATTTCTGTTAATCTTATTTTTATCCTTATGTCTCTATATTTTCTTAATTATCACTTATACTATTATATATCTCTTATCTTACTAGATTATCTTATCTTACTATCTTATTATTAATATTCTAAATTCTATCTTCATTAAACTATTTAATCCTAAAATATCTTAATCTATTTTTTTATCTCAAACGGTTGTTTTCCACCAGCTCTCAGCTGGGGTCTGTTGTTTATGACGAAGGGCCGACTCGTTCTTCTTGGCCTCCTGCTGTTTACTGAAAAACATCCTTATGCACCTTAAGGGGCACCCTTTTTGCTGCAATCTCACCTCCATTATGCCTATGTATAATTTTTGTTGTCAAATGCCATCATCCATTTGCGCATCTGTTATCTCAATTAAAGAGGGAACATTCTCAAGTCTGTGCACGCAATCCTTCAAAGTTAGGGAAGGTCTGTCAACAGGATCCATGGGGTTTTGCCTCCGTCATGACCGCATTTTACTGGGGCCTTGCTCCCAGCCAGCGTTTTTCCTGTTTTCAGGTCCCCTTTACCTTACTTTTATGAGTGACTGCGGCTCCCGACAGGCTCCCAAAGGTGTTTAGGTTTTGGAGTGTTTCCTGGGATGGGGACTTTGAGGTCCCTGTTAAGCCAGCCGCAGGGCAGCGACCAGGGCTTGGTTTTGAAGGGCCACTTTCTGTTTTTGCCTCTGGGCCCGCATGGCCTGGGCTTTTTTCCTCTCGGGTAGTATAAACTTTAAAGGCCATATTTACCAGGTCTTGGAGTGGAGTCTGGGGGCCCTCCTCTGCCTTTTTAAGCTTGCGCCGGATGTCCGGAGTGGATTGGGTGATAAAGTGGGTAGCTAAGACTGTGGACCCCGGCAGTGAGGAAGTGTCCAAACGAGTGTGAAGGGTAAGAGTTTTTGTTAAACAATTAAGGAAAGAGGCTAGGTCTTTATTAGATTTCTGTGTGAGGTTTATCTGCTGGGTTGAAGTTAGAAACAGAGGAGGGAGGTGGCGGCATAAACAGGATGGGAGAGGGAGGGGAATCTCTGCCCACTTTTTTGAACGCTTGTAGAAGTTATAGAGGTCCCGTATAATGTCGGGGTTTAGGGACCCATAGGGGCCACTTATTTTGGTTGTCTAAGCAATAGGTGGGACAGTCTTGAGTACTGAAGCGGATTAGATGCTTGGGTTTAATGTCGGGAGTGAGAGAGAGAGTGGAGAGGTTGTTTAAGAGGCATTTGAGGGGAGAGTCGGCCGGCAGGGATGATGAGTTTCCCATTTTAACAGCTGGGGCCGAGCAGGGCATCCCTTGGACAGCCGGCTGTTAGGATATTAGGAGGTTGCAATAAAGCCTATCATCACAGGACGTTATTACAACCTGCAATTCTCCTGGAGAATCGAGGAGGTTGAGGGCAACCTGGTACCAGGATTTTTCGATGAAGAGGATGCCCAAAACCAGACGGCGGGAGGGAGCAGACTCGAAATACCTGACGGCCAAGGGAAGGGAAAACCAGTAGGGGTCTGCTGTGGCCTTAAAGACCTAGGCGGGGTGTGGTCCCCCCCTTGCCTGGGGCCGAAAGGGCTGCCAGACGATCAACAGTCAGTTCCCTCTGGTTATCCCGGGCAAGGTTTTAGATTTTCCAGTTAGGGGCAGTTACCAGTCCGAGGGCCGGTGATGGATGCAGCGCTGGCATTCAAGAAAGTAGGCGAAGGCCTTAAGGGGTGAGTCCCGCTGGCGCCGGAACGGGGTCTCACCTGAGGGCGAGAGGAACCCAATCCGAGTCATGGCACCAATGAAAGATAGTGGCGCACAGTGAGACTCAGCACCTGTTAAGGCCAAGAGATTTAATGGTTCGAACGCGGTGGCTACAGGACCTGAGGGTCAGGCTGCAGTGCTGAGGCAAGGGCGTGGCGGCTTTTATAGGGGTTTAGGGCGACCTGTCTGTCGTCTTTAGGTTGGCTGGCAGAGCTTTATGTAGGTTGGTGGATTTTTCGCGGGCACGGGAAAGGGTGCAGAGGGAAAACAAAGGAAGGCACCGTTTCAATCGCCATTTTAGTTTGCCGGGTCGCTGTTTCCAGGAAAGGGAGGGGATGTAGCTTTACTTGTGGCTTGGCGGTGACCCTTCATATAACATTATGTATTATAAATGTTGTAGTACCACTTCAAGTAAAATGCAGAAACCTAACCACCATCATAAAAGTCCTTTTACTATTCCATCTTTTTTGTTGTAGTAATCTTATGAGTTATATCTATATATGCTGAAGTTCCCTTCAGTATTTTAATTTTTGCTTGTTTCGGGGGGCCAGCCCCCGAAGAGAGATTTAGGAGGTCCCTTGGAAGGTGTGATGGCATTGGCAATTATTTTGGAGGGATAGATATTAAAAGAAAGAAAGATGGAGGGATAGATATAAAGAGAAAGAAAAAGAAAGAAAGTGGACATCTGTTCAACGGATTGAGTAGAAGCCGTTTATTGGGGGTTTACAGCATGTATTTATCCCAAATTTTACACAGGCAGTCTTACAAGTCTTCCATGTGAACACAAGCCAGGTGCAGGAGGGGCGCCCCTCCACCCACCCACCAGGTGTTTCCTCAGGCATGAGGAAGAACAATCTCAATTAAATCAAAAAACTTTTACATGAACACAAAGCCAAGTGAATGAGGGGGTATCCCTCACCCACCAGGTGTTTCCTGGAGTAAGAGGAAGGGCAATCCCAATTAAATCACAAGACATTTACATGAACATCGAGCCAGGTGGATGAGGGGCGTCCCCCACCCACCAGGTGTTTTCCCAAGCATGAGGAATGAGGATCCCAAAACTATCTGACTGTTCCTCATGCTTGGTTAATATTTCTCAAAAGCAATACAACAATTCTAATATCATAATATTCTAATAATCAATAACTTTTAAAACCTATGCATATGCAACACCTAATAACCAACCTAAATCCCAATTCCTTTCTATTTTATGCTAATTCTACCTACACCGTAGAAACTCTTAACTATAGCCCAAACCAATTCCTAAGGAATGTGGCTCAGTCAAAAAGATCACGCTGGGCGGTTTCTGGGAACAATTGATTATAATCTCTTAACAAAATGGCTATTCCAAAATCCTATAAATCTATTTTAACTTTTATAAAAGTTTCTAATTCCTAATCCTGATCATCAGCAATAAAACTTCTAAAGAATAAAACCCAAGAATAAGCTGTAAATTGTATTAAAGCCAAAACTGCAAATGTAGAATAGAAGATGGAAACAATGTAATTTCTAAAGTTAGTTGTATTCTTATTAAACCTCAAAATATCATGTTTAATCATGCTTGAACTGACATAATTCACTGATGTAGCATAGCCTATTCTACAATGCTTTCTATGAATAAAATAAATTCAATTTCTATAATAAGTAGAAAAAACCCTGTACTAACTGTAACTAAAACCCGGTTTAAAAGAAAGCAGCCCAGTCCAAAGTACGCACTGGGCCCTTAGGAATGTGGCCCAGCCCAAGGTTTGTGCTGGGCCTTTTAGGAATGTGGCCCAGCCCAAAGTTTGTGCTGGGCCGTTTCTGGTAGCGCTAGATATTTATCTATATTATTAAGGTTGAAACAGCACTTTGTATGTATATACTAATTCTACAAATATACTATTAAATCTTTTTTTTTTTTGAGTTGGAGTCTCACTCTGTCACCCAGACTGGAGTGCAGTGGCCGCTCCTGGCCACCACAGCCTCGACCTGCTGGGCTCCGGCAATCCTTCCGCTCAACCTTCCAAGTAGCTGGAACTACAGGTGCGTGCTATCACGCCTGGCTAATTTTTTGATTTATTGTAGAGATGAGGTCTTGCCTGCCTAGGCGGGTCTCAAACCTGCGGGCTTAGGCAATCCACTCACCTCAGCCTCCCAAAGGCGCGGGATTACAGGCTGAGCCACCGAGCCCGGCTTACTATTAAATCTTAAAAGAAGCTTGTACCGTATTAAAGGCTCCCAAATGTGACCTGAGTTTGAATTATGTTAAGTTTAAAGCTGAAACCGCAGTCTTTGAGAAACGGGAGCAATGGACTCCTAAAGTAAGCCATGCCTGTCGTATTCTCAGGACTTCATGCTTAGATCATCAAAGTCCCTGCTAGTGGATTATGCCAAACAGCAAACAAGGGAAGAGGGAATGGGCGTCAGCTCCTGAACTTGTTCTAGCGGTCTCAGAGTCCGCAGCCTGCGTGGATCCCTAATGCGCAGGCGGGCCTCCATGGCCGGCTCCCAACACTTTTAACTTTGGTCAGGCATATTTTAAAGAACTCAAGAGGAGATTATTCTGTTATATTTACTTAGATTTCTCTTGCTTTTCCTTCATTTCTGTTATTCCAAATTTTCCTCTGTTATAATTTTCCCTTTTTTTTTTTTTTTGAGTTGGAGTCTCACTCTGTCACCCAGGCTAGAGTGCAGAGGCACACTGATGGCCACCACAGCCTCAACCTGCTGGGCTCAGGTGATCCTCCGCCTCAGCCTTCCAAGTAACTGGAACTGCAGGCATGCGTCACTACGCCTGGTGCGTTTTAAAAAATTTATTGTAGAGATGAGTTCTCACCAAGTTGTCTGGGCTGCTCTTGAACCTGTGAGCTCAGGCAATCCTCTCACCTCAGCCTCCCAAAGTGCTGGGATTATAGGCATGAGCCACCATGCCTGGCCTTATAATTTCCCCTTTTTTCACAAAAACTTTCTTTGGCAATTCTTTTTTTTTTAATTTTTTTAATTTTTAAAATTTTTAAACACAGGTTTATTATTTTTAGGTATGGTGTATGTGATCCATTCATTAAGAAGCCTAATTTTTTGGGAGGGCATACATTAATAATCTCAAACCAGGCAAAGTGGGGACCAAAGGGAGGTCCAAATTTCACCTGTATGATGACCACATAGGTACCTAACCCTGAATTTTACCCCGCATCTTTAAAAAAAAATGGAAAAAGGAAAAAGAAGCCTACTTTTTAGAAGTCCTCCTAATTGTGAGTATATTTGGAGATTCAGTATCCTTTTGCTTTATTTCAATAAATTTTTTTTTTAAGTTTCTTGTAGGCAGTTTTTTAAATTATTATTTTAAAAAATTTTTATTATAAGGTTGTGGGGTTCTTTGGCAATTCCTTAAGAGTAGGTCTCATAACCCATAGTATTAACTTTTATTCATCTGAGGATGTCCTTTTTTTTATTTTTGAAAGTAGAAAGAAGCTGGACTCGGTGGCTCAGCCTGTAATCCCGTGCCTTTGGGAGGCTGAGGTGAGTGGATTGCCTGAGCCCGTGAACCCACTTGGGCAGCAAGACCTCATCTCTACAATAAATCAAAAAATCAGCCAGGCGTGGTAGTGCATGCCTATAATTCCAGCTACTTAGAAGGCTGGGGCAGAAGGATCGCCGGAGCCCAGCAGTTCGAGGTTGCGGTGACTGGGAGCGGCACTGCACTCCAGTCTGGGCGACAGAGTGAGACTCCAACTCAAAAAAAAAAAAAAAAAAAGTAGAAAGAAGTAAAGTTTATTATTCACCTTTCACAGACTAGAAAGGGGGCCAACACTCAGAGACCATTGTGGCCTCAAAGGGCCACCTAATGGGTATATTTAAAAGCTTTTGGGTAGGGGGATTTTGGTCCAGAGATTTTGAGCTCACCAGATATTAGCATCTCATACCCTCAGGTAGTGGGTGAAGGTGGTGCTTCCTAGCAAGAAAGGCTGAAGCAATGCAGGCTCCATTTGCTGTAGCTCATCTTTCACAGATTGGAAAGGGGGCTGACACTCAGGCAAGTGTGACCTGGAAAGGCCACGAAATGGGTATATTTAAGGGCTTTTGAAGAGGAGAGAGAGCAGCAGTGGAAGGGGAGAATGAGAGAGGCGAGAGTAGAGTATCTCAGTGAGACCTCCAAAAATGTTAGGGACATACTCTCCCAGGGGGGCCTCCAGGCCCGCTGGGGGTGTGGGTATCTGGGGTGCAATCCGATGCCACATGAAAGATACAAAGAATTGCACAGAAGTTAGATTAGAAAATATAGTTTATTTAAAAGTAAATTAGGGAAAGAGAAGATTCACCTCCCCGAGGTAGGGGAGGGGGCCAAAGTCAGGAAGCATGGCAACCGCTATAGCTCAAGGAGAACAGGGCCATACCAGAGTCTAGCAAAGTAATGACTGAGAACGTCTTTATCTTTGAAGGATATTTTCTCTGGATATAGAATTCTGGATTGACAGTTCTTTAATTTCAGTCTTTAAAAATTATTTTTCTATTCCTTGCTGGCCTTAGTAATTTCTGATGAGAAATCCACAGTCAGTTGAATCATTTTTACCCTATGATGTGTCATTTTTCTCTGGCTGTTTTTAAGCATTTTTTTCTTTCGGTTTAATTTTAAGCAGTTTGGTCATGAAGTGTTTGGAGTGAAGTCAATCTGTTGTTTTACCTCTTTCACAATATTTGAGCAGTTTTAGTCATTTTTCAAAAATTTTTTCTGTCCTAAACTTTTTCCTTTCCTTTTTTTTTACTCTAATGACACAAATTTAGACTTTCTATGTCAAAATTTAGATTTATTGTCCCATTGGTATCTGGAGTCTGTGTTCATTTATAAAAATTTTCTGTTTTCAGATTGGGTACTTTCTATAAATTTATCTTCAAAGTGTACTGACTCTTTGATTTAACATTTCCATTCTTCTATTGACCTTAACCAGTGAAACTTAAAACATCTGTTACTGTATTTTTCACTTCTGAAATTTCCATTTATTTCTTTATGTCTCCTATTTCTTTACTGGGACTTTATATCTTTTTATACCTTTCTAGGGTGTGTTCACCTTCACTTCTTGGAGCATTTTTATAGTAACTACTTTGTAAAATCTTTGTCTAATGAATTCCTAAACTGTGTGATCTTGGTATTTGCATCTGTTTATTGTGCTTTCACATGCAAATTGAGATTTTTCTGGTTCTTTGTATGTTTGGTAATTTTGGATTATATGTCTGACATTTTTAAAAAATATGTTTTGAGATTTGAGTCTTAATTAAGTTATATGGAAAAGGTTGTTTTTTGTGTTATCCACTCAGTTGAGTTCAGGTTGCAAGTTTTACTAGCCTTTCATGTGTTTTGGTTTTCATATTAGTTCAGTTTTCAAAGCCTTTGCAGTAATACATCTGTCCTGGTTGTACATCAAGTGGCTTGTCAGACCTGAATCTTGAGTTGAAGCCTTAGTTCAGGTTCCAAAGTCAGTGGTGTGCTGTTTATTGTTAGATCTTTTAGTGGTGTGAAGATTCATCAATGACTTTAGGTAGTATCAGTCTAATCTATTCATTTTACGTTCTGTGTCAACCACCCTTTCACCTAAGAGTTTTAGCAGCTATTGGTAATCATTGCCTAGATTATTTCATTAGATGAAGCAAAATGGTGAATTTTTAATTCTGTTAGCCATCAACTATTTAGTTTACTTGAAATACAGTTAATTCAGGAAAGGTAGGATAAATGTTTGATTTATTTTCCTTTTATTTATATTCATTGCCATGAATTGGTGTCTTAGCAATCATTTATAACTAATAAGTATTTTTTGTGAACTCATGGATTTTTATGTGTTTGATATGTTTCATTTCAATGCAATCATTATTCTTTTTTGATGCTCAAATTTTTCTACCTTAAACCAATATTAACCTCTTCCAGTTGTCTTCTGTGTCCTTTTGACTTGCTTACATTATCCTGGACAAAGCTACCTACTGCGAAGAGAATGAAGCTTATACTTAAGGGGTTTTTATTTGCATAGGCAATTGGTCATATGATTTTGTAAAATTTACAAAAGTAAGACTTTTAAGAAGATGGACAGGTGGATACTTTTTTTTTTGAGTAGGAGTCTCACTCTGTCGCCCAGGCTGGAGTGCAGTAGCCTGCTCATGGCCACTGCAGCCTTGGTCCATTGGGCTCAGGCTATCCTTCCGCCTCAGCCTTCTAAGTAGCTGGAACTATAGGCCTGCAACACCACGTCCGGCTAATTTTTGTTATTTATCGTAGAGACACGATCTTACCAAGTTGCCCAGGCTGTTCTCAAACCCCTGGGCTCAGGCCATCCTCTTACCTATGCCTCCCAAAGTGTGGGGATTATAGGCATGAGCTACCACATCTGGCCAGAAACAAACTGCTGATCTTACATTGGATTTGGGGAATTGTGGAGTTCAAGAATTGGTAAAGCAGGGGTATTTAGGAAATGATTGACTTTTTTAATGCAAATGTGGATATAAGTGTGACTGTTATTGACTGGTTGACTTTCTGAAGTGTAGATCACTCATTTGAAGTTATCATTGATTGCCTGGAATGGGTTTAACACTATTTCTGATGATTACTTGTTGCTATGGCCTTTTCTTAAATTTACATTTACCATTTTACATGGTTACAAAATCAAGACTAAGTGACAAGATGTATTTACAGAAGTCTGGCTTTCATTTTTACCCCTTCATCCTCTTTTTTGCTCTCTGTTGAGTAAATGTTGGTAATCAACAGTCTGTAGGCCAAATTTGACCAGCCACCTTTTTGTGTGTGAATAAAGTTTTGCTGGAACACAGCCACACTCTTTTGTCATGTCGTCTGTGACTTTTGTGCTGCAATGGCAGAATTGAGTAGCTATGACAGAGAATATACTATATGGCCTACAAAGTCTTTACTAAACCTATTTACTTTTTACATTCAGAACCTTTACTTAAAAAGCTTGCTGACCTCTGCTATAGAGAATAATTTTTATCACTTTTTGACTTATGTCTCTTTTTTGTACTTTCCTTTTTATTTTATCTTATTTTTTTGAGTTGAGATCTCTATCACTGTGGAGGGCAGTGGCACTATCACAGTTCACCACAATCTCTACCTCATGGGCGCAGACGATCTTTCCATCTCAGCCTCTTAAGTAGCTGGGATTACAGGCACGTGCCACCATGCCTGGTTAATTTTTTTTTTTTTTGGTACTGTGTAGAGAAGAGATCTTGCTAAGTTGCCTAAGCTGGTCTCGCCTTCCTGGGTTCAAGCAGTCCTCCCACCTTAATCTCCCAAAGTGCTGAGCTTACAGTCCTGAGCCACCATGCCTGGTCTTTCTTTTCTTTTCTTTTTTTGAGTAGGAGTCTCACTCTGTTACCCAGGCTGGAGTGCAGTGGCACCCTCATGGCCACTGCAGCCTCACTGCTGGGCTCAGGTGATCCTTCTGCTTTAGCCTTCCGAATAGCTGTAACTACAGACACAAAATTTTTTGATTTATTGTGGAGACAAAGTATTGCCAAGTTGCCCAGGCTGGTCTTGAACCCCTGGGATCAGGCAGTCTTCTTGCCTCCACTTCCCAAAGTGCTGAGATTACAGGCATGAGTCACTGTGCCCGGCCTCCTTTCTTTTCTTAAAAATACAAGTAAATACTTAAATGTAGTCAGTGTTTATCTCCCTTTTGCACAAAAGATAGCATACTGTGAATCATTTACTGCATCTTCTTTTTTCTCACTGAACAAGGTATCCTGAAAATCACTTTGTATCAGTATATCTCTCATTCATGGATTAGGTTACAGTTTGCATCTCATAGTATTAGCTCTAATGGTGTTAAGCTCTAAGTTACAGCCCATTAAATTGTAAACTATTGTAAATTAGGTACCAGCAGGCCGGTGGCTCATGCCTATAGTCCCAGCACTTTGGGAGGCTGAGGTGAAAGGATTGCCTCAGTCCGCGGGTTTGAGATCAGCCTGAGCAACTTGGTGAGACCTCATCTCTACAATAAAATCAAAAAATGAGTCATGCATGGTGGTGCGTGCCTGTAGTTCTAGCTGCTTGGAAGGCTAAAGCGGAAGGATTGCTTGAGCCCAACAGGCTGAGACTGTGGAGGCCGTGAGCATGCCACTGCACTCCAGCCTGGGCGACAGTGATACTCAACTCAAAAAAAAAAAAAAAAAATTAGGTACTGTATCTTTTTTTTCAGCAGTGTGTTATACTCTGGTTAGTGGTCTGCCTAGGTTAAGTGCCATTGACATCATGATTGCCCTATAGTCTACCAATCTCAGTTATTATAAATAATATCTTTGTGTAACCATGTTTCCATAATATCTGTTTCACTGGGCATCTTTAATGAAAAGATATGTACTTGTAAAATATGCATTAAACATTTTTTGGAACTGAATTTGTGGTTTCCTTGCCCCCTTTCCAACAAACCAACCTAATTAATGTATAGTATTAGTAGTGCTTCTTGGTGCTGGAGTGTTATTTGTGTTAGTTATCTCTAATTTGCTGTTACTATTTCTTTTGTTTTAGGTTAAATGGAAACCACCCTTGGGAACTGGATGCTTGTGTAGCTATTCTACCTTATCAGTGTATTGCAATGAGTGGTGGTGGAGAACAGCCAGATATCCTGAGTGTTGGAATCCTGGTGAAAGAAAGATGGAAAGTGGTGAGTGAACATCTCAAAGTGTGTGTATGTGTGTACATTTATGGGAAGTAATTTTTGGTATCCCAATAAAAATAGCATTTCATTTAGGCAGTAATACATATATTGCTTATATGCCTAAATCAGTTACCTTCAGTTATTTTTCTATAATTCAGTTCTTTTTATACCCTAATTCTTTTTTTTTTTTTTTTTGAGTTGGAGTCTCACTCTATCGCCTAGGCTGGAGCTGGAGTGCAGTGGCACGCTCACGGCCACGGCCACTGCAGCCTCAACCTGCTGGGCTTAGGGAGTCCTTCCACCTCAGCCTTCCAAGTAGCTGAAACTATGGGCATGTGGTACCATGCCCCGCTTATTTTTGATTTATTGTAGGGACGAGGCCTCACCAAGTTTCCCTGGCTGATCTTGAATTCCTGGGCTCAGGCAGTTCTCTCACCTCAGCCTCCCAAAGTGCTGGGCTTACAGGCTGAGTCACTGTGCCGGCCTATACCCTAATTCTGATTCCTCATATAGTGCCAAATTTTCTTAACTTCCAATAGTTCATATTGAGTACAGTAAATAAAATTATATTTAGGGAAAGAACAAATGAAAAAAGATATGATGTTTGAAAGTACAACAAACTACTCTTTGTTTTTTGTTAACTTTTTATTAAGAAAAATTGTAGTTTTATATAAAAACAGAGACTGAATTCATGACCTATCTTAAAATAGTCATCAATTTATGGCTTCATCTCTTTTTCTTTTTTTGAGTTGGAGTCTCACTCTGTTGCCCAGGCTGGAGTGCAGTGGCACGCTCACGGCACTGCAGACTCGATCTGCTGGGCTCAAATGATTCTTCTGCCTTAGCCTTCCAAGTAGCTGGAACTCCAGGTGTGTGCCACCACGTCTGGCTAAATTTTCTTGATTTATTGTAGAAACAAGGTCTCACCAAGTTGCCCAGGCTGGTCTCAAACTCCTGGGCTCAGGCAGTCCTCTCGCCTCAGCCTCCCAAAGTGCTAGACTATAGGCATGAGCCACCACACCTGGCCTGTGGCTTAATCTTGTTTCATTTCTTTCATCTTTCTCCCAGATTCATTTGAAGCATTATTTAACCTAAGTATTTCTTTTGTTTGTACTTCAGTATGTATCTCTAAAAAACAAGGATTTATTTTTTAAAACATAATTATAATACCATTGTCATACCTAAAAATGTAATAATTTCTTAATATCACTAAATGTCCTTTTAGTTTCCACATTTTCCTGATTGTAAAGTATTTTAATAGTTTGAGTCAAGATCCAGATAAAGTCTGGGTATTGCAATTAGTTGTCATCACTTAAGTTTCTTTTGATTTGTAGGTTCCTCTTTTATCATTCTTTTTTTCCTTACAATTTATTTAGTCAGGAAAGTAGGTGGTTTGTCTGTAGAATTTCCAGTGGTTTGGATTTTGCTGATTGCTTTCATGTCATGTTAATATGTTTCTCTGTCTCATATAGTTTATGTAAATAGTAGTTATATCTAGAGGCTTAATTGGATCTGAATTAGGTTTGTTTTTTTGAGATGGAGGCATTCCTTTTTATAAATGATATGGTGAGCGTTCACTAGGAGGCATATAATGTCTTCTTATTCATCTTTTTTGTGGTGTTAGCAGCTATTGATTATCATTGCCTAGGCCTATTAATTCATTAGGGACTGCAAATTGGTGATATTTTATCATTCTTTCATGTATTAGTTGAAATACCTCTATAAAGAGAAATTTTCTATTAACTAATATTTGATTATCCTGATTTACAGTTTGACTTGGAAAGCAAGATAGATACTTGCTTCTTTTTCTTAGTTTATCAGTTTTCAAAGTGATAGATTAGTTCCCCAGTATCCTCAAAAGTGACCAATGAGACTTGTTTTTAGTATGATTAATAGTTCATGGATTTATATGTATTTGATGTGTTTCAGTTTATTGTGGTTATTATCTGTATAGATGTTCAAATTGTCTTATTTGACTCAGGGGACATACTTCAAGTTGTGTTTTATTTTTTGTTTTTTGTTTTGAGTTGGAGTCTCACTCTGTCACCCAGGCTGGAGTGCACTGGTACATTCACGGTCGCCGCAGCATCAACCTGCTGGGCTCCAGCTATCCTTACGTTTCAGCCTTTCAAGTAGCTGGAACTACAGGCACATGCTACCATACCCAGCTAATTTTTTTGATTTATTGTAGAGATGAGGTCTTGCCAAGTTGCCCAGGCTGGTCTCGAACTCTTGGACTCAAGCAGTCTGCTCATCTTGGCCTCCCAAAGTGCTGGGATTACAGGCTTGAGCCACCACACTCAGCCTTCAAGTTGTTTTGTTGAGACAACTTGAGTTCTTTTGCTAGGATCTTATTATTCTTTCAGTGGCTTGCTTTCTTTTCTTTTTTTTTTTTTGCAGTTTTTATGGTTTTATTTAAACACAAAACGTGCACATGAGCTGTCTATTCATTTTCTTCACTGTGCAGCCTGGCATTAAGATTGGTGACTCTGTTTTGTTTTGGGTTTTTTTTTGAGTTGGAGTCTCACTCTGTCGCCCAGATTGGAGTGCAGTGGCTGCTTCCGGCCACCGCAGCCTCGACCTACTGGGCTCCGGCGATCCTTCCGCCTCAGCCTTCCGAGTAGCCGGAATTACAGGCATGCGCTACCACACCCAGCTGATTTTTTGATTTATTGTAGAGATGAGGTCTCGCTGCTCAGGCGGGTCTCGAACCCGTGGGCTCAGGCAATCCACTCACTTCAGCCTCACAAAGGTGCGGGATTACAGGCTGAGCCACCGAGCCCAGCGAGGATTGGTGACTCTGATGGCCAACTGGGCTGCTCTTTCTACAATGGCTTTGTGGTTCTTGGAGGAAATGTTGTGAGCAATCTCTGCCCAATAAGATTTGTTGCACAGCAGCAGCACTTCCAGCTCCTTGACATTATGGACCAGGAACTTCCGGAAGCCACTAGGCAGCATGTGCTTTGTTTTCTTGTTGCTCCTGTAACCAATGTTGGGCATCAAGATCTGGCTCTTGAATCTTCTACGCACCCTGTTGTCAATACATCTGGGCTTCCGCCGGTGACGCTTAATTTTGACATATTGGTCTGACTGGTGCTGGACGAACTTCTTGGTCCTCTTTTTGATGATCTTGGGTTTCACCAGGGATCTGAGGGCAGCTATGATGCCGAGTAGGAGATGGCAACCACCTCGGTAGGCAGCCCCGAGGAAGAGCAACTGTCTTTCTTTAGATCTAGATCTGCCATCACTCTAAGACTGCTTATTTCTTAGAGGAACTTTTTTGTTTTGGATATATTTAAATTTTTTTTTATTGCCACCTACCTAGTCTTTTGTCATCCAAGGTTTTGTTCCATTAGCTGGTTCTCAAAGCTATTTTAGTGGTTTCCTTAATTTATCAACAGATGGAAAAAGAAGACTCTTCCTTTAGAAATACAAATTTTATTTTTATGATACAGTATATTTTATTGGTTAGGCCAATCAGTAGACTTTGCAAATTTACTTGACTAAATATAAGAAAAGAATCATGTCATCATCATGGACTGGTGCAGAGAGATTCTAATAGTTGTTAATCTGTTCCGTAAATCAGACATGAGTGTTGCTTTGGTGAGAGCATTGTAATAACTACTATGATAAGGATGGGCTGTTCTTCAGTGCACATATCAAAAGGTGACAAATGAAGCTCTCCCTGGCATGGTTCCCATGTCCATGTCCTGATAATTAGAGCTCATAAATTTGTGGAATTTGTCTCCAAAATTTGAAAAGCATGGTGACATTTTTTTTTGCTTTATTTTATTATAGAGATGTGGTGTACGAGTAAGAATTAAATACATAAAAGTAATCTGCATGCTGGTGAAGTTTGGGCCTCCAACCGGTCCTCACTTCCCCTGGTTTAGGACCAGGTATCCCTTTACGTTGCCACATCCTTTCCACCCCCCACAGTGGCATTTTTATAAGAAATCACATGCTTATTGTTAAGGATGGTGTTTTTAGTTACTTATTATTTTGTAGCAAACTGCATAAAAACTTAGAGACAAAGTAATCATTTTATTTTGCTTAAGTTTTCTCGATTAGGAATTTGGGAAGAGTTTGGGTGATTTGTCTCTTAGCCATGTTACACTAACAGGTTTGGTTGGGTCTACTTGAAAATGGCTTCTTCACTCATTTGTCTGGTACATTGGGGCTCTTTAGCTTTCTGCTCCCAACCCCAACCTGACAGCTCATTTTCTAGGATGTTTCCACATAGCTATGGCTTCTCAGGGTGGTCACACTTCGTATATAGTAGCTGGCTTTCAAGAGACAGGGAATGGAAGCTACATGATCATCTTCACATTGAAGAGGAGCAAGGATGAATGATAATACTGTGACTATCTTTGGAAAATATAGTCTCCACTGGCCTTACCTCTTTTCTTTCTGTAATCTGTGTGCCTCAAAGCTGTCTCTTTGCCTCATAAACATATGTCTTAGGACTTTGCCAAGCTGATAAAAAGTGAATGCTCTATTAATGTTCAAATGGCATTATAGGAATAAACTAAGGAGTAAAAACATTTACTTCTGTGAGGTTAAACTTGAAGCTACGCTCACCAGTCCATAATTAGAAGGATATCTCTTTGATGTTGTGAATCATAAGTACCAATCAGGGTCTGCTGAAGAGCAGTTGTTTTTTTTTTTTTTTGAGTAGGAATTTCACTCTGTCCCCCAGGCTGGAGTATAGTCGCAAACTCATGGCCACCACAGCCTTGGTCCATTGGGCTCAGGTGATCCTTCTGCCTCAGCCTTCCAAGTATCTGGAACCACAGGCGTGCACTGCCATGCCCTGCTAATTTTTTATTTATTGTAGAGATTAGGTCTCACCAAGTTGCCCAGGCTGGTCTTGAGCACCTGGGTTCAGGCAATCCTCTTGCCTCTGCCTCTCAAAGTGCTTGGATTGCAGGTGTAAGCCACTGTGCCTGGCTGAGCAATTTATTTAACTGAATGTTTCTGGAACTTTAAAAAAAATCCCAAGCTCATCCTATAGTCTCACATAGTATACCTTTCCTATAATGAAATGAAAGTAAAGAAGGATTATGGCTCATATTTACAGAGCAGTACATAACTATTAAAAAATTATGTAGTTAACACTTTGCCAAATGTCATTGGAGATACAAAGAAATAGAACAAACAGCTCTCTCTTTGAAGAAGCTTAGTTTCTTTCTCTGTATTGGAGTAGGACATTGACAATGGAAAGTTAAGCAATATAACAGATTAAAAAGCAGGGTAATAATACACATGATATCTGAGGTCTGGCCTGGTAAAATATTTAATTAAGTGATTAGAAAAATCATTACCTTAGAAATCCAAAGAAATAGACCATGATACTATAATCAGTGAGCTTCCAGTGGAAAAAGAAGTAGACCATAATCCAGGACCTTTAGGATTTAGGACCCTGTGTCTGTGATGACTTCCTATATTATATCAAATCCTAGATGTTTGTTAATTAATAAAGAGATATCCAGGAAATGGAAGAAGGCTAATTACTTGCTATATCTAGCTTGAAGTATACCACCCAGTACCCCCAACTGAGTTTTTCAGAGTCCTACAGTTGTCACTAGCTCTTCAGAACTTGCTCTGATACTCAGACTGAGATTCTGATACTCCCCAGTTAAGCTAACACATTTCATCAGGAAGATGATTAAGTGTTTGACAAACATGCTTAAATTGATTAGAGTTTATTTTTATTTATTTATTTTTTTGAGTTCTAGTCTCACTCTGTCACCCAGACTGGAGTACAGTGGCCGCTCCCGGCTGCCACTGCAGCCTTGACCTGCTGGGCTCCACGATCCTTCCGCCTCAGCCTTCCAAGTAGCCAGAATTACAGGCGCGCGCTACCACACCCGGCTAATTTTTGATTTATTGTAGAGATGAGGTCTCACCAAGTTGCCCAGGCGGGTCTTGAACCTGCGGGCTCAGACAATCCACTCACCTCAGCCTCCCAAAGCACAGGATTACAGGCTGAGCCACTGAGCCCGGCTTATTTTTATTTTAATACGTAGACATATAATGAGTTCTGGGATAGTTTAATACAAAGAGCTCTTTGTCTGCTCTGTGAAGTGTGTTAGGTACCTCAGAGAGAAAGGTAAGTGGTAGTTAGAGGGCTAGGTGCTCTCCCACCCCCATTTCCAACCTTCCCCATACACATACGCCAGATTGATTCCAGACAAGATTTCAACTGGCTAAAGGATGTCATGGCTTAAAAAGTCTACAACCAGGCATGATGGCTCATGCATATAAGGCCGAGGCAAGGGAATTGCTTGAGCCCAGGAGTTTGAGACCAGCCTGGGTAACAAAGTGAGATATTGTCTCTGCAAAAAATTAAAAAATTAGCCAGGTGTGGTGGCATGCACCTGTAGTCCCAGTTTAATTGAGAGGCTGAGGCAGAAGGATCACCTGAGCCCAGGAAGTCGAGGCTGTGGTGAGCTAGTTGTGCCATGGCACTCCAGCCTGTCAACAGAGTGAGACCCCAACTCAAAACAAAACAAAGCAAAACAAAAGTCTGCAAATGACTGCATTAGCAGTGAGAAATGATTCTTTCAGATGCTGTATTTTTTGTGACATTTCTGATGCCAGATAGAGACCAAATTTTAAAATTGTGGCTGAAATAGTATTATTACTTTTTTTGTGGACAAACCTGTAGGAAAAGGTTTTGATGTTATTTTCGGTCACTTGTTTTCTTCTTGCCATATTCATAGCTAGTTTAACAATATTGAAATATTTTTTCAAAGATAGAGATATTAAAACTATATTTTATTTTCTAAATATAAGAGATTAATTGTTTCAAATTAGAAACTTTTAGTAATTTTGAGTGTGTGTGTTCTTATTTTATTTTCTGTGCAGATGAGAAAGATTGGGGGTGGGGGCTTTGGAGAAATTTACGATGCCTTGGACATGCTCACCAGGGAAAATGTTGCACTGAAGGTAGAATCAGCTCAACAACCGAAACAAGTTCTGAAAATGGAGGTTGCTGTTTTGAAAAAACTGCAAGGTAAGCTACTTTGTATGATATACAATTTATAATTTATGTGATAATTTATAATTTATTCTTACCTTTCTGAACATTGATTACATTCTCTAAGTATTGACTATTCTGATGTCAGCTAGGTATAAATATGCTGAGCATTTTTCTCTTGGAAATTTTATCACTAGTTAGTAGTAGTAGAAATGTATGATTGCTCAGAATAATTGGACTGTAGGAGTTCCTATTCATGATGAGTACAGATGAGATACTAATTAGCAGAAACATTCTACTGCTTTAGAAAGTATTGTTTTAAGTCTGCTATTTGACTTTTTTTTAAAAAAACATCGAATTATAAATACCTGTGAGTCATTTCTACTCATGTTTTTGGATGTTAAACATACTTTTATCATAGTAAGAGCCAAGCGCAATGGTCATGTCTATAATCCCACTACTCAGGAGGCTGAGGTGGGAGGACTACTTTAGTCCAGGAGTTCAAAACTTCAATGAGCTATGATCACATCACTACACTCTAGCCTGGGTGACAGAGTGAGAGCCTGTCTCTAAGTAATTTTTTAAAAAAATCACGGTAAAGAAACTGCTTTCAAATTATACTGCAGGATGAGTTAAAAGTAATACTATTTGTTATGTGTTGATTTTCATTAACTTTAGTTTCAGAAAATGACTCTTTATAGCCCTATTATCTTTTTTGAAGTTCATTTACTACACAGGGACCTATTTTTTTTACTACAAGAATGAGAATAATTTTTTTTCTGACATGAATCCAGTAATTTAATGCCCTGAATACATTGCTAGTTTTTTCATCTTTATATTCTTTAATGACATACTCTAATATTACTGATATTTGAATGTTTGATTTGAAATAAAATTAAATAGAGATGATTGTTGTCCTTTACCCTAAGCTTTTCAATTATCCATCCAAGTTCCTCTACCAGGTGGCTCGTTTGATTAGAGCATGAGACTGTTTTTGGATGCTGTTTTGAGACTAATGAACTTATAGCCCTGTTTAATAGTCACTTTTATCATTTCTACAACATCATAAATCAAGAAAGCAGTGGATAGATCAGCACCCATTGATACCACTGGAAAAACACCTAATTGAAGAAGGAAGAGTAGAAAAAAGGATGGCTCTTTTTTTTTTCTGACCTCTTCTGCTTTCTCCCCATTTCTCTTGAGTTGTTTTCATCTCAGTGATATAAAAGCCACAGATAGGTGCAGCCAGAACTACTACTTCTTGGGTTACACAGATCCCAGGGTTTCTGTTTTATTCTCAGCCAAGCTTATGAAGAGCATGTCAGCATCAGTTTAGGATGGCAGTACCACATTCACCTATCTTTATTCTACTTGACCTCAAAGAGATGCTTCCGCTGAGGCAGGATACAACTCTGCAGACCCTTCAGGAAGTTTTTCTTCCTATTTTGGCCATGACTTACTCAGGAATCTATGTAATAAAGCTTGAAGATCAGTTTAATACCTTTTATGAATGAATTAGAGACCCTTGGTTGCTAGCTCTAACCTTCTTTTTTATTTTTCACATTATTACCTAAAATGTTTTCCCACTTTCTCATAGTCACATGATACCCCATTCCTAAGAACCCTTCACTTTTCAAAAATAAATATGCTTTTAATCTTCTGGTCTATATTTCTTTATTTTTTTTGAGTTGGAGTCTCACTCTGCTGCCCATGCTAGAGTGCAGTGGCACGCTTACTGCCGCTGCAGCCTTGACATGCTAGTCTCAAGCGATCCTTCTATCTCAGCCTTCTAAATAGCTGGAGCTACAGGTGCGTGCTGCCAGGCCTGGCTAATTTTTTGATTTGTTGTAGAGATGAGGTCTCACCAAGTTGCCCAGGCTGGTCTCGAACCCCTCAGCTCAGGCAATCCTCTCACTTCAGCCTCTCAAAGTGCTGGGATTACCGACATGAGCCACCATGCCCCAACTTGGTCTGTGCTTGATGTGGTAGTCCTTGACGCTCTTCTCATGGCTTCTTAACTTATACCTTCTGCATACTTGTGCCTCACAGCTTCTTTTTGTTGAGGGTGTAATCTGGGCCATTTTGAGAACATTTTTATGGGACTGAGCTGCTCTTGCCTTCCTGTTGGCATATTGATTTCTTACAGAATGATTCCAATGAAAAGGCTAAGAATGTAAGAAAATATAACCAGAGGTTAACCCTTTATAGGATTGGTTGGTTTTAAATTGATGTTCAATTTTTGATAGCTGTTATAAAGAATTGTTTCTTCACAAAATAAAAAGATATTTTATGATGAATTTAACCTGACCCCCAGTTATGTTCTTTTTAATAAATCAGTCTGTCTTCTCAAAATTCACATAATGTCTTTTCTCAATTTTCTTTCTTGAAGAAGTCTTTCCTGTACCTAATAACTATAGGTTTCCTCAGCTCAGGCAAAACTCTTATTATGGGTATCTTCCTTTCTCATTGGCCCTAAAGTGTGAAGGCCTTAGCATTTTACCCCATATTTTCTTCTGAGTGACCTTCCTTTTTTATATCAGATTACTCTCTTTTCAGAGCTGTCTGAAATATTCTTGATGCAACCTATACTTCTCTATTGAATCAATCTAGATTCTTGAATACTTGGTTTTTAGAAATATATTTGAATGTTTTAGTAACTTGTAAACTAAACCATCTATTTATAGGCCTATTAGGTAGTACTTCTGCATTCAGTTATTATTCTCTAATGTGTCGCTAATAAGTAGAGCTATACAACTTATTAAGCCTATCCTTTTATTTATGTCATCGTTCGGAGACACCCATTTATTTGTGTCTCATTATTATACTACCTTCATCCTTTGTTTTTCTTTTTTGGCGGGGGGTTGGAGTCTCACTCTGTCGCCCAGACTGGAGTGCAGTGGCACGCTCCTGGCCACCGCAACCTCAACCTGCTGGGCTCTAGCGATCTTTCCGCCTCAGCCTTCCAAGTAGCCAGAACTACAGGTGTGCGCTACCATGCCTGCTAGTTTTTTTTTTTTTTTTTTTTTTTTAATTTATTGTAAAGACGAGGTCTCGCCAAGTTGCCCGGGTGGGTCTCGAACCCGCGGGCTCAGGCAATCCACTTGCCTCAGCCTCCCCAAGTATTGGTATTACAGGCTGAGCCACTGAGCTTGGCCCATCCTTTGTTTTTCAATGTATTTGCTTTGAAACTGTGCAAAGGTGATAATTGCTGCTTTAGTCTGCTGGACTCTTTTTTTCTCCAAATGTTTTATAGTGATACCCTACCACTCTTCACTTCTCCGTTTTCTTTCTTTTTAATTATAAAAAAATTGTTTTGAGGGTCAGGTATGGTGATTCACACCTGTAATTCCAGTACTTTGGGAGGCCTAGGTGGGTGGATCACTTAAGCCTAGGTGTGAGCTGCCTGAGCAACATAATGAGACCATGTCACTACAAAATATTTTTTAAAAAATTGGGCAGGCATGGTGTTGTATACCTGTAATCTCAGGAGGCTGAGGCAAGAGGATCACTTGACCCCAGGATTTTGAGGTTGCAGTGAGCTATGACTGCACCACTGCATTCTAGTCTGGGAAATGGAATAAATTCTGTCTCTCAAAAAATTAAATTAAATAAATAGTTTTTGTTATTTTTCTCTCTGTTTTCATTATCTCTTGAGTTCTATTTCAATATACCACTCTTTTCTTTCTGTTTATTTATTTTGAATTGGAGTCTCACTCTGTCACCTAGCTGGAGTACAGCGGCATGCTTATGGCCACCGCAGCCTGACCTGCTGGGCTTAGGCGATCCTTCTGCTTCAGCCTTCCAAGTAGCTGGAACTACAGGCATGTGCTACCACACTTGGCTAATTTTTTGATTTATTGTGGAGATGAGGTCTCACCAAGTTGCCTAGGCTGGTCTCGAACCCCTGGGCTCAGGCAGTCCCCTCACATTGGCTTCCCAAAGTGCTGGGATTACAGACTTGAGCCACTGCGCCCAGCCTTTTCCTTTCTTTTTAATAAGTACAGTTTTATTTGTAGTGCTGTTGTAAGAGAAAAAAATTTCTGGCCCTTGATTTTAAATCTGATCTCTAGTGATTCCACAGTATCTCAGAAACTAACAGTACTTTTTAGTTTCCATCCTAGTCTTAACAAAGTTTGATACATGTCTAGAATTCTGAAGTTGTGGCAAGCAAATCCTAAATCTATGCTTTTTCCTTTAATTTTCTAACACTTTTTTAAAGAGCAATTTTAGGTTTACAGCAAAATTGAGAGAAGAGTATAGAGATAACCCATATATTAACTGCCCTCATACATGCATAGACTCCCCCATTATCAACATCCCCCACTAGAGCAGTATATTTGTTATAGTTAAACCTACATCCTTATAACTCAGAGGCCACAGTTTGCAATAGGGCTCACTTTTGTTGAACATTCTATGGGTCTGGACAAATATATAATAACACATATCCACCATTATATATATACAGGTGCTCCTTGACTTATGATATGATTATAAACCCATTATAAGTTGAAAAATCATTAAGTTGAACCATCATAAGTTAAGGACCATCTCTCTATATAGTTTCACTGCCCAAAAATTCCTCAATGCTCTGTCTGTTTACTTCTCCCTACTGCCTAGCCTCTGGCAACCACTAGTTTTTTTTTTTTTTACTATCTCTATGGTTTTGCCTTCTCCAGAGTGTCATATAGTTGGAATCATACAGTATTAGCTTCTTTCATTTAGTACTAGGCATTTAAGTTTCCTCCACATCTTTTCATGGCTTGATAGCTTATTTCTTTTTAGCCCTGAATAATATTTCTTTATTTTATTTTAAGATGTGGGGTGCAGTTCTGCATTAGGTATACAAGTTGTCATGGTATGGGTAAATGTTGGACCTACTTTTGGTCCCCACTTTGCCTGGTTTGAGATCAGGTACCCTTATTAATGTCATGTGCCCCTGTTTCCTTCCCTGGCAGTTTCCAGCTACTGGCAGTCCTTTTCTTATAGTATTATGGTACATGCTCGGAATAGGCTTATGAGTGAGAACATATGGTACTCAGTTCTTTGTATCTGTGATAAATTACTGAGTATTATAGACTCTAAATCCATCCAAGTTGCTTCAAAGTCCATAATTTTTTCTTCTTTATGGCTGAATAATATTCCATTGTGTAAATGTACCACTTTTTTTTTTATCCAGTTCAGTTTTGATGGGCAGCATGGTTGGTTCCATGTTTTTGCTATTGTAAATAGTGCTGCAATAAATATACATGTGCAGGTATTTTTTTTGTAGCATGATTTAAATTCCTCTGGGTATATTCCCAGAAGGGGGATTACTGGATCTTATGGAAGGTCAATTTCTAGTTCTTTTAGGAATTGCCACACTGTTTTCCATAGAGGCTGAACTAGTTTGCATTCCCACCAACAGGGTAGAAGCATTCCCTTTTCTCCACACCTTCACCAGCATCTGTTTTTTGTTTTATTAATGATGGCCATTCTTTACTGGAGTTAGGTGGTATCCCAATGTGGTTTGATTTGCATTTCTCTGATGATTAGTGAGGCTGAGCATTTTTTCATGTGTCTGTTTGCTGCTCGAGTGTCTTCTTTTGAGAAGTGTCTATTCATATCTTTTGCTCACTTTTTAACGGAGCTGTTTGTTTTTTTCCTTTTGGCACGTTTGAGTTCCTTGTAGATCCTGGATGTTAGGCCTTTGTCAGATATGTAGTTGGCAAATATTTTTTCCCATTTTGTGGGCTGTCTTCCTGCTCTCTTGATAATTTCTTTTGCTTTGCAGAAGTTTTTCATGATGAGGCTCCACTCGTCTATCTTATCTCTTATGGCATGACTGAATAATATTTCATTGTCTAGATGTACCTAGTTTATCCATTCACCTACTGAAGCACATCTTGTTTGCTCCTAGGTTTTGGGAATTATGAATAAAGCTGCTATAAACATCCATGTACAGGCTTTTATGTGAATATAAGTTCAACTTTTTTGGGTAAATACCAAGGAGCGCTATGGCTAGATTGGATAATAGCATGTTTCATTTTATAAGAAACTGTCAACTTTTAATGTGGCGAGATCATTTTGTATTCCTTTCTGCAGTGAATGAGGGTTCCTGTTGCTGTACATCCTCACCAGCCTTTGGTTGTGTCAGTGTTCTGGGTTTTGAGTGTGTAGTGACATCTCATTGTTATATTAATTTACATTTCCCTAATGATATGTGATGTGAAGCTTTTTTTCATGTAATTATTTGCCAACTGTGTATCTTCAGTGAGGTGTCAGAAGATTTTGGCCCATTTTAAAATCAGGTAGTTTTTTTTCTTATTGTTGAATTTTGAAAGTTCTTTGAATGTTAGTCCTTTGTCAGATAGGTCTTTTGTGAATATTTTCTCCCAGCCTATGACTTTCTGTCTCTTGCAGAGCACAAATTTTAATGTTAATAAATTTCACCGTATCGATCTTTTTTTTTCATGGATTATGCTTTTGCTGTCCATCCTGTCTAAAAAATCAGTGCCAAACCCAAGGTTATCTAGATATTCTCCTATTTTATCTTCTAAGAGTTTTATAGTTTTATCTTGTACATTTAGGTTTATGATTCATTTTGAGTTTATTTTTGTAAAGAGCATAAGGTTTGTATTTAGATTCATTTTGTTGCATATGGATGTTTAGTTGTTGCAGCACTATTTGTTGAAAAGATTTTTTTCTCTGTTGTATTGTCTTTGATCCTTTGTCAAAGATCAATTGATTGTATTTATGGGATCCAATTCTGGGCTGTCTGTTCTGTTCCATTGACCTGTTTGTCTAGTCTTTTCACCAATATGACATTATCTTGATTACTGTAATTTTTTGTACTTTACCTTTGCATCCTGCAACCTTGCTATACTCCCTTATTAGTTCCAGAAGTTTAATTGTTGATTCAGATTTTACAGTTATGTAATTTTCTATATAAGCATCTGTAAACAAAAACAGTTTTATTTTTTTCCTAATCACTGTATCTTTTATTTCCTTTTCTTATTGCATTTGCTAGGACTTCTAGTATGATGTTGAAAAGGAGTGGTAGGAAGGGAAATTCTTGCCTTTTTCCTGATCTTAGTAGGAAAGCTAGTTTCCCACCACTAAATATGTTGGCTGTAGGTTTTTTGTAGATATGCTTTATCAAATTGAGGAAGTTCCCTTCTTTTCCTATTTTGCTTAGCATTGGAGTTTGTAAAATGCTTTTTCTGTGTTTATTGATATGAATATATGGTTTTCTTGTTTAGATTGTTGATGTGGTGGCTTATATCAATTGATACTTGAATGTTGCAATAGCCTTGCATACCTGGGATAAATCCCACTTGCTTTTGGGGTCAATTTGCTATTTTTTAAAGGGCATTTGCAATTATATTCATGAGAAATTTTGCTCTGTAGTTTTCCTGTAAATATTCTTTTGTGTGGCTTTGGTATTAGGATAATGTTGGCCTCATAGAATGAGTTAGGAATTATATTCTTTGCTTCTATCTTCTAGAAGAGGTTGTAGAGATATGGCAGAATTTCCTCTTTTTTTTTTTTTTTTGAGTAGGAGTCTCACTCTGTTGCCCAGGCTGAGGTGCAATGACATGCTCATGGCCATCGCAGCCTTGACCTGCTGTGCTCAGGTGATTTTTCTGCCTCAGCCTTCCAAGTAGCTGGAACCACAGGCATGTGCCACCATGCCTGACTAATTTTTTAGAAATTTATTTATTGTGGCGGTGAGGTATTGCCAAGTTGTCCAGGCTGGTCTTGAACCCCTGGACCCAGGAAGACTTCTCACCTCTGCCTCCCAAAGTGGTGGGATTACAAGCATAAGCCACCGCTTCCGACATCCTTCTTAAATGTTTGGTAGAATTCACCAGTGAAGCCACCTGCACCTGGTGCTTTCTGTTTGGGTAGATTATTATTTTGCCTGTTTTTTAGAACTGGATCTTACTCTGTCACTCAAACGAGAGCAGTGGCACCATTGCAGTGCACTACAGCCTCAAATTTTTGGGCTCAAGTGATCCTCTCACTACAGCCTCCCAAATAGCCAGAACTACAGGTGTGTGTCACCATGCCTGGCTAAGTTTTTAATTTTTTTGTAGAGACAGGGTCTCACTATGTTGCTCAGGCTGGTCTCAAACTCGACCTCAAGCAATCCTCCTGCTTTAGCCTCCCAATATTAATTATTGATTCAATTTTAAAAATAGATATAAGCATAGATTGTCCATGTCTTCTTGTATGAGTTTTGGTAGACTGTGTCTTTCAAGAAATTGGTCTATTTGATCTAGGTTATCCAGATTGTAGGCATAGAGTTGTTCATAGTATTCCTTTATTATTCTTTTAATGTCCATGGAATCTGTAGCGATGTCCTCCTCTTTCTTTTCTGATATAAATAGTTTGTGTCCTTTCTCCTTTTTTTCTTAGTTAGCCTGGCTACAGTCTTATCTATTTTATTGATCTTTTTAAAGAACCAGCTTTTGGTTTCATTGATTTTTCTCTGTTGATTTCCTGTATTCAATTCCATTGCTTTTTACTCTAGTTTTTATCATTATTTTTCTTCTGCTTGCTTTGGATTTAATTTACTTTCTTTTTTCCTAAAGTGGAAATTCAGATTATTTTATTTATTTATTTACTATTTATTTATTTTTGAGTCAAAGGAGTCTCACTCTGTTACCCAGGCTGGAGTCCGGTGGCATGCTTATGGGCTCCGCAGCCTTGACCTGCTGGGCTCTCGAGATCCTTCCTCCTCAGCCTTCCAAGTGCTGGAACTAAGGTCTGTGCCACCATGCCCGGCTAATTTTTAAATTTATTGTTGAGAAGAGGTCTCGCCAAGTTGCCCAGGCTGGTCTCAAACCCGTGGGCTCAGCCAGTCCTCTCACCTCTGCCTCCCAAAGTGCTAGGTTTATAGGCGTGAGCCACTGTGCCTGGCCCAGATTATTTATTTTATTTTATTTTTCTTCTTTTTTTTTTTTTTTTGAGTTGGGGTTTTGCTCTGTTGTCCAGGCTAGAGTGCAGAGGCACTATCATAGTTCACCATAGCCTCAAACTTCTGGGCTCAAGCAATCCTCCCACCTCGGCCTCTCAAGTGGCTGGGACTATAGGTGCGTACCACCACATCCTGCTAATTTTTTGTATAGATGAGGTCTTGCTATGTTGCCCAGGCTGGCTTAGATCTTCTGGGTTAAGCAATCCTCCCACCTCAGCCTCCCAAAGTGCTGGGATTGTAGATGTGAGCCACAGTACCTGACCTCTTCTTTTCTAATACTTACATTCAGTGCTATAAATGTCCCTCTAATCACTGATTTTACTGCATCCCACACATTTTGATAAGTTGCGTTTTCACTTTCACTTAGTGCAAAATATTTTAAATTTCTCATGAAAGTTCTTTAACTCACATGTTCTTTAGAAATACGTTGTTTAATCTCTATGTATTTTGAGATTTGTCAGTTGTCTGATACTGATCTCTAGTTTAATTCCATTGTGGTCTGAGAACAAACATTATATGCTTTCTATTATTTTAAATTTGTTAAGGTGTGTGTTATGGGTTTCAGAATGTGATTATCTTGGTGAATATTCTCTGTGAGCATTAAGAAGGATGTATATTCTGCTGCTGACAGATTAAGTAGTCTATAGATGTCAATTATATCTAGTTAATTGGTGGTGGAGTTGAGTTCAGCTACTTCCTTACTGATTTTCTGCCTGCTGTATCTGTTCATTTCTGATGGAGGAGTGTTGAAGTCTCCAGCTATATTAGTATATTCATCTTTCTTCTTGTAGTTTTATTGTAGTTTGAAGTTCTGTCGTTAGGCACATACACGTTTCTAGATGTTGTCAGGCATATATTACATGTCTTCTTGGAGAATTGATCCCTTTATTATTATGTAATGCCCTTCTTTATCCCTGGTAATTTTTCTTCACCTGAAGTCTGTCTGAAATTAGCATAGCAATTTCTGCTTTCTTTCAAGTGTTAGGATGATATATAATTCTCCATCTATTTACTTTAAATTTATTTGTACCTTCATATTTATGTGTGTGTGTGTGTGTGTGTGTGTGTGTGTGTGTGTGTGTGTGTGTATTTATTTATTTATTTGAGTTGAAGCCTCACTCTGTCGCCCAGGCTGGAGTGCAGTGGTACATTCATGGCCACCCCAGTGTCAGTCTTCTGGGCTCAAGCAGTCCTTCCACCTCAGCCTTCCAAGTAGCCGGAACTACAGGCGCACACTACCATGCCTGGCTAATTTTTTTGATTTGTTGTAGAGACCTCACCAAGTTGCCCAGCCTGTTCTCGAAACCCCGGGCTTAGGCAGTCCTCTCGCCTCAGCTTCCCAAAGTGCTGGGATTACAGACTGGAGCTACTGCACCCGGCCTGTGTCTTTACATTATAAGTGAGTTTCTTGCAGACAGCATATAGTTGGGTATTTTAAAAAATTCACTCAGTTCAGTTTTTTTGTTTGGTATATTTATACCATTGATGTTTGAAGTGATTGCTGGGCTAGATTAATATCTACCATTTTTATTATTGTTTTCTATTTGTTGCCTTTTTAAAAATCTGTTTTTATCTTCTACTCTTTTTTCTGCCTTTTGTAGTTTTAACTGAGCATTCTATATGATTCCTTCTCTCTTTTTTTAGCATATCAATTCTACTTTTTTAACATTATTAAGTGGTTGCCCTAGATTTTGCAATATACATTTGTAACTAATCCAAATCCACTTTCAAATTACTCTATACCACTTCACAGACAGTGTGAGGGCATTTTATTTTATTTTTTTAAATGAAGAACATTTATTAGGAAAAAAACACTCCAAACACTCACAAGTAGTTATCTGGCACATTAACCTTTGGCCACTTGGCAACCATACAGGAAAAGGACATCAGGACAGAGTCCATGAGATTTTGCTTACAACACTAAAGGAGTTTTAAGGCAGATTAACCCAAGACTGCAAAAACTATGTCTATGGCATAAACACGGCATTCAAAACTAACTCAGCTCTCAAAATGTCCCCAGTACCAACAAATTACTGACAGCCACTGTCAGAGACAGATTTAAACAGAGTCTCAAAAACAACCCGACGTGACACCAACATAGCTGGAGCTGTTCTACGCATAGTCAACACAGACTGCCAGATGCTGTTTGTAGACCTCCACTCCCACACGTTTTTATTTCACATAAACTTATTACACTGTCCCAGGAGAGCACATTAGGCAGAGAAAAATAGGATTCACTATTGTGTACCACGAACAGAGTTACAGAAAACATAGGGCCGGACAAGGCCACACCAAGATGGGTTAGTGACTTTTCTCACAGGCCCTCACAGGCACTGAGATGAAGCTTAAAAATACGCCAGGGTAAGCTCCGTCCTTCCTTCCGTGGTTACCACCTGAATTAGGCTTCCTGAGCTTGGTCGGTTTTTCCCCGTGATCCAGTCATAGAAGGTTTCGCCTAGGAATTCTAAGGGCGTCCCGGAGCTGAAGTCAGCCTCAGGCATTGATTTCCTGTTCATCGGGGTGTCCAGAGTAATCGGGAGCACAGCGATGGCGGCCGACCCAGGTGGCATGCCGCTGTTCCTCCCGGCGAGGCTCTGGCAGAGCTGGTGGACGGCATCCTTGGCCATGCCATACCCAGTCATCCCAAGAGTCCCATCTAGGGCGGCCTTCACACCAGCCAGGGTCAGGAGGCCTCCTTCCTTGAGGTGCTTGGTGGCCAGGTGGCTGGAAATGGTTGACGTCCACAGGCTCTACTTCCACATCAGGTCACAGTTTTTAAAGAGAGACTTGGATTTGGCATTGCCACCAGCCCATCCTCCAGCGACACAAAGAATCGCGTCCACCTTCTCTTCACCCAAGAGCTTCCCAACCTCAGCAGTCACCTGATCAGCCTGCTCAGTAAATGAGTCTGTCATTTTAACAACAACATTGGTGCTGGCCTCTTCATTCTCCACTACATGGATGCTGGCGACCCAGTTGTGGGCCGGAAACACCTGCACGCACCGCGAGCCCAGTGCGCCCCTGCCGCTGTACACCAGCACCCGGGAGGCCCTCCCGCCCCAGCCGCCGCCGCCGCCGCCATCCCGTTCAGCCTCCGGCCCCAGCATTTTCTTATAAAAAGAAAACAATCCTAATTCTTTCCCTTTGTCCCTTGTGTCATTGCTAGCATTTATTTCACTTATGTATAAGCATATATATTTATATACACATGCATAAAGCATATATATTTATATACACATGCATAAAGCATATATATGTATATACACATGCATATGTATATTGAAACGTACATATACACACATTTGCTACATAAGCATACATAATTGAACACATTGTTCCTATTATTTTGAACAAACCGTTATCTGCTAGATCAATTAGAAATAAGAAAAACACATTTTTATTTTACCTTTCCTTTGTTCTTCTGCAGTGCGGATCTGAGTTTCAGACTATTATTTTCCTTCTCAATAAAGAGCTTTTAGGCCTAGCAGTTTGGGAGGCTGAGGTGAAAGATTTGCCTGAGCCCACGGATTCAAGACCAGTCTGGGCAACTTGGTGAGACCGCATCTCTACAATAATCAAAAAATTATCTGGGCATGGTGGCGCATACCTGTAGTTCCAGCTACTTGGAAGTCTGAGGCGGAAGGATTTCCTGAGCCCTGCAGGTCGAGGCTGCGGTGGCTGTGAGCATGCCACTGCATCTCAACCTGGATGACAGAGTAAGACTCTGACTCAAAAAAAAAAAAGAAACAAAAAACTTTTAACATTTTTAGCAAGATAAATCTACTGACAACAAATTACCTTAATTTTTGTTT
The DNA here is from genome assembly GCA_027257055.1 of Cephalopachus bancanus. Classification (NCBI taxonomy): domain Eukaryota; kingdom Metazoa; phylum Chordata; class Mammalia; order Primates; family Tarsiidae; genus Cephalopachus; species Cephalopachus bancanus. The sequence goes on along the minus strand of JAPVLO010000148.1, from coordinate 245,843 downwards.
TTCTGAGAAAGTTCTTATTTCTCCTTCACTTTTAAGGATAATTTTGCAGGTTACAGAATCTAATAAGTTGGTGAATTTTTTCTCTTAACACTTTAAGTATTTACTCTTTTCTGTTGTTGCTTGCAAGGTTTCTGAGAAGTCAGATGTAATTCTTATTTTTGTTCTTCTATAGGTAAGGTTTTTATTCCCCACCTCTATCTTCTTTGAGAATTTTTTGTTTATTGTTGATTTTTGGAAGTTAGAAAATGATATCTGTAGGTGTAGTTTTGGAGGCATTTATCCCATTTTTTGAACTTTCTGGATCTTTGCTTTGGTGTTTGACAGTAATTTGGGGAAATTTTCAGTCATTATTGATTCAAATAGTTTATCTATTCTTATCTCCCTTTTGGCATTTCCATTGCATGTATGTTACATCTTTTGTGGTTATCTCACGGTACTCAGATATTCTCTTCTGGGTTTGTTTTTTTCAGTCTTTATTCTTTTTGATTTTCTGTTTTGTAGGTGTCTATGGATATATCTTCAAGCTTTTTTCTCAACTGTGTCCAGTCTACTAATACGCCCATGAAAGTCTTACGTGATGTCTATTATAGTACTTTTGATCTTTAGCTTTTCTTTTTGGTTCTTTCTTAGATTTCCATCTCTGCTTGCATTGTCTATCTCTTTTTGCACACTGACTATTTTATCCATTAGAGCCCTTAGCATATTAATCAATATTGCTTTAAGTTTCTGGTCTGATCTCTGACATGTCTGGTTCTGATGTTGCTTTGTCTCTTCAAGTTGTATTTCTTGCGTTTTAGTGTGTCTGGTATATTTTTCTTGATAGCTAGACAAAAGTATGTTGTGTAAAATAAACTGCTATAAATAGGCCTTTAGAAATGTAGTAAGGTATGGGGAAAGGGTAAGTGTTCCATAGTCATATGATTGGGTGTCATTCTTTTAGTGTAACTATGCCTCTGGACTGTGAACTTCACAAGTGCTTCACAGTCATCCCTGTACCCCACCCATTGGGTGGGACAAGATGGTTGGAGTTGACTGGGGTTAGTTACTTCCCCCAAGTCAAATAATCATCTATAAAACCTCAGCAGGTTAGACTCTGGTTAATTAAATTCTCCTGAGGGCAGACCTTGCTAAGAAGACTAGAGTGCTTTGGCATATTTCAAAATGGTTCATTTTTTTCTTCCCCTTGCTGGAAATGGGGGAATTTTTCTGTAATATATATTGTGAGAACCTGGTTGATCTCCTGGATGTATAACTCAGAAAAGTGCCAGAGCCCCCCTATGACTGGGTACCCATGAAGTTTTTAACTCGGTTTGTTGACACCTAGTCTCTAACAATTCATCAATTACAGTTTAGGTTTTCCTACCCTAACACTGGTTCCCATGGAGGTTTCTGCTCTGATATGTTGTGATTCTCTTTGTATTTGCCCATCTGTCTTTCCTATCTGGGGGGCATTAGTTTGCTTTAAGAAAGGTTGTTGATTTTTTTATTTGACAGATTTTTACTTGTTAGAATGGAGTGGCAACTTCCAAGCTCCTCACGTGTGGAACTGGAAATTATTAAGTCCCTTCCCCTCAGTTTTTATTATGAGAAACTTCAAATATACACAATAATAGAAAGAATTCTAGAAATAACATTTATGTACCCAAAACTCAGCCTCAATAAGTATTGACATTTTGGCCAGTATTGTTGCATATGTAGCCTATACCTTTAACATTTTTTTCCTACCTTTCTAGAGTATTTTAGAAGAAATTCTAGGTATATCACCTGTAAAAACAACATTAGCAGTTGTTTTATAATACCGGTTCATATCTAGCTAGAGTTTAATTTCTCTCATTGTCTCAAAAATATCCTTTTACATGTGGCTTGTTCAAATTGGGATTTACATACTAGGCAGGGACACTGCATTGCATTTGGTTGCCATGTCACAGTTTCCCCTCCCCTACTTTGTGTGTGTGTGTGTGTGTGTGTGTGTGTGTGTGTGTGTGTGTGTGTGTGTGTGTGTTTGGCCTTTTATTTGTTGAAGAAATGAAGTTCTTAGTTTGATAGTTCAAAATAGTCCAAATTGTGGATTTGGCTAATCACATTCTTATGGTGTCTTTTAATATATTCCTCTGTCCTTTGTATTTCCTGTGAACTTCTAGCTAGATCTAGAGGCTTAATAAGATTCATGTTGTTGTCTTGCTGTTTGGCAATAATTCATTGTTTTCTTTAGGAGTTGTAAAATTTTGATATATCTAGTTATTTATTTTCTTCTTAATTTCCTACCTAGAATTATTTTACAGAGCAGAACTTTATTCTGTCAGCTATTTATTTTCCCTGAAATATAGTTAGTATGAGAAGGGCAGGATAAAGGCTTGGTTTTTACTTTTATTAATAACTTTTCAGAATGAATTGTGTCCTTATGTGACCAATAAGTTTTTAAATTTATCATTATGAGCTCATTACTTTTATATATTTTACTTAAAGCCATTACAGTTGTTATCCTTTTGATTTTTAAATTTCATATCTTTGGTTAGTGGGATGCCCTTTCAGGTTGGCTTCTGTGTCATTCTGGTATAACTCCAGCATTCTTTGATGTCATCTTTGTTTTCTGGTACAATAAGGTGTTTTAGAGTTTCTCTAAACTTCCCCTAGGCCATGGTTGGAATCAGGAATCTTGTTTCTCCAAGGAGCCCTGTTTCCTTGTATAGGAAATCGGTGGAGATCACAATAAGCCATTATGGCACTGATTGCTGTTGGCTAACTTACTTATTTCAGTAGCTTTTAATAAATACTATATTTTGCTTTGTTTATTCTTATGTGCACTTTTCAACTTTTGTTTTGTTATCTTTCAAAATAAATTTGTCTTCTCTTTTAAATTACAGGCCTTTCTTAAAGGGATAGAGATTACGTATATTTAAAATTGACATTTATATTATGCTCAGTGGTAAAATGATAGCACAAAGTGACTTCATATTTGATGATAGAATACATTTGTAAATGGATGGGGAGGATAGGATAACAAAGCTCTTTGTTTCTGGTTGTTATGTCCTTCATAAACTTTATTGTTCATTTCTTTCTGAGTAAGAAAAATAGGAGGTGCTGGAATAGTTCTCAAGAGTGCTATAAATACCAGTTGATAAAGTCACCTCTGGATGATTAGGGATTAGACTTTCAGGACTGTCTTATATAGAGATTCAACTCTGTATTGTAATGGAAGTCCCTTGGATCTTCCAAAAAATAATTGTTACTTGGTTTAATGGTATAGCTTTTTTGCCTTTACATATAGATAAGTGTAATGTTTTAGAAATTCAGAATATTGTAAAATTACTATTACAATAAGTTCTCACCTAATGTGGTTAATAGTTTCTTCAAAACTGCAACTTTTAGCGAAACAGCAATATAAAGAAACAAATTTTCCTCCTCATCAGTGTTACAACAAAGCAACAGTGACCAAATGATGTTGTTCAAGGACCTGATGTATGTTGTTTTGTTTTAAAATTGTAGGTTCCAAGAAACTATCAATGATGCTAAGTGAGGACTTACTGTAATTATATTTACTGTACTATATTTACTAACTATATTTGCTAATTATAGTTTACTCTTCCTTTCATCAAAGGAAGTCTTTTTAGGATCTTTAAAGGTAAAGATTATACATTGTTTACTTGCTTTCAGTTTACATATAAATACACACTCGAGCATAACAAAACGTTTGCTTTTAAAAAATATTCTGAGCCTGCTTGGTGGCTCAGCCTGTAATCCCGCGCCTTTGGGAAGCTGAGGTGAGTGGATTGCCTGAGCCTGCGGGTTCGATATCCGCCTGGGCAGCGAGACCTCATCTCTACAATAAATCAAAAAATCAGCCGGGCGTGGTAGCACATGCCTGTAATTCCGGCTACTTGGAAGGCTGAGGCGGAAGGATCGCCGGAGCCCAGCAGGTTGAGGCTGCGGTGGCCGGGAGTGGCCACTGCACTCCGGTCTGGGCGACAGAGTGAGACTCCAACTCAAAAAAAAAAAACCAAAAAAAAAATTCTGTAGATCTGATTTCTCACTAATTCATACACGTGTACTCTCTATCATATGTTCAGCCTAATGAAGTTTGTTGTACTTAAAAATCACTGCTTAAGTCAATGTGTGAATTAAAAATTGTCTGACTTTTCTATCTCATTTTAGTTCTTTATTTCATGCTGTGAATTATCAGCATCATCTTTTGTAGTCTTTCAAAGCACCAGCTTGAGTAAAACTGAGGTTTTTCTGTTTATCTATTTCCTAAGATGAGAGTGTAGTTAATTAAAGGATTAATTATTTTTAAATGTTCTCCTTTACATTCTCTAACAGCAAGTGAAGATGCTACTAATATGAAAAAATATAGTAAATTCCATTGTTTGATAACCAGATAATTTTATTCTCAATTGAGATAATGAGAATAAATTTGTCTTGCCCCATATAAATGCAGGGAAAAAACGGCATTTTTCCTCATAGCCCATAAAGAGAAAATGATTTTGTTAAGACTTGGGGATTTTTTTTTTTTACCCTGAAATATTGGCCCTGGATTTTATTTTTGCCTTTTAGGCTGCAGAGCACAAGCTGAGAATTGGGAAGAAGGGTTACTATTGCAGGAGAGCAACTGCACCTGTTCCACCTTCCCTGTTTGAAGTTTCCAGCTACTGCTGCAAAGTATGACTACTCCCTTTCCCCAATCATGAGAATATAAGAAATGTATAATTTCTGAATTAGACCACTGGTTAATCCAGTATAAAAGACTGCCTATGAAAGCATTCCAAAGGGACATTTTGTGGAAGAGCATAGTAGTTGCACTCTGGGACCTGAAAGGTTATACAGGATACGTCCTTATCCTTCGTTCTATCCTTCAACTTGTATAAACCTATAGTTTACCCTTTAGTTTGTTTCAGCCTGTGCATTTTTTTCCCCCTGTAAAGAAAGTTTTGCTTGCCCTCATTGATGTTCATTGTTCCATCAAAGGGTTTAAAGAGGTCTCCAAGAACTTTATCTGATCTGTGTTTTCATTTTAGCTTTTCTCTGCTTGACAGATTTAATATTAGCTGCAGACTTGGAGATGTGTTTATTCATTACTCTGCTTTGGTTTAGAAAAGTGACAGGGAATAGAATAGGTCAATATTATTTTAAGGAGCAAAGATTCATTTTCTAGATATGTTTGTCGTTGCATATGTACTGTTATGAGTTTCTTGATTTTTTTCTGGAAATGTTCTTTGCATATTATAATCATCTCTCTATATACATATATACATATACATATATTAAGTCATATATATGAAAAACATATGTAATCATTGACATGATATATATGACATGACATGAATAAGTTCTTCTTCCCTTACCCACCTTTACCAACAACATATGGAATCGTGCTATATATGCTGTTATGCAACTTGATGTGACCCCTTAGATTCAATCACTAAGACTCATTTTATCCACCTTAGTGTTCTACAGCAGGAGTGATCCTTCAAATACAAGAATTATATGTGTCATTCCCCAACCCTTGCTAAAACTATTCAGGGTCTTCCTTTTCTCTGGTAAGGTCTACACAGTTAACATGGCATACAAACACTGCCTTCCTTCTGCCTGCTTCTCTTACCTCATTTATACAAACTGTTGAGCTTATATCCAGTGTGATGGTTATCCTGAATGGTTTTCAGTTTCTTAAAGTTTACAGCTTCTCATGTGAAAACTGCTTCCTCTGTCTCACACTTTGGATAACCACTGCTTTTTTTTCTTCTTAAAAAAAAGTATGATAGTCTTAATATTTATAAAAATTCATAGGTAAAACATTATTCCAAGAAATAAAGCAATTAGCAACTTGACATCGAGATCACGCCTGTAATCCCAGCACTTTGGGAGACTGAGGGAAGTTGATTACTTGAGACCAGGAGTTCGAGACCAGTCGGGGCAATAAAGTGAGACACCTGTTTCTACAAAAAAACTTAAAAAAAAATTAACTATCATGGTGGCATATGCCTATAGTCCCAGCAACTCAGGAGGCTGAAGTAAGAAGATTCCTTGAGCCCGGGTGTTCAAGGCTTCAGTGAGCTATGGTCACTACCACTGCACTCCAATCTGGGCAAGAGTGAGACTCTTGTCTCAAAACAAAACAAAACATAAATATTTAATACCCAAAAGTATATATGCTTAAAAAAATGTGATCCTGCTAGCTTTCTTTTTCCTTCTTCCTCAATAAGATTATTACATAATTTATTTTTACTTCCTTAAAATCAAAGCTAAATGGGTAGTTTAAAATAATCAGTTCTACAAAATTTGTTAGGAAAAGCAGTAGTCCAGGTTCTGGTTCCCAATAAGATGGAGTAAGCAAACTTCACCCTGTCTCTCCCACTGAATGCAGCTATAAAACCTGGACAGAATGCTTGGAGTAACTATTTGAGGACTCTGAAAAGATAAATAGTAAGAGGCAGATTGGGGAAGAAGTCCAGAATTCAGAGTACCACTGAACCAGCGGTGAGTTTGTCATTTTTTTTCCTTCCAATATGCCCCAGCCTGAACTTAATGTATTCTGAAAATTGGAAGTGAGCATTAACATGGTCAGAAGAAGCACCAGGAGAAGTCCTCTCGTTCTGACTCAAGGAGCAAGAAAAGGGTCTCCTAATATCCAAAGAGAGTGTGGAAATTTCACATTTTTCTTCTTCATCTTCTTTTTTTATTTCCTTTTCTTCATTCTTTTGCACCCAGGCCCCAGACGATCCTCGCAGTGACTGCAGTGGCCTCAGTGGGAGCAGGAAGTAACTACAACTTAGAGGGAGAGGACCCATCCTCTTAGACTGGTGGATCTGTGGTCTGAAGAGAGTGGGGCACTTCCCCCGTTGCTTTTTTTCTTCCTCTTCCCTTCTGTTGCTTGGCCCTGATATGGGAACAGTCATGAGAAGTACCCTGCAGAGTGGAGTTAATAAAGCCCCAGCTTTCTGCTGGAGGACTAGCAAAAGGGAGTCCCAGGGAACTGAAAGATTGCAGAAGAGGGAGGAGCTTGGGAAACTGACCACTTGAAGTTCCTTATGGACTCCCAAACTATGCGTACATGGGTCTGATCCTAAACAGCATATATGGACATTGAGAAATGAATTGTGGGAAACTGCCTGGGGCACTTATGGAACATGTTCAATATAACCGCAAAGGCTTTGAAAACTGAACTGCCATTAGAAATACAACCTACAGAAGACTGGTCAGAACTTGAAGCTTGAATTCAACTGGGTCAATTACTGGCTAAAACAAAAATACCAACATTCTTGGTGGGACTTTAATGAGGCCAAAGTTTCATAACGTAATATTCAAAATGTCCAGTATGCAATCTAGAATCACTCAACTTAAAAAGAACCAGACAAATCTGGATTCACATGGAAAAAGAAAGAATATAGATGCCAATGCCAGAAACATATAGATGCTAAAATAAAGTCTTTCATTCCGCTATAATGACCATGCTCCAGGAATGAATGGGAAAATAAAAACTCTCAGCAAGGAAATAGAAGATATAAAGGAGAACTAAATGGTATTTTTTGACCTGAGAAGTAAAAAAAAGCAGAAATGAAAAATGAAAAACTCAATGAATGGGCACAATGGATATGATGGATAAAGTACTCAGTTCAGTTGAGGGAAACTGCTAGGGGAGGGAGGGGCACGCCTCATCAACAAGGGTACCTGCATAATCAATGTTTGTATACCTAACCATGAATTGTACTCCACATCTTTATCAAAAAAAAAAAAGGAACCCTGAAACAATAAGGCTCAGAGAGCCTCTGAGTTAGTAAACTCATACATGTGTTGGGAGCCTAGAAAGAGTGTGAAGGGCCTCATGGCCCCAACATTGCCCTGTACATCTCTTCCATTTGGCAATTCCTGAGTTGTATCCTTCATAATAAAACTGTAGTCACAAATAAAAAAAAAAAAAACACTCAGTGAACGTCAAAACTGCTCAACAGAAATGACCTAATTTGAACAATGGATAAAAACATTTAAAAAATAAACAGCCTCAGAAACTTATGAGATAATATCAGAAGATCTAACATTTATGTCATGAGAAACTCAGAACAAGAAGATAATGAGTTTGGTACAGCAAGAATATATAAAGAAAGAATGGCATAAAGACTGAAAAGGAAATAAAGCTATCTCTGTTTGCACATGGCATGATTATCTATGTAGAAAATGCCAAAGAATCCACAAAAAAAGTTTCTAGAGTAAATGAGTTTAGCAAGTAATACAAGATCAGACCACAGATAGCAATCATATTTCCACATACTAGCAATGAACAACTAAGAACTGAATTTTAAAAAATGATAATAGCTCCAAAAAATGAAACAGTTAAGTATAAATGTAACAAAATATCCAGAATCTCTATGCTGAAAACTATAAAAGCCTGATTAAAGAATAGATATAGGCCGGGCTTGGTGGCTCATGCCTATAATCCCAGCACTTTGAGAGGCCGAAGTGAGACAATTGCCTGAACCCACGGGTTCAAGACTCACCTGGGCAACTTGGCGAGACCTCTTCTCTACAATAAATCAAAAATTAGCCGGGCATGATAGTGCATGCCTAAAGTTCCAGCTACTTGGAAAGCTGAGGCAGAGGTATCACTGGAGCCGAGCAGGCCAAGGCTACGGTGGCTGGGAGCGTGCCACTGCACTCCAGTCTGGGTGACAGAGTGAGACTCCAACTTAAAAAAAAAAAAATTAGCCGGTGTGGTGTCATGTGCCTGTAGTTCCAGCTGCTTAGAAGACTGAGGCAGAAGGATCGCCTGAGCCCAGCAGGTTGAGGCTGCGGTGGCCGTGAGCATGCCACTGTACTCCAGCCTGGGTGACAGAGTGAGACTTCGACCCCAAAAAAAGAGTAGATATAAATAAATGGAGAGATGGATTGGAAGATTCACTACAGCAGAGACATTGATTCTCCCCCAAATTGATCTGTAGATTTAATGAAATAATAATAATGCCAGCAGTGATTTTTGTGGTTATTATAGACAGGTTGATTCTAAAATTTCTATAGGAAGGCAAAGGACCTAGAATAATCAAAACAATTTTGAAAAATAAAAATAATGTTGGAAAAAAATTAAACTATACAGATAATTTATTTTAAATGTTCTCACCACTAAAAATGGTAAATATGTAAAGTAATACATGCACATGTTATTAGTTTGATAGAGCCATTCCACAGTACACACACATTTCAAAACATCATGTTTATACAATAAATATGTATAATTTTTGTCAGTTAAAAATAAAATATACTGTAAATAAAAAAAAAAGAAAGAAAAGCTACATGATTTTTAAACTTAGTACAAAATTGTTGTAATCAAGACTGTGATGTTAGCAAAGGGATAGACATAGGTCAGTGGAATAAAATAGAGATTTTGGAAGTAGATCTGCATAAAGCCATTAATTTTTTAGAGTTGCAAAGACAATTCAGGAGAAAAGGAATGATCTTTTCAATAAATGGTATAGGAACTATTGGATATCCATATACAACGATAACAAACTTCAGCCTAAACCACACACATTATGCAGAAATTAACTTAAGATACATCATACATCTTAAAGTGATATATAAAACTACAAAACTTTTAGAAGAAAACATGGAGAAAATCTTTGTAACTTGGGATTAAACAAGAAGTTTGTCGGATTACACCAAAAGCATGATTCATAAAAGAAAAAAATTGATGAATTGGACTTCATTAAATTAAAAAACTTTGCTTGTAGAAGACACTATTAAGAGACTGAAAAGGCAGGTTATAGACTGGGAGGAAATATTTGCAAATCACCTGCTAGAACTTATATTCAGAATAAGTAAAGCACTCTGAAAACAGTCAGAAAACAAGACATTTACTTAAAAATATTTAATAAGCTTTGACAAGTACTTCAAAGAAGACGTAGAGTGTTAAATCCGCTTATGAAAAGATGTTTAACATAATTAAACATCAGGAGAATTCAAAGTAAGATACCACTGCATACCATTAGAATAGCTTAAATTAAAACTGTTGACAATACCATGTGCTGATGACCACCCTCACTCATTGTTCATAGGGATCCAAGATGATACAGCATCTCTGGAAAACAGTTAAATATATACTTGTTTACCACATGGTAAATTTGGACTTACTGTGTGACCCAGCAATCTCACTCTCAGGCATTTAACTGAGGAATGAAAATTAATGTTCATACCAAAACATGAATTTGTATATCAGCTTTATTTTTAATTGTTGGCATATGTCCTTCAAAGTGTAAATAGAGAAATAAACCTGTTATATCCATATAATGGAATACTACTGAGTAATAAGAATGAATTATTGAAACACACAACAACTTAGATAAATCTGAAAAGCTTCATGTTGAGCAAAAGAAACTAGTCTCAAAAGGCTACATACTGTATGATTATATTTATATGACTTTTTGAAAAGACAAAACTATAGTGATGAAGAACAGATCAGTGATTGCTGAGGGTTGGGTTAGAGGGAGGATGTGACTACAAGGGGATGGTATAAGGGTGTTTGAAGGGTGATAGAATTGTTATGTCTGCTGATTGAAAAGTAGGGTTATATGGATCTACACATATTAAATGCATGAACCTTATAGCTTGAGGTTTTACGTTTAGGTCTTTGATCCATTTAGAGTTGATTTTTGTGTATGGTGATAGATAGGGGTCTTGTTTTAATCTTCTGCATTTGGTCAGCCAGTTTTCCCAGCACCATTTATTGAATAGATTCTTCTCTCTCCAGTGGTTGGTGGTGGTGGCTTTGTCAAAGATAATTGGCTAAGAAATTGAGGTTTTGCTTCTGGAATCTCTATCCTGTTCCATTGGTCTATATGCCTGTTGTTGATTATATTGTAGCTTTATAATAAAGTTTAAAGTCTGGGAGTGTAGAGTGGCACCATGGATTCGGGTGCAGGTCCTCCTCGAGATGATCATGAACGTGCAGCTGGCCATCTTTGCCAACATGCTGGACGTGTCGCTCTTCCTGCTCATCCTCTTCTACCGTTATGTGGCCATCAACAACCCCAAGAAGCAGGAATGAAAGTGGTGTGTCCCCCAGGACTCCAGGACATAGTCTGAGGCAAGATGAAGGGTATAAGGGGCCCTCACACTTCACCTCATCCCTCCTGCCCATCACAAAACACAAAGCAAGTATGCCTGAATTTTCCAAACAACTTTTATTTCCTGAGTCTTCCCTAACCCTGTGGAACAAGAAGATGCCACTGAGCAGGGCCAAGTAGAGGGGCTGTTTTCTTTTTATCCCCACCCCCCCACCAAAAAAAAAAGTCTGGGAGTGTGATACCTCCTGCTTTGTTTTTTTGCTGAGGATTGTTTTGGCTATATGTGATTGTTTATATTTCCATATGAATTCCTGTATTGTCATTTCCAGGTCTGAGAAGAATGCTGCTAGTAATTTAATGGGTATTGTGTTAAATCTGTAGATTAGCTTGTGTAGGATGGACATTTTAACAATGCTGATTCTTCCAATCCATGAGCATGGAATATTTTTCCATTTGTTTGTGTCATCTTTGATTTCTTTGAGCAGTGTTTTGTAGTTTTCTTTTTTTTTTTTTTTGAGTCGGAGTCTCACTCCGTCGCCCAGACTGGAGTGCAGTGGCCGCTCCCAGCCACCGCAGCCTCGACCCACTGGGCTCCGGCGATCCTTCCACCTCAGCCTTCTGAGTAGCTGGAACTACAGGCGCGCGCTACCATACCCGGCTCATATTTGATTTACTGTATAGACGAGGTCTCGTCAAGTTGCCTAGGCGGGTCTCGAACCCGCGGGCTCAGGCATTCCACTCACCTCAGCCTCCCAAGGCACGGGATTACAGGCTGAGCCCCCGAGCCCGGCTTTGTAGTTTTCATTGTAAAGGTCTTTCACGTCTCTGGTTTGGAAGATGCCAAGGTATTTCGTTTCTTTGTGTGGCTATTGTAAATGGGATTTGCTTTTTATTTGGGTTTCTGTTTGATTATTGTTGGGGTATAGAAATGCGACTGTCCTTTGCACATTCATTTTGTGCCCTGAGACTTTGCCAAAGTCCTTTATCAGTGCAAGGAGGTTTTTGACAGATTTGCTTGGGTTTTCAAGATATAGAATCATGTTGTCTGCAAAGAGGGATAACTTGACTTCCTCTTTTCCTATTTGGATACCCCTAGTCTTCTTCTCTTGTCTGATTGCTCTAGCTAGGACTTCCAAAACTATGTTGAAAAGGAGGAGTGAGAGGGATATCCTTGTCTTGTTCAGGTTTTCAGGAGAAATGGTTCCAATTTCTGTCTGTTTAAAAGTATGCTGACTGTGAGTTTCTTGCAGATGGCTCTTACTATTTTGACCTCAAACTATAAGAACCTTAGAAAATGCAGGAGACACCCTTATGGAAATTGGAACCAGCAACCAATTCCTGATCAAAACCCCAAGTACCCATGCTATAAGAGATTAGACAAATGGGACCTTATCAAACTGACAAGCTGCTGCGAAGCCAAAGAAACCATCAAGAAAGCAGGGAGACAGCTCATAGACTGGGAAAAAATGTTTGCCAACTGTATGTCTGACAAAGGCCTAACATCTAGGATCTACGAGGAACTCAAAAGTGCTGAAAAGAAAAAAACAAACAGCCCCATTACAAAGTGAACAAAAGATGTGAATAGACACTTCTCAAAAGAAGACATACAAGCAGCCAGCAGATACATGAAAAATTCTCAGCCTCACTAGTCATCAAAGAAGTACAAATTAAAACTACATTGAGATACCACCTAATTCCAGTCAGGATGGCCATCATCAATAACTTAAAAAACAACAGATGCTAGAGAGGATGCGGGGAAGAGCGAATACTTTCTACACTGTTGGTGGGAATGTGAACTAATACAACCTCTGTGGAAAACAGTGTGGCAATTCCTAAAAGACCTAAAAACTGACCTTCCATACGACGCTACAGTCCCTCTGCTGGGAATATACCTGGAGGAACTCAAATCACTCTGTGAGAAAGATACCTGCACATGTATGTTTATTGCAGCATCATTCACAGTAGCAAAAACATGGAGCCAACTATGCTGCCCATCAAAAAAGGAATGGATAAAAAAATGTGGTACATATACATGATGGAATATTACACAGTCATAAAGAAGAACAAAATTATTAACTTCACAGCAACTTGGATGGATTTAGAGTCTATAATAATGAGTGATCTTTCACAGAAAAAAGAACCGAGTATCAAATGTTCTTGCTCACAAGCAGACCTTGAACAATTATCATAATACTATAAGAAAAGGATTGGCAGTAGTGGGAAACTGCTGTGGAGTGGGGGCAGTGGGTAGGAAGGATTTGGCGCAGGATTGGCAGTAGTGGGAATCTGCCGGAAGCGGGGCACACCTCATCAACAAGGGTACCTGCATAATGAACATTTGTATAACTAACCCTGATTTGTACCCCATATCTTTAAAATTTAAAATTTTAAAAAGAAAAAAAAGTATCAACCTCTACACTTAAATTATTATTTTTACCATATTTAATTTAAAAAAACAAAAACAGGCCGGGCTCGGTGGCTTAGCCTGTAATCCTGCACTTTGGGAGGCCGAGGTGAGTGGATTGTCTGAGCCCGCGGGTTCGAGACCTCCCTGGGCAACTTGGTGGGACCTCATCTCTACAATAAAAATTAAAAAATTAGCCGGGCGTGGTAGCGCAGCCTGTAGTTCCAGCTACTTGGAAGGCTGAGGCGGAAGGATCGCCGGAGCCCAGCAGGTCGAGGCTGCGGTGGCCGGGAGCGGCCACGCACTCCAGTCTGGGCGACAGAGTGAGACTCCAACTCAAAAACAAACAAACAAACAAACAAAAAACCAAAAACAGAATAGTAGTCCCTTACTCTATCTCATGCTCTCTCCCCTCTCATGTATGCTTCTATCCTCCTCACCCCTACTTAGCAGTAGCCTTTTCAAGTTTATTAACAGATTATTTTGGTTTTTACCTCAGTATTTTTAAACAATATGCTGAACTGCCACTTGAATCTTACTTTAATCTCATGTATCATCTGCTAACTCTCCTTAATGAAAGAAGATGATTTTGCTTTCATCCTCCTCTCACCCCTACCACATGTATACATTCTCCCCATCCTCCTGTCTTCAGAATACAGTTATATCTTAATTTTGAGTATATCAATATTTACCTTATTTTGACTGTTAATATTATTCACAGCTGAGCCATGTAGTGAACTGATTACTTTTCCTTTCCTGTTTTTGTCTTCCACAATGTTAATAATTTCATAAATGCTTATTTTAAGAATATTATTACTATAAATTCAGTCTCTTGCTCTTTACCAGTTTAAAATTTCTCTGAAAATGTTCAGATGATTTGGGCATAATTACATCTTTTTAGGGAAAATCTCTCTTAGAATCTATTTCCTAGTCTGTTTCTGTCAGAAAAATACTAGGATCCTGCAAGGCTGGACTGGTAAAGATACCACAAAATCATATTTAGCTTGCCTGCCTACCTGCCTTTCTTCCTTTCCTTTTCCTTTTTTTTTTTTCTTTTTCTTTTTCTTTTCCTTTTCCTTTCATCAAGATCTCACTTTGTTACCTAGGCTGGAATGTAGTGGCATGATCTTGGCTCACCGCAGCCTTCAACTTCTGGGCTCAAGTGATCCTCCTGCGACAGCCTCGCTAGTAGCTGGGACTGCAGGCATGTGCCACCACGACTGACTAGTTTTTATTTTTTATTTTTTGTAGAGATAAGATCTATGTTGCCCAGACTGGTCTTGAGCTCCTGGGCTCAAGTGATCCTCCTGCCTTGGCCTCCCAAAGTGTTGGAATTAACAGGCGTTAGTCATGTGCTTGGTGATTTGCTAATTTTTAATAGACCTGGAACTTGTTTTTTACATTTGTAGCATTTCTGTTCCTGAGTTCTACATACTTTTAGCTCACTTTTCACTTTATTACCAAATTGATTCTTTATTTTAAAAGGGAAATAACTAATGCCCCTTTTTGATTGTTTTACTTTCCTCTAGTAGTAAGTCATGTAAAATTACTTGACTTTTGCATAAAATTGTTGTTTATATTAACATTGAATGCTGTAATATAGACTCCACACCACTATCTGCCAGTTTTAGGCTCTCGAAAGCAAGAGTATTAGTGACCATCTGAAATTATAAGAACAAAGAGATTTATAAAGACATATGAATTTAATTCAGAGTCTAGCAAATCTGATCTTTAAAAAAAGACCTCAGTCAGAGATTTTATTACTACTTATCTAAGTTGAGTGGGATTTTTTTCATCACAGTTAAAATCTGTGTTTAACTGACAGAGTGCTATCTTGTCTATAATATCTGTATTGTACCCATCTATCTAAATTAACTCCATGTCTTATTTTCTCTTTTCCTTTTTCTTTTTCCTTTTTTGAAGACAGGGTCTAGCTCTGCCACCACTCTGGAATACGGTGGTGTAATCTTGGTTAGTAAGCAGCCTTTACCCCATGGGCTCAAGCAATCCTCCTGCCTCAGCCTCTGGAGTAGCTGGAACTATGGGTGTGTGCCACCAAGCCTGGCTAATTTGTTGTTGTAGAAAGAGGGTCTTGCCAAGTTTCCCAGGCGGGTCTTGAACTCCTGACCTCAAGCAGTTCTCTAATCTCGGAATCCCAAAATGCTAGGATTATAGGCGTGAGTCACCTGTAACTGGCTGGCTGGCCTGCTTCTTATTGTCTTTTTTAGCTGGAGACATCACTGATGATTTCTCTTTGGCTAAGAACTTGATGATAGACTACAAGCATTCCCCTTTGCGTTAGAGCTAAAACATTAAGAAAAAACCATAGTGGTAGTATTTTTAATGGTTGGTTAAAACTTGGATTGTATGTTTAGGATTTCTTTTGTCTTTAGAAAATTCCTTTGACACAAGAAAAACATAATCACAAAGTTAAAATTGATTTATTTATATATTTTCATCTTGTATTGTGGTCAACACCCTATGATTCTCAGAGCTAAATATTATCTTGCTAACTACTCTTCTTTCTCTAGTTCTATCTCTACACCAAACTATTGCTCTTACTTTTCCTCAGAAAACTTTTATTTTAATTGTCTTATTTATTCCTTGCCTCTTCAGGGCCTTGTGAGTAAATAGCTTGCTGATACCTGAAAATCTAATTCATTGTGAGTACTAAAATTGTTGATATTGCCTCCTACACAGATATTTAGATGTAAAGAATTGTGTTTGATATAAGGAGATGAGATTGAAGAGGGATTCTAAGTAAAGGAAATAAATAGTGAAAAACAAAAGTAGAACTGTGCATAGCATTTAAGGGGGAGAAAATAAAGAGACAGACTTTATCAAAGTATATAATTCATGTTGAGGAGCTGAAGGAAATGAAGTTTGATAAGTAGAATGAATCTTGAATTCTAGGCTAACCATTTCATCCTTGATTCTGTAGGAATTATAGTTTATAGTTTCTTGAGTAGGCAAATGACTTGATGAAAACTGTATTATTTAGTGGAAATAATCCTATGAATAATGTGCAATTACATGGGACATATTTGGCCCGGTCCAGTGAAGTATAGTCAGATTTGATAGAATGGATAGAGTCAGAAAGAGGCACATGCTCAATAGACAATAGATAGTAGTCCATCAGAGCAGTACACATCAGGGGAATCCAGTAGGATGTGTGTGAGACAGGTGAAGCACAGGACAAGACAAACTGGCACCTATCATTACAGGATGGATAGTTGGCCCTGTGTATGGAGGATTATGGTGGTAAACGCATCCTTACTTTTTTTTCTTCTTTCTTTCTTAGACATCTGGTAAATTTGAGCTACAATGCTAGTTGTTCGGAATATGAACAAGGCATGATATTTATTCTCGGGGGCTCACAGTCAAACCAGACTGACACAGAAAGAAAGAATAACGATATTGCAGAATAAGTTCTACAAGAAATGCATAAAATAGGGTGGGCATGATGGCTTATGCCAATAATTCCAGCACTTTGGGAGGCTGGAATGGAAGGATCTTTGTGAGGCAAGGAGTTCGAGACTAGTCTGGACAGCATAATGAGCCCGTATCTCTACAAAAAATTTAAAAAATAAAAAATAGGTCAGGCTCAGTGGCTCAGCCTGTAATCCCAGCACTTTGGGAGGTTGAGGTGAGTGGACTGCCTGAGCCCACAGGTTTGAGACCAGCCTGGGCAACTTGGCGAGACCTCATCTCTGCAATTAAAAAAAAATTAGCCGGGCTCGATGGCTCAGCCTGTAATCCCGTGCCTTTGGGAGGCCGAGGTGAGTGGATTGCCTGAGCCCGCGGGTTCGAGACCCGCCTGGGCAGCGAGACCTCATCTCTACAACAAATCAAAAAATCAGCCGGGCATGGTAGTGCATGCCTGTAATTCCAGCTACTCGGAAGGCTGAGGTGGAAGGATCACCGGAGCCCAGCAGGTCGAGGCTGCTGTGGCCGGGAGCGGCCACTGCACTCCAGTCTGAGCGACAGAGTGAGACTCCAACTCAAAAAAACAAAACAAAACAAAAAACAATTAGCCAGTTGTAGTAGCGCGCGCCTGTCATTCCAGCTACTTGGAAGGCTGAGGTGGTAGGATCGCCAGAGCCCAGCAGGTCGATGCTGGGCTGGCCATGAGTATGCCACTACTCTCCAGCCTGGGTGACAGAGTGAGACTCCAACTCAAAAATAAATAAATAAAAATTTAAAATAAAGGAAACGTATACATATATTTAAAAAGAAAAATATCCCTGAATTGTACCCCACATCTTTAAAATAAAAAAATTTAAAGATAAAAAAAATTTATATATATATATATATATATATAATATATAAAGTTCTACGGGAGCGTCAAGAAGGGAATAAACAGGAAAACTAGACAGAAGCTCAGCTGTCAGAAACAGGTCAGAACACAACTAGTAGTAGCAAGAGTGAATAGTTGCTAACATCCAGAGTATGGTGGTGGATAGAATTCCTTGAATCTTTCCTACTGAGCATAAGGGAGAGAGTGAGGTGAATTTGAGTCTTTAGGTGGAAGGTAATTGGCACCAGTAATATAGATAGGAAGGATGTAGCAACAGGAAGCCAGTGAGGGCCTTGTATTCCAGCTTAGGCTATGCTCTAGCTATGAGACAAAGATGTCCTAGGCCAAGGAGTAGAAAGAGAACAGATGGGCAGAGGATAAGAAATGATAGTTTATAGAAAGGAAACTTGATTGATCAATAGATGAAAAGATGCTCAGCCTCACTAGTAATTAGAAAAATGCAGATTATAATAAGATACCATTTCATAACAATCAGATTAGCAAAAATAAAAAGCCTGATTACACCAAAGTTTGGTGAGAATATAGAGAAATAAGAACTCCTTCGTGTCCTGATAGTAGAAGTATACATTTGGTACAATTGCTTTGGGTAAAAAATTTGTATCTATCATATAATGATGATACTGGCAATCATTGCATATTATTTTTTCTGTGCCAGTTATTATTTTAAGTGTTTTTAAAAAATGTTTTATTTAATTCTTTGAGTTGGAGTCTTTGTCATCCAGGCTGGAGTGCAATGACATGCTTACGGCCTCTGCAACCTCGATCTACTGGCCTCAGACAATTTTTCCACATCAGCCCTCCAAGTAGCTGGAACTACAGGCATGTGTCACCACACCCAGCTAATTTTTTTGATTTATTGTAGAGATGAGGTCTTGCCAGCTTGCCCAGGTTGGTCTTGAACCCCTGGGCTCAGGCAATCCTCTTACTTTGGCCTCCCAAGTGGTGAGATTACAGGTGTGAACCTCCATACCTGACCTTGATTTAATTCTTATCATAACCTTTCCCACATTTTATAGCTGAGAAAATTGAACTTAAGAGAGGTTAAATTATTTGTCTGTGGTCACAAAAGGGATAGATAGAAAAGCAAGGATTTTAGCTGACATTTGTCTCATTCCAGAACTATGCTCATAATCAGTAAGCTCCAATAATAATAATAGGGGACATATATTGATCATTTACTATGTATCAGGCAGTATATTAAGAATTAGATATACTTTAGCTGATTTCATCTGTGCAGCAACCCTTTAAGGTAAGTGCTGTTGTTTTGTCTCATATGGCTTGTAGAGATTAAGTAACAAGCTAGCAGGCAGAAGAGCTAATATTTAAATCAAGCAGTCCTGAGTCTATACACTTTTTTCTCCACACTAAACTGAAAGAAAAGAGATAGAATGGGCTTTAGGCACATGCTGATCTGTGATTCTAATTTTTTTTTTCTCTGTGATTGTCATTTCTATATTGGAGACTTTATCCTCATGCTGGTTTCCTTTATGGTTAAGAATTGGTTAACAGTTGCCAACAGTGATCGAAAGAGAGCTACATCCTTTCTCTTTGAAAACAGCATCTCTGGGCAGGGCACGTGGTGGCTCACATCTGTAATCCCAGCGCTTTGGGAGGCCAAGGCAAGTGGATTGCTTGAGGCTAGGAGATGCCAGGAGTTTGACACCAGCCTGGGCAACATAGTGAGACCATGTCTGCAAAAAAAATTTTTTTAAATTATCTAGGCATGGTAGTCCTGTAGCTCTAGCTACTAGGGTGGCTAAGGTGGGAGGATAAATTGGGCTCAGGAGTTCAAGGTTATAGTCATCTGTTATTGCACCGTTGTACTCCAGCTTGGGCCCTGTCTCTTAAAAAACAAACAAACAAACAAACAAAAAAGCCATATTTTTAAAAGACCCTGTTTCTAAAAAAAAGAAAAAAACAATAACATCTCTTCCCATAATTATTGTACAAAAGAATTGAGCTTTGCTCTGATTAGAACCTTCCTGAAAAAAATTACACTTGTTAGAGAAATGCCATGCTTTGATTGTTTTAAGTTTTCAATATCTTTATTTCTTCCCATTTATTAAACTGAGCTCCATGACAAAAGAGAAATGTCTAGATTACGTGGCTTAGGGCAATTAACTCCCAACTCTGTGTCTGTGAGTAGATCAAGCCCACTGAGACAGTAAATGTACAACTGAGGGAGAGAAGTCCCCAAAGGAAATTTGGGGTTTTTAGTAAGGTGGAATGAATACTAGATAGGGAAGAAATGCTTTATAAATATCTCGTTTAATTCTGCCAGTACCTCTACTGAGGAAACTGAAGCTTGTTCAAGGTCCCATAATTATTAAGTGGTAGAGTTGAGACTTGACTCTATACCAATACTTCCCCCCCCCCATTAATCTTGTATCTCCTTAAGAGAAAAATAACAAGCTGTATTACATGGTTTATGGCATAATGACCCTTCCTTCTAAGAATTCAGAATGATTTTCTACAGATTCCTTAATTGCAACTTGGTCATCAGAAGGTACCAAAATTTGTGGGATGCACTAAAACAGTGTTTAGAAGCAAATTTATAGCAGTAAATGCCTATATTTAAAAGCCAGAAAGATCTCCAATCAATAAACTATGCTTGAGACAGAGGGAGCATTAAAAAAAAAAAATAACTACCCTCACACTGTGACACTAGAAAAAAAGAAGAGCAAACTAAATGTAAAGCAAGCAGAAGGAAGGAAACAATAAAGATTAGAATGGAAATTATTGAAATAGAGAATAGAAAAACCAATGGAGAAAATCCATAAAACTGAAAGTTGGGTCTTTGAGAAAAACTCAACAAAATGGACAAGCCTTCAGGTAGACAGACCAAGAAAAAAAGACCTCAAATTATTAAAATCAAGAATGAAAGAAGGGATATTACTACTGACCTTAAATAAATAGAAAGGATTATTATAAGGAAAAACTGTGAACAAATGCATAGCAACAAATTTAGAAACTTGAAATGGAAAATTTTCTAGAAGCATACAATTATAGAAACTGGCTCAAGAAAAATTGGAAATCTGAATATAACTGTAATAGGTAAAAAGATTGAGTTAATTATGATAATAATAATTACTCACTTGGAAAACCTAGGCCCAGATGGATTCAATGGTGAATTCTACCAAACACGTAAGGAATTAATACCAATTATTTGCAAACTTTTGCCAAATAAATAGAAGAGAATCATTTCTCAATGTATTCTATAAGGCCAATATTACACTGATACCAAAACCAAGCAAAGACATCAGACAAAGGGAAAACTTTCAATTGTTATTTCTTAAGGAAATACATGCAAAAATGCCCAGCAAAATACTAGTTGAAAGAAACTGGTGACATTAAAAAAAAAAAAAAAAGACACCATGTGTAAATAGGATTTATCCCCAGAATGCCAGGTTGGCTCAACATATGAAAATTAATGAATGTAATACAACATAACAATAAATAAAGGACAAAAACCACAGTATGTCAGTAGACATTGAAAATTCATTTAAGAAAATTCACCACTCCTTCATGATTAAAAAAACACACAAAAAAAGACACTCAACAGGGTAGGAATAGAAGGGAATTTCTTCAGCCTGATAAAGGCATCTATGGAAAACCCACAACTAACACAGTAAAAGTGCTGATTGCTTTCTCCATAAGACCTGGAGCAAGACAAGGATTTTTGCTCTCGCCTCCTTTATTCAATATTGTACTGGAGCCAGGTGTGGTAGCTTATGCCTGTAAAAACAGTACTTTGAAAGGCCAAGGTGGGAGGATTGCCTGAGCTCAAGGGTTCAATACCAGCCTGGGCAACATGGTGAGACCTCATTCTACAATAATCAAGAAATTAGCCAGACATGATAGCATGCATCTATAGTTTCAGCTACTTGGGAGGCTGAGGTAGAAGGATTGTCTGAGCCTTGCAAGTCAAGGCTGCGAAGCTATGAGTGTGCCACTGCACTCCAGCTGGGAGATAGCACGAGACCCCAAATCAAAAAAAAAAGAAATAATAATAATAATAATAATACACATACACACACACAGAGTATTGGAGGCTCTAGCCAGGGCAAATAGGCAAGAACATGAAATAGGCATCCAGATTAGAAAGAAAAAAAGCTATTTCTATTTGCAGATGACATGATCTTGTATGTAGAAAATCTAAAGAATCCACTAAAAATAAAAACTATTAGAACTAAAAAGTTCAGCAAGAATGAAGGATACAAGATCAATATACAGAATTTACTTGTATTTCTGTACATTGGCAATTAACAATATCATGTATAATAGCATCAAAAAATAAAATTGTTAGGCATAAACTTAACAGAAGAAGTGTCAAACTTTTACTCTGAAAATTACAAAACTGTTGAAAAATTAAAAGAGACCTATTGGAAAAACATTCCATGTTCGTGGATTGGAATACTTAATACAGTCATCTCTCCATGTCTGTGGGGTGTTAGTTTCACGAACTCTCAACGATACCAAAAATTGCAGAGTATTGACATAATATTTGCATATCATTTATGCACATACTCCCATAGACTTTAAATCATCTCTAAATTACTTATAATACCTAATACAATGCAAATGCTATATAAATAGTTGTTGTATTGCATTGTTTTTTAAATTTGTTTTATTTATTTATTTTTAATTTTTTTTTTTGAGTTGGAGTCTCACTCTGTCACCCAGACTGGAGTGCAGTGGCTGGGAGTGGGTCACTCCCGGATCGGAGCCCCCGATCCCAGGAAGTAGAGACTGCAGTGACCCATGCTTATGCCACTGCATTCCAGCCTGGGTGACACAGTGAGACTCTGACTCAAAAAACTTAAAAAATAAAATAAGCATGTGAAACAGAATTTTAAAAATAAGCAAATTGGACTTGATCAGAAAATAATGTCTTTGTATATCAAAGGCTGTGCATCAAGAAAGTGACATGCAACCACAGAATAGAAGAAAATATTTATAAATCATATATCTGATAAGGGACTCCCGTGGTTTGAATGTTTGTTCACTGCAAAACTCATGCTGAAATTTCATTGTGACCGTACTAAGAGGTGAGACCCTAAGCAGTGATTAGGCCATGAGGGTTACACCCTCATGGATGGGATTGGTACTATTATAAAAGGACAATTTTGACCTTTTCTTTCCTCTCATTGTGTGATGACACAGCAAGGAGGCCCTCATCTGACACCAGCACCTTGATATTGGGCTTCTTAGCCTCCAGAACTGTGAACCAATAAATTTCTGTTCATTATTAACTACTCAGTCTCTGGTATTCTGTTGTAGCAGCACAAAGCAGACTAAGACAGAAGCTTTATTTAGAATATATAAAAAATTCTTATACCTCAATAATAAACAAGTATTGTAATTTAAAAATCAGCAAAGCATCTGAATAGCTGTTTTTCTAAAGAAGGTATACAACTGGTCAACAAGTACATGAAAAGATGCTCAACATTATTCGTTATTATGGAAATGTAAATCAAAGCCATAATGATATACTACTTCACTCACATTAGAATGACTACTATAAAAAAGACAGATAACAAACATTGGTGGCTGGGCTCGGTGGCTCAGCCTGTAATCCCAGCACTTAGAGTGGAGGCCAAGGTGAGTGGATTGCCCGAGCCCGCGGGTTCGAGACCAGCCCGGGCAACTTGGCAAGACTTCGCCTCTACAATAAATAAAAAATTAGCCAGGCATAGTAGTGCACGCCTGTAGTTCCAGCTACTTGGAAGTCTGAGACAAGGATCATTGGAACCCAGCAGATCACCACTGGGGTGGCCGTGAGCGTGCCACTGTACTCCAGCCTGGGCGACGGAGTGAGGTTCCACTCCCCCTCCCCAAAAGAGACATTGGTGAGAATGTGGAGAAATTTGAAACCTTGTAATGTTGCTGGTAGGAATATAAATTTTTATAATTCCCTTTGGGAAACAATCTGGCAGTTCCTAAAAAGGTTAAACAGAGATTTTATATGACCCAACAATTTCTCTCCCTGTTATATACCCAAGAGAATTGAAAGCATGTGCTCATAAAAAGATTTGTACATGGATGTTTATAGTGACATTATTTATAATAACCAAAAAGTGGAAACAACTCAAATGGACAGTCAACTGATGTGTGGCTAAATAAAATATAGTACTAGCTGGGTGTGGTGGCTCATGCTTGTAATCCCAGCACTTTATTTATTTATTTATTTTGAGTTAGAGTCTTACTCCATCGCCAAGGCTGGAGTCCAGTGGCACACTCATGGTCACCCCAGTATCAACCTGCTGGGCTCCGGCAGTCTTTCTGCCTCAGCCTTCCAAGTAGCCGGAACTACAGGCGTGCGCTACCACACCTGGCTGATTTTTGATTTATTGTAGAGATCAGGTCTCACCAAGTTGCCTGGGCTGGTCTCAAACCCGTGGGCTCAGACAGTGCACTCGCCTTGGCCTCCCAGAGTGCTGGGATTACAGGCTGAACCACCAGGAGTTCAAGGGCAACATGACAGGATCTCATCTCTACAGTAAAATAAAAAATTAGCCAGCTGTGACAGCAAGTGCCTGTAGTTTCAGCTACCTGGGACGCTGAGGCAGAAGGATTGCCTGAACCCAGCAAGGCTGTTGTAGCTGTGATTATGCTCCTACACTCCAGCCTGGTGACACAGTGCAACTCTACTCTGACTCAAAAAAAAAAATTTTTTTTTCTTTAAATGTTCACTTCTAGTACTTTAGTCTAGGCCTTCCTCACTTGATACCCCTCTCTCCCATCTCTTCCACAAATTTGCATGTAATGGTGAACAGCATTATTGTATCAAAACACAGACCAGATAATATAGCTCACATGCATGAAAACCCTCAAATGCCCCCCTTCCATTGTCTAATAATGAGTCAAATCTGAATTCTTTTTTTTTTTTTTTTGAGTTGGAGTCACGCTTTGTCGTCCGGGCTGGAGTGCAGTGGCATGCTCATGGCCACCCCAGTGTCAACCTGCTGGGCTACGGCAATCCTTCCACCTCAGCCTTCCAAACAGCCAGAACTACAGGCACGCTACCATGCCTGGCTGATTTTTTAAATTTATTATAGAGACGAGGTCTTGCCAGGTTGCCTGGGCTATTCTAGAACTGTGGTCTCAGGCAGTCCACTCGCCTTGGACTTACAAAGTGCTGGGATTACAAGCTGAACCACCAAGCCCGGCCAAATCTGAATTCTTTAATGTGGCTGTAAGAAGAAGAAAAAAAATATTTATTCCTTCTACTTTTACTCTCAGCACAGAACACTTCTGTGACCGAAATAGTGTTGTGCTTTTTTTTCCCCAAACATACCAAGCAGTTCTTCAGCAGACACCAACTGAGTGTCCCATAATTCAGTTCAATTCTGGTAGATAATGTCAGATCTCATGAGTTGAGGGATCAGTCCCATTTTTTTGTTGTTGTTTTTTTAGGAGACAGCAATTTTTTTATTTAACTGGTTGACTTTTTTTTTTTTTATCAATATTTTTTATTATGATTTTGTGGGGTACAGTTAAGGGTTAGGTGTACAATTACGTTTCATTCAGGCACCCTGTTGATAAGAGGTGTTTCCCCATCCCCAGACAGACATTTGCGACTATTAATCCCATCCCCCTCTCCCCCAGACTGTCTCCACTTTTAACACCAATTGCAGGTAGCAGATTTTCACCTATACTTCTGAGCAACTGGCTACTAACTGGGGACCCCATGAGCCTCTCCTTAGATTAATTTGGTAAGATGGCTCACAGAACTTGGGGAAGTCTATTTTATAAAGGATATTACAAATGATAAAGATGAACAGCTAGATGAAGAGATGAATAAGAGTGAGAGGCTGAGGAGTTTCCATGCTTTCTGGTTGGGCTACTCTCCCAGCATCTCCACTTGTTCAACAAAAGAGTCTTTATAGCAGGATTCCCAACCCCTGAGCCACAGATTGATACTAGTCCATGACTTGTTAGGAACTGGGCTGCACAGCAGAAGGTGAGCAGCGGGCAAGCCACCGAAGCGTCATCTGTATTTACAGCTGCTCCCCATCGCTCTCGTGTTACTGACTGAGCTTTGCTTTCTGTCAGACCAGGGCAGCATTAGATTCTCATAGGACCGTGAGCCCTATTGTGAACTACGATGCAAGGGATCTACGTTGTGTGCCCCTTATGAGACTCTAATGCCTGATGATCTGAAGTGGAGCTAAGGCAGTGATGCTAGTGCTGGGGAGTGGCTGCAAATACAGATTAACATTATCAGTGAGATTTGACTCCCCCCCCCCAAAAAAAAAAAAAACTGGTCCCTGATCCCAAAAGGGTTGGGGATTGCTACTGTATAGAACTTAATCTTCAGCCCCTCTTCATCACCTTTCCTGCAGTTTGGTGGATAGGGCTGAAAGTTTCCATCCTATGATCCTCTAAGCACTTGATCTTTCTGGTTACTGATTCTATTCTGATTATACAGGTGCCACACCCTAAGTCATCACTAGCATAAACTCAGATGTTATAAAAATAATTATTATGAATAACAAAAGACACTCCTATCACTCAAGAATTCCACAGGTTTTAGGAACGAGATGACAAGTACCAGGGACAAAGACTAAATATGTTTCATATTACAGTCAGCTCTCCTCATCCATGGGTTCTGCATCTGTGGATTCAACCAACCACAGATTGAAAATATTTGGGGAAAAAATTGCTTCTGTGTTTAACATATAGAGACTTTTTTTCTTGTTATCATTCCCTAAACAATCGGTGTAAAAGCTGTTTATATAACATTTACACTGTATTAGGTAATCTAGAGATGATTTAAAGTATAGTCATAACACCACATAACAATATTTCATTCAACAACAGACAGGTGGTCCCATAAGATTATACTACTGTATTTTTACTGTACACTAGTACACACTCTATAATGCTTGTACAATGGGAAAATCACCTAAGAACACGTGTATTAAAATGTATCCTCATCATTAAGCGATGCCTGTACACGGGAGGATGTGCATATGTTATATAAAAATACTACCCCATTTTATATCAGGGACTTGATATTGGTGGATTTTGGCATCTGAGGAAGGCCCTGCAGCCAATCCCCATGGATACCAAGGAACAGCTGTATACCACAAGGCCTTGACCCACTTGTCTCATCATGCTACCCACCTCAGCACACCTTAATCCTTATTTAACCCTGTAGGCTGTCAAATCTAGTAATCATCCTTCGCATATGCTTGGATCCTTCAAGAACTTTGTGAATGTCCTTCTCTTAGAATGCTCTTCTCATAAATTTAAAATCTAGTAAAATAACTTGCATATGAAACTTCATAAGCACACTTTTTGAATCATCTGACTGTCCATAGCAGTTTGTCTATAATGTTATAGAACTCATTAGAGTTCTGTAACAGAACTGTGTTATCTTTTTTTGGACTTACATATCTGGGCTGTGAACTTTTTGAAGGCATTGATCTTACTTAATTTATCTTGTATTCTTAGTGCCTAGTTTAGAACTTGGCATAGAGTAGGTCTTTTTTTTTTCTTCTCTGTTTTGTCAGTCTTTATTTCCCTTTCAGTTTTAATACTTACTGAGAAAGTGTTACTTGAGTTTAAAATCTGTTTCTAGGCCAGGCACAGTAGCCCACACCTCTAATCCCAGCACTTTGGGAGGCCAAGGTGAGAGGATTGCCTGAGGCTATGGGTTCAAGACCAGTCTGGGCAACTTGGCAAGACCTCATCTCTACAGTAAATTTAAAAAAAAATTAGCCAGGTGTGGTGGCACATGCCTGTAGTTCCAGCTACTTGGAAGGCTGAGGTGGAAGGATCACATGAGCTCAGCAGATCAAGGCTGCAGTGTTCATAAGCCACTGCACTCCATCCTGGATGAAAGAGTGAGACTCTGACTTAAGAAAAAAAAAAAATCTGTTTCTGTTATCTCTGGGCATAATGGTTAAGAACAAAGTCTCAGCTGTAATCCCACGCCTTTGGGAGGCTGAGGTGAGTGAATTGCCTGAGCCCACGGGTTCGAGACCCGCCTGGGCAGCGAGACCTCATCTCTACAATAAATCAAAAAATCAGCTGGGCGTGGTAGTGCATGCCTGTAATTCCGGCTACTTGGAAGGCTGAGGCGGAAGGATCGCTGGAGCCCGGCAGATCGAGGCTGCGGTGGCTGGGAGCGGCCACTGCACTCCAGTCTGGGCGACAGAGTGAGACTCCAACTAAAAAAAAAAAAGAACAAAGTCTCTGAAATCAAACTGCCCTGTCATTTTTCAGGTGTGATTTTGGACAAAGTAATTAGCCTTGGTAAGTCTCTACAGTATTTCTGTATCTGAAAAATAGAGAAAATAATAATGTTTAGGATTAAATGCATGTAAAGCACTTAATATAGAGCCTGGCATAAATGCTTGCGTATTATGTATGCATATTGCATATATTTTATTAGCTATTATTATTACTTCTATTAATTCATTCGTTCACACATATTCTTTGAATGTTTCACTCTTTGCTAGGTATTGTGCTAGGTTCCAGAAAAAGATAGAGATAGTCCCTGTACTCATGGAGTTCAGTATGTGCTAGTTATTATAAAAATTATTTTAGTCAAGATCTTTAAAAACTAGCCAGGCGTGGTGGTGCACACCTATAGTTCCAGCTACTTGGAAGGCTGAGGCAGAAGGGTCGCCTAAGCCCAGCAGGTCGAGGCTGCGGTGGCCATGAGTGTGCCACTGCACTACAACCTGGGCGACAAGAGTGAGACTCCAACTCAAAAAAAAAAAAATTATTTTAACAGTTGCCAAAGTGGTGGTGAAGTTACTATTCCAAATTTAATTGTAGCTTCCCCATGCTTCCAAAAATTTGTATATTCTTATTGAACTAACTTTAGTAAATAGTTTCATTAATTGCATACATATAAATTATAAGAGTAGCAGCATACTATGCCATGCAGTAAAACCGCTCATTAAGTTCTTACCTAAGGCAATGAAAATGTATTAATGAATCCTAGAAAATTTGCCACTGACTTTGTGTTTTGATTTTTCAATAAAGGGTCTACTGTTTATCTAATTTCTAACTTTTTTCTTCTTAAAAGGAGCATTTTTTTTTAAATTAAGAAAGGTAGATTTATTTAAGGGAAGATATTTCATGAAGGGCACAATGGACAGGACAGGAGCAAGAGTGTCTGCTGTCTGCCAGTAGCATGGTTTTAGCATTGAGACAAATCATGTTTTGGTATAACTTATCAATATCTTTTTTTTTTTTCGGGTTGGACTCTCACTATGTTGCCCAGGCTGGAGTGCCTGGCATGCTCACAGCTACCCCAGCATCGACCTGCTGGGCTCCAGCGATCGTTCTGCCTCAGCCTTCCAAGTAGCTGGAACTACAGGCTCATGCTACCACATCTGGCTAATTTTTTTATTTATTGTAAAGACAAGATCTTGCCAAGTTGCCTGAACTGGTTTCAAACCCAAGAACTCAGGCAATCCACTCACCTCAGCCTCCCAAAGTGCTGGGATTACAGGTTGAGCCACCGAGCCCAGCCATCAAGATCTTTCAAAAGGAATGTTCCAAGAAGAGTTAAATCTAGTACGGTCTTTTGTTTTTAGATGGTTGAAATGTCTTTGTAATAACGGTACTGCATTTAAATATTACATGTTGGGAAGGTGGAATTTTGAAGAATGGGTAATAAAAAAATATATAGTTTAAATTATTTTTTATTGCTTTGTTGAAGTTGAGGAAAAGAGTACGTTGCTAATTAAACGTTTTATCCTTTCATTCTTACTACAATTTACTAGATGACAAAGTTTTGCAAATATGTGTAAAATATATGTGAAATGACCAACATGTACTGTATGCATTGTGAATTATTGTATTCTCATTGTACCCATTCTTGCTGGTTCCATCCTTTTATAACAGAAACATAGAGAATGAGAGACAATGTGATAGCTGATAATACAGATGTTTAAAAAAATCTGTAATTATTAGCTAAAAAGAATCTTTTTTTTTTTTAAAGAGATAGTGTCTCTCTATGCTGCCCAGGCTGGTCTCAGAATTCTGGCTCAAGAAGTTCTCCTGCTTCATCCTCTCCCAAGTAGCTATGGTTACAGGTGTGAACCATCACACTCAGTTTAAGAGTCTTAATTGTATTTATATTTTAGGCCAGTCATTGAACACATTCTTTTTGAGTGTTTCATCAGTCTATCAGACTTTGACCTTCTAGCTCTTGGCCTGTCGTTCTTCCTCACAAGCAAGCTTCTTCAAAGACTGCCCTCAGTTTTTCATATTCCATTTACTCTTTAACCCATTATAAGCTGTTTTCTGCTCATTCCACTTACTAATACTTCCTAATTGTTAATTTTAGCACTTCTCAGCCTTTCTGTAGTACTTGTCAGTGGCCACTTCCACCTTCAAAAATGCTCTCCCTTGCTTTTTGTGATACTCCTCTCTCTCATGCTATTCCTCTACATTTCCTTGAGGGACTCTTTTATTTTTGCTCATGTTCTAAATATTGCATTTTCTAGAATTATAAGCATAAGTTTCTTTTCCTCTTATATTTTATTCTTTCATTTATCAATCTAAGTTTCTGGTTCCATCTATCTTCTATGAATTAGTGGTTCCCCAATGTACATCTGAAAAAAAGAAGTATATTCTGGGACTCAGCCTTTATGTCTCATCACCAGGCCTGAAGTTACAATTGTCTACTGAATTTGGTTGGCTGTCCTCAAACTAGATGTTTTGATATCCTTTAAAAATATATACAACTTACTATGTTCTTTTATTTTGGTACAACATTTTATTTATTTAAAGTACCAGTTCTAGTAAAAACAAAACAAAACAAAGACATCTTTAGTATCTCTCAGATTTATCCTGTTTTATCTCTCCTTACTGTAATGCTTACAGTTCAGACCCCCTTATTCTCTCTCCCAGAATATTGTGACTATCCTCAGAGTGACCTTTCTGCCTCTAGAATTGACCTCTCTCTAGTCTGTTTTCCTCATTGCCACCACAGGGATGTTCTAAAATGTAGTGTTTTAGTGTGTTACTCCTTTTCCTAAAATCTTTTAGTTGCTTCCTACTACCCAGAGGTAGTTTTCAAATATCTATCCATGTCCTGCCTGCTTTTGGATCATTTAGACTAAGATCTTTTGAAAAACTTATATTTTGGATCTTCCTTCACAGATTCTTAATCAGTGTAGAACTTAGGACTCTTTAAAATGTTTTCCCTGGTTTTGGTAAATAACTAGGGTTGGAAAACACTGACCTATACATGTGGTTCAGATTCCTTATCACGAAGTATGAATATCCTCCAGGATCTGCTTCTCCAACAACTGTCTCACTCTGCTCTTCCTCCCCTCAGCCACTGTGCTCCAGCCAGGTGTCTTCTTTTGGTCGTGGAACTCAGTGTTTGATCCTCTTCTGGGACCTTGGCATGCTGTTGTTTAATCAGGTAGATTTCTACCTGCTCTGCTGCTGCTCCCCTCTATGCCACAGTCAGCACATCCTTGGATTTCACACATGGAACTAATCAAAGAGGCCCAGAAAGATTATGTGACTTGCTGAAGACATATAATAGTGAGTGGCAGAACATGTCTAAAATTCAGGGCTTATATTCTTGACATGTTTCTTATTTTACTGCCTTTCTGTGCTTTTATATGTTTTGTTTCTGGACAAGTTGGTCTGAATTGACCTCTTAATCTTTTTCTTCTCAAATAAATTACTATACATTTGTTTACTCATTCATGTAATCATTTGATTATTTTTTCATTCTACAAACATTTATTTGACTACATAAGGAGTAGTCTAGTGCCTGGGAAGAGGAGACATAGGTAGAAATTTTGAGTAATATAAATTTTCTATCCTTAAGGTTCTCAAGACATAGTTTGCATATTTTATATTCAAACATAAAGTACAGAAAAATTTATTAATTATTTAGAAGATAAATCATAGTATATTCTTTCCTACTGTTTTCTTTCTTTCTTTTAATCCAGGGAAAGACCATGTTTGTAGATTTATTGGCTGTGGGAGGAATGATCGATTCAACTATGTGGTCATGCAGTTGCAGGTAGGTTACCTTGGAACTGTATCTTAAAATCTTTTGGTTATTTATCAAAGTACCTAATTACAGTGGGTATGAATAAAAGTAACATTTTTGGTATTATCTGATAATGTTTACATTGTGCAGATGGAACTTTATTTAAACAGACTTGATATAGATCCAAAAATGAAATGGTTGTCCTTGTAAGTTATTTTAATTGAACCATATCTGTGCCGATTGTCATCTTTGCAGTTCCCATTCCCTGCATGGATTGAAGGATATCATGTGAATCTTGCTCTGTCCCTGGCCCTTCCCCTACCACCTTTTACTACCTTAAAGATTCCATTTTTCCATTTATGATCTCAGGTACTGTCTTAGTCTGTTTGTGCTGCTAAAGAATACCTGAGACTGGAAAACTTAAAACAGAGATTTATTTCTTAGTTCTAGAGGCTAGAAAATCTAAGATCAAAGAATCTGGGTCTTGCAAGAGTCATCATGCTGCATCATTCCATGGTAGAAGGTACAAGAGCAAGAAGAGCACATGTATGTGCAAGGGGGGTTGAGAAAGAGGCCTAACTCATCATTTTTATCAGGAACCTACTCCTGAGATAACTAACCCACTTCCACACTAATGACATAAATCCATTAATGAGGACAGTGTCCTCATGACCGACCTCTTTATTTTATTTTATTTTTTTTGAGTTGCAGTCTCACTCTGTCGCCCAGACTGGAGTGCAGTGGCCGCTCCCAGCCACCGCAGCCTTGACCTGCTGGGCTCCGGCGATCCTTCCGCCTCAGCCTTCCGAGTAGCTGGAATTACAGGCGCGCGCTATCACGCCCGGCTAATTTTTTTTTAAAATTTATTGTAGAGATGAGGTCTCGCCTGCCAAGGCGGGTCTCAAACCCACGGGCTCAGGCAATCCACTCACCTCAGCCTCCCAAAGGCGCGGGATTACAGGCTGAGCCACCGAGCCCGGCTATGACCGACCTCTTAAATGCCCAAGCTTTTAAAACTATTGCTTTGGGGATTACGTTTCCAACACATTGTAGTGCCTGACCCCCAAAGACTCCAAAAGGGAAGAAGTCACTGTGTCTGAGAGGCTGAAGAAATGACCTGGAGATAAAAGACTTGAGACGTGGGCTTCATTTAGGAACTTAAGTACAGGAAGATATTCCAGGAGTGGCTGACTGGACAGGATAAAACCATTCCTGACTGTAAAAGGCACATAGTTTGTATAGCATTTTATATAGGGCAGAGTGTGGGGTTAAGTGTGAATAGGGTAGGATTTCTAGTGTTCAGCATAGTGTGAGATATACATATGTCACATGTACACAAAATGGCTGTAAGTTCTCTCTAGCGGTAGGATTTTTAGTATTATAAGGAACAAATGGTTCCTTATAAAGGTAACCAATGGTTATGGGCATTGATCCAGATGGGCCCAGTCTGGTCTGAACCAGCCTGAGGGGCTGCCTTCCTCAATTAACTATACATAGCTGACGATATGGTCAGCAGGAATGGTTTGCCTGCCCTGCATTCCCAGACATGGAGCCTGAAGGGAAGGGGACATCCCATATTGGCCACCTTCAACACCCCTCCCCGGCTCCAACCTCCTGCTTGGGGATATTTTCAGGTTGCTCATGTTTTCACTCTACACACATGAACCTTGGGGAACACATTCAGACCACAGCAAGTACCAACCATGTCTACTTGAAATTCAAGCATTAGTTGAGATAGAGGAGAAATGCCATTCCTTTCTCTTTTTTTTTCATCATTAATATAGCTCTGTTCTCTACTCTTTAGATGGGAGTGGAGTTGAGTTGAGGAAGCAAAGGAAAGAAATTTAGAAAAGGAATAATGAAATAATGGCTGCAGCGGGGAAAAGAGAAACTATTCCATTTTCTCTGGTAATGCCTCTACCCCTGAAAACACACACACACACACACACACACACACACACACACACACACACACACTCTGGTAATGCCTCTACCCCTGAAAACACACACACACACACACACACACACACACACACACACACACACACACACACACACTGGTAATGCCTCTACCCCTGAAAACACACACACACACACACACACACACACACACACACACACACACACTTCAACTATAGTTGTCTTTAAAGTTTAAAAGCCATGGTTTACCTTGCTGCTTTAGAGTTTTCGGGATTTCCTTTCATCTTAAGCAAGCTTTGTTTTGGGCATTTGGTTTTTTATTTTCTTTCAACTTGTCTAAATATTAGTGATTTCAGAGACATAGATCCTGGCCTAAATGCTTCCTGTCTCCATCAGAAAGCTTTTCTTGTTTCCTTCAGCCTTACTTCAGGTTTGATTTAGATCTAAAGATAACCTCTCTGTAGACTATAGCCTGAAAGTCTTTTTAGCCGAACATGATGACTCAAGCCTGTAATCCCAGCACTTTGGGAGGTCAGGGTGAGAGGATTGCCTGAGCCCAGGAATTCGAGACCAGCTTGGGGAACTTGGCGAGACCTTGTCTCTACAATATATCAAAAAATTAGCCAGGCATGGTAGCACACGTCTGTAGTTCCACATTTGTACTTGAAAGGCTGAAGCGGAAGGATCGCCTGAGCCTAGCAGGTCAACGCTGAGGTGACTGTGAGCATGCCACTGCACTCCAGCTTGGATAACAGAGTGAGACTCTGACTCAAAAAAAAAGAAAGTCTTAAAATCATGTGTTGACTATCTCTTGAGCCCTCATAGTTTTATTTCTTAGAATAGCTGTCCCTGTACCTTTTTTGGTTATTTGGTCAGTGATAATAGGGATGTGTGTGTGTGTGTGTGTGTGTGTGTGTGTGTGTGTGTGTGTGTGTGGTTTTTTTTTTTTCTTTCATCAGTCTCACTCGCCAAGTTTCCCAGGCTGCTCTTGAACCCACGTGCTCAGTCAGTCCTCTTGCCTCTACTTCCCAAAGTTCTGAGATTACAGACATGAGCCACCATGCCTGGCCTTGTGTTATATTTTATAGTTTTCATCTTGATTTATCATGTATCTTATTTGATTGTTACCACACCCCTATGAAGAGGCTAGAGCAAAGTTTATCCCCACTTTTCAAATGGAGAGACTGAAGCTCAAGAAGGTTTGTGGTTGCCTGAGACTAGCTGACTTGAAGGGTGGTAAAACTTGGCGGAAGCCTGAAGTCAGTATTCTTGCAGTGATAAGAGAAAACTGTTCAGTTTTGTCTCAGATTACTATTGAGTGGACAGCTGTGGAGAAAAGCTTTTTTTTTTTTTTTTTTTTTTTTTTAAGTCTGCAGATCAGTCTCAGTGTATACTTATTTTTATCTTGTACTTACCTAAATCTCATTTTCTGTAAATGGAAAGTCTTTTGATTCTGGGAAACCTAAGGAGACTGGTATAAATCAGGTAATGATGGCTCTTGTGGCCTTTGACAAGCTCCTATGGACTTGTCCAAGAACCTTTTCATTTGACTTGCATGCCGTATTATTTTCTGTGATAAAAAAGTTAACCCATTTAAACTCCCATGCCTACAGTTATGATAGACTTGATTTGGGATAAGATTAAAACTAATATAACTGCTAGAGCAGACGCTCACTTATTTGACACTGGATCTCCTCCATATATTTTGATAAAATTCAGATGCTCAAACCTAGCTTCCCACTGATAGTCCTAATTCCCTCTAAAACCCTACATTTCCTATATTTATTATATATTTATTATATACACACATTATATATAAACAAATGGGAACCCCAAAAAACCCAGAATTATCTTTTGTGGGGCAGCACCTTTATAGTACACTCGGAATTTGTTCCCCTGAATCAAATGATCAACCAAAGTTTTTGTCTGGAAATTTTGAGAAGGCTGTGTCATGATTTGTGGAAGAAACGTCCCAAGTTGTGGCAAACAGGTAACTGGTACTTCTATCATGATAATGCACCTGCCCACACTGCACTGAGTGTTTAGCAGTTTTTAACCAGAAACTACCTGACCCCTGTGCCCCACCTTCCTATTCACTCAATCTCGCCCTGAGTGACTTTTTCTTTTTGTTTCCCTGGATGAAAAAAGTCCTCAAAGGGAAACGTTTTGCTGATTTGGAAGAGGTGAAACAAGAACTGCAGAGGCGCTGAAAGGCATCAAAGTTGACAAGTTCAAAAACTGTTTTGAGCAGTGGAAAAAGTGTCTTGATAGGTGTATTTCATCAGAGAGTACTTTGAAGGTGACTGAAAGTTAAACACGTAAGAATAAATACAGCAGGGCACAGTGGCTCACGCCTGTAATTCCAGCACTTTGGAAGGCAGAGGCAAGAGAAATGCCTGAGCCCACAGGTTGGAGACCAGCCTGGGCAACTTGAGAAGACCTCGTCTCTACAATAAATCAAGAAAAATTAGCCATGCGTGATAGCACACGCCTGTAGTTCCAGCTACTTGAAAGGCTGAAGCAGAAGGATCGCCTGAACCCAGCAATTCGAGGATGCCGTAGCCATGAGCATGTCACTGCACTCCAGCTTGGGTGAGAGTGAGACTCTGACTCAAAAAAAAAAAAAAAAAGCACAATTTTTTATAAGTAAACTCCATTTTGGGTTTATAAATAAACTCTCCCTTGGGTTTTCTTTTTTTTTTTTTTTTTTCTTTCTTGAAGTCAGGCTCTCACTCTTTTGCCCAGACTGGAGTGCAGTGATATGATTATAGCCTCAAACTCCTGAGTTCAAGGAATCCTTCTGTCTCAGCCTTCAGAGTAGCTAGGACTACCAGTGTGTGCCACCATGCCTGGCTAATTTTTACAGAGACAAAGTCTCTCTGTGTTGCCCAGGCTAGTCTCCACCTCCTGATCTCAGGTGATACTCCTGCCTTGGCCTCCCAAACTGGTAGAATTACAGGTGTAAGCTATCATGCCTGGCCTCTAAATTTATTATTCTTAAATTAACCTCGCTAGGTATGGAGGCTCATGCCACAGGCACACACCACCATACCTGGCTAATTTTTTTTTTTTTTGAGACTCACTCAGTCGCCCAGACTGGAGTGCAGTGGCCGCTCCCGGCCACTGCAGCCTCGACCTGCTGGGCTCCAGTGATCCTTCCGCCTCAGCCTTCCAAGTAGCTGGAACTACAGGCACGCGCTACCATGCCTGGCTAATTTTTTTGATTTATTGTAGAGATGAGGTCTCGCCGAGTTGCCGAGGCGAGTCTCGAACCCACGGGCTCCCAAAGCGCAGGATTACAGGCTGAGCCACTGAGCCCGGCGGCTAATTTTTTTATTTATTGTAGAGACGAGGTCTCACCAAGTTGCCCTGGCTGGTCTTGAACCCCTGGGCTCAGGCAATTGTCTGGCTTCCACCTCCCAAAGTGCTGGGATTACAGTTGTGAGCCACCATGCCCTGCTTGTGCATACTTCTTTTTTTTTTTGAGTTGGATTCTCACTCTTTCACCCAGTTTGGAGTGCAGTGGCCGCTCCCGGCCACCGCAGCCTCGACCTGCTGGGTTCCGGCTATCCTTCCACCTCAGCCTTCCAAGTAGCTGGAATTACAGGCATGCACTACCACGCCCGGCTGATTTTTTTATTTATTGTAGAGATGAGGTCTCGCTGCCCAGGCGGGTCTCGAACCCGCGGGCTCAGGCAATCCACTCACCTCAGCCTCCCAAAGGCGCGGGATTACAGGCTGAGCCACCGAGCCCAGTGTGCATACTTCTTTTCTCAATTCTCCCAGTATGACCTTGGCCAGGTTTCATCTAATATTTTGTCATTATTAAGGCTTTATCTGAGCATTGTTAGTATAGCATCCTCAGTATAATACTTTTGTGATAATTACGTAAACTAGGGAGGGGTAAAAGATATTTTGAGTTATGTTACCAGAACCAGCCTAATATAAGATGGCATATTTTCAAAACTTTTTATGAGAAAAATTAAGCAAGCATACATAAAAGTAGAGAGAATAGTATAATGGACATCATCTGTTCTTCACCCAGGTTCAGCAGTTATCAGTATATGGCTGATGCTGTTTCTGTTGTATCTCTGTTTCCTATTCCTGCCCAGATTATTATTATTATTATTTTAAGTTGGATTCTCACTCTGTCACCCAGACTGGAATGCAGTGGCACGCTCCCAGCCACCACAGCCTCGACCTGCTGGGCTCCGGCAAGCCTTCCGCCTCTGCCTTCCAAGTAGCTGGAACTATAGGCGCATGCTACCATGCCCGGCTAATTTTTGTAAAATTTATTGTAGAGATGAGGTCTTGCCAAGTTGCCCAGGCAGGTCTCGAACCTGCGGACTCAAGCAATCCACTCACCTTGGCCTCCCAAAGCACTGGGATTACAGGCTGAGTCACCGAGCCCAGCCTCCTGCCCAGATTATTTTAAAGCAGATGCAAGGCATATTTTATGTGCAAATATAAGCATATATTTCTAAGAGACAAGGACTTTCTTTTCTCTTAAATTAACCATGATACATAATTATAATTACTTAATAATGGCACAAATATTAAATCAGTCTAGATTTCCTTGATTATCCATCTCTCTTATTTTTTTATTTTTATTTTTTGCATTTAATTTACTTGATTCTGGTTCCAAACAGGGTTCACACTTTGTTTATCTCTTAAGCCTCTTTTAAGCTGTTGATTCTCTCTCTGTCTTTTATTTTCCTGCAGTTTTCTTTTTGTTGTTGCTTTTGTCATTGCTAAAAATGGAGTCACTTGACATGCATATTTTGGATTCTTCTGATTGTTTTCTTGTGATGATGTTTAACATATACTTCTGCCTCCTGTATTTCCTATAAACTGACATTTAGATGAGTCCAGTTTTATTTTATTTTATTTGACAAAGATACTACAGAGGTGGGTTTGTGCTTCCTTTTGCATCACACAAGGAAGCACTATCTAGTTGTCTGTTTTTTAGTGTTGTTACGATTCATCAGTGAGTTCAGGGATTGTCATCCTGATCCATCCATTTTAAAATTCTCAATAGTTTTTCTCTTAATAGTTTTACCTACCCGTTAGTAATCATTGACCAGATCTGTTATTTTAAGGGGAGTTGCAAATAAACTGTTCTACCGTTTCTACTTCTTTTGTTAGCTAGAATTCTTTAAAAAGTGCTTTGTTCACTGTTAGGTTATCCTGAGGTACATTTCATATAGAAAGGGCAGGATTAATCATTGATTATTTTATTTATTAGTTTTCAGAATAATGATTTGGTTCTCTGATACAAATATATACACAGAAATATATATAAATAGATAATAAACTCATGAACTCATGGATTTAACATATTTCATGTCTTTCAATCTTTGCAGTTTTTTTTTTTTAATGTTCAAATTGTCCCATCTTTGGCTGGTAGGACTTCCTTCAAGTTGAATCTGAATTCATTTTGATACTGCTGAATTGCAGCAGTCTTTGGTAGCATCCTTTTTTTCTGGTATAACATTATGTTCTGGGCCTATTCTATAGATTTCATTTTCCAGATCTGGAACCAGCCATTTCTCCAGTAAGCCCTCATTCCTTTCAGTGGAAAATGGTGTTTAGAATTCACAACCTAGATGCTATAGGTGCCTGTTGCAATCGGTTTAGTCATTATTTTTAATTTTTTTCAAGTGGATGGATTCAGGAAATACTTTGTTTTTTCTTTTTTAAGAGAAAAGTATGCCATGGTTTATATTGATGTTTCTAATTCAAATTTGTAAAATAGAATTGCTAATAGCATACATATATATGTGTATATATATTTTATTTTATTTTATTTTTTTAGTCAGAGTCTCACTCTGTTGCCTGGGCTGGAATGCAGTGACATGCTCACAGACACGATAGCCTTGACCTGCTGGGCTCAGATGATCCTTCTACCTCAGCCTTCCAAGTAGCTGGAACCACAAGCACATGCCACCACGCCTGGCTAATTTTTTGATTTATTGTATAGAGGAGGTCTTGCCAAGTTAACCAGGCTAGTCTCAAACCCCTGGAATCCTCTCGCTTCTGCCTACCAAAGTGCTAGGGTTACAGGCTTGAGCCACTGCAGCCAGTTGGATACTTTTTAGTATATTTAAATCCAATCATATGACTGAAACTTACATGAAAATAATTCATTATATGTGTGAGGGGGGGAGAGAATGTGGTGGTGAATGATAGGTGAAATAAAATTGGCCATAAATTGATAATCATTAAATCTTGGTGACCAGAAGTTACATGAGGGTTAATTATATTATTTGTTTTTCCTTTTGCGTATGTTCCGTTTTTTTTGTTGTTTTTTTTTTTGAGTTGGAGTCTCACTCTGTCGCCCAGACTGGAGTGCAGTGGCCACTCCCGGCCACCGCAGCCTCGACTTGCTGGGCTCCAGCGATCCTTCCGCCTCAGCCTTCCAAGTAGCTGGAACTACAGGCGCGCACTACCACACCCGGCTAATTTTTTGATTTATTGTAGAGATGAGGTCTTGCCAAGTTGCCCAGGCGGGTCTCTAACCCGCGGGCTCAGGCAATCCACTCATCTCAGCCTCCCAAAGCGCGGGATTACAGGCTGAGCCACCGAGCCCGGCTTCCATTTTTCATTTTAAAAAATCCACTTGATTTTTATTGGGATCTTGTTAAATTTATAGAATTTCTAGGAAGAAATTAGCTTGTTTCTTTTATTAATTCATATTACTATATATAAAGATTTTTCATTTGTTGAATGACTGCATATCAGTCAGATGGTTGTACCATCATTTATTTAACCATTCATTTATTGATGTTTATAGTAGTCCCTTCTTATTTGAGGAAGATATATTCTAAGACCACAAGTTTTATGCCTGAAGCCACAGATAATATCAAACCCTATATATCTGGTAACTGATTCAACTACTAAGTGACTACTGGGCAGGTAGCCTGTGGGTACGCTGGATTAAGGGGATGATATATGTTCTAGGCAGGACAGAATAGGTTGGCATGAGATTTCATCATGCTACTCAGAACAGCCCATAATTTAAAATTTATGAATGCTTGATTTCTGGAATATTCCATTTAATATTTTTGGACCACAGCTGACTATGGGTAACTGAAACTGGAAAAGCAAAACCATGGATAAGGTTTTTCAGTTTTTCTCTGAAGTATAATTTAGTAGTATTTACCCTAAAGTATAATTTGATGGGTAAAACCTGCATGCTTTCACCATTTCAGTAGCACTTTCCCCCGTGTGGTTGTCATCCTTGTATTTATCTTCTCAGATTTTGCTAATCAATGTTAGATTTATATTTTAAAACACTCAAATTTTTTACATTATTACTACTATCATGAATTAAATTTATTTGATTTCCTTTTGAAAGCTTTTAGGATGAAAGCTGTTTACAAATGAAGTTTCAGGCCAGGTGTGGTGGCTGACACCTGTAATCTCAGCATTTTGGAAAGCCAAAGTGGGAGGATCTGCGAGACCAGCCTGGGCAACCTTTTTTGTACAAATAAATAAAAAAAACACTTAACCTGTAGTCCCAAATGCTCGGGAGGCTGAAGTGGAAGGATCACCTGAGCCCAAGAGCTTGAGGCTGCGGTGAACCATGATCATGCCACTGTATCCCAGCCTAGGCAACAGTGAATAAAATAAATAGAATAAAATAAAGTAAAAAATAAGAAGATACGAAGTATGAAAAAGGTTTCTGACTTTAATTTTTAAACTCTTAGACTACTTGAAGAATAACTAATATTTTCTTTTGAATGATACTTAAGTAATCTAAGAATTTACTACTTTTTCAAAAGTGAATCAATTGTCTTTAGATGAAGTGATGGTATTAGTGGCATGGTAACCCCAAACATACACTATTTTGGGAAGAGAGAGATTGGGATATTTAAATCCTCTTGTGATATGGGAGCCAGTTTCCTCTTTGGGAGGTAGAACTGCAGAGTGGTAGTCTTGCTGTCTTTAGATTGTGGCTTTTTGCCTAAGCAACAAGGAACCTTGGTGGAGTAGCACTGTGAAAAAAGCATAGTAGAAAACCACTGTAGAAAAAGAATGCTTCAGAGTCAGACAGATTTGAAAAACAGCTTTTCCTTAATAGGTTAACATTACTTTTAATCTGTTTTAACCTCTTTTAATCTGTTTCCTCATCTATAAAACAGGAACAGGAACAACTTCTATTTAGGGTGCTGTGAGGAGTAAATGCAATCATGAATGTCATACATCTGGCACAGATTAGATGCATTGATTGCTTTTATCTACTACTACTACAAATAATTGAGTGTTTGTCATATTATATTTAGTCATAATAACAATAGTTAGTGTTTAGTGAGTATGTACTGTATACCAAACAGTATACTAAACACTTTACATAGATTTCATTTTATCCTCACAGAACTCAGTGAAGTAGGTTTTATTAGCCTCATTTTATGAGAAAACTGATGTAGGAAAGTTAAGTAGCTTGTGTGGGAATAAATGTTAGACTGTAATGATGAATTACTGCTCTGGGCATATATATGTATATATAGATAGATATAAATAATCAAATGTAAATATATTTAAATGATATAAATATATTTACATACAATTTTAAATCATCACGTCTGTACTTTATTATGACATCAGAGATCATGGGAAACATGATGAATCAGAGACATGATATGCTAAAAAACTATTCTTAAATTTGTCTGAAACAGTCATCTTATTAGAACACTCTTCTGTTGAATGAAGATCATGATTTGGGTTAAAACCCTTGCTATTTCAGTTGAAATGTTTTGCAATGGTAAATGAATAATTTCTCAGTCTTGTAATATAGTTTTAGTACTATACTTAAAAGTGTTTTTTTGGTTTTCACAGGGTCGGAATCTGGCGGATCTTCGCCGTAGCCAGTCCCGGGGCACTTTCACCATTAGCACTACACTCCGATTGGGTAAACAGATTTTGGAGTCTATTGAAAGCATCCATTCTGTGGGATTCTTGCACCGAGACATCAAACCGGTAGGGGTCTCTTCCAGCCAGAGCACAGAATGAGTTTGTTTGGTACTCTTAGTATTATGATGGGACACAATAAATTATAAATGTTTTCTGCATTTGCTATGGTTAAATACAAGGTAATATTTTTATTTCTGTAGAGACTTGGAATCAAAGATATAACTTACCTCTTAATTTTAAAAAAAGTAATAATTACAAACTAAAAACTTGTTTTCAAGACCTTTTCTCATAAGTGAAAATGTTGCTTGGCAGCCAAATTAAAAATGAGACTGCCGGGCTCGGTGGCTCAGCCTGTAATCCCGCGCCTTTGGGAGGCTGAGATGAGTGGATTGCCTGAGCCCGTGAGTTTGAGACCTGCCTGGGCAACTTGGCAAGCCCTCATCTCTACAATAAATCAAAAATTAGCTGGGCGTGGTAGCGCACGCCTGTAGTTCCAGCTACTTGGAAGGCTGAGGCGGAAGGATCGCCGGAGCCCAGCAGGTCGAGGCTGCGGTGACCGGGAGCAGCCACTGCACTCCAGTCTGGGTGACAGAGTAAGACTCCAACTCAAAAAAAAAGAAAAAAAAATGAGACTGTTGCAGTGCCTCATACTACTCAGGAATCCCAGCTATTCTAGAGGTTGAGGTGGAAGGATCACTTGAGCCCAGGAGTTTGAGGCTGCAGTATGCAATGATGATCACTCCAGCCTGGGCAGCATAGTGAGACGCTGCCTTAAAAAAATAAAAAATAGGCTGGGCTCAGTGGCTTAGCCTGTAATCCCAGCACTTTGGGAGGCCAAGGTGAGTGGATTGCCCGAACCCGTGGGTTTGAGACCAAGCCTAGGTAACTTGGTGAGACCCCATCTCTGCAATGAAAAATAAAAAATTAGCCGGGTATGGGAGTGTGCACCTGTAGTTCCGGCTATTTGGAAGGCTGAGGCAGAAGGATTGCCGGAGCCCAGCAGGTCGACACTGGCATGGCTGTGAGCGTGCCACTGCACTTCAGCCTGGGCAACGAAGTGAGACTCCAACTCAAAAAAAAGGTTTATACTTGACTATTAATATTATTATTACATACATTAACAGTACCAATTATTTAGTCATAAGCTTAAATTGGTAGTTAATTCTGTTCATTTCTTTTTTCTGATATTGGTTTAAAATATATGTGTATGTTGCTTTTAGTTGTTCACATTGTGTTCTTTGAACTATTTGTCAAGACACAAATTGTATTTATAAGAAATCATCAATTCTGAGAAACCTTATTTTTCTCCTAAGTCCTACTACAGAAAAACAGTGGGATTTTCTTGTTATTCTGTTTTTCTTGAAAATTATTTTCATAGCTGTGAAATATGCTTTTCCCCCTTTTTTTGTTTTATGGTTCATGAGGGGAAGTGATCTATTTCTGAAATATTGTATTTACTATAAATTTATCATATGTTGATGCAGTTGAAAAGTATAGCCATCTGTTGAAACATGATTTCTAAATTAATTTACATTAAAATAGCAACTAAATTTAACATAGTAGAGCTAGCCTCTTCTGGGTGTCATTATTTGAGAGCCATGGTGATTAAAGAGTTTCCATTTTTATCAGAAAGCTCCAAAAGTAGAACAGTATTTTAAAAGAAAAACTAACATTTCTGTAACAATTTGGATTTTAGCTTCACGAGTCCTCTACATAATCATCTTTAGAAATTTGTGATCATTTTGATATTACACTGATTTTTATTAAGGAAAGAATGCAAATTTTCCTTAAGTCTGTTTTGAAATGCTTCTTTAAATTGCATTTTAATTTTAGACTTAGTGAAATTCGGCTTTATGATACTTACAGGAAATTCTTTTAATTTCTTTTGTGTATTTTTTTCCCCATCCCTAGTTTTTCCTATTTTAAAAAGTTGGGATTGGGTTGTCATTTAAGCAGTGACTTAGACTAGAATTTCAAGGAACTTAGAGTTCCAAATCTAGTTAATTTATTGTTGTCTTATATGTACCTTTATGCAGTCACTTAAATTATTTTATGCTCAAAGTTTACCTAGTAAATATCATAATTGACTAGAACAGTATATTTGGAACACCTGTATTATATAGAGTTTTCATAGAAGAATTAAAATATAGGGAGGGTAAGATGTAAGGACTAAGTATTATAAGAATGTGTATATTTTCCTATTTTATTTTTCTAGTCCAATTTCGCCATGGGTCGTTTTCCTAGTACACATAGGAAATGTTACATGCTTGATTTTG
The DNA here is from genome assembly GCA_027257055.1 of Cephalopachus bancanus. Classification (NCBI taxonomy): domain Eukaryota; kingdom Metazoa; phylum Chordata; class Mammalia; order Primates; family Tarsiidae; genus Cephalopachus; species Cephalopachus bancanus. The sequence continues at coordinate 200,983 of JAPVLO010000148.1, read as the reverse complement.
GCTTGGCTCGACAATTTACCAACTCCTGTGGTGACGTCAGACCAGTAAGATTTTTCATATTATTATCAAATATTTGATAGTTAATCTGATATTTCTCGTTTCACACTTTTTAACAAATGTTAATTATGTATCAGAATGGATGATGTCCGAGAAGTGGCATATAGAGTTTATGATTACGTTACATAATGAAATTCATAAATTCTGTTACTGAAATTTGTGATTGTTAAGTCACACTCCCAGTGGGGCCTCCAGAATGTTAGGTCAGGCCTGCAGGGGGTGTGGGTGTCTGATGTGCAATCTGGTGCCATGTGAAAGATGCAGAAAATATAGTTTATTCACAGGAAATGAGAGAGTAAGAGAGAGAGAGAGAATTCACCTCTCTAAGCCAGAGCTTAGGAAACTGGTGGTAGGTAGCCTTGTCAAAGAGCACATGACCACACCTGAGTCTAGTAAAGTAATGGATGCTGGCTGCCCATGATTGAGTGCTTTTAATTCTTCCCTTTGGTGGGAAAAGGTCATTAAGGTGATTGGGTAGTGGTCTCCTCCACATCATCACAGAGGAGCAGGTACTGATGTCAGGTGATGGACAGCAGGCAGATGGATGGGTTAGTCACATGATTGCTGCCATAGTGGTGGGGTCTGTCTGTGTCATGAAGGTCACAAAGGGCTGATTAGGTTAACTTGGGTCCTATGGGTAGAGGCAAATACTTGAAAAATACAAAAGCTAATTAATTAGTACAAAACAGGCTGGGCAGGGGAGTTGTAAAACAATTATCAATACCTACCATTAAGAAACCTGTTCTGTCATTGGCTTGTGATTAGAGGGTAAGTTAACTGAACTGCTAGAAAAACATGAGATCTAGGCAATGGTAAAGTGACTGCTCATTGGGTATATTAATTCCATGTTATGTCCTTTCATTGACTTTTAAAAATGTACATTAGAAGTTGATTTAATGTGGTCTTATAGTAAAGTACACATTGACCCTTTGGGATTAAGGGTTTTTTCCCAGATTGAGGCCCTTTCTGCGTGCTACATTGTTCTATTTCAGTTATACTTTCCAACTCCAGAATTTCTATTTGACTTCTTTTGTTGTTGATATTCTTTATTTGATGCGACACTGCCCTCACACTTAGCCTTGCTGCCTTCCTTTAGTTCTGGGAACATATTTACAATGGCTACTTTGAAATATTTTCCTGTTAAATCTAACATCTGGTCACTCTCATAGGCAGTTTCTATGGCCTACTTTTTTCCCTGTGATGTATGGGTTTTACTTTCCTGTTCTTTTCATGCCTCATGATTTTTGATTACAAATTGGGCATTTTAGATAATGTATTACGGCAACTGTGGGTACTGGTTTCCCCTTTCCAGGGCTTGTTATAATTGTTTTGTGACTGATTGGTTTATTTTAGTGAACAATGTTTCCTTCTACTCACCGTGTCTCCCCAATACACACACACTGTGGGACCACAATGAACTTACGATGACAGTGTTACTGATAAGGCTCACCTCTACTCTTTTCCTGACCACACTGAGCTGTTAAACTTTATTAACTGATTGCTTTATTGTTTATAACAATATCCTGGGGGCATCAATGCCTTAACAAACTAATATAATCCAGTTGTCACTCCTCAAATGGAATTGTTTCTGAGGCCAATATTTGATATTTGTTCTGACCTCAGGAGAGTCCCTTCACCTATCTTTCCCCCCCAGGTCTTTCCTATTCAGTCTAGTCTGTTCCTATATTAGATCCAAGAATATCTTCTCAGTTCCCTTTGCCACAACTTCTGCTATTGTTGAGAGGGCTCTTAGATTTGTTAAAGGAAAAACTTTAGACAAATGAAGTATAACAGGGTTTAATTGAGCAAACAACAGTTCATAAGTTAGGCAGCCCCCAGAACCAGAATAGGTTCAGAGTAACTACAGAGTAGCCACATGATCAAGTAACATTTATGGACAGAAAAAGAAAAGTGACAGGCCAGGTATGGTGGCTCACACCTGTAATCCTAACACTTTGGGAGGCTGAGGTGGGAGGACTGCTTGAGCCCAGGAGTTTGAGACCAGCCTAGGCAACATAGCGAGATCTCTTCTCTACAAAAAAGTAAAAAATTAACCAGGTATAGTGGCAGGCACATATAGTCCCAGCTACTTGGGAGACTGAAGCAGAAGGATCACCTAGACTCAGGAGGCAGAAGCTACAGTGACCCATGATCATGCCCTTGCAATACAGCCTGAATGACAGGGTGAGACCCTAACTCAAAAAAGGAAGGTAACATACAGAAAACATAAGTGAGGTGCCTAAATACTTGGATTGGGTGCAGCTGAGCATTTGCGTTATTTGAACTTGGTTTGAACAGTTGGCTGCCCGTAGTTGACTGAGACTTGGCTACTTGTTATAAAAGTAGATTACAGTCTGTTTATACATCAAGTTAGGTTATAGTTCACTAGTTCACTGTGTGTGGAGAAACCTTTAGGCCAAACGTAAAATATGTACAGAGGCAGCTCTGATTTAATTTAACAGTTCCCCTTTTGGTCAACATTGAGACATTGATGTTACTGTCTGTCGTGACTGTAAAGACTTATTTGATCTCAGTATGGGATGCACAAGTTTTATTTGGTCTCAATTTTCATCTGTTTTGGGAATCTAAAAGTTTTAGTATGATGAAATCAATTTCAAACCTTTTTGTGTCATGATTATAATTGAAATATTTTTTCATATTGGTCTAAGAATATAATATCAAAAGTTGCCTTAGTAGACTTGTTTCATATAATATAATTTAGTTTATTTATTGATTTTAGGAAACTTGAATTCAGTTGTTTGAATTGTCTAGGTATGTCTTTAGGTTATCTGCAGAAATCTATATTTTGATTTTGTTTATTTTGTCTTGCTGTATATATTCCAGAAGAGTGTAAAAAATATGTATAAATTTAAGGAAGAATAATAGAATATCCATGGCCTCTATGTAGGTTAACAAATGGTACATTACCGCCTAAAAAGCATGCTATGGGTCCTTTCCTGATAACATCCATTTTTCTCCCTCAGCAGCACTGTCTAGTGGAACTTATTCTGCTTATGGCAGTGTTCCTTATCTGTACTGCCTAATATGGTAGCCACTGACTACATGTGGCTATTGAGCACTTGGATTGTGGCCATAGCAAATGAGGAACTGAATTTTAAATTAAATTAAATGTTAAATGGCTATCATATTGACCAGTACAGGTCTTGACATAACCTCCCTTTCATAGTTCTTTCTTTCTTCTCTCTTCTGAGGGTACTTGTTTTGGAGTTAGGGAGCAGATTCAGGGAACTGGTAAGACAGACCTTCATATTCAGCTTATAGATTTATCCCATTCTACTTTTCCTTTTTATTCAGTTCCTCCATCCTTCCCATATTCCTTTCCCTCTGCTTTTTTTTTTTTTCTGAGTTGGGATCTCTCGCTGTCACACAGGCTAGAGTACAGTGGCATGATCATAGCTCACTGCAGCCTCGATCTCCTGGGCTCAAGCAATCCTCCCTCCTTAGCTTCTTGAGTAGCAGACACTACAGCCCTGCACTACCATGCCTTGTTAATTTTTTAAAAGATTTTTTTTAAAGATAGCATCTCACTATATTGCCCAGGCTGGTCTCAAACTCCTAGGCTTAAGTGATCCTCCCACTTTGGCCTCCCAAAGAGCTGGGATTATAAGTGTAAGCCACCACACCTAGTTCCCTCTGCCTTTTTAAAAATATTATTTTATTTATATATATGACAGCTTTAAAGCTTATCATCTTAATTAAAACCCTTGTACATAACAAATACTATTTATTTTGAAATAGTTTAAAACTCATAAGAAGTTATAAAAATAGTATAGTTACCATGTACCTTTATCCAACTTCCCTCAATGATAATGTCTTACATAAACGCAGTACATTATCAAACTTGGAAAATTGATGTTGGTCCAATATTATTAACTTAGATACATACTTAGATTTCACTGGGTTCAGTGAGACAGGTGATATATGAAATTTTGTCACATGTATAGATTCATATGACCAGCTTCTATCATTTGATTGTTTGCCATTCCAACTCTCTTGTTGGAGGTGAAGCCTGATGAAAAGTGTTTGGATCATGGAGCTGGATACCACATAAATGAGGGTGCTGAATGAGTTCTCACTCTGTTACTTCCCTTGAAAGCTAGTTGTTTAAAAAAGCTTGGCACCTTCCTCCTTATCTTTTGCTTCCTCTCTTGACCATGTGATCTCTGCATAAGCCAGCTCTGTTTCGCCTTCCACCATGAGTGGAAGCAGCCTGAAGCCCTCACCAGAAGAAGATGCTGGTGCTGTGCCTTCTGTACAGCCTGCAGAAGTGTACACCAAATAAACCTATTTTCTTTGTAAATTACCCAGTTTCAGATACTCCTTTGTAACAACACTGAATGAACTAAGGGACTAAGATACCAAATGCCATAATTGGGATATAAAACTATTCTATCACCACAAAGAAACTCCCTCAAAAAAGGGCCATCAGTCAGAATGCATTACAGAGGGAATGTTGGAGAGTATTTGTTATACCAGTGAGCTGTTTATGTGATTGATTTGAGAGACTCTACTGTTTATTATCTTTAAGATTATTAGCTACATTAAGTAGGGTTACAAGGTACAAAGAAGTCCTGAACTATCTATATCTACAACACTTTGATTCATATAATTTCAATGCTGAACTTCTATTTACATAATGATTTGGCTCTGCCTATTCATTTTTTTCCTCATGTTTTTAAAGTATGCCCCCAGTTTCAGCCCTTCAGTTGACATCTCACATTGGCCCTTTGTGTCTGTCTAAGCTCTTGGAGTGCCACATTTTCTCCTGTTGCTTCCTTCCTAACCATTCAGCTGAAACCTCCAGTGCCTAGGACTATAATGACCTGAGTAAGAAAAAATGTTAAGTTTTTTTCTGTTAGCATTCCAGAATTTCAATTTTATTTGAGATTTTTTCTTAATTCTGTTGGGGGTTTTATTACATAGTTCTTCTTGCATTTTTTTTTCTGATCCTTCCTTTGTGTTAGCGATAGCCCGGATCATTCCTAAAATCATTCCCTTCTCCTAAATTTATTCTCCTAGGAGTTTGTTCTATCTGTAACATACACCCCTTCCTTTACACTCACACTACTCCCACCTACTAGTTTTGCGGGGGGGTTTGTTTTAATTATTAAAATCGTTTCCTCACTCGTTTCCCTATCTTCTCCTTTCAGCCTGTCCTTTTTATTTCTACCAGAGTAAACATCCCAAGCACTTCCTCAATGATGTCACTTTCCTACTTAAAAATTTTTGATGTGTTCCGTTTCTCTGCACATAATAAACCAAGCACTTTTTATTTGACTTTCAATTTATTTACTTTAAAGATGTACAGTACAATTCAGGATTAGGTATACAAGTGGTCATCATACAGGTAAAATTTAGACCTCCTTTTGGTCCCTACTTTGAGATCAGGTACTCCTATTAATGTTATGTGCCCCCCCCAACATCCCCTGGTAGTTTCCAGCTACTGCCAATCCCTTTCTTATAGTATTATGGTAAATGTTCAGGGTCCACTTATGAATGAGAACATATGGCACTCAGTTCTTTGATAAACCAACACTTGATATGACCTTCAAGGCCTTCTTTAATCTAGCTCCAACCTACTTTCCCATTATTTTTTGTCACCATGTGCTTCAGCCATACCAGATTCAGTTATCTACCACTAACAATTTTCTCCTTCTTTGTATTGTTCACTATGTTCTTTTTACCCAAATGCATTTCATTTTCCCTATTGTAATTTTATTAGTCCTTCAAGGCCCAATTAATTTTTTTATTTGAATATCTAAGTATTAGTTGTAATAAAACAATCTCATAGATTGTTAAACATGCTCACTTTTACTTTTTCTTTAGAAAAACGTATAAATTTTGAATAGATAATATATTAATGTGGTGTACAAGTTAAAGAATTAAATTTTATAAAAATTAAACACCTCTGCCTTTTGAAAAACATTTAAGCAAATGAAAAGAGAAGTTACAGACTAGGAAAAGTATTTGCAAAACACATCTGATAAAGGACCTGTATCCAGAATCTATAAACAACTCATACAACTCACTAAAAAGAAAACAACCCAAATAAAAATTGGCAAAAGATTTGAATAGACATTTTTATCAAAGAAGAGATACAGATGGCAAATAAGCATATTAAGAAATGGTCAGGTGAAAGGACGCCTGGTCCCACAGGTTCGAGAATAGCCTGGGCAACTTGGCAAGACTTCATCTCTACAATAAATCGAAAAATTAGCCGGGTGTAGTAGTTTTGGCTACTTGGAAGGCTGAGGTAGAAGGATCACCTGAGCCCAGCAGGTCGACTCTGGGGTGACCATGAGCATGCCACTGCACCTTCAGCCTAGGCAATGGAGTGGTACTCAAGCTCAAGAAAAAAAAGAGAGAAAGATGGTCAACATAATTAGTTATTAGGGAAAAGAAAATTAAACCATAGTGAGATACCACTACATACCAATTAGAATGATTAGGACAAAAATTAGTCAATACTAAGTGCTGGTAAAGGACAGAAATTATTGGTTGCCAGAGACTGGGAGTGGGAAAGATTGCCTGCAGAGAGACATTAAGGGAACTTCTTTGCATGATAGAAATATTTGCTGTCTTAATTATGACTTTATATCTTTGTCAAAACTCATAGAACTGTGTATATGTAAAGAATGAGTTTTACTATATATAAACTATACTTCAATAAACCTGATGTGAAAATTACATTTCACACCTGCCTATTCCAAATCCATTCATTTCATATACTGCCTCTAGTCCTTTCCTCTGCCCCCTAAAATCACCTTTATATAGCTATACTATTATAAGATTCTTAACAATTCTTTCAGAATTTCTTTATGCACATACAACAAATGCAAATGAATATTCTTATTTTTCCCTTTTTGATTAAAAAGGTAGCATGATGTGCATTCTATACCTTTTTTTCACTTAGTGTATCTGGGCAATCTTTTCTTTTTTTCTTTTTTTTCACCTTTATGAAAAATTATACAAGGCTTTTACTTTTAGCTATTTCATAAATACCACAAGAAAACTTGGACACAGCTTGGGTTAAAACTTAGAAAAATTTCTTTTTCCATAAAGCAAATGTGTAAATCATTCCCTTTGACTCCTTCTTCCAGTCCTCTTTCACTATGCTGAAAAGATATTGAGTGCTTCCATATTTTTGGTTAGGTGGGTGGTTTCCAAACTGACTGGACTCTCCAGGTAGGTGGTTCCTGCACAAGGTTTTCCTGTCACTGGATCTATGACTTTTCCAACTTTGAAAACAATCTCAGCCAGTTCATGTTTCACATGCTTTGTTCGTGAAACAGGTAAAGCTTTGAGAAGCACAATATCTTCAACTGTGCACTGCTGAAGGGCATCGTGAAAAAAGTAGGTTTTTCGCTTATTAAAATACTTTAACAAATAGGGATCCAGAACAAGCCTGGTCACTCTCACTTTAGCAGTGTTTTGCATTGCTGTCCCAATCACCTTCCCCACGATCCATTTGGCATGGACGGATGATCCATTTGGCATGGACGGATAAATGAGCTACCGACATTATGTGCCTTTAAGGTCACCTCCACCTCCACTGTGTAGCCCTGGGCAATCTTATCATGTCAGTATATGAGCTTCCCCGTTCATTTTTACAGCTACAAAGTAGATTCCATTATATGGATATATTATAATTTAATTGGTCCTCTTTGACAGACATTTAAGTTGCACCTAGTCTCTTGCTATCACAAACACTGATGATAGTAAATCATCCACTAGTTTTGTACACATGCTGCTATATCTCTGAGATAAATTTCCAGAAGTGAAATTGTGGCACAAAAGAGAATATATATTAATACATTTGCAATTTTGGTAGATATTGCCAAATTGCCATCAACTGGGAAAGTTTCAAAAGACAACCTATTTCATGGCCCAGTAAAATGTTCCCTGTTCTTAAGACATTTCCTTCTTCCCTCCTACCAAATGGAAATAAACCTTACCATTCCTGAGTGTTATAGCTCATTGTACTTTGCTAATAGTGTTCATTATAATCTGCTTTGAATTAGAATCATTTGCATAGGTGGCTTTTTTTCCAGTTGGGTTTGAGTTGTTTTTACTACATTAAATGAGGTAATTGAAGTTCCTTGACCTGGTATTATTATTTTTTTCTTTATTAGAATTAGATGAGATATGTGAATCTGGTATCATTTCTTTGATTACTTGCGTCAAGATTGCCTAGATGCACTGTTAAATGAATAAAAGATGGACAGTGTACATCATGCTACCTTTTGAATCAAAAGGGAAAAATAAGAATATTCATTTGTATTTATTGTATGTGCATAAAGAAATTTGAGATATATCTAATATTAAGAAACTAATAATAGCTAATCTCTGTTTACCTCTAATTCAACCTTTCCATGATAGAAGTGAGGTCAGAGCCAGGCCAGGGATACTCTTAAGAAGAAAGAGGCCAGGCGTGGTGGCTCAGCCTGTAATCCCAGCAGTTTGGGAGGCCAAGGTGAGAGGATTGCCTGAGCCTGAGGGTCCAAGACCAGCCTGGGCAACTTGGTGAAACTTCATCTCTACAATAAATCACAAAAACTAGCTGGATGTGGTGGCATGCGTCTGTAGTTCCAGCTACTTAGAAGGCTGAGGCGGAAGGATCACCTAAGCCCAGCAGGCTGAGGCTGCAGTGGCTGTGAGCATGCCACTGCACTCCAGCCTGGGTAACAAGAGTGAGACTCCAATTCCAAAAAAAAAAAAAAAAAAAGAAGAAGAAGAAGAAAGAGTCTCCTGGGCTTATCTTGGCTAGAATCCATTAGGGGGACATCTAGATGTCTAATTAACTGTGGACTAGGCTTCAGAATGTGATAATAGTTCTGGAGATTTTCATCCTGACATACTAAAATGAAAATAACTGGACAAAATTACATGCTATAGAAAGCAATTTTATGTTAGCTGATGATTCATGTCAGTTATGAATAAAAGTGAATGTCAACTTCTGAAATGTTATTAACTGTTATTACTGAAAAGGATTAATGGTACACTTTCATATATTCTCTTAGACATTTTTCTTCTAGAAAGAGAAATCTTCAACCTTAGTTTCATCAACCAAATTGAGAATATTAGATATTCCTCTTGATCATGATGTTTTAGGAAAATATTGAGATCCACTGACTATGACTGTCATTGAATGGCAGCTAAGAAAATAAAGCAGATTTTAAAAGATTATAGAAGCTTCTGGTTACTAAGACTTGTCATTAAATAGAGAAATTAAAAATAGTCAGGCGTGGTGACTCACACCTGTAGTCCAAGCACGACGGGAGGTGGAGATGGGAGGATTGCTTGAGCCCAGGAGTTCAAGACCAACCTGGGCAATGTAGCAAGACTTCATCTCTACCAAAAAAAAAAAAAATCTGGGCATGGTAGCATGTACCTGTAGTCTAAGCTACTCTGGAGGCTGAAGTGGAAGGATTGTCTGATCCCAGGAGGTCAAGGCTGCAGTGAGCCATGATCCTGCTGCTGCACTCCAGCCTGAGAATCAGAATGAGACACCAACTTAAAAATAAAACATGTCATAAATGCCACTGTGTTTTAAAATATAGGTAGAGGTTGGGTTTGATGGCTCACACCAGTAATCCCAGCACTTTGGGAGGCCAAGATCAGAGGATCACTTGAGGCTTGGAGTTTGAGATGGCATGAGCAACAGAGCCTATCTCTACCAAAAAAAAGAGAGCCAAGCGAGCTCACACCTGTAATCCCAGCACTTTGAAAGGCCAAGGAGAGAGAATCAGTTGTACCCAAGAGTTTAAGACCAGCCCAGGCAACAAAATGAGAACTCGTCTGTACAAATAATCTTTTAAAAATTAATCAGGTGTGGTAGCACGTGCCTGTAGTCCCAGCTACTTGGGAGGTTGACAGAAGGATCACCTGAGTCCAAGAGATTGAGGCTATGGTGAGCCATGATCATGCCACTGCACTCCAGCCTGCGCAACAGAGTGAGACCCTGACTCAAAAAAAAGGAAAAAAATTAATCAGGCATGGTGGCAGATGCTATTTGGACGGCTGAGGTGGGAGGATCAATTGAACCCAGGAGTTTGAGACTGTAGCGAGCTATAATCGCACTTGTGGGTAGCCATTGTACTCTGACCTGCATGGCAGAGCAAGACCCTGTCTCTAAACTAAGTAAATAAAATAAATAAAAATTTAAAAATAAAATGACTAAAAATTTATCAGTGGTTTTTTTAAAGATGTGATTTAAAGATATTTTCTCTCTAGTTTTCTGTAATTTTGTAGTAAAAAGTTACAAATTAAAATAAATGGTGTGTTATTGTGACAGTAACAGACTTGTTCCTGTAACTTACTTCATGGGCTGAAGCATGCTGAATCTACTGTTATTTGAAGCTTATTTATTATTCTTTGCTTGGCTTTGTTGTAGCCTCGAGCTGTGGCAGGCTTTCGAGGGACAGTTCGTTATGCATCAATCAATGCTCATCGGAACAGGGTAGGTATCTTAACTAAAGTCATATGTGTGTAAGTATGCTGATGACTTAAATCAGATTGCCTTCTTGATTTTAGAGTACAATGGTGTCGAAAGTGCTTGGGAGTTGAGGATCCCCTTTATATCTCAAAGTTACTTGGAATGGTTCTAATTCACTCTTGTGTGGCACTGAGGATAAAGGAGTTAGTAAGACTAATAATACATAGTAAAGTATATGACAGGTATGTGCAGCTGCGCACAAAATAAAATTGGATTTGCCAGAAAAGATAATATCTAAGTATATTTATGGCTATGGGGAATCTGTGTCCTTAATTAGGTATCAGTAAGTATTAACAAGTTCAGTATAGAATTTAGAAGAAACTAAACATCTGTGTTCTAATTCAATAAATTATTTGAGAATATTATCAATACCTAATAAAATGTAAGCGTCATCATTTTGTCTATAATATGTATCTAATTTGTGCCATCTCTCCCTACCAAAAGTTTTGTCTTCAAGAAGGTCTCAAGTGCAGACAATTTTTAAATATTTTAGCTTTTATGTTAGTAAATTATCCATTTCCTCTTGGGCTAAAATTGCTCTCACTCTTGCCCCTCGCCCCTTGCCTCTTGCCCCTTGCCCCTCTCCCCTCGCCCTCCTCCCCTCTTCTCTCTCCTCTCTGCTCCCTTCCCTCTCCTCTCTCTTTTCTTCTCTCTCTCCTTTCTCTCTCCTCGCTCCCTCTTTCCTCCACTCCTCTCTCTCTCATCTCTCACCTCTCTTCCCTCTCTCTCCCCCCTTTCCCCTCTCCTCTTTCTCCTCTCTCACCTCTCCTCCCTCTCTCCCCTCTCTCCCCCATTTTCCCTCTCTCTTCCCCATCCCTCTCCCCCATCTCTCTCCTCTCTTCCCTCTCTCCTGACTCTCCCCCCTCTCTTTTCTCTCCCTCCTCCCTCTTCTCTTTTCTATCTTCCCTCTCTCTCCTCTCTCCCCTCTCTTTCCTCTGTCTCTCCCCTCCTCCTCCTCCTCTCTCTCTCCCCTCTCTCTCTCCTCTCTCTCCTCTCTCTTTTTGGCCTTGTTCTGCTCTGATTTTTTCTCCCTCATCCTGGACTGTAATTATGAATAGGAAAGGTGGCCTTTTATGGATTATTAATCCTTCATTTTGTTTACAGGGAGTGGAGAAATTTAACAAGTGATTCCTTGATACAATAAGAAGAAATATTTCCTTGATACAGTACTTTTCTTTGTCTTGTTCTTGTTTTGTGAAGTCACAAGTGCTTTAATGAGACTCTAACCAATGCTAAATACAATAGGAGTATGCTATTTTCTTACATGCTGTGCTTCAGTTATTTTGGTTTCTTATGATATGATTATAAATTGAAAATTGTGAAGGTGTTTTTATTAGCGTGTAGTGCTTTGCCAAACATTTGACTCTTTTGATTTGATTCAATGTTGTTTTATTTTAGGACAACTAGTCAGTTACTTTGAAAGGAAAGTACTCTTATTTTCCAAATAGATTCTTATAAAATTTTTAAAATACTAGGTTTTCCAGTTAAGTATGTTAAAGAATTATGTCAACATTGGAATCTTGAAATACAGCATTATTTTTAAGATATTATAATAGCTACATGAGCCTTTCCAACATAGCTAATAGAAAAAGATTATATACCTTTTAATTTTTAATTTAAGGAGAGAGGAGCTATCTTGTAAAAGCCTTTGCAGCATAGAGTTTTTTCTAAGCAGGTTAACAAAGTTAATCTGGTATTTATCTAACCATGTAGAGGAATTTGATAGTGGATAGCAGTGATTCTTTTTTTTCCTTTTAATTTTTTTATTTTAAAGATGTGGGGCACAATTCAGGGTTAGGTATACAAATGTTCTTTATGTAGGTATCCTTGTTAATGAGGTGTGCCCCGCCCCCTTCCCCAGGCAGATTCCTACTACTGCCAATCCTGCTTCCTCACCCCCTTCCTGGCAATTTCCTGCTACTGCCAATCATTCTCTTATAGTATTATGATAGTTGTTCAAGATCTGCTTATGAGTGAGAACATGTGATACTCAGTTCTTTGTTTCTGTGAAAGATCACTCAGTTTTATAGACTCTAAGTCCATCCAGGTCGCTGTGAAGTTCATAATTTTGTTCTTCTTTATGTCTGCATAATATTCCGTCGTGTATATGTACCACATTTTAAAAAATCTTTTGATGGGCAGCACAGTTGGTTCCATGTTCTTGCTGCTGTGAACAAGGCTGCGATAACCATACATGTGCAGCTATCTTTTTTTTTTTTTTGAGTTGGAGTTTCACTCTGTCACCCAGACTGGAGTGCAGTGGCCGCTCCCGGCCACCGCAGCCCCGACCTGCTGGGCTCCAGCGATCCTTCTGCCTCAGCCTTACAAGTAGCTGGAACTACAGTGATTTGAGTTCTCCCGGGTATATTCCCACTAGGGGGACTGCGGGGTTATATGGAAGGTCGATTTTTAGATCTTTTAGGAATCGCCACACTGTTTTCCACAGAGGCTGTACTAGTTTACACTCCCACCAGCAGTATAAAAGTGCTCATTTTTCACAGCATCCTCTCCAGCATTGTTGCTGAGTTATTGATGATAGCTATCCTGACTGGAGTTAGGTGGTATCTCAGTGTAGTTTTAATTTTCATTTCTTTGATGACTAGTGAGGCTGAGCATTTTTTCATGTATCTGTTGGCTGTTCGTATGTCTTCTTTTGAGAACTATTTATTCATATCTTTTGCCCACTGTGTAATGGGGCTGTTTGTTTTTCTTTTTGGTACTTTTGAGTTCTTTGTAGATCCTAGATGTTAGGCCTTTGTCAGACATACAGTTGGCAAATATTTTTTCCCAGTCTGTGCGCTGTCTCCCCACTCTCTTGATGGTTTCTTTGGCTTTGCAAAAACTTGTCAGTTTGATGAGGTCCCACTTGTCTGTCTTATCTCTTATGGCATGGGCGCATGGGGTTTTGATCAGGAATTGGTTGCCAGTTCCAATTTCCATAAGGGTGTCTCTGAAACACGGGTTTTGTTTGTTTTTTGAGTTGGAGTCTCATTCTGTCACCCAGACTGGAGTGCAGTGGCTACTCCGGGCCACTGCAGCCTCGACCTGCTGGGCTCCGGCGATCCTTCCACCTCAACCTTCCAAGTAGCTGGAACTACAGGCGCGCGCTATCACGTCTGGCTAATTTTTTGATTTATTGTAGAGATGAGGTCTCACCAAGTTGCCCAGGCGGGTCTCGAACCCGCGGGCTCAGGCAGTTCACTCACCTCAGCCTCCCAGGGTGTGGGATTACAAGCTGAGCCACCGAGTCCAGCGAAACGGTGATTCTTAACCTTCTTTTCTGCTCCCAGCACACCTGAGGGGTAGAATGCTTTTCACAGTAACACCACTTCACAACAATTGTTAGTTTACCTGGTGATGCAGGAGTGAAAATAGTGGAACCTCCAGAATTGCTTGCCTTTTAGAAGTTTCCAGATAATTCTGTCATGCCTCTTTCTTCCATATTCTGTAACCCTAAGTTGATAATCTCTAAAAATAATACATTCTATTTTTCTGGTTTCTTAATCTGTTTTTTTTGAGTTGGAGTCTCACTCTGTCACCCAGACTGGAGTGCAGTGGCCGCTCCCAGCCACCACAGCCTCGACCTCCTGGGCTCCGCCATCCTTCCGCCTCAGCCTTCCACGTAGCTGGAACTACAGGCGCGTGCTACCACGCCCGGCTAATTTTTGATTTATTGTAGAGATGAGGTCTTGTCAAGTTGCCCAGGCAGGTCTCGAACCCGTGGGCTCAGGCAATCCACTCACCTCGGCCTCCCAAAGTGCTGGGATTATAGGCTGAGCCACTGAGCCCAGCCTAGGCTCGGTTTCTTATTCTTAAACTTTTAACACAAATAATTCCCAAACAATAGAAGGACAACACTTGGACTATGTTCATTCTCTTTTACTGCTGTTATTTTAATTCTTTATTAATATATTTTTAATCTTAATACTTAGTTTTTAAAAAAATTTTTTTAATTTTTAATTTTAAAGATGTGTGGGGTACAATTCAGGGTTAGGTTACAAATGTGCATTAGGCAGGTACCCTTGTTGATGAGGTATGCCCCCCACCTCCCCTGGCAGTTTCCCATTACTGCCAATCCCACCCCCTCTCCCCTGGCAGTTTCCCACTACTGCCAACCCCTTTCTTATAGTATTATGATAATTGTTCAAGGTCTCCTTATAAGTAAGAACATGTGGTACTCAGTTCTTTTTTTCTGTGATAGATCCCTCAGTATTATAGACTCTAAGTCAATCTCAATACTTTGTAAAAACTATTTTACTTTCTTCTGGTTCTTTAATTACTGTTGAGAAAAATCTTTTTTCATTTAATAGTTGTTACTTTGTATTCAGTGTGTTCTTTTTATTTGAATACTTTTGACATCTTTTTTTTTTTTTGTCCTACACACAGATGTGTCTAGGTGTAGATATTTAAATATTTATTCTGTTTGGGATATGTTGTGCTTCCTAAATGCAAATGTTAATGTCTTTCATTGATTCTGGAGAATTCTCAGAAATGACTTCTTAAATATTGCTTTTTCCCTTTCTCTATATATTCTTTCCCACGGATCTTCAAATTGATGTATGTTAGACCTTCTTATTCTGTCCTTCGTGTCTCATTAAGTTCATTCTCAGGTCTCCCTCCCTCCCTCCCACCCTCCTTCTTCCCCACCCTCTCCCGCCCAGTCTTACTCTCTTGCCCTGGCTGGAATGCCGTGGCACCGTCAAAGCTACCACAGTCTCGACTTTCTGGGCTCAGGTGATTCTTCCACCTCAGCCTTCCAAGTAGCTGAAACTACAGGCATACACCACCACACCAGGCTAATTTTCTTTGATTTATTGCAGAGACAAGGTCTCGTCAAGTTGCCTAGGCCGGTCTCGAACCTATGGGCTCAGGCAGTCCTCTTGCCTCCACCTCCCAAAGTGCTGGGATTACAGGCATGAACCACTACACTGCACCCAGCCACTGTCAGATTTTCTAACTCTTTTGTGTGTCTCTGTACTGCTTTCTAAATAATTACTTTAGGTCTGTTTTGGGATTCATTAATTATTTAATTTTGCTCTGTTTGATCAGTTTTTTAACCTATTCATTGAGTTCTGTGGGTTAATTTCTATAATTGTGTTTTTTATTACTAGATATTATTTTTGATCCTTTTTCAAATCTGCTGACTTTTGGCTTTTTGATTGTGGTTCCTTTCTGATTATTTTGATTCAGTTTTTCACTTAAACATTTTAAATAGTCTTATTTCATATTCTGTATCTTGTAATTCCATTTCTGAAATTCTTGGATTTATTATTGTGCTCTTTGTAGTTTCTCCTGATATTAGCTTATGATAGCCTGCTTGCTGTTATATTTTATATTTTTGAATAATGAGCATGTGTTTGGTGAGGCTTTTTCTATAGGACTTCTGTGAGGCCTGAATTTAAGGGTACATTTATTTTGAAAGGATTCTCATTTGGTTCTCTCATTCTTGTAGGACATGATCACTCAGAAAACATTTGAAATTAATTTCTGGGTGTGGTTTTCCAGACCACACAGGTGGTGTATATATTTAACCCTTGAATCTAAATAATGGTTAGGCCTGTGGTAACAAATTCTCAAGACAATTTTTTCAAACTCATTTTGCCCCTTTGATAAAGTTACATTTTATAGAAAAAAATTACAGTATAATGTACACATCAAATATTGCATTAGGGATGTAGGCATTTTAGGGTCCTAGCTATGTAGTGGGGGCGAGTATGTCTCAGTTGCAACTCCAGTCCTACGCAGGCCCAGGGCCTTTACGTTTCTCCCCTTCCTGGTTGATAAACTCATGACACTTGCCCCCAGAACAGCCAAAGCCAAATCTTCAACATCAGGTTGCTTCTCTTATTTTCAACTATTTTTTTTTTAATTGGCTTTTAGGTTTTTCCTTTCTCTTATTTGAATACATTAATTAATGGACTATGAGCATTTCTGGGTTTTTAGATATTCTTTGTTTTAAAAGTTTTTCAATGTGTATATTCTGCCATGTAGATTGCTATATAGCTATGTAAATATATAGGTATATTTACCAAATAATTTTATGGGAAATAAATTTAAGAATTTGAACCTAATTAAATAAAACGGGTGAGCCTTAAGCAGTGTAATGTACTCACAGATAGTAGTAATGTAATGTGATGGGAAATTCTGTTTTGTTTATAAAGGAAATGGGAAGACATGATGACCTCTGGTCCTTATTCTACATGTTGGTGGAGTTTGTAGTTGGCCAGTTGCCTTGGAGAAAAATAAAGGACAAGGTAATTTTGTGAATGGAGATGTCAGTTTTGTTAGAAGAAATAAAAATTTCTCCTGAGTAAGCATTTTTGTTGAAAATCTACTTGCAAGCACTTTAGCTATATCCTAATATATATAGTTTTCTCTTTATGAACTGATATTAGAGATCTAATTAATGTTGTGTCTTTTCTATGTACATGGAGAATAGATACTAATTGCTTCTGATTTGATTTGTTGCCCTTTTAGCTTTTTTTTTTTTTTTTTTAATTATTGTAGAGACGAGGACTTGCCATGCTGCCCAAACTGGTCTCAAGCACTCCTCACCCCTGCCTACCAAAGTGCTGGGATTATAGGCATGAGCCACCGCGCCTGGCCCTCTTAGCTTTTAATATCACTAATTTTCTCTTTTCTTTTTTATAAGTAAAGTGAGCAGTTATAATAGTTTTCATTTTTTTTTTTTTGAGTTGGAGTCTCACTCTGTTGCCCAGACGGAGTGCAGTGGCATCCTCATAGCCACTGTAGCCTTGACCTGCTGGGCTCAGGCGATCTTTCCGCCTTAGCCTTCCAAGTAGCTGGAACTACAGGCATGTACTACCACGCCCGGCTAACTTTTTGGTTTATTGTAGAGATGGAGTCTCACCAAGTTGCCCAGGCTGATATCAAACCCCTGGGCTCAGGCAGTCCTCTTGTGTTGGCCTCCCAAATTGCTGGGATCACAGGCTTGAGCCACCAACACCTGACTGTAATAGTTTTTAATTGTCACATTATATTGTTTGATTTAGAAAACTATGAACACATGTTGATAAAAGTAGATCAGATTTATGATATATTTCTTCTTTTGGGGACTATCAATCCAACTGATGCAGAACTCTGTTACTGTTTTGATTCTGCATTACAGTTTTTCCCCCTTTACAGCACTGTGCATTAAGCTATTTGTAAGAGCTCCATTTTTGCTTTTGTACTTAATTACCCACAATTTCATTCCCTATACATACCCTTGAGACTGTTACTAAGGGGCTTTTAATGCATAGCTGTCAAGGTAAAGTGACTTTGGTTCCTTTTCTCTTTACTTTCCAGGAGCAAGTAGGCTCTATCAAGGAGAGATACGACCACAGGCTCATGTTGAAACATCTCCCTCCAGAATTCAGCATCTTTCTAGACCATATCTCCTCTTTGGATTATTTTACAAAACCAGACTACCAGGTAACCACTTTTGTAAGTTCTTTGGGTTAATTCTTTTTTTCTTTCCCTTCTTTTAGATTCAGGGGGTACACATGCATATTTGTTTAATATGGATATATTGTGTAATGGTGGGGATTGGGTTTCAGGTGGCCCATTTCCCAGATAGTGAATATTGTGCCTCATAAGTAGTTTCTGAACCCTAACCCCCCTCCACCCTCACCAGTGTACTCTATGAGTTAATTCTTCTCTCTCTTAATCTTTGCCTTCACTCATTGTAGCTTTGAGGGCATTTTTAATGAATATGAGAGGTCTTTAGAATA
This sequence comes from Cephalopachus bancanus, assembly GCA_027257055.1. Classification (NCBI taxonomy): domain Eukaryota; kingdom Metazoa; phylum Chordata; class Mammalia; order Primates; family Tarsiidae; genus Cephalopachus; species Cephalopachus bancanus. The sequence continues at coordinate 182,677 of JAPVLO010000148.1, read as the reverse complement.
ATACTATTTTAATATATCCTAGAAAATATGGTAAAATTAATTTATGATGAGTGCCGGTGTGTGTTTGTGTGTGTGTGTGTGTGTGTGTGTGTGTGTGTGTGTGTGTGTGTGTGTGTGTGTGTGTTGTCTGTCTCATGTATTTCTTCTAGATGGACTTCATTAGAGTTTTAGGTTTGTTCATCTTATAACAGATTTTACTGTTCCTGCTGTGATTTATTTAGTATATAGAACTTCTGATAGTTCAAATTAAGTAAAATCTGTAGCTAATTTTTTGACCAGAAGGAAATGTCCAGCTAGGTAATACATCTGGCAAGGGCTTAAGGGCTGCATATCATATGCTAATATGCTATGGGACAGCAATCAGTGAAAATTATCAGCTTTGTTTTGTCTGTGGTCAGTGAATCATTTCCTTAGAGCGTCAGTTAATGAGGCCTTATACTGATTGACTATGTCTACCACAAATTGCATTTCTAACCCCAACCAACTGTACTTCAGAAGATTATTTTGCTCTCAGGGAGAAACTTCGTCAGGACTTAATACAAAATAACTGCTGCTTCTGACAACATAAATGAAGCCACACATAGACTAATAATAATAATAATATGTATTAGTGTATCATTTTTGTTTACAAAGGGTAATACATAGACTTTACTGCTGTTAATGGAAGTTTTAAATTCTAAAGTGTTATCAGTGGTGTCAGTCAGAAGACAAGAAGTGTCTACAGGACAGTGAATTTATTTGCATATAGTAATTATTTCTCTGTGAAATTTCTGCTTTTGTGTAAGATATAAACAGGATATAAACCAAAGAGGCATTGTACAACCTTGAGTCCTTTTAGACCTGAAGTGGGTGAACTTGTCTTTTTCTTTCCCATATGGTGATGCATTACAAACTACATAGACTGTCTAACAAATTGAGAAACTACATAGACTGTCTAACAAATTGAGAAACTACATAGACTGTCTAACAAATTGAGAAACTACATTGTATATAAGTTGCTTTGAAATGTGTTCTTATTTTACATGTTATATGTATTTTCTGAAATGTAGAGTTTACATTACTTGTAATAAAGTAATAAAATTATACCTATAAGACTAGATTCAAGCAAAGCTGGAAAATGTTTCAACTTTCCTATCTTTGGTGCTTATAATTTTTTATTGGCAAAATCTGCTTGGGGGTATAAAAGTAGGACAGTAGAAAATTTTGATCAAATTTTCTTAGTTAAACCTATAATCTAAAGAAGGCTATCATATTCACCAGTTAAAGTTTGAAATTTAGACCTATAATTAGTTTCAATTAAATTAATAGATTATTGTCCTCAAGTTTTTTATTTGGATATTCTCTTACTAAACAAAGCATAGTAAATTTTTTTTTTATGGGGGAGAGATCAGCTATAACATTTTCTTTGTTTCATGGATTCTGTAAATCATTCGACTCTTTCCTGCTCTCTGATCTTTCGTGAGCAGTTAGTGGGAACAGAGGACAGGTGGAAAGGAGAAGAATAATTGGGAAAAAGATGTTGATGTGATTGGTGTTTCTGAAGACTAGTACCAATGCGACATCAGATTTCACAAAAATCTGCAGCTTTCTTGGTTCCCTCACAGTGCCCTGATGCAGTCTTCATCTTGAGAAAAATTTCTCTGAATGAGAATGTTCTTGTGAATGAATGCTATTCCTATGGCTAATTTTACAGTTTAAAATTCATTCCAGAATTTGATTTTAATTACTGTTCTTTCAAAATTTTACATTCCTCATAGGACAACCAGTGTTGTTAAAAATAACAACAAACTTTCAGCAACAAGCATTAAAAATACCCATATTCAGCATAACTGCTTCCCTAGCTACATCAAAGTTCAAATAGCAACATATATTTATATATACATTGTATATTTGTAACTTTGTATATTCTGAGCTAAGACCAAAGTCAATATATTTTTTCTTTATAATAAAAAAGTTAAGTGATGCAGTTTTACAGAGTCATTTTCACTTTCAATGCGTATATTTTGTAAATCTTTAACAATTAGTGTTTCTGCCACAGAGCATTATTACTTCAACAAGTTACACATGCCAAGTACTTTGTTTAATAGCCTTACTGTGACAGCAGGTGTAGACCTAGAGAGAATCTCTATTTTGTTTTCTTCTAGAAATTTTTTATGTCTCTATCACTTACAAATAAAGGTTGAAATTTGCTTTTGGAGAGTTTTATTGTTTTGGGAAATTGCATCAAGTTTATCAATACTTTGTATTAATATGTATGTATGAGTCTGTCTTCCTAACTGCTTTTTAAATCCTGGAGAAACAAGCATGTCTTATTTTATTTTTTACCCATATTATACCTGATACCATGCCTGGCACCTAAATTTTCAATAAATGTTAGGTAAATTTAATCAGATCTTACTCTGGACCAATCAGTCTCTTATTCGGGAAATGTAAGAAAAATCAGTCTGTAGGTGCATAAAATACTGTTTTCTGTCTGTTAAACTATAGGTGAAAACATCAGAATTATAACCAAGATTAAATCAGATACCGTACTATAAATATTTTATTTATATTATTAGCTTTTATTATTAGATTCTGAAATCTATTATAGCAACTATAAAAGACAAAGTATTGAACCATGAATCTGTGCAGATGATAAAATTCTATAGAACTACACACACACAGACACACATACTAAGTGCATGTAACAGCTGGTGAAATACTATAAGCTCTGTGGATTCTGCTAATGTCATTTTCTTGGTTTTGGTATTCTACTGTAGTTATTTAAGATGTTGCCAGTGCCCTGGATGGACTTAGAACCTATAATACTCAGTGACCTAACAGAAACAAAGAACTTATAGTACCACATGTTCTCACTTAAAAGCAAACCTTGAACAATAATCGTAATACTATACGAAAAGGATTGGCAGTAGTGAGAAACTGCCAGGGGAGGGTATACCTAAACCTTGAATTGTACCCCACATCTTTAAAATAAGATAATAATAAAATAAAAATAAAAGACTTATGAGAGCTATAAACCAAAAAAAAAAAAAAAAACGAGAGAGAGAGATGTTGCCATTGAGGGAAACTAGGTGAAAGGGACTGCTCTATACTATTTTTGCAACTTCCTATGAATCTTTAAGTATTGTGAAATAAAAAGTTTTAAAGAGTGTTGGGCCAACACTTTTAGAAATGTAGATAGTGATTTAAAAAAACCTTTCACGCTTGTGTCCATCTTATAATTTAAATAAATTCTTTTAAAGTGTTTGTTTTTAAGGGACATAGTCTGGAGTGCAGTGGCATGATCATAGCTCACTGTAGCCTCAAACTCCTGGGCTCAAGTGATCCTCCTACCTCAGCCTCTTGAATAGCTAGGATGTGTATGCCACTATGCTTGGCCAATTTTTTTCCTTCTTTCCTTGCTTTGTAGTGATGGGATCTATTTTCTCTATGTAACCAGCTGAGGCTGGTTTTGAACTTCTGCCCTCAAACTATCCTCCCATCTCAGCCTCCTAAAGTGCTGAGATTACAGGCATGAGCTGCCACACCCAGCCTAAAGTGTTTTGAGAAAGGAAAATATTTTTGAGGGGTGCCTTGTAAAATCTTACCAGCCTTCTTGAATTTCACCACAGTAATTCCACATGTGATGACACTATTACTAGTGAACAGTAAACTAAGATAGCAGTGTCAGGTTGGATAAAGAAGAACTCTGCTGCCTTTTACACATTATTGTCACAATAATAACACATGCTACTGTGACAATAATACCTGGATGGTATTAATATTATTACAATTACCCTAATCTTATGGAGTCTTGGTTTAGACATGTTGTCTTTGATCACAAAACTAGTAAAGCAAAAAATGAACTCATTTCTAACTCACTCAAAAAGGTCCATACTCTTCCCATTTTACTATGTTGCCGTGAAGAGATGACCACAAGCACAGTAGGCACTGTAAAGTAAATACTAACACAACTGGTTAATGAAAATGCAGTGAAATAACTAAAATGTTACATGAAGAATTATCAGAAATTATTGTCATTAATTAATAGAATCACATGATTCTGAAAGAACACAAGAAATATCTTTATTAAAGTATTCAGGTTATGTTAAGCATCACTTAGCAAGTTGAAAAGACTAATGAAATCCATAAATATATGCACTGTTGGTGATCCTGAAACTGAAATGTGTATATCAACCAGTTTACCCATTGCCACAACATTGTTAATATCAGAGGATAAGATAGAGAGGAAATCCAAAGCCAAACAAGCTTGACTGATCTTTGAAATACACTTTGTAAGTTTGGGAATGGGACTATTTAAACAGTGATTATATCAGAATGCAGATTTGCCTCTTGCTTTGGGGGACTTGAAGAAGTTGTAGGATTTTATAAATCTGACAACGTCTGAGTTATATTGTTTCAGAAGACCTAGATGATGGGCTATTTGTGAGCTTGTAGGAGGTTGAGCTAGAGGACAAGGGGGATCCTCCTATAAATAACATAGGGTGGTCAGGAAATCTCTGTCTTTCCTGAGCTGCTATGTAAGCCAAACCTTAAAAGATGGAACTGTGTTGGCCATGTGAAGAGAAAAAATAAGAGGAAAAATGTTAAAAAGCAGAGAGGAAAACTTGTGTGTGCATAGTCCTTGATATGAGAGAGGACTGAAAGAAGACAAATGTGACCAGACACAGTACATGAGGGGAGAGAATGGTTTGAGATGAGGTTAAAAGGAAGCAGAGACCAATGATGCAGAGACTAGTAGCCCTTTTTAAAGAGTTTGGATTCTGAGTGCTGCAAGAAGCCTTGGGAACGTTATAAACAGGAGTGTGGTGGTCCAATTTGTGCTTTAGGATTACTTGTTGCAGTTGTTCACATTCAAATGAGACAAGAATTAGAGAGACTAACTGGGAAGGCGCTGAGATAGACTGAGCTGTGCTGTGGAAATAAAACGTTTTTAAAAAAATGAGTCTCTTAACACCACAAATATGTATTTCTTGATCCCATAACACACTAATCAAGCCAGACAGCTCTCCTAGGCAACTCTTAAGTGCTAACTTGAAAATCCAGACTCCACCCATATTTGACATTGCTGTCTTCAATACGTGCCCTGTACAGTCATCAGGGGAAGAGCTAGTGTGGATGATTGCTTAGGGGTTTTATAGCCAGGCCTAGAAGTAATCTACAACACTTCAGCATACACCCAGTAGCCAGAGCTCAATCGTGCTGGACCAATTCTAACTGCAAGGGAAACTGGGAGATAGAGGCAAGAGATGATGGTGGCTTTGACTTGGATATGAGTAGTGGAGATGGATCAAATGAATGAATTCTCTGCCTCAGCCCCTTTGGCCTTATTTCCTCTCATTCCCCATTGTACTTATGTGATCCAGCTATTAGATCCCTTGATGCAGTCAAATGGAACTACCAGCCCTATTCCCAACATGCTCTGCCTGGAATGCCTGTATTTCATAACGTTCCTTGTCTTGTGAAATTGAAAGCCCAAATCAGATGTCAGTTTCCCCAGTCTCCTTCTGATTCCTTCCATACAGAAGTGATTTCTTCTTTCCAACTCTTAAAGTAGCACTTTGTTTTGTATCCTTACTAGATAAGCTTCTTAAGAGCCTTGCACATTTATCTCAGTTTCCTCAAGAGTGTAGCACAATGATAGGCATTTAATAAAGGTTTGCCAAATTGAATTAAATCTGCTTAATTTGATTATTGCTTCTTTTGGAATGTAAACTTTGAAGCTAGGACTGTGTTTTGTTCACATTTGTTTTCCTATCATCCAGGACGGTGGGCATTCAATGTATATCGGAATCAATGAATAGGTATTTAATATAACTATAGAATAAAGTAGAGTTACAGAACATCCTTGTTTATGTGACTCACTTAAATTCAGCTGTATATGAAGGAGATAGAAAATTTTTTAACATCTGTGATTCTGTCTGCCTTTTGGCTTAGTCAGGCCCTATGATTAGAGTAATGATTCAGTGCCATCATGAATCTGCAATTCCCTCAGTCTTTTTCTCGTTGACAACAGCCCAGTGGCCTCAAATCAGGCTGTACCAACATGAGTCTAATATCTGAAAGAAGACTACTTTTTTGGGTACAATGTGACCACTGACTGCAGCCTGCTCACTTTATCCACATTTATCTGAAAAAAATAGGCATCTATTCTAGAGCTGGAGGAAAAACTAGCTATGTTGTACCTATTGAGAGATGGTAGTATTCTGTACTTTATGGGCATTTTAAGGGGCTTTCAAGGGCAGTTTCAACTATATGCTGTTTTTGCCTTGCCTGCTAACTGTAACTCTTCTGCAGTGAAAATAGCACTATACTTAAAAGACCTGTTTAAATTGGTGCTTTGCTGCACACCATTTGTATGACCTTACAAAATCTCAGTTTTGTATGTGAAATAGTGAAAATACCAACTTCACAGTGTTGTTAAGATAGATAGATATATTTTTTGAGTTGAGTCTCACTCTGTCGCCTAAGCTGGAGTGCAGTGCACACACACGGCCACCCCAGCGTCAAGCTGCTGAGCTCTGACAATCCTTCCTCCTCACCCTTCCAAGTAGCCAGTACTACGGGCGCACGCTACCACGCCCAGCTGATTTTTGATTTATTGTAGAGACGAGGTCTCACCAAGTTGCCCGGGCTGGTGTTGAACCTATGGGCTCAGGCAATGCACTTGCCTCAGCCTCCCAAAGCGCTGTGATTACAGTCTGAGCCACTGAGCCCTGCCTGTTGTTAAGATTTTTAATGAGGTAATTGTGAGAATGATCTATAAATTGTAAAGTATCATGTAGGCCAGGCTCACACCTATCATGTAGGTGGCTCACACCTATAATCTCAGCCCTTTGGGATGCCAAGGCAGGGCAACATAGCGAGACCCTATCTTTTTTAATTTTTTTTTTTTTTTGAGTTTTAGTCTCACTTCGTCGCCCAGACTGGAGTGCAGTGGCCACTCCCAGCCACCTCAACCTCGACTTGCTGGGCTCTGGCGATCCTTCCGCCTTAGCCTTCCAAGTAGCTGGAACTACAGGCATGCACTACCACGCCTGGCAAATTTTTTGAATTATTGTAGAGATGAGGTCTCGCCAAGTTGCCCAGGCTGGTCTCGAACCCGCGGGCTCAGGCAATCCACTCACCTCAGCCTCCCAAGGTGCGGGATTACAGGCTGAGCCACCGAGCCCAGCTTAATTTTAAATTTTAAATATGTGAGATATAATTCAGGGTTAGGTATGCAAATGTTCATTATGCAGATACCCTTGTTGATGAGGTGTGTTTTCGCCTCCCCTGGCAGGTTCTTCCCCTGGCAGTTTCTTCCCTTAGCAGTTTCTCACTACTGCCAATCCCTTTCTTATAGTATTACAATAGTTGTTCAAGGTCTGCTTATGAGTAAGAACATGTAATACTCAGTTCTTTGTTTCTAAGTCATCTAAGTTGCTGCATAACCCTATCTTTACAAAAAATTAACTGGGTATGGTGGTGCATACCTGTAGTCCTAGCTATTTGGGAGGCTGAGGTAAGAGGGTCTGTTGAGCCATGATCACTCCACTGCACTACAGTCTGGGTAACAAATCGGAACCCTGTCTCAAAAAAAAATATGTGTATATATATATATATATATATATATATATATAAATGTAAATGGTTTTGCATGTACCTCAGTAACATTGCATTTGCTCACAATTATTTCATTTTTCTTCATTCTTGTATTCTGTGCAACACTGCTTATATCTTAGTAGAACTTCTCTTATTTCCTTTCTGCTGCTTTGTACTGTTAAGTCTATAAAAAAATGTTGTTTACTTTTTTTATTGGCTATGTTAGGAGCCGTTGAGAAGCCTTAGTTTGCTGTATTGCCAGACAATTTATTTTGTGAGTTGATTGAGTCCCTGAAAGGAAAGACTGATATCAGCCAGCACTTTTGACTGAACAAGTAACCATGCTATCCCATACTACCTCAGGTCCTAGGGCAGCCAACCATGGAGGCTGGGTTTCTCCAGTATCTTGGCATACAGCCATGTGTTGCATAATGATATTTCAGTCAGTTACAGACTGCATATACAGTGGTGGTCCCATAAGCTTATAATGTTGTTTTTTGGTTTTTTTTTTTAGAGAATATAGTTTATTTAGAAAATGAGAGAGAGAGAGAGAGAGAGAGTTCACCTCCCCAAAGAAAGGAAGATGGCCAAAGCTTAAGAAAACATGGCCTGGCCATGCTCAAAGAGCACATGGCCACACCATAGCTTAGCAGGGCAGTGACCATAATACTGTATTTTTACTGTACCTTTTCTGTGTTTACATATGTAGATACACGAATACTTAGCATTGTGTTACAAATGCTTATCGTGTTCAGAACAGTAACATGCTTTACAGGTGTAGTCTAGGAGCTACATATATACATATACATATATGGCTATACCACATAGCAGAGGTCCCCAGCCCCCAAGCCATGAACTGATATCAGTCCATGGCCTGTTAGGAACTGAGCTGCACAGCAGAAGGTGAGCACCAGACGAGTAAGCAAAGCTTCATCTGTATTTCATCTGCCCGTCACTCACATTATCAGCTGAGCTCTGTCTTTTGTCAGATCAGTGGTGGCATTAGATTTTCGTAGTAGTGCGAACCTTATTGTGAACTACACATGTGAGGGATCTAGACTGCATGCTCCTTGTGAGACTCTAATGCCTGGTGATCTGTGGTGGAGCTGAGGTGGTGATGCTAGCACTGGGGAGTGGTTGCAAATACAGATTAACATTGACAGTGAGGTTTGACTACACAAAGACCATAATAAATTATTGCTCACAGGCTCATATCAAAACCTTATCAGTGAGTGACAAGTGAGTTGATGTACTTCAATTTACAGCTGCATCTGTAAATTATAAGTCAGAATCCAAAACTTACTGTAGTCCACATGTGGCCCACCCATTATTTTATTTACCATTTCCATCCCTTCCTCTTTTTTTCATGGTGAAGTTGTATAATCATTTCATTATACATTACAGTGTAATAATAATGGAAACAAGTGCACAATAAGTGTTATGCTCTTGAATTATCCTAAAACCAACTCCCTCCTCCCCAGTCCATGGAAAAATTGTCTTCCACAAAACTGGTTCCTGATGCCAAAAAGATTGGGGACCGCTACCATGTAGTGTAGCTATACAGTAAGCTATGCCATCTAGTTTGTGTAAGCACACTCTGTGATGTTTTCACAATAGTACAATTGCCTAATGATACATTTTTCAGAACATATCCCCATTCTGAAGCAATACACAACTTAATGGTAAAAACTGGTTAAGCTCTGCAGCTTCTTCGACTCAATCTTTTTATTTGGTCTCTATTTTTTGCTAGTTTAGTTCTTCAGAGGATGGGTGCAGTTTAATTTTTTTTTTCCTCTACCAATGTTGCTAAAATCCCAGGGAAGAACAGAGAAGTCAAGAATATGTGCATTTCTTTCCCTCTTTTACATCTACTTATCACTCAAGTTGGGAAGTTTCTTTGCGGTAAATAATCTGCCTTTGAACCAGCCAAGCCAGCATTGCAATTATGCTCTCCTGCTTAAGTGCTTTATTGATCCATTAGTTTATCATTTATTAACCGAGAATTTAGGAATCAGGATTCTCAGTGAGTTTTGATATCACATCATAAGTAGTACTTGGTTTTTGCAAAGGCTGGACTTGGTCTATATTCTCTTTGAGAGAGTAAATTGGAATTCCATATGGAGGTAAATGTAATACATTTTGTGTTGAGATAAAAGGAGTACATCTCTAAGCATTGTGCCTATGTCAGATGACTGATTGCTATTATATAGTGAAAGTGAGGCCAGGCATGGTGGCTCACACTTATATTCCCAGCACTTTGGGAGGCTGAGGTGGGAGGATTGCTTGAGTCCAAGAGTTTGAGACCATCCTGGACATTATAGCGAGACCTCATCTCTATAAAAAATAAAAATAAAAAATTAGCTGAACACAGTGGCATGTGCCTGTAGTCCTACCTACTTGGAAGGCTGAAGTGGGAGGATTGCTTGAGCCCAGGAGTTGGAAACGGCAGTGAGTCATGATGGTGCCACTGCATTCCAGTCTGGGCAACAGAGGGAGACCCCGACTGAAAAGTGAAATTTTATTTTTATTTTTATTTTTTAATTTTTTAATTAAAAAAATTTTTTTTTGAGTTGGAGTCTCACTCTGTCACCCAGACTGGAGTGCAGTGGCCGCTCCCGGCCACCCCAGCCTCGACCTGCTGGGCTCCGGTGATCCTTCCGCCTCAGCCTTCCGAGTAGCTGGAATTACAGGCATGTGCTACCACGCCCGGCTGATTTTTTGATTTATTGTAGAGATGAGGTCTTGCTGCCCAGGCGGGTCTCGAACCTGTGGGCTCAGGCAATCCACTCACCTCAGCCTCCCAAAGGCGTGGGATTACAGGCTGAGCCACCGAGCCCGGCCCAAAAGTGAAATTTTAAAAAGAATGACAGTATTCCAGGTGATAGGAGCTATCATTAAACATCTTTGTGGGCAACCTATAGTTAGGTATACCATCAATTTATCATAGAATAATACATTTTTATGGATTAAATTTTTCTGGTTATTAAAAGTAATACATGGTCAGTATAAAATTTTTGGAATTATAGAAAAGTAGCAAATCTAAATTACTTGGAATCTTATTATCCTGACATAGTAACTGACTTTTATTAACTTTTTAAAAACTTGGATAATTTGCTTTAGTAAAATTATTTTATTGTATATCTCATTAGAATCCAGCTTAAGAAAAATGGACTGCCTCTAATTCAAAAGTGCAAGTAGAAGGAGATTGACACAAATTATCCACACAGTCGCCAAATAAAAAGTAACACAGGTCCCTTATTTGAAATGCTTGGGACTAGAATTGTTTTAAATTTCCGATTTTTTATAATTTTTGAATATTTGCATTATATAGGTTGAGCATCCCAATTCCAAAATCTGAAATACTCCAGTGAGCATTTCTTTTGAGCATCATGTTAGCACTAAAAAAATTCTAGATTTTGCCTTTCCAGTTTTCAGATTTGGGGTGCTCAACCCAGGTTTCATTCTTGTCTGTACACACCCTCTTCAGGTTCCCCTTCCTTTTTTCTTCCTCCTCAATACAACCTCCCTTTCCCTCAGCTGCCTCCCCTCCCAACTTCTATTCACAGAATATTCACTTTCCTGATGACATTATGCTTCTAGTGTTTCTCCCACCATTTTACCACTTACTCCTCTTACAGCAAAGTATGCAAATGTTTCTCAAGAGGTCTGGGAGTAATCTTAAAGTGTCAGACACAAGCCCCAAATTTCCTTGCTTTCTCCTAATTTACCTTAAAGCTTCATGTGAACTGTGCTTCCTAACTTATTTATGTTCATTGTATTATAAAATGTTATAATAAATGTAATACCTCTGAATAAAATGTTTCAGGAAGCTGTGCTACATTTGTTAAGTGACTTTAAACTCTCTCTAGCATATGGCTGCATCCCCTGGGGGGTAACATTACCCTAGTTTGAGAAACCTGGGCTCTAAGTTTAGATGAGTTTATATTTTCTAGGAATACATCATTAAACAAAAGACATAAAGGAGTCAGATATATACTTGATTTCCAGTGATTATCAATGGGGAAATATGGGACATGCATTTTAGAGGGAAGTGGCAGAATAATCTGGAAGACCTTTTCAAATTTATCTCTTCTCTCTTTTCAGTTTGAGAATTACTGCCACAGTGAGTCCCTGTTCTGATGGAAAAGTGTTTTATTTCCTATTGGTATTGGGGTATAAAAAAGGATGAGGACCATTCAAGTTTTACATGTATACATGCTTACACACATACATGTACACACACATATGTAGGCATACTATATATATACCATATATACTAATATTATGAACAAGTAAGGTGGTTAATTTATATTCTGAAATCTATTTGAACAACTAACTGAATTGGAGTTTTCTGGTTTTATTGTTTATCTTAGCCAAATGTGGTATAATACATTTAGTTACCAAAAATAGTGAGTCCTTGATTTGTTGTTTCTACGCTCCCAGTGTGATGAAGGTTAGCATTTAGTGCCACCTGGTCCTGAATTAGAAAATTATTTTGCTATATTAAAAATGTTTTTCTCTTTTAAATATCTGCAGAACTCTACTTGGTCTGATCATTTATTCCCAATAGGGTACCTTTAAGTGTCTCCTTTTTCATTTGGCTTTCCTCCTATTTCTTTTTCTTTTTTTTTGAGTCGGAGTCTTACTCTGTCGCCCAGATTGGAGTGCAGTGGCCGCTCCTGGCCACCGCAGCCTCAACCTGCTGGGCTCCAGCGATCTTTCCGCCTCAGCCTTCCGAGTAGCCGGAATTACAGGCATGCGCTACCATGCCCGGCTGATTTTTTGATTTATTGTAGAGATGAGGTCTCGCTGCCCAGGTGGGTCTCGAACCCGCGGGCTCAGACAATCCACTCACCTCAGCCTCCCAAGGGCACGGGATTACAGGCTGAGCCACCGAGCCCGGCTTAATTTCACATTTCTAATAGGTAACTGAATTAGGATCCACATTTAAGTATGCCTGCCTTCAAAGTTTGTCTTTTTTGCACTTGATACTAGTCATTAAGATATACATATATTGTTCATTGTTTATCTGAAATTTTAAAAAGATCTATGTATATTACATCACTATCTAAGATACATATTCTTTTTGTTTCTAAAAAAAAAAACAAAAAAGCTTTGTTGTTTACACTTGGTCTGTAGCCTCAGAGTTTGTGTTGGTTAAGAAGCTGCCTGTGGGCTGGAGACAGACACTCAGGCAGAAGCACCAAGGCTGGGGAGCTGCAGTCGGGCCTCACAGGGCACTGGGTGGCTCCAGATATATTTAAGGTTGAGCCTTTTTTTTTTTTTTTTTGAGTTGGTCTCACTCTGTCACCCAGACTGGAGTGCAGTGGCTGCTCCCGGCCACTGCAGCCTCGACCTGCTTTGGCTCCGGCGATCCTTCCACCTCAGCCTTCCAAGTAGCTGGAACTACAGGCGTGCGCTACCACGCCCTGCTAAATTTTGATTTATTGTAGGGATGAGGTTTCACCAAGTTGCCCAGGTGGGTCTCGAACCCGCAGGCTCAGGCAATCCACTCACCTTGGCCTCCCAAAGCGCTGGGATTGCAGGCTGAGCCACCGAGCCCGGCCTTCTAAAAACTATTTAAATAATCATTATTACTTTTTTTTTTTTTTGAGTTGGAGTCTCACTGTGTCGCCCAGACTGGAGTGCAGTGGCCGCTCCTGGCCACCACAGCCTCGACCTGCTGGGCTCCGGCGATCCTTCCGCCTCAGCCTTCTGAGTAGCCGGAATTACAGGCGCGCGCTACCACACCCAGCTGATTTTTTGATTTATTGTAGAGTTGAGGTCTCGCTGCCCAGGCGGGTCTCAAACCTGCGGGCTCAGGCAATCCACTCACCTCAGCCTCCCAAAGGCACGGGATTATAGGCTGAGCCACTGAGCCCGGCCTCCTCCTATTTCTTTTGTTCTGCATCCTCCATCTTTTTGCATCCTGCTGCTGGTGTCCAGTGTCACCATCATAGTAACAAACTGCTTCTAATTTGAGATCCATTGCCAAAGAATACATTTTCTAAGATGTACAATACCATGATAAAGGTGAGAAAATAATGCCATGATAAAAGGCCGTCTGACAGAAAACCATTAAGGATCATTCTTGTTGCAACACATTACAGAGGATTTAGCAGTGTCAGTATACATGCTCACACAGCAAGACAAGTGCTGCCTCATAGGTGGGACCTCCACCTTCCAGGAAACATGCATCTCACTCTGTGAGAACCTTCATTGTAGAGTCAGGAAATGGGGTCAAAGGTCTGGCACTTGGTTCCCATATCCTGGGTTCCAAAACTATCTTTCTTTCCCCCTTTGTGTTTTCTTTCTTTCTTTTTTCTTTTCTGTTTTTCAGTTGGAGTCTCACTCTGTTGCCCAGGCTGGAGTGCAGTGGCATGCTCACAGCCACCGCAGCCTTGACCTGCTGGGCTCAGGCTATCCTTCTGCCTCAGCCTTCTAAGTTGCTGGAACTACAGGTGTGCACTGCCACGCCTGGCTGTTTTTTATTTATTGTAGAGACAAGGTCTCGCCAAGTTGCCCAGGCTGGTCTTGAACCACTGGGCTCAGGCATCCTCTCGCCTCGGCCTCCCAAAGTGCTGGGATTACAGGCTTGAGCCACTGTGCCCAGCCCCTTTGTGTTTTCTGTAGCCCTCTACCTCTGACATTTTGGGGAAGTTTACATATAACATAAGTAACTTACATCAGCAAAAATAGGAACAAAATAAAATGTCCTAGATTTTAGCCATGCCTTTTCCTAGTTCCTTATATCTTTTTAGTCTCTTTTTCTATATTATTTTTCCTTTTGAGACTTAAATGCAAGGTAGTCTTGTGAACCTTTCAGCAAATATTAGTACAGATAAACATGCATTCTTGAAATGTTTTCAGAGTAGCTGTTATGTGTGTGACGTTGTGTTAGACCCTGGAGATATAATGAGTAAAATTAGACAAATACTGGCTTCTTGTAGCTTCTAGTCTGAGGTGAAAGATTGAGAAATTAATTAAATAATCAGAAATAACTATGCATTTACAACTGATAGCATTTGACCATCCTCCTTATGGAAATAGTTTCTTCACTTGTAGTCCAAAACACCACACTCTTGGTTTTCCTACCTCACTGGCCACTCCTTTGTTTCCTTCATTGAGTCCTTTTCTTCCTTTCATTTTGCTATAGAAGTACTCCAGCCTTTAGTCCTTGGAACTTTTTGCTCTCTTTTCTCCTTCAATGATACCAGCTGATCCCATGGCTTTAAATAATACCTCTTTTTAAAAAAAGGTTTGGGGCAACCCTTTCGGGTCCCCTCCCACTGTGGGAGATTTTCTGTCCTCTCAATAAATCCTGCTTTCAAACAAACAAACAAAAAAAGATTTAAGGGGTAGAGGTGCAGTTTTGTAAATAATATCTCTTGATATCTATATGCTGATTATGCCCAAATTTGTATCTGTTTCCTATTCCTCCCTAAACTCTTATGATTTCAGTAACACAGTCCCCACTGATTCAGTAACACAGACTCACTGCTTTTCATCTTGTTGTATTTACCCAGTAGCTCGGGACAGAAATCTAAGTTAATCTTTATTCTTTCCTTACTCTCACAGCTTTCTTCTATTTCATCAGCAAGGTCTATTTGTTCTACCTCCAAATTATGTCCAAATACTACCACTTCTTATCACCTTTACTGTTACCATGTTGGTTCAGCTGACAGCCTCTTAACTGGTCATCTGTTCCAAACACCCATCTCTATCCCTGCTTATGGCATCTGTTGTCCATTCAATAGCCAGAGCAAGCTTTTGAAACCCTAAAATAGCCCTGCACAAAATCCTCTAATGAAGATGTGCTTATTTCAGGTCTGGAGCAGGAAATGTACAAGATGAATCTGGCAGGATAGGATACTAACAGTAACAGAAATGATGATGAGAGAATGAAGCCATAATCATAAAATTGAAAATAGTGCCCCCTGACAGACACAGTAAAGGGCTTTGTAAGATCCTTCTTAAGATCATATCAAGATTTAGAAATTTAAACATAAGATATGAAATTATATAGAATATAAATCAAACTAATAGGGCAAATTTCTTTTGAAAATTTGTATATGGAAATGCACACACACACATATACACATATTTGGAGAATATTGAAACTCACAAAAAAATTTGGAAGAAAACACCATAAATTTCTATATGTCCCCTACCTAGACATACCAGTTATTAACACTGGTCACTTTTTTTTTTTGAGTTGGAGTCTCACTCTGTTGCCCAGACTGGAGTGCAGTGGCCACTCCCAACCACCACAGCCTCGACCTGCTGGACTCCAGTGATCTTCCGCCTCAGCCTTCCGAGTAACTGGAATTACAGGCATGCACTACCACGCCCGGCTGATTTTTTTATTTATTTTAGAGATGAGGTCTCACTGCCCAGGCGGGTCTCGAACCCATGGGCTCAGGCAGTCCACTCACCTCAGCCTCCCAAAGGCGCGGGATTACAGGCTGAGCCACCGAGCCCGGCTTGGTCACTTTTTTAGGTTGACCCATACAAATTTTCTTGTCTTTTTTTGACAAATAAGTAATCAAATAGATGATTCAGCTGAATACACACACCTGCATACAACACACATCTTTTTACCA
Source organism: Cephalopachus bancanus (assembly GCA_027257055.1). Classification (NCBI taxonomy): domain Eukaryota; kingdom Metazoa; phylum Chordata; class Mammalia; order Primates; family Tarsiidae; genus Cephalopachus; species Cephalopachus bancanus. The sequence continues at coordinate 166,490 of JAPVLO010000148.1, read as the reverse complement.
AACCACCTGAAAGTAGTTTATAGGTGTGATGGTTCATTATGTGTCTCCCCAAAGCAAAAACATTCCCCTACACAACTGAGGCAAATCAACATTAATTCAGCTGGGTATGGTGGCTCATACCTGTAATCCCAGGACTTTGGTGAAGGGACTGCCTGAGCCCAGAAGTTTGACACCAGCCTGGGCAACAAGGTGAAACCTCATCTCTATAATAAATCAAAAAATTAGTCAGGTGCAGTGGCGCATCCCTGTAACCCCAGCTACTTGGGAGGTTGAGGCGAAAGGATCACTAGAGCCAGCAGGTTGAGGCTGCAGTAGCTGTGATCATACAACTGCATTCCAGCCTAGGTGACAGAGTAAGACTCAGACTCAAAAAAAAAAAAAAAATCCTTCAATATTGTCATTCACATACAGGTTTTATTCAGATTTTTCTGTTTGAGCCATCTGTTTTTAAAGAAAATCACATTACAAAACCATTTTATGAGTCAGGGGTGCTTTCTCTAATAGAAGAAAGTGACTATGGTTACTGTTGGCTTACTCTAGTTTTTTTCTTTGTGTCTTAGCTTCTTACATCCGTGTTTGACAATAGCATCAAGACCTTTGGAGTAATTGAGAGTGACCCTTTTGACTGGGAGAAGACTGGAACTGATGGCTCCCTAACAACCACCACTACTTCTACCACTCCTCAGTTGCACACTCGCTTGACCCCTGCTGCAATTGGGTATGTCCCAAACAGATCATTTAGCGATGTCTTTCTGGATGCATTGTATTTTCAGAAATTTATTTTATTTCATCCAAATTATTTTAGATGACTAAATGCTAAGACATAGAGGGGAACGCCTATGGATGTCCTTGAATTTACATTGCTCTTATGTATGCTTCTGGAATTACTTGTTTTAGAAAATATTAATAGATTATACTGTGAAATGGGAGCTGAAAGCTTATGTGACTTGTTGATGTCAAACTTACAGTGGGTTTTCTTCAAAATAAGAGATAGCATTAGTTGTATTTCCAAAGAATATATGAGACACTGAAAAGAATGTGCCTCAATTACATCTAAGTGCCAGTTTAGTGGGAATAAAACATGTAGCATGTTCCTCTTAAGAAAGTGACTTAATTTTCTTAGTATATCAGGAATAGGTTATGATATGTTTGTGTTCTTAGTTTTTAGTTTGTAATGTTGTTTTTTTTTTCCTACATGTGTTAAGTATAGTTTCTTTTGGTTTTTGTTTGGCAATTTTTTTCTGACCTCCCCCAGCCACCACCCCCCCTTTTTCTACTTGTTCTGGTTGTTTTAAACTTTCTGATTTAAAAAAAAGTGAATAGCTGGGAGGGTGAGGCAGGAAGATATCTTGAGTTCAGGAATTCAGACCTCTAGTGAGCTATGATCCTGCCTCTGTACTTCAGCCTAAGTAATAGAGTAAAAAAAAAAAAAAAAAGCAAATACAGAAAATTATCATACAATTTAAGTTAATTAGGACATTTTGCCACTAATCCATTGCTTTGATTTTTTTAAAAAAATTACTACATCAGTGAAGTCTTTCTGTGATTTTGTTTAAAAGAGATGTATGTGGTCTCACTATGTTGTCCAAGCTGAAATGCAGCGTAGCTATTCACAGGTGCACTACAGTCTTGAATTCCTGAGCTCAAGTGATCCTCCTGCCTCAGCCTCCTGAGTAGCTGACTACAGGTGTGTGCCACTGCACCCAGCTCTGATGTTTAATAAGGGATCACTAAGATTTGCTGAATCAAAAAAATTTGTATGGACTCACATAACTGGAAATAATATCACTGATTATCTTCCCTAGGGGTTCCTAAATGTAAAACCGTGACTAGGTGCATTTGGATCACCACAGATATATATTTTTAATATCTATTCCTAGGACCCTCCCCAGAAGTCTATATGTATCAAGTATCTCATGCTTATCAGAATTTGGGACCTACTGTCCTAGTCCAGCCACCGTCTTCCACACATGAGGAAATAATCCAAACTCTGAAGTGAATCATCCAACTTTTGTTAAATATTAGTGGCAGAACTGGATCCAATCCATAAATTTTGATTTCTGTTTTGGTGGTTTTGCCCTCCTTTGATTGTGGTTAGAAATAGATAAATCTCAAACTTGTAAAAATCCAGGTATAGGACTTCAGGGTACTTGAAGACAATGAAGACAGTTTAAGTTCCTGTCTTCCATTGTCTCCTCCAAAATAACACAGAGTAACAAAAAAGAAAAACTAAAACTCTACACACATGCAAAAAATATCCTCAGCATAATTTGAACACAGAGGATGCCCAAACTTTAAAATAACTGTTAAGTGCAAAGGGGGGAGGAGAGCCATGTTCCTGCCTCACTAATCCCTGGCAGGAGGCTTTATGAAGACAAACTAAGAAAAACTGTGGGGAAGAGGATAATTAACAATAATAATTAACAATAATTAACAATAGGACTTAAGGTTGATCTAAAACCAGTGCCAGAAAGACTAAACCCATTCTAAAAATGAACATACTAAACAGTACACATATAGATCAGATTATGAACTTTAGGGAAGTAAAAAATAGGCATGATTTAAAAAGAAGAAGGGAGCCGGGCTCGGTGGCTCAGCCTGTAATCCCACGCCTTTGGGAGGCTGAGGTGAGTAGATTGCCTGAGCCCGCGGGTTCGAGACCCGCCTGGGCAGCGAGACCTCATCTCTACAATAAATTTTTTAAAAAATCAGCCGGGCATGGTAGCGCATGCCTGTAATTCCGGCTACTTGGAAGGCTGAGGCAGAAGGATCGCCGGAGCCCAGCAGGTGAGGCTGTGGTGGCTGGGAGCGGCCACTGCACTCCAGTCTGGGTGACCGAGTGAGACTCCAACTCAAAAGAAAAAGAAGAAGAGAGAAGTATCCTTTGCCAGTTGAGTGGTAAAAGAAAAAAGATGTGTCAGTTTGGGTCCAGTAGAGAGAAAGATGTAGTCATTTGAATAGGAAAAAATTAATATAAAGAATTATTTAAAATGTGTATCCTACAGAATTTTCTAGTGTTTCCACAGAAATTGTCTCTTGTTTCTTTTTCATCATGAATCCACCTCTATATTTTTCTCATGTGCAAACAAGCGTGTTCTCTTATCTGCAATATTAACACAGAAATTTGTGTAGTCTTATTTCTCATGCTCAGTACCACCTTATTATATTTTTTGTCTTCTCAGACTAAATAAATCATTATTAAGAACGACAACAACAAAATTTTATTGGCTAGGTGTAGTGGTACATGCCAGTGATCCCAGCACTTTAAGTGGGATTACTGCTTGAGCCCAGGAGTTTGAGACCAGCCTGGGCAACATAATAAGACCTTGTGTCTGGAAAAAAATTTAAAAAATTAACTGTACATGGTGGCACACACCTGTAGTCCCAGCTACTTGGGGGGCTGAGGATTGCTTAAGCCCAGGAGTTGGAGTCTACAGTAAGCTGTGATTGTGCCACAGTACTCCAGCCTAGGTAACAAAGTGAGACTCCGACTCAGAAAAAAATTTTTTTCTAATTGATACACAATACTTATACATTTATATATATATATATATATATAAATTTATATATTTATATATATATATTTTTTTTTTTTTTTTTGAGTCAGAGTCTCACTCTGTCGCATGGGCTAGAGTGCAGTGGTGCGCTCATGGCCACTGCAGCCTTGATCTGCTGGGCTCAGGTGATCCACCCACCTCAGCCTACCAAGTAACTGGACCTACAGGTGGGCACCACCACGCTCACCTAATTTTTCTTAAATTATTGTAGAGATGAGGTCTTCCCAAGTTGTGCAGGCTGGTCTCAAACTCCTGGGCTCAGGCAGTCCTCAGCCTCCCAAAGTGTTGGGATTACAGGCGTGAGCTACCACACCTGGCCAATTATACCTATTTATTGGGTACATGTGATATTTTAATACATGCATAGAGTGTGTAATATTAAATCAGGGTAATTAGGATATCCATCACCTCAAACATTTATCATTTATTTGTGTTGGAAACATTTCACATCTTCTAGCTATTTTGAAATATACAGTAAATTGTTGTTTACTATAGTCAATAGTAGGAAATTGGAATAACATAGTATTGACTAATAAGAAGTAAGGATACATGTAAAGAATACAATAATAACAAATATAAGGTGTTGAGATTAAGCATTCCAGGAAGAGCTGTCTTACACCTGCCCAAGGTTTAGACCTTGTTGGGAGAGGCAGAAGTGAAATGAGAATTGATTGAATTTAGGAAAGAAATGGAAGGAAAAGATCAAATTATCTCAGAATTAGAAAGTATGTTACAAAGTACACAAAAGAGAAAAGACTCAAATGAAAATGTAACTAGAGTCATTTAACAAAAGCAAGGAAAAACCCTGAGAGAATGAAAATGAGATAATTTTAAAGGGTTAGAGAGAAAATAGTGTAAATGGGAGGCAGACAGAGGAGGAATAACATTTGTATTGCTAGATTCCCTGAAGAAGAAAAGCAAAATAATAACAATTAAAATGGAGAGACTGAATACCAAAAGCTTAAATAAGAAAACAGAGAACTAAGAACATTTAGAATAAAAAGGCAAACCTTCTGAAATTTAAAAATAGTTTATAAATTAAAGTACAAAGGATACCCATTTATAGATTTTAAAAATAGCAAATATAGAAAAATACTATATATATAATTATAAAATACTATGACAAAGCTTTCTCCCTATGTTCTCTTCCAGGAGTTTTATGGTTTCTGGTCTTACATTTGTGTCTTTTATACATTTTGATTTGATTTTTGTATATGGTGTAAGATAAGGATCCAATTTCATTCTTTTGTATATGGAAATCCAGTTTTTCCAGCATTATTTATTAAAGACCAGCATTTATTGGACCCCATTGTGCCCTTTGTACCCGTGCCAAAAATTAGTTGACCATATAAGATATCTGCACACCCATATTCATTGCAACATAATTTACAGTAGCCAAGATATAGATGCAACTTAAATACTCATTGACAAACAAATGAATAAAGAAAATGTGGTGTACATATATATAATGGGAATTTTTTTTTTTTGAGTTGGAGTCTCACTCTGTCACCCAGACTGGAGTGCAGTGGCCGCTCCCGGCCACCGTAGCCTTGACCTGCTGGGCTCCGGCGATCCTTCCGCCTCAGCCTTCCAAGTAACTGGAATTACAGGCTTGTGCTACCATGCCCGGCTGATTTTTTTATTTATTGTAGAGATGAGGTCTCGGCTGCCCAGGCGGGTCTCGAACCCGCGGGCTCAGGCAATTCATTCACCTCAGCCTCCCAAAGGCGTGGGATTACAGGCTGAGTCACCGAGCCCGGCTCATAATGGGAATATTATTCAGCCTTAAAAAAAGGAGGCAGCCGGGCTCGGTGGCTCAGCCTGTAATCCCGCGCCTTTGGGAGGCTGAGGTGAGTGGATTGCCTGAGCCCGCGGGTTTGAGACCCGCCTGGGCAACTTGGCGAGACCTCAGCTCTACAATAAATCAAAAATTAGCCAGGCGTGGTAGCGCGTGCCTGTAGTTCCAGCTACTTGGAAGGCTGAGGCGGAAGGATCGCCGGAGCCCAGCAGGTCGAGGCTGTGGTGGCCGGGAGCGACCACTGCACTCCAGTCTGGGCAACAGAGTGAGACTCCAACTCAAAAAAAAAGCCAAAAAAAAAAAAGAAAAGAAAAAGATTTTCAGTCTGATTAATATAGCTTTATTCTTATACTGTGTGCAAGAGACCCACCTAAAAGTATTTCAGAAAGGAATGACAAAGATATTTCAGAAAATGATATCAGCCAAAACATTAAAAGTAACAGAGATGAGGGCTGCACAGTAACTCATGCCTATAATCCCAGCACTTTGGGAGGCCAAGGTGGGAGAATCACTTAAGCCTAGGGGTTGGAGACCGTCTGAGCATAATGAGACCTTGTCTCTACAAAAAATACAGAAATTAGCCGGGCATGGTGGCATGCACCTGTAGTCCCAGCTACTCGGGAGGCTGAGGTGGAAGGATTACATGAGCCCAGAAAGTTGAGGCTGTGATGAGCCAGGATCATACCACTTCAGCTGGAGCAACAGAGTGAGACCCTGTCCGGAAAAGAAAAAAAAAAGTCACAGAGATGGCAGGGCTCTTTTAAATGCTAAGTGCCACAGTTCACAAATAGGATATAAAATTTATATGGGGCAACACCCTCGGGTCCCCTCCCTCTGTGGGAGCTTTTCTGTCTTCTCAATAAATCCTGTTTTAAAAACTAAATTAAATTAAATTAATTTATATTTAGTCACCAGACTCATGACACTTACCTTTAGGAAGCAACAATTATAGAATATTCAAGAAGATGTAAATAGAACCACACTAGTAATCGGAGATTTTAATGTGCCACTCCAAATTCACGACAGATTAAGTCAACAGAGAATAAGATAGAAGATAGATGACTTAAACAACATGATCAGTAAGGTAGATCTTATTCATATTTTTTCATTCCTATACCCTGATGATAGAGATTATATCTTCTGTTCAAGTGCCCCTGGAACAATCACAAAAATTAATCAGATATTAGGTCACAAAGAAACATGTAAGTAGTTCCATAAAGTAAAGATGTTACACTGTTTGATCACATACAGTAAAACTAGAAATTATGAACAAAAATAAAATATCAAAGGCTCTTTTACCTGGAAATTTTAAAATCTCCTATTAAAATACAGTCATGGCCAGGTACGGTGGCTCACACCTATAATCCTAGCACTTTGGGAGGTTAACTGAGAAGATTGATTAAGCCCAGGAATTTGAGACCAGCTGAGGCAACACAGCGAAACCTAGTCTCTACAAAAATAAATAATAATAAAAAGGAAAATAAAACACAGTCATGCGCTGCATAACAACATTTCGATCAGTGACAGACTACACATATGACGGTGGTCTCCTAAGCTTAGAATACCATATTTTTACTGTACCTTTTCTATATTTATACATACACATACTTGCCATTGTGTTACAATCGTGTACAGTATTCAGTACAGTAACATGCTGTGCAGGTTTGTATCCTAGGAGCAATAGGCTATACTTTATAACCTAGGTGTGTAATAGGTTATATCATCTAAGTTTGCATAGATACACTCTGATCATCCAGACAACAATGAAATTGCCTAATAAGAGATTTCTCAGAATGCATCCTCATTGTTAAGTGAAGCATGACTGTACTCTTAGGTGAAAAGGTAGAGTTATAAGCAAATAATTACCATAATGTAAACACTATAAATCAGGATCTATGGAATACATTTAAAGCAAAGATACGAGGAAAACTGATGGCAGTAAACAAGGAGGTACATAATGCCAAAGTGTCTTATTACTGATGATTTTAATGTTGATAATTTGATTAAGATGGCTAGTTCTTTCCACTGTAAAGTTACTATTTTTCTCTTTGTAAGTAGTGAGAATCTTGTGGGAGAATACTTTGCAACTGTGTCAATACCATGCTTCCCATCATACTTTTGCCTACTAATTTTAACATCCATCAGTGAGTCTTGCCCACAAGCCTACCACGTACTATCTAAGAAAAGATTTGTCAACTTCTGAATTTTCTCTGTTTGCAAATGATATGCTAGAATATCTGAAAAACCCTAGAGAATCAATATTAAAGTGAAAAATCAATAATGTATACCCCACAACTCTATATTTCTTGGTGGAGGGAGAACGAAAGTTCAGAAGGTAAAATGCTTTAAGTCAGAAGTCAGCAAACCTTGTTCATAAGGAGCCAGAGAAGTATTTGTGGACTGTGCTGTCTCTGTCACTACTGCCATTGATGTTACAGTGCTAAAGCTGCCATAGACAATATGTAAACAAATGAGAGTGACTGTTCCAGTTAGTCTATAAGAAAATAAATAAATTAATAGGTGTGCAAGCCAGATTTGGCTCACAGGCCCTACTTTGCCTTAAACTGTGGGGAGAGGAATATGAAAATGATGTTCATTCTTACTACTTTCCTTGATATCTCTCCAGTTCTTCTACACATGTTCTTACCTTTTTCCATAATCTGCTTTTAATATGCCTTGCTTGCAAGCACAGACCATGTGTTAATATCTTCACATATAATTTCTCAGTCACTAATATTCCTGAATTGATATAATTTTCTTGGGATAGAATTGTTTCTTTCCATATCTCAAACTCCAGATTTGGATCAGAGTTTAGGAAAAGGAATAAAAGAGTAATTATAGAAGGTCTAAGAAGTGGAGGAATAAATGTAGAGGGGAGGGGAGGAATGGCGGAACCTGAGTCATATGCAAGAGAGCCTGTGTGGAGAGGATGGGTGAGTTCCAAGCATAAAATATAAGAGGATTGAATGAAAATAGAAGCATTGTCATAAGTGAAGGTGTGGTTGCTTCCTGAACAGTGAAAGAAGGAAATGCCAAGGAACTGGGGTGGTTAGAAAGAAGCAGAATAGTGGAAAGACATAAGGGGGGAGGGATTTGGAAGAACACTGAATGATTTAAATGGGGGGAAAAAGGTGGGGATAGTAGACTAAGTTTCCAGAGTTCAAATATTCATCCATTTAACTCTCCCTTTCCTCAAAAATACAGGAAATTGTTTCAATAAACATTTAGTTTACCATATTTGTGTCCATTAGGTTTCTTGCATCAATAAATAAACTGTCAGTTTATGTTCTTTAATTTCCTCTATAATCTGTTCATTTGAGTTACTTTTTTCTTATGGAAATAATACTTTTTATTATCAGAAGTAAAAAAGTTATAGTGCTTCAACTTTAAGAAAACTTAATTGATACCTAGTTAACCTCGTGCAGCATGAATGGATTTTTTTTCTTTTCTTAGAAATACTCAAATACACTTGCATTGCATACTTTAGAAAACAGACTAAAGGATACTTGCATTTAACAAGTTCTCTGAGGAACAAAATATGTTATTCATGTTACATGAAATATTGAGTTATATTTCAGTTTAACCTATCTCTTAGAAGAAAAAACAGCACAATTAAAATCATTGATTCTCTAATCTTTAGTTCTGTCTCCACAAATAAAACCTATCACTTTTCACACTAAAAACAGAACATAATATACAATCAAAAGAAGCTAATCTGAGATTATTTATCCCTTTTGCCAGAAGATAACAGATTAAGTGGGGGAGCCAAACATAAAAAGAACAGGCATTGTTTATTTATTTATCATATAGCTCTGGGTCAGGTGATAATAAATAATAATGTACAATCCATCAGTGTATACAAATTCCATATCACATTTTCTCATACTTTATTTTAAAAATAGGTTTAATGTTTAAGGGGAAGATTGCTGTGACACTGCTACTGAAAGACAATTTTGCTATCATCATAGCTCAAGAAGTATCTACAGGAACCAGCCATTTAAAAAACAGGTTTCTGTCCATTTCACAAAATGTGAGATTAGGCAATCCTAAATACACGTGAGAGTCTAGGGTATACCACCCTGAACACGCCCGATCTTGTCTAAATACACATGAGAAAAATAATTAAAACTTTTTTGTTCTTACTCATATTGCTCCCCAGCCAAGTTCAGATTAAATAGCTTTTGCAAAGCACTTCTATTTTAGCAACTTAATGTAAATAAGTTAGCAACCTTCATTTTTAAATAATTATAATATCACTTTTGAGACTGCAAGTGAAATTTTCATGTAAACAAATGAGTTAAATAACAAATTTTTGTATCTTGATAATTATGTGCCGTAATCAGTGAGTATAGCCTGATGCTCTCTATTTTCAATTCAAGACAATTAGTCCACTGCAGTCATTTCCACATCCGAGTCACTTGATTCATTTTTTAGTTTCGATACCCCTAAATCTTTGTCTACAGTTGTAACTGTTTTTGTCTTGTACTTCTTGGGAAATGCATCATTAGCACAGAGTTTTCTCATTTTAATGTTAGCAATTTGTTGAGATCAAAATCCCATTCTCTAAACATTTTCAGATTACTCGCATTTATAGCATCGGGAATCTCAAGGACATATCCTTCATACTGCTGTTGCTGGTGCTCTAGCATCTGCCTCATGACTGTCTCCGGGGAACAGTGCCACCTTTCCTGCCTATCTTTGATGCTGTTATGTAATTCAGTCTGCTCCAGCTCACTGTTGAATTGATTTAAATACCTTTCAATTAATTCACAAGCATCTTTCAATAGCCCACTTTCTGGGGATCAAGATGATTGTGAAACCACTGCAGTTTTGTACCAATAATGTTGAGAAGCAAGGCCTTTTCAGTCTTTTAACCTTTCCTTTTTATCTTTTCCTTTTTATCTTGTTTGTGAGTCTTGTAATTTGAGCAGCTGCTTTTCTACTATATGGATGGGCGCCTTTTTTTTTCCCCCGTCCCACACTTTTTCCCTTTGGTGCTTTAGGTGAGTGGGTGTAAGGTGGAAGGAGGGGCCCGGCATGGTGATGGCCTCACGGCCTCGGAGGCCTCCTGCACTCTCCACCCAGACAGTTTCATCAAGCTAGTGGTGTTGGCTCACATGGGTGCTTCTGCCCACTCCTACCAGCACATGTGAGGAAACCAGTGTGGACCCAGCCAGAACAGACTAAACTATTTTAGGCCAAACTGCTTTTTTAATATGCTCCTCATGTCAGAGACTACTAGGCTGTACAGTTTTTTCCCTGGGAGCCATAGTGAGTGCTTTTCTGGATTATATTGGAAAACCTGCTAATAGCCTATTAATAAAGAGGTTCACCTTCTAGCATTGACCCATTTAGGCTGAGGTGGTAGTGAAGGCCATCAGTCATCAAGTCAGGTGGAACAAGTTCCTGAAAAGTCATTGGTTTTCTCACAGCATATGACATGCTTTTAACACCTGTGCCAGGATATAGCTGTTTCTCTTAGAGTGTTTCACCAAAAGGATACCTATGTTGCTATCCACAATAATATATTTCAGTATAATCTACTGAAGATTGGTTTTTCTGCTTGTAGACATTCCATATCACTTCTAAGAAGAGTTTTAATTATGTGCTAAATATTGTGTTCAGTCAGCAATATTTAAAAAATAAAACAAGCTAGAATATAGGGTTAGGGAACATTACAACTGGCAGGGGTCTTTTCACTTAGTGAATGATAACTGTGAACTAGAAAAGCTCCTCATGGGAGAGCCTGAGGAAGAGATGACCAACCTGTAAAGAGAATATGAAACTACTTTGAAAGAAATGTGTAGGCTAATACCAATTAATATTTTCTATTTTTCCCCTGGGTCAGTTAATGCTGAACTGTATAATTGCAGAATTTTTAGTTTCCCCTTTAGGACAAGAATTTCCTTCCTTTTCATGTTACTAGGGCTTAGTAAAAAATCTATAAATGAAAAAGTAAGCTGGGCTCGGTGGCCAGCCTGTAATCCTGCACCTTTGGGAGGCTGAGGTGAGTGGATTGCCTGAGCCCACGGGTTCGAGACCCGCCTGGGCAGCGAGACCTCATCTCTACAATAAATCAAAAAATCAGCCAGGCGTGGTAGCGCATGTCTGTACTTCCAGCTACTTGGAAGGCTGAGGCGTAAGGATCGCTGGAGCCCAGCAGGTCGAGGCTGCGGTGGCTGGGAGCGGCCACTGCGCTCCAGTCTGGGCGACAGAGTGAGACTCCAACTCAAAAAAAAAAAAAAGAAAGAAAAAGTAATGTACAATTCACACTGTTTAAGAAAACATAAGCCGGGCTCGGTGGCGCAGCCTGTAATCCCGCGCCTTTGGGAGGTTGAGGTGAGTGGATTGCCTGAGCCCGCGGGTTCGAGACCCACCTGGGCAGCAAGACCTCATTTCTACAATAAATCAAAAATCAGCCGCGCATGGTAGCGCATGCCTGTAATTTCGGCTACTTGGAAGGCTGAGGCGGAAGGATCACCAGAGCCCAGCAGGTTGAGGCTGCGGTGGCCGGGAGCGGCCACTGCACTCCAGTCTGGGTGACAGAGTGAGACTCCAACTCAAAAAAAAAGAAAAAAGAAAACATAGCTGACTCATCTGACTCCCATTTATTTCCTTATGACACTGTGAAAGTTGATTAAACAAATTGTTCTTTCTTGTCACACTAAACTAAATCAGAGTTGGGAAGCCAGGGTAAAAGCACTTGGGGCACATAGCACCTGTTTCAAGAATTTAATTATCTACAAGCCCAGCTGCTGAAACAGCCTGCTATATAACCTTAAGAGTAGTTTTACCTACTAGCTGCTGAAACAACCTGCCAGGACTCTAAGACTAGTTTTACCTACCTCCATTATTAACTAACCAATTAACTTGTCAGCTTCGAAAAGCTTCTCTAGTGCCAATGAACTTTCTTTCAAAACAATCAAAACAATGTATAACATCTTTCCTTCTAATAAAACTCCTAACCTTTTCCTTGTTCTTTGGACGTATTAAAGATCCACCCAGTCTATATGTATGCCCTGAATTTGATTTTCTTTTCCTTTTTTTTTTTTTTTTGAGTTGGAATCTCACTCTGTCACTCAGACTGGAGTGCAGTGGCTGTTCCTGGCCACTGCAGCCTCAACCTGCTGGGCTCCGGCAATCCTTCTGCCTCAGCCTTCCAAGTAGCTGGAACTACAGGCGCGCGATACCACGCCTGGCTAATTTTTGATTTATTGTAGAGATGAGGTCTCACCAAGTTGCCCAGGAGGTCTCAAACCCTTGGGCTCAGGCAGTTCACTCACCTTGGCCTTCCAAAGTGTGGGATTACAGGCTGAGCCACCAAGCCAGGCCAATTTTTTTTTTTTTTAGACAGGGTTTCACTTTGTTGCCTAGGCTGGAATATAGTGGCCTGATCACAGCTGACCACAGCCTTGACCTCCTGGGTTCAAGTGATCCTGCATGGCCTCAGCCTCCTAAGTACCTAGGGCTACAGGCATGCACCACCACTAACAGCTTTTTTAAAAAATTTTTTTGTAAAACTGAGGTCTCACTTTGTTGCCCAGTCTGGTCTCAAACTCCCCACCTCAAGTGATTTCCCTGTCTCAGCCTCCCAAAGTGCTAGGATTATAGATGTGAGCCACCAAACCCAGCGAATTTTAATTTGTACTGCCAAATAAAATGTTAAACTTGGAGATTATTCTCTGTATTTTATTTTGAGTTCAACAGTACTTAACATCTTCCTGTTCATAATTTTTAAAATTTCCTAACAAAAATGGATAAAGAATAGAAAATGCTATAATGATTGAAAAGACTTCTTGGAAAATAGACTAAATGTTTCTAACTTTTCAAGTAATTGTCAAATTAGTGAGTTATTGAATTAGAATTTGTAATTTATTTATTTATTTTTTTGAGTTGGAGGCTCACTCTGTTGCCCAGACTGGAGTGCATGGCCGCTTCCGGCCACTGCAACCTCAACCTGCTGGGCTCCGGCGATCTTTCCGCCTCAGCTTTCCAAGTAGCCGGAATTACAGGCATGCGCTACCACGCCCGGCTGATTTTTTGATTTACTGTAGAGATGAGGTCTTGCTGCCCAGGCGTGTTTCGATCCCACAGACTCAGGCAATTCACTCACCTCAACCTCCCAAAGGCGCGGGATTACAGGCTGAGCCACCAAGCCCGGCTAGAATTTGTTATTTTAAAATCAGCTTGAAAATTCTAGTTGGTCAAAATTTAAAAGTTTTATTTTGTAGAATTGGCATGACCTAAGTTTTCAAGGTGGTTTTTAAAAAACTTTGTTAATTATGTATGGATTTCATCATTTAAACTTAGAAACAAAATATAGGATAGTCTCATAGTAATTTTTTATTCCTGTCTTTTAAAGTTCTACCTTTTTTCCTCCCTCATTTTTAGAATTGCTAATGCTACTCCCATCCCAGGAGACTTGCTTCGAGAAAATACAGATGAGGTATTTCCAGATGAACAGCTTAGTGATGGAGACAATGGCATCCCTGTTGGTGTATCACCAGATAAATTGCCTGGATCCCTGGGACATCCTCGTCCCCAGGAGAAGGATGTCTGGGAAGAGATGGATGTCAACAAGAATAAGATAAAGCTTGGAATCTGTAAGGTATGTATTTCCTGCATAGGGAGTAATAACTTTCTGTGTACTTATTTTTTTACTCTTGTTGTTACAGCAAATTATCATGTTCTCAATTTTGAATGGTAAGTCCACTGAACATTGTATTGCTAGTTATTTAAATATTTGTAACTGCAGTATTTTGGCTACTTTGGTCCATAACATTCATATTCTGAACACCAGACATTAATCTTCATCTTGTATTTTGTGGAAAAGATTAAAGTATTTTTTAAAAAATTAACCAGATACTGAGACTAAAAGAAGAGACATATCTATAGAACAGAAGTTAATATTCTTTCCAAATAATGGGACAAGATTCTGGATCCTTTCTTTAATGTGAACCAGTGAAGTTATGAGCACCCATTCTGAATACTCTTAGATGGAGGTGAGAAAGTAAGTGTTGGAAGTGGAAAGCATCAAACTGAATGTGAGTGGACAAAGTGAATGTTGAATAAATGACATGATTTTTTCTTCATTAGAATTGCAAGGAAGTCCTCTTGCCAGTGGGGAGAAAGATAGATTTCTGACTTATATGGCTAATTTTTAGTTATTTTTACATAGATGATAAGGTAAATATAATAGATTGAAGGGGCAATTAGTTTTGGTGCTGCTTAAGTGTTTTTATAAAGGCTTGATTGGGAAGGAGGTTAAATTTACAGATGTGATATGAGGCTTTGGTTTGTACCTCTTAACATAACTGATAGAAAGTTAGCTAGTCATGCTTTATGAATAGGAAATATATTCTGACAAGAAGCTTCTATGATCAATCCTGAGGAGCTTGGCCTATCTTTGGACAATTGTTAAACTATGTAATTTCAAAAATTAACTTAAGGATATTGTCTTAGTCCACTTGGGTTGTTATTTTTTTAAATACTATAAAATAGATACCTTAAAAACATAGAAGCTGGACTCGGTGGCTCAGCCTTAAATCCCATGCTTTGGGAGGCTGAGGTGAGTGGATTGCCTTAGGCCATGGGTTCGAGACCCGCCTGGGCAACTTGGCGAGACCTCATCTCTACAATAAATCAAAAAATTAACCGGACGTGGTAGTGCGCTCCTGTAGTTCCAGCTACTTGGAAGGCTGAGGCAGAAGGATTGCCAGAGCCCAGCAGGTTGAGGCTGCGGTGGCCAGGAGAGTGCCATTGCATTCCAGTCTGGGTGACAGAGTGAGACTCCAACTCAAAAACAAAAAGCAACAGAAGTTTATTTCTCACAGTTCAGAAGCCTGGGAAGTCCTAAAAAGATGAGGCAAATCTGTGTGTGGTAGGAGCTCTAACTTGCTGTATTCTCACATGGTAGAAGTGACGAGAGGTCTCTTCTTAGGCCTCTTTTATAAGGACACTAATATCATTCAAGAGGGGTCTGCCTCCAAGACCTAATCTCCTAAAGGCCTCACCTTCTGATACCATCACTTTGGAAGCTAGGATTTCAACATATGAATTGGGATGGGGGGGACAGACATTCAGACCATAGCGGATGTATACTTTAAGTCATGGGAGTTATTTGCAAAAATGTTCCTTGCATAGATGTGACATGTCACAATGTGATCTGGCTGTTAATTAAGTTCTGTCTGGATCAATAGTAATCAGGAATGGATAGTGAAAAGTGGACAGGGAATCAGTATCAGATTTTATAGTATCAAATGTAGCTGTCTTTGTGACACCAGGAACAAGCTCTTCTTATCCAAAAAAGTCACTGGTGACACACTCATATGGATATCTGTGTATGTGAGAGAGTAAAATGCTACTTGACATAGAAGAGCTTAATTACTTTAGTTTCAGTCTTTCACCCATCATCATTATTTAATCTAAGTGAAATTTGAATGGCAGATAGTTTTGACCCTAAGTCATTGTCCATTATTTGTTATTATGGTGAAGTGTAGTTTCTTGAATTTATAATGTATGCTGCCCATACATTACAAACTCTCATTTTGAACACCTAGATAAAGCATTAAGCTAAATTTTGAAGACAGTTTGCTCAGCTAGGTGCTGTGCAGTTTAAGATGTATCTTTTACCTTTAAGGAGTTTACAGTCTTTGGGTAGATATGTATTTACACAACCAAATATAATACAGGGCAGAACGTTGTACAAAGCAAGAACATTAAAAGGAATTATAATGCATGTAAATAGGGATGGGAGCTGGGGACGTGCCTTGTAGAAGAAGTGGCCGAAGTAGAAGTAGAAATAAAAATATATAAATGGGAATGCACATGGAAAGAGCTTGTAATGTTAGGAATTTATTGGTCATCTAGGAGAAAAATTCTAAACAGCTCTTTTTATCTTTTAAAATTGACTTATACTATATATAAAGATTATATATGTATCATGTCAAAGCACAATAATATAAGCATGTAAATCTACCATCTGCCCCAAGAACTGGAAAATTTTAACATATTCCTTCTATATTTGTTTCTACCCTATTCTACCAAGATAACCACTGTCTTAGCTTAGATTCCATAGAAGCAGAGCCACAAAACAAACCTTAACAAATGTAAAAGAATTGAAATCAACCAGAATATGTTCACTGACCATAATGGAATTAAACTAGTAATCAACAACAAAAAGACAACAGGAAAATCTCTAAACACTTGAAAATTAAACAACATATTTCTACATAATCCATGAGTCAAAGAGGATGCCTCAAAGGAAATTTTTTAAAATGTACATAGAACTAAATGAAAGCTACACTACAACATAACAAAATATGTGAGTCAGGTGCAGTGGCTTGTGCCTGTAATCTCAACACCTTGGGAGGCCAAGGTGGGAGGATCACTTGAGGCCAGGAGTTTGAGACCAGCCTGGGTAACATAGCAAGACCCCATCTCTACAATAAATTAAAAAAATTAGCTGGGTGTATTAGTGCACACCTGTAGTGTTGCAGCTGCTTGGAAGGCTGAGATGAGAAGATCGCTTGAGTCCCGGAGTTCAAGGTTACTGTGAGCTATGATCATAGATCCCAGAGCAAGCCCTTGTCTCCAATAAAAAGAGAACAACAACAAAAAAAACCAAAAATATGTGGGCTGCAGTTAAAACAGTACTGAAAGGGAAATCTAGAGCACTAAATGCTTACATTTAAAAAGATACGAATTTCTTTCAGGTCCCCTCCTACTAGTACCTTTTCTATATTCTTAATCCTATTTTTTCACTTAAAAAAAGATATAAGGTTTCAAATAAGTAATCTAAATTCTACCTCAAACTAAAAAAAAAAAAAAAGCAGAATGAACCTAAGACAAGCAGAAAGAAGGAAATAAATATTTATTTTGTTACATCACAAAAGTTTTTATACGTTGTATTTTTATTCTTATTCTGTTCTAAATATTTTTACGTAATTTTTTTCACTCATGAGCTATTAAGTGCTTACAAGTTTAGAATTCTTACCTCTTCCAGATGATTAGAAGTTCTGCTTTTCATTACACAGTGACCCTTTCTAGTCTATTTCTACTTTTTTTTTTAAACATTAAAGGCTATTTTGTCAGATGTTAATACAGTTATGCCAGCTTTCTTTTGGATAGTACATGCCTATTATATCTTTTTTCATTCCTTATCTTTCTATCTTTTCCTATCCTTATTCTTCTATTGTGACTTTTGTAACTGGCATATAAGTGGACAGCCTTACAATCTTTATGTTCTAATTGATTAGTTTACTTCAGTTACATGTAGAGTTATTTTTGCTTGAACCTCTTTTTCCTTTGTTACTTTAAATTTCTATTCAGTTTTTTATAGTTTTTCCTATTTGTTTAAAAGTATAGATTTTGTTGGCTTTTTTCCTTCATTGTTTTCTCTTTTTACTTATTTGGGATTTAAACATTCTAACTATATTCTCCTAGTAGTTGTCCTTGTATTTTTAACTTAAAAGTCTGAGGTTAAGCAGTATCCTAAACCACCTTTCTGATATTGCAGGACCTTAGAACATTTTAACTTCAGTTGCACTTCTCCCAGCATTCTAGGTTTTTCTATTTTAAATTCTTTATTGCTTAAAAATAATTACTTAGCCAGGCACAGTGCCTCACGCCTGTAGTCCCAGCACTGTGGGAAAGGATTACCTAAGCCCCCAGATTCAAGACCAGCCTGGACAACTTGGCAAGATCTCATCTCTACAGTAAATTTAAAAATTAGCTGGACGTGGTGGTACACGTCTGCAGTACCTAGTTACTTGGAAGACTGAAGCAGAAAGATCATTTGAGCCCAGCAGGTCGAGGCTGCGGTGGCTGTGAGCATGCCTGCACTCCAGCCTGGGCAACAGAGTAAGACTCTGACTCAAAAAAAAAAAAACTTATATTAGATTATTGATACTGTCGTTCTTTTAAACAAGTAATATTTATATGGACTTTCAAAGATGTTTATCATTTCCTTCCATTTCTGAATGTTCTGGACTTTTCTTTCTTCCTGAAATATTTCCTCTACTTCAAGCCTTTTGGTAGAGGATTCTTTTAATTTTTATTCATCTAAAAATGTATTTGTTTTATTCTCTGTCTTTCAAGATAGTTTATGCTGAATACAAAGTTTTTGATTGATAGTTATTTTTCCTCTGACTTCAGTCATTAGTATTTAGAAGTCTACTGTCATTATAATTGTTTTTTCTTGGTAGGTGATCACTTCCTCCCCACCTCCATCTTTTCCTCCCAGATTCTTTTTAACTCGTGTTCTTGTCTGTGGTGTTCTGCATTTTAATTATGACGTGTCTAGGCATATAATTCTTTTTGTTTATCTTGCTTGTGATATCTTGTATTCCCTGAATATTTTGATTATCTCTTTCTGGGACTCTAGTTAGACGTAGATAGGGGAGGGGCAGCAAATAACCCAGAATTTATTTATTAAAAAAGTATATTTATTCTTACATGTTTAAACTTCAGTCACCTTGAAAGTACTCTCCGTTTGATGTAATATGTCTGTCAAGACACTTTTTCCATTGCTCAGAACAGTTCTTGAACTCATCAGTTTTGATGCCTTTTAGTGTTTTTGCCATTTTTTGTTTCACTGTTTTCACACCAGCAAAACATTTCTCTTTGAGGACTTTTTTCATCTGGAGAAACAAAAAAGTCACTCAAGGCAAGGCAAACTATCTTGAAAGAGAATAAAACAAATACATTTATAGATGAATAAAAATTAAAAGAATCCTCTACCAAAAGACTTGAAGTAGAGGAAATATTTCAGGAAGAACGAAAAGTCCAGAACATTCAGAAATGGAAGGAAATGATAAACATCTTTGAAAGTCCATATAAATATTACTTGGAAGGGTGGGACACGGGGGTCATGCTGTTTTTGGTCAAAAACTACTGAACATTCTGCACAGTGTGGGCGAGTGCACTTGTGAATTGCTCATCATGAAATGGGCAAATGTGTTGAAACAATCTCCAAAAAAATTCACTGAAGCCAAACATAGCTCTTACAACAATGCTAGGTGGTACACTGATGCCAATGGGTTCCTAGAACATTTATCTAGTAGAGGACACCTGTCTTCCAAGAGATCTGCCCTCCCAAAAATAATTCCAGTTCTTTGGGAGTTTCCCCCTCATATTTTGCCTTTTTATTCTATCCATTATATCTTTTAATATCATTTTTTGTTATTTTCTTCTTATCTTGCTGTTCTTTGCTCTAGGTCATTTCTTTGGCAATGTCTTCCACTTTACTAGCTAAAAACTTTTTGGCCTTTTTTTATTTTGCTAATTTGCTGTTTAACTTATTGAGTTGATTAATCAGTTAATTCCAAACAATCCTTTGTTGATCTTTGTGATAATGACCTTTATTTATTTAAATATTTTGTGCATAGCTGTTCTATTTTTGTAGTAGAACAATGTTAATATCTGAAGTCTTTGGGAATATTAAATATTTTTCTTAATTTTGATTATTATTATTACATAGTAAAGGTAGCATGCCTTCTGGTGTCTTTTATCCTTTTTTCCCATTATTTTCTCATTCATTAATCATTGGTGGAAGTTCTGTAGATCTAGAAGATTGGCTTCTGTTACCAGAGTATATCATCAATTTGAGACTAATGGGTATCTTCTTGAGACTCTCTGTCCCAGACTTCCCTCACTCACTGCACTCCTGATATTATAAAGCTTGATTTGCCTGATAATTGTGCTGCTGTAGGCATCTGTCTTTAGACAGTGCCACTCCATGGGCTTTATCATGCTCAACCTCCTAGCCTCTTTCTGCTGTGCCTCAGGACCTTTTTCTAGCCCTAGGCTTTTTGTTGTTGTTTGCTTGTTTTTGGAGTTAGAGTCTTGCTCTGTCACCCAGACTGGAATGCAATGCGCAAATCACAGCTCACTTCAGCCTTAACCACCAAGGCTCAGGCAATCCTCCCACCTCAGCCTCCCAAGTAGCTGAAACCACAAATGTGTACCTTTATGCCCACCTAATTTCTATTTTTATTTTTCAATTTTAAAGATGTGGGGTACAATTCAGGGTTAAGTATACAAATGTTCATTATGCAGGTAATCTTGTTGATGGCATACCCCCCGCCCCCACTACTGCCAATCCCAACCCCCCTCCCTTGGCAGTTTCCCACTACTGCCAATCCTTTTCTTATAGTATGATAATTGTTCAAGGTCCGCTTATAAGTGAGAATATGTAGAACTCAGTTTTCTGTTTCTGTGATAGATCACTGAGTATGATAGACTCTAAATCCATCCAAGTTGCTATGAAGTTCATATGTTTGTCCTTCTTTATGGCTGCATAATATTCCATCATATATATGTACCACATTTTTATTTTATCCAGTCCAGTTTCGATGGGTAGCATGGTTGGTTCCATGTTTTGCTATTGTGAATAGTGCTGCAATAAATATGCGTGTGTAGGTATCTTTTTTATAGAATGATTTGAGTTCCTCCAAGTATATTCTTAATAGTGGGATTGCTGAGTTATATGGAAGGTCAATTTCTAGTTCTTTCAGAAATCGCCACACTGTTTTCCAAAAAGGTTGCACTGGTTTGCATTTCCACAAGCAGTGTCGAAGCATTCCTTTTTCTCTGCAACCTCGCCCGCATCTGTTGTTGTTTGTTTTATTAATTATGGTCATTCTTACTGGGATTAGGCCGTATCTCAATGACCCACCTAATTTTATTTTATTTATTATTTATTTATTTTTCGAGTTGGAGTCTCACTTTGTCGCCCAGGCTGGAGTGCAGTGGCATACTCACGGCCACCGTAGCCTCAACTTGCTGGGCTCAGGCGATCCTTCCACCTCAACCTTCCAAGTAGCTGGAACTACAGGTGCATGCCACCATACCCAGCTAATTTTTTGATTTATTGTAGGGATGAGGTCTCGCCAAGTTGCCCAGGCTGGTCTTGAACCCGTGGACTCAGGCAGTCCTCTCACCTTGGCCTCCCAAAGTGCTGGGATTATAGGTGTGAGCCACCACACTCAGCAGGTTCACTTAATTATTTTTTTTAGAGTTGGAGTCTCACTCCATCACCCAGGCTGAAGTGCAGTGGCACGCACGCTCACAGCCACCCCAGGGTCCACCTGAAAGGCTCAGGCTATCCTTCAGCCTCAGCCTTCCAAGTAGCCAGAACTACAGGCGCGTGCTACCACGCCAAGCTAATGTTTTTGATTTATTGTGGAGTTGAGGCCTTGCCAATTTGCCCAGGGTGTTCTCGAACCCATGGGCTCAGGCTGTCCCCTCACCTTGGCCCCCTGAAGTGCTGAGATTACAGGCTTGAGCCACTGCAACCGGCCAGGTTTACCTAATAAAAAAAAATGTGTAGAGATGATGGGTCTGGCTATGTTTTCCAGGAAGGTCTCAACTTCCGAAGCGATCTTCCTGCTTCGGTCTTCCAAAGTGCTAGGCTTACAGGCATGAGCCACTGCACCCAGCCCTGTTTTTTTGTTTGTTTTGTTTTTTGAGTTGGAGTCTCACTTTGTTGCCCAGGCTGGAGTGCAGTGGCACACTCACAGCTACCACAGCCTCAACCTGCTGGGCTCAGGCAATCCTTCTGCCCCAGCCTTCCAAGTAGCTGCAACTACAGGCACATGCCACCACACCCAGCTAATTTTTTGATTTATTGTAGAAATGAGGTCTCACCAAGTTGCCTGCTGGTCTCAAACCTCTGGACTCAGGCAATCCTTTTGTCTCTGCCTCCCGCAGTGCTGGGATTATATACGTGAGCCACCATGTCTGGCTACCAGCTCTGTGTTTTAGACAGTGATAAGAATGTGGGGGGATTCAAGGTTGGTGACCTCTCCTAACTCTTCTGAGATCACTATATCTCAAAGAGAACATACTTTCTAGGTTTTAGTTTTAGGTTAGTGGAATAGGATCCTGCAAGCATCTAGTCAGCCATAATACAAAAAGCTAAAGTTGTTAATCATTTTTAGACTGTTTATCTTTGTACCAAAAATATTAAAAACTAAAATAATACTGAAACTGAGTATAAATTAATAAAATATATTTAATAAAGGGTTAAGCCAGAGTGTAATGAAGTAAACCAGCCCAAATATCCTAATCTTCCAAAAACAAATCTGATCATTTGTTTATGTTATCTTGAAAGGTTCAGTGATTCTGCCCATGTGTATGACTTAGAATGTTTTTCATATTTTTATTTTATATTTTATCTAGGCTGCTACTGAAGAGGAGAATAGCCATGGTCAGGCAAATGGTATTCTCAATGCTCCAAGCCTTGGTTCACCAATTCGAGTCCGTTCAGAGATTACTCAGCCAGACAGAGAAGTTCCATTGGTGCGAAAGTTACGTTCCATTCACAGCTTTGAGCTGGAAAAGCGTCTCACCCTGGAGCCAAAGCCAGATACTGACAAGTTTCTTGAGACCTGGTATAAAATAGTTTTTCTTTCTTTTTAAAGCTCCTAAGGTACTATTATTGTTGTTGCTGTTGTTATATGTTATTATCATCACCACATATTTTTATTATATATTATTAATGTTATTACATATTATTATTACATATTAGTACATATTACTTATGTTACATAAAGTCTTTCAACCAAGAAATTCTTGCATTTTTGTAACATTGATTCCATTAAACTCTCGTTTTCTTCTGTTTTTGTCATTATCCTGATTCTTACTGTGAATTGTCTTCTAATATTATTATAAATTCTACAGCATAGACTTTGGCTTTGGGATCTGAGCAGTGGGAGTTGGTAACTTCCTAACACTAGGTTCTAGCCTCCTACCCTCTTTCCGCTGTGCCCCAGCACCTTTTTCTAGCCCTAGGCTTTTTGTTGTTGTTGTTTGCTTGTTTTTGGAGTTAGGGTCTTGCTCTGTCACCCAGGCTGAAGTGCAGTGGCACAGATCGTGGCTTACCTTAGCCTTAACCACTGAGGCAGTCCTCCCATCTCATCCTCCCAAGTAGCTGGGACCACAGGTGTGTGCCTTTATGCCCAGCTAATTTTTAAAAAAAATTTTTTAGAGATGGGTCTGGCTATGTTTTCCCGGCTGGTCTCAAATTCCTGGGTTCAAATGATCCTCCTTCAAATGAACCAAGTTTCCCAAAGTGCTAGGATTACAGGCATGAGCCACTGCACCTAGCCCTGTTTTTTTTGTTTTTTGAGTTAGAGTCTCTCCATTGCCCAGACTATAGTACAGTGGCATACTCACAGCTACCACAACCTTATCCTGCAGTAAATGAACACTTTTACAGTGAATTGTTTGGAAGGTAATCTCTTCCAAACAACAGTGTCAAGTTGGAGAAGACATGATAAAAGATATCATGAGGCAGAGATGAGGGGAATACATGAAGGAGGGAAAAAAGTAACATACACACGGGATAAGCAGTTCAATTAAATTTAACAAAGGCCTTCTATGGATAAGGTGTTATAGGAAAATAGATTCAATGAGTGTATCATTCATGCCCTCCAGAGCTCATAATCTCCCTAGCAAGAAGGAAAGGTGATACTTTAGAGAAATGTACATAGATAGAGACTGTCTGTTCATGGTTATGAAGCACATTATCCCTATAACAAATTTTGATTACAGAAGACAAAAATGAAACTTTAAAAATAGTTTGGGGTATATTTATGAATTATAGAAGGCTTCAATAGTATTGAGACCTAACAGCGTTGACTAGTAGTCACATCTTTCAATGGTCCATCTCTAGTGGTTACAGTTGGCAATGAAATATTAGGTTAGGGCCAGGCTCGGTGGCTTAGCCTGTAATCCCGCGCTTTGGGAGGCCAAGGTGAGTGAATTGCCTGAACCCGCAGGTTCGAGACCTGCCTGGGCAACTTGGCAAGACCTCAGCTCTACAATAAATAAAAAAAATTAGCCGGGCGTGGTAGCACGCACATGTAGTTCCAGCTACTTGGAAGGCTGAGACAGAAGGATAGCCGGAGCCCAGTAGGTTGAGGCTGCAGTGGCCGGGAGTGGCCACTGCACTCCAGTCTGGGTGAATGAGTGAGACTCCAACTCAAAAAAAAAAAAGAAAGAAAGAAATATTGGTTCGGTGGCTCAGCCTGTAATCCCGCGCCTTGGGAGACTGAGGTGAGTGAATTGCCTGAGCCCGCGGGTTCAAGACCCGCCTGGGCAACTTGGTGAGACCTCATCTCTACAATAAATCAAAAAATTAGCCGGGCGTGGTAGCGCATGCCTGTAGTTCCACCTACTTGGAAGGCTGAGGCGGAAGGATCACCGGAGCCCAGCAGATCGAGGCTGTGGTGGCTGGGAGCGGCCACTGCACTCCAGTCTGGGTGACAGAGTGAGACTCCAACTCAAAAAAAAAAAAAAAGAAATCCTAGGTTAGAAGCACCGTGGATTTGACTAATATGATTATTACTGTGGTCTCAAGACAAGTCAGCCACTTCTGGCCTACTCCAGTCTAGCTTCCATTTTAAGCAGTCCTTTACATATGTGTGTTCTTTTACATTGTAATCTTTCATTCTCATAGCTATGTTATGTAAGCACATGTTTATGTATTGATATGATTAAAAGGATGGACTAGGGTTGGGCATTGTTTTAAACATTTTGAGTGGTGTCTAAGATTGGGAGTAAATTAAAAAGTGCAATAGAGATAAAAACTTAGAATTAGTCTAATAAAAGAAAGGAACTAAAAAGTGCCCTGCTGAGGAGAGAACAGAACTCCATCTTCCAAAGATGGATTATGGCAGGTGGAAAAGTACATTACCAATGCTGTGAAACTTTCCTTATGCTATATTCTTATTTTTTCTATCATCTTTATGTGAATATTAGATCTATATTGTTTATGTTATATAATAAAAATTTCTCTAGGACAATTGATTAATTTCTTTTCATTTCCTTAAGCCTGGAGAAAATGCAGAAAGATACCGGTACAGGAAAAGAATCTATTCTCCCTGCTGTGCTTCATAAACCTACTGTGTCCCGTACTGACCACATCTGGCACTATGATGAAGAATATCTTCCAGATGCCTCCAAGCCTGCTTCTGCCAACACCCCTGAGCAGGCAGATGGTGGTGGCAGCAATGGATTTATAGCTGTTAACTTGAGCTCTTGCAAGCAAGAGATTGATTCCAAAGAATGGGTGATTGTGGACAAGGAGCAGGATCTTCAGGATTTTAGGACAAATGAGGCTTTAGGTCACAAAACAACTGGAAGCCCTTCTGATGAGGAGCCCGAAGTGCTTCAAGTCCTGGAGGAATCACCTCAAGATGAAAAGCTCCGATTATGTCCTTGGGCAAAAAATGATCATTTAAAGAAGGAAACCTCAGGTGTGGTCTTACCACTTTCTACAGAATGTCCTGCCACTGCTGCTTCAGAACAATATACAGATAGGATGGAACTCCAGGCTGGAGCTGCTAGTCAGTTTATTGCAGCGACACCCACAAGTCTAATGGAGGCACAAGCGGAAGGACCCCTTACAGCGGTAAGAAATATGTTCCTATCATTATTTGTTATTATCCACTGAAGCTGCTATTAAGAAAGGACTAATAGTTGATCACCTAAGCTTTTTCAGTAGAGGCCTAAGTTTGTCAAATGGGTAAAGGGGGTGATATTTGGACTAAGTGCTATAGTCAACCCTCCAATATGAAATTTTTCAAAAAATGAGATTTTCTTTCATTGTACCAAATTCAATATACAAAATGTCATTATAACCTAATTTGATATAACATTTCTAATTAAAAAAACAAGAGCTATCAATCCATATTTGTTTATAGATAGTATGATTTTTTAAAAAGTTGTAATTCTAGGGCCAGGCTCAGGCTCAGTCTGTAATCCCAGTACTTTGGGAGGCCGAGGAGAGTGGATTGCCTGAGCCCGCGGGTTGGAGACCAGCCCGGGTGACTTGGCGAAACCTCATCTCTACAGTAAAAAAAAAAAAAATTAGCCAGGCATGGTAGCGTGTGCCTGTAGTTCCGACTACTTGAAAAGCTGAGGTGGAAGGATCACTGGAGCCCAGCAGGTCGATGCATGGGTGACCATGAGCATACCACTGCATTCCAGCCTGGGCAACAGAGTGAGATTCCAACTCAAAAAAATTAAAAATAAAATAAAGTTTGTAATTTTAGAGATTTTTACTATATATTTATTTGGTGAGGAAGGCATATATTTAACCATTCATGGTTTGTTCTTGACACTATATACTGTTGCTAAGTTCAAGCTTTTTATTCTCTTTCTCTTTTGTAACCTCCATCCAGAAATTTCTCATACTTTACATTCTGTTTTTGAGTTAGAGTCTCACCGCTTCACCCAGGTTGGAGTGCAGTGGCGTGCACCACAGCCTTAACCTCCTGGGACTCCTTGCACCTCAGCCTTCTGAGTAACTGGGACTATAGGTGTGCACCGCCACACCCCACTAATTTTTTTATTTTTTTGTAGAGACGAGGTCTCACTATGTTGCCTAGGCTAGTCTCAAACTCCTAAACTCAAGTAATCTTCCCATTTGGCCTCCCAGAGAGCTGGGATTACAGACTTGAGTCACCACACTCAGTTTACATTCTTCTTAAACAAGAGTTTTTCAGTTTTGATGGCCACCGTTTAAGGCCTCACTTCCAGAACTACTGCTTTGGTAGGTATGAGATAAAGTGAGCTCAGGAATCTTCATTTTAATAAGCAGGTAGAGGCAGTTATGATACAGGTCTTTTGCAAAGGAAACTCTTGAGGAAATACCTATTTACTCTCAGTTTTGAACATTCAGCTGTAGAGAAGCCTGTTACCAGTAAACAGTGATACCCCTGGTGATTGTGTGAGCAAGCAGAGCTCCAGAAAAGCCAGAGATGGACAAACAAAGCCCCCAAAGGCCTCCAGGCAATAAAGAACTGTGTACACACATCTTCAGCATCCACAGGCACATCTGTCTTTATGTGGTGGGAGTTGACCGATTTCCTTAAATTTCATAATCTTCTAGCAGTCACCCTCTCACAACTCATTAGAAAACAGCATTGTCCCCCAAACTGAAATGTTTTCTATTAGAACACAATTCCACATGCAGGTATGGAACAGCGAGAAAAGACACCAATGAAATTTTATTTTGTTAACAGTTCTGAGAAATTTACTTGTGCTCCAAAATAGGGATAGTAATGCCTGCCTGCTTTTTTCACCAATCAGAGTTAGTAAGTCTTTCCTTCTTTCCCAGGACTGCTTTGTACAGTAAGGTTGTTCATGGCATTAGAGGGACCTAGCCAAGAAAACAAATTGGGGCTGAAATATAACCCCAATTTGCTTTTTTTTTTTTTTGAGTTGGAGTCTCACTCCATCGCCCAGACTGGAGGGCAGTGGCCACTGCAGCCTCGACCTGCTGGGTTCCGGCGATCCTTCCACCTCAGCCTTCCGAGCAGCTGGAATTACAGGCACGAGCTACGACACCCGGCTAATTTTTTGATTTATTGTAGAGATGAAGTCTCGCCTGCCCAGGCGGGTCTTGAACCCACGGGCTCAGGCAATCCATTTACCTCAGCTTCCCAAAGGCACGGGATTACAGGCTGAGCCACCAAGCCTGGCCCAACTTTGCTTTTTAAACTGTAAATCTCAGCACAGGACTGTTTCCTCTCTGAAGGACATTCTTTTCCAAATTGTATAAAGGTACCTTGTAGGCTAGAAGCAGTTCCTATCACTTTTCTCCCTTCTTTTTTCCACCCTCACCTTTCCTCTTTCCATCATTCCCTCTTTCCACCTTCCTGGGTTCACGTTCTTCTTTTCTTTGACTTTGCTATGCTATGTACTATTATGCAAGCATTTTTCTAGTAGCATTCTGGTGTGCCTTCCCCACAGAAGCTTTCTAAAGCTTTGGCTCCATTTCTAGTTTTTACCCTCTCTCAGTGCTCACCTATCCACAAAGATTTTTCTCATGGTTCTCTTACACTATCTGCAGTGTTTTCTCTGTCACGTGTTTGAGAGACTTGTATTCATGTATTTGATAAGCTTGACCTTACTTTTAGATATCTTTTAATAAAATTATTTCTCTTAACTGAAGTTCTCTAACTGTCAGTTGTATCATTTGCATACTTATATCTAAAGGTTTTTGTTTCTTTTTTTTTTTTAAATCCAAGAGTCTCACTGTCGCCTAGCCTGGAGTGTAGTGGCACACTCACAGCCACCGCAGCCTCAACCTGCTGGGCTCAGGTGATCCTTCTGCCTCAGTCTATAGCTAAAACTACAGATGTGCGCTACCACACCCAGCTAATTTTTTGATTTATTGTAGAGATGTGGTCTTTCCAGGTTGCCCAGGCTGGTCTTGAACCCTGGGCTCAGGCAATCCACTCACCTCTGCCTCCCAAAGTGCTGGGATTACAGGTTTGAGCCATTGCATCTGGCTTGTTTTTCTAAGAGACAAGATCTCACTCTATCACCTAAGCTGGAGTGCAGCAGCATGAGTATAGCTCACTGTAACCTCAACCCCCTGGGCTCAAGTTGTCCTCCCACCTCAGCCTCCCAAGTAGTTAGGATTACAGGTATATGCCACCACACCCACCATTGTTTTATTTTCTTGTAGAGATGGGGGTCTTACCATGTTGTCCAAGCTGCTCTTAAACTCCTGGCCTCAAACAGTCCTCCTACCTCAGCTTCCCAAAGTGCTGGGATTACAGGCATGAGCTCCTAGCCTTTTCTAAGATACTAAATTTCCCATTTCTTAGGCTTTGGATAAAAATATATTTATCTTGATTTTCTTCCTGAGGCTTAAATCATTACTTTTACAAAGCAGTTGTTCTCACGTCCCTAGTTTACCACAGATACATTAAATAGAGAGTGCTGCCAGTTAATCTTTTCAGATCTCTTACAGCTCTGACTTTTACTCTAGTTTGGACAATGTGATAAAGCATATTACTGTTCTATCTGAACACTTTAAAATAAGATATATTCTGATGGGAAACTGAGTTCGTTCATTTATGCCTTTTTCACTCAGGATTATTTCTTTTTTATGATGATATGAAGGGAAACTGTGCTAATATCTTAGTAGAGAGAAATAAACAAAGCAGGCTGGGCATGGTGGCTCACACCAGTATTCCCAAATTTTTGGGAGGCCGAAGCAGGAGGATCACTTGAGGCCAGGAATTTGAGAACAACCTGGGCAACATATTAAGACTCCTGGTTCTACAAAAAATTTAAAAATTAGCTGAGTGTGGTGGCACATGCCTGTAGTCCCAGTGATTCAGGAGGCTGAAGTAGAAGGATTTTTTGAGCCCAAGAGTTCGAGACTGCAGTGAACTATGATCGTGCCACTGCACTTCTGCCTGGTCAACAGAGCAAGACCTTGTCTCAATAAAAAAAAAGGCAAAGCAAAAGTTAACCTATTTATATTACAAGTATAGTTGGGATATTAAATTAACATGCTAAGAACTTCGGGTATGATTTAGTTCTCTTCATTACAAGAGAGTTGTCAGCCTTGTTTAGGACTTCCCTTATCCATATATATGAAACCACTTATTATCAAATAGCTTGTATAAAATTTTTATGTAATATATTTTGAAAAATGGATATATTTGCTAGATTGAAAAGAAACTAATTTGAGATTAATTCGGAAATTAGTTTTTCTCCCAGGGCAAATAGTGATGAAATCGGTTCAGTATAAATCATTTCTAAAGAAGATGCTGAACAACATGTGTTTCAAGGGAGTAAAATAAGGCCAAGCTTTGACTTATAGAAGATATATTAAATTTACATTTTGATTAGCAAATGGAGGGATAAAATTAAACTGGCATAAATGAACGAGTATAGAGAAGAAAAAGGAAACAATACAACTTGAACTCCTTCCAAAAGAGGCCTAACTACTGATCCAGAATGACATTAACTATAGGAAAGAATGTGACCAGTTTTGTGTGATGTTATGTGACTGTTGATAGGGAGAAGGATGAACTTTAACCAGTGATGTTGCAGAAGTGGAAGAGTTACTACCCGCAGAATATAGAGGCAGATTGTACCACATGATCTCTTGGTTCTAAATAGTCCTTTAGAAAGCCAGTGTTTCATTTTAATATTACCTTTAGAAGCGGTATAAGTGTGACTACAACTAATAGCACCACCTACATGTTGTCTATTGCTATGTAACAAATTACCCCCAAACTTCATAGCTTTACACAACAAGCAGTAATTATTTCACACAGTTTCTGTGGTTGGAAATACAGGAGTGGTCCTTAGTTCAGTGGTTCTGGTTCACGGTCTCTCGTGAGGTTATTGTCAAACTGTCAGCCAGGGTTGAAATCATCTTAAGGTATGACTGGGATGGGAAGATTTACTTCCAAGCTCACTCATATGGCTATTAGCAGGCCTCAGATCCTCACTGACTATTGGGCAAAGACTTTAGTTCCTCACCATTTGGTTATGTCTATATTGACATGACATCCAGCTTTCCCAGTGAGTGAGGTGAGAAAGAGACATAGATGGAGGAAGAGATGGAGCAAACATGCCCCCACCAAGATAGATGCCATTATAAAAGATATCTTTTATAATCTAACTCAGAATGGGCATTCTGTCACTTCTGCCATATTCTGTTGGTCACATAGACTAACTCTGCACAATGTAGGAAGGACCATACAAGGGTGTGAATACCAGGAGGCAGAAGTCACTGGGGACCATTTTAGAGGCTGGCTACCATATTACCTTATATTTATATTATACAGAATGCTTCCGTATTTGATCTCAACAGCAACTCCATGGAGCAAGCAGAGGGAATATTATTATTCCTTCTTGGTGTCACTGAAGGCACCAAACCTCAGGATAGGGAGATGATTCATGAAGAGTCATATGACTGGTAGGCTAGGACTGGTGTTCTGTCCCTCATACCAGGAGATCATACCTCATACCAGTCTTCTGTTCCTCATACCAAGACATTATCAGCGTACTAAAGGGCTTTCTTCATTGACTTGTTTTTTAGAGGTCAAGAAGAGGAAAGAGGGCCAGGCATGGGGGCTCACACCTATAATCCTAGCACTTTAGGAGGCCAAGGTAAGAAGATTGCTTGAGCCCAGGACTAACCTAGGTAACATAGCAAGACCTCATCTCTACAAAAATTAAAAAATTAGCTGGGCATGGTAGTGCATGCCTGTAGTCCTAGCTACTCAGGAGGCTGAGGTAGAAGGATTGCCTGAGCCCAGAAGGTCAAGGCCTTGATTGTGCCACTGCTCTTCAGCCAGGTGACAAAGTGAGACTCTGACATAAAAAAAAAAAAAGAGGATGAAGTGGAAAGAGGGTATGAAGTAATGCACCAAAAAAAAGCAGGACCAATACAGGGAGTAGCAGAATTTTTATAATCTATCTGTTAACCAGCATCTGTTGAGAGAGTTTCTCTGGCTGTATTTACAGGAGTACCAATACCCAGTACTAATAAAATATAAATTAGTTAACTGCAATGCCTTAATTCTGTGCTTTTTGTTTCTTCAGACCTGTGAGGTATCTGCTAAGTTCCAAGCTTTATGCTATACTTTAGGGATACAAGTTTGGCACCAACCTATCAGGTTGGCAATAAAAACCTACACTGGGCAGGGCTTGGTGGCTCAGCCTGTAATCCCAGCACTTTGGGAGGCTGAAGAGAGTGGATTGTCTTAGCCTGCAGGTTCAAGACTAGCCTGGGCAACTTAGCAAGACCTCATCTCTACAATACATCAAAAATTAGCCAGGCATGGTAGTGCATGCCTGTAGTTCCTGCTATTTGGAAGGCTGAGGTGGATGGATCGCTGGAGCCCGGCAGGTTGACACTGGGGTGATCGTGAGTGTGCCACTGCACTCCAGCCTGGGCGACAGAGTGAGACTCCAACTCAAAAATAAAAAGAAAAAAGAAAACCTACATCTAGCCAATTACCTTATAAAACTTGAAATGATTGTAGTGGGCTATGTATAGGAATGAGAACACAGACAAATCTGCCTAGGACTGAAAAGTGTGATTTGGGGCATTTTTATTTTCTAAACATTAGCTTATTTTCTTTAAAAAAATAATTCCATGGTGAAGACGCTTTACTTTCATAATTACAGAGATAAGAAAAATTTAAAATCTTTCTGGAAATGTTAACAGTTTGAAAATATGTGAACTTTTAATAAGGATTAAGTTTACAGGCAGGCACTAGGTGCAATTGGCTCATGCCTGTAATCTCAGCACTTTGGGAGGCCAAGGCAGGAGGATTGCTTGAAATCAGGAGTTAGAGACCAGCCTGGACAATGTAGCAAGACCTCGTTTCTTAAGAAAAAAGTTCGCTGGAGGAAGATGTGAATGTCAGACAAAGAGAACAGAATGTGCAAAGGCCTAAAGGTTTGAAGCACCAGCTAGCAATGCATTTAAATAAGTGATCCAGAAATGTTAGGCAGAAGAAAGAGGCTGAAGACTAGCTATAAATGGTAAGGTTATGAAAGGCCTTGCCTGCCGTGTTGTGTGGACTGTGGGACAAGGGACTGTGGCACCTTTGAGGCAGTGGAGAAACATGCTCTTTGGTGACAGAATAGGGGAGAATGGGCTCGGGCAGCAGCCAGTGAGGAGGCTTTGACAGTAGTCTGGGCAGATATGATGGAAGCAATGAAGATTTGAGAGACATTTCAATTTGAAATAGTAGTCCCATTTGGTTTTTCTAGTGAGATGTGTTCCACTTGTTTGAATACTTTGTATCAACTAGAGTGTGTGAAAGCTCATGGAGTACTCAGAGCCTCCACTGAAACAGGAATGATCCATACATGTATTAATAGATGTACACTTTAATAATGTGAAAAGAAAGACTTTGATTTGATTGCCACCTGATTAACATCTTAAAATGGATTTTTCAGAAAAGTTTAATATATGTGCACTGACAGGGGAGTGGCCAAATGACAATGGATTTCTATTTTTGTTGTTGTTTTTTGTTTGTTTTGAGTTGGAGTCTCACCCTGGCTGGAGGCTACCACAGCCTCCACCTGCTGGGTTCGAGTGATCCTTCTGCCTCAACCTTCCAGGTAGCTGCAACTACAGCACGCGCCACCATACCCTGCTAATTTTTTTATTTATTCTCAAGATTAGGTCCCACCAAGTTGCCTAGGCTGGTCTGGGTTGTTTCTTAGACCCTGGGCATCAGCAAGTACTCTGGCTTGGGGGTATGTCAGCTGCTTGGTGGTTTGGGGGTCTCTCCTGCTCAAGGGAGGACTTCTAGTGTGGGACTGTCAGACTGTTTCTCTGCCTGAAAGTGTCGGCAGCAGGAGTTGGTTTCCCTGATGTGCAAGGCCAGAGTCCCAGCTGATCCTGGTCCAGGATCTAAGCAGTGGGGTCATGTCAGCCACCCCGTGTGCTTGGTAAAATGAAGATGGAGACCCATGGCAGTAACTACTGGCCTCCAGAACAGGACACACCCCAGAGATGGTGCCTCGAGCTGCAACAACTTGGCTTACAGGGTTGGGTGGGGTGAGAAGGGCACACATGGTTCTCCTCACCCAGGGTAATGTATCTACATGAATTCCCAGCAGTTTCCCAAGCTGGGAGATTGTGGGATTGGTAGTAAGGGTTGCAGATGTTTGCACTGGCAGTGGAGGCTGGTAGGGACCTTCTGCCTTTTTTTTCCCCCCTGCAACAGGAAGGTTTTCTTGACTTCAGACAAATCTGGGTGGGGAAAAACAGGTAGGCAGTGGGTGGGTGCCTCCATGCTGCCTTCCTGGGCTTCTAGGCACCACTCCCCTGCTGTACTCTAGCATTCTCCCTTTGACACTCAGCAAATTTTAGTTGTTTATTTGTTGCCTTGGTCCTATTTTGTTGGGAGGGGGGTGCCAGGCACCTCTAGTCAACCATCTTGTTCCCATTTTTTTTCACATGGCCTTTTCATATTCAAATGTTACCAATGCTGTGTACTGGTTTTTAATAGAAATAAAACTTTAGGACATAAAATCATGGTTCAGTAATAGCATTTTAGTTTTATTCATAATTTTCAACACTTGCATAAAAGTAGTATAAAAATGCTTTAAACAAAAGAAGTCCATAGTGGAATTTATAACCCAAAGACATTGAATGGTTAAAATTTAATTTTTCAATAGGTTGTTAATTTGTTTTCTGTAACTCAGTTATTCTTGACCGTATTAGGAACAATAAATTATTCTACTACTTATATCTCTTCTAAATTGTCTCTGTCAACAAACAAAAATGAGATGTAGACATTTTATATACCACGTATCTTTCCTTTGGAAGAATAACTGGAATGAATGTTGAATTTCCCAAGGTTTTTATTATCTTAGTATCATTGGAGTCCTTGAATGAGAGAAAAGTAAAAGGATAATTTGTAAATTAAAAAGCGTATGGTAGTTGGTCTGCAGTTCATTGTTTCTTGCTGGTAGCCAGTTCGAAACATGGAGTGACTGAAAAATAATGAGGCTGCTTTACCTGAACTGCAAAGTAATGACACTGATTTTAGTAAAATTTAGTACTAGGTATTAATAAAATAGAAAGTATGAAAGAAATGGAAAATATTGAAGTCCTTTTCTAATTCTACAGAAAGGTGTACATGATGCAATTTGAGAACAGAAGACAGGAAATGATTGAATTAATGCCTAAATGAAATGTTTATGAATTATAGAAATTAAGGATATGAAAGATGCTTATGACTTACTGGCAGATCATATATTTAGTCCATTTGTAGAGTATCCCGTATGATAATTGCTTTTATGTCTTTATGGTCTAAGGCTAAGGAAGCTATTTTCAGCTACACTTAGAATTAGCTTTCTCTTCTCTGCACTCAACTATTGATTCTACATTTTCTCCTTTTATTTTGTCAGGCAATGTTTTTGCAGACTCAGTTTCCCAGACTTCATTTCAGAGCATGCAGTATATGTCAGCAGGCTGTGTATAACTTTGAAGATTCTGAAGTCCTATCTATGACTTCTTGGTTGTATTTTTCCTCATTTGTGAATTTGTATTACCTTTTTTTTTTTTTTTGAGTGGGAGTCTCACTTTGTCACCCAGACTGGAGTGCAGTGGCCACTCCCGGCCACCGCAGCCTCGACCTGCTGGGCTCCGGCAATCCTTCCACCTCAGCCTTCTGAGTAGTTGGAATTACAGGTGCGGGGTACCATGCCCCACTAATTTTTTGATTTATTGTAGAGATGAGGTCTCGCCAAGTTGCCAAGGCGGGTCTCGAACCCGCGGGCTCAGGCAATCCACTCACCTCAGCCTCCCAAAGTGCTGGGATTACAGGCTGAGCCACCGAGCCCGGCTTGAATTTGTACTACTCAATTGTACCCAATTAAAATATAGAGAAGCGCTAGCTGGGCTCGGTGGCTCAGCCTGTGATCCCGCGCCTTTGGGAGGCTGAGGTGTGGATTGCCTGAGCCCGTGGGTTCGAGACCCACCTGGGCAGCGAGAACTCATCTCTACAGTAAATCAAAAAATCAGCTGGGCGTAGTGGCGCGCGCCTGTAATTCCAGCTACTCGGAAGACTGAGGTGGAAGGATTGCCGGAGCCTAGCAGGTTGAGGCTGCGGTGGCCGGGAGTGGCCACTGCACTCCAGTCTGGGCGACTAAGTGAGACTCCAACTCAAAATGTATATATATATATATATATATATATAGAGAGAGAGAGAGAGAGAGAGAGAGAGAGAGAGAGAGAGTATGTATATATATATATATATATAGAGAGAGAGAGAGAGAGAGAGAGAGAGAGAGAAAGCTACAAAATGAATTTTTTTTTTTTTTTTGCGCTGTAGTCTCACTCCGCCACTCAAGCACTTACGGCCATCCCAGCGTCAGCCTGCTGGGCTCCGGAGATCCTTCTGCCTCAGCCTTTCAAGTAGCCAGAACTTCAGGCACATGCTACCACACCCTGCTAATTTTTTTTTAATTTATTGTAGAGACAAGGTCTCGCCAAGTTGCCCGGGCTGATCTCAAACCCATGGGATCAAGCATTCCACTTGTCTAGGCCTCCCAGAGTGCTGGGATTACAGGCTGAGCCACCAAGCCTGGCCACCTAAAGTGAAATTTTTAAAAGTTATTTAAAGAATATTTTATAACATTTAAAGTATTATAGAAATATTATATAGGAATAACTTATGCACAGTTTATCTTTATTGCTCAGAATCTTTTCAAGAACAATTCTCCTCTCTGGTGATTTATATATATTTTATTTTTTTATTATTGTCATTTTGGGTTGTTTGTTTTTTTGTTGTTGTTTTTTGAGATAGAGTCTTTCCTAAACTGGTCTTAAATTCATCCTCCCACTTCAGCCTCCCACGTAGTTGGGGTTATAGGAACATGCCATTGTACCTGGCTCATATATATTTTCTATATACAAGATAGTCACTCTGTTTTTCATACCACACATACTGCATATATCCTGAATCTTAAATGAGTTAATCTCAGAACTGTAGAAATTAACCCTAGCGTCAGTCTCAGACCAGTAGAGTATTAATTCTGTGACACTGCTGAGTTCATTTTGACTGATGTACTTAGAATTTTATTTAATAATAAGGTGACTATTTTTGATTTACTTTAAATATTGGTAATCATCTCCCTTGTTATTTGGCATTTAATATCATTTCACACTTGGTTTTCTTATCATGATTACTTTTGGGTCATAAGAAGTAAATTTTGAAAAGTGAATTACTGTAAATTTTAGATTTCAATATCATTTTTAAAATATACTAGAAAATTGTCATCTGCCTAAATAAATTTTAGAGTAATTAAAAGAAAGTTACAAGTATGAGGTAACTTCCTGAAGGGAAACAGCACCAACAGAACTTAGTGCTTTTCCCCAAAGTCATTTTAGGTTTGGGATTATTGCCAAGAGATCAGATCAGAACCCAAATAACCTGTCTTGGATTAACCTGAAAGATCTTCAGGACTCTAGTTACATTTAGGAGCTATTCTAGAATGTTAGTTTGGTGATTTTTCCTGGGCTGGGCTTAGGACAAGCTTTACAAATCCATAAAATGAATTGTATTCCTGACATAAACTGAAATAATTCTAAACACCTTAGCTGACCCTGAGACCACACTGGTTTCTTGACACGTTTGGATTTGAGATTGAGACTAAGCTAAATCTCCCATGATTGTTTCAAATTCATTTGCATTGTATTCAGACCAATTTCTATAGTTTTCCAAGAACTTAATGGGTTTCATTAAGTGACTTGAACTTAATTGATTTCTCAAAAAGGCTTTTTTCTTACCAGTTTATGTAGTTATTTTCAGCTTACTTACATGTCACTTTTTAACAAATGTGATGATAAAACTTTAGGTGTCTTTTTTTTTTTTTGAGTTGGAATCTCACTCTGTCACCCAGACTGGAGTGCAGTAGCACGCTCACAGCCACTGCAGCCTCAACCTGCTGGGCTCAGGTGATCCTTCCTCCTCAGCCTTCCAAGTAGCTGAAACTATAGGCATGTACCACACACACAGCTGATTTTTTTTTTATTTATTGTAGAGATGAGGTCTTGCCAAGTTGCCCAAGCTGGTCTCAAACCCCTGAGCTCAGGTAATCCTCTCACCTTCGACTCCCAAAGTCCTGGGATTGCAGGCATGAGTCACCATGCCCAGCTAGGTGACTTGAGAAAGGACATTGTTATTAGATACTGAATCTTATTAAAATAGAATTAAAATGACCTCAGTGGAAGATGAGTAGAATTTTCACTCTTAAAAAATTAGAGGAGAACTGGGTATGGTGGCTCACACCTGTAGTCCCAGCACTTTGGGAGGTGGAGGCAAGAGGATTGCTTGAGCCCATGAGTTTGAGACCAGCCAGCCTGGGCAACATGGTGAGACCTTGTCTCTACAGTAAATTTTTTAAAAATTAGCCAGGAGTAGTGGCACATGCCTGTGGTTCCAGCTACTTGGAAGACTGAGGTAGAAGGATCACCTGAGCCCAGCAGGTCAAGGCTTCGGTGGCTGTCAGAGTGCCACTGCACTCCAGCTTGGGTGACAGAGTGAGATTCCAACTCAAAAAAAAAAACTGGAGAAGATATGAAACATTAGTAAATATCTTTGTATGTCTTTGCTTATAGGAAGATAAAATATTCCTAACATAATTTGATTGATAGACTTTATGGAAAACAACAAAATACATGAAAATTTGAGGTTTTTAAATGAATAGTCATTTGTCAAT
The DNA here is from genome assembly GCA_027257055.1 of Cephalopachus bancanus. Taxonomy (NCBI): domain Eukaryota; kingdom Metazoa; phylum Chordata; class Mammalia; order Primates; family Tarsiidae; genus Cephalopachus; species Cephalopachus bancanus. Next base: position 128,120 of record JAPVLO010000148.1, on the reverse strand, counting down.
ATTTGTTCTGGTAGGAAATAGAACATTCGAAGGGATTTGGAGAGAATCTAATGTAAGTAACACTGTGCAGATACATGGACAAAATAAGAGAGTCAACAGGACCAGCAATATAGGGAGCCATTCCTACCATGACCCCTGAAAGGGAAGGGGGGACATGGGTGCTAGCAGAACTTGGTGAGAGTCATAGCTGTGAGAAAGAGGCCATAGAAAGGAGCCACCACCAAAGCTGTAGTCCCCAGGGAGGAAGCAGGGAGAATCATTACTCAACCCTGTCTTTTCTCCATCCCTCTGATTCTCTGTTGTATCTTTATTGATAGCTTACATAATTTCATTTTAATATTTTTCTCCTCTCTCTCCAGATTACAATTCCTAGACCTTCTGTGGCATCTACACAGTCAACTTCAGGAAGCTTTCACTATGGTCAGCAGCCAGAGAAGAAAGATCTTCAGCCCGTGGAGCCCACTGTGGAACTTTACTCTCCAAGGGAGAACTTCTCTGGCTTAGTTGTGACAGAGGGTGAACCTCCTAGTGGGGGAAGCAGAACAGATTTGGTGCCTCAGATAGATCACACTGGTCATGACATGTTACCCAATATTAAAGAAAGTGACAAATCTCAAGACCTAGGACCAAAAGACCTTCCTGACACTAACAGACTGGTTGTTAGTGTGAAAGAATTTGAGAATTTCCCTGGGGAAACTGAAGAGAAAAGTATTCTTTTAGAGTCCGATAATGAAGATGAGAAGTTAAGTAAAGGGCAGCACTGTATTGAGATCTCCTCTCTCCCAGGAGATTTAGTAACTGTGGAAAAGGATCACTCAGCTACCACATCAGAACCTCTTGATGTGACAAAGACACAGACTTTTAGTGTGGTGCCAAATCAAGACAAAAATAATGAGATAATGAAGCTCCTAGTGGTTGGAACTTCAGAAGTTTCTCCAAGAGTTATTGACCCACATGTTAAAGGACAAGTAGGCCAGGTAACAGCAGTGCAAAAAAGTAAGATCCCTAAGGATGATGACATCATGAGTGAAGACTTGCCAGGTCACCAAGGAGACCTCTCTACTTTTTTGCACCAAGAGGGTAAGAGAGAGAAAATTGCTCCTAGAAATGGAGAATTATTTCATTGTGTTTCAGAGAATGAACATGGTCCCCCATCCCGGAAGGATATGGTTAGGTCATCCTTTATAACTAGACACAGCCGAATCCCTGTTTTAGCACAAGAGATAGATTCACCTTTTGAATCATCATCTCCAGTCTCTGCAAAAGAAAAGCTCCTCCAAAAGAAAGCTTATCAGCCAGACCTAGTCAAACTTCTAGTGGAAAAAAGGCAACTCAAGTCTTTCCTTGGTGACCTTTCAAGTGCCTCTGATAAATTGCTAGAGGAGAAACTAGCCACTGTTTCTGCTCCCTTTTCTGAGGAGGAAGTCTTCACTCCTTTTTCAAGACTGACAGTTGAGTCTCACCTGAGTAGGTCAGCTGAAGATAACTTTCTGACACCCATCATCTCCCAGTCCAGAAAGAGCAAAATACCACGGCCAGTTTCATGGGTCAACACAGATCAAGTCAATAGCCCAACCTCATCCCAGTTCTTGCCTCGGCCACCACCAGGAAAGCCACCCGCAAGGCCTGGAGTAGAAGCCAGGTAATGCTCACCATATGTTACATGTATAACATTATTTCTGCATCTGCTTTCTTGTAATATGTCAGTGGTATCATTTGTATGTTACTGCTCTTAGTATCTACTTTGTTTCTGGCCTTTCCAAAGCCTCATAGCTTAATGCTGTGGAAGCAGTCAGATTGATCCAGGTTAATTCTCTTTTTTTCAGTTTATTGTGGTAAAATACACATAACATGAAACTTATCCTCTTATCCATTTTTAAGTGCAGTTTAGTGGTATTAAGTACATTCACATTGTTGTGCAGCCATCACCACCATCCATCTCCAGAACTCTTTTCATCCTATAATATTGAAATTCTGTGCCATTAAACAATAAATCTCCATTATCATCTCCCCCACCAACCCCTGGCAACCACCAATCTACTTTCTGTCTCTATGATTTAGACTACTCTGAGTACCTCATATAGGTAGAATCATACAGAATTTGTCTTTTTGTGAATGGCTTATTTTACTTAGCATAATATCTTCAAAGTTTATGCATGTTATAGCATCTGACCGAGTTTCCTTTTTAAGGTTGAATAATAAGGACAAAATTACTTCTGTGTCATTTTGGTGTCATTTTGGTATTTGTTTTCTACAAGCTTTATAGCCTTTTATCCCTCATTTGCTACATCATTTTCTTCTTTTACATTTAGTTGACTTTTTATAATGAACCATTTAAATTCTTTTTGTGTATATTCTGTAGCTGTTTTCTTTGTGGTTACCATAGGTGTTACATGTAATATCCTAGAGTTATAACACTCAAATTTGTATTTATACCAGCTTAACTTTAATATCATGTAAAAACTCTGCTTCTTTACATCTTCATCCCCACTCCTTTCTGTTGTTGTCACACAATTACGTCTTTATACACTGTGTGTCTAAAAACACAAACTAATAAATTTTAAAATGCATTAGTTTCTTAAATTATGAGGAAAACAAAATATGGAGTTACAAACTATTTTTAGAATAACACTAGCTCTTAATCGTTGCTTTTTTTGAAAACAAAGTATTGTTCTCTTAAGTCATGCAGAATACAAAAGTCATGCAGATTATTGTTGTTACAATAATCGTAGTTTGACCAGGCTTGGTGGCTCAGCCTATAATCCCAGCACTTTGGGAGGCCGAGGTGAGTAGATTGCCTGAGCCCATGGGTTCAAGACCCTCCTGGGCAACTTGGCGAGACCTCATCTCTACAATAAATCAAAAATTAGCTGGGCATGCTGGTGCACACCTGTAGTTTCAGCTACTTGGAAGGCTGAGGTGGAAGGATTGCCGGAGTCCAGCAGGTCAAGGCTGCAGTGGCCAGGAGCGTGCCACTGCACTCCAGTGTGGGTGACAGAGTGAGACTCCAACTCAAAAAAACAAACAAAAATAGTAGCTTTTATAATTGCCCGTGTTTTTGCCTTTACTTAAATCATTATCCCTTCTCTATATTTTTATATTTTTTTATTTTTGGATGTAGTCTTACTTTGTCCCCCAGGCTGGAGTGCAAGTGCAGTTGGATAGTCAGCTCACTGGTACAACTCCTGGGCTCAAGTGATCCTCCCACCTTGGCCCAAAGTGATGGGATTACAGGTGTGAGCCACTGCACCTGGACTTTATTTCTTCTTCTTCCTTTTTTTTTTTTAATATTTCTTTTTGGTTTCTTTTTAGGTTTTCTATCTCTTTATTGTTATTTCCATTTTGTTGATACATTTGTTTTAACTTTCTCCACATCTTACTTTAGTTCTTTGAGTATCTTTAATATAGTTGTTTTAAAGTTTTTGTCTAATAGATCTATCATCAGGTATTTTTCAGGTAAGGATTCTATTGTTCTGTTTTCTTAATCTGAATGGGTTATATCTTCCTGTTTCTGTATATGCTTTTAAATTTTTTTGTTGAAAATTAGATGTTTGAATCTAATAATGTAATAACTCTGAAAATGAGTTTTTTCTCCTTCTTCAGGATTTGATGGGTTTATATATATATATGGTTGTAGTCAATCTCTGTGTTGAAGATCAGCCTGAGGTGTAAATTTAAGGTCTTCTTAGGTCTTTTCTGAGCCTACACCTTTTCCTGGGTATGTGTAATTTCCCCAGTATATGTGGTTGCTTTTGAATATCTTAGTCTTTAATGTCTGGCTCCCAAGAGCAGAAAAGAGAAAAATGAAAGATGGAAAAAAAGGGCACTGGCCCTTTAGATCCCCTGGAAGTCACTTCAGCCTGAGGAAAATAGGCTTGCAGCAGTGAGGGGAGATAAAAGAATGGCTGCCCACCTCTTTCTCTGCCCCTCTCTGATCAGAAGCAGCAATGAGCAATCAGATCTCCAATATTTGAAGGACAGGGCTTTTCATTCATTTACTTATTATTATTATTATTTTGAGTGGGAGTCTCACTCTGTTGCCCAGACTAGAGTACAGTGGCATGCTCACAGTCACCGCAGCCTTGACCTGCTGGGCTCAGGTGATCCTTCCGCCTCAGCCTTCCACGTAGCTGGAACTACAGGCGCGCGCTACCATGCCCAGCTAATTTTTTTATTTATTGTAGAGACGAGGTCTCACAAGTTGCCCAGGCTGGTCTTAAACCCATGGACTCAGACAATCCTCTCACTTCCACCTCTCAAAGTACTGGAATTTACAGGCATGAGCCACTGTGCCAGCCAGGACAGGGTTCTTTTTGCCCACCCTGGCTCCTGCAGGCTGTGTGCAAACTGCTCCAGAAATAAGTGCACAGCTGCCTACCACAGATGTGGTAGGTGGTTGGGGATGGTGGTTGGGTAGCTTCTACTGTGCTAAGAGCCGAATTTTACCAAAATTAACTGTAATTCACAGTCCAAGCCTTCCTCTGGAAGTTGCAAGTCTTCAGTAGACCAGATTTCCAAAATAATTATATTGGAAAGATTCTGCCAGTATAGTTGTTATCTAGGTGGGGAGCAAACTCCTGGTGCTTCCTACTCTGCCATCTTTCCAGAATTTTCTCTGATCCAGGTTAATTCTTGGCTCTCCCACTTTCCAGCAGGTGTGAACCTCAATTTTCTCATCAAAAAATGGATAAAACATTTGCTTAATAGCTTTGGAAGGATTCAATCAAGTATCATACATCTAGTACTTAGTACAGTACTTAGCATGAAATAATGATTAAATCTCTCTCCAATCTGTTTTTATAATCAGTAATTTTCTAGCTTTGTCCAGTCAGAATTATATTATGTCCTATATTGCCATTGTGATGTCAAGTGCTAGTGAAGAATACTTTGTCCGTAACTTGATGATAACAGTGCTACTTATCTGATTCTAATGAATTAGACCAAAACAATCCATGAAAGGTTTCCCTAAGTCTGATGATATGTGCAAGCATACATAAGAAAGAATTGCTTTAATAAATACTACATAGTATACTTTTTAATTTAAATATCCTCATGATATATGGCCATAGAATGTTTACATTTTGAAGAAGAGGGTAAAATATTGGCAGGTGGTGAACTAGTTAAGAGTACTTTCCTTGGAGTCATTGCTCACTTTCATAGAGTGTCTAAACCCTTAGAGGAGAAAGAGAAGGATAGTCTTTTAACAAAAACACAAGAAAAATAAAAATAAATGTACATGAAAACCCTATCCTGTTCTAGACAGTAGAACAGTAGGCCTCCCCCTGTTAGAAGGATTTCTGAAGTGTGTAATAGTGGGATTTTATCTGTATCATTCCCATAAGTCCCCAGGTTTGACTTGCCCTAGAGCTTTAGATCTGAGAATAACTAAATGTTGGATTTGAAGTGTCATTGGGTCTAAACTTCCACGGGAAGAATGTTGATGAGTAAATAAATAGCAGTCATTTAGCTGAGGCTTTTTTTTTCTTTTTTTCTTTTTTTGAGTCGGAGTCTCAGTCTGTCGCTCAGGCTGGAGTGCAGTGGCCGCTCCCGGCCACCGCCGCCTCAACCTGCTGGGCTCCGGCGATCCTTCCGCCTCAGCCTTCCGAGTAGCTGGAACTACAGGCGCGCGTTACCACGCCCGGCTGATTTTTTGATTTATTGTAGAGATGAGGTCTCGCCAAGTTGCCCAGGCGGGTCTCGAACCCATAGGCTCAGGCAATCCACTCGCCGTGGTGTCCCAAAATGCTGGGATTACAGACTGAGCCACGGAGCCTGACCTAGCTGAGGCATTTTAAAAGATAATTCCATGGGCTGGGCTCAAGCCTGTAATCCCAGCACTTTAGGAGGCCGAGGCGAGAGAATTGCCTGAGCTCAGGGGTTCGAGACCAGCCTGGGCAACTTGGGGAAACCTTGTTTCCACAGTAAATTAAAAAATTAGCGGGGAGTGATCGTGCACAGCTATAGTTCCAGCTACTTGGAAGCTGAGGTGGAAGGATCGCCTGAGTCCAGCAGGTCAAGGTTGCGGTGGCCGTGAACATGCCACTGCACTCCAGTCTAGGCGACAGACTGAGACTCCAATGCAAAAAAAAAAAAGGTAATTAATTCCATGAACAACATTCAACTATCCCCTTTTTCTTCTGCTTGGAATTTATATTTAATATGGATGGTACATTCTATGACTTGTGTGGCTTCGGAATACATCATAAACTAATCTTAATCAACATTTATTATTTAATGCTTTATGTTTCCCCTAAAAGTAGTACTTTGTAACCAAGCCAGATGTGTGACATCGTGCCAGATATCACAGAATTGACTAGCCCAGATCTCATCTGGACCCTGGAACTTCCACTTAAGTCCTGGCACAGAGGAATTGTTTTATTCCAGTCATCAGGTTTTGCTATTAGACCTATGGGGGTAGGCTTAACTAAAACGAGTTTTATTTCCCTTATCATAGGTTAGTAGGTGGTGGGGAACGAAAAGGAGAGAAAATTCAGAGAGATCATGAATAACTTGTTTTGTTATTGGCCATGATAGTGACTGACAGATTTAAGTATCGTCAAAAAGACATTGACAAGACTTACAATTTCTGTTTAGAACTCCTTTATTAACTGATTAGTATACCATTATCTTATTACTTTAAAAAAAATTTTTTTTGACTCGGAGTCTTACTCTGCCACCCATTCTGGAGTGCAGTGGCACAATCACGGCTCAATCCAGCCTTGACCTCCTGGGCTCAGGTGATCCTTCCACCTCAGCTTCTCAAGTAGCTGGGACTACAGGTGCATACCACCACACCTGGCTAAATTTTTTTACTTTTTTGTGGAGACGAGGTCTTGCTTTGGTGCCCAGGCCGGTCTTGAGTGCCTCGGTTCAAGAAATCCTCCCATCTCAGCTTCCCAAAGTGCTGAGTTTACAGGCACAAGCCACCATGCCTGGTCTGTATCATAAGTTTAAAAATGCCTATTGATATTTGCAAATTACAAAAATAACACGTCTGTTGTAAAAATTTTAAAGCAAAGCAACTTTCATCTCCCTACTGAAACATATATACAGTGTTGGAATTTTTTAAAACAAAAATGGAATCTTACTATTCTACATATGGCTTTTTTAACCTAATATATCTCTATCATTCTAGATTGGTGCATGTATATCTATCTCGTTCTCTCTTTTTTTTTTTTTAAGTTGGAGTCTCACTCTTACCCAGACTGGAGTGCAGTGGCAGTCTCACGACCATCCTCTAGTGTCGACCTGCTGGGCTCAGGCGATCTTTCCGCCTCAGCCTTCCAAGTAGCAGGAACTATGGGCTCATGCTACCATGCCGGCTAATTTTTTGATTTATCGTAGAGATGAGGCCTCACCAAGTTGCCCAGGCTGGTCTCGAACTCCTGGGCTCAGGAAGTCCTCTCGCCTTGGCCTCCCAAAGTGCTGGGATTACAGGCTTGAGCCAGGCCAAAAACATTTTTATATTTACCATTTTATTTGATTCTTAGGTGAAACCAGAAGGACATTTAGGTCAGGGAAGACATTGCTATTTATATGAATACTCTCAAGATTTAGCATTCTGAGGCCCAAGCTCAGTTGCCAGTAACAGGGACAGTCAGTTCCCACACCCACCTCTCTTGAATCCCAGGCTATTGGCAGGGATAGAAACTGAGATCCAGAAAAACCAGTGACTACTCTTTTGAACATTGTTCAATGAGATACGGTATGCTTTTATCTGTACTTCCTACTACTGTTGGTAAGTAGCGTTCATGCTGAGGATTTACGTTGTGGGATTTAATGTTTGCAGAATTACTGTCCTAGCAGCCTTACATGGTCTGGTTTACTTTCTCTCTCTCTCTCATGTGCTGACATGCTAGAGACAATTCATTAAATTAATCTTAAAATTAGTAGAGCAAACATGCCATAGGAAAAAGGGAACTAATATAATTAAATGCTTTTGCATGGCAGGCATTCATCTCAGTTCTTGAATTACTTCTCAGTGACCCTGCAAGTTACCTAGCATTCCCACTGAAAGCTGGGAGAGGTTAAATAATTCATCCAGAGTCATATAACCAGTATGTAAAAGTGTCACCTTGTATCCTGTGAGTGTATTTTCTGACTTCTATACACATCACACACATTGTGTGTGTATGTGTATACACTCAAGTGTTTAAGCACACTTGAAATGAATTAAAATATTTCTTTGTTCTTTTTAGGCTACGCAGATATAAAGTCCTAGGGAGTAGTAACTCCGACTCAGACCTTTTCTCCCGCCTGGCCCAAATTCTTCAAAATGGATCTCAGAAATCTCGGAGCACCACTCAGTGCAAGACTCCAGGGTCGCCACACAATCCAAAAACACCACCCAAGAGTCCAGGGGCCCCACGCAGGAGTCCCAGTGCCTCTCCCCGAAGCTCATCCTTGCCTCGTACATCTAGCTCTTCCCCATCCCGGGCAGGACGGCCCCACCATGACCAGAGGAGTTCATCCCCACATCTGGGGAGAAGCAAGTCACCTCCCAGCCACTCAGGATCTTCCTCCTCCAGGAGATCCTGCCAGCAGGAGCATTGCAAACCCAGCAAGAATGGCTTGAAAGGATCCAGCAGCCTTCACCACCACTCAGCCAGCACTAAAAACCCCCCAGGGAAGAGTAAGCCAGCCAGTAAACTCAGCAGATAGGAGCCGGGCTATATGAAAGGTGTGAGACCTTCCTCCAACACCTGATGCATGTGTGTCCCTGTACTGTCTGTTTAAAAAAAATCAGTGTTGATCTTCTCTTGCAAAAGAAAGTAACATGATCAATTACTTACAAGAAGATACAAATACAAGGAAGTACCAAAAGTAGACAGCAAGCAGATCAGGAATCAATGCCTTTTGCATAGGAAGTAGCAATCCAGCAAAATCCAAGAGGAAGAAACTCATTAAATGAGCTCTCATTTTTAAGCTGCCCTTGAAACGAAAGAGTTGAGGATAGGAAGCAGAATGGAATTTTAAGAGGTTACGCCTAATTTTTAAAGCCTCTACTTAAAGATTATATGGCAAAAATGAAACTTATTGTTTGATATTTTCATTCAAACTTCCCAACTCTGGGAAATCAGTGCTCAGATGTTGGGTTATGCAAGAAGTCTTAGGGAGCCAGTACTTGTGTGTATTTGGCTTGTATGTTCATTCAGTGTACTGAGAATCCACACCTTTACCTTACCTCATTCCTAGTACCCTCCCTGGATTTCATATTTTTTAAAGTTAGTGTTTCTCACCTGATCTAATCTCTCTTACTTTAACAATACATCCTAATAGAATTTTAAATCCAATTACATTTTTTTTTAGTTCTCTAGGGTCTTTTTGGAACAATAGTTCTTAATCTAGTACATTTTTATTATGAAAAATGACTGAGAAACTTAGGTTAAGGAAAGAAAATCTAACTAGAGCTACTTTGCATTCTGTGTTTAGGGAGAGAGGGACAAAATGTGGGTCAGTATCCTTCAAGACAGGAGAACCCTCTTCCTCTCTGCTAAGTTTCCTCCTTTATAAACAAGTAGAAGGAAAACTCACCAGAGTCGACTGCTTCTCTGTAAGGCTTCTAGTTTCCAGCTGTTTCTAGTGTCAACCTCCAAGATGATATAGGGAAGCACAATGTTTTGGAATGTGACTTTGGAGATTTAGAAAGAAATTAGGTATGTTGTTGAGGGTTAGGCTCTTCAGACTTTGTATTTTATACATTTAGCCAATAAGAAATGAATACCTGGGGAAATAAATTTAGGCTAAATATTATTCTTTTAATGTTTTATTACCTGCTTCTCCTGTGCTTTAGTTCCGTACTGGGGCTTCGTGGCCTCATTTCCATGTAATTTCAATTTATAAAGCTGTAAGGAGGATATTTGTTCTAATCTTACTCTTCAGCCAACAGGAATCAGGCAAAATTTTAAAATGGGCTCTTTTATACTCTCTAGGTGTTTTGTGTTGTAAAGACCTTATTAAGGTCAGGTAAATTGGTCTGCTTGCTCTTGAAATTTGCCTTCTAGCAAACATCTGTGCTTTCTGTTTGACCTTGTGTTTGCTGCCAAACCGAATATGGTTGAATTGGAAAACAAAAAAGAAATATGTTCCCTCACCATGTGAATACATTCTAATGCTGCATCGAGGCTTGAAGCTGCACTGAACTTAACATTGTTCCCTTTATCTGTGTTGAGCTTTTTAAAAAACAAACTCAAAACACTATTGAGGCATATAAGGTCTCTTGTAAGAAATGTAGCATAGTGTGGAATCTTAATTTCTCTCCAGTTTCAAACACTACAGAGGAATGCAATAGATAAGACATATTTGCTGTTTATCTAAAGCAGCTGTAATATTGGAAGACCAATCCTTCTGTGTTATATTGTATAATAGTTGCTATAACACTACTTGCATGTCTTCATGGTAAATTATATAAATATTTATAAATATATAGAGAGACATATGCTTATATAAACTCATTCTTTCTCATTCTCCATTTGTAATTTCCAAATCACAGATGGCAAAATTCCTCTTCTGTTGTGTGCCGCGTGTCCACCTGGGCCTTGCCTAGCTTCATTTTCTGAAAAATTTGTTCTTGTCATGTGATACCTCGGACTCTCCTTGCCTTCCCTGTGTATGAAGCAAAGGTCGGCAGTCTTTAACAAGCCAAGATAGGTTATTTTTCATTTAAAAAGGATTTTAATAGGAGAAAATTACTGGGACATGCTTGTAATACTGTTTCAGAGATTTGTCACGTTAAGCACATAGTTCTGTCCTTATGATTCGAGTGGATAAACTGAGATGATAATCATAGATCCGCCATAAATAGATTTTTAAAACATTTCTTTAAAATTGCCATTCTGCATTCTTTCCGACTTACTTTTTTTGCAGGGGATTTGGGGATAATCAAGAAATTATCTTTTTTTCTGTTATATTAGCTAAACTGTAGCCAATTTTAAATCCCAACTCTGGTCTTATGTGCTAGGAGTAAACATCGGAAAAGCTGATGAGGCTTCAACTGTGGTGTGTGTGTGTGATTTTATTTATCAGCATTTCTCTGCTGACAGTCAAAACTGACAATGATGGCAACATGGCAGCTGAATGTTTTCCCTCTTTCTTGCTTCCTTCATTTTTCTCCCAGCCCTTGCACTGTGTTGCCCCCTTTTCTAAATGGCATTGACAAGATCCAGAGAACAACCTCACAAGAACATTTTCTTTTGCATGTAGAGGAAAGAGTTAACCAAAGATGTTTCTGCTCTAAGACTTTCAAAAGAAAACAGACTAATTATATATATCTTAGGTATCAATAGGTCCACTGATAGGCACTGTCCTATATAGAGATTTACTTTATATTTTAACAAACAGTTTGTGCTTTTAGGTGTTAGATGTTTCTCAGGCTGAAAATAGAAGTTGGCAGCCCTGAGCAAGCACTGTTGGTACAAGGAGTTTTATTTTTGTTTTATTTTGGAGTATAAAACAGAAAATGGGGTTTTGGTTTGATTTGGTTTAGGTTTTTTTAGTTCTTTATTTTTTATATATTTACTTATTTATTTATTTATTTTTTTAGTGATGGCATATTTCTGATTTCAGTGACATAGATCATTCAAGTAATTGTAAACCAGTTTGGTTACTCTACCTAAGGTGAGGGATATGGCTGTTAAAGTCAAGTCAAACTATACTGAAAGTAGTATATAGCAGGAGTTGAAATTATCTTTTGAAAGACAAGTACCTCTTGGTTTCTTCTGTCACAATAGAATGACTGGTTACCTAGTCACACTTGCCCTTACCCTCTCATGTCTAGTCCCTGGAATTACATGAGTGGAATAGAAAATAGAGTTAGCAATAGCTCAGTCCCTTTAGGTAGCATTCTCCTGAATTATGCTGCCAAATCTCTAGGGTCTATGGGTTGGTTGAAGTGTTAAAACCCCACTTAATGATCTCTTGCACAGCTTAAAGGTACTTCATGTGAGTACAGTGAACAAAGAAGAAAATCTGGCTCATATTAAATTTAACCCTAAAACACAGGTGATAAATCTTTGAATGTTAATCCCTAGGCAGGCGACTCTCTCATTGTCAGCTCAGTGTGCAAGCTGACCTTGTTGACAGTGACATAGGAACATTTACTGTTTTTTTAAGTTGCATTTGTGACGTGAATGTTTTTTGTTAAAAGTTGCCAAGTTAATCAAGTCCTAAACAAGTAGCAAAATGGTAGTTGAGGCCCATTGTGGTTATTATCCACTTTATGTCATTTGCTTTCCGGTACTAAACAAATCTCAGCAGCTTTCTAACTCAGTGTTCTAGATGTGCAGTAGCTCCTATTTAGCTCCTAGCCACAATGGGAACCTGAGGTTCTTCGGTACTGTCAGAGATTCCTTCCAGGTCATATATTTTTATGCTGCTGTTTCTATGGTTGCATTCACTCTACAAGGAAAAAGTGTACATTGGTGCATGTTTTATAAACCCAGATACAAATAGCTAAAACCATAATTAGTTTTTCTATACCCAGTAGCTTTGAGTTGAAAACAGATGCTTTTTTCCCAAGAGCAGACAACTCTGCATTCCTAATCTTAACATTAGGAATTGGTGATAGGAAAAACAGAACCCAGAATTTAGAATGTATTGACACTTAGGAGAAAAATGCATTTTATTCTGGCTGTTTGAAAATATATTTTTGTAGATAAGTATAGATTTAGTCTTGGAGATCAAGTTTTTCACATTTTAAAAACTACTTTCATTCCTTTATATCTACCCAAACATGGCATATGTTAGTGAACCATTTCATCTGTCATGTTCAGATATTAGGAAATGGTTTCTTTCTTCAGCTCTGCCCATTCCTTTATATGTGCATTTGCCACAGGTGTGTTGAGACTTTGCCTAAGGGAAGAGATACTTCAGCACCTGCATCTTTGGGGAGAGAGAGTGGTTGTCAACTGTGGTGGTGCCGTTGAACGTTCTTGAATGTGGTTCAGAATAGCTCCTTGCCTATCATTTAATACAGAAAGTTTTGCAGGTTTAGGGCATATGAGACTATGGTAGTTCTTATGTATCAATATACACTCAAATTCAGAAACCACAGGTGCACTTTTAGACCTTAACTTAGAGAAGGGAACTGGAGACAGTTCCAGTCCTCAAACCACATGGGAGGACACAGTCCATGGAAAACCTCATGTGTTTGTTGGGACATCCCACTTCCCTGTCTTCACCCAAGAAAACTGTGGTGAAACAGACTATTGAGGTTGTGGAAGTAGAAGGAAAATCATCATATCACTGGGTATTCTCAATATTTTGGCCTTCCCTCTGGAATTATGAGAAATTTGACTAGGCTAGTCTTGGGAGTCTCTTCAGAATCTGTTGCCCAACATTTGCTAGAGAAAGGAAGTTCATGGGGATTTCCTGTAGTTCTTGGGTTATTCCAGGACATGGGACAGAGATCCTTATCCACATAAAGGAGAATTTGGATGCTACACACCTCAGTCCATCAGAAGCCCCTGGTTAGACATGAAATTGTGACATTAAATGTTGACCCTTTAACTTGCTAGAGCAGCTCACAGAGAATTTTTTAAAGTAAAGTAAATAAGGTCTTGGCCCAACAAGCCACTTTCTAATTCAATTTTGTGATTATCTGCTTCTACTCTAAAAATATTCCCCTTGAGCAAATTTAAATCAGAACATAAAAGTGTATGAGAAGATCAGGATCATGTTGAGATTCCATACAATCTCAACACTGAATGGCAAAGAAGTAACATTACTCAGTAATGATTTGAGTATTTCCTTAGACTTTGCTGGATCCATGGTCCTAAGGAGACACATAAAAGTAGTAAAGCCTTTCCTCTTATTGCCCTGTACAGTTTAACAGTTTTCTGCCTCCTCTTTAATTGGAAGTGACAGTGTGGGGCACAATTTGTACACTGGCAATGCTGACCAGGTCTCCAGATACCCCCGCCAAGAGTTCTGGGTCCCTCAACCTACAGAACAGGACTGGATGAGGCAGATCTTTGAGCCCATGTGACTATAAAAATTGCTGATGACATAATTTTACACTAATGATGGATAGGAATTTTACCTCTCTTTTTAGCAGTTTAATATTGTTTCGTACTGTGTATATAAGTATTTGTTTACTTAATTAAAAACATTGAGTAAATCAAGTTTTTATAGACTGCCCTTGCCATATAATGCTTTTTTCCTCTTAGGATATATAGTTTAAATCCTCAAAATCTCATGCACAGTACTTCACCATCCCTGGACTCTGTCTGTAGGCTCTTCATTCACCTGCAAGGGTAAACCAACCTACGAGAGCCTGAATGCAACTTATTTTAGGGAGCTACCCAGAGAGGGGAAAGCCCTTGGTACTTTTTCCAAGACAGTTTTCTCTTTGAACTATTCACCAGAGAGGTATAGTAGTTCACTAAGGTAGAAAGCTTTCAGACATACAAAGATAGGACGATAAGGAAATACAATACTGGGCCATTTGGGCTTTGAAATTGGATTGGGTGGATTGAATCCCGAGAACTGCTCAGGCGACCCAGGCTTGAGCACCTCTCGCTTCTCCCTGGTAGAGAGTTACTGGTCCCCCTTTGGACTCCTTTTCTAAAACAGCCAGTGCCTAGGCCAGTTACTTACAAGCTCCAGCTTTTAGAAAAGTGAGAGGAAGGAACATCTAGTTAATTCTGAAGTAGGTGTAAATTGTTCAAAGTTATGAGCTATTGGCAGCTGATAAACCAGATTCTGCCACAAATCAGAATTCCCTCTTGTTGAACAAGACCAGTGAGTCGGAATAGATGACTTTAATAATCCGCTTTTCTCTCCCTCTCTTCTGCTCTTCCTGAAATCGGTGAGATGAGAAACTACTCTTTGAAATACCTCCAGAGGTGTTGTATGTGTCCCTTTCCCCTCCAGCAGCTCCCTTTATGAGATTTTGCTCAGGCAACCAAGGACATAGATTATTGGCAGTAACTTGGAGTGCTTTTGTATAGGCCATCTGTACATAAAAGTGTATTTAATTTTCCCATTTGTATCATATTAAAGCTTTGTACAGTGTTTTAAGTTCTGTTTTAAAATTATTTTGTATTTTATTTTTATAATCTAGTAATAAAATATTCATTCCGCATGCAAACTCTAATTCTGTTGTGTGGTGGTTTGGATTTCAAAAGTAGAAAACAACTTTCTAACTTAATAAAGCTACTGAATGGAACAGAGGTTACAAGGTCAACTGGAAGCAGAAAGTGTTACATGGGTATAGTACTACACCCAGAAGTGACCTCGAAAAAGAAGCCCTGGGCTGAATAGAAACTAGGTGTTTAGTGGCCCTGCAGGTGACAGGCAGGGTTTGGGGATATGAGGAGACGGTTCCCCTGCAATAAAAGTATTAGAAGCTCCACTGTAGTACTACTGGAGTAATACCTTTTCCTTCTCCCTAGGAATCACCCCTGGTACCACTAGGGGATTCCTGCCCCCACCCCCTTTCCTCCTGTACTTGCTCTGAACCAGAGGGAGACCCAGGCCTTTACGAGGGCCCTTCCCTGCTTCACCCCTCCTGGTTTGGTTTGACCTGGAATGTTAGCGCCATCTGTTTTTCTCCGCCTGGCTTCCCTTTCTTGATTTCTCACTGAGCAACAACATCCAAAATGCTGTCTTCTCAGGTTTTTAAAATAAGGGAGATTAAGAAATAATTCAAACCCCCAGAAACCAGTTATGAATACTGACATCTCAACTGCAAAGTAGTTAAAATATTAACCGGATGTAAACCCATCATTACAATGTGTAAAGTGCATAAAGCTACCCACAAGCCATCCTGCACACACGGTGGCCAGAGGCACTTTAAGGGCGTAGCCTGGGGATTATAAAACGCCTCCAGGCCTCAGTCCTAAGAGCTCCATCCGCTGACGGTGAGCGCCGGAAAGCCAGTGGGCACTGATTGGCCAAGGGATTGAAAAATCGGCCTTCAGAGAAAGGCAAGGTCAAGATGAGAAATGAGGTTAACGCCACATCTTCTTTAGGGTGGTGCCTGCTGGATCAAGAGAACGTAAACTCAGAGAAGTAGGCTGCTGTTTCTCTGTTCTCCTTTACCGCTCTCCAGAACCTCAGTCTCCCCAGAGCTGCATCCGTCCCGCGGCGGCCCCAGGCCCAGTTCGAGTCCCGGCAGGTCCCCCCTCGGGCCAGGGCAGCCAGGTCAGGGCTCTCTAGGGAAGGTGCCTCCGCACTTCACCCACGGGCCTGCCGGCGGGAGTGCCCACCCGCAAGGCCTTGACCACAGGCCAGAGCGAGAGCGGGCCCCGCCCCGCCTCCGGCCCCGCCCCGTCCAGGGCCCGCCCCGACCAGGCCCGGCTGCGGGCCCAGGCCCCGCCCCGCCCCAACGGTCGCTTCCCGCCGCCGGCCCCGCCCCTTCCAGGCCGACCGCGGCGCGCCGGCGCCTGCGCAGTCTTGCCTGAGCGCCCCGACCGGGATGGCGGCCGTTTTGGAGTCGCTGCTTCGAGAGGAGGTGTCGGTTGCAGCCGTCGTACGGTGGATCGAGCGCAGCACCCAGAGTTCGGAGGTAACAGCGCTGTCACGCCTCCAGGCCTAACCCGAAGCAGCTTCCCGCGGGAGATACCAGCCCACCGGCCCCCTCCCCTAGAAAGCCTGGCTGCCAGCCCGCGCCGAGTGCGCTACGACCCGGCGCCGCTGCCCGCGCCGCCCACTCTAGGCGCGCCCTGTGGCCCCGGCCTGGCAGCTGACTCTCCCCCTCGACCTCTGCTTCTTCCCCAGGGTAACCCCGGGGAGGCGGCCGTCTTGAGCGCACTCCAGCCGCTGCGGAAAGAATTCGTGCCGTTCCTGCTGAACTTCCTGAGGGAGCAGAGCAGCCGCATCCTCCCGCAGGGACCCCCGACCCCCGCCAAGGCCCCGGGCGCGTCGGCAGTCTTGCCAGGGAGGCCGGGGGGCCCGCCGCGGGGCAGCCGCGGGGCGCGAAGCCAGCTTTTCCCTCCGACTGAGCCCCAGGGCGCCGCCGCCGCCGAGGCCCCTCTGGCCCGTCGCGGGGGCAGGAGGCGGGGCCCGGGCCCGGCCCGCGAGCGTGGAGGTCGTGGCGCCGGAGGCTCGGAGGAGGGGGTCGGCGGGGAGAGCCTGCCCTGGGCCGCGGCGGGCCGGAGGCTTAGGGGCTCCGGCAGTCCCAGCAGCCCCAGCCTCACGCCCTCTGATCCACCAAACCTCAGCAACCTGGAGGAGTTCCCCCCCGTAGGCTCGGTTCCCCCCGGCCCTGCAGGGTGAGCGTGGGCCTCACGCAGATGGGTGGCTCCAAGGCTCTGCCAGGGCAGTCAGTAAATCAGGGATGGCTCTCCGCGGTAGAGCGCCAGAGTGGGAGTGAGATAACTATGATGGTGAGGGGCTTTTTTTTTTTTTTTTTTTTGCAAGAGGCCCAGCTGTTGTGGTGGTGGAGGGGGAGATGTTTGAAGATAGGAATTTGAGAAAAACCTGTGGCTACTCTCAGCAGGACGAAGCCTTCACGCAGGATCAACCCAACTCCGGTGAGCGAGGAGCGGTCACTCTCCAAGCCCAAGACCTGCTTCACCTCACCCCCCATCAGCTGTGTCCCCAGTTCCCAACCCTCAGCCCTGGACACTAGCCCTTGGGGCCTTGGCCTTTCCCCAGGGTGCAGAAGTCTGCAAGAGGAGCGGGAGATGCTCAGGAAGGAGCGGTATGGCCTTGCCGCTCCCGGGGATGTCAACTTGCTCCCTGTGGGGGATCTTCAGGACTTTTCCCTGAAATTGATTTCCCCCTTGGGGACTTTGGGTTTGTTTCGTGGGCTGTTGATGTCTTCTCTGGAGGGACCTGAGTGTGGCTGTGGTGGGGAAGCAGGCTGACTGCTCATGACATCTCTTTATCCCCACAGCTCTAAGCAGCTGCAGCAGTCACCTAACCCCACCTGTCCCACCCCAGAACTGGGGTCGTCCCTCCCCAGCCGGACAGGAAGCCTCACAGATGAATCCGCTGATCCTGCCAGAGTGTCTTCCAGGCAGCGTCTGGAGCTGGTGGCCCTTGTTTACTCCTCATGCATTGCTGGTGAGTGAGAGCAGAGGGAGCTGGAGTAGAGGAGCCACTTGTAGAACCGCAGGCTAAGAGGATTGATAAGGCACCTACACTGAGCTTTGACTCGGAATGGAGCCTAATACCATGGGGTTTCTTTTTATGTCCAGAGAACCTCGTACCAAACCTCTTCTTGGAGCTCTTCTTTGTCCTTCAGCTCCTTACTGCCCGGAGGATGGTGCCCACTAAGGACAGTGACCTTGAGCTGAGTCTAGGTGGCGTAGGTCAGTGAGCTTCCTTTTGGGAAATGGGGATCTGGAGATGGGACAGCTGTTAACTGATATGATCCTTCTAGATTCCCTGGAAAGTCCACTGTTCCAGAGTATCCACGATTGTGTCTTCTTTGCGGTGCAGGTTTTGGAGCATCAGTTTCAGTGAGTTTCCCTGGCTGAGGCAACTGGGCCTTATTCCTGTCTGCTTGGTTTTCTGACTGCTTGGGATGCATGCATGTGCTTAACACATGTGCAGTGGCCCTGGACCTTTTCCTACCTGTAACCTTGAATTTTGTGTCAAGGCTATGAATTTAGCCCCTAAAAGAATCAAGTAGACCCCTGTGGTCCTGGCAGCTGACCTTTGGGTTTATGGCTAATGTTCCTGTCCTGCTCTCTTGGTCCCTGCTCTCTGAGGTCTCATTTCCACTCCCTTTGCCTTCATTTTCTTTGATCCTGGACCCATGGCCTTGCTGTATATACCTGGACTTACACATTTGTTCCATGTGTTCCATATGCTCTGTGTGGTGTGCAGGTGCCTGCTTCCTGTTTGCAGTCTGTGTCCCAGTCTCAGTCATATGTGCTCTTGTCCCCGCAGGGTTCTTTCCTACCTGGACAAAGGGACCTTGAAGCTGCTGGCTGAGAATGAGCGGCTGCTGTGCTTCTCACCAGCTCTGCAAGGCCGCCTTCGAGCTGCCTATGAGGGCAGCGTTGCCAAGGTAGTGACCCCAGCTTAGATGCCTACCAGCCTGGCCTGACCTTTCCCTTCATAAATTCAGGCAACCCAGCTCACAGCATTTAAGTGTCCTGTGAGCTAACTCTGGGCAAGAATAAGGGGGAAGAGTTGTCTAAGCATGACCCCTGCAGGCTTTAGTTCCTAATGTCCCTGCCATATTTTAGGTCTCTCTGGTGATGCCACCCTCTGCTCAAGCTGTCTCCTTTCAGCCAGAGACTGACAATCGTGCCAACTTCTCCAGTGACCGAGCCTTTCATACTTTTAAAAAACAGAGGTGATAAGAAAAAGAGACTCTGGAGGAGGGGATGAGGTGACATTTTTTCTGGAATAGGCAGCTGTTTTGTTTTCATAGAAACTAGGAGTTCAGGTGCTGGCGGGAGGCGAGGGATGGAGTATGGGGGGGAAAAGCGTTTTGGGAGGCTGAGGTGAGATGATTGCCTGAGCACGCAGGTTTGAGATCAGTCTGGGTAACATGTTGAGACCTCGTCTCTACAATAAATCAAAAAATTAGCCGGGCGTGGTAGCGCACGCCTGTAGTTCCAGCTACATGGAAGGCTGAGGCGGAAGGATCGCCGGAGCCCAGCAGGTCGACGCTGGGGTGGCCGGGAGTGTGCCACTGCACTCCAGCCTGGGCGACAGAGTGAGACTCCAGCTCAAAAAGAAAAAAAAGAAACTAGGAGTTCAGCACTAACAGATGGGGGGGGTTAGTCCCAACAGGCTTTTCCTGCCAGCCCTCGGGGCTGCTTGGCTTTACTCTGCTGCATGCCTGTGGCCTTGAGCCCCTGAGCCTAGCCAGCATCTCACAGGTGGATGAATTTAGTCTCAGGGTTCTCTGGCAGGAGTGTGCCAGGATGAACTTGCACTGTCCACAGAAGTGCGTGAGGCCTGTGCTGTGGGCTGCTGGCCCGTAGCACTGTGATCATGTGGAGCACTCTGGAGTGACCAAACACGGGGGCTGTAGTGGTTCTGTCTTCGGTTCTCCCAAGCAAGAGAAGGTGCTCCTGGGAACGAGGCAACTGTGTGTCACCTGATCAGGCATTCTTGTGTGTGTCAGGGATGTGTTTTATGAGGTGCTTCGAGAGTGGGAAGACCGCCATGAGGAGCCCGGCTGGGACTTTGAGAAGGGCTTGGGCAGCAGGATCAGGTGGGTGCTCGTATGCTGGTCACTTTTCTGTCTTGCTTCTGACAGTGAGGCCGCTCAGTGATGACTGGGGCGCTGATGGGAGGAAGGCTTTTCCCTACTCCTCCTAGCGATTTTCTTCTGTCCTTCTAAATCTCTCCAGTTAGTCACAACTCTGCTTCTATTCAAAAGGAATTTCTCTCTCCAGCTCCTTCCACTCAGAAGTGCCTCATAACTGTTCTGTAATGGCAAATGGTTGGACAAGTGCAAAGCTCTCAATCCAGGTTGCTCGAGTTTTGGCCCAAGTCACGGGTTAGAGCCCTCCGACCTCTGTTTTCTCTGTCATTGACTTTGGGCAAGTCTGACAACTTTGCCAAGGTAGATGACTAGGCTGCAGAATGCAAGCCCTCTGTCCAGTCGTCCACCTTCCACTTTGGCCATGAAACCCACTGGCTCTCAGTTTGGACTGAAGATTTGAGGGGTGGCATTATTTCTCATTTGGTTAAGTGTATCTCTGGCCTGGAGGGATCTCGGTGCTGAGGGGCGTGTCCCTTACCTTTTACCATGTCCCTGTGCAGGCCATCTCTGGCAGAGATCCGTTCTAGTCCCTGGTAAAGGGCCAGAAAGCTGAGGGGCTGGCATGCCTTCTCAGATCTTTCTCCTTCTTAGCTCCTTCCTGCATACTGCCTTTTTTGTTCCTCAGAGCCATGATGGGTCAACTCTCCACAGCCTGCAGCCATGGCCACTTTGTTCGGCTTTTCCAAAAACAACTCCTCCAGGTAACAGCCCCAGCAGATCAGTCTACAATTAACAGTACGTATTGTAGGCAGCCGAATAATGGCTGCCACTTTGGCATGGGGCAGACAGACAGGCAGGTCCTGGGCTGGAAGATGATCAGGATTTCTACTGCTCGGACAGAGGCTGAAGGAAAAGCCAGAATGCCCTCTGAGGTGCCCTGGACCCCGTTCCCTCACCCAGCCTCTGCACATGTCCTGCGCCCCGTTCCCTCGCACAGCCTGTTGCGGGCCTTCGTCTCCTTGATCTGTCTGGTGGTAGGAAAGCCTGGGGTTGGTAGTTAGGGTCAGTTTCATATCCTTCCTCTCGTGGCCCTGGCCATATGCTCAACCTTACAGTTTCCGTTTCTTCACCTGTCAAGCAAGACTAGCCCCTACCTCAAAAAAAGTCTCTAAAGCACTTGACAGAGAGTTGGTGTTCCTGAAATGTTTATTACTTTCTCATTTTGTTCAGTCCCTCCTACTTATTAGTTCTTCGGTTTCTCTCCTCCCTCTCCCTGCCTCAGATGTGTCAGAGCCTTGGTGGTGCTGGGGGCACCGTCTTGGGTGAGGCCCCAGATGTGCTGAGTATGCTGGGAGCTGACAAGTTGGGGCGGTTGCGGCGCCTGCAAGAGCGACTTGTGGCCCCTCAGAGTGGCGGGGGGCCCTGCCCACCCCCCACCTTCCCAGGCTGTCAAGGCTTCTTTAGGGACTTCATCCTGAGTGCCAACAGGTAAAAGTCTCCCATGCCTTGCAGGGAGTGGGACAGAGGCCAGGAGAGGTTTGTTTTCCCAAAAGGATAAATCGTTTTCCACTCTTCTTTGCCTGGAGTATAACAGGATGGCACTAAGTGGTCTCTGGGCTCCTTCCAGCTCATGCTTTCTGGCTTATTTCACTTCTCATTCTTGCATCCATGTGGGTAATTTCATTGCTCCTTGGTCTTCTGCCTGTCTGGTTCTTATGCACCTCTTCCAGTGCTTACCCTCCCCCACCCCCTTCCTAGCTTTCAGTTTAATCAGCATCTCATGGACAGTCTGAGCTTGAAGATCCGGGAGCTCAATGGCCTCGCCCTGCCTCCGCACGAACCCAGTGATGAAGATGGGGAGTCAGATGTAGACTGGCAGGTTAGAAAACAAGGGAGATAAGGGGCTGACCTAGGAGGGAAGGGGTATGTTCAAGAACTTATAACAGAGTTGGAATTGTTGTAGAAGCCTCATGCCTAGGAACTTTCACTTTCCTTGATTCCATGCAGGGTGAACGGAGGCAATTTGCTGTGGTGCTTCTTAGCCTGCGGCTTTTGGCTAAATTCCTGGGCTTTGTGGCTTTCCTGCCATATCGGGGGCCTGAACCACCCCAACCGGAGAGCTGCAGGACTCCATTCTGGCCCTCAGGAGCCAGGTGAATGGGTGGGAGACTCTGGTAAGGAGGGGTTTGGGAGGACCAGCTTGGGAGGACTGAAGCTGACTGATTTCCTTGGCTGTTCGGGAAACCAGGCAGGTTAGAGGGCATTACCCAGCCGTCCCTGGGCACCTGCCCACTGACTGAGCATTGGCCCTCCCAGGTCCCTCCGGTCCTGGATGTTCGGACTCTGCTGCAGCAAGGGCTGCGGGCAGGCCGGGCAGTGCTCACCGTGCCCTGGCTGGTGGAGTTCCTTTCCTTTGCTGACCACGTCGCACCTTTGCTAGACTACTACCGAAGTGTCTTCGCTCTCCTGCTGCACCTGCATCGGTGAGTAGAGGAAGGCTTGAGAAAAGGACCGGGGGAGACCACTGCTCAGGCTGCCGTTAACGAGAGCCCGGCAGTCTGCACTCTGTGCTTGGTGCCGTGGCCATAACAGCCTCAGAGGAGGGGGAGGAATTGCTCCCTGAAAGTCAGACGTGGGCGGCCAGTTGTACTTTCAGTGGCCCTGTTCTGTTCCTGAGGCGGCCCAGCTGAAAGAGAGAGTAGAATGGGAGGGGAAGCTGAGGAGGTCCTGGTTGCCCACATGACTGCAGTCCCTTTTGGGCCTGCTTTTGAGAGTGACCTTCCCACTGACACCCTTCACTCCATTCCCTTCCTGTCTGCACGAACCTGCTCACATGCCATGTACCTTTCAGGAGCTTGGTGTTATCACAGGAGAGTGAAGGGGAGATGTGTTTCCTGAACAAGCTGCTGCTGCTCGCTGTCCTAGGCTGGCTTTTCCAGGTGGGCAGGATGAGGGTCCAGAGGGAGGGGAGGGGGGCTCTCAGGGCTGGAGATGGGGAGTGGGACGACGTCTGCGGTTGGACGAGGCAGGGGCCCGAAGACGAAGGCCCATAAGTAGCGTGGAGGTGACCGAAGCTTCAGAACGAGGCTGCTTTGAACCTGAGCCTGGGAGGTCTGAGGAGTCTCTGAAGTTGACCAGAGCGGTGACGGCCCTCATCTCTTGGCAGATTCCCACAATCCCTGAAGATTTGTTCTTTCTGGAAGAAGGTCAGTTGGATGCCTTCGAGGCAGACACAGTAGCCTCAGAACATGGCTTGGTGAGTGTTGGGGTTCGCCAGAGCCATGGGAAGCCCAGGCATAAAGTTGTTCTCCTGCTAACTGCCATTTCTGGGCTTGCTGGGGAGGAAGGGACACGTGCCTGCTCCCGCCCAGCGCCGGCCTGTTCCCCTTCCAGGACAGTGTGCCTGTGGTGGACCAGCAGCTGCTCTATACCTGCTGTCCCTACATTGGTGAGCATCCCCATCTCCCCCAGACGGTCCCTGGCAGTGTCCCTCCACGAGGACCCAAAAAGGCACCCCTTCAGCCTGACTCCCTCGTGTGTTGTTCTGTTCTTAGGCATTCTCTGGGTGCCTCAGCCTCAACTCTAGAAATGCTTAAAGTCCAGGATGTGTGGGGGAGGGGGGGAGAGGTTCAGGAACTGAGAACTTGGACTTCCCTGATGCAGGTGAGCTCCGGAAACTGCTTGCTTCGTGGGTATCAGGCAGCAGTGGACGGAGTGGGGGCTTCGTGAGGAAAATCACTCCTACCACCACCACTGGCCTGGGAGCGCAGCCTCCCCAGACTTCCCAGGGGCTGCAGGTAAGGGCAAGGTGGAGACAGCCCCGTGGGGAAAGCGGGAGGAAGCCTTCACGATCTTTGCCTCCTCCCACAGACACAGCTTGCCCAGGCCTTTTTCCACAACCAGCCACCTTCCCTGCGCAGGACTGTAGAGTTTGTGGCAGAGAGAATTGGATCAAACTGTGTCAAACATGTCAAGTAAGAGTGGGCTGAGGGTCCCACTCATTGCCTTACAACTTTTTACCCCTTTTCCTCAGTTGTAAGCTGGGGGGAGGGGTAGGTGTGAATGGCTGAAATCGCTAGCATATTTTAAGGAAACCCTGACCAAATTTCCTTAAATTTGCAGCTCTTTACCAATTCAACCCTTCCAACTACCCCCAAACCCTGCTATCTCTTGCCGCAGGGCCACACTGGTGGCAGATCTGGTGCACAAGGCAGAGTCACTTCTCCAAGAGCAGCTGGTGCCACAAGGACAGGAAGGGGGCGATCCAGTCCAGCTGTTGGAGATCTTGTGTTCCCAGCTGTGCCCCCATGGGACCCAGGCACTGACGCAGGGGCGGGAGTAAGAAACACCAATCCACCTGGACCCTCTCATCTCTTCCACTCTCCTCTTAGCTTTTTTTCCTGTCTTTTCCCCTTGCACACTGGTTTTCTCCCCTTCTCTGTAGACGCATATCCTTGGCGTTAGGACTTCTGTGGCATGAAGTCCAGGCACTGGCTTGGGAGTGTGCTGCAGGAGGTCTGGTGCTCAGACTTCTCGTTTCTCCAGCACCTGGGGTGGGGCAGAGGGCAGACAGTGCTTCCTCCTGAAGCAGAGCCTCCCAGTTCAGGTGTTCGGTGCACTCAGGGCATTGACTTGGGCCAGGCCAAAATATCCAGATGTCACCGACTTCCTCTGCCTCCTTTTAGGTTCTGCCAGAGGAAGAGCCCTGGGGCCGTGCGGGCGCTGCTTCCAGAGGAGACCCCAGCAGCTGTACGTAGGCAACAGGCCTGCAGCTAGCAGGCCAGGCGTTGTGGGCAAGGGGCACGGAGTAGCTGTGTGTGCACGCGCCTGCGTGGGCCTCCTGTAGGGTGGGTGGATCATTCCCAGACTCTGGCACCCATTGTTGTTCCCAGCCCTCCCCGGCCTCTGACTCTGTAGCTCTTCTGGCTCACAGGTTCTAAGCAGTGCAGAAAACATAGCTGTGGGGCTTGCAACAGAGAAAGCCTGTGCTTGGTTGTCAGCCAACATCACAGGTGAGGCCCGGGAAAGGGGAGAGCTGGACCAAGTTATCACAAAGTGGACTGGCAGGGGGTAGGAGGCTCATGGGGGGAGATGGGACTCAAGGGCCTGGCGGAAATGGTGAAGGGCATGGGCTGGCGTGGTGAGCCTGTGCAGGGCACTGCGGTGACCCCTCCTGTTCTCTCTGCCCTGCAGCGCTGATTAGGAGGGAGGTGAAAGCAGCAGTGAGTCGCACGCTTCGAGCCCAGGGTCCTGAACCTGCTGCCCGGGGAGAGCGGAGGGGCTGCTCCCGCGCTTGTGAGCACCATGCTCCCCTCCCCTCCCACCTCATCTCCGAGATAAAAGTACACAGCTACCCTTTCCCCCTTTGGCTTCCCTTCTCCCGCTCCCTGCTCCGTTCCTGGGCTCTCTCCTTTCTCACATCAGCTCTCGTATTTTTGTGTAGAAGCTTTCTGTGTTGTCTGGCTAGTTCCTGTTTCATTCATGACTGAATGGGATTAGGTAGGGCAGAGCTGAACTGAATGGTTTTCCTAATTATTACTCTCTGACTTCTGGTGTTTGAATCACCCAGAAGGGGAAAAGGGCAGACATGAGATTTCTGACTAAATGCTTATTACACAGATAGTGATGGGAGTTAGATAGTGAATGGCTATAAAGTAAAGTAAAAGAGCAAGTCACCCCAGTATTGAGATATGACTTCATAATGTTCTAGGTGAGAGGTGATGCTTGTTTACAGGCAGTAAGAATAAATTATCAATTCTCCTAACTTGGTTAAGAAAATTCACCACCCTAGGTAACATAGCGAGACCCTGTCACTACAAAAAGTCAAAAAATTAGTCAGGTGTGGTGGAACATGCCTGTAGTCCCAGCTACTTGGGAGGCTTGGGTAGAAGGACCATCTGGGCCCAGGAGGTTGAGGCTGCAGTGAACCATGATTGTGCCACTGCACTGCAGCCTGGGCAACAGAGTGAGACCCCAACTCATTAAAAAAAAAAAAAAAGTCGTCAGGCTCGGTGGCTCAACCTGTAATCCTGCACTTTGGGAGGCTGAGGTGAGTGGACTGCCTGAGCCCGCGGGTTTGAGACCCGCCTGGGCAACTTGGCGAGACCTCATCTCTACAATAAATCAAAAAATCAGCCGGGCGTGGTAGCACATGCCTGTAATTCCAGCTACTTGGAAGGCTGAGGCGGAAGGATCGCCGGAGCCCAGCAGGTCGAGGCTGCGGTGGCCGGAAGCGGCCACTGCACTCCAGTCTGGGCGACAGAGTGAGACTCCAACTCAAAAAATAAATAAATAAAAAGATTGTCTAGAGCAAACAGTCCATGGATCAAATCAAGCTTGCCACTTGTTTCTGTAAAGTTTTATTGGAACACAGCCACATGCATTCATTATGGCTGCTTTTGTGCTACAGTGGCAGAATCTAGTAGTTGGGACACAGACATGTCTCACAAAGCCTAAAATATTTACTATCTGGCCCTGGTGTAGGGTAATGAACTAGGAATAAAGGTTTGGAATAGGGACTAAGATGCAGTGACTAAAAATGAAGATTCTACAGGAGAAAGAAGAGAAGTACCATTTGGTACTGGTTCTCAACATGCAGAGGATTTCTGTGTTGAAACCTCAACTCTCCTGAGAAGATGACTAGAGAGATAGGAGATATTAGGACTGTGTATCTGCTAGGACAGGTCCCTAAATGCTCTAAGATGCCCTGTGGGAGTTGGCTAGTTCTGTCCCGAGTTGAGTAACATCTCTCGAGCTCTCTGGCAGCACGTCCCTCAGCCTACCTGCTCTGTTTTCTCTCTTGTTGTCCACATGGTTGCTTCCCCTGGCTGTGCTGCCCACCCGAGTCCCAGGTCTAGGGGTACCCTGGCCCTGTCACTTCACCCCTGCCCCTCAGCCCTGTTCTCCTGCCTCTCCACTGGCTGATCCCTATATCTCAAGCCAAATTCTCTAGCATTCTAGTCCCCGACCTGTGTGAAGTCTCACCCTGCTCTCTACAGGATGTGCTCTCCCTGGCTGCGGGGCCGCGGGACCCTGACGAGGGAGTCTCCCCAGAGCATCTGGAGCATCTCCTAGGCCAGTTGGGCCAGACACTGCAGTGCCGCCAGGTGAGACATGGCATCTGCCACACGAGAGATGCTTTTCTGAGTGTCCTTGCGTGAGTCCTGACAGCCAGAGCCATACTGGCTTAGAGCCAGTCCTCCCAGCAGTAAGGATGATGCTGATGTCTAGGGTCTCCTTTCTTTTTCCCTGCAGTTCCTGTGCCCACCTGCTGAGCAGCATCTGGCAAAGTGCTCTGTGGAATTAGCCTCCCTCCTTGGTATGGTTCCTTTCAATCAAATCACTCTTGCCTGATCCCCCGAATCTCAGGGCTGGGTACAAGCAAAATGAGACATACAGAGCACTCTCCCACCGCATTTCTTACAGCTTGGCTTTCCCCTCTTCCCATAGTTGCAGACCAAATTCCCATCCTAGGGCCCCCAGCACAGCACAGGCTGGAGAGAGGGCAGGCTCGAAGGCTTCTGCACATGCTGCTTTCCCTGTGGAAGGATGCTTTTCAGGGGCCGGTCCCACTACAGCTGCTGCTGAGCCCCAGAAATGTGGGGCTTCTGGCAGATACAAGGCCGAGGGAGGTGAGTCAGAAAGATGCAACAGGAAGACGGCTTAGCCCCCCGCAGTTACATTCTGAATGTCCATGTCCTTGACCCAAATTGTTTCCTTTATTCTCCCTTTCCTATTCCGTGCTTAAATGGACTCTATTTATCTTAAGTCTCTTCCCAGCAGTGTTCCTAGGACCCCTGACCTTCTTAGTGTGTCTTGCAGTGGGACCTGCTGCTGTTCTTGCTCCGGGAGCTGGTAGAGAAGGGTCTGATGGGACGGATGGAGATAGAGACCTGCTTGGGCAGCCTCCACGAGGCCCAGTGGCCAGGGGTAAGGAGCTCTCATCTCTTGTCTTACGTGGAGAGAGTGCAAGTGTTGTCCGTCCCATTTGTCCCACAAGGGAGCAAGTGATGGGGCCAAACTAAGTGGATTTTTTTCATGTGTCTTTAGGACCACCCTGAAATTGAGGAGTTCTGATTGGCAACTTTTAGTTTGAATAGCCATGGTATGAGGGACCCTGTTAGTGGGAAGAGGGAAGGAAGGAGGGAAGTTCATTAGAATGCAGTGTGGTGCAGTAAATGGAGGTTTTTTGGGGTTTTTTTTTTTTTTTTTTTTTTTTGAGTTGAAGTCTCACTCTGTTGCCCAGACTGGAGTGCAGTGGCCGCTCCCGGCCACTGCAGCCTCGACCCGCTGGGCTCCGGCGATCCTTCTGCCTCAGCCTTCCAAGTAGCTGGAACTACAAGCGTGCACTACCATGCCCAGATGATTTTTGATTTATTGTAGAGATGAGGTCTCAAACCCGCGGGCTCAGGCAATCCACTCACCTCAGCCTCCCAAAGGCACGGGATTACAGGCTGAGCCACCAAGCCCGGCTTGGTTTATTTTTATTGAGTTGGAATCTCACTGTCGCCCATGCTGGAGTGCAGTGGCACACTCACGGCCACCACAACCTCACCCTCCTGGGCTCAGATGATCCTTCCTTGTCAGCCTTCCAAATAGCTGTAATTACAGGCACGTGCCACCATGCCTGGCTAGAGTTTTTTGTTTTTTTGTTTTTAGTTAGGGTCTTACTCTGTTGCCCAGGCTGGAGTGCAGTGGCATGATCACGGCTCACTGACCTCCTGGGCTCAGGTGATCCTTCTGCCTCAGCCTCCTCAGCTGGGATTACAGGCATGTACCACCAAGCCTGGCTAATTTTTTAAATTTTCTGTAGAGACAAACTCTCGCTATGTTGCCTGGGCTGATCTAAAACTCCTGGCCTTAAGCAATCCTCCCACCTTGGCCTCCCAAAGTGCTGGGACTACAGGCATGAATATAGGTTTTTAAAATCAGAATAGCCGGGCTCGGTGGCTCAGCCTGTAATCCTGTGCCTCTGGGAGGCTGAGGTGAGTGGATTCCCTGAACCCGCAGGTTCGAGACCCGCCTGGGCAACTTGGCGAGACCTCATCTCTACAATAAATTAAAAAAAACAAATTAGCTGGGCATGGTAGCGCATGCCTGTAGTTCCAGCTACGTGGAAGGCTGAGGCGGAAGGATCACCAGAGGCTAGCAGGTCGAGGCTGCAGGGGCCAGGAGCGGCCACTGCACTCCAGTCTGGGCGACAGAGTGAGACTCCAACTCAAAAATAAAATAAAATCAGAATAATCTGGATTTTAATCTCAGTCATACTTCATTGTGATGGGGGCAAAGTAATTAATCTTTCAATGGGACTAATAATTTCAAGGTGACCTAGATATATTCAGTAGTACTCAGTAGATGGTAAAGCTGAGCCTCCCCTGATCAGAGTTCATTCTCCCTGCCACAACTTTCACCTCCCAAGGTACTATAAAACAAGGTTTCATGTCTATCTCCACGTAGAGGACAGTTGGAAAAAATAATATAGCCAGGTTGTTGTCTACTCACTAGTTAGCTAGGGGTTGATGTTTAGAACTGATCTTTATAAAAGGGATGAACTGTCAAGAATTTATGTCTGGCTTTTCTGTCATCTTTCTACTTATTCCAGGACTTCTCTGAAGAATTGGCAACACTGTTTAACCTGTTCCTAGCTGAACCCCATCTGCCAGAACCCCAGCTAAGAGCTTGTGAGCTGGTGCAGCCAAATCGGGGGACGTTGCTGGCCCAGAGCTAGGGCAGGGAAGTGGCCCTGCCCTGGGCATCTCACCAGAACCCTGGAACCCTGCCTATGCCTCAGGAGGAACCCAAAAGCCCAGTGCCACCCCAAGTGCCCACCCTTGCTGGCGTGGGAGTAGCTGGGTGTATAATCAGACTTCCTGCTCAGATGTGAAGGAAAGGTGCAGCTGCGGGCCTCCCACCGACTGCAGGCTCCCCACCAACTGCAGGCTCGCCACTTGAATCCTAGAGGAGAAGGAGCGTTCACCTGATTCAGAATCGTGGCAGGAAAGCCTAAGAGACTCCGGTCCTGGATGGAAGAGTTGGCAGTTACCACTTGGATACTAAATGAAATAAGGTGTGTGGGCTTGTCAACACAGGATTCAAGCTTCACTTGCTTCTATCCCAGCATCTCTTAAAACTTTGTGGTCTGGGAAATCGTGACAGAGACTTCTGCTTAACTTGTGAGAGAAGCTAAAACATGAATCTTAGGAGCCTACCTTTTCTTACTACCAGGAGCTAGACTGCCATCTCCTCAAAAGTGCACAACAGATGAAGTAGGACTGACCTGACTGAGACCTAGCTTTACCCCTGTGCAGGTAGTAACCCTTTAGAATACTCTCTGTCCAAGGACTCAGCACAGTGTGTACACTAGAGCTTTTTAAAATAAACTGTTTCTTTAACAAGGGCTTTTTTCCATCTGCCTTTCCCTTTAGAAGGCTGCAAGTCCCAGGTGGACTTCAGGTGGATGCTGCAACAGTGGTGCTTGGCTCTGCACTGGCTCCTCG
Source organism: Cephalopachus bancanus (assembly GCA_027257055.1). NCBI lineage: Eukaryota > Metazoa > Chordata > Mammalia > Primates > Tarsiidae > Cephalopachus > Cephalopachus bancanus. The sequence goes on along the minus strand of JAPVLO010000148.1, from coordinate 97,508 downwards.
GAAGGCCTACCCGTTCCACTCCAGAGAGCCAGTCTCCAGTGGCAGCATCTGCTTTTTGCCAATCACATTGCCTTCTGTGCAACTCCCTGTCATTTATGGGAGAAGGGTTTAGAATAATGTGCAGTTTCCACTCACAAGATATTCCCTACTGAGCCACATGGTGGTATAGCTCGTTAGGCTTTTGGTTAGTGCTAAGGGTGTTTGATTTGGCACAGAGCAAAAGCACTGTGCTCGTGGGTTATAGTTGTCAAGACCACATCTCTGTAAGTGGACTCTTGGTTTTGACTAAGAAAGGGTTACTTTGTTTTTGTTTCCTGACTTTTTTTTTTTTTTGAGTTTGAGTCTTACTCATCCAGCCTCAAGTGCTAGTGGCATGATCTTTGCTGAGCCTACTGGCATGTGCCACCAAGCCCAACTGATTTTTTTATTTTTTGTAAAGATGAGATCTTACTATGTTACCCAGGCTGATCTCAAACTTCTAACCTCAAGTGGGCTGCCTATGCCTCCCAAAGTGCTGGGATTATAGGTGTCAGCCAAAGTGTTGCTTTGATCATATGCATTATCACTAGGTGCTAGACTGGTGGTAATATCATTAATTCTCTGCACCCAGAGGAATCCACTTGCTGTCCATAACAAAGCAAGGAAATCTCATCAGAAAGTGAAAAATAGGAGTTTTTTCTCCTAAATACCATGCCTTTCCATTCCCCTCTGCTCATCCTAGTCACTCCTGTAACAAGTTCCTGCATTTTCCTAATCTCAACATTTTCAAAGGTCTTTATCCTTGTCCTTGAAATCCAGTTTGTTCTGAACACCTGGGAACCTAAAAAGGTTTAAGAAATGCTTTCTTAGCCAGGCTGGGTGGCTCAGCCTGTAATCCCATGCCTTTTGGGAGGCTGAGGTGAGTGGATTGCCTGAGCCCGCAGGTTCGAGACGCACCTGGGCAGGCGAGACCTCATCTCTACAATAAAATCAAAAAACTAGCCAGGCGTGGTGGCACGCGCCTGTAATTCCAGCTACTGGGAAGGCTGAGGCAGAAGGATCGCTGGAGGCCAGCAGGTCGAGGCTGCGGTGGCCGGGAGCGGCCACTGCATTCCAGTCTGGACAACAGAGTGAGACTCCAACTCAAAAAAAAAAAAAAGAAATGCTTTCTTTTTCTATGCCCAGAAACTAGCATTAGGCGTGGCTGAACCATGCGGTGGCCCCAGGAAGCTGAGGGAAGCATCAGGCTGATGGCTGCTTCTTGACTTGCTCATATGACCCATCTGAGGCTGGCAGGAAAGGAAAGCCTGAAGCCCCCAAGGATGCAATTGAAGGCCTGGGCCGTAACCCAGGCCTGGCTTAAGGCCCACTAAGTTAACCAAACCCAGTTCTTGGAAATCTGGGTGGAAATTTAACATGGTCCTGAGGAAGGAAATTTCCTGCTGGCCTGTGTGAGCCTTAAAGGCTGCTCTGAGCTGAGGCTCATGGAGACAGGCAGCTTATGAGCCAGTCAGTGAACTAACCAGATTTATGTATGAATTCTGTTGAAACCTGTTTTTTAAGCGTGGTTTCCCCACCAGCAACTTCAGGGTCACCTAGGACTCAGAAATACAAATATATTCTGGCCTCTCCAGGCCTACTAACTCAGCAACTTGGGGCAAGGCCCAGCCTGGGGTGTAACAAAGCCTTCAAGACTTCTGATGTATTGTAAAAGTTTGAGAATCACTCATCTAGACCAAAACCTGATTTCATTTTTGCATTTTGTCACAAGATCACTCTCAACTTTTTTTTTTTTTGAGTCGGAGTCTCACTCTATTGCCCAGGCTGGAGTGCAGTGGTACGATCAAGGCTCACTGCAGCCTCAACCTCCTGGGCTCAGGTGATCCTTCCCCCTCGGTCTCCCTAGTAGCTGGGAGTAAGGTATGCACCACCACACCCAGCTAATGTTTTTTTTTTGTTTTGTAGAGACACAGTCTTGCTATATTGTCCAGACTGGTCTCAAACTCCTGGGCTCAAGTAATCCTCCTACCTTAGTCTCCCAAAGTGCAGCGATTACAAGCATAAACCACACGCCTAGCCTCAGTTAATACTCTTTGACTGCTAACTCATAGTCAGGTCTGATGTGGTTTCTCTAGTAAGGGTGCTAAGGTCACCTCTTGGATAACCATTCAGATTCCCATGGCTGGCTTTGCCTCAGAAGCCCTAGGACAGTGTGGTGACTGTCAAGTGTGGCAATGACTGTTCTGCAATCCTCCCTGCTGTATTATAGTATAGTTGGGTGACTGATCTGGTTGCTGTTCACCTTGCAAAGCAGTGCTGAGCTCATGGGATGCACTCAGTACCTACATCTAAACTGGATAGTGTGAGAAAGGGCCATAAGAGGTATTGCCAGTGGTCCCCAGCATAACTTCTGCCAAGCTCAAATGACACGCTTAGGCTATCCCAGGATACTCTTCACTAGATAGAAGATGCATAGGACTTTTAATTTACAAATGTTCTGACCTTTTTGGTCAATAATTTTAGTAAGATTTACATGAAAATAGGTGGGAATACATAAAGAAAGTGTTAAAGTACACTGAGTGTCACCAAAAAAAAAACTGACCAGAAAAATAAAAGTTTAAAAGTAAATTTTTAAAAAACCTTCAATCAATAATATATAAATAATCTGAGGTAAGAGGAAAAAAACCTGCAAACGCTTAGAAAAAGATATTTCTGCCACACTCTACAGAAATTTACCCTTTTTGCCACATCTCAGTCCCCATAGGGTTACCCTCTTCTACCAAAGATTTGGGCACCAGAACTAAAGACGGGGCTCTCTCCCACTCCTATCACGTCCAGGTAAACATATAGAATATTCAGAGCTCATGTTCAGCCAGGCTAAGGTGCAAGACACCACACCTCCAAATGAGATAAGACAGCATGGAGGCATCCTCCCAACAAGTTGCTTACCTCCTCTGAGAGCACATTTATCTTCTCTCCCATCTTCAAAGGATAATTTTCAATGTCTTCAAAATTCCTCTTGCCTTGTTAGCAACCAACATCTGCTGCCACCCTCACCCCCAGTCCTCAAAGGCTAGGCCCCCACCCTGACCCAAATCTGTCCAACCTGGCTCTATTGTCTTCCGTTTGAGCTCCAGATTAACAGCTCTGTAACAGGACATCACTTAACACACTTGATGCTGGTGCAGAGACCCAAACATCCTCTCCTGGGAGGAAAGGAGGGGAAAAAAGTAAAAAAAATAAAAAAACGAATAATAAAGCAATAAGCAAAAATTCAAGGGGGAGAAAAGATTCTAAATCAGTGTTCTGTTTGTGCAGCTGTTTTTTAAGCCTTCTGACTATTTTGGTATTTCCAAACACTCCATCACACAGTGGAGTGGAATGCTGGAGGTAGATTCAGTGCCGTCTTGGCCAACAGCTGCTTGCTTCCCTACCAGCCTGAGGAATCGTCTTGCCAAAGCACTGCAGTCTGTGCTCTGCTGGCATGCCCAATCCAGGTCCTTGGGTGGCCTGTCTGCCAGAGTCCCAGAGACAGGAAATGAAGGTGAGAAATCCCAAAGGTGAGTCAAGCTTCATTTAGACAGCTAGGCCCGGAGCTCAGGCCACTTGCTCTGAAGCGGCGCCAGCTGAGACCAAGTACTGACAGCTTTGCTGGCAACCCTGGGCCAGTGCTGTCTGCCCAGTTGGGCACAGCGGGTAGCAAAGCCTCAGCTCTTCTTACACCAGGGTACAGAAAATAGCGAGGAGCTGCCGCAGTGTCTCTGGAACATCCTGGGGCTGCATCTCAGCGGCACCATCTTGATGGTGAGATGCTAACTGCCAAGGAAGGAAGCCAGTCTGGCTATAACCAACGGCTGCTGCTTGATAAAAGAGCTCAGGAGCTGAGGGGGGAAGCCTGGAGCACCAAGTTCTACCTGAAAGCAGAGAGGAAAGAGTTACAGTGCAAAAAGACTTGAGAGAGTGTGCCAGGGCACACCAGCGCCAAGCAGTCACCCTCACCCATGGTGATGGGAGTCACACCTCAGACTCTGGCCTGCAGGTTTCAGGCCCCGGGTCTGCTGTTCAGATCACTCCTCGATGACAAAGTTCAAGCCAGGGACTGGGAGTGAAGAGCTGAACAAATGAGTCATCGTTCTGTTCTGCCAGGCTGCTGCTTTTGCCTCACAATGACCCCTCCATCTCCTAAGGACCCCAGGATCAGCCATAGGATGTAGGCTGCTAGGTCTCTGGCAACAACAGCTTCAGAAAGGTTGATAAACTGTCTCGTTCCTTCCTCTCCCATTCCTTACTGACTCTCCTTACTGCAAGCCCAAGAAGCCCCCAAGTCTCCAGGCTCAGGCCAAAGGGCCTGGGCACTGAAAAATGTTTAACAGCTGGCCAGAAAAACCCCAGGGGGCTGTGAGGCTGCCTATAAGGGGGTTATCACCTGGGCCAAGTAGATGACTCTGGTGATTTCCTTCCCTTCAAGAGTGACAGGCTGCAAGATCCAGGCACTGGGCAGGATCTCCCCGCGAACCATTTTTCTGCTGGGTCTTGGCATGGATGTGTCATACACAGACTGAGCTGCCACGACAGACAGGTGGCCCTGAGGACAGACAGAGATGTGAGTCCTGCCTGTGTAGTGTGAACAAAACAAACAGATTCAAGCCGGTAGACAGTATGGTGGAAGGCAACACTGGACCAGCCTTCAGGCCACTCCCTCCCTGGCCTCAGTCCCAATGTGCCCTCCCCCTAAAGGACCTAACACCCACAGAGACTGTTTCTCACAATATTTCAGCCCGGGTTCTTCCCACAACACCGTTACCAACAACAAGGCAGGTACCTCTTTGGCTTCCACGCAGACGCAACAGAAATCCCGTGGCTGCTTCAACGCACACAGGGTGGTATTGCACACCAAGTACACTGGAGGCACAGGGGTAAGGAGGAGTCAAGAGGCCCATGGACAGCCCCCGTCCTAAATCCTTCCTGGCCCAGAAGCCCTCTATCTCCCCATCATTCCATAACCTGACACCTAGCTAGACCTAGGCCAAGCAATCTGAAGGCAGCCTGAATGCCTGGCCTCCTAAGAGGTCTGTCTCCAATCCTTTCTCTCTGTCCCCTGGCCAGAACCCACTGGACATGCCAGAAACCATGCCCCACGGAAGCCATCCTTCCCTGGGCTCACCCAGGTTGATGCTCTTGGTCACCCGCTGATGCAGCCTTGCTGTCTGGATGGGCTTGTGATACAGGGGCCACAGGGTGGGGTCACTCACAGCTGCCCACACATGAGACAGCGGCTGGGACACCACACCTGCCCCCAGGAAGCCGTGACGAGTAGAAGAAAACACTTTGTAGTAAATCTGCACCGCCTGCTCCTCACCCTGATAGCTGGGGGGAAACACCAAGGATAGGAAAGGGGGGAGGAAAAAAATGGGTTCCAAGGTCACAAAAGGGAGCTCAGGGGAGGACTCAAAGAAGCTAGGGCAGAGAAGAGAAAGGAGAAGGGAAGCCAAGCAGGGCAGGGCTGGGGTCGAGACATTGCAAAGGAACTTACTTCCAGCCAGCTGTTGCCTGGTGGCTGAAGAGGTTGTGCAGGTTATCTGAACAAGCAGTCATGACCTGGGGACACAGTGGCCACACCTAAATCAATCAATAAGCACCGTACACACGAGGCCCCTGGCTAGTCCACCTGCATTTGACTGAATTCCCCTTTGCCCAAGATGAAGAGCCACCAAGAGGCCACAAGCCTTGGCGGCCCTGATCTGCCCAGCTCTTTTCCTCCTTTCTCTTCCTTCCCACCCAGCAGAGGTCTGGCTAGAGGAATGGTGGGGTGAGTGGGCGCAGTCACTCACGTCGGCCACAGACGTGTCCACAATGTGCTTGGCCAAATCCTGGTAGGAGGAGGAGGAAAAGCAGGTCCCCAAGCTGAACAGACTGGATGCAGAACAGCAGCAATTGCCCAGGGAGGCTCTGCAGCCTATGAGAAACGGGAGGCTCTCAATGATGAGCAGCAGGGCCCCCATGGCAAAGGCACCCCGGCAGAGAGACAAGGCTGATGCCCTGAGGCAGTGACTCCCTACAGTCCGGCAGGCACCAGCCCCCGAGTCCCCAAACCAGGCAGGTGGCTCTGCCCCACCCTCCCCGCCACTCACCGTAGGCTGCGCTCTTCCAGGCAGAGCCAGCCAGGTACAGGTGACTGTTTCTCACTGCAGAACGGCCCTGTCTATCCCCTATCCAGGCATCCCTGGAATCAGGCAGGCTTGTGTCCCCCTGTAGAACAGAGGGTACTCAGGACAAAGAACCAAATGGCAAGCACAGAATTCTTTCCTCTGCCTCTCAACTGCACCCAACAGCTTCCAATGTGATGGCGCCACCGAAAGATCTTCGGGGCGGGGATGACAGGGCTAGATGTCCCCTCCAGAAGACAGCAATGGAAATGAGCATCTGGACAATCTCTCCTCACCCTCAAGGCTTAAAAGTTGCTTGTAGGTACTCTGCCAGCCTGCCAAGCGGGGGGTCCCTGGGAGTCAGTGGGGAGTGCCATGTGCTCCACTCATGGCAACAGAAATGAAGCTGTGGCTGGAGGGGGCTGAGTGTGGGTAATGAGCAAAGCCAAAGTGGAAGATGGGATGGGAAGAGAAACAATGAGCTGTGAAAAGCCCAACCCCTGGATCCTGCCCCAGGGCTCCAGCTGAGGGCCTAATGTGTAGCCAACTGGGGATGACCCTCTGGATCTGCAACACGGTCACCACACCTTCACCTCGGCAGTCCTCAGTGACAAGACTCTCAACCTCTGCTGGTTCAAGAGGCACCCACCACCCTACCTCTATCAGCACTTCTAGCCTGTTCCCACTCTGAAGACAGTAAGAAGGGGTGAACAGACAGTTCCAGCTCCATGCCCCCTCCTGCCTCAGGTTTAGGTCTCATGCCTCCACCAGCAGCCTTGCACCACTGACCATCTCTCTCTTCACTAGCTGCCTCCACCGCTTCCTCTTCACTGGGTCCTTCCTATCAGCATTGAAGCATGGACAAATCTCTCCCATCTTTAAAATCTTTCTTGATGCCACTTCCTCCCCCACTGTGACCATCCTCAATCTCCCGCCTTAACAGATGAGCTCCTTGGAAGGGCTGCCACTGTTTGCCATCTCCCACATCCCACTCACTTCTGAACCTGCCCTAACCTAGCATTTGCCGTCACCACTCCTGCAAATATAGTCACCAAGGTCCATGATGTCCATGTGGCTGGATCTGGTGACTGACTTTAGGTTCTCATCTTCCTCAATCTCTCAGCAAGCTTCAACTCAGCCAGTCTCTTCCTTTTACTGAGAGACTCATTTCCCGCATCCTCAGGCTCCCGGCTTCCCCTCCTTCTGGGTGCTCCTTCGCAGCTTCTTTTGTTAATTCATCCTCCTCAACTATCAGCTGATATATTTGGGATTCTTTCAAAATTTAGGCCTGGGCTCTACTTTCTCACTCTGTACTCCCAAGTGATCTTATCTTTTCCCAGTGCTATAATTGATGACTTCCAAAAATAAAAATCCATAAATTAATCAATACATATTGCTGAGACAACTAACTAGCCATCTGAAAAAAGATTATATCAGACACTCATTTCATAGGTCATGCCAAAATGAATCAATCCTTTATGCTTTGTGGATCAAAGATATACAAGGGGGAGGGACCAAAAAAAGGAATTTATTTATTAAAACATTGTGTATTTATTCTTACATGCTTAAATGGCAGTCACCTTCTCAGTATTCTCCATTTGATGCAATACACCCATTGGGACACCTTTTCCACTGCTCAAAACAGTTTCTGAACTTGTCAATTTTGATGCTTTTAGTACTATTGCCATTTTTTGCTTCACTGCTTCCACACTGGCAAAACATTTCCCTTTGAGGACTTTTTTCATCCAGGAAAACCAAAAAATAGTCTCCTGGGGCGAGAACAGGTGAATAGGGAGGGTGGGACATAGGGATCATGCCATTTCTGGTCAAAAACTGCTGAACACTCAGTGTAGCATGGGTAGGTGTATTGTCATGGTGGAAGAACCAGTCACTTGCTGCAGTAAAACACAGCACCAGACAAAACTCCACAGCCTGATTCCAGGCCAGTGCCTATTGGACAAAGATTCTAGACTTGCCCCAAGCACCAGGAAACAATTCACCACCCCAGCAGGACAAATTTGAGTCTCAGTCCACATCACCATTGCACAACTAAAGTGGCATTAGGCCCCAAATAAATTTCACCATGGTAGTGACCACAGACCTTGGGTGTACTTTGTTGCTACCCTGGATCTGGGAGGCTATAGGCTTTGGGTACAAACCAACACAGTGCCAGTTGCAGTGGCCATGGGATTGCCCATGCCACTCCTCCCCCCAACTTCAGGTAACACAGTGCAGAGGGAGATATCACCTGCTTGGGGGAAGAAGGAATTGTGCATGGAACTTTGCCTTGTATTGCCTTGTACAGTACAGAGCCCACCACAGCACTGGGTTAAGGTGTTTGGCCAGTATTACCACACAGTTCAAGAACCCTTCCGAGGTCTTCCCCAGGTCCATCGGGGCTGGGGATTTCCATCTGTGGGAACACCACAGTGAACCTAGGCCTAGGGTGCCCTCTAGTGCTGTAATGGTTACAGTGACCAAAGTTTTAGTGAATTCAGTCAATTTACACTGAATTCTTAGAAGACCTTCTGAAGAATGACAGGCACAAACAAGACCAGACTGCAAATATTGGACCAAATTTCAATTTTTTTCAATGCACAGATGTCAACATACATTTACAAGCATCAAGAACATTCAAGGAAATATGACCTCACCAAACCAACTAAATAAGGTGCTGGTGACCACCCTGCAGCGATGGAGATGTGTGATCTCTAAAACAGGGAATTCAAAATAGTTGTTTTGAGGAATCTCAATAAACTTGAAGAAAACATAGAGAAACAATTCAGAAATTTATCAGAGAAATTTAACAAAGAGATAAAAATAATCTTAAAAAAACAAACAAAAATCTTGGTGCTAAAAAGTACACCAAGCAAACAAAAATGCATTAGAGGATCTCAACAGTAGAACTGATACAGCAGAAAACAATAATCTGTGAGCTCAAAGACAGAATATTTGAAAATACACAGAGAAAGAGAAACAAGAATGAAAAAGAATAATAAAAGCTTACAGAATCTATGAGACAGCATCAAAAGAGTCATAGGCATTCAAAAGGAAGTAGAGAATTAGAAAGAAATAGAAAGTTTATTCAAATAAATAACAGAAAATTTTCCAAACCTGGCAAATAGAAAGAGAAAGTTTATTCAAAGAAATAACAACAGAAAACTTTCCTAACCTGGCAAAAAAATATACATATCCAGGTACAGGAAGGTCAAAAGTTACTAACCAAGTTCAACTCAAATAAGACTAGTATATAAAAATCAAACTCTAAGAAGTACAGGACAAAGAGAAGGCCCTAAAAGCAAGAGAGAAAAAAAACAGGTAAAGGAGTGACAACAGGTCTGGCAGCAGACTTCTCAGTGGAAATCTTACAGACTAGGTGGGAGTGGGATGACACAAATTTGGAAGGAGGGGGGAAAAAAACCTGTCAACCAAGAATACTTTACCCAGCCAAACTTTCCTTCAGACATGAAAAAGAGACAAAGACTTTCCCAGACAAACAAAAGCCAAGAGAATTCATCACCACTAGACCTATCTTACAGAAAACGCTAAAGGCAGTTCTTTAATCCGAAAGAAAAGGATAATAATGTACAAAAAATAGAACATTTGAAGGTATAAAATTCACTGGTAAAAGTAGCATATGGACACATTTAGAATACTATAATATTATAGCTGTGGTGTGTAGACCACTCATATCTTTAGCATGAAAGCTAAAAGACAAAACTATAAAAATAATAACCACAGCAAGTTGTTAAGAAATAAGCAACGGAAGAAGATATAAATTGAAACATCCAAAAGTCAAAATGTGGGGGGATATGGAGTTAAAGTACAGAGGTTTTTGTTTGTTCCTTTTCTTTGCAATCGAAGTTAAGTCACCAGTTTAAAATAACGTATTATAACTATGTTTTCTGTAAGCCTCAAGGTGACCAGAAGGCAAAAACCTATCACAGATATTCTAAAAATAAAAAGCAAGAAATCAAAACATACTACTAGAGAAAAATCACTTAACCATTAAGAAAAAATAGTCAGAAAAGCCAGGCTCAGTGGCTCAGCCTGTAATCCTGCGCCTTTGGAAGGCTGAGGTGAGTGGATTGCCTGAGCCCACGGGTTCAAGACCCACCTGGGCAGCGAGACCTCATCTCTACAATAAATCAAAAATCAGCTGGGCGTGGTAGCGTGCGCCTGTAATTCTGGCTACTCGGAAGGCTGAGGTGGAAGGATCGCCAAAGCCCAGTAGGTCACGGCTGCAGTGGCCGGGAGCAGCCACTGCACTCCAGTCTGGGCGACAGAGTGAGACTCCAACTCAAAAAAAAAAAAATTAGTAAGAAAGGAAGAATTTACAAAACAACCAGAAATAAGTAATGAAATGGCAGTAGTAAGTCCTTACTTATCAATAATAATCTTGAATGTAAATGAATTAAATTCTCCAATTAAAAGATATAAAGTGGGTGAATGAATTAAAAAAATAAGACTCAACTATGCTGACTACAAGAAACCCAATTCACCTATAAAGATATGCATGGATTGAAAGCGAACAAATGAAAAAAGAAATTCCATGCAAATGGAAACCAAAAATGAGTAAGAGTAGTTATACATATATCAGATAAAATAGACTTTAAGTTAAGAACAGTAGGAAAAAAAAAAGCAAAGAAGCCCATTCAATAATGATAAAGGGCAGCAGCACAGCAGGAGGATATAATTAGACAATTATTATTGTATATGCACCTAACATCAGACCATCCAAATATACCAAGCAAACATTAACAGAACCTAAAGGGCTGGGCTCGGTGGCTCAGCCTGTAATCCCAGCACTTTGGGAGGCCAAGGTGAGTGGATTGCCTGAGCCCGCGGGTTCGAGACCCACCTGGGCAACTTGGCGACATCTCATCTCTACAATAAATCAAAAAATTAGCCGGGCATGGTAGCGCGCGCCTGTAGTTCCAGTACTTGGAAGGCTGAGGCGGAAGGATTGCCGGCGCCCAGCAGGTTGAGGCTGCGGTGGCTGGGAGCGGCCACTGCACTCCAGTCTGGGAGACAGAGTGAGACTCCAACTCAAAAAAAAAATCAAAAACTAGCCGGGTGTGGTAGCGTGTGCCTGTAGTTCCAGTTACTTGGAAGGCTGAGGCGGAAGGATCGCTGGAGCCCAGCAGATAGAGGCTGTGGTGGCCGGGAGCGTGCCATTGCACTCCAGTCTGGGCGACAGAGTGAGACTCCAACTCAAAAAAAAAAAAAAAACAAACACCAGACCTAAAGGGAGAGAGACACTGCAAAACAAAAATAGCCAAGCATGGCTCATTCTTGCAATACCAGCACTTTGGGAGGCCAAGGTAGGAGGATTGCTTGAGTCCAGGATTTCAAATACCAACATAGCAAGACTCCATCTCTACCAAAAAAGTAAAAAAATTAGCCAGGCCGGGTGTTACACACCTGAAGTCACAACTACTTGGAAGGCTGAGGTGGGTGAATAACTTGAGCCCAGGAGTTTTGAGGTTGCGTGAGCCATAATCATGTCACTGCACTTCATCCTGAGTGACAGAGTGAGACTACTAGTGAGATACTGATTAAAAAAAAATAGTAGGAGACTTTATTTATTTATTTATTTATTTTTGAGTTGGAGTCTCGCTCTGTCGCCCAGACTGGAGGGCAGTGGCCACTCCCGGCCACCACAGCCTCGACCTGCTGGGCTCCGGCGATCCTTCCGCCTCAGCCTTCCAAGTAGCTGGAACTACAGGCACGGGCTACCACGCCCAGCTAATTTTTTTATGTATTGTAGAGATGAGGTGTCGCCAAGTTGCCCAGGTGGGTCTCGAACCCGCAGGCTCAGGCAATGCACTCACCTCAGCCTCCCAAGGCGTGGGATTACGGGCTGAGCCACCGAGCCCGGCTAGTAGGAGACTTTAACACCCCATTTTAGCTACAGACAGATCATCCAGACCAAAAATCAACAAAGAAACATCAGTTAAACTGTACTCTAGATGAAATGAACCTACAGACGTTTACAGAACATTCTATCCAACAGGTGCAAAATACACATTCTTTTCAATAGCAAATGGAACATTCTCCAGGAAAGACCACATACTAGACCACAAAGTAAGTCATAACCAATTTTTAGGAATCAAAATCATACCAAAAATTGTTTCTTGGCCGGGCTCAGTGGCTCAGCCTGTAATCCCAGGCTGGGTGACAGAGTGAGACTCCAACTCAAAAAAAAAAAAAAGACTATTATGAACAACTGTATGCCAACAAATTGGAAAAACGAGATGAAATACATAAATTCCTGGAGATGTACAACTTACCAAGATTGAATCATGAAGAAATAGAAAACCTGAACTGACCAACAAAGAGTCATGAAACTAAAGCAGTAATAAAAATCTCTCTTCAAAAAGAAGCCCAGGAACCAAGGGCTTTACTGCTGAATTCCACCAAACATCTAAAAAAGAGCTAGTACTAATTTTATTCAAACTATTCAAAAAACTGAAGAGAAGGGAATATTCCCAAACTCATTCTATGAGACCAGCATTACCCTGAAACAAAAACCAGATGAGGATAGAGCAAAAACAAAATAAGAGGTCATATCGCTGATGAACAGATGCTAAATTACTAAGAAACACATTTTTAAAAAATCATTCACCACGATTAAATGGGATTTATTCCAAAGATGCAAAGATAGTTCAACATATGCAAATCAATAAATAAGATACATCATATGAACAGAATCAAGGATAAAAACCATATGATAATTCCAACAGATGCTGAAAAAGTGCTTGATAAAATTAAACATCACTTTATGATTAAAACTCTCAACAAACTGGGTATAGAAAGAACATACCTCAATACAATAAAGTCCATACATGACAAACACACAGCTAGCATCATACTGAACAGGAAAAACTAAAAGCTTTTCCTCTAAGATCTGGAACAAGACAAGGATGTCCACTTTTATCGCTTTTTTTTTCCTGAGTTGGAGTCTCCCACTGTCACCCAGACCGTAGAGCAGTGGCACGCTCACAGTCACTGCAGCCTCGACTTACTGAGCTTTGGCAATCCTTCTGCCTCAGCCTTCCAAGTAGCTGAAACTATAGGCACACGCTACCACGCCCAGCTAATTTGTTTTATTTATTGTAGAGATGAGGTCTCGCCAAGTTGCCCAGGCTGGTCTCGAACCCTGGGATGAGGCAATCCTCTCACCTCACCTTCCCAAAATGCTGGGATTACAGGCATGAGCTACCGCACCCGGCTGACATTATGTTAAGTGAAGTAATCCAGGCACAGAAAGACAAATACCACGACATGTGGAATCTTAAAAAATTGATTTCATAGAATTAGAGCGTAGAATGGTAGTTGTACCACTATTTTTATACCAGAGAGGCTCAGAGGAAAAGGAGAAGGGGAAAATGGGGAGCGGCTGGTCAGGAGGTACAAAGGAAGAATAAGTTCTGATATTCTATTACACAATAGGACACACACTATGGTGACTGTAGTTAATAATAATGTACTGTATATTTCAAGATAGCTAGAAGATAGGATTTTAAATGTTAACCATCACTGCAAAGAAATGATGTTGAATGCGATAAATGTATTTATTACCCTGATTTTATTATTATACAGTGTATACAAATATTGAAATATCACACTGTACCCCACAAATATCTATAATTATTATGTCAATTATAAATAAAATAAGACTTAATTTTTTCTGAACTGAACAAGAAAGAATACTCCGGAAAAGCTCAGAAACAGAAGAACAATTAGAGTAGTGGGAGTACTGGCACTATCAAAGTCTATAATCTGTCCTAAGCCATGGTACAAGGAAAGGAAACCCCTTAAACTTTTTTTTTTTTTTGAGTTGGAGTCTCACTCCATTACCCAGGCTGGAGTACAGTGGCATGCTCACAGCCACCCTGGCGTCAACCTGCTGGACTCCAGCAATCCTTCCGCCCCAGCCTTCCAAGTAGCCGGAACTACAGGCACATGCTACCACGCCTGGCTAATTTTTTATTTATTGTAGAGATGAGGTCTTGTCAAGTTGCCCAGGGTTGGTCTTGAACCCGCAGGCTCAGGCAATCCACTCGCCTTGGCCTTCCAAAATGCTGGGATTACAGGCCAAGCCACTGAGCCCAGCCAACTTCTTTTTTTTAAAATTTTTAATTGTAAAGATGTGGGGTACAATTCAGGGTTAGGTATACAAATGTTCATTATGCAGGTACCCATGTTGATGAGGTGTGGGGAACCCCTTAAACTTCTGAGGCAAAGATGAATTATCTAGCAAGCATGACAGGGACAACTGGATAGCCATCTGAAAAGAATACAGTTGGATCCACATCTCAGAGTATATATGAAAATAATTCCAAATGGAACAGATTTAAATATGAAAAATAAAAACACAGAAGTCCAAGAAGAAAATTATGGTAGAAATTCTTTATAACTTTGGAGAATGTGTTTCTAGTTATTATTCAAAACAGACATCATAAAGGGAAAACTGATAAACATATCTATCTGATTGGACTCAGACACAATAAGCAAAGTCAAGAAAGAATGAAGTGCTGGGAAAAATATAATTCATTTCAAAGGGCTATTCTTGATAAAATAAATAAATAAAGAACTCTCATAAATTGTTAAGATAAATGAGCAAAGGATATGAGCAGATGGCTCCTGAAAAAGGAAATACAAATATTTAAGCATATGAGAAAAATGAGATACAATTTTTCAGGAAAAATCCAAAGATTAGATAACATGTGGTGAGAATGTGGGGAAAAGGAGACTCTCAGCTATTGCTGGTGGGAGTATAAACGAGGATATCTGTGAGAAACAATTTGTCAATATCTATCAAAATTTTAAATGTATACACCCTTTATACAAGTCTAGTTCTGAGAATTTATCCCATAGACATATTTGCCCATGTACAGAATGATACATGCACACAGCTATTCACTGAAATATTGTTGATAACAGCAAAAGACTGAAAACAGTCCAAGTTAGAATATGATTAAATAAATGACAGTACATCTCCACAATGGAATGCTATGCACCAATGGAAAAAATGAGAATGCTCTTCACACATTCAAATAGAAAGAGCTCCAAAATATACTGAGTGAAAAAAAGATGAGGTATAGAACAGTGGTATAATATGCTTGATTTTGTATGCATAAAGAGCTCTAGGAGAATCCCCCATTGAAACAACACTGTTTTCCTTGGGTGGGATGAGGGAGGACCAGGCAGATTGGGGGTTGGGAGGGTATTTCCCTATATTCCTTTAAGCATGCTGAGTAATCCTTACCCAAAGTACTTGGGACCAGAAGTGTTTCAGACTTCAAGTTTTGAGGGAGGATTTTGGAATTTCTGCATATATATAATGAGATATCTTGGGGCTAGGTCCCAACTCTTTTTTTTTTGAGTTGGAGTCTCACTCTGTCGCCCAGACTGCAGGGCAGTGGCACGCTCCTGGCCACTCCAGCCTCGACTTGCTGGGCTCCGGCGATCCTTCCACCTCAGCCTTCCAAGTAGCTGGAACCACAGGCGCGCGCTACTACGCCAGGCTAATTTTTGACTTATTGTAGAGATGCGGTCTCGCCAAGTTGCCCAGGCAGGTCTCGAACCCGCGGGCTCAGGCAATTCACTCACCTCAGCCTCCCAAGGCGCGGGATTACAGGCTGAGTCACCGAGCCCGGCTAGGTCCCAACTCTTAACACAAAATTCATTTATACAACTTTATACATAGCCTGAAGGTAATTTTATACAATATTTTAAATAATTTTGTTCATGAAACAAAGTTTTGACTACCACATATCACGTGAGGTCAGGTGTAGAATTTGCCACTTCTGAGGTGAGTGGATTGCCTGAGCCCATGGGTTCGAGACCTGCCTGGGCAGGTGAGACCTCATCTCTACAATAAAATTAAAAAATTAGCCGGGCATGGTAGCACGCGCCTGTAATTCCAGCTACTCGGAAGGCTGAGGCGGAAGGATCGCCAGAGCCCAACAGGTCGAGGTTGTGCTGGCCGGGAGCGGCCACTGCACTCCACTCTGGGTGACAGAGAGAGACTCCAACTCAAAAAAAAGAAAAAAAAGAATTTGCCACTTACGGCATCACGTTGGTGCTTAAAAAGTGCTGGATTTTGGAGCATTCTTGATTTCAGATCTAAGAATAAGGGACGCTCAATGTATATATTTTTGCCTTTTATACCATATGAATATATTATCTATATAAAACATCACACTAGCCGGGTTCGGTGGCTCAGCCTGTAATCCCACGTCTTTGGGAGGCTGAGGTGAGTGGATTGCCTGAGCCCGCGGGTTCGAGACCCGCCTGGGCAACGAGACCTCGTCTCTACAATAAATCAAAAAATCGGCCGGGCGTGGTAGCGCATGCCTGTAATTCCGGCTACTTGGAAGGCTGAGGCAGAAGGATTGCCAGAGCCCAGCAGGTCGAGGCTGCGGTGGCCGGGAGTGGCCACTGCACTCCAGTCTGAGTGACAGAGTGAGACTCCAACTCAAAAAAATAAATAAATAAATAAAATAAAACATCACACTGAAAACATGCAAAAAGAGGAAAAAGAAACACTATTCAGCTGTTAAAAAGAGTAAGTCAGCACTAGATTTACTGATATGCAATGATGTCCAAAAGATATTTTTAAGGGGAAAAAGCAAAGTGACAAAGTGAGTGCCTTATGCTTCCATTCATGTGGCTTACAAAAAGACATACATATTCATACAGATGCATAGAACATCCCTGGAAATACGCACCAAACTGGGATAGATGACTGCTTCTGGGGAAGGCAGATAAGAGAATCAAAGATGCACCTGATGCATGTCCTTTGCTGCTGTTTTTTAATTTATAAAATGATTTTCTAACGTTTATTCCCAGCCAGGTCCTATCTATGAGCTCCAGATATGTATTTCTAACTGTCTACCTGATTCTAACTGTTCCACCTAAATTTCTCACAGACACCTTTTCAGCCCAGTAAGTACAAATTCAGACTCATGATTTTCCTCACAAAAGTGGTCCTCCCTTCAGTGTACCTCAACATTGTTGACATCACTGCCCCGCAGCTGCTCAAGTCAAAAGTGTTTGCTCTGAGTACACTCAGACATAAAGATGAGAACAACAGACACGGGGACTCCTAAGTAAGGGGGATGGGGTGGCTATTGGGTACCCTCTGAAGCTAAAATTTAAAAAAAATTTTTAAGCGTGTGCTGTTCTCGACTCCTCCCCCTCCCTTCCCAACATCCAAACAGTCACCAAGTCCACAGATGCTCTCTCTTCTTCGCACCCACATCTGTTCATCTTCACTGCAGTGCCCCAAGCCATGCAATCATCTCTCCCTCAACTTTGCCAGAGTCATCTGAACAGGTCTCCCCACAGCTGATCTTGTCTCCTCTTACAGTCCGATCATTAAAAGCTTCCCATCACTTTCCCAACTTAAAAACTTTCCATCACTTCCAGCAGGTTTCTCACTTTTTGGAAGTAACATGATCAGGTGGATTAGAAAGTGGCCAGTATTCTCAGTATAGTCTACATGAACGGGCCTTCCTAGTCCTTTCTCATGTCATTTTCCCATCTCATTCTTTACATTCCAGCCACGCTAGTCCCTCAAGGCCTCATTGACTGGGCCCACATCTCTCCCAACAATAGCACCACTAAGCTTTTACTGCAGGAACTACCTCTCACCCTTTGGTCTCATTTGAAGCGCAACTCTTCAGAGTATCTCTACTTACCTTCCATACCAGGTCAGACCCCGTTTCATGCTGGCTGAGCACGTCTTCTACAAACAACTCATTGCAACAATAATCAAATAATCATAAAATAAGCTATTTAACATTTATCCCTCATGTTTGAGTCTGTTTAAGGACAAGAACGGTTTTACTCACTGCTATTACTCTGAATGAATACGCAGAGGGAGGAGAAGGCAGAACTGAAGGGAAAACCAAAGGCCTGCATGTCAGCAGAGGCCTCCAGGAGACAGAGTGTCCTGCCCAAACTCTTGCCTCAGAAGCTCAGCAGTGCTGGCCCCTGTCGGGTTCCCAGCATCTGCCTACTCACCATATTCTCTGGGGACTGGAGCTGGCCTGACAAGGCTGAGCTGCTATTATAGCCAGAGGTGATGCCAGACGAGAGGCTTCCATTGGAGCTGGTACACAGGGAGCTGGAGTTGACCAGGGTATGTAGTTTTTCCTCTTCCTGAGAAGGACAAATCATCAACCAGGCTTTGGATGCACCCTCCCACCCCAAACCACTTCTTCTCACTTCTACAGTTCCTACTACCTACCTCCTATGGCCTCCTTGACAGCCTCACACCTCTCCATGCTTGCCCAAAGCCATAGCTCCTCACATTTCCCCATGACCCCCCCACACACACACACACTAAAGTCTCTTCCTCCCAGGCTCTGGCCTGGGGACAGGAGATGGTCTGATGCGAATGTAAAGAGAGAGTGAGCCCAGTTTGAGCTGGCACCAGAGGTTCCCACTCCCTCCTCCAAATGTTATGTCCCAAGATTCAGGAGCAGCCACAATGAAGGCAGACCCCACCCAGTCTGAGGTCTGCCCCACACTCTAGAGGCCTATCCTGAGACCAGAGGCTCACCCCACCCCCCACCTTCCACAGCTGAGAAATAATCTGCTGGCGGATTCTCAGCTTTTCTTGTTCAGTCCGCTCCCGTAGTCGATCCCGGGCCTGGGCAATCTCCACCTTGGCCTCCTCACGGGCCCGCTGGTAGTTTCGCAGCATCAGTTCTATATCAGAGGGTGGGTGAGCAGACCTTGACACTGCCTCTGGGCTTCTGAGGAAGATCACAGGGCAGAAAGATACCTTCTAACATGGTGGGTGGGTGATAGCCCTGACCTGCCCACCAGAGGCTAGCTTAACACCGCCTTCTTGAAGGACCCATCCTCCCTTTGCCCACAAGGTCTAAAATCTGATTTTACATTCTCAGGAGAGGCTGCTGGACAAACGGAAACCGGCCATTTTGAGACTTAGGCCTGCAGACTTGCATAGCATGTCAGAGTCTCTCTGCCCATCCTTTCCTGTGACTTCCCTTTGCCCTGCCTCCCTCACCCCCGCCCTCACATCCTCTGCCTTCCATTCATCCCAGTCTCCCACAGCTCCCTCCATTTGTACACAGGCATAGAGACCACTCCAGGATGCTAAATCTCCGGCCCCTGCTCCCCACAATCCCTTCCCACCCACAGAGGCTGCTCCCTGCAGTGTTCGGGGTCCACCCCTACCTGGTGGTCTTCACAACATCCTTCCTCAGTTGCTGCAGGTATTCTCGGCGCCTGCTGGGCAAGTCAAGGTCCCGGGTGGGAAGATCCCTGTTAGGCAGGAGGCTCAGTTGTTTCTGGGGGCTGAGGCTTCGTGTCCGGCGAAAGTTTCTCAGTCGTTCAGCCCGCTCTCTCCTCAGGGTCTCGATGGCTTCTCTTTGCCTGAGGTGAAATGTAATTGCTTCACTGCAGCTGGCCCTGAATGCTCTTCACCTTCAATTCTAGCTCTGACCCCTGGAAGACCCCAGGGATGAACAAGGACAGAGGGAACAGCAATCTATGAATTTGCTTGGGTTGGGTTCCCTTTCCTCTCAGCCCACCCTGTGCCCAACTCCAGGCTGAGGCTCTTACCCAGCACAGAGGGTCTCCCAGGTGGACAGCACAGGTTCATCAGCAGCAAGCGCCTCCCCTGTCCCACTCTGCAGCACCTGCAGCAGGGCATCTGCCTCCCCAAAGCCATGGTGCAGTTTTGCTTCTGTGAGTTCCACGCTGAGTGAGAGGTTCTGGGTCCCAACTTGCAGGGGAATCTGCGCCCTCTGGGGCCACTCAGGATCCTGGCTCTGGTCATCAAGAGGTTGTGGAGGCCTCTGGCCCTCCTTTCCAGAGCTGAGATCACAGCTGGCCCCCAGCTCCTCGGTCACACCCAGCCCCCCAGGAGAGCCATTCTGAACCCCACACCAGTTACTAAATTTGTTATGTACTGGGAGGTCCCTCAGGCTGTGATGCTGGGGCTCTGGGTCCATGCACATCTGGTAACTGGGCTGCAGCAACCCCTCATGGTGGCAGACCTGAGGTGGGCCCAAGGCCGAACCTCGGAGTCCTGCGATATTAGCCAACTCAGAGGTAGGGCAAGGACTGACATGCTGGAGGCCTCGCCACGAAGACAGGTCCAGAGTGGGGTGTGGCTCCATTGGAAATGCTGAACGCTCACTCCCATTTTCTATCCTGTTCTGCCATTGACTTGGCCCCCTATTATTCAGTGGGCCACACTCTAGGGAAGCCACTTCCTTGGGCACAAAGCTGTTGGCCAGCCTCCGGCTCCCGTGTCCCAGTGGTGGAGGTGACAGTCTGCTCTGGACCCCGATGGTAGTCCTGGACTGAGGCTGCTGAGGTGGCTGCCCTAAGAAACTAACTTGGAGTTTGGGGCTCTGTTGTGGGCTGTGTGGGAAGCTCAACTCAAGAAGGGACCTCCCATCACTCCTTTCTAAGGGCCTTCGACCTTCTCTAACCAGAGTCTCAGCTCTGTGGGAGCCCCCTGGCTCATCTGTGGTTTGGGCATAAGTATCCAGTGGAGGTCCAGGAGCACCAAGCGGAAGGTCTGGGCTGGAATCAAGAAGGCAAGCTGAGGGGCCTGAGGGAGTCGAAGAGTCTGAGGGGCGACCTAACTCTTGGGTGCTGGCACTAAGAGTGAGGATTGGAGAGGAAGCCCTGTCCACCAGCAAGGCACTTGTAGAGCCCAGCTTCTTCTGGACCCTAGGCTCCTCAATGGACTCTGAAATATTAGGGAGGAGCCCTGGGAAGTAAGAGGGGCTGGGGCTGCTGACAACCATGCAAGAGGATTCCTCTGGCAGGGAGCTGGGAGGCAGAAAAGCATCAGAATCTGGGGGGCTCACAGAAGGAACATTCTGCCCGAGGGGGGCTTTCTGAAACTTCAGGTGGGATGAGGATACTGGAGTGCTCTGGGGCTTGTAGTGAGCTTTTACTTCCTGAAGATGTGCGGGCTGTATCATTTTCTGCGCTGTTTCTTCTGCTTCTGTCTTCTGAGGTACGCCTAGGATATCTCCCTTTTCTTGAGACACAGTTGAGATATCCGAGCCCAGAACTTCAAGGATCACATTGACTGGCTGAGGTTTGGACTCTGAGGTCTGGAGGCACAGAGCGGGTGAGGCCAGGTCAGTCTGACTGCCTTCATCCACAGTGGTCTGAGTAGAGCTGTCTATCATCAGGGCCAGTGGAGCCTCACCTGGGGTGTCCCTCTTGGTGTTCTGCTCCTTTTTGGCCACACTTGGCTGGGAAAGACTCCCGAGAAGCTCTGAGGTGCTGTGCAGGAGCTGTGAGAGGTGGAGAGACAAGTTATGCATGCTGGTCCATGAGGCCAAATCAGAGGCTGACATCGCACTGGCTTCAGGCTGAGCAGAGGAGACATCGGTACAGCTCCCATGGAGCCTGCGATCCAAGGTCTTTGTGCCCAGCTCAGATGTGTTCGTCTTGGCCTGTCCCATAGGACAGCCTGCCTCTGATGGATACAGCAACATAATCTCATCCACTGGACCTGCAGGACTTCTCTCAGCCAAGAGACGTTCACTCCCCACACAGTCTGTTTCACCAGGGGAGCCCTTGAACTGGGGTCTCTTGTCAGGACCTGAAATGGGGGCTGTTTCTTCAGGAACAGTCAGGACATGGGGGCCTCCCGAGGGAAATGAGGAATTCCATACTTCTCTGGCTTCATTTGAACCTTGGGCATTGTCAATGCTGCTGTGTGTGCTTGACAGGTCCCGTGTACTGGCATAAGTGCTGTGGTGGAAATGGAATGAGGAGTTCTCGTCTTCTAGACCATTGTCCATGCTGGAGCACCAGGCCACATTTGATGGTATCAGGCCCTGAGGTTTCTGGCTGCAGGAGACATCAACTGCACTGCCAAGCACATACTGCTTCCAGCCAATACGCACAGGCTCCTCTGGACACCAGGGCAGGACAGAGGGATTGATATCACTGGAGCCAAAGTGCAACATTCCTTTGTCCACCTGAGAGCACAAATTCTTTGGCCTGATCTGCAGACCCAGTTTCTCTGGCTTTCCCTGCTGGGACTGTTCCAAAGAGCCAGACATCCAGCTGGTCATTATATCTGGGGTTGGCATGTGTGAGAGAGCAGAAGATGTTGGGTAAGGAGGGGTGGCAGGTTTCAGGGGACTGTGTTTAGCAGTGCCATCACCCAAGTTAGACAAGGCTTTCTGACTGCAGTCCTCCACCTTCATGGACGTTCTTGCCACTGACTTTTCAGAGGAATAGTCCGTGAGATGTGGGTTCCACAATCTGTTAGGCCCCTGGGTATCCTCATCTGTAGGGGAGGGAGGCTCTACACTCAAGTTCAACTCCTTAAGAGATCGAGATGAGCTGACCACTGAGAACTGTGGTGTGGGGGAGGACTTAGAGTGCTTGGGGCCAGAAAAAATTGCAATCACAGGAAGTGAGCGCCTGTGGTGGAGGGCTGGCTGCTTTGAGGGCACAGCAGCTAGGTCTTCAAAGCCCAATGAGAAAGTCTTGGACTCAGCTACCTCCTCTCTTCCAGCATCTATAATCTGACAGTGATCCAGGTCACCCTCAGAAAATGGAGGATTCCTACCCTGGGCAGGGACTTTACCACTACCTAAATCCTGGTCTCTCTGCTGCTCTTCCTCCTCCCAGGGTTTGTCATCTTGGGGATTACAGGTATGTTTTAACCCTGCTACAAACTCGGCTTGGGGACCCAAGCAATTGTGAGCCCTAGATTCAGTGGAAAGTTGTGGCTTTTCTGAAACACATCTGATGATATTTTCTAAACATCTATGCTGTGGGTCTATCACCGGCTCACTCTCAGCAGACCCTTCACTTAAATTTAGGGTGTGTGGTCCCTGAGTTGTTGCAGGTGGTTTTGGGTTGGTTTGAGACATTTGTGCATTCAGGCCACCTACAGAACTGTCCTGAAACTGCCTCAGTGGTTCAGAGTACATGTCTGCAAGGAAAGGGACAGCCTCA
The DNA here is from genome assembly GCA_027257055.1 of Cephalopachus bancanus. Taxonomy (NCBI): domain Eukaryota; kingdom Metazoa; phylum Chordata; class Mammalia; order Primates; family Tarsiidae; genus Cephalopachus; species Cephalopachus bancanus. The sequence goes on along the minus strand of JAPVLO010000148.1, from coordinate 74,394 downwards.
AGTGCTGTGCTGGCTTTCTTCTCAGCAACTTTTTTTTCTAGAACCTCTACTGACCTTGAATTTTCACCAGCTGCTGAGTGGCTGAGGGAACTTGTCCTCACATCAGGGGCAGAAGGGGAGTTGCAGCCTGGAGATGGAGATAGGACAGCAGCCGCAGTAGAAGGCTCAACAGTGCTGCTCTCTGTTGGCCTAAATTCCTTATTAATGTCTTTGGGTTCAAGGCCATGTGCCAAGTGCACGTCAGGTTCCCCAGAAGAGCTCTCTCCTCTCTCATTCATTTTACAGACCATGGAAGGTGCTACACAGGATGAGTAGACAGTATGTGGGGCAGCCTTGAAAGTCTCCTTCTCTAGGTTACCATCTCTATAACACAGTAAAGTGGAGAAATGGGTGGAACAGGCATGAGTAGCAATGGGTTGAGAATTACATGGCTGTTGGCAAGGAAGAGTTCTGCTCTCTTCTTCCCCTCTAGATGGAATAAGAGTCCTACTGCCTTCAGTGCTTCTTGAGAAAACAAGGCAATCTAAAGTTTCTTGTGGGTATCTGCATGGGGCTTCCTCCCTAACTCCCCCAGGATGTGGGCTAGGTCTTTGATCTGGCAATGGAGTTGGCCTGGGATGTTTGCTGCCAGCCCTGCAGGCTTCTGTCAGTCCAGATTTAACACTCTCCTTCCACTGCACACACTGCTGTGCAGGGGCTTCCAGTTCAACCCTTCTCAGGGCTCCAGGCAGAACAGTACCTTGTTTGGGACTTGTTCTCCCTTCTAAGCCAAAGGAAGCCTCAAGGCACTGGGCATGGTCTTGTTTAGGTCCTGAGAGACTTGTAGAATTCTGAACATCACAGATCACAAAATGACTTCCAAAATGGGCAGTTTTTTCTCCCTGTACAGACAGTAAGAAGTCACTGGACCCTCCTCCGTGTGTGATATCTAGAGTTCTGGGTTCCTGGTGCTCTGGGCTGCTGTCCTGGCTGCCAAGGGGCATGCCCTCTGCAGTCTCCCATGGAACTGACTGACTTTGCCCATGCAGAATCACTCCAGGATCATCACAAAGGGCCTGAGAAGATAAGGCAGTCATCACCTCCTTTGATATCACCCTCCTGTCCCCCTCCACAGGTGTTAAAGAAAGAAGACTGTTGGAAGCCAAAGGATCAGCAGAAGATGTTCTGGCTGCTTCTTTCTTTTTCTCTGTGATTTCAGAAGAACTAGAGTGACATATAAATGGTTCGCTTGCTCCCAGGAAATGTATCAGTTCTCCAGTACGATGTTTTTTGTCTAGAGCAGGGACAGTATGGGAGGAGGCCTGTGCAGGATGCCATGACCTCTATCAATTTCAGTACTGGGCAGAGGTTGAAAGCAGTCTTCAGAGAGGGGTGTGGCCAGGACTTTCTTCTCTTCAGTTGATAGATGTCCTGGTTCAGCAGATACAGATGTCACACAAAATCCCTGAGCTTCACCCGCATTCCTAGTCCTGTCTAACAATGACTGGTCCATTTGTTTACACTGAGGCCTGCCAGCAACCTGTAAAGAACATTCAGGTTCTAATAAAGTTTCATAGTAAGGAAGAATTGTCCCTCCAGTCACAAAATCATTAAGCTGCTCTCTCTGGGCCTTTGCCTGTCTGCTCTCCTCCAAGATAGCTGGGCACACAGATATGTTGACAGAGGGTTCCAATAGCCTAGGCTCTGGATTAGGTACCCCTGGCAGTGAAACAGGTGCTAAGAAAGCACTGCTCATAAGTCTGAGGTCCTTGGCCTCCTTCTGCCTTGCTTCCCTGCCTTGGTCATCGTTCTCTTCTAAGGAGAAGCTGACCCTCTTTTCAAGCTGGCTAGAGACCCTTATCAGGGAACTGCCTCCTGTTTCTTTTTGTACAGTCTTCTCAGCTTCAGAAGCAAAACCTTCTGTGGTACTCAAACCCGTTGAGGTGATTCTGAGGTTCCCTCCTTGGTCCTGGGGGCTGGTGCATGCTGATGTCCTGTTCTCTCCCCCCAGGGGAATACTCTCTGGTGCACCCAACTGATCATGAGATCCCATGGCCAAGGATATCACAGATCCACACCAAGCAGTGTGTGCCACAAAGGAGCCACTAATAACATCTCCCTCGGGGCTGTGACTTCTGGTCTTTCCACTCTGGTCTTGATGCTCTACTCCAGTCACCAAGGGACTGTTAGGAATTTTCAATATTGTGGAATCCAGTATATAGTCAACTGAAGAGATGCCTGCAGCATCGGGTGCATAAAGATAGCTTCTTGGCAGCCTTGGAGAATTCAAGGGCAAGGTACTACTCAGGTCTTGGTGAGAAGGATCTGTAGAGAGGTTTACTTGGCTCAGTAATGGACAGACCATCTCATAGCTAAAAAGTGTGCCCATACAAAGCTGGCTTGGACTAGGAAGTTTTTGAGTCAATGAGGCCATATTATTCTCATCCTGCAGGCTGCCACTCCTTTGTATAGCCATTTCTTCAACTCTGCCTTGAGTTTTTGGTTCCTCTTGCTTGGAACTATTTATGTGTTTTACAATTTGACTTTCCTGAAAACCTTTCACAGTCTCCAATTCCTCAAGACATCTTAAGTCCCAAGGCTGCCCTTTGAGGCTTGCAGATGTTCTAAGCAACTTACAATCATTCTCAGAAGACCTTTCTGGCCTGGGCTGCAATGGCAGAGCTCTAGCCGATGCTTTCATTCTCCTTGGGTAAGGAGAAGGGTTGGTGAACTCTTCTGTGCATGTCCCTAAAGAATCACACATGTCCCTGGCAGATCTGTCTAATCCAGCTGTGTGTGTGTGCTCTCTCACAGATGCACTCTCTTGTACATACTCCTTTGACATGAAAGGGTTTTTCTGGGAATTGTTCCCAGTGCTACTGTTAACCTCCATTTCTCTAGCTTCATTGTCCCTAAAGATAACATCCTTTGTCTTTCTTGGAGAAGATGGCTGATCCTTGAAGGACAAATGGCTTCCAGAGCTGCCTTGCCTAAGGACAGGGTCAGCCTTCTCCTGATCCTTCTGGTCCTGGAGCACAAACTTCTTATTGACTCCCAATGTGTAGAAAGTGTGAAGTTGCTTATTCTGCTTGGATTCAATTTCTAAGATGCCATTTTCCAGCTGCATCACACTCCTAATTAGTTTAGCCATTTCATCAGCATTATTAACTTTTTTATTCTGTTTATTTCCAGAAGGTTCTTCTCTGGGGCTTAACATTTCTTGTAACTTTCCAGGGGCCTTGCATTCACTGGAGTTTCTTTCCTGGGAGCATGTAACTAACTGAAATCTTTCATATGTAGACACTGTCCCTGGAAGTTTAAACTCTTCTGAGTTGTCTTTGGGATAAAGAGCTTTTCCAAGAAAACCAGTTTCACTCTTCTCTTCCCACTTGTGGGTTGGACTCTCATCCTGGACCACTATCACTGGGCTGTTCACTCTATGACATACTGATCTGGACATCAAAGAAACAGCAGTTTCGCCTGGCAGGTCCCTCTCAAGGCCTAAATTGATGGTTTCACAGATCAAGTCAGACCTGGCCCCAGAAGGAAACTGTCTCTTTATATCACAGGTCTGGGTCTGCCTCAGAACTGTATTCTGATCCTGCTCTTCTTCCCCACCTGCCTCAGACTCACAAATGAGGAGGAGAGGCTTCCCAGACCCAGCGCTATCTGGTGAAACACTGCAACATGACTGCACAGTGGCCTTTTCTTCCTCAAATGCTGGAAGATTGTGTTTTTTGTTTAGAATTCCATCTTGATTTTCAAATTCACATACTTTTGTGCTTGCAGAAGGGAGAAAATGTCTGTCCTGAGCAACAAAAAAATAAACTGAATCATGGCTTTCTTCATTACTATTTCCAGGGTATTTACCTAATTCTCCAATAACTTCCCCAGTATTCAGATCAACTGGTCTCTCTGCTGTGGCCTCCTGAGATGAGGTAATCTTAGAACTCTGGTTTTGTAACAGCCCTGGCAATTTCTTCTTTGAATAAGAATTTTGGAGGACTTGGCCATTGTGCCCAAAGCCCCAGGCTTCCCTGGGGGGTGGGGAAGGCACCCTTACTTCTCTATAAGCTGGAATCTCTAGGGCAGTTTCTGTCAGGGCATCCCTGCTTTTGGTCACATAGAATGTTTTCAAGAGAGGTGGATGCAGGGAGGATGAGAATGAATTCCAAGGAGCAGAGCGGAGGTATAGCTCTGGACCTGAAGAAAAGGCAAAGGAAACATTTGTGTGTCTTCCAACTACTTCCTTAGCACTCTCTTGGCAATATTCCTTCTCTTTCTGTAGGGGTTGATGGCTCTTGGGACCTAATTGCCCTGGTTGGACTACATGATTTTTCCTGAGAGGAGCCCAGCCTTGAGGCCAATGGTCTGCTTTGGTAGCTGTGGCGACATTATTGTGACAAGTGTTCTTCTGGAAAAAATACTCATCAGAGGAAGTCATCGGTCCAGTTTTCCTTTTTCCCTGAAAGCACTCTTTTAAGTTGTTCTGCTTAATTTCACATGCTTCTATCATGGAATTTGGTATCTTGTTCTCTGCTACAAAGACCTGTACATTTGTAGATTCAGAAGCCAATGATTCTAAGTCTGCTGAATAAGTTTTGTTATAACTCACCTCTTTCTCACTAAAGCTAAAGAAATCTGAAGCACCTTCTAACTTGGCACTCAAATTGCCCTGTTCTTTCTCTGCTCTCAAATGTCTAATTCTGGACAAATTGACTGAGAAGTTGTTGAAATTCAGATTGGGAGACACCCTAGAACCAACTGGCAATAGAGTATCTTCTCCTTTGCCAGAAGCTTGGGCCAAGGAACCAGATTCTTCCTCAAGGCAAGGGAAAGCTGATTCGGGCTCACTTATGGCCTCCAAAACAGGATTAGAGAGTTCAAGGAGGTAATTTTGCTGAAGGGTAGCCCAATCTCTTTCTTGAGCACTGTCTTCACAAGTGAATGAGGTAGCAGAGGCAGCCAGAACACTTGACACACTAGAATTGTGGCATGCTTCAGAGCTGCCCTGCTGGGTCATGTCAGGGATATAGCTGCCCTGAAAGGTGTCTTCAGCTTCTGGTTGAAGAAATCTTTGAGTTCTCCAGAGAGATATCTTGGATGTATCAAAAGCAGAGGTTGTATACTCATCTCTTACGCTACAGGGTAGCTCAGTACCAACTTGGGGCATTTTGGAGCTACACAGCAGCACTGTTTCTGCACCTAATGGCTTTAGTTCTTCAGTATTTAGACAGTATCCAGTCCTCCCTTCATTGCAAGGCTGAACTTCCTGCACATCAGAACTTGAATATAAAGAACCCACTATTCCTGGGGGGCTACTGGGGTTGATCTTAGAGTCACAGGAGAACCAGGAATCCATGGACAAGATCGGGCTCTCTCTTGAAGGCTGCAGGCCTTGGACAATGTTGGCTTGTTCAGAGTAGCCTGCCTCTACTTCTGACTTATCCTGCTCACAGTGGGGTTGGAACTGGGGATCTAGATAAAACGAATTGCTCATTGGCAGGATGACATCCAGCCTAGCTTCTGTTCTGTGGTTGATGGGACCAAGCCTACACATTGCTTCCTGGTCCACCACAGGCAGACTGGAGTTCTGCAGGCGCCAAAAAGTCTCCGTGGGTATCTCATCAGCTGAACCAAAGAAGGGCTCTTTTTCTCCACTTTCTCCCAGTTCTTCCTCAGCATCAATCAGGCTATCCAAGGAAAAGCTCCTGTGAGCTTGAGCAAGTAGGTCACTGCGTAAGGGCACAGTGAAGCCCCTCACAGAGGCTTTAGTTCTGGTCCTGGGGTGGCCAGGGTCGTTGGTAGGATGACTGCCCCTTGGACTGTCTTTTGGGCTTTGGTATCCCTTCTCAGCCAGTGAGTCCTCAGATATTTGGCTGTCATCACTTTCAGAATTTTCTGGCTCTGGAAGATCCCACTTCCTCCCCTGTAAGTGCTCTGGCTTTAACGGTTTTGTCAGGGCTTTGGCATAGACACAGGAGAGAGAATCCACTGAGTAACTGCTATCTGTGTCAGATAAATCATCGTCTTTTTCTCTTGCATTATCCACTATTGGGCTGAAATCTGTGTGTGGGGCCATGGTGTCTGGGTCTCCTGGATTGTGTTGTCTCTTCAAAGGACTGCCATGAGGCAAATGAGAGGACTTTTTGGTAATGTCTCTGACCCTCGCTGCCAGCATCCTCTGGTGCCTTTTTGATGCCCTATTAGGAGAAGGTGGTTTATATTCTGCCCGAAAAGTCTTGGCTGCCTTTCCACATCCAGCTGCTGGCTTGGGTCCATGAGGATATGGGGAACAGTAACTTGCTCCCTTAGCAGCCTTGTGGGTCCCAAAGTTCCTTTCTTTTCGCCACTCAGCCTGTGTGCATCCCTTAGCCCTTTTGGTCTGGGTGACAGAAGTGAGGGTCTTTGGTTCATCCCTCAGCTTTAGCTGGTTGGCTGACTGGCTCAGAGATGCTAAGCTCTGGGATATCATCCGAAGGGGCTGTTTACCCACTCTCTCTATTTCCTGGATGCTCACAGACTTGGAGCTCACAGTGAGAAAAGTTCCTGGAGATGAAGCTCCCTTCCTGGCCAAGGCTCCTCTGGTTGTGTGGAGCTGCCCCTGGCCTGAGAAATGGAGGCCATTCTTGTGGAGATGCCCTTTCCTTGGAATGTAAGAAGCAGCCTGCAGCAAATGCTCTTCTGATGGTGTTTTCTCTGATACTTGGTGAGTAGGGTCAGGCGTAGATGGTAACATGGTGGGGGGATCCCAGTTCAGGAAAACACTGTGGAGATAAGAAAAGCTATCTCAGAAGTAAGAGGTACCCTACTTCCTGTTGACAGAAGGAACATGAAGTTCCACTTAGTTTGCTCTGAAGGAGGTGAAAGATCAGGCCAACATCACTGTCTCCTATAGACTTCAGAGCCAGAGAAAAACCACAGGTACAAAAGGAAACTGTGGACTATAGTTCTGACTCCCCAAGAGGCCCCAGGTACACTCTGTTCCTCAATTTCTTTACCTTATAAAAAGTTGAAACGAAACTAATCATACCTTTAGGAAAAACTTCCAGTTAACAGGCAATAGAGGAACAGAGGAACAATTTAAATAATATTTTAAGGAGTCAAAAGATAAGCCTATAAAGTGGTATATTCTACAGAACTGGTCCATTTTCTTTAACAAATCAGCAACATGAGGAAAAAAATAACAAAAAGATGATTAAAAGAAATTTAAAAGACATAATCACATGCAGTATTTATATTCTACTTAGATCCTGACTTGATAATCCAACTATAAATAGATATTTTGGGGGCAAGTAGAGAAATTTGAATATGCCCTAAGCTTTAGATTATATCAAATAATTAATCTTAATTTTTGTCATTATAAGAAAAGTCCAATTTTTTTGAAGGTACTTATTTAAAAATGCAAAACTGAAATGACATGATATCATTAAAAGTTGCTTTAAAATATTTCAGAAAATGGGAGGGTAGGAAAATAAAGCAAGTGTGGTAAACACTGATAATTGCTGAATGTAGGTAATATGTATACTATTTTTCCAACTTTGCCTATGTTTGAAAATTTTTTGTAATAGAAAATTAAAAACAGGCCAGGTGCAGTGGCTCACACCTATATTCCCAGCACTCTAGAAGGCCAAAGTGGAAGGATTACTTGACCCCAGGAGTTCAAGACCAGCCTGGGCAACACAATGAGACCTTATCTCTACAAAAAATTATTAAAAAGTTATCTTGGCATGGTAGCACACAGCTGTAGTCCTAGCTACTTGGGAGGCTGAGGCAGAAGGTGAGCTGTGATCATGCCACTGAACTCCAGCCTGGGCAACAGAGTGAGACCCCAACTCTAAATAAAACAAAAGCAAAAACAAATCTGAAGACCAGAGAGATGAGCAAACATAACACCAACAGACATTAGTTTTGTGAATCTCCTATGGACAAGGCCCTGTGCTAGGCTCTGAGGATATAGAGTTATAAGGCACAGACCCCTGCTCCAAGAAGTTTGGGAGATGACATACCCTCCCTATGACTGCATATAAGGAGTGATGAAGAAAAGAAACAAGGAAGATCCCAATTTGAACCCGGTGGAAAGTAGGGTCAGGAAGTTCCCTTGATGTGGCGGGTCAGGGAGGGACAGAGAGTTAACAGGCATGGGAATGAAGAAGTCTGGTTTGAGGCATGTGAGACTGAGGTGTCTAAAAAACAGATCCAGGTCTAAAGAGCAGATGAAAAATTAAGCTGAAAGAGAGCATTACTTGGAAGATATTACCAAAAAAGCAAGAATTGCTACTCTGAAATTGAGGGAGAAGAGAGAAGCCTGAATCTGAAAAGATATATAGAGAAAGAAGAACAGATAGAAGGGGGGAAATGATGAGGAAGAGAAGAGTATACATATCTTTTCCATTTCACAGATTGAGAGCTCTGAGGAGTAAAGAATACTGCCCTGGCAACAAGGTGGCAAACTTTAACCAAGTACTTCTGAGTGACAACCACTGGCTGTACCTGCGTAGCTGAGGCAGTTGTTGGCTGCAGAGCCTTCGGAGGCTCAAAGAACTGCAACTTGCTGATCTGCTTCTATGTCGAGGCCATGGGACTGTGACATCAGGGCTGGGGACTTGGTAAGGCGGCTCCTGACTGCTGTCATCTTGGAACCAGCACAATGTCCTCAGTTGCTCCAGTCTCTTCTGGGCCTCTAGTAGCCTCTGCTTTTTGATGATTCTCTCTAGGTGGAATGAGACCTTTTTCTGCCAGACATTTCGCTCTGCTGCCTGAAGAGTATGTCTCTGCAGGAGCTGCAGCTGCACCACTCTCTTCTGACTTTGGACAAGTGGGGATGGCTGAGTCTCAGGACCTAGCTGAAGCCAAACATCAGGTGCCACGGATGCCTCAAGTTCTTTCTCTTGCTGCTGCAAGCTGGCCAACCAGGTCTCTTCTTTGAGCAGCCACTGCTGGTCTGGGAACCAAAATATCCAGAGAGTAGTTCAGCACCTCCCTCCCTGCCCTCAGAAGACCAGAGACACAACAGTGGGCATATGCTAGGGCAGGCAGTAAGGCACAGACAGATGTGCAAGTGAGAAGAAATAAGTAGAAAGCCCATCATTCTGAGGGACAATAAGAAGGTAGCTTCTTTATGCTTGCTGCCAGCTCCCTTGTTAGAACCTCTGGTCTCTAAAAGAAGGGAGGGAATAACCAATACCAAAGATTCTATCATATCACAAAGAAAACAAAGGAAAGAATACAGAGGCTGGGCAAGCATGAAAATGAAGAAATTAGAAGGCAAAACAGATACCTTAAATGGTAAGCACCTACTTTCTTTTATCTGCTGGCTGATGCAAGCCTGGTCAAATTCCAGTTCCTTCTCAGCTCTAATCTCTTCTGCTAGGATTTGTTGCCTCAAATCTTCTACATAGCACTGCTGCTGCTGAATCTGGGCCCTGTGAGATGTCTCTCTATCCCTCAGTGGCTGATGGTCCTTGTCACATTGCTCTTCAAGTACTCTCCTATCATAGAAGCAGTCAGGATTACCCAGGGCGAAATGCAAATCAAGCTCAGGACAAAGTGGTGGTTGTTTAAGCCCTTCTGAGAGAGCCCCTGAATTCAACAGGGTAGAGAAGGCTTTGAACTTCTGGCAACCTGGGATAAACAGGCATGGTGTCATAAGCAATTCGTGATGTCACAGTACAAGAAGGGAGAATGATCATTAAACTGGCATATACTTAGGGTTGTGAGTTAAGCAAAAACACAAATTTATTTTAAGAAAAATCACCAGGAAAGTTTTTTTTAAAAGGACACAGAAACATTGCTAAATCAAGACATTTTGTCCTTTAAAAAATAAAAAAGGTATCTGCTAAAAATATGCTGGAAATACCTAATAGAGCAGAAGCTCTGAAACATGGTAGGAATGAAAACTCTCTCCTATATACTCAGAGATTAGTACCATACCTCCTTTCTCTGAAACAGAAATCCTCTGTGATCTGGTTGCAAGAGGCAGCTGATTCAGAAGGGAGAGAGAGATTCAGTGTGCAACACACCTGTGTGTGTGGCAGAAGACCCAGAGGAAAGCTGGTATCCACTTGAGGGCTGTTCTTAGTGAATGAGCCCTGGATTCGAATTCAAGAGTTTTCGACTCTACCATACTTTTCAGAGATATATGCTGAAACATTTACTGGTGAAATCCATCATGAATGTGTCCAGATCCAGTGGGAAGGAATGGGGGAAAATAAGTGTTGGATGTACATGAAATAAGATTAGCCATGAGTTGGTAACTTGTGTTGTATTTGAAATTGCCCATAGTATAATAAACAGTTTATAAAGAATTCGAGACTGTAGTCATGCCTTACTCTGTCACCATGTTCTTGTATAACCATGGATTAGTCTGAGACTTCCTCTGAAAACTGACAGCTTCTACCTACTTGCTGACCTTTCTCTGGGGTCACATAAGGACCTCAAATCTTTTTCTGCAGGGTACCTTCATTCTTGTCATTCAGGTTTCTAAAGAAACCAACTGCAACAGGTGCTCCAGAGTTGGCAAAGGGCAACTAGAAGAGTCAGATTCTGCCAGCGGCTAACAAAGAAGCCAGAATCAAGCTTGCTTCATCCAGCCCTCAGCACTCACTGCACTCCCAGGACATCATGACTTAAGGGCTTAGAGAGGTTCGCTTATTGGTTCGATGCTAGAACCATATCCCAAGCAGTATGACAGTGTGCTGTAAGGGATGCACTCTTTTTAGGAGATTTACCACTTGGTAGACCAGAATGAAATCACAGAGGGTATCAAGGAAAAGCTCCACAAACTAAAACTTGTGGGCCGAATTTGGTTGGTTGCTTGTTTTTGTATATAAAGTTTTATTGGAACACAACAACACCCATTCATTTATGTACAGTCTAGAGCTGCTTGTGCATCACATTTGTAAAGTTGAGTAGTTCTTTGGGAGGCCGAGGTGAGAGAACTGCCTGAGCCCACAGGTTCGAGATCAGCCTGTATAACTTGGCAAGACCTCATCTCTACAATAAGTCAAGAAAAATTAGCTGGGTGTGATGGCACATGCCTGTAGTTCCAGCTACTTGGAAGGATAGCTTGAGCCCAGCAGGTCGAGGCTGCCATGGCCGTGAGCATGCCACTGCAGTCCAGCCTGGGTGATAGAGTGAGATTCCAATTCAAAAAACAAACAAGTTGAGTAGTTGCAGCACAGACCATCTGGCCCTTTATAGAAAAGGTTTACTACCCCTGTCTTGGAAGAAATTAAGATTTCATAATGCATCCTTGGGAAGACAGCAAAAGATGGATGAGTGGAGAATGATGGGGGTGGGGGTGGGAGCTGACACACCCACAGTCTCTTCACTGGGAAGCAGGCTATGAGGTGATTCAATCTGCAACGAGTCCAAGATACCTAAGCAAGTGTACTCAGGGAAAGATTAGTGCTGACTGCAGTGGACAAAAGGCCAAATACGCATAGTGGAACATACAGAAAGAAAAAGGTACCCTCTGTCACACAGAGACTTGGGATAGCAACTGGAATAGAAAGCCAATAAATGCTAAACAAATAGGAAAAGTAACTCATAGGAAACATTTTATATATCTATTCATATATATCATGCTGGTGTTACTGCTCCAACTTTTGTCTCACCACAGAAATGGCTGAATTACAAACGTGAGCCTTTCAAAAGGTCCTAGACAAACCCAGCAAAGGTCCACAGATCACCAGATGCAAGAGGCAGGGAAGGGGAACTTTATTCTGATTTCCCTGAGATTACTCAGTTTCCTTCTCTGGCTATCTCCCTAAAGTTCAGATTTACATTTGCTTCCCCCTAGAAGAGCGCTCCCTCCACCTTTCCTCTAGGAAAATGGTAAATATGATATAGTTTTTTTCATAGCAGCAATAGGACCTGCAAGGAGAGGCAGTCTGAGGTGATCAACACAAACACAGCACATTTACCTAAGATGCAACACAATCAGAAAGAATGTCTCCTCTGCTAAGAACATTTAGTTGAGTTCCCAGAAAGCCGGTGAAAAAGAAAACAGCACTTATGCTACACATCTGGGTAGACTGCAAAGGGCAAGTCTTCATTTACCTGCCAGCCAAGGAACCTCTGTCTGTCTCTATCAGATGACTGCCCTTCATCTTCAGTGGCTCTACTATCCCCCAGCTGCTGCCTGGTCCACCTGCTTGTCAGGACCTCACTGCACCCTCCCCCACCTCCTCTTGCAGCCCTTCCCTGCCGCCTTTGGGTCTGGCAGGCTCTGCAGCAGAATGCGCAGCATCTACTTACTAAAGCGGCAGTGGCAGTGGCAGCAGCGGCGGCGGCAGCAGTGGTGGCGGCAGCAGCAGCAGCAGCAGCAGTGTCTCCCAGGCTCTAGGCACTTAAGCTTAAGTCCCTAAAACTCCAAATGGGAAAATGCCAAGAACACAGGCAATGGTACTCAAGGACAAATTCCTCTCTGGTCCAGATAACTGCCGCAAGGAGAAAAGGAAGGCAGATTTCCCAGGCTCTGGAGTCAGTTCCAGCTTTGCAAGCTCCTCCTGAATACTCCTCCACAGAAATAAATGAGGGAAAGAAAACCTAGGACAAGGGGAAGCTCTGGAGCAACATCATCCAAGAGTAGAAGGAGAGACTCTTATGAACACACAGCAACAAATCCAGACTGGGAGCCCAGCTGACAATGTGCATTTTTCTTTGCTCTTACGAGTTCCTCTCCCTGATCCCTTTGCCCAATCACAGGCTTGAGTATCACACCACACCACCTCCACCAAGGGCTGGCACACAGATGCTGCCTATGGTAGCTGGGCAGGATCAACCCAGCCTACAGGCTTCTACAGCTGGTACAGAATAGTGGAGGCAGGGGTAGGAGAGGCCTTGATTCTGAAATCCCTCTGTCCTCTCTGAAAGGGCACATTCTTGATGTTTCTGAAAGGTCATGCCAGTGCCCATGGGGTAGAGTCACAGAAAACTTTTAAAAGCCAAAAGACAGCTGGGCTCGGCGGCTCAGCCTGTAATCCCACACTTTGGGAGGCCGAGATGAGTAAATTGCCTGAACCTACGGGCTCGAGACCCGCCTGGGCAACTTGGCAAGACCTCATTTCTACAATAAATCAAAAATTAGCCGGATGTGGTAGCGCACGCCTGAAATTCCAGCTAATTGGAAAGCTGAGGCGGAAGGATAGCTGGAGCCCAGCAGGTCGAGGCTGCGGTGGCCAGGAGCATGCCACTGCACTCCAGTCTGGGTGACAGAGTGAGACTCCAATCCCCAAAAAATAAAATAAAATAAAAGCCAAGAGACTACAGTAAACACTGGGGTGGGTGGATTAGCTGGGTTGAGATGAGAGGATGGGAAAGAGAAAAGGAGGCAGCCTTCCGCGGCAGCTTTTCCTCAGAGTCTCCCAGCAGAGGGAACTGTGGGGTTATGTCAGTACTGTGCACATACTCTCGCTCTTTCAACCTTTATCAGGAGAATCCCTGGGAAAGAGATGGCAATATCCTTCCCTTAGAAGAGAGGAAACAGTCTCAGAAGCTCAGTGACTTGCCTAAAGCCACATAGATTTTATGTAGTACAGGCAGGATGCAAGTCAGTTTTGTCTAACTGCAATGTATCTCTTCCACATCCTCGGCTCTTTAAGTTGCAGTGTTATTCTCTGTAAACCTCTGAATTCTGAGAAAAAAGAGCTCTTCAATGAGTCTTCCCGATACAAACCTTACCTGAAGCAGGCTCTGATCTCATGACTTTACTACCAAAAAGGAGAGTTACTCTGACAAAGCAAAAGCTCCAGCCTCAGTCCTGAGTCTGCCTTGGCCTTGATACTCTCTACCCAGTGTCACCTCTTCTGACTTATTCCTCATCCCCCAGAGCTCTCAGCTACTTGACACTAGGATAATCTTCCACTCAAGCTCTGTTGTAGCATCCTTCATCCCTCTCTGTGAGCTCTCTGTGAGGACCTACCAGCTATTCATGATCCTTGAGTCCAAACATTTCTACTCCTATATCCAGCATCCCTCACTACCAAGGTCAGACCCAAGACTGTCTTCATCTGCCATCAAATGCTGCTGGCCTGAGGAAAAAGCAGTTAGATACCCCGGGAGGAACCAAAGGCCATAATAACCCTACAAAAAACCCTGTGCTCAGGGTGCATGGAAGCCTCCTGATACCCGTGATGTCAAAGGCAGCTAGTTCCCTGCCGAAATTTTCTACAGGAAATCACTAGGCAGAAATCACTTTGACTTATGGAAACAGAAGGACTCTCAGTACCAAATCTGCAAACCATCTAGATCTGGGAAGGGGATTGTATGTAGAAACGGTCGAGATGTGAAATAGAAAAGTAGTTATTATAAATCATATAAAACAATGAATGCCTCATAGTCACAAGGCAGAAAAGTGGGCTTGAGAAAGGTAGAACCCCAAGATACTTTCACATTATTTCTACAGTTCCTGCCCCTGTTATTCATAGTTCTGAATACTTACCTATGAGAAAAGAATTCTCAGTTGTGCAAACTTTATGAACTTCAGAGAAAGCCATAAATTCTGAAAGTTAACTTATATACACCATGAGCTCACACATAGGCAGGTAGAATTTAAAGAGATATACAGAAAGATAAGTTCAGAATCAAAGTGATCTCCAAACACACCACAGTTAAATCTTGTTGAGAGAGGAAAGTGGCCACACAAACATCAAATAATATACTTTTTTCAGTGATAAAGAAATTGAAATGCCGAAGAGGAAATCAGTGAAGGCCAAGACCACTTCCCTGACAACTGCAAACTTAGAAGCTAGTTTAGATTCTTCAAATTACTTGCCCAAGTTGATTAAGACCAGCCTCGTTCAGACCTTGGCTGCTACACAAATCACCTGCTTCAAGTTGCAATGGCCTAAGCAGCAAACTCAGTAGGTGCCACATGAGTAAACAGCTATTTCTCACCTTTTCTTCCAGAACAAAGGGTAGAGACCCAGCTGGTAGGCAGTAAGATCTCCATCCAAGTCCAGCCACTCCAAAGAGCCGCTGCCACCAACAGCCTCTCCAACCTGGAACAAGGATGAAAGCAGAGTGAGGTTGCCATCATCACCTCTCATCCAACAGAACCAGACAAAGCTCAAGCTTCCACCCCTAAAAAGGAGAAATAGGGAGACCAGCAACAACCAAGGAAACCCAGCTATGCTAACCTGCCTTCGCCGCCGCAGGACAGCAGCCTCTGCTGGGTGGTTGAATCGGAATGTCTGTGCTTTCCCCAGGGTTATGACAGCCCCTGCAGTGCAGAAACAAATGAAAACTTGGTCAACAATCATGTTTTTTAGTTCATATTACATGCAGGGCACTGTTTTAGGAGACAAAGTCTTGCCCTCAATAATTGATACTTTAGCTGATAAAAGATAATTTAGCTGAGTTGATTATCTAATTATGTATCTCACAACATATGTAATGAATTAATAGACAGGAAGAACTCTACTAATCCAAGGCAAAGCAAGATGAGCTCTAGGTAGAGTAGACAAGAAAGCTTCATGAAAGAGGAGAAATCTAAGCTTAGTCTCAAAGGACAGACAGAATTTGAACAGATTAATAATAGTAGTGGTAGTGATAGTAATAATGACAATGAGTGTTTACTAAGTGCCAAGCACACTGCTGAAAACCTTATGGCTAGGCACAGTGGCTCAAGCCTGTAATCCCAGCACTTTGGGAGGCAGGGGTGAGAGGACTGCCTGAGTCCACGGATTCAAGACCAGCCTGGGCAACTTGGCGAGACCTCATCTCTACAATAAATCAAAAAATTAGCCGGGCATGGTGGCGCGTGCCTGTGGTCCTAGCTACTTGGAAAGCTGAGGTAAAAGGATTGCCTGAGCCCAGCAGTCGAGGCTGCAGTGGCCATGAGCGTGTCACTGCACTCCAGCCTGGATGACAGACAAAAAAAAAAAAAAAACAAAGACTCCAACTCAAAAAAAAAAGGTTGGGTGTGGTGGCTCAGCACTTTGGAAGGCCAAAGCAAGAGGACTGCCTGAACCTGGGGATTCGAGACCAGTCTGGGCAACTTGGTGAGACCTCATGTCTACAATAAATCACAAAAATTAGCCAGGTATGGTGGCATGTGTCTGTAGTTCCAGCTACTTGGAAGGCTGAGGTGGAAGGATCACCTAAGCCCAACAGGTCAAGGCTGTGGTGGCCATGAGCATGCCACTGCACTCCAGCCTGGGTAACAGAGTGAGACTCCAATTAAAAAAGGAAAGAAAGAAAACCTTACATGCAAAAAGTTTATTCAATTCTCACAGTGATCCTATTTTATCCCTATTTTATAGATGAGAAAAGTAAGGCTCAGAGACTTTCCAAGGACACAGAGCTAATGAACACAGGTACACATTTCAGAGAGTCATTCTTCACTCAGGGGCTCTGGAATTAAAGCTTATTTATGGGAATAGGATCATATTAGAAAATCTTCAGATTTTAGGGTGCAGAGGCTGGGTGATTCATCTTTAAAGCCTGCTTCATTGAGCTTTCTGGGCCCATGAAACTGGAGCTGGTCCATCACTCATCCTGGTATAAACAGAGCTGTAGACAGTCCTACCTTGGGTCAGACGGCAGGAGGCAGTGACCTCACGCCCATTAACTGTGCAGCGGGCCCCCTGGGCAGGCCAGAGAACAACTACTCCACAAGCACTGGTGATAGTGCAGTGATCTCTCTCAATCCACTGACCCTGCAGGACTACAGAAAAGGTGGTGGTTACGCGGGTGGGAGGACAGTCTATGGAAACATCCCATCCATTCTTTCTATGAGACCAGAATCCAACATCTGGAAGGTCCCAAACCATAACAAGAGAGGAGGGGCCACCACCAGAAACCACCCCTGAAATCCTCCCACTGTGTTGGTCTCCTCCTATTATGTTCTAGATCAAGACCTAGCAAAAGAAAGAGAAGCAGACCCTTAATACTTTAAAGATTTCCTTGCTTTCAGAGTATCATCAGATTCCTCTGAAGAAAACTTTCAGATACAAATACTTGCCCTATATGCTCTGTCACTTACCAATGTCCTGTTCCTGCTCTGAGTCAATCCTTCCTATTTTTGTTGTCCCCTCCTAAAGGAAAAAAAAAATTAATTTTAATGAGAATAAAAAGGGACATAGCCCTGCCCCTAAAGGAGAGTCTACATTTTAGTGCTATCACTGTCTTCCTATTCCCAGCCCACCCTTGTCTGTACACTTCTCAACTTTGGTCCAGGCTGTTCTCATCCTCTGGTCACTCATTCTACAGAAAGCACCCGAGATGGTAGAGGTAAAAAATATAACAAAGAAGCACCAGCTATTTGCAATGCACAACAAGTGTTCACAAACTCCTTTCTGTTCTGTAGCATCCAAGTTAGAAAATACCCACAGCCATTGCTCAGAAATTCTCCAGTCTGAGGAAGTACCGACAAAAGTATAGCTTTCTCCCAAGGAGCTAAGGTTAGTGTGGTCCAAAGTTTGGTCCTGTAAGTCTCAAAGAGATAAGTGTTTTGTGAAGATTTATGGAAACACAGAATTTTTACCTTCTTGGTCCGCAGATGAAGCTTAATAGACACCAGATTCTAAGAAGGGTAAAGCACAAATGGAGAAAAGCACCTCTAGAATAAGAAAATACTGGAAGAGAGTACAGAGAGGAAGGGGAGACTGGAGTTAGTATAATGAATCACTGGGTTAGCAGAAGACAAGGCTTCTTGGCCCTTGGATTATGGCAAATCTCCTTAAGACCATATAGCCCTGTTTGGAGAAGGCAGTAACACAGCAATAGAGATGTTAAATTTTACATAAATCTTTATCATTTATTGAATGATCATTCAGTACGTCCCAGTTATAAGGCTTTGTGCTTTGTAGGCATCATATTATTTAATCCTTTAACAATCCTCAATGTAGGTATTATCATCCTTTTTCTTTCTTTTTTTTTTTTTTTTTTTGAGTTGAAGTCTCACTCTGTCACCCAAGCCGGAGTACAGTGGCACACTCCCGGCCCCCACAGCCTCGACCTGCTAGGCTCCGGTGATCCTTCCGCCTCAGTCTTCCAAGTAGCCGGAACTACAAGCGTGCACTACCACGCCCGGCTAATTTTTGATTTATTGTAGAGATGAGGTCTCACCAAGTTGCCCCGGTAGGTCTCGACCCGCGGGCTCAGGCAATTCGCTTGCCTCAGCCTCCCAAAGTGCTGAGACTACAGGCTGAGCCACAGAGCCCGGTCCTCATTCTCGTTTTTTTAAATCTTGCCCAGGCTGGTCTCAAACTCCTGGCCTCAAGCAATCCTCCTACCTCGGCCTCCCAAAGCACTGGAATTACAGGCATGAGCGACCATACCTGGTCTAACATCTTCTTTTTATAGATGAGGAATCTGAAGCTTATTGGTGATAAATCTCCCAAGAAATCCACAGACCAAATAGGAGTGCTATGATTAGAATACAGATATCTCAGGCAACCCCGTCAGGTCCCCTCCCACTGTGGGAGCTTTTCTGTCCTCTCAATAAATCCTGCTTAAAAAAAAAAAAAAAAGGAATACAGATATACTTTTCCAGCCATATCATACTACCTTCCCAGTAACTAAGGTTTTCATGGTAACCAGAAGTTCCCCACTAGGCTTCACTGTCAGCAGCCAGAGCAGGGAGGTCCTGCAGCTACCCCAAAATAACACATAAGGAGGAGGAATCCCGGGAGTAATGAATGAGGCTCTGGTCTTACTGTGTTCCCCTCTGCCTCTCCTCCCTACATACACACAAACAGCCAGAGCCCAACCTTTCTTGCCCAGCCACTGAGGACCACATGAGTCAAGGATGCTAGCCTTCTCAAACACTGTCAAACAGAATCAGAGGACAGTTCAAGGAGAAAAGGTCAAAACCCTTCACGTGTGTTCAGGGGCAGTCCCGATAATGAGGCACATTCCTCTCAAAAGGATAAAGGCCACAGTACATCATAACTTCTAGATTTGCAGAACAAAAACTACCCCAAGCCGGGCTCGGGAGCTCAGCCTGTAATCCCACGCTTTGGAAGGCTGAGGTGAGTAGACTGCCTGAGCCCGCGGGTTTGTGACCCACCTGGGCAACCTGGTGAGACCTCATCTCTCAATAAATCAAAAAATTAGCCAGGCGTGGTAGCAAGTGCCTGTAGTTACAGCTACTTGGAAGGCTGAGGTGGAAGGCTGAGACAGAAGGATTGCCGGAGCCCAGCAGGTGGAGGCTGTGGTGGCCAGGAGCGTGCCACTGCACTCCAGTATGGGCAACAGAGTAAAGTTCCAACTCAAAAAAAACAAAAACAAAAACAAAAACAAAAAACTACCCCAAGCCAGGCTCGGTGGCTCAGCCTGTAATCCCGCGCCTTTGGGAGGCTGAGGTGAGTGGATTGCCTGAGCCCGCGGGTTCGAGACCCCCTGGGCAGCGAGATCTCATCTCTACAGTAAATCAAAAAAATCAGCCAGGCATGGTAGCGCATGCCTGTAATTCCGGCTACTTGGAAGGCTGAGGCAGAAGGATCGCCGGAGCCCAGCAGGTCGAGGCTGTGGTGGCCGTGAGTGGCCACTGCACTCCAGTCTGGGTGACAGAGTGATACTCCAACTCAAAAAAAAAAAAAAAAACTACCCCAAAATGATGATGGCATCTTATTAATAGATAACAAGGCCTGATTGGAACATGTGTTTGCTGCCTCCTTTGACTCTTTATGCAGGGAGAGTTAGTGGCACAAAGGCAATTACGAGGATGAAGTCCAGGATATCCATAACTTGTACTCTACCTATCCTTCTGCTTCCTCCTACCCAAAGAATGTCCCAAGGTGACCTCAGGGAAAATAGCTTCCAGCAAATACTTGGGACTAATTCTAGGTCTGTTACCAAGTTAGCAAAGTAAATAAAAAGACAGAGAATCTTGAGTCACTAATATGATACTATTACCTAAACCAATATCTAAGCAAACAAAAAAAAAGGAAAAATTGGGTACATGCAGAAACGCCAGGATTAGAAATAGACTAAAATTTCTTCACCCAAGTCCACTGCAAATAAACAAAGGAGAGAGAAAATCCTCACTATGCACTGACTAAATAATGAAAATCAGTAATCCTATATTCAGATGAAGTCATCACTCTGCTACCCTAAGCTCTACTATTTGATTTCCAGTTCCATCTGCTCACTCCACATCCAATCAATATATCAGATCAGTTACACTCAAACCCTGACCATTTTAATCAATCTAATAGCTTCCTGATCCCCAACCTCTCCCTGTGGTTCTGACTAATGGAAGGATTTATACAGTCATTTGGTATTTAGATCTGTTGCTAAGGTAAAAGTTCACAGCCACTTCTGTCTGAGGCATTTTCACTGAAATAGTTTATGCCCAGCATGCCAGAAAAAAAGTTACTTCTGAAAGGTTCATTCTCTCACAACTTCCCTAAGGGCTAATCCTAAGAACACAGATGAGCTTTACTAACACCTCACTTCCATATGGTCTGCAGCATCAGGATCCTAATTTCCCCAGGGATAACAGCAGAATTACATATTCCCATAAACTGTTCCTCTGTTCTTTTCAAATGTCAGCTGGGAAAATATGAGAATAGAATTTGGATTTTCAGTGAGCACAGGGATTTTGACCTCATTAAGTATGTTCTGTCAGACATAGGAACTGTCTTCCTACAGTAGGACCTATTTGATGAGAACAGGATATGAGACTATCTACCATGGGTCACTGAACTCTCAAACCTGCTTCTCCTAGAAATGAAGGCCAGGGGATCGGTGGCTCAGCCTGTAATCCCAGCACTTTGGGAGGTTGAGGTAAGTGGATTGCCTGAGCCTACAGGTTCAAGACTAGCCCAGGCAACTTGGCAAGATCTTGTTTCTACAAAAAATAAAAATAAAAATTTGTCGGGCGAGGTAGTACGTGCCTGTAGTTCTGGCTACATGGAAGGCTGAGGCAGAAGGATCACCAAAGCCCAGCAGGTCGATGCTGAGGTGGCCGTGAGTGTGCCACTGCCCTCCAGCCTGGGAGATGGAGTGGGACTCCAGCTCAAAAAAAAAAAAAAAAAGAAAAAGAAATGAAGGCCTGGTGCAGTAGCTCATGCCTATAAGCCCAGCATTTAGGAAGGCCTAGGCAAGAGGATTGCTTGAGTCCAGGAATTCAAGACCAGCCTGGGCAATGCAGTGCAACCTCATCTGCACAAAAAATTTTTTAAACTTTAGCCATGTGTGATGGCACACACTTGTCGTCCCAGATACTCAGGAGGCTGACACAAAAGGATTCCCTGAGCCCAGGAGTTGAGGCTGCAATGACAAAAGAAAGAAAAAGAAGGGGAATGAAGGGGGGGGAAGGGAGGGGAAAGAAAAGAGGGGGGGAGAGAAGAGAGGAAAAGACAGGAATGAAAGAAAAAGAGAAATAATTAAATCCATTGTTGAGTTGAGAAGTTACTTTTATAGTAACTGGCATTACCTTAATAATACACAAATTTTGACCACATTCTTTATGTTAGTTTGGGTCTACTGAGAAGCAGGCGCCAAGATATACAGAAGATTTACTGAAAAGGGAAGCCAGAGAATGTGGGAGGTCCTTCAAGTCACACATATGGACACACAGAGGGAAGGAAGCGGAACAGCTAGGAAGCCTTAAATTGCAACACAGTTACAAAAAAAGGTCTGGTCAGGCCAATGAGAGTTCTCAAGTCAACATGGCCCACTGGAAAGATCCTGTATCCCATAGGAATGAGCCTACAAAAGGAGCCTCTATTGTGCATGGTCATGACTGGGAGAAGCTTGGGGCTATATGTGGCCTTAGCACATGCAGAGGTAGCTGCAGAAGGACAGCCACTGGAGTATCAGTCAATTATGCTTCCAGCTACAGATCTAAGCACTCATTTTCATAGACACCACACTCCTCAAACTTTCAGCTTTCAAGACCAATCTTCCTTTTCCTTCCTCCATTTATCCATATCCACACCTAGCCTTTCTGCTTTTGCTTTTTTTTTTTTTTTTTGAGACAGTATCTCGCTCTGTCACCCAGACTGAAATACAGTGGCACGTTCTCAGCTCACTACAGTCTCGACCTCCTGGACTCAAGCAATTCTCCTATCTCTGCCTCCTGAGTGGCTGGGACTATAAAGGCACACCACTATGCCTGGCTAATTTTATTTTTTGTGGAGACGAGGTCACACTATGTTGCCCATGCTGGTCTCAAACTCCTGGACTCAAGAGATCCTCCCGCAATGGCCTCCCTAAGTGCTGCGATTACAAGCATGAGCTTGTCTGCTCATGTCTATTAAGAAGAGTTGTTCTAAACTGGGCTCCGTGGCTCAGCCTGTAATCCCGCGCCTTTGGGAGGCTGAGGTGAGTGGATTGCCTGAGCCCGCGGGTTCGAGACCCACCTGGGCAGATGAGACCTCATCTCTACAATAAATCAAAAAAATTAGCCAGGCGTGGTAGCGTGCACCTGTAGTTGCAGCTACTTGGAAGGCTGAGGCAGAAGGATCGCCGGAGCCCAGCAGGTCGAGGCTGCGGTGGCCGGGAGCGGCACTGCACTCCAGTCTGGGCAACAGTGAGACTCCAACTCAAAAAAAAAAAGAACAGTTGTTCTTTCTCTCACCCAAAGCTAATCTCTACATGTGTTCCAGCTAATATGCCCTCAGATCTTCTAAGAGATATTAATCATTAATGATCCCCTTCTTCCTCTATTGGATTCTATCTATCCTCCATTATAGCATGCTGGAGATTTTAACCTCAAAAACAAAAATAAAAAAATGTTCCTTGACCCTCTTTCTCTCCTTCCCTTCACATCTAAGCTTCCTGCAACAGTCCCATTTCTTATTTTTTACTGCTCACCAATTGCTCTTGCTAGGATTACTGAACCAACTAGGTGACAAATCCCATTCTTACTATAAAATGAAGAAAGTATTTTTCTACATAATGGGAGGTAAAAATTAAATAAATAAGTAAAATGAGGAAATTAAGGCACAGAGAACAAAAGTCAGTTACATAAAGACAACAGTATCAGCAGTTGAATATGAATGATTCTGATTTCCAGTTTTGTACTTTATACATACAAAAGCAAAACAGGTCATAAGCTGTCAGCTAGACCAGTTTCCTGAGAGCAAACCTTAAGGCAGCTCTGTAGCATCTGTCTCAGTTCATAGAAACATGGCTGCTGCCCCTGGCTTTTCCCTCCTTGACCTCTGGGGCCAGTGGCTTAGAAGGAAAAGGAGTACATCATCCTCCTCACCTTGAGGTGGTAGAGCACAACTCCTACAACATCCTCCTCACCTTGAGGTGGTAGAGCACAACTCCTACAACATCCTCCTTACCTTGAGGTGGTAGAGTACAACTCCTGTGCTGAGCACATCGTCCTCCAAGGTCATCAGGTGTGGAAGGCTGGAATCAATGACCACCCCTGCCCTCTTCCTGTGGATGTCCACACTGTAATGGTCCATGACGGCCTGCCAATCATTCCATTTCTGGGTCCAGTCTTTAGTCAGCTGGTCTATCTGCAGAGGTATAGGAGGTGATCTTAGACAACCAGCACGGGGAACAGAATTAAGGTCAAAGGTCATCCTGACCTATACCCCCAGGGTATTTCTTTCTCATACTCCTCACAAAGCCCCACAGAGGTCCCTTCTTCCAACTACAAGCACTGTGTTTTCCAAGTTTTCTTCAATAAGCAAGTATTACTTTTATAAACAAAAGTTTGTTCAATAAATGTTATTTTTAAAGTTTTCTACAATGAGCATGTATCATTTTTATAATTAGAAAAAACATAAATGCTATTACTTTTAAAAAATTCATTGGGATATTAGCCATCCATTCCACTTCTATATGATCCATATTTGGGAAGCCTTCTATGACCTAACACTTCTTTCCCAAGGTGCAGTACTTGAGTTATAATGAGCTTGCACATAGCTCAAAGACCCATAAAGCACTGAGACGAAACTCCCCAGGTAGAGTTAAGACCATATGGAACTCTTCTGGAAGGCCATGTGATAATAAAATAAAAACTAAAATATGAGTGCTTTCTATGCAGCAGGAACAAAGTTTTAAAAGTAAATATATCTAGGCTTGGCGGCTTTAAGCTAAGAGCTCTCTCTGATTGAGCTCTCATGCCCCTTAGGGACATGAATAGTGTTGAAGGCAGGGTCCCTGTTCTTCTTTTGGTGGAAATTGATGCCTAAGCAGGAAGCTTATTCTGGGAATGAAAGAACTGAGGAAGCTCAGAAAAAATTAAATTCAGGTAAGCACTTTCCTCATAAAGGGAATACTTGAGGAAAAAAATTATGCCAGGGTCATGTACAAGTATTTTATGTACCACAGAAACATTACTTTAGTGTTATACACATTGAGATGAAATTTGAAAACCAGTGAAACTACAGGGTACCTGTAAAGGACTGGGTTGGATTGAGACCACCAGCAATGGTAAACGGCAGGATACCCTGGCTTAGAGTTCAGGATCCCTCTGGCCAGCTTTTATTACCCACTCCTTTATTACACTGCCTAAGAACATACGTCCAACAAGGGACAGATTCAAGTCCAGGTCAGCTGGCCTGTATACTGAAGAAATGCTAATGAGCTAGGAATGATTTTGGCTCTTCTACTTAATCTCGTATTATAGAGGGATGATATTTTCTGAACCAAAAATCAGAATAACATGGATAAACAAATAATTTTTTAGAAACTTCTGAATGTGTGATGTGGTCATGAAGTTTAGTTAGGGTAACAAAATGTTGTCATGGTCAGGATACTTTAATAACATATAAGGATGATGCAACAGAATACTGAGAATTAGGACACCTGGTTGTGGGATCTAAAAGTAACCTGTCACACACACACAGAAAAAAATGCCACCATTTCTTCCTTTTAAATGTCTCTGGGGCCTGTGGGTCATGGCTCTCGCCTATAATTCCAGCACTGTGTAAAGTAGAGGCGGGAGGATTGCTTGAGCCCAGAAGTTCGAACATAGTCAGACCTTGCCTCTATAAAAAAAATCAAAAAAATTAGTCAGGCATGGTGGTGGCAGGCACCTACAGTCTCATTTACTTGGGAGGCTGAGGAGGGAGGATAGCCTGAGCCCAGGAGATTGAGGCTGTGGTGAGCCATGATAGTGCCACTGCAATCCAGCCTGGGCAACAGAGTGAGATCCTGACTCAAATAAATAAATAAATAAAGAGAGAAATAAATAACAAATAAATAAAAAAATGTTTCTGGGAATTCCCATTCATTCTACTCTTCCAAAATGTCTTGTCTTCACCTTTGGGTTAATAACAGCAGTCTCTTTACTGGTTGGTCTCCCAGCTTCCAATCTTCCCTCCTTTCAATTAATCCTACATACAACTGTCATATTAATTTCCTCAAGATATTTCTCTATTATGTTCAGGGATCTGACTCAAGAAGCTGTTAATCCCATTTACAACAAGTGTAAACCTTCTAAACTGGCCCTTACCTTACTTCTACTACTCTACCATGAATATCAGTCTTCTTTGCAGTGTGTACTTCTACCTAGCCTCTCATACTACTTCCTCCTTCCAGTTCCAAGACTTTGCTTGTTATTTCTCCCTTATCCAAAATTCTTTATTTCTCCTCCCTATCTAACAACCCTATCAAAACTTTAAGGGCTAGTTCAAGGTCAGTTTTCTACCTTCCAGGTTCTAAACTTCTGACGTCTGCTTCGAAAATTCCAAGCCATGATAATTTCTTCCTTCCTTAAATCACACAGTTGAGGGAACACACCATTCTCTATATGTGTTTCCAACTAGACTTCAAACCACTTGAGGGCAGGGACTTCTTTGTATCTTTTGCAGCATCATGCTGAGAACCTACTTGGTCCTCATGAATACATGTTGGTTGACTGACTTACTAGAAAATAGTTTTTTATTTCCTCTACGGTACTCTCACTAACCAAAGGAGTTATGAACCCCTGAGAGAACAAAACAGAAAGCCAGAAAGCCATTTACCAGTCCCTAAGGCAAACATATCCCTTACTCAAGTCTCAAAGGAGATAAAATTGTCTTTAAGCAGATCCTCTCTGCCCTGCCAAGGGAGCAGCCCTGGCCCAGGAATAATGGAGGGAGCTCCCAGGGTGAGGTAAGACACAGCTAAGTCTACCCAACATACCTTCAATTCATTTTGGAGAACCAGCTCCTTCAGATTTTTATCCTTTTCATCATTCAATGAAGTGAAGCTTCTCTATACAAACAAAGAGAGATATCCTGTGATATTTTGCTGGTTTAACTTCAGATGGATACTACCCTTACATTTATGAAGGAAGATGAGGTGCACATAAAGGAAAGACTTTATCATTAAAATCAGAAATAAATCAAGAGCCTAAGTACTTGGGCTTATATTGGTACAAAGAAGAAGAATTCAAAAAAATTTTTTCAGGAGAGCCCCATTCCCCATATCTGCCCACACAGAGCAAGGGCCATTCCAGCAAATGCCCTTTGGACAAGAGATGATATAGCAAAAAAGAGAAATCTCCCTCTTGTCTTTCCTCCTGCCTCTGCTCCATGAATGTCAACTGAGAACATAGAATGCAGCAGAACCAAGACTACGCAGAAGAAGAGAGGCTCAGAAGAACTTCACGGAAGTATAGAAAAGTTCTGATTGGCTGCATACCAGTTCAAAGCTCAGCAGCATGGCTTTCAGTCTTTCAATTTCTTCTTTGAGTTCTCTAATCAGCTTTATGTTTGCATCCTGAAATACAGAGAACTCAGTCACCATTGACTGATACCAGGGCACACCCAGCAATGAAATGCTATATGCAATTAGCTTGGAAGAAGCAGATTGCTCCTTCAGAGCAACCTCTAGAGCAGTCATTCTCAAAGTATAGTCCCAAGACCCACAAATGTCAACTTCACCTAAAAACTTGTTAGAAACACAAATGTTGACATCCCAGAACTACAAAATCAGAAACTCTTGAGGGCTGGGGCCCATCTGTGTTTTAACAAACCTTCCAGTTAAAAGTTTGAGAATCATGGCCCTAAACCATGTCAAACAGGTAACACAAATGCCAAGGCATGCATAGGTAGAAGATGCTAATCTTCCTGTATTGTAACTAAACTTAATACCTGCCTAATTGCATTGCCCTTTGAAATAGTTCACCACATATGGGCTATATACATGTATACATACATATATGTCTGGCTACCAGCTATGACCCCTGATCTGGAACTTTTTACTGAAATTGTGAAGGAGATAAGGAACATTTGGAAAATTCTTATTATTATCTAGATTTCAAAAACTAATGAATAGTTCTGTGTGGGCTGAGTAGAAAAACAAAAGAAAAAAATTAAAGAATAAAAAACTCCAGTAAATTCCTATACTCTCCTTTTAATGTGAACAAAGAAGTCATTATAATTTTCACAGAAAAAAATAAAACATAGGTAACCTACATTTTTAAAAAAACACAGTCATAAATTAATATAAATTAAAAATAAGACGGGCTTGGTGGCTCAGCCTGTAATTCCACGCCTTTGGGAGGCTGAGGTGAGTGGATTGCCTGAGCCTGCGGGTTTGAGACCCACCTGGGCAGGTGAGACCTCATCTCTACAATACAATCAAAAAATTAGCCAGGCGTGGTAGCGCACGCCTATAATTCCAGCTACTCGGAAGGCTGAGGCAGAAGGATCACCGGAGCCCAGCAAGTCAAGGCTGCGGTGGCCGGGAGGGGCCACTGCACTCCAGTCTGGGTGAGAGAGTGAGACTCCAACTCAAAAAAAAAAATTTAAAAAATAAAAAATAAAACAAAATAAATTATTCATAAAAGCTTACTGTTCTTCACACTGAGTGTAAGAGGAAAAAATTGTTACCAAATGGGCAGTAGAGACATGACAGAAGGAGATGATACTGAAAGAAAGAATTCCACTCCCCCATCATTTAGAGAAAAAGTCTGGCAATTTGGGGGTGAGTACAAAGAGAAAGAAATCAATGAGGAAAAAAAAAGAGAACTCTGTGTAAACTATACCAGACCAGGACTTCTGATGAAGGTCTTACCTCATTTACCCGTGGCTTGTTGATAATATTTTTGGCATTGGATGCATATCTCAGAGTGCTCATGGTCTCATTGTAGCTAGTGTGTGCAGGAGACACGGCTGAGATAAAAGGAAAAAGTTTAAAAACATGCCAAGCCCTTCCATTCCAATCCTTAATCATTCACCTTGCTACTAATACCCACAGTTATGAGACTCTCAATGAAATGAGAAACCTAGTCATGGCCCTTTCTCTGAAACAGAGTACCAGTTCCAAAACAGAATTCACTCTAGCATCCACTCACTGGCAACCATGATGGTTTTGGAGTTGCCTCCAAGGCTGTCCTTCAGCAGCCAGGTCAACACAGAGTCTCGGTATGGGATGTAAGACTGCCTCCGGGAGGGTCCTAATCCACTACTGGTCCCAGAAGGAGAGCTAAGAATCCCACTGTCACCACCATTGCTGGCTAAGCTGTTGAGGCTCTGGCAGCTGCTGAATACTTGGGAGTTCTGGGCTTAAAAGACAAAATGTAGAAGTGGAAGAAAGAATTAGGGAGCAAATGCATTAAAACAAAACAACAGTTGAAGCACAGACTTAAGTATCATACTTCCTAACCCCTTTCTGCATTTGATAGGATATTTTAAGTTTGAGTCCTGTATTAGACTTTGGACTCATAACATGGAGTGGTTGAGCCACACAATTTTTTAGTTTCCCCTCTTTTTGAAACGATAGTACTAAGATGGTCATGTTGTCCTCTAAAGCCACAGACAAATATCAATTTTTCGTGCCCCAAACCTAAAGATAACCTTATCAGAAAGCTATGTCTTTCTCTGTCTACCCCATTTTGACAAAATGAAAACATATGTGCTATCTTTCAAAGTCTCCCTCCCACTCCAATCATCCAATCTATCAGCAAAATACCTAAGGTGGAGATGACAATTCCCAGAGTCACAAGAGACTTGTTGATATTGGCTCCTTCAGTAATCCGGTCCTTACAGTAACTGGGATCTGCTCTTTCACTAAAACACAATCAATGGAAACATAACACAAGCAAACAAGACACTATCCATATAATGCTGTTGAAAAACAGATCCAGCAAGACACTATCCATATAATGCTGTTGAAAAACAGATCCAGCATGTGTACATCATATTTTTAAAAACCCACAAAATAAATTGCTTTCAGAATTTAGGTCCAGAAAAAAAATGTTATCGTCTTGTAATGAACTGGTCTTTGGCTTCTCAGGCAATAAAAATCAAACAATACATTACATTGTTCTTACTTTGGCTGTCAGAGCACTTTAAGCTAAATGTAATGCTCATTTACAATAATGATATTAGCAAAGTTTTTTGGTATATTAACTTTCCCTCTATCTTTATTGTTTTACATGCATATATTCATGGCTTTATGGTATCTGCATCATTAAATGCCAAGAGTCTTAAATTTCTTTAAGAAATATTAAAAAGTCACACTTCCAATTGGCTGATACAGTTTCTTTAAGACAGCATTTAGTTTTTCTTTTTTTTAAGAGACAACATCTCACTCTGACTACCAGGCTGAAGTGCACTAGTACCATAATAGCTCACTACAACCTTTAACTCCTGGGCTCAAGTCATCCTCCTCCTCAGCTTCTGGAGTAGCTGGGACTACAGGTATGTGCCACCGAGTAAAACTTTTTTTAGTTAAGTACAGAGCCGCATAAAATCAATACTAAATGTAAGAAAAAAGGTATGCTAGCTCAGTTACCTTCACTTAGAGCAGTATCAATCTTGCTTCTATGTTGGAATCACGTGAGCAAATTTAAAATACATTGACGCCTGCACTTTCTCCAACCTCACTAATAATCTGACTTATTTGAGTTGCAGGCATTAGGAGTTGTAAAAGGTCCCTGTGATTTCGACGGGCATCAAGATTAAGAACCTCTGATGCAGAAGAACTTTTCAGCCCTGGAAAATAATAATTCCTTAACTTAGCATTCAAAGAGTTTGTTTTTTTTGTAATTTTCTCAGGATGATTAGAATGTGAAAAAGATTAGAACAAGCTTATCCTTTGTAAAATGGGCAAGAACAAGATCATTGTCAAGGAAGTAATTCCCCTTGGCTTTGAAATTCTAATTACCTGCCTGCTAGGTCCACAAGGTTGATCTTGCTAGCAATTTCAGAAGGGAGGTTGTTCTGCAGGATTGCCTAGGGGATAAAACACATTTAAAGTCTATCATTTGGGACTATTTGTATTTTTGCCCTCTTAGATACTCTAACCAGGGTGATATTGCGGACTTTTATGCAATTCACTTACAAAATCTGAATTCGCGTGTGCTCTGAACCAGATGAGCTTTCAATATCTGATAGATGAAATCAGTAGGCCCTGGATCATCACTTCATTAAAAATACTAGCAGGACATAGACAGAGTAAAGCAGGACAAAACCTCATGAAGTTCTCTGAGCACAATTTTCCCGGGTACCAGGAATTTTAATACAATTTACCACACAACTTCCCTCCCAAAGAGGCTGACTCAGCAAAGAGCCACAGCAGGTGGGTGTCCCCAGATGAGGTGTGTCTCTCGTTAGCCTCAATCACAGCATGTTAATTTGCTAGGACAGGAATTCTACCTGAATGTTTTATTCAGGAGTATCTAGTACCTAAGAAAAAAACTACTCCCACCCCCAAATTCAATGACGGTTTTATTAATGTTTTGTTTTAGAAAATTGTAATGTTATGCATCCATCACCAAAATCTAGTTTGTTTGAAAGAGATGGGTCACACAATGTTGCCTAGGCTTCTCTCAAACTCCTGGGTTCAAGTGATTTTCCCGTCAAAGCCTCCCAAGAAGCTGGGACTACAGGTGCATGCACATTTGTTTGCAGTCAATCTCTGTTCCCATCCCCAGTTCCAAGGAACCACTCATCAATTTTCTACATCTATAAATTTGCCTTTTCAGGAGATTTCATATACAGGAAATCATCTTTTTTCACTGTGCATAATTAAGATTAATCCATGTTGAGGCTTGGCTCAACAGTTCAAGGCTGGGCTCGGTGGCTCAGCTTGCAATCCCAGCACTTTGGAAGGCCGATGCAAGTGGATTGCCTGAGCCCCGGGTTCAAGACCAGCTCGGGCAACTTGGCAAGACCTCGTCTCTACAATAAATCAAAAATTAGCTGGGCATGGTAGCGTGCACCTGTAGTTCCAGCTACTTGGAAGGATCACTGGAGCCCAGCAGGTCAATGCTGGGGTGGCCGTGAACGTGCCACTGCATTCCAACCTGGGCGACAGAGTGAGACTCTGTCTCAAAAAGAATAAACAAATAGTTCGTTCATTTTTATTGCTCAGCAATAGTTCATTGTGTGGATATATCACAGTTATCCATTCACCTCTTGAAGGAGATTTGTTTGGGTTGTTCCATTTTGGGGTAATCACAAATAAAGCTGTTATGGATATGTATGTGCAAGTCTATGTGTGGACATTTTTTTTTTTTTTTTTTTTTAAATCTTAGGTAATACCTAGGAGTAGAATGGCTGGATCATATGATAGGTATATGGGGGACCCAAAAGAAACCGGAATATATTCTCTTTCTTTGCCTTTTTTTTTTTTTAGAGGGCAGACCCCTTGTAGAACACTTGGAATTTGTTCTTCCAGACCAAACAGTCAACCAAAAGTTTTATCTGGAAGTTAATGTGTCATGATTTGCATAAGAAACATCCCAAGTTGTGGCAAACAGATGATTGGTTCTTCGACCATGACAGTGCACCAGCCCACAAAGCACTGAGTGTTCAGCAGTTTTTGACCAAAAACAGCATGACCCCTGTGCCCCACCCTCCCTACTCACCCGATCTCACCCCAAGTGACTTTTTTAGTTACCCCCGATGAAAAAATTCCTCAAAGGGAAATGTTTTGCCAAAGTGGAAGAGATGAAACAAAAAATGGCAGAAGGGATCAAAACTGACAAGTTCAAACCGGGCTCGGTGGCTCAGCCTGTAATCCCGTGCCTTTGGGAGGCTGAGGTGAGTGGATTGCCTGAGCCTGCGGGTTCAAGACCCACCTGGGCAACTTGGCGAGACCTCATCTTTACAATAAAATAAAAAATTAGCTGGGCGTGGTAGCGCGCGCCTGTAGTTCCAGCTACTTGGAAGGCTGAGGCAGAAGGATCGCCGGAGCCCAGCAGGTCGAGGCTGCGGTGACCGGGAGCAGACTGCACTCCAGAGACTCCAACTCAGAAAAAAAAAAATTTGACAAGTTCAAAAACTGTTTTGAGTAGTGGAGAAAGCATCCCAATAGGTGTACTGCATCAAATGGAGAATACTTTGAAGATGGGGGGAAAAGGGAGGGAGGGAGGGAGGAGACTGGGACTGAGTTTCATTGTGTTATTATGTTTCCCAGGCTAGCCTTGGACACCTGGGTTCCACACCCAGATCAGGCATTTTTGTTTGTTTGTTTTTGTTTAAATAGAGACAGGTCTTGCTATCTTGCCCACTGACCTAGAAGTGATCCTACCAAAGTGCTGGGATTACAAGTGTGAAACCACCATGCCCAGCCCACTTAAGTGGTTTGGGCTGCGTATGTACACAGCTTCTGGTCAACATTTGACGTGAGGATCTTATTAAGTCCCCTATAGCTGTATCACCTCCCCAAATTTCCTGTTAAATCCCCAGTGATAGGGCTAACATGGGGGAAGAGGGGCCATTGTTAAAATAACTCACTGTGTGAACCTCACAAACGGGATGTAGGGTTGCAATGACCTGTGAAGCTGGTCACTCTACCCTTACCTGTCACTAACTGCTTTTACTGCCTACACCTGCTTTCTCAAGGTTGCATTCTATGGCTACATCCTGCTAGACACCTGCTTTCTCAAGAATTACATCTCAGCTGGCTAGGTGGCTCAGCCTGTAATACCACGCTTTGGGAGGCTGAGGTGAGTGGATTGCCTGAGCTCGCAGGTTCAAGACCCGCCTGGGCAACTTGGCAAGACCTCATCTCTACAATAAATCAAAAAATTAGCCGGGCGTGGTAGCGCGCACCTGTAGTTCCAGCTACTTGGAAGGCTGAGGCAGAAGGATTGCCGGAGTCCAGCAGGTCAAGGCTGCGGTGGCTGGGAGTGGCCACTGCACTCCAGTCTGGGTGACAGAGTGAGACTCCAACTCGGAAAAAAAAAAAAATATATATATATATATATATAAAACCATCACCCCCGAACTGCTTCTTCGAGTCTTGACCACCAGCCTCTGCTTTCTCAGGACTACCCATGCTACGTGATCACCAGGCTTCTGCTAGGGGTATAAAAGGACCCACAAAAACAAAGGAGTGCTGGTTTCTCTTTGAAGCCAGTCCCCTCTTGTCTTCCCTTTAATAAATTTATTTTTCTTTGTCTAATGATCGGCTGGCTCTCTCGTCTTCTCTGCACTCGCTTTACACCCAGGTTTTGCTTGAAACATACCCACAACCTGAGGCTAGTAGAATCACTAGCCCTTTTTGTTTGCTTACCATGGAGATCATCACTTTAACTGACAATGCTCCATATCAAATGAACCCCAAAGCTGCTGGTTTTCACAGTCTTCCTTTCTTTGATTGAACTGTCCTACTGAGAGAACTCAGGGTACAGATGGGGACGGAAGCAGCCTAAGACAAAAACACCATACATTTGTGTCGTTTTTACCCGAAATTCTTGAATAAACAGTTTTCTTGAATAAATGCTTCTCAGTTTGTTATATGCCTTTAGTCTATTTTCAGATCACAAAAACGGTTTTGTTCCACCTTTGTAATTGTTTGGGGGGATATAGTTTGTCAGCCTCCTCATTCCAACAAAATCGAAGTGAATCTTCTAATTTTTTACTTTAATGCCTATGTTCCTTTCAATCTTCACTTTGTCTTAAATGCCCACACTGATCACACAGATGTGAAAGTATTTTAAAATGTAAAGAGTAAAATACAAATAAAAGATATATTTATTTATTTATTTTGAGTAGGAGCCTCACTCTGTTGCCCAGGTTGGAGGGCAGTGGCACGCTCCCGGACAATGCAGCACAAAGCAGCCTTGACCTGCTGGGCTCAGGTGATCCTTCCACCTCAGCCTTCTAAGTAGCTGGAACTATAGGTGCACGCCATCACACCCGGCTAATTTTTTGATTTATTGTAGAGATGCGGTCTCTCCAAGTTTCCTGGGCTGGTCTTGAACTCGTGGGCTCAGGCAATACTGTCATCTTGGCCTCCCAAAGTGCTGGGATTATAGGCATGAGATACCATGCCTGGCTGTGATTATTTTTAATGAAATGCTTCTACCCTTTCTAGTTGTACAGCTTCTTTTTTTTTTGAGGATACAGGGTCTCGCTCTGTTACCCAAACTGAATGGAGTACAGAGATGTGATCACAGCTCAACGCAGCCTTGAACTCATATGCTCAAGCAATGCTCCCGTCAATGTGTATAGCTTAACAGATTATACGCAGGCACTCTTTATTTTTATTTATTTATTTTTTTGAGTTGGAGTCTCACTCTGTTGCCCAGGCTGGAGTGCAGTGGCACGCTCATGGCCACCGCAACCTTGGTAGGTCCTCTTTATAATATTAGCTTGTATCAGAGGACCTGTAAATGTGAAAGTAGGAGGAAAGGAAAATAGGAATGAAGACAAGAAAGTGGCCAAAAGGGGCAAGGAGAGAAAGAAATCTCACCAAATATAAGGGTCAACCAACCTGCGTGTAGTGGATAGTGAAGATTGCATGGGATCTGCTGCTGGCCTCGTGAACATGGGTGGTTGCTGTGATTCTGTATACATAAAGAAAAATGGTTAGGACAAGGATTGTTCATACATGGTAAATCCTTAAGGATCTATAGGGAACATAAGAAATGTTAGTTCTGAGGTTCACAAATGAGAATCATAAAACATCCATATTTAATCCCAATAGAGTCAAGAGAATGAGGCAGCAGAAGCAGTACTCTAGGTGCTGATACTTGAGTATAAAAGAGAGTGTAGCTTTATACTAAACCACATTGAACTTTAAAAAAAAAAAGCAATAGAAGCAAAAATCAGAGTGAAAAAGGGTGTCATCAACTTGCAAGAATATCCCCAATATAGACCCATTAAATAAGGCAAGTGGAGGTAGACAGCTTGCAAGTGGAGGTAGACAGCCTGCTGGAGAAGACATCTCAAAGAGAAGGTAAGTTTGTATTTAGTCAAAATCTCACTCTGTTGCTGACGATGGAGTGCAGTGGCATGATCATAGACACTGTAGCCTCAATCTACTGGGCTCAGACAATCCTTCCTCGTCAGACTTCCAAGTAGTTGGGGCTACAGGCGTGTGCCACCATGCCTAGCTAAGTTTTTTTATTTATTTTAGAGATGAGGTCTTGTCATATTGCCCAAGCTGGTCTCAAACTCTTGCACTCAGGTATTCCTCTGACCTCAGCCTCCCTAAGTGCTGGAATTACAGACATAAGCCACTTCAAAAAAGTAGGTTTTGATTAAACACAGAACATTAATCTCTCTCTCTTTTTTTTTTTTTGAGTTGGCGTCTCACTGTGTCGCCCAGACTGGAGTGCAGTGGCCGCTTCCGGCCACCGCAGCCTCGACCTGCTGGGCTCCGGCGATCCTTCCGCCTCAGCCTTCCAAGTAGCTGGAACTACAGGCATGCGCTACCACGCCCGGCTAATTTTTTGATTTGTTCTAGAGATGAGGTCTCATCAAGTTGCCCAGGCGGGTCTCGAACCCGCGGGTTCAGGCAATTCACTCACCTCGGCCTCCCAAAGTGCTGGGATTACAGGCTGCCACCGAGCCCGGCCCATTAATCTCATAGAACAGAAATGTCTTAGAAAGGAGATCTTAAGTTAGGTCAATGTCATGGTTAAGCAGATGGAATCCATAATCTCCGTGAAAAATCCATTCTGGTATATTAACTGATAAAGTCAGGACAGCAGGCTGGCTCGGTGGCTCAGCCTGTAATCCCAGCACTTTGGGAGACCAAGGCGAGTGGATTGCCTGAGCCTACGGGTTCGAGGCCTACCTGGGCAACTTGGTGAGACTTCGTCTCTACAATAAATCAAAAAAACTAGCTGGGCATGGTAGTGCACGCCTGTAGTTCCAGCTACTTGGAAGGCCAAGGTGGAAGGATCGCCAGAGCCCAGCAGGTTGAGGCTGCAGTGGCCAGGAGCATGCCACTGCACTCCAGTCTGGGCAATGGAGTGAGACTCCAACTCAAAAAAAAAAAGTCAGGACAGTCTTCCTTTTATCTAAATCTAAGTCAATTATGCTTCAGTTTCAGACCATCTCACTGACTTCTGTTCTCAGAGGAGTGGGAGAATTGAAGAAAAGGGTCAAAATTTAGAGGCTAGTCTCATGATTTAAGCCCAACGTTTAAGAATCAAGGAGCAAGCTGGGCATGGTGGCTCAAGCCTGTAATCCCAGCACTTTGGGAAGCTGAGGCGAGAGGACTGCCTGAGGCTTGGGCAACTTGGTGATATTGTGTCTCTACAACAAAAAATAAGCTGGGTATGGTAGCACGCGCCTGTAGTTTCAGCTACTTGAAGGCTGAGGTGGAAGGATCGCCTGAGCCCAGAAGGTCTAGGCTGCAATGGCCATGAGTGTGCCACTGCACTCCAGCCTGGGCAACAGAGTGAAAGCCTAACTGAAAGAAAAAAAAAAAAAGAAGCAAGAAGCTCAGGGTATTCTGATGACCAGAAAATCCTCCACGAGAATTCCATGAAGCCCTAGGAGAATGCTAAATTAAAATTTTTTTTCCCTTACATTCAACTTGGGCCTGCTATAAGTAGGGTAAATAAAAGGCTCAAAACACTCTTCCCCCCATTAAAATAAAAGACTTTTAAAAAAAGACATTTATGGCCGGACGTGGTAGCTCAAGCCTATAATCCCAGCACTTTGGGAGGCCGAGGTAAGAAGATTGCCTGAGTCCACAGGTTCAAGACCAGCTTGGACAACTTGGCAATACCTCATCTCTACAGTTTATAAAAAAAAAAAAATTAGCTGGGCATGGTGGCACATGCCTGTAGGTCCAGCTACTTGGAAGGCTGAAGTTGAAGGATCACCTGAGCCCAGCAGGTCCAGACTGTGGTGGCCATGAGCATGCCACTGCACTACAGCCTGGCCAACAGAATGAGACTCCAACTCAAAAGAAAAAAAAAAGACATTTACAAGTAACATTGCAGGTATTTCATAATACCTAACAACATGAAAAGTTATGACAATTTACAATAGCTTTTAGGAGAGTCTATAATACTTAGTAATTCACAACAGATTCAAACAGTCTTTGGGGAGTTATAAGTATGAAAAACTAGAGGAAAAATGGCTTTCTGAAACATTTTGTACTATATTTGTCCTTATATCTATCAAACCTGAGGAGAAGACAATGCAGGCAAGAATCTTTCCTTTTATCAAAATACTAGAAGGTGTAAACCAAGTATAGAGTAATTCTCTGGCCTTATTGCTTAACATTATTAAAACCAGAACAAATTCCAGCTTCTTTATTACTGAGAAGAGCACTAAATCTTAGTCATCACCCCTTATCCTGGCTATATTACTGCTCTGGGAAGGTCATCCTGGCCATGAATGTCTCTACAGACAAAGACAATTGTTAAATGCCGTCATACACTTTCCAGAAGGGAATGAGAACACGAGACAGGAGAATGAGGATAAAAGAATGACAGGAAAAAACACACATGTTACCTGTTTGCAATTCCCTCCTCCAAGAGTTGGATTACTTGCTTATAGTTGGTAACTACACGATGAGATAAACCTATCAGATTTGTGGGAGGGGGAAAAAATTGAATAAAATTTTTTGTAAAGTTTAACCTTTTCCTGTAGACTTTTAACTTTGATCATTTTATCATTCCTATTTTATATAATTTGATAGGTTAGAATGAAGGAATTTGGCTAAATTCATTCTGACAATAAATCAAGAAATATTTTTTGGAAGCCTACTCTCATGCTGTGATACGCTCTAGGAACATAGGTCTCTGCCCTCACGTAGATTATGGTCTACAATTCATATAGTATGTTCACAACAACTATAACAACAACTACTATCCTTTACAATTCTGCTATATAGGTTATAAAAATATTCTCCACCTCATTTACCCCTCACAAAATTCCTTAGGTAGGCAGTAACTGTTTTCCCCACAAGGTGGCAGACTTAGTATGGCACACAAAACATACGGTGTAGCTGGACCTATCCCGCCACAGTTGACAATCATGAGAAGTTACACTATATAAGACAGTATGGCCAAATGCCACAGCAAGAGAGAGAATAAATGCTAAGGGGATCAGAGAAGTAGTCAGACCAGGTTTAACAGAAGAAGTGAGACTCACTGTAGAACAGTGAGACTTTAGATAGGTGAAGAAGAACACAAGGGCATTAAAGCAAATCTTCAAGGCAGGTCTTGACAGCTGTTCTACAAAATCTCTATATTAGAGACTAAAAAACAAAGTAACTTCATGAGCTTATTGCTAAACACAATTACAACCAAAATTAACAAAATAATCTGAACAATGGCTGGATTTTTTTTTTAAATGATTGGGAGGCTAAGGCAGGAGGATTGCTTGAGGCCAGAAGTTCAAGATCAGCCTGGGCAACATAATAACACTCCATCTCTACAAAAAGAAAAAAACAGCCTGACGTGGTGGTGCATGCCTATACTGCCAGCTACTCAGGATGCTGAGCCCAGGAGTTAGAGGCTGCAATGAGCCATAATCACATCATTACACTCTGGCCTGGATAACAGACAAACCCTGACTCAAAAAAAAAAAAAAAGTTTTAATGTTTTTTTAAAACCTTGTGTATTTATGTTTTTTTTGTTTTTGTTTTTTTAGTTGGAGTCTCATTCCGTTGCCCAGGCTGGAGTGTAGTGGCTTGCTCACGGTCACCCAGCGTTGATCTGCTGGGCTCTGGCGATCCTTCCACCTCAGCCTTCCAAGTAGCCAGAACTACAGGTGTGCACTACCACGCCTGACTAATTTTTTGATCTATTGGAGAGACAAGGTCTCTCCAAGTTGCCGGAGCTGGTCTTGAATCCACAGGCTCAGGCAATCCACTTGGCTTGGACTCCCAAAGTACTGGGATTGCAGGCTGAGCCACTGAGCCTGGCAAGTTAAGTTTTAAAAAAAAACAAATAAATAAAGGCTGGGCTCGGTGGCTCAGCCTGTAATCCCAGCACTTTGGGAGGCCAAGGTGAGTGGATTGCCTGAGCCCGCGGGTTCGAGACCTGCCTGGGCAACTTGATGAGACCTCATCTCTACAACAAATCAAAAAAATTAGCTGGGCATGGTAGCGCACGCCTGTAGTTCCAGCTACTTGGAAGGCTGAGGCGGAAGGATCGCCAGAGCCCAGCAGGTCGAGGCTGTGGTGGTCGGAAGCAGCCACTGCACTCCAGTCTGGGCGACAGAATGAGACTCCAACTCAAAAAAAATTAAAATTAAAATAAATAAATAAATAAAAATTCCTGATCTCTTAGGGCTGCATATGAAAACATTCATAAATACATTGAGATGACATCTGCAATTTGTCTCAATATAATAAAGAATGAGGGAAAGAGGATAGGAATGTAGACAAAGCAAGAATGGCCAAGATTTAATAATTACTTGGACTAGGTAAATAGGTACATGTGGTTTATTATACTCTTCTGTCTATTTTGCACATGCTCAAAATTCTTCACAATAAAGTATTTTTAAAAATTTAAGCTAGAATGGAGGTCTTCTGCTTTTGATAACAGAAGATTAGATAATATAGACTAACCCATCCACTAAAGATTGTTAGAAAAAGCAGGACAAAATATAAAAGACATTTGCTTGAAGGCACAGAAGGATAACCAGATAGTAAAAAAAAAAAAAAAGAAAATTCCAGGCACATCAGGGCTAAATGGAGGGCCAGAGAGATAAAGTTAGCATCTGGGGATGCTTTTTGCCTAGGGCATTTCCCAAATCTTGAGGAGTAGATGAGAGTAGTTTTCTTAACAACTTCACAGAGATGAGGAGACAAAGACTGCAGTCCAGAGCCTACCTAGGTGAACCCTTTGAAACACCATTTCACTGGGCTGGAAACTCAAAAGACCAAAACACAAAAATATGGTAAATCATAAATAATACAAGTCCCTGAAAAGACTGCCACTTAGCTCTGAGCCATTCTCAATCCTTAAATCAGATTTAGATGATTTTGGACCATAGGAACCTAGTACAAATAAATACAAGCCTTCTATAAAGGAAGACAATATTGTCCTAGACCTCCAAATTATATTTATAAACGATTATGCAAATACTGTCTGGCACAAAATTGTAACAAACTAAACACAAAAGTAGACCTGGCAACCCAAATCAGCAAAATAAATTAGTAGAAACTAAACTAAGACTAAGACAATGACACTACTAGACTTAAAAGTAACTCTGTTTACTGTTTATTAGGAGCTAAAAGACAAAACTAAAATTTCAGAGAAAATTGGAAAACTTAATGAAAGAATAAAATAGAGATTTTTTTTTTTTTCGAGTTGGAGTCTCACTCTGTTGCCCAGACTGGAGTGCAGTGGCCGCTCCCGGCCACCGCAGCCTCAACCTGCTGGGCTCCGGCGATCCTTCCGCCTCAGCCTTCCAAGTAGCTGGAACTCTAGGCATGTGCTACCACGCCCAGCTGATTTTTTTTTTTTTTTTTTTTGAGTTGGAGTCTCACTCTGTCGCCCAGACTGGAGTGCAGTGGCCGCTCCCGGCCACCGCAACCTCGACCTGCTGGGCTCTGGCGATCCTTCCACCTCAGCCTTCCGAGTAGCTGGAATTACAGGCGCGTGCTACCACGCCCAGCTAATTTTTTGATTTATTGTAGAGATGAGGTCTCACCTGCTCAGGCGGGTCTTGAACCCGCGGGCTCAGGCAATCCACTCACCTCAGCCTTTCAAAGGCGCGGGATTACAGGCTGAGCCACCGAGCCTGGCTGATTTTTTGATTTATTGTAGAGATGAGGTCTCACCAAGTTGCCCAGGAAGGTCTCGAACCCGCAGGCTCAGGCAATTCGCTCACCTCAGCCTCCCAAAGTGCTGTGATTAGCCGGGCGTGGTAGCGCATGCCTGTAGTTCGGGCTACTCGGAAGGCTGAGGCGGAAGGATCGACGGAGCCCAGCAGGTCGAGGCTGCGGTGGCTGGGAGCGGCCACTGCACTCCAGTCCGGGTGACAGAGTGAGACTCCAACTCAAATAAAAAACACACATTTTCTAAAAAGACACAGAAGGACTGGCTTCAGTGGCTCACATCTATAATCCCAGCACTTCGGGAGGCCGAGGTGAGAAGATTGCCTAAGCCCACGGGTTCAAGACCAGTTCAAAAAAATAATAAAATAAATAAATAAAAATAAAAGACATAAAAGCACAGATTCAAAAAAGCCCAGAATAATTTTTTAAAACTTGAATCTACCCCTAAGTACTTCATAATAAACCACTGAAAATCAAAGACAAAAAGAAAAATCTTAAAATAATTAGACTAAGAGATTACTTCTCAACTAAAACAATGGGAAGCAGAAGACAATGATGCAATTTTTTTTTTCTTTTTTATTGCTGGAGACCAGCTCCAGCCGGGTTCAGGGTACCCCAAAGGTGGAGACAGCGTCGGCGATTGGGGGGAAGAAGAAAGAGAGAAAGAGAGAGAGAGAAAGAGACTGGACTCTAGTCTAGTGCAGAAGCCCAATGATGCAATTTTTTTTTTTTTTTTTAGTTGAAGTCTCACTCTGTCGTCCAGGCTGGAGTGCAATGGCACGCTCGTGACCACCCCAGCGTCGACCTGCTGGGCTCCAGTGATCCTTCTGCCTCAGCTTTCCAAGCAGCCAGAACTACAGGCGCGTGCTACCATACCCAGCTAATATTTTTATTTATTGTAGAGGAGGTCTTGCCAAGTTGCTCGGGCTGGTCTTGAACCCAGAGGCTCAGGCAATCCACTTGCCTCAGCCTCCCAAAGTGCTGGGATTACAGGCTGAGCCACCGAGTCTGGCCAATTTTTTTTTTTTAAGAAACAAGGTCTCCAAAAAAAGAGAGGTCAGGCTCAGTGGCTCAGCCTATAATCCCAGCACTTTGGGAGGCCAAGGCGAGTGGACTGCCTGAGCCCGCAGGTTGGAGACCCACTGGGGCAACTTGGTGACACCTTGTCTCTACAATATATCAAAAATTAGCCGGGCATGGTAGTACGCGCCTGTAGTTATGGCTACTTGGAAGGCTGAGGCGGAAGAATTGCTAAAGCCCAGCCGGTCGAGGCTGCAGTGGCCGGGAGCGTGCCACTGTACTCCAGTCTGGGCGACACTGTGAGACTCCAACTCAAAAAAAAAAAGAAACAAGGGCTCACCTGTCACACAGCTGGAGTGCAGTGGCAGGATCACAGGTGTAAGCCACTGCACCCAGACAAGAGAGTAAGTTACATCAGAAACATATTAAAAGTTTACCAAAGAGACAAAAGATTATATACCTTTTTTTTAATATATGGAGAGATGGGGGGAGGTATGAGGAAACTGCACAAGAAAAGTCTGAAGCTAGCTAGTGATTTTAAGGTGAAGCCAATGCTCATATACCATTCTTGAAACTCCTAGAACCCTTAAGAATTATGCTAAATCTACTCTGTCTGTGCTCTATAAATGGGAAAACAATGCCTGGATGACAGCACATCTGTTTACAGCATGGTATAGTGAATATATTAAGCCTACTGTTGAGATCTGATGCTCAAAAAAAAAATCCCTAGGCCGGGCGTGATGGCTCACACCTATAATCCCAGCATTTTGGGAGGCCGAGGTGAGATGACTGCCTGAGCCCATGGACTGGAGACCAGCATGAGAAACTTGGCATGACCTCATCTTTACAATAAATCAAAATATTAGCCGGGCATGGTGGCATGTGCCTATAGTGCCTATACTTGGAAGGCTGAGACAGAAGCATCAACTAAGTCCAGCAGGTAAAGGCTGTGGTAGCCATGAGCATGCCACTGCACTCCAGCCTGGGGACTTCAACTCAAATAAAAGAAAAATCCCTTTCAAAATAGTACTGCTCACTGTCAATGCACCAAGTCATTCAAGAGCTCTGATGGAGATGTACAAGGAGAGGAGTGTTGCTCTCATGGCTGCTAACATAACATCCATTCTGCAACCCATGAATCAAAAAAACTATTTCAACTTTCAAGTCTTATTATTTAAGAAATAA
The DNA here is from genome assembly GCA_027257055.1 of Cephalopachus bancanus. Lineage (NCBI taxonomy): Eukaryota > Metazoa > Chordata > Mammalia > Primates > Tarsiidae > Cephalopachus > Cephalopachus bancanus. The sequence goes on along the minus strand of JAPVLO010000148.1, from coordinate 31,365 downwards.
CTTTCCCAGCCGGGCTCAGTGGCTCAGCCTGCAATCCTGTGCCTTTGGGAGGCTGAGGTGAGTGGATTGCCTGAGCCCGCAGGTTCGAGACCCGCCTGGGCAGGAGAGACCTCATCTCTACAATAAATCAAAAAATTAGTCAGGCGTGGTAGCACACGCCTGTAATTCCGGCTACTTGGAAGGCTGAGGCGGAAGGATCGCCGGAGCCCAGCGGGTCGAGGTTGCGGTGGCCGGGTGCCACTGCACTCCAGTCTGGGTGACAGAGTGAGACTCCAACTCAAAAAAAAAAAAAAAAAAAAAGAAATACATTTCCCCATTTGGAGGCCCAAACTTCACCTGTATGTAGACTACTTATGTACCTAATCCTGACTTGTACCCTTTTTTTATAAAAAAATAAAGTTTTTAAAAAGTTTAATAAAATGATAATTTTTTCCAGTTGGTTAAATTTAAAAAAAAATAAATTAAGAAATACATTTCATAAAGCTATAGCTACCATAGATAGTGATTCCTCTGATGGATCTGGGCAAAGTCCATTCCAAACCTTCTGGAAAGGATTCACCATTCTAGATGCCAGCAAAGACATTCGTGATTCACGAGAGGAGGTCAAAATATCAACATGAACAGGGGACTGGAATAAGTTGATTCCAACCTTCATGGATGACTTAGAAGGATTTAAGACTTCAGTGAAGGAAGAAACTGCCGATGTGGTACAAACAGCAAGAGAACTAGAATTAGAAGTGAGGCCCAAAGAGGTGTCTGAATTACTACAATCTCATGATAAAATGTCAGTGGATGAGGAGCTGCTTTTTATGAATGAGCAAAGAAAGTGATTTCTTGAGACAGAATCTACTTCTGGGCAAGCTAGTCACGGTGGCTCAGCCTGTAATCCCAGCACTTTTGGAGGCCAAGGCAAAAGGACTGCCTAAGTCCAGGGGCTCGAGACCAGCCTGGGCAACTTGGTGAGAGCTCATCTCTACAATAAATCAAAAAAATTAATCAGGCATGGTGGTGCATACCTGTAGTTCCAGCTACTTGGAAGGATCGCCTGAGTCCAGCAGGTTGAGGCTGCTGTGGCCATGAGTGTGCCACTGCACTCCAGCCTGGCAACAGTGAGACTCCAACTCAAAAATAAATAAATAAACAAAACTACTTCTGGTAAAGATGCTGTGAAAACTGTTGAAACAGTGAAACAACAACAAAGGATTTAGAATATTACATGAACTTAATTGATAAAGCAGCAGCAGAGTTAGAGAGGACTGACTCCAACTTTGCAAGAAGTTCTATTGTTTATGTAATATTCTAAATCCCTTGCTGTTTTATCAACTTTGCAAGAAGTTCTATTGTGGGTAAAATGCTAACAAGCAGCATCACATGTTACAGAGACATTGTTCTTGAAAGAGTTGATTGATTTAGTAATCTTCATTAATGTCTTATTTTAAGAAGTTTCTACACCACCCCAATCTGCAGCAACTATCACCCTGATCAGTCAGCCGTCATCAACATCAAGGCAAGACCCTGCACCACCAAAAAGATTATGACTTGCTGACTAGCATAGCATTTTTTAGCAATAAAGTATTTTTAAGCCGGGCTCGGTGGCTCAGCCTGTAATCCCGCACCTTTGGGAGGCTGAGGTGAGTGCATTGACTCGAGACCCGCCTGGGCAGGCGAGACCTCATCTCTACAATAAATAAAAAAATTAGCCAGGCGTGATAGCGCACGCCTGTAATTCCGGCTACTCGGAAGGCTGAGGCGGAAGGATCGCCGGAGCCCAGCAGGTCGAGGTTGCGGTAGCCGGGAGCGGCCACTGCACTCCAGTCTGGGCAACAGAGTGAGACTCCAACTCAAAAAAAAAAAAAAAGTATTTTTAAATTAAGGTATGTATATTGTTTATTATATATAATGCTACTTCATGCTTAACAGATAACAGTATAGTATAAATATAACTTTAATATGCACTGGAAAACCAAAACATTTGTATGACTCATTTTATTGTGATTTTCACTTTATTGTGGTGGTCTAGAACCAAATCTGCAATATATCTGATGTATGTCTATATCTTTTTACAAGTGAGATCATATGGAGCATGTTCTCTGATTTCAACATTAAAGTAGATACCCATAACAAAAATAGAGGGGGGGGGATGGGATTAACAGTAGCAAATATCTCTCTGGGGAAAGGGAAACACCTCTTATCAACAGGGTACCTGAATGAAACGTAATTGTACACCTAACCCTTAATTGTACCCCACAAAACCATAATAAAAAATATTGATTTAATAAAAAAAAATAGAACTAGAAAATCCCCAAATGTTTAAACACACACACACACACACACACACACACACACACACACACACACACACTTCTAAACCCATGGATCAAAAGAAATCTTATTGGAAATTATATATAACAATAATTATTTTATTTTATTTTATTTTTTTAGTTGGAGTCTCATTCTGTCACCCAGACTGGAGGGCAGTGGTCACTCCCAGCCACTGCAGCCTCGACCTGCTGGGTTCTGGCGATCCTCCCACCTCAGCCTTCTAAGTAGCTGGAACTACAGGCGTGCGCTACCACACCCGGTTAATTTTTGATTTATTGTAGAGATGAGGTCTCACCAAGTTGCCCTGGCGGGTCTCGAACCCGCAGGCTCAGGTAATCCACTCACTTCAGCCTCCCAAAGTGCTGGGATTACAGGCTGAGCCATCGAGCCCAGCCTGAACAATTATTTTAAAATACTACACATTAAAACAGGTGTAATGCCACTAAAGTCATGCTTACAGAGAAATTTATAGCTGTAAATATACTAGAAAAGAAGGAAGAATGAAAATCAACATTCATCTTGCAGCAAAACCTCATCTCTACCAAAAAAAAAAAAAAAAAAACCAAACTATAAGAATCCTAGAAAATGCAGGAGACACCCTTATGGAAATTAGAACTGGCAACCAATTCCTGATCAAAATCCAAGTGGCCATGCCATAAAAGATAAGATAGACAGGTGGGATCTCATCAAACTGAAAAACTTCTGCAAAGCAAAAGAAACCATCAAGAGAGCAGGGAGACAGCCCACAGAATGGGAAAAAATATTTGCCAACTGTATATCCAACAAAGGCCTAACATCTAGGATCTACAAGGAACTCAAACATGCTGAAAGGAAAAAACAAAAAGCCCCATTCAAAAATGGGCAAAAGACATGAATAAACATTTCTCAAAAGAAGATGTACAGACAGCCAACAAACATTAAAAAGTGCTCAGCCTCACCAATCATCAGAAAAATGCAAATCAGAACCACTCTGAGATACCACCTAACACCAGTAAGAATGGCCATCATTAATAAAATAAACAACAGATGCTGGTGAGGGTGCAGAGAAAAAAGAGCACTTCTTCACTGCTGGTGGAAATGCAAACTAGTGCAACCTCTTTGGAAAACAGTGTGACGATTTCTGAAAGAACTACAAATTGACCTTCCATATGACCCAGCAATCCCCCTCTTGGGAATATACCTGGAGGAACTCAAATCATTCTACAAAAAAGATACCTGACCGGGCTCGGTGACTCAGCCTGTAATCCCGTACTTTGGGAGGCTGAGGTGAGTGGATTGCCTGAGCCCGCTGGTTCAAGACCCGCCTGGGCAACTTGGCGAGACCTCATCTCTACAATAAATCAAAAAATCAGCTGGGCGTGGTAGCGCATGCCTGTAATTCCGGCTACTCGGAAGGCTGAGGCGGAAGGATCGCCAGAGCCCAGCAGGTCGAGGCTGCAGTGGCTGGGAGCTGCCACTGCACTCCAGTCTGGGCGACAGAGTGAGATTCCAACTCAAAAAAAAAAAAAAAAGGTACCTGTACATGTATGTTTGTTGCAGCTCTATTCACAACAGCAAAAACATGGAACCAACCATGCTGCCCATCAAAACTGGACTGGATAAAAAAATGTGGTACATATACACAATGGAATATTATAGAGCCACAAAGAAGAACAAACATATGGACTTTGCAGCAACTTGAATGGATTTAGAGTCTGTCATACTCAGTGACCTATCATAAAAACAAAGAACAGAGTACGATATGTTCTCACTCATAAGCAGACCTTGAATAATTATAATATTATAAGTAAGGGATTGGCAGTAGTGGGAAACTGCCAGGGGAGGGGGAGTGGGATTGGCAGTTGAGGGAAATTGCCAGGGGAGGGGGGCACGCCTCATCAACAAGGGTACCTGCATAATGAACATTTGTATACCTAACCTTGAATTGTACCCCATATCTTTAAAATAAACAATGAAAAAAATTAGCTAGACATGGTGGCTTGCACCTGTATGGCCCAGTTACTTGGGAAGCTGAGGCGGAAGAATTGCCTGAGCCCAGGAGGTAGATGCTGCAGTGAGCTGTGATCATACCACTGCATTCCAGCCTGGGTGACAGAGTGAAACTTCAACTCAAAAAAATATACAAATTTTAAAAGGATTTCTAGCCAGGCTTGGTGGTTCAGCCTGTAATCCCAGCAACTCGGGAAGCTGAGGCAAGTGAATTGCCTGAGGCCACGGGTTCCAGACCAGCCCAGGCAACTTGGCAAGACCTCATTTCTACAATAAATAAAAACATTAGCTGGGTGTGGTAGCCTGTGCCTGTAGTTCCAGCTACTTGGAAGACCAAGGCAGAAGGATTGCTGGAGCCCAGCAGGTCGATGCTGTGGTGTCCGTGAGTATGCCTCTGCACTCCAGCCTGGGCAACAGAGTGAAACTCCAAATCAAAAAAAAATAAAGGATTTCTACTGTCAGATAAGAAAATTACAAATATGGAAAAGGAGGAATCCAGAGGGAACCCTGTTTTATTGGATTAGAATTGGAGGTATGAGTGTGAACTCTCTGGCTCCGTCCACTCAGAGGAACTAGGAGCTATATCTTAAAAGCAATGAGCATACCTAGTACCCAGTTCCTGGCTCCTAAATACCATTCTCCCACAGAAGGAACCAGGGCACCTGGAAGAAATGGAAGATTCCAGGAATGACACATGGAAAATAAAAGATAAACCTAGAATAGCTTATCCCAGAAGGCAAGAAAGTGCTCAAAAAATAATGGAGATATGGCAAAATGTCCCACTCGAAGAGGGTCCTAGTGGTTAAATTTGAAGTAATTTGAGCATCAAAATAGTAACAGAAGGCAATCTATGGATTATAATAGGAATGTATGAATCCATACTGACATTAATAACAAATTGAAAAAATAGGATATTTCCATAGTTTCAAAGCAAAGCTCTTGGCCGAGAGCAGTGGCTCATGCCTATAATTCCAGTACTTTGGGAGGCCAAGGTGAGAGGATTGCCGAGCCCATGGGTTCGAGACCTCACCTCTACAGTAAATCAAAAAATCAGCTAGGCGTGGTGACGCATGCCTATGGTTCCAGCTATTTGGAAGGCTGAGGTGGAAGGATCACCTGAGCCCAGCAGGTCAAGGCTGCAGTGGTTGTGAGCATGCCACTGCACTCCAGCCTAGGCAACAGAGTGAGACTCCAACTCAAAGAAAAAAAAAACCCAACACAGCACCATTCCACAAAATACTTGATTGCAAAGGAAAAACAGTAACTTCACAGTGAAGAATCCTGACAGATATCACTTTAAGTGATGTAACAAAAAGTCATTAGTAGTGGGACAAATCAAATGTGCCTCACTTGATGGTGTCAAGTTCATGAAAGTCAAGGAAAGACTGTATCCTACATACATGCAACCCATAATTTCAACTGCATAATTATTGAAACAATTAGTAAAATTTAAATGGGACCTAAGGATTAGATGGCAGTAATGCAAAGTTAGATTTCCTGATTTTGTTGATAGTGTTGTAGTTATATAGATTATTCCTGTTTGTAGAAGAAATTCAGGGCAGATGAGTCATCAAGTCTGAAATTTACTCTCATATGGTTCAGAAAAATGATTTTTATATTGTATTTGCAACTCTTTCATGAATTTGATTTGTTTACAATTAAAAAATAAAAACTCTTTGAAAACTAGAAAAAGAGAATTCCCTCAATCTGCTAAGGCAACATCACTCAAAGTTGATTCACAGACTGGGGCCAGATTGCAAATTGTTATTGGTGTGCAATGAGATGAGTACAGAAATTGAGAATGTTAGATACTTTTATAACAACAAGAGTAATTTTGATAATTTTATATTTGTTGAATCTAGTAAAGAAGACTTTGAGTTCATAATTAAGATACTGCTTTAATTTTTCTAATAATTCATCCTTTTTTCTCCAGTTGAAGTCTCACTCTGTCACCCAGGCTAGAGTGCAATGACATGCTCACAGCCATCATAGCCTCAACCTGCTGGACTCAGGCAATCCTTCTGCCTCAGCCTTCTAAGTAGCTGGAACCACAGGTGCACACCACTACGTCCAGCTAATTTTTTTGATTTATTGTAGAGATGAGGTCTCACCAAGTTGCCACTGGTCTTGAATTCCTGAGCTCAGGCAATCCTCTCGCCTCTACATCCCAAAATTTTGGGATTACAGGCGTGAGCCACCGTGCCCAGTTTATTATTCTATTCTATTCTATTCTATCCTATTCTATTCTATTCTATTCACATATTAGTATAACAAGGATTGGAATTTTTTTTTAACTGATCCTTCCAGGTTGGGCAACATAGAGAGACCCGTGTATAAAAAACAAAACAACAAAAACAATTAGCTGGGCATGGTGGCACACAACTGTAGTCCCAGCTACTCAGGAGACTCACTAAGGCAGGAGGACCTCTTGAGTCTAGGATTTTGAGGTCACAGTGAGCCATGATTACAACACTGCACTCTAGCCTTGACAACAGAACAAGACTCTGACTCAAAAAACAAAAACAGGCCAGGCTTGGTGGCTCAGCCTGCAATCCCAGCACTTTGGATGGCCAAGGTGAGCAGACTGTCTGAGCCCACAGGTTCAAGACCAGTCCAGGCAACTTGGCAAGACCTCACCTCTACAATAAATAAAAACATTAGCCAGGCTTGGTGGCTCAGCCTGTAATCCCAGCACTTTGGGATGCTGAGGTGAGTGGACTGCCTGAGCCCGCGGGTTCAAGACCCGCCTGGGCAACTTGGCATGACCTCATCTCTACAATAAAACAAAAATTAGCCGGGCGTGGTAGTGCGCACCTGTAGTTCCAGCTACTTGGAAGGCTGAGGCAGAAGGATCGCCGGAGCCCAGCATGTCGAGGCTGCGGTGGCCGGGAGCAGCCACTGTACTCCAGTCTGGGCGACTAAGTGAGACTCCAACTCAATAAATAAATAAATAAATAAATAAAATAAATAAATAAATAAATAAATAAATAAAAACATTAGCAGGGCATGACAGTGCGCGCCTGTAGTTCTGGCTACTTGGAAGGCTGAGGCAGAAGCAGCAGGTCAACACTAGCAGGGCTGTGAGTGTCCCACTGCACTCCAGCCTGGGTGACAGAGTGAGACTCCAACTCAAAAAAAACCAAAAACAAAAAAACTGAAACTTCACCACAGGCAGTTTGAGAATGATATAGTAAGAGTATCTGTTAAAAGTAACCACTGTTGCAAACATCATACTTAATAATAAAATGTTGAAACTTTCCTCTGGGAACAAAACTAAATACTGTTACTACTTTTATTTAATACTGTACTAGAAGGTCCTAGTCTGTACAGAAAGGCAAGAAAAGAAGACAAAAGGATTAAAGAGGGGGGGAATAAACTTGTTACTTATAGAATGAGTACATTAAAAAAATAATTTTTTTCAGAGTCCCATCTACTTACCTCCAATATCTCTTGTTTTGCATCCATCCCTTTATATTAAAATAAAGGCTACAGCAAAAATACAAGATCGTCTTTGTTTTACTTAGATATCAGTTTAGACCCTGTAACCACTGGCCTCTTATTTGTGCTTTGGGCTGGGCCCTGTGCATTTCAGATTTCAACTTAATCTCTCATTAACAAATTTTTTAATAGAAAGTAATAGACTACTACTTTCTTTTTTAATTTAGGCAGCTATCAAGATCCATCTCACAATTCTGAGCTATAACTGAAAATTCTTTAAAGGTCTTATATTTTCATGTTTTCCATGATATTCTGAATAGTATAGACATGTAGTAATTACTCAGTAAATTCCAGCAGAATTGGCTTCAAGCTGGAAACTACTTTCTACTTTAAAATCATATTCACAGAATGGATAAGCCAGACAGACAGATAATAAATCAATAAAGAAAGAAAACGGCCAAGTGTGGTAGCTCACACCTATAAACCTAACACTTTGGGAGTCTGAGAAAGGAGGACTGCTTGAGCCTAAGAGTTCAATACTAGCCTGGGCAACATAGTGAGACCTTGGCATGGTGGCACACACCTGTAGTCCCAGCTACTCAGGAGTTTGAGGCAGAAGGACTGCCTGAGTCCAGGAGGTTGAGGTTATGGTAAGCCCTGATCCTGCCACTTTGCTCCAATCTGGGCAATAGAGTGAAACCCCAACACACACACAAAAAAGACAAGAAAAAAATGTTTTAAATAAATAAGTTTGCTAAAAATGTCATCAGAGGGTAGTACTGAAAACAATTCAGTTCAGTGTGACTACTTAGAGTCCTAGCTTCCAAGGTTAGTTCTACGCTGTTTGAGCTCATGGCTCCTTCACTAAAAATTGGGAGAAATATCCACCTATATTTGTAATGACTTGAGAAAATGCAGACTGACTTTAATAAATCTGTATCCGGCAACCCCTTCAGGTATCCTCCCACTGTGGGAGTTTTTCTGTCCTCTCAATAAATCCTGTTTTCTTTTTTTTTTTTTGAGTTGGAGTCTCACTCTGTCGCCCAGACTGGAGTGCAGTGGCTGCTGCCCAGGCGGGTCTCAAACCCACGGGCTCAGGCAATCCACTCACCTCAGCCTCCCAAAGGCGCAGGATTACAGGCTGAGCCACTGAGCCCAACTAACTCCTGTTTTCTAAAAAAAAAAAAAAAAAAAGCCGGGCTCCGTGGCTCAGCCTGTAATCCCAAGCCTTTGGGAGGCTGAGGTGAGTGGGCGGGTTCGAGACCCGCCTGGGCAGTGAGATCTCATCTCTACAATAAATCAAAAAATCAGCCGGGCGTGGTAGCGCATGCCTGTAATTCCAGCTACTTGGAAGGCTGAGGCGGAAGGATCAGCGGAGCCCAGCAGGTCGAGGCTGCGGTGGCCGGGAGCGGCCACTGCACTCCAGTCTGGGCGACAGAGTGAGACTCCAACGCAAAAAAAAAAAAAAAAAAAAATGAGAGAGAGAGAAAAATCTGTAACCAAGGATTAAGAGACTTCCCACTGGTTTAAAATTTAGTATCCTATTAAACCTCCTGCCTCCCCTCAAGCATTCACCCCTCAAACATTCACTCCATAAAGGTATGCAAAAGAGCTCTGAGCTTTGCGCCATGAACCCTCAGATTCTAGTCTAGATCCTATCACTGACATTGAGCATATGACTCAAGCTGTATGACCTGCATGAGTTCATATCTTCTCTGAGTTGCAGGTACTATGACAGTCAAGCTATGATCCTAGGTCTCCTTCCAGGCACCCAACGTACAGGATTCTGTCCCATTCCTCTCTTCCAGTCCTAGGCAAGTTTCCCAGGTCCAATCCGGTCCCAAATAGCGGTGTGTCTTTGCAAATATCCCTTAACTTTCTCCAGATTTCATTTTGTTTTCTGTATAAAGAGGATATTTGGACTATGTCTGAGGTTTCCTCTGGTTACTACACACACACACACACACACACACACACACACACACACGCATATATACACACACATTCACACATCCCATTTTAAGATGAGAAGTTTGACACCACTGTATCAACTCATGGTCTGTCCTGAAAGTAGTGCTTTACACATAAATGTATACTCACTGAGTTTTACGAGTTTTCTAGAAAAGTAATGGTGTTTTTGTTGTTGTTTCCAGGTGGTCATTTATGATGGGACATTTAGGAAAAGACACAGGTAGTAGAATCAGTGACTGACACACCTACTGTACCATATACTGGTCATGTCTGGATCAGAGAAGAGATCATCTCTTGATCTTTCATGTCCCTCTCTTTACTAGGATTTAAATTAGCATACTGCTGCATGAATGGTAACATAAAATTTTCATGTTACTTCTTGTAAGTGGCCTGAAAGGGTAAAAATTGAAAAATATAGGAAGAACACTAAGCCAAGAATGAAGAGATCTTAGTTCTTATTCTAGCTCTGATGCTCCAAGACTTTGATCAAGCCAGGATTCCCCCTTTAGTCTCTTTCCATATGTGTACAATGGGTTTTTGAGCACTGGCTTCATTACTTCATGGTTTTAGGTTAATAATGTTAATACTGATTCAAGTTTGACTCTCAGGGGCCATTTCAATGTGGTTTTTAGAGTGTCCTATCACCAGATTGTGCCATAATCAAGCCTCCACAACAGAGTCTATAGAGCTTGTTTTTTGAGTGATTTTCAAACATGATTCTTGAGTTCTATTGTTCTGTGAAGGAATCTTAAGGGCCACTGCTATGAGGAAAACTAAGTGAGAAGAATTCTGATCCCCACCTCTGCTTTAAGTAGGACAATTCTCATTTCACTTATTTTATGTACTAGGATTCTATATAAGATTTTGTCCACACACACACACACACACACACACACACACACACACAAAACCCCCAACTAGTTCTACTTAGTAGCAGGACCTAGTCTAAAGAAATAAGATGGAAAGGTATAAAACACCAAACATCTGTGCCTGATGGGGAAGCAAAACAGACCCTACATACTCCATGTGTGACATCTCTTCATCTCTCCCACTCTCCTGACTATTACCACCAATTTAAGAGAAAGTACCCTGGAAAGGGACTGGCTGTCCTGGGAGCAGGTTGAGGCCTTGCCAGATTCGGCACCTGCAAGCACAACTTTATTCTATACAGCTTTCTATCTCATTCACCATGCTTTAGCCACACTGGCCTCCTGGAAAACATCAAGCCTTCTCTCAGAGCTCTAGCTCATGCCTCTCCCCCTTCCTGAAACACTTCTCCTCTAGCTACGTCATTCTTCACATGACTGGCTGCTATAACTCCTTTCAGGTCTCAGCTTACCTGTTACCTCCTCAAAAGGTTTTCCTGACCACCCCATGTGGATGGGTCACCTACACTTCCCAGTGTTCTTTTCTAGCACTGTATCTTTTTTTTTTTTTTAGCCTTTATACCAACTTATAATTGTGTTTTCTGACTCACACTCACTAGACTGTAAGCTTGCCTATGAAGGCAGGGCCACATCTTTTCTATTTATCAGTACACATCCAGTGTCTAATACTGGCACATAGTAAGTATTCATTATACATACGTTGAATGAATGAATTAGTAAATATTAGGAGAGCTTCCCAGGTTTCAGTTCTATCTCAGATCTCCAGGACCTCAGTGGCTCACCTTGTACATATGGTCCCATCTCTGGATGCTCCCTGACCCGTAGGGTATAGGACTTCTTTTGACCAGATTGCTCCAACAAATCTCGCACCCGTTCATTATAGATTTCCAGGAAACTAGAGACAGGTGGGAAAAGGCAACATCATTAGATTTTGAAAAATATAGGAAGAACACTAAGCCAAGAATGAAGAGATCTTAGTTCTTATTCTAGCTCTGATGCTCCAAGACTTTGATCAAGCCAGGATTCCCCCTTTAGTCTCTTTCCATATGTGTACAATGGGTTTTTGAGCACTGGCTTCATTACTTCATGGTTTTAGGTTAATAATGTTAATACTGATTCAAGTTTGACTCTCAGGGGCCATTTCAATGTGGTTTTTAGAGTGTCCTATCACCAGATTGTGCCATAATCAAGCCTCCACAACAGAGTCTATAGAGCTTGTTTCTTGAGTGATTTTCAAACATGATTCTTGAGTTCTATTGTTCTGTGAAGGAATCTTAAGGGCCACTGCTATGAGGAAAACTAAGTGAGAAGAATTCTGATCCCCACCTCTGCTTTAAGTAGGACAATTCTCATTTCACCTATTTTATGTACTAGGATTCTATATAAGATCTGCTCTAGTTCACAGATATCTACTGATATTTTATCCCTTTAAAAAAATATCGATAATTATTGAGCCAGGTGCAGTGGCTCACGCCTGTAATCCCAATACCTTGGGAGGCTCAGGTGAGAGGATTGCCTAGCCCATGGGTTTGAGACCAGCCTGGGCAACATGGTGAGAGCTCATCTCTACAAAATAAAAAATAAAAAAACTAGCTGGGTGTGGTAGCACATGCCTGTAGTCCCAGCTACTTGGAAGGTTAAGGCAGAAGGATCGCCTGAGCCTAGCAGGTCAAGGCTGCGGTAGTCGTGAGCATACTACTGCACTCCAGTTTGGGCAACAGAGTAAGACTTCAACTCAAAAAAAAAAAAATTGAGCTTTAATTCATTTACTATAAAATGTTAACGTGTATATGTATAGTTCAGTAATTTTTACAATGTTTACAAGGTTGTACAACCACCACTACTATCTAATTCCAAAAAATTTTCATCACCCCAAAAAGACATGTCTTTTTTAAAAATTAAATTATTGTGAATGTTATTTTTACCTTTTTATTTTTGAGATAGTGTCTCATGCTGTCACACAGACTGGAGTGCAGTGGCATGATCATAGCTCACCACAGCCTCAAATTCCTGGGCTCAACTGATCCTCCTACCTCAGCCTCCAGAGTAGCAGGGACTACAGGAGCATGCTGCCATGCCTGGCTGGTTTTTAAATTTTTTTGCAGAGACAAGAGTCTCTCTGTGTTGTCCAGGATGATCTTGAACTCCTGGCTTCAAGTGATCCTCCCATCTCAGCCTTCTAAAGTCCTGGGATTACAGGCATGAGTCACTGTGCACAGCTTTAACAGATCGGTTAAAACATTATCTTGGAATAGCCAGCACTAGTCTGGGAACTAGAGTTTGAGAATTACTGGAGTCCTGGAGAATAACTTAGTGGGGACTGAAAGAGAGATACCAAAAGCTAGTATCAAACTCTACAGAGAGTGAAGAAAAGCGGCTGGGCGTGGTGGCTCATTTAATCCCAGCACTTTGGGGTCAAGGAGAGAGAATTGCTTGAGTCCAGAAGTTCGAGAACAGCCTAGACAACATAGCAAGACCTTGTCACGACAAAAAAAATTTGTTTAAATTAGTCAAGAGCCAGGCATGGTGGCTCAAGCCTATAATCCCAGCACCTTGGGAGGTCAAGGTGAGAGGATTGCCTGAGCCCAGGGGTTCAAGACCAGCCTGGGCAACTTGGTTGAGACCTCATCTCTACAATAAATCAAGAAAAATTAGCCGGGCATGGTGGTGCACACCTGTAGTTCCAGTTACTTGGAAGGCTGAGGCGGAAGGATCACCTGAGCCCAGCAGGTCGAGGCTGCAGTGGCCGTGAGCGTGCCACTACACTCCAGCATGGGTGACAGAGTGAGACTCTGACTCAAAAAAAAAATTAGCCAGGTGGGGTGGTTCATGCCTGTCGTCCCAAGCTACTCAGAAGGCTAAGGAGGAAAGATCACCTGAGCCCAGGAGGCTGTGGTTGCTGTGAACTGCGATCATGCCACTGCATTCCAGCCTGGGTGACAGAGTGAGACCCTGGCTCAAAAAAGAAAGAAAGGAGAGAGGGAGACAGAGGGAGACAGAGAAGAAGGAGGGGAAGAGAGGGGGAGGAAGAGAAGGAGGGGGAAGGGGGGAGGAGAGAGGGGGAAGAGGAGAGAAGAAAAGAAGGAAGGGAGGGAGGGAAGGAAGGGGGGGAACTAGACAGTCAGGGTAAGCTGGGTCATAGAAAGAGAGACTTTCCTGTTAAGACTAAGGGTAGGGAATTAAGTTTTCCACAACCAAGGAGCTAAGCTTCTCATCTTCCTGTACTGCAAGATATTTCTTCTGAGGCCTTTCTCCCTCCCTCTGATGACTCTGGAAGCCAAGAGAGGGCAGCAGAACACAGTAGAATTTTGAGTAGAAGGAGAAATATTTTAGGTCCTACAGCTTGATAAGTTCTTACCTTACTTTTACCTTACAGGAGGAAGGCAGTGAGGTACAGTCTTCCTCCCTGATGAAGAGGCCCTGCACAAACCAGAAGGTTGGGGTTTCATTGTAGGAAGTGTACAGAGACTTACTTTGAGAGGATCCAGTCAAAAGAGTCTATACCTCACATATCCGTGGTATCAGCCCAACAGACACCTGGAGAACAGAAGAAAGGAAAGTATAATTGTTTACTCAAGGTGATGCTCTCCCCTACCCAGCACCGGGAATCATCCTCAACATAGGTGATGGGCACACTGGCTCCTTGTGGTAGCCTCTTCACTTCAGGCAGTTTCACTAGAGGTATACAGAAGAGGCTTATGTGCCAGTACTCTTAAGAGACACAGAAGAGATGTACCAGATGAGAGGCAGATTATTACCATAAACGAGAAGAAGCTAGCAAGCCTGCTTTTACATCATTCTTGGATAAACGCACATTACCAGAGTACATGAGTATTTAAAATACACACTTAAGAGAGTTGGCTTCTTTTTCTATCTTATCTATCAAGTGCTAACTTATACACAGGTTAAGGGTTTCATATTCTTGGTTTAAAAGGCAATTTCTTCTTTTAATTTCTAATGCCATGAAATTGTACTAAACATGGACAAAGCAATACAGGCCTATAACAGCAAGGATAATCATCCAGGAGGAATAGTGTCCTTGACAATGTCCATATGTAGTGTTATTTGTCACCCCCTTCCCCTTCCCACCAGGATACTTCTAAACCTAGAACAAAGAGATATTCTTAAGGAACTCTGCCCTTCTCATTTTCTATTATGAAAAAAGGCTCTCATGAAATCCTACATACTTTTGAAAGCCTCCAGCCCAGGAGCTGGTTCTCCTGTTTTCTTCTAACACGAGATCTAACACATACAGCCTTGGAGATTGGCCACAATAATATAATCTCTGCATAGCCCTAGCTTGCACTTAAAGATTCAGTCCAGGTCTTGTCTACAACAAAGGTGTTTAAAAACTTCAAGTGATTAACTTAGAAATAATATGAGAAGTTCAGTAAGATTGACATGATCTGCTTTGTCAAAGGGAACTATAAAATTCTACAGCTCTTAGGATTTGATAAAGAGGGGCTAATTATTCAAAGTTTACTTTTAAATTAAATGCCCCAAAACCCATTCTTAATACAGAAGAAGGGCTCATTAAATCTTGTTAAAATTGACTGACTACAGAGATCATATACTATCTCACAGTGGCAAGGACAATGCAAGATGCCAGTTCACTACGACATTAGGAAGATATCTCATTACAATTCTGACTAATACTCACTGGAGTCCCCAGCATAGTATATGTCTTCCCAGAGCCTGTCTGCCCATAGGCAAAAAGGCATATATTATAGCCTTTGGCAGCTCCAGATAGTACTTCCTTCCCCAAATCCTGGAACACCTGAAACAACAAAAACAAAGGGAATGTCGCTGTGGTCCTTCTTCCCAGAGCAGATTTATAATTCTTTTCTTTTTTTTCTTTTTGAGTTGGAGTCTCACTCCGTCGTCCAAGCTGGAATCCAGTGGCACACTTATAGCCAACCCGGCATCGACTTGCTGGGCTCTGGTGATCCTTCCACCTCAGCCTTCCAAGTACCTGGAACTACAGGCACACACTACCACACCCAGCTAATTTTTTGATTTATTGTAGAGACGAGGTCTCACCATGTTGCCTAGGCTGGTCTCAAACCCCCAGACTCAGGCAATCCTCTTGCCTCAACCTCCCAAAGTGCTGGGAATACAGGCTTGAGCCACTGTGCCCGGCCTAGAATTATTTTCTAACCTAAAAAAATTTTTTAAATATTTAAAGTATACATGACTATAAATTCCCCAACCATCTCATAAGAATCACTTCAGCTTCAGAAAAAGATAAGGAAAACATATTCATTCAGCAAGCCATTCAAATATTTTTAAGCATTTCCTGTTTCTCGTATATGCAGGGCACAATACTAGACACTGAAGATACAAAACCAATATGATCCCTAGTCTTAAGGAAAAGAGAGTCTTGGAGAAGGGCAAAGACATGCAAGCAAAAGAATTATTTTTCCTTCCCATGACAAGGAATTGTTTAATATCGCTAATTAGGTAAAATTACAGTGAAATATTATTGCACAGTAACATATAAATTCAGGGCCTTATGATACCACACTGAAGATCCATTAGGCCCAGAAGTTAGGGAGGGGTTTTCCTTGCAGGTGTATTTTCTATATATTCCCTCCTCAGATAGACCCTAACAGTTGGGTGGTTCTGCTGGTCATTCATCTCAGTTTTAGTGAATCAGAAACAGTCAGATGCTCTCATGTGAAAATTCCCATACTTTGTGTACTGCCTGTTCAATAGTCCCATTGAACTCAGTTAGGCAGACCCTGGTCCTCGGAAAAAACAACTAGGCTTGTGGGGAAGGTATAGTTCCTAGTTCAACCAGCTGTTAGCAGAATGCTACATGAACATCTGCATACCATGGCTGGTATTGTGGACGTAAAGTTTACCCTTTGTATTGTTTTTGCCCAATGTCCAAATACTCTTCCTTTGAATCTTTGATTACATCAGTCTTGGTAAGAAGCAGTGTCCAATCCTCTACTAAAGAAGCTGAACAGGCCAGACATTCCCCATCCATATTCTGGCAGTTAGAATACTAGCATATAAAATGAGGGATGCCAACTAGATGCTCTCACTTGAATTTTGAAAGAAAAACACAAAAACAAAAAAGAGTTGATAAATTTTCTGTGGTTGCATGGAAAGTCCAATAGCCCTGCTTGCTAAGCATATAGCAGAAGTGTCAAGTGTGGGGTTCAAATTAGATTATTTCCTGATAGGGTTTGGCCTATGCTCCCTGCTACCTAGGGTCTCATGCCTTCCTACTCATTTTTCAACTTTCTCTTCAATTCTGTGGCTCATTTGATATGGTTCCAAATGGTAATGTGGTTTTGTTTTGTTTTGTTTTTAGTTGGAGTCTCATTCCGTTACCCAGGCTGGAGTGCAGTGGCACACACACAGTCACCCTAACATTGACCCGCTAGACTCTGGCGATCCTTCCGCCTCAGCCTTCCAAGTAGTCAGAACTACAGGTGCGTGCTACCTCCCAAAGTGCTGAGATTACAGGCTTGGGAGGTTTTTGATTTATTGTAGAGATGAGGTCTCACCAAGTTGCCCAGGCTGGTCTCAAACCCATGGGCTCAGGCAATCCTCTCACCTTGGCCTTCCAAAGTGCTGGGATCACAGGGTTCTTATTCTTCAAAGTTGTATGATCTTGAGCAAGTTACCCACTTCTTGCTGAAAAAATGTGTATTTATGTACCTATATCACAGATTTGTTGCGAAGACTAAGTGAGGGAATACACTTAATTAGGGACAACAAGGACAAAGACAGGAACTGCTAACTCAAAACTATACTATTTGTAGCTTTTTTTTTTAAGAGACAGGGTCTTCTGGAGTTTGAGACCAGCTTAGGCAACAGACAGTGATCCCCATCTCTACAAAAAATATATAAAATTAGCTGGATATGGTGGTGCACGCCAGGAGATCAAGGCTACACTACAGCCTGGGCAACAGAGTGAGAACCCGACTCAAAAAAAAAAAAAAAGAGAGAGAGAGAGAGAGACAGGGTCTTGCTCTGTTACCCAGGCTGGAGTGTAATGGCACAATCATAGCTCACTGACACTTCAAACTTCTGGACTCAAGGAATCCTCCCTCCTCAGTTTTTCAAGTAGCTGGGATTACAGGCATGAGACACTATGCCCGGTTACACTACCTGTTCTATGTTTTAGCAGCTGAAGTTATGCATCTTGGCCAGTGAACTACGTTTTTTTGGTTTTTAAAGTTCCCAATGTTCAGGGATAGGTCCAAAAGAACCCAGGGAGCAGTGAAAGACTAAGGCCCTGTATAATTCCCAGTCCCTTCCTCAATGTCCCTTGCAGCTGTCCCCATTCATTAATTTGCTGTATTAGCAAAGGTAAAATTTGGGCAGGATTCTGTTTGCTTCCTGAAATCTGTCTGGGTGAAATTTCCAGACTGAAGAATTATATTTCTTTTCATTAGATCACCTGAGTTGGCAGCAATCTGTTTACTAGTTGGAAAATCTTTCGCAGAACTTCACCTTTTCTTCTAGTACCTCAGTAGGAAATGGGAACAGAGATACAGACAGAGCAAAGCCACATCTAGATCTAAAAGAGTGAGTTCAGTGTGGAAAAAAATGACAAAATGTTATTTTGTCCATATATTTATCCAAATTTAAATAAATGCCTGAAAGTTTTATGAAAACATCTTTGAAGATACCATTTTCACTCAATAGTAAAGGATGTCAACAACAGGCAAAACCACTAGGATTCAAACTTGAAACCGGTAGACATGGTTAAGATATAGCTACAGCTATAATGATCATTTAATGGTTAAGAAGACAGACTTTGGAACTTTCTGGGTTCAGAATCTGGCTCTTTGGGCAAGTAACCTTACCTCAATTTCCTCATCTTTGAAATGGAAATAAAAACAGTACCCATACCTCACAGGATTTTTAAAAGGATTAACTGTGTTAACAAAAAGTCTATAGATGATGTCCAACACAAAGTAAACACTAAATAAACAGTGTTTATTGTTACTATACTTTTTTTTCATTTTTCTATATAAGAACTACTCAAAAGAGTCCTCTTTCTTTCTGGAGACCCTTAAAATATGAGAGAGCAAGAGAAAAAATAAAGTATAATGACAATACAATAAGTATAATAATCAGATACCTGAATGTAGGTAACATAGTTAATATGTCCCAACTTCACATATATAAACAACTTCTACCTCTCAATCCTATTGAAAATTTATTTATAAAAGCCCTTCATAAACCATTAAAGACATAATTAAAACTCTTTCTTTGTATCTTGAAGGTTTCTATTAGGGTCCTTCCCTTTTATAAATATGAAAATCATTCCAATGAGAGGGAGGTTACATGCCTATTCCCATTTAAGCCTAGCTAGAGGTTAACTGACATAATTTGGGCACTGGCTCAAGTGTAACCAGATATTGCTCTGGTCTTTTGTAGTACACTTATCCAGAGAAACAGGTAATAACCTATATTTAACTCTGAGAGATGAATCTAGATTTCCTATTTACCTTCTCCACTTTATACTGTGAACTACAGAGAGAGTTATTTTCCATGTTCATCCATATTGTATATTGATCCACACAATGTATACCATAAAATTGGTATTTAAACAGTTCCTGAAGAACAAGAGATGGGAGAAACTATAACAGAAATTTTGAAATACAGGTAAACATGAACAAAGTCAATGAAAAAGAGAGAAGGTCATTATTATGAAAGAAACTAGTCTTGAGACTTGCAGCAATAATTTATCAGGGCCCAGACTGTATAGAGTACTGTATGAGGTTTGAAAGACATTTCAAACACTGTCTGGTCCACAATGAACTTACCATACAGTTGGAGAGACAGATCATAGAGTCAGTGAACAGCTTAATACCAGTATATAGTAGAATATGAATAAATTACAGACATAAATATTGTATTTGGTGAAAGAAAAATGACTGTGGGCTGGGGTAGTTGGGAAATCATCATAGCAGAGTTGATACTTGATCTGTGTCTTAAGCTATACTTACCTCAAAGCATGCTTTGAAAGTGGTCCCTACCTAAAGGCCCCAGATAAAGGCTTTCTACTTAAGTGAGGTTGATCCCAGGATTGTATACACACCACAAAATCTAAAATGTATCCTTGTAGACCAGGATCGGTGGTTCAGCCTGTAATTCCAGCACTTTGGGAGACTGAGGCTAGTGGACTGCCTGAGCCTGCGGGTTCGAGATCAGTCTGGGCAACTTGGCAAGACCTCGTCTCTACAATAAATCAAAAATTAGCCAGGCATGGTAGCATGCGTCTGTAGTTCCGGCTACTTGGAAGGCTGAGACAGAAGGATCACCTGAGACCAGCAGATTGACACTGGGGTAGCTGTGAGCGTGTCACTGCACTCCAGCCTGGGTGACGGAGTGAGACTCCAACTGTAAATAAATACATACACACATACATAAATACATAAATAATAAATAAATAAATAAATAAATAAATAAATAAAATGTATCCTTGTCATTTAAATCCTTCAAAACTGCAGAGCTCTGAGCAAAACAGTAGTACAACCACGTTACTTTACTTCCTTTGAAAAATCCTCATACCTCTAAGTATCATCTCTTAACATCTGGCTGCCAGCCTTGAAAAAGTTCATGCTTGGAACTAAAGATCTCCCACGATAGGAACAACAAACACCCAGTTAACTAGCCCCAGAAACAGTCAAACAAATCTCTCTGCCCCACCAATCATTTAAGTTACTTTTATGTGAACAAGGAACTATGGGTACAAAAGGGAAAGACAACAGCAACTACATATACTTAGCTTGAATGAAAGCCCCACTGGTAATGGCAGTGGCCCATTCTCATTATGCAACCCTTTTAGTGATATGAGAATATTGTCTCCAAAACCAAAATTACTCTGTAGCCAGATAAAACAGTAGCTTATATTTAGGTTTTACAGACTAGCCTTCTCCTCACAATCCCTCCTTCAAGATAACTGATTTATGAGCTCCCTCCTAAAGAGGGGAGAGGAGGGAACAGAAGTACTGTAACTTTCTTAACTTTGACATAGGTCTACAGAATCTCCATTTAACATTTCTCTCACTCTATAGCTACTGTCATGACTATAGAACTAGGAGGAATTTGGAAAAGAGACCAAAGCATCTGTCTTTATCCAAGTGGATTCATATTGCTTCAGTTAGCAGAAAGAAGAAAGAAAAAAATAGACTGAAACTTGCAAGTACTTCTCTCCATCCCATTTTCTTCCGAGCCTCCCAAACTGTATAATCTATAATGTACTTTTACTTCAATTTAATAACCATAATATATAATCAGCACTTCCAAATCAATAACAAAATAGCATCCCAAAAGGAGGAAATATTTTAATAGAATTACCCAAATGTCATTGCTGACATAATATATCTTCATTGTACTTTTCTGTCTTTATAAATAAATAAATTTTATATGGTTCCTACTCCAAGTATATAAGTTCTTGTATACTGCTTTTCTATTCTATTTTGTTGTTTTGTTTGTTTTTTTTTTTTGAGTTGGAGTCTCACTCTGTCGCCCAGACTGGAGTGCAGTGGCCACTTCCGGCCACCACAGCCTCGACCTGCTGGGCTCCAGCAATCCTTCCTCCTCAGTCTTCCGAGTAGCCAGAATTACAGGCATGCGCTACTATACCTGGCTGATTTTTTTATTTATTGTAGAGATGAGGTCTTGCTGCCCAGGCGGGTCTCAAACATGTGGGCTCAGGCAATCCGCTCACCTCAGTCTCCCAAAGGCGCGGGATTACAGGCTGAGCCACCGAGCCCGGTTCTATTTTGTTTTATCTCATTTTATTCTATCTTATTTTTGAGATAAGGTCTCATTCTGTCACCCAAGCAGGAATGCAGTGGCACCATAATGGCTCACTATCACCTTGAACTTCTGGGCTCAAGTGATCCTCCCACCTCAGGCTTCTGAGTAGCTAAAACTACAGGCATGCATCACCACATCCAGGTTCATTCCTCTGTTTCAAAAAATGTATCCGTTACTGGTTTTCACAGTAATTTTAGTTATAATAGTCTTTAACAATTGACAATTTTTTCATATCCACACTAACATGAGATAAATGAAACCCCAAACTCCCACTAAGAAACAACAGTAGATTGGGTACAGTGGCTCAGGCCTATAATCCCAGCACTTTGGGAGGCCGAGGTGAGAGGATTACCTGAGCCCACGGGTTCGAGATCAGCCTGGGCAACTTGGCAAGACCTCATCTCCACAATAAATCAAAAAATTAGCCGGGCAAGGTGGCGTGTGCCTGTAGTTCCAGCTACTTGGAAGGCTGACGTAGAAGGATTGCTGGAGCCCAGCAGGTTGAGGCTGCAGTGGCCGTGAGCATGCCACTGCACTCCAGGCTGGGTGACAGAGTGAGACTCCAACTCAAAAAAAAAAAAAAAGAAACATCAGTAGCAGCTAGTACTTGTAAGTAAAACTCAAGGTCCATAATTCCCAGTAATATATGGCACAAAGAACAAAAGCAGAAGAGCCACCCCTACTATTCCTAACTCCTCCATTTCCAAAATTCTGTGAACTCAACTCTCCTTAGTCAAGTAATCCCTGTCCTGAAATAAATTTACTAAATTGGTTGGATTATTTTTAATGTATTTAAATTGAAATTCATCCAGTACTCAAATTCTCTCTTCATACTCTTCCCTCCTCCCTGTCCTTCACACTGATGTATTAATAGGTGATCATACAATTAGATTAAAATAGCTTAACCTCAAGAGATTAAATACTATCTTGGTATTTCTGGAATTAACCAGGAAGTAGAAGATGAACTTCCCTATGTTCCTGAAGTCATTTCCTCTAACTACCATCTAGCTACTATTTCTGTTGATGAGGTTCACCATAGTTATATCCCTGGGACACTAACGATGAAACCAGTTGAATAGGGTAACTAGGAATCCATGCCTCTAAACAGCTTAAAACAGATTCCTTCCCACAGAAGAGTTAGCATGACTCAGGGAAGAAGGAACAATGGGAAAAAAAGACATAAAATTCACTCAACATAATTCTGACCCTGTGTCACAGAAAATAAAAACTTATAATGATGTCCTCCTCACCCTATTTGGGATGGATTATCAAACTCCAACCTTTCTCTGGGTGTGGTGGCTTGCACCTGTAATTCCAGCACTTTGGGAGGCAGAGACAAGAGGACTGCCTGAGCCCAAGGGTTCGAGACCAGCCTGAGCAACTTGGCAAGACTTCTCATCTCTACAGTAAATCAAAAAATCAGCCGAGTATGATGGTACATGCACCTGTAGTTCCAGCTACTTGGAAGGCTGAGGCAGAAGGATCACCTGAGCCCAACAAGCTGAGGATGCAGTAGCTTGTCTATATTGGCGACAGAGTGAGACTCCAACTCAAAAAAACTAAAAATAATAACTCCAACCTTTCAATTCAGGTTTTGATCCTCCACATCAGGCCATCCTTCCACACTTGGAACAGCCTGGCATAGAATGTTAGAGCTCAAGTGGAATGAGAAGGGTATCTATCTATGCAGATACTTAGCACAGAATAGGAAGTCAGAGCTTGAGAAGGGTAAAGAGGCTCACAAAAGCACAGCTCAGAGACTAAGAAGGATGAGGAGAGTATTAACATAGAAGCAAAAACAAGATTACTTACACACAAGGGGACTGATCAAATAAAGTAAACATATTAAGAATAATGAGGCAGCCGGGCTCTGTGGCTCAGCCTGTAATCCCGCGCCTTTGGGAGGCTGAGGTGAGTGGATTGCCTGAACCCGCGGGTTCAAGACCCGCCTGGGCAGCAAGACCTCATCTCTACAATAAATCAAAAAATCAGCCGGGCGTGGTAGCGCGCACCTGTAATTCTGGCTACTCGGAAGGCTGAGGTGGGAGGATCACCGGAGCCCAGTAGGTCGAGGTTGCGGTGACCGGGAGCGGCCACTGCACTCCAGTCTGGGCGACAGAGTGAGACTCCAACTCAAAAAAAAAAAAACAAAAAACAAGAATAATGAGGCAGCCGAGTTCGGTGGCTCAGCCTGTAATCCTGCGCCTTGGGAGGCTGAGGTGAGTGGATTGCCTGAGCCTGCGTGTTTGAGACCCGCCTGGGCAACTTGGCGAGACCTCATCTCTACAATAAATCAAAAAATTAGCGGGGTGTGGTAGCACACGCCTGTAGTTCCAGCTACTTGGGAAGATTGAAGTGGAAGGATCTCCGGAGCCCAGCAAGTCGAGGCTGCAGTGGCCGGGAGCAGCCACTGTGCTCCAGTATGGGTGACAGAGTGAGACTCCAACTGAAAAAAAAAGAATAATGAGGTTATGTGCAGTGGTTCACACCTGCAATTCCAGCACTTTGGGAGGCCAAGGCAGGAGAATCACTTGTGGCCAAGGAATTTGAAAACAGCTTGGGCAGCATAGCAAGACCCTGTCTTTACAAAAAAAGTTAAAAATTAGCCAGGCATGGTGGCACACAACTGTACTTCCAGCTACTAGGGAGGTTGAAGCAGGAGGATCATGTGAGCTCAAGAGTCTGAGGCTACAGTGAGCTATGATTACCACTGCAGTCTAGCCTGGGCAACACAGCAAGACCCCCAACTCTTGAAAAAAAGAAGAAGAATGAAAACCAACTTTCTCATTAACAGATAAAGGAGTTATAAAAAAAAAAGAAGAGAAGAAAGGGAGAAAGCAAGAGTGAATTGTATGATGTCAGATCAGAATCAGTGAGAGTTGACAGACTTCAGGATAGATAGATAATAGGTACAGGAATAGATATTACATAACTATTGCACATATGTGTAGAGGTTGTTTAGAATCTTTATTGGCTTAAAGGAAAGTACTACTTCATAAAGTAGCACAAATCCATACGGTGCTCAGATAGGACTAAACTAAAGAGAAAGAAAATCCTATTAAGTAGGCCTAATTCATATGGTACTTGGACAGGCCAACCCAAAGGGAATGTTCGATAAGGTAAGCCAAATTCATATGGTACTTGGACAAGCCTAAACTAAAAGGAATGTTCCATTAAAGGAAAGAAGGCCAAATCCATAAGGTTTTTAGACAGGCTATTTAAGGTAAGATATACCCCATGAGGTACACTGATAAAGTTACAACTATGAAAACCTAAATTCCAAGAAGGTTCCAGGGCCACCATCTGGCACCCCTGCCAATTATTTGGCTAAAGTTTATGGGCTTGATACAATCAAATGGCTGAAGCACTGAACCCAAATTACCAGAAACAACTCCAAACTTTGATGGCTACAATAGGGGTCTCATGAGATCTCTAAACTAGTGTATCTGTGCACTCAGTTGGAACAGAGAGGCTATTGAACCTCCCAAAAACAATGGAGATTACTCTATAATTAGTGTTTTAAGTCTTCTAAAAGAAATCAAGGGTGCCTCAAATCTTCTCTTAAAGAGAATAATTTGAAATTACACAAAAGACTCCATAAACGAAGAAAAACCTAAAGAAAATCAGATGTGGAAATTTTAGACTCCTTTCTTTTTGTTCCTACCTCTTCTCCCCCTTCCCCCTCTCTTACTTCTCCTCCCATTTCTGTTCCTCCCTCTCCTATGGGCCCTCCCCTTTTCCTCCCAGATACCCAGACCTCTTTCAACTGCCCCTTTATCTCAATGACTCAGCAGATGAGTCCCTCCTAGCCACCTTCTTCAGGATTACAGGAGGTGATGGTAATGATACCCGGTCAGAGTTTGTTCCCTGGGGAAAAGCTGCTTCTGGCCCTCACAAAGGACTTTTCCAATCCCCTATTAAACTCTTTAGACTTTGCTAGCCAATCTAATCTGTTAATGGCCACCTACTAGCCTGGATTCCCAAATCTCTATTATTCGGGGTTATATACCTAGATTGGCTGGTGCCCTGATTGAGCAACATGGCCCTGAATGGGCCACTGAAACCCCCTGTCAGTTTGCTGATTTGGCCTGCCGCTTAGCAGGAATGGTACAGGAGAGGGAAGGACAGTGGGTGGGGGAGGGGACAACAGTCTGCCTAATTGCGCTACAGTTGTGGCAGCTTTGGAAGGCCTCCAGGCTCCTCAGATGTCAACCAACTTTTCAGGCCAGGGGAACCAGCATATCTGCTTCTTTTGTGGGCACCCAGGCATATTGAGAGGGGCTGCCATGGAGGTCAGTGACAATTTCAATTGAACCCTGGCAAGGCTTGTTCAACTGGACCTTCAGAGTGGTCATGGGGCTGCGCTGGGGAAATTTTGGGAACATTCCTTATACTTGGGGCTGGTTCTTTGGGAAAACTGAAGGTTTGGAGGTGGCTGACAATCGTTGTTTATAGCAGATGGTTGTTGCTTAAAGGTCTATTGGTTAGGCGGGTTTATGTTGTCTCTACTAGATGTTTTAAGGTCATATATCTGCTGTTTCTATGATATTTCTGAACCTTGCTTAATTTGTCTGTGAGCTTAAAAATGTGGTTTTTGTTACAGGGAAAGTAATTTTGTCTAGTTTAGAGGTTTTAAACCCTGTTCCAAAATTTTTAAAAAAGAATGATAGATAAAACTAAATGGATATGAAAAGTTGGAAAAAGAAAGAAAATGAGAAAAACTGTAAGAGGTTATAAGAGATTTATGGAAATCTTTTTTTTTTTTTTTGAGTTGCAGTCTCATTCTGTCACCCAGGTTGGAATACAGCGGCATGCTTATGGCCACTGAATCCTCGACCTGCTGGGCTCAGGTGATCCTTCTGCCTGAACCTTCCAAGTAGATGGAACTACAGGCACACGCCACCGCACTCGGCTAATTTTTTGATTTATTGTAGAGATGAGGTCTCTCCAAGTTGCCCAGGTTACACTTGAACTCATGGGCTCAGGCAACCCTCTCACCTCGGCCTCCCAAAGTGCTGGGATTATATGCATGAGCCACCATGCCCAGCCTGGAAATCACTAATGTGGTCAAAAGTTGATTGAGATTGGATAGATTTATGAGGTTTTATTAAAATTAGCTTCAGTATTAATAATGCACCGATATAAAATAAAGTTTGATTTTCTCTTTTGAATAAGATTTTCGTATAGCATTAATAAGAGAAAATAGAATTTTTTTTTTTTTGAATCTCACTCTGTTGCTCACGCTGAAGTGCAGTGGCATGCTCACAGGCACCGCAGCCTCAACCTGCTAGGCTCAGGCTATCCTTCTGCCTCAGCCTTCCAAGTAGCTAGAACTACAGGCATGCACTACTCTGCCCGGCTTATTTTTTTATTTATTGTAGAGACGAGGTCTCACCAAGTTGCCCAGGCAGGTCTTGAACCCCTGAGCGATCCTCTCGCCTTGGCTTCCCAAAGTGCTGGGATTACAGGCTTCAGTCACAAGAAAATTTTTAATTTATGTTATGAATAAAAAGAAAAAGAAAGAGGAGTCAGGGGACTCATTTCAGCAAGGTGGAAATCTTTAGATAGTTACTATAAAATGGAATGAGTAAAATAGAAATTGACAGGGTTAAAACAAAGGATTTAATACAACAATATCAAAAGTTGGGTGGACCAAAGGGAGCCCCTGTTGGTCCTCCAACATTAAAGGACCTCAACCAATTTTCTATATTTATGCCTGATTGGAGAAATTTTTCAAATCATAAGGCAAAGATTACAGTGAGTAAGCTGACCAACAACTGCATGGGCCATGATAACATGGGTTAAAATAAAGATCAACAAAAGGGCCCAAGTCCCTTGGTTCAACCCA
Organism: Cephalopachus bancanus; assembly: GCA_027257055.1. NCBI lineage: Eukaryota > Metazoa > Chordata > Mammalia > Primates > Tarsiidae > Cephalopachus > Cephalopachus bancanus. The sequence goes on along the minus strand of JAPVLO010000148.1, from coordinate 4,116 downwards.
TGCTGGGAACCCAAAGCCTTCTTCACAAGAGAGGTAAAGTGGTTGAGGGGTAAAGAAGGGAAGTTCCTGGGACTAGAACATATAATTGTAAGGGATGACAGGACTGTAAATTTGAAATGTGTAAACAGGTTTTATATAAAGTAGGTGTGTCTCCTTTACCTAAACATCTTACAGGAATGGACACTGTATTTTGTAGGAAATAAGGACATAATCTTGACAAAGCCCTTGTGTTTCTGGCCTGGTTCCAACAGAAGTTTGGCTAGTGTTTTCTTCTCTCCATGTTTGTCCCTGGGAATGCTGATTTAGTAGAAGAATTCAGGTGGTGTGACCTCTAGTCTGTGTAGGCTGGATGTAGCCTACTTCGATAATAACTTTACTCTGAACTTCAAAGAACACAGATGTTAATAGTTTTACTTAGTCTCTTAGAAAAGAAAGATGTCAGTGCTATAGTAAGCTTGCGAGAGAAAGTCCTAAACGTTAACTTTTTCCTGGTTGATGTTAGCATTAAAAATATTTGTTTACGTAGTTTTGCTCTATATAAGAAAACATGCTGTGAGAATAAACTTGCTCTCACCTATTAAAAAGAGAGACCTCCCAATCCCGCTATTCTTTGTCTTTCTTTTCTCATTCCCTCCCCCCACCTCAGGTCCTGCTCTACGGAGGCTGGACCTCTGCAGTATCTGAGTGGGAAAGGCTCCCTCTGCCTAGTACTATAAAACAGAAGGCATATAAATCTGGAATATTGATTGGACATGCTAAATGTGAACCAGTAAGACTGCCCAAACCACAGAGTGTAAAGTAAAAAAGCTGGACGGTTGTTGCTGCAGATCTATTGGTCAGGCAGGTTTATGCTGCCTCTGCTAGATGTTTTAAGGTTACTTGATAGCCCCATGTGGATCATTTCCTGGAGCTTATGATAAAGGCATTGTGAACATCTCCCAGTGACAACTGCTGGGACCTCAGACTAGAAAATTTCCACCTGAGGGGCATTTACTTCCTTGCTATGAGATGTTAACAGAAGCTACCTTTATGATTGAAGGATATAAAATGATTTTGACACCTGAAATACCTAGGCTGTCTGGGTGATATCAGAGAAACACTCTAATAAGGACAGCAGTGCCCAGAAGAGTTCCATAATAAAATGGAAATGGTTTATATAGGATTATGCTACCTAGGAAATGCAAGGAGGAGACATGAGCAGGGAATCTCTTTTCCCCTAAGACTGACTCTGGAACTACGTGAGGAGCTGCTAGATTCTACAGTGCCCAATAAACAACTCTCACCTGAGTGACAAAAAACTGCTTGGTTTGGGGGTGGCAGTTCTGAGGTGAACGGACAACATTCTGTTTCGAAGGCTGCTACTCTAATCGAAAAAGAGGCAAGAAAATCTTTTTCTCTTTTGAGCTATTTATACTCACAGTAATTGAGTAAAAGAGCAAAATTTACCATTTTTTCTACCTGATTTCTCCAAAATTGGAAGAATTTGGAAACTATTCATAAGCATTCTTATATTTTGGCAACATAGATATTTGTACAAGTTCAATAAGAATGTTTTCTTTTATAACAGGACACATTGAGGATACTAATTATTTAACCAAGGCTTTGACAGGCATAACATATTTTCTTTCTTTCTTTTTTTTTTTGAGTTGGATTCTTACTCCATTGCCCTGACTGGAGTACAGTGGCACGCTCATGGTCACCGCACTGTCAACCTGCTGGGCTCAGGCAATCCTTCCACCTCAGCCTTCCAAGTAGCCGGAATCACAGGCGCACGCTACCACACCTGGATAATTTTTTTATTTACTGTAGAGATGAGGTCTCGCCAGTTGCCCAGGCTGTTCTCGAACCCATAGGCTCAGGCAATCCCTTCACCTTGGCCTCCCAAAGTGCTGGGATTACAGGCTTGAGCCACCATGCCCAGCCTTCTTTCTTTCTTAAAGAGATAGGGTCTTGCTATGTTGTCCAGGCTGGTCTGGGCTGAAGCTATCTTCCCACCTCAGCCTCCCAAAGTGCTATTATTACAAGTGTGAGCTACCATGCCCAGCTTAGAATAACATATTTTCAGAAAAAGTTCCTGCAATTTTATTTATTTTTTTGAGTTGGAGTCTCACTGTCACCCAGACTGGAGTGCAGTGGCCGCTCCCGGCCACCGCAGCCTGGACCTGCTGGACTCCGGCAATCCTTCCACCTCAGCCTTCCAAGTAGCTGGAACTACAGGCGCAAGCTACCATGCCTGGCTAATTTTTTTTTTTTTTTTTTTTGAGTTGGAGTCTCACTCTGTCGCCCAGACTGGAATGCAGTGGCCGCTCCCGGCCACCGCAGCCTCAACCTGCTGGGCTCCGGCGATCCTTCTGCCTCAGCCTTCCAAGTAGCTGGAATTACAGGCATGTGCTACCACGCCCAGCTGATTTTTTGATTTATTGTAGAGATGAGGTCTCGCTGCCCAGATGGGTCTTGAACCCCGCGGGCTCAGGCAATCCACTCACCTCAGCCTCCCAAAGGCGCGGGATTTCAGCTGAGCCACCGAGCCCGGCAGTTCCTGCAATTTTAAAAAAGTCTATATATATATGCCCAATCATTATCCTTGCTTCACTTTATGCAAATAATCAGATCAAGTATAATAAGACTAAACTAATTTTACACACAAATTGGTCTTGCTATGTTTTCTATTTGGTAGAAAAGTAGAACTTAAGAGAGAAAAATTTTGGTTCAAAAGAAAACTGTAACACACCTGTTACTAGATTTCAGTTCTGACCATTGTTTTCGAATTTTTATGAATCTACAACTCAGACTGAATCCTAATTGTTTCCTGGGCTACAAGTTTCTAAAGAAGAACCAGGTTTTAATTTTCTTCATAATGTTTTTAGTTGGCTCCCTAACAGAATGAGTTCCTTCTCTTTTTCATTCTGGCATACAAATTATCTTTTTTTTTTTTTGAGTTGGAGTCTCACTCTGTCACCCAGACTGGAATGCAATGGCCGCTCCCGGCCACCGCAGCCTCGACCTGCTTGGCTCTGGCGATCCTTCCGCCACAGTCTACCAAGTAGCTGGAACTACAGGAGCGCGCTACCACGCCCGGCTAATTTTTTTATTTATTTTAGAGATGAGGTCTCATCAAGTTGCCCAGGCGGGTCTCGAACCCGTGGGCTCAGGCAATCCACTCACTTTGGCCTCCCAAAGTGCTGGGATTACAGGCTGAGCCACTGAGCCCGGCCCAAATTATCTTTTAATTGTAATCCTTGTATTATGTTTCTACTATTCAAATTATTAATGTTATTTATCTCTCATTTTACTTCTTCCAAGAAAACCAAAATCATGGTATTCTGAAGGCTAGAGATGATTCAACAAAGTCTATAAATCTCCTTCATTTGGAATCTCACTGGATCTGATCTGTTTTCCACTATCAATGCACTGCTGCTAAAGTTATACAATTTCAAGCACCCTCCCTGCGGGCCCAGGGACTATCATGAAAGAGGTGGGCACAGGAGATTGTAATGTTTCTAGGGATAAAATGCCACAAACCAGGAGAATATGATTAGGAACTCTAGAAATAACTTGTCAATGAAACCATATTGGCCATAACAGCTCAGTAAATAGCATTAAATTCCCTGAATAAAGTGGTATAAAGTGTAGGTTTTTACATGCCAACCTAACTTAACCCTCTGTTGTCCTGATTGGCTATATTTCCTATCAGAACTAGACAAACCTGGAGCCATTATTCTAACTATTGCACTATAGTTGATCAGAAGTGCGGTCCATGCGACAGAATCTGACCAAAAGAGGGAAATGTGATCTGAGAGACCAAAATAGATACCCCTTTATCAACTAGGATGGACCCAAAAGTTAAGGAAACAAGGTTAATGAGGGGGTAGAGAGCTCAGGGTCTGCAAATTTCTAAATTCCTACGGCTGAACACCGTAACAACAGGAGCTGTCAGCTCTGATTTACAACTCATACCACTACAACTCTGATAAGACAGAGGACCAGCCTTGCAAACATTCTGTTCTGATAAGCTTTGCAGATCTTAAGCCAGTTTATTACCTTAAGCCAGCTAATAGAGACTGTGTACAAACTGTGCCCTATAGTTCACTTTTTGACATAAAGAGCCAAATTCTG